>CM068369.1:570270354-571560354 GCA_034769895.1 Magicicada septendecula
ACAAATTCTACATAGGCCAGGCAGGACGTTGCTTCAAACAAAGATACATTGAACACACAGAAGCACTACACTCCACTACCGAATCCACCTTTGGAAACCACCTCATTGAAGCAAACCACACATACACAAACATCAAAAACAACATGGATATTCTACACATACACTCAAAACGCCGAAAACTAGACACTCTTGAACAATTTGAAATATAAAAATACACAAAAACATATAAAAAAGTCATCCTAAACGAACAGACACAATTCAAATCACACGTACTATTCGAACATATCACACCCCACACACACAACATCGATCCTTCAAAAGTCGACACCGTCACCAAGAACAAGACGGACAGCGCTCCCAGTGGCAGCCTCTGATGACGCTTATAATAAGCGAAAACTGGTTCCGGCTATAAGGTGAAACTTTTACAATTTTACCATTAAAAAACTTTGTGTTCCGAGTCGGTAGTGATATACTTATATTTAATATTTAGTTATTTAAAGCTGTGAGTGAAGCCAGTGTATTATGTATGCTTCATACTGCTAGCCAAGAAACACCATAACAAGATGATCCCTTTATTTTATTTTATTTTTTTTAATAACTTATAATAATATGTAACCGTTTTTGCAAATATAGCTTACAAATGTGCTTAAGTCAGTTTTTGCAAAGGGTATTGACTGATATTAATTTTGTAAAATTATTATAGGTACAAAGTTCATGTTTTGAATACAAGTCCTTATAATTTAATTTGAGATTTAGATTAAAACTCTCTTTAGACTGATAACCAGCATGGATTTTTCAAAATTGCAATCCCATTTTTATACCTAAAATTGTGAAATTTCCAAAACAGAACACTATATTCAGAGTCTGGTTAATGGTTAAAATTCTCATCGATTTGATACCAACATAGACCCCATCTCTTGTCTCCATTTTTTTTTTTTGTGGCATGAGTCTCAAAAACAGCAGGGGTCTGTGTGGTAAAAGTGTGAATATGCATGGTACTCAGTTCATACTCATACTCAGTTATGAACATCATAAAATCAGTTGATGCATTCAAAAGGGTGAGATATCCCACAAACAGATAGACAACCAACTGGTCAAATTAAAACTGATAATTTGCTTTGGCGTTTTAACTAACAAGATAGTGCTTGTAAAGCTTAGTTCACGCTCATGAATGAAAGCAAAGTCTCTCTCTCTCTCTCTCTCTCTCTCTCTCTCTCTCTCTCTCTCTCTCTCTCTCTCTCTCTCTCTCTCTCTCACACACACACACACACACACACACACACACACACACACACAATAATTCATTAATAATAAACTAATTAAAGTATTTTTTAATTGTTACAAAATATGAGCTTGAATAAAAAGTTGAAATAAAACCTGACCTAAAATCATTTTACCTCCTGGTTATCATTCCACCAGTTTTACCTCCAGGTTTGAAACATTGTTAAAAAAGTTGTTCTAGTGTTTTTGGAAGCAACATTACTTGATATAGTGTAGGAACATCTATTGTATATGACAGAAAACACTATATTTCTAAAAAATTATTACTTCTAATGGATCTATGCACTTGTATAGGTAGATGATAAATGTATTACAAGAATGGGTGGGATTCGGGGGGGGGGGCACTTGCCCCCCAATATCTATCAAATAAATTACAAATCAGTGAGCTGTAGCTTTTCAGGGGTAATACCAATGCCTCCACTTAAACACTGCCAATAATTCCTGCCTTTCTAGTCCACTCCTCAATGAAGGCAGAACACCTTCACCTCAGTTTACTAAAAAAAAAGTTGTCGATTCCTGTGTGCCGAAGATATTGCCCCCCCCCCCCAATCCCATAGGTGAAATCCCGACCATGATTATAAGTGATAGAATTATAATTATTTATAAAAAGAGTAATATAAAAGAGGATGTTTAAAAACAATTATAATATACTTTTACATTTATACCTTCTCTTGTTTAATTAGTTTTAATAATAAATAAATAATATTTATGTTGTTAATATTTTCCAATTCTGGGCTGTTTGGCCAGTGGAGTATATTATCCAGTGCAGTATATATCATTAGACGTTTCGACCAAGCCAGTGATATTTTAACCAGTGGTCACCAATGGTGCCTGACATCCGTGTTAATTCAAAGCTCACTTTTTTGCACTGACGATGGCCATCAGTGGCACGGTCGAAACGTCTGCTGATGTGTACAACACTGAACCACGGCCAAACAGCTCGGAATCGGAACATATTAATGACATTGACTTTGGCCATGTAAGCCTTAGAAAATAATATGTGTTTTTACAAGAGTATATTTAAATTTTTTATCTATTAACACACTGTTTCAGCAGTAGAAATTATCATTTTTACAATCTATAGACAAATTAAAATGTATATGTATAATATAATACTAGATTCTGAAACCCACAGTTTATACTGTTGAAACAGTATTAATATATAAAAAATATACAAATATATTCTTGTAAAAACAAATATTTGTAATTTATTATTAAAAACATATTTTTAATATTTTTTATTGTTGTGGGGAAACACATTTGTTATACTACATTTATGAATATGGAATGTAATCGTTTTTAATATTGTATCTTTTATTTTAGTTTATGTCTAGTGTTGATTTGTACAAGAAGTCAAGGCAAGTATACAAAAACCATTTATGAAGGGAAGGTAATTGCATCCCTAGCTAGTGAACTTCACACTCAAATAGCTAATAATATAAATAACAATAATAATAATAAACCACCTTTTCATATCATGACAGTGGCTTAGTAGAGACATAGTAGACTGCCGGATGTGGAAATCAAAATACAGGAACATGGGAGCAAATTCAACTCGTACAATTTTCTAAGATTTTTGGGATGAAATTTACCAAGATCAAAAAAGGTGAAAGTCATATCACATTGTCCCAATGTATTTTATAAACATGTAATATATAAAAAAATATATACATTCGTATTTTCTTATTTATTGAGCATACGTTTGTTTTTAATTGTATGCCTCATTTAATGTTTAGACATGTTTAAAATTATTGAAGAAATATATGAAACTATATTACAAATCTGGTCACTATAAAACTTTAATTGTTACTTTCTGTTTTCATAGTGAATACATAATAGAATTTATATGAAACCATTAATCACTTTTTTGTGCTCAGGTACTGTAATAAATATATTTTTATTAAAACTTGTTTGAGTATTTTATTCTCACTGACTCTGTTCTCCTTGTTCCAGGATAATATCGTAAACTGTATCCTAAACCTTGTGACTCCTCCTCTTTATAGCTAATGTATTTGTGAAGATGGTGAATATAGTTACAGACTGCTGATATGAAAATGGCGTTTGCAGTCTGCCATAGACAATATGTGTCTATTCCCCTGGATTAATGATTGTTGGTCCACACATAATGTATAACATGACAAAAAGAATTAGCACCATAGACAATGTTTAAATTAGCAAAAAGCATTGTTAATAAAAATTTTTGAATGAAATATGCCAGAAACGTATAAGCCAAAATAATTTTTATGTACAAAATAATTGTTTGTGTCTTAATTTTAGTTTAAGATCTTTTTTACAAAATTTATACATAATAGAGGATTGTTTGATTAACTCTGTGTAAAATTACCATAGTAAATTAAAATATCGGTATGGAGAACCATACATGATTCCCATGTTCTAAGATTTATATTATTTAAATGTTTCCATAGAAACTACTTCTTTCCACTTATTGCTTCAGCCTTAACCACAGTACTGTGGTCACTAACGTATACCACCACACGTTATCGCACTCGATTTTCATTGATGATGGCAGTTGGCGGCATTGCTGAAATGTCTGGTTTTGCAGAAAAAAATTGGACTATGGCCAAACAGCCCAGGAAGGAATTTTAACAACAAACTACTACTTTGTTGCCGATAACATAGTACACACATAAAAATTATCCCCTCCCCCTTCAACTATAATTTTCGTTTATAGAAAATTACCCCCACTCCGTTCAGCTAGCCTCTTCATTTATAGATATTTCATCTACGTTTCTACAGTGGATTATTATGACCTTCTTATCAGGATACTTTATTTATCAAAATTAAGTACTTTACTCTTGTTACAAAAAAAAAATGTTTCGGGTAAACTGCCCTTTCCCCGTAACCGATCTTCACCAAAATCAATAGGCCTTGAGTATTCTACAACTCAGGCACATATGTAAAAAATTATTTGATTCTGTTTGAATTTACGGCAGTTATCGTTCGTCATAGAAAAAATTAACCTTGTTATCACATAAAATGTTGCAGGTAAACTACCCCTTTCTCTTGAATGATCTTCACCAAAATCAATAGGTCTAGAGCACTTACAACTTAAGGAATGTATGCAAAAAAATATTTGATTCTGTTTTAATGTGCGGCAGTTATCATTCGTCATATAAAAAATTACCCTTGTTAAAACATAAAATGTGGCAGGTAAACTACCCCTTTCCCTTAACCGATCTTCACCAAACTCAATAGACTTTCAGTCCTCTATAATTCAGGAATGCATGCAAAACATTATTTGATTCTGTTTGAATGTGCGGCAGTTATCGTTCGTCATAGAAAAAATTACCGTTGTTAAAACATAAAATGTCGCAGGTAAACTACCCCTTTCCCTTAACCGATCTTCACCAAAAACAATACGTCGTGAGAACTCTATAATTCAGGACTGTATGCGAAACATTATTTGATTCTGTTTGAAGTTGCGGCTGTTATCGTTTGCCATAGAAAACAATTACCCTTGTTAAAACATAAAACGTTGCAGGTAAACTACCCCTTTCCCTTAACCGATCTTGACCAAAAACAATTGGTCTTGAGAACTCTACACTGCAGGGGTGTATGCCAAAGATTATTTGATTCTGTTTGAATTTGCGGCTGTTATCGTTTGCCATAGAAAAAAATTACCCTTTATAAAAAAAAAAGTTGCAGGTAAACTACCCCTTTCCCTTAATCGATCTTTACCAAAAACAATAGGTCTTGAGTACTCTACAATTGAGGCTGTATGCAAACAATTATTTGATTCTGTTTGAATTTGCGGCTGTTATCGTTTGCCATAGAGAAAAAAATCTATAGAAAGACAGACAGACACACAGATAGATAGACAGACAGACACACACACAGACACTTTTCGAAAAATGACTTTTTTTCATGTTTTGAGGGTAGTACAATCAGAATCTGCAATTATCTCGTACACGATTTATTTGCCATCACCATACTTCCATTTTCTTATGGAACATGGAAGTAAAATATTATGGAATTTTGTTTGTTCTGCAAAATCTTCTTTAATACTGATTTATTTGATCCATGCTTTTCAGTCTTAGTAAGACTTGCCCACAATTGCACAATAAGTGTTTTACTAATCACTGAGGAATTGATGCAAATTTCTTCTCTTAAGATTTTTTTTCATATTTTGGAACAAGTTATAGTCTGAGGTGCCAAATCTGGAGAATAGAGACGGGTTAGGAACAATTTCATAGGATAATTCCATCACAAACTCGCAAAACATCTAGACAAAATTAGCAGACAACACACACAACTAGACAACAACATTGCAATAAAAAACAACACAGACCTAGTAACAAAAATAAAAGACATACACATCCCCCATAATGCCACATTAGCCTCCTTTGACATTAAAAACCTGTACACAAACATCCCCATCTCTGAAACAATCACCATCCTACAAAACAAACTCAAACAGAACAACACACCAGACGAACTTATCAACGAAATAACATAAACTCTGAACATTATCACAAAACAAAACTACTTTACTTATAACAATAAATATTACACACAGAATGATGGTCTACCCATGGACTCCCCCATATCCAGCATTCTAGCAGAAGTCTTACTCCAACACTTAGAAAAAACAAAAATATTCACAAACATTGACAAACACTCACATAAAATACTATATTGGCACAGATACGTTGATGACATTCTAATACTATACAGGGGAAACAAAAGACAATTTGAACAGTTACTAACACACATAAACAAAATACATAAAAACATAACATTTACTGCCGAATACGAACACAACAATACCATAAACTTCTGAGACTTCTCCATCACAAAACTTGCACAAATTCAGTATGTACAGAAAACCGACTACAACTTACACACTAATACACAACTCCTCCAATCGCCCAATACAACACAAACTAGCTGCCTTCAGAATCATGATACATAGACTTAACAACATCCCCCTAGATGAAAAAGACTACAAAGACGAACTAAACATGATAAAATATCTAGCAGAATCTAACGGATGTGACAGAACAATAGTCAGTAAACTACTACACAAAACAAACAACAGACAAAGACAGAAAACAACAAATTCATAACACTAACATACATCAACAAACAAACTGAAAAAATAGCCCACAAATTCAAAAAAGCAGGATACAGAATCGCTTACAAAACTACTAACAAAACAGAACACACTATCAAAACACACACATAAAGCACAAAACAAATTCGATCTACCTGGTGTTTACAAACTAAATTGCTCAAATTGCAACAAATTCTACATAGGCCAGACAGGACGAAGCTTCAAACAGAGATACATTGAACACACAAAGGCACTCCACTCCACTACAGAATCCACCTTTGCAAACCACCTCATTGAAGCAAACCACACATACAAAAAGATAGACAATAACATGAACATTCTACACGTACACACAAAAGGCTGAAAACTAGACACTCTAGAACAATTGGAAATATACAAACACACGAAAACAAATAAAAACGAAATCCTAAACGAACAGACACAATTCAAATCGCACGCATTATTCGAACATATCTCAACCCATACACACAACATCGATCTTTCGAAATTCGATTCCATCGCCCACAACAGGACGGACAGCGGTACCAGCAGCAACCTCTGAAGAAGCCTTTTAAAGGTGAAAACCGGTTCAGGTTGTAAGGTAAAACTTTATGTTTTTACTTATAAAAAACTTTGTGTTCCGAGTTGTTAATGTAATAGTTGTATTTAGTTAAGTAACGGACACGTCATGGACAACGAAATCCAAGAATAAAAAAAAAAGTAACAGTAGACTGAGGATAAGATGAAGTGGAGCAGATCATAAGAAGAACTGAAGAAGAGAAAAATGTACAATCTGTGCATTGTGAACTTTAAATTCAACAATTAACAATTTAACAAATTGGTGGAAAACTTGTCAAACTGTATTTGGTCTTGATGCCATCAACTGCCTACCTATCATCGTTTCCTTTCCCTTTAGAAAAAGAAAAAACACACAGCTGGATCCAGAACCCAGATCACACCAAAGCACGTAAAGGGGTTTTTTAAAAAATAAAAACCTTTCCTTCCCCACAGAGTATGTCTGTTGTCATGACTCAAGATCTGTAAGTTTCTGGAAAAAGGTCACAGAATTTTAATCTAATTTTGTTACATAATGTTTGTTATCACTTCAACATAATAGGTGTCAAAAAAGCAATGCAGTGGTACTGCTACTGTACAGTGGTATTGCTACAACAGATGCTCTCCAGTGAATTTTTGAACTTTACTGTCAGGCTCAACTGTCAACTGACTGGTGAAAGTTGTTACACTAAGTTATCCGAGCACATGATTTACTTTATTGATAAGTACTTATTGTCAACATTTCTTTTACACATAACCTACTGGTGCTTTTATATTCATATATCAGTAATTAGTCTATACAGGAAAACATCCAGCATAATTTAACTGACGCTGTTAGTTTGGAATTCAGGCACAGTATTTTAATCAATTGTGTGCATATATTGAAAAATTGTATGTATACAACTTATAGTTTTAATTTAAACCTAAGCAATTTTACTTGTTTGCATAAAAATGTTTTCCAGTATAGGATATAAGTATAAAATAAATGTAAAATATTTTTCAATTATTTTTGAGTAATAATGGATGTATACGTGTCTAGTAAGTGACAATTGCTTCCAAAACAAGATTTAATGTAGCTTTGTGTAACTACAAAATCAACTGATTAACTGCTATAAATTTTTATAAGCTTGCATACTTATGTGTAGCATTAGTCAAGACGTTTTATACGAACTATCTTGTATAAGAGTCTTCATGCATAGTCTTTGAGAGCAAATAATAATGAAGGTGCACACAAACTCTCCTGTTGTATTTCCTTCATGTTTATAGACAAAATCATTTTCTGAGCTTGGAGATAGCTTTTTCCATAGTAGCTGAAATGTACCAGGCAACGTCTATAAGATAATGAGTATTGCATCTCTCATGTTATAGAACATTCAGATGTTTAGTGAAGACTTTGTAGTTTACAAGTTTTTGGAGGAAAGTTTTCCTGTAATGGTACCCATATTTTGAATTAGTATGGTCCATCAGTTGTATAAGACACATAGAAAATCGTTAAAATAATTCATATGCCGCTTCAGAAAATCACAAATTTTTTTGTGAAATAAAATATAAGTGGTTTATAGTTGTTTAGAATATGTGCTGGTTAATAGAATGGCAAATACCAGATATTTTTTCTGTATTAGCTGTCATTGTGTACATTAGCACATTATGCTTATCATACCTACAGAATGTTTCCTTGGTTTGAAAATTCTTAGAATTTGAATAGATTAATTCTGAATTCAATAACCTGTGCACATTGAATGTGAATTTGATGTCAGTAATTATAATTAAAATTTTTTCTTCCCTTATTACACACATAGGAAAAATAAAAAAAAGTTGTCAGTGCATTTTAGAAAATTTTAACGTATAGATAGGGTGTGAAGAAATATGTAAATTTTATGTGTAGACAAACTAGGCTTCATGCTACACTTACTTGTTGCACACACCACTAGTCACTGTGACCCCGATTAGCGCTTTCGAACGAACACGTTCATCATCAGATCGTAACTGCCACACGATCTGATGATGAACGGATTCGTTTGAAAGCGCTAATCGGGGTCACAGTGACTAGTGGTGTGTGCAACAAGTAACTGTAGCATAAATTTAGTTAACCACTAATAAAATTTGTAGTTTAAACTAGGATTCCTTTTCAGAATCGAAAAATATTTTCCCCCAACGTACTTTCTAGTTCCAGATTACTGTCTTTTCGACAACTGTCAGCTGTCAACGATCATGATCTGTTTACTGAATAATATCAAAATGTCAAGAGTTAATTGTATTTGTGTATACCAAACACATCCATTTATTTTTTAATGTACAGTATATGAATTTGTTTAATTTTACAATGTTATAATGATATATTATACATGTGTGTGTGTGTGTGTGTGTGTGTGTGTGTGTGTGTGTGTGTGTGTGTGTGTGTGTGTGTGTGTGTGTGTGTAGCATGCGCACATACACAGATGTGTGTGGAGAGCACAACGATTGCTCCAAAAACTTTTTCTGTTGAGGGACTACATTAAGTAAATTATAAAATAATAAAGAAAAGAAAAAAGAGATTACGTTTGATAAGTATGTAGTTAATTATTTGCTGATGACTCATTAATAATGAGTTATTATAGATTTTGTTTTAATAAAATTCATCAGTTATTTGAATCACCAGCTGAGTCAAACTTGACTCATCTGGACTTTGGCCTTTAGTAACATTTGATATAGAGAGTGATATAACCAAGCATAAAAATGCATGTAAGTTTCAAGTGTATTATTAACAATAAAACAAATTTAATCTTGAATAACTTCATAAAATGTAATAATAGTAAATATAATTATTTCACTACCAACTCGGAACACAAAGTTTGTATGGGTAAACACGTAAAAGTTTTACCTTATAGCCTTAACCGGTTTTTGCTTTTAAAAGCTTCTTCAGAGGCTGCCGCTGGGAGCACTGTCCATCTTGTTGTTGGTGACGGTATTTAGTTTTGAAAGATCGATATTGTGTGTGTGTGTGTGTTTGAATCGATATTTGAACATATCACACTCCACACACACAATATCGATCTTTCAAAACTAAATACCGTCACCAACAACAAGATGGACAGTGCTCCCAGCGGCAGCCTCTGAAGAAGCTTTTTAAAAGTGAAAACTGGTTAAAAGGTAAAACTTTACGTGTTTACCCATAAAAAACTTTGTGTTCCAAGTTGGTAGTGAAATAATTATATTTAGTTAAGTAACGGACACGTAATGGACAACGAAATCTAATAATAGTAATTCATCTATGCAAAGCAAATATTAATTTATTAAAATTTGTATTAAAGCAAATGCTTAGGATAGTATAGAATACTCTGGATTATCAATAATAGGAATAGAACTTTCTTCTACCTCTCTCTCTTTAACTCTATTCAATTGATTACTCTCCAATAACATTTCCATTCAAAACTGACCTTTAGACTGTTTGATTCTTTGACACATTTTAACATCTTTTGTATTCTTTTTACCCACTGTAAAAGGAGGCTAATGTGTCCAGGTAAAATCCATATTGTATGTTCCACTGCAACTCCAAACCAACTTTGCTAATTTTAACAAAAGAGGGCTCAATGATTCTTTTAACTATTGCAAGTGTTCTAGAAATATTGTGCCTTCTCCAAAAAAATCAAACAAAGCAGCAGACATTGGGTGACATGTTGTCAAACAAAACAAAAATATTTTAGTATTAATTTCAAGATGTATCCCCCATGACCCCACCCCCATCATTACCCCATTCGTTACAATGACGTACCTCATCATTAGTGACTTTTGTTGCTGAGATTTAGGCATATGCATAATGGGTTAAATAATCATAATAAAATTTAATAAGAATTACTGTTCTGCCCCAGCCAGTGGTTACCCGAGTATGTAAGAAGTGGTTCCTGACTACTGGAATGCTTCATAAAACTAGTAAACTGCCTGAGCTGCAGAACTCGCTCATTATTCTGAAAGAAATATATTTATTATTAGATGAAATCAAATTTATAAGTATTATTTTCTGTTTTGAACTGTGAGTAAAGTTCTTTTATGACTCGAAACACCACAAGGTGACCTTATATTGTTACCATGGTTAATGGAGGCTTTGCTGATCTTTAAAAGTACAAAAAAATAGTTATGAAAAATTATTATAAAGTCCTTAGTCCCTTACTACTCTCTTTTTTATTTTAGTAAAATAACTGTTGTAAGCAGACAATAATCATTTCTTTTTACTTAAATTTGTAAATATAATGCTTAAGTGACAAATAATTTAATACTAGCTATTAAGTTTATGAATCTTTCTATAGATATCTAAATGCTTATGAGTAATACTTTTCATAAATACTTGTAACTGATAAGAATATATAAAGTTTTTCTGTAAACATAACTTACAAAACTTAGAAGGTGGTCCAAATTTTGCAAGGAATTCAAAATTTTGAATAAAATTCCTTATAATTTGATGCCCCAACATAAACTTTCACAATGTTTTCAAAATTTAACTTACATTTTTGACTTGTGGTTGTGTAAACATTATGTTCAGAGTTGGGTTAAAATTTCTGTTATAGTCTGGTAAAGAAATTTGATTTTAAAATTTTTTCAGACTATTGATTGCTTTATTTGTCCCTGGTGTCCTAAAATACTGTGTTCAGATTTTGCTTAAAATTCTGTTAAATATGGTACCATTTAATCTCTGTGTTGATTAAACATTTTTTCCAATATTCTTAAACTCTTTTGGAACTGTTGTTACAAAATTTTGAAATTTCCAAAATTGAGTAGCATATTTAGATTGTGGTTAAATTCTCTTTAATTTGATATCTACATGGATTTTTCTGATTTTTAAATGGATTTTGCCCTCTGTCCCCTATTTTTGGGGATCAATCTAAAAAAATAATAGGGATTTATGTGGTAAAGGTATAGGCAAGCATACAAAAGTTTTATGAAAATTAGTTGATGCATTCAAAAGTTATCATGAGAAATATTTCAAATAGACAATTAGAAAGCTGGAAAGATAGACAGACAAATTCCAAATTGTTAATGTAAGGAGAACGTACAATGCTCATGCAATTTGTTTTTATGATGGTGAACGATACTGGTTTACGATTCCCAGAAAATTAAAAATCTAAATGCTAGACAACATGTTATAGAAATCTCAAATAAAAAATGAAATTTTTGTTTTTTTTCTACAATTATTTAATTTATTTAAACATATAATATCAAAAAATTATTCTACTCTAAAAAACTGCTGTGTCTACAAAAATTTTAATTTTTTATTTTATATTGTTTTTAACATATATAACAAAGGGGAATTCAGTAGACTACAGCAAACGACAACAAAAAAACTGTAAATATAACAGTTTCTGAGATGTAAAGGTAGTACTTGCTATATCTGTACCCCCCCCCCCAAAAAAAAAACAGCTGTAGGATTGTTTTTCTCAGTTTCAGATTTTTGTAGATAACACGCTTTTCCTTGATGGACAATATAAGATTCAACCTTCAAATAATATGACCTTTCTTGTAGTTGTGGTGCTTGTGTTTTACATTACTAATTGTGCAAAATTTTGTGTTTAGTTTCTGTTCCCAGTTACCTTGTCATACGTGCATATAAATAACATTACCACTATCATATCTGCCTTGATGAAGTGAGAAGCAGCATTTAGAATTGCTGAACTTGGCGGGGAAGACCTGACTGAAACTCTCTTGCAGTTAATTCTGAAAGTATGGACCACTGAGACAATGCCAAAAGAATGAGAATCTGCTCTCATTTGCTCAACACAAAAGAAGGCGTATAAAATCAAGTATGAGAGTTATAGAGGAATCTTCCTTTTAAGTACAGCCTAGAAGATCTTGGATATATGGCAAAGAATTAGCCCTATGCTGAAGAAAACCTTGGGAAATATCAGGGAGGATGTAGAGAAGGGAGATTTACAACAGACAAACTTTCTACTGGCTGCCAAAGTGTGGAAAAAGATGGGAGTGTTATATCAGAGTTATTTATTAAATATACATTGACTTTCAGCAGACTTATGGACGTGTGAACAGAGAGCTACTTTTTACAGCCATCGAGGAGTAATAACGACAAAACTAATATGATGAAAAAAAATAAATAAAGGGGGGAAAGTTAAAATTCAAAATAAAGACTTTGGGATGGACTTGCACCTATCTGTTTAACATAGCCCTGAACAAAATCATAAAGGAGTTAGGAATAGATATGCTTGGGGCTGTATGTAACAAGGAAAAGTAGATATTCAGTCATGCAGATGATATTGATATATTCAGGAGGTCAAGGCAAGCAGTCAGGGTGAAGCACTGAAGGAGAAGGCTCTGATGTTGAGTTGAGAATCAATGTGGAAGAAATAAGGAAATGAGAATGAAGGGGAGACAATAAGATCTGGATTATAGGAGATGACAGTATTGGGGTTGTCCATGATTCTAACTATCTCCACAGCAAAGCAAATGCCAACAACAATGTGAAATGGGAGACAAGAAATAGAATTTTAATGAGTAGAGAGGTACTCTCAAGTTCTAAAGTCTTGCACAGGGTACTATAGCTGGGTACTCCCAAATTCACTCAAATCCTGCATAGGGTCCAAGGTAGTTTACTGAAAGTCTTATATATAATATAATAATAGAATCTATCACTACATATGGGTGTGAAATTTGAATAATTACAAACAGAACTGAAGAGACACTGGGCATATTGAGCTTCGAGAACTGAAGAAACATTTTTGCCTATACATGTTTTTGCTCGTTTTTTTTTTAATTTGTTGACAATCTGAAGACTTTCTTCAGTGATTCACAATGAAATCTATTTTGGCGTGGTAGACTGGTAGGCTAACTAGTATAATAATGTTGTAATAACCTGATAGCATTATAATCTTACATAATCAAAATTAGTTTTGTGGCAAGTACTTAATAATCAAGAAAACTTCTGTTTTGGGGAGTTCATCAGCTGCTTTATTATTTTTAATACCAAACATTTAATTAATCCTATGATGCACTTTTAGGTTCAGAAAAGAAATACTTAGCATTAATAAAAAATTACTTTTAATCACAAAAATGTTAAAAACAAAAATCACAAAATTTTTTGAATGGGATGCTTAAATAATCAACTATTATTCTTTGGTAATGTTACTATACAATTTTATATAAAGTAAAATTTATGATGTCATGTGACATTCAGTGCCCTTTTAAAAACAAGAGAATATAACCATCTGAAAATATCGGTATGGAGAACCATACATGACTTCCAAGTTCTAATATTTATATTTAAAATCATTTTCAAAATGAAGAATTTCCATAGAAACTACTTCTTTCTTCAGCCTTAACCACAGTATTGTGGTCACTAACGTATACCACCTCACGCTAGCGCACTCAATTTTTACTGATGATGGCAGTCGATAGCACTGCCGAAACGTCTGGTTTTGTAGAAAACATTGGACCATGCCAAACAGCCCGGGAAAGAATTTTAACAAGAAACTACTTCTTTGTTGTTGGTAACGTAGTACACATGACATATAAATGAAAATTATCCCCTCCCCCTTCAACTATCATTTTCATTTATAGAAAATTACCCCCACCCCGTTCAACTAGCCTCTTCATTTATAGATATTTTACCTATGTTTCTACAGTGGAATATTATGATCTTCTTTTCAGGGTACTTTATTTATCAAAATTAAGAACTTTACTCTTACAGTTGCATAAAACGTTACAGGTAAACTACCCTTTCCCTTAACCGATCTTCACCAATATCAACAGGCCTCGAGTCCTGTACAACTGAGGCACATATGCAAAAAATTATTTGATTCTGTTTGAATTTATGGCAGTTATTGTTAGTCATAAAAAAATTACTCTTGTTAAAACATAAAATGTTGCAGGTAAACTACACCTTTCCCTTAACCGATTTCACCAAAGTCAATAAGCATTGAGTCCTCTACAATTCTGGGATGTATGGAAAAAATTATTTGATACTGTTTTAATGTGCGGCAGCTATCGTTCGTCATAGAAGAAATTACCCTTGTTAAAACATAAAATTTTGCCGGTAAACTACCCCTTTCTCTTAACCAGTCTTCACCAAAATCAACAGGCCTAGTGTCCTCTACAATTCAAGGATGTATGTAAAAAAGTATTTGATTCTGTTTGAATTTAAGGCAGTTATCATTCTTCATAGAAAAAATTGCCCTTGTTAAAACATAAAACATTGCAGGTAAACTACCCCTTTTTCGTAACCGATCTTCACCAAAATCAATAGGCCTTGAGTCCTCTGCAATTCAGGAATGTATGCAAAACATTACTTGAATCTGTTTGAATTTGCGGCTGTTATTGTTTACCATAGAAAAATTCTACACATAGACACACAGACACTTTAACGACTCGGAACACTAGGTTTTTTATAAGTAAAAGCATAAAGTTTTCTTCTAAGCCTTTTAAAGGAGAAAACCGGTTCAGGCTGTAAGGTAAAACTTTATGCTTTTACTTATAAAAAACCTAGTGTTCCGAGTCGTTAATATAATAGTGATATTTAGTTAAACTAAATGTTAGTTAAACCATGGACACGTCATGGACAACGAAATACAAGAATTTAACATGATGGAGGCCAGAAATAACGCGAATTGTGTGTGTGTCTGTCCTGCTGGCCTTTTTATTGCGGTAATCACAATAATAAAACTTTAGGAAAGTAAACATTACATAATTGAGATATGCTTGCCTGCTAGGAACAATATATTTTCACTCATACGTGATTTAAATTAAAATGAAAAATATAGAATTTTGTTAAAGTGAAAGAAATGTTTCCATAGAAACTACTTCTTTGTTGTCATTAACGTATTACACATATAAAATGGTATGGAGAACCATACGTGCCTTCCATGTCCTAATATGTATATTTAAAATCATTTAAATATTAATTAAATAAGTGGATGCTTGAATTCTGAAGAAATCACGTATCAGCTAAAATGGTACCCTCATGTCAGGTGGGTGAAGACTATTCTCAACCTTCACGAGGAAGGACTGTACTTTTGGAAAAAGTGTTTGTAGGTCGAACGAATAGCTGGCCAAAGGGAGCTGCGATCTGATTCCTGTAATGAAATTGGGCTCTCGCTGCGAGTTATCGACCGAGGGTGAATGATGTCTATAGTGTTATAAAAGTCTTTTCTGTCAATACTATACTGGTCATTTTCTTTTTTAAAATCGAGTCTTTGTTTCTTTCTTTCTGTGTGTCTTCTGATTTCCTGAACGACGATTCTGTTCACTCCTATAATTATAAATTTCTTAGCAAAACATTTCTTCCTTAATACGTTTGCGTCTTCTGTTTAACATCCACCATTCTGATCCATGTCATAACGCTATATTCCACACAGGCTAGTAAATAACTAGCCATCAGAGAGGTCAAAATATTTTCCAGGAGGGGCAAACAATTTTCCAGAGGAGAAAAATATTTATATTTTTCATACATACATACATCCACATATTAGTTTGTAATTCTTATATTATAATAGAAATAAATACAAAGATTGTATTAATTTATTAAAACATTTATTGCTTCAAAACATGCATAAAATTAATGGCTTGTAAAAGTTAATGTTTGATCTCCATTAGGTAGTGCTCATTTCCAAAGTTTTAAAATTGTGATGTCCGTAATCAAAACATCAGAGCAGGTTTTAGTCTGTATGGGGGTACATCGTGGACAAAAATTTTCAACATTTCCTATGGAGCGTTGCTCAGAGTAAAGCTGCAAATCTACAGTGTACGTTTCACAGAACAAACACGCGGAAAAGAAGGAGCGCTCCCAAGTCTCTCATGGACTCTGATCATCTTGCAGAGGGTTCATTCCCTAAAGACAAAAAGTCTGTTTATGGACCGTTCCTCTGTAAACATGTGCAGTTACACTGGCGAGCGATCCACAGGAAGCAAATCACTGTCCATGCTGGAGACCTTTTTGGCTTGCACGCGTTGTGTTGGTGTGGGTTTTGGTACTTTCCATTTAAAAAGCATGCAAACGTAAGAAAATAAAATGGAAACGTAAACATTACATAATTCAGATATGCTTGCCTGCCATGAACGATATATTTTCTCTCATACATGATTTAAATTAAAATGAAAAATAGCCTATAGAATTTTGTTAAAGTGAAATGAAATGTTTCCATAGAAACTACTTCTTTGTTGTCAATAACGTAGTACACATATAAAACTTATAAAAATTTACTTCCTCCATCATCAACTACCATTTTAATTTATAAAAAAAATTATCCCCTCCCCCATTCAACTACCCTTTTCATTTATAGATATTTCATCTACCTTTCTACATTTGATTAAATATGACCTTATTTTCAGGATACTTTATTTATCAAAATTAAACACTTTACTCTTAATACAACTATTATATTAACGACTCGGAACACAAAGTTTTTTATAAGTAAAAACAAAGTTTTACCTTACAGCCTGAACTGGTTTTCATCTTTAAAAGGCTTCTTCAGAGGCTGCCGCTGGTAGCGCTGTCCGTCCTGTTGTGGGCGACAGAATCGAATTTCGAAAGATCGATGCTGTGTGTGTGGGGTGAGATATGTTCGAATAATGGGTGTGATTTGAATATAATTCCCTCACACAAATTCTACCCACGTACAGTAAACCTCACGAACGTCACACTCACTAAAAACGAACAAACACTCCTTGATAAAGGCCTAAAACATAACATACATTACAAACAAAACGATCAAACGCTAACAAAACTCATACTTGACACTGAAACAAATATACAAAACTCAGCACCAGAACATCAAGACACACTAAGACATAATATAAACAATATAATAGGAGCACTTAAGACACCAGACAACAAAAACCACAACTCAGAAATACACACAGCCATCATACTGAGGAAAAAGGCACACAAACACAACATCACATTTGTAAAAGCAGACAAAGGCAACACGACTGTAATCATCTCCACAGACAACCTACACAAAAAAGTACAAAACTTCATGGAACAGAACAACATCACAGAACTAAAACACAACCCCACCGACAGATACCAAAACACAGTAAAACAACTAGTCAACAAAGCCAAATACATAATGACACACAAACAAAAGCCCTACATGAAACAAATCCGACCATCAGCCCCTACCCTCCAAGTGCTTCCCAAAATCCATAAAGAAGATATTCCGATCCGCCCCATTATCAACTACCGTAATGCCCCTGCACACAAACTCGCAAAATATCTAGACAAAATTATCAGACAACACACACAACTAGACAACAACATTGCTAAATATCACTATAGTATTGACGACTCGGAACACTTAAGTTTTTTATAAGTAAAAACGTAAAGTTTTACCTTACAGCCTAAACCGGCTTTCACCTATAGAAGGCTTCATCAGAGGCTGTCGTAGGTAGCGCTGTTCGTCTTGTTGTTGGCGACGGGATAGTTTTTCGAAAGATCGAAGCTGTGTGTGTGTGGTGAGATGTGTTCGAATAATGCGTGCGATTTGAATTGTGTCTGTTCGTTTAGGATGTCATTTTTATTTGTTTTTGTGTGTTTGTATATTTCTAATTGTTCTAGAGTGTCTAGTTTTCGGCCTTTTGTGTGTACGTGTAGAATGTTCATGTTATTGTCGATGTTTTTATATGTGTGGTTTGCTTCAATGAGGTGGTTTGCAAAGGTAGATTCTGTAGTGGTGTGGAGTGCTTTTGTGTGTTCAATGTATCTCTGTTTGAAGCTACGTCCTGTCTGGCCTATATAGAATTTATTGCAATTTGAACAATTTAGCTTGTATACACCGGGTAGATCAAATTTGTTTTGTGCTTTGGGCATGCGTTTTGATAATGTGTGTTCTGTTTTGTTAGTAGTTTTGTAAGTGATTCTGTATCCTGCTTTTTTGAATTTGTGGGCAATTTTTTCAGTTTGTTTGTTGATGTATGTTAGTGTTATCAATTTGTTGTTTTCTGTCTTTGTCTGTTGTTTGTTTTGTGTAGGAGTTTACTGACTGTTGTTCTGTCATAACCGTTAGATTCTGCTAGATATTTTATCGTGTTTAGTTCGTCTTTGTAGTCTATTTCATCTAAGGGGATATTGTTAAGTCTGTGTATCATGGTTCTAATACTTATAAAAAACTTAGTGTTCCGAGTCGTCAATACTATAGTGATATTTAGTTAAGTAACGGACACGTCATGGACAACGAAATCCAAGAACAACATTGCAGTAAAAAACAACACAGACGTAGTTACAAAAATAAAAGACATACACATCCCCCATAATGCCACATTAGCCTCCTTTGACATTAAAAACCTGTACACAAACATACCCATCTCTGAAACAATCACCATCCTACAAAACAAACTCAAACAGAACAACACACCAGAGGAACTTGTCAACGAAATAACAGGAACTCTGAACATAATCACAAAACAAAACTGCTTTACTTATAACAATAAATATTACACACAGAATGATGGTCTACCCATGGACTCCCCCATATCCAGCATTCTAGCAGAAGTCTTACTCCAACACTTAGAAAAAACAAAAATATTCACAAACATTGACAAACACTCACATAAAATACTATATTGGCACAGATACGTTGATGACATTCTAATACTATACAGGGGAAACAAAAGACAATTTGAACAGTTACTAACACACATAAACAAAATACATAAAAACATAACATTTACTGCCGAATACGAACACAACAATACCATAAACTTCTGAGACTTCTCCATCACAAAACTTGCACAAATTCAGTATGTACAGAAAACCGACTACAACTTACACACTAATACACAACTCCTCCAATCGCCCAATACAACACAAACTAGCTGCCTTCAGAATCATGATACATAGACTTAACAACATCCCCCTAGATGAAAAAGACTACAAAACAGAACACACTATCAAAACACACACATAAAGCACAAAACAAATTCGATCTACCTGGTGTTTACAAACTAAATTGCTCAAATTGCAACAAATTCTACATAGGCCAGACAGGACGAAGCTTCAAACAGAGATACATTGAACACACAAAGGCACTCCATTCCAATACAGAATCCACCTCTGCAAACCACCTCATTGAAGCAAACCACACATACAAAAACATCAAAACATGAACATTCTACACGTACACACAAAAGGCCGAAAACTAGACACTCTAGAACAATTGGAAATATACAAACACACGAAAACAAATAAAAACGACATCCTAAACGAACAGACACAATTCAAATTGCACGCATTATTCGAACATATCTCACCAAACACACACAGCATCGATCTTTCGAAAAACTATCCCGTCGCCACAACAGGACGGACAGCGCTACCAGCGGCAGCCTCTGAAGAAGCCTTTTAAACCGGTTCAGGCTGTAAGGTAAAACTTTATGTTTTTACTTATAAAAAACTATGTGTTCCGAGCTGTTAATATAATAGTTGTATTTAGTTAAGTAACGGACACGTCATGGACAACGAAATCCAAGACTTTACTCTTGTTAAAACGTAAAA
Source organism: Magicicada septendecula (assembly GCA_034769895.1). Lineage (NCBI taxonomy): Eukaryota > Metazoa > Arthropoda > Insecta > Hemiptera > Cicadidae > Magicicada > Magicicada septendecula. Next base: position 570,290,733 of record CM068369.1, read on the forward strand.
CATTGCAGATAAACTACCCCTTAACTGATCTTCACCAAAAACAATAGGCCTTGAGTCCTCTACAATTCAGGTCTGTATACTAAAAATTATTTGATTCTGTTTGAATTTGCGGCTGTTATTGCTTGCCATAGAAAAAATTCTACACAGACACACACACACACACACACACACTTTTAGAAAAATTACTTTTTTTCTTGTTTTTAGGGTAGTACAATCAGAATCTGCCGTTATCTCGAACACGATTTTTTTCGCCATGACCATACTTCCATTTTCCTTATGGAACATGGAAGTAAAAAGTCGTGGTATTACAGATTTAAATTAAATTATGTAATTTATATGTACCTTGAGGGTAATCAATAATTTATTTTTTCGTAGGGTTACCTCCCGAAAAAAAGAACGTGTAAAAAAATGCTAGGACTTGTTGTTTTCGTAAATTATCGAGAAGATTTGGAAACATTAAAAATATCGGTATGGAGAACCATACATGACTTCCATGTTCTAAGATTTATATTTAAAATCATATTCGAAATGAAATATTTCCATAGAAACTACGTCTTTCTACTTATTGCTTCAGCATTAACCACAGTACTGTGGTCACTAACGTATAGTCTACCACCTCACGTTTTCGTACTCGATTTTTACTGATGATGGCAGTCGATGTCACTGCCGAAAAGTCTGGTTTTGCAGAAAACATTGGACTACGGCTATAAACAGCCCGGGAATCAATTTTAACAAAAAACTACTTTGTTGCCGATAACATAGTACACATAAAAAACTCTCCCCTCCACCTTCAACTATAATTTTTAATAATAGAAAATTACCCCCACCCCGTTCACCTAACCTCTTCATTTATAGATATTTCATCTACGTTTCTACAGTGGATTATTATGAGCTTCTTATCAGGATACTTTATGTATAAAAATTAAGTACTTTACTCTTGTTAAATCATAAAATGTTTCAGGTAAACTACCCCTTTCTCTTAACTGATCTTCTCCAAAATCAGTAGACCTTCAGTCCTCTACAATTCAGGGATGCATGCAAAAAAATATTTGATTCTGTTTGAATGTGTGGCAGTCATCGTTCGTCATGGAAACATTTCTCTTGTTACAACATAAAATGTTGCAGGTAAACTACCCCTTTCCCTTAACCGATCTTCACCAAAATCAACAGACCTTGAGGTCTCTACAACTCAGGAAAGTGTGCAAAAAATTATTTGATTTTCTTTAAATTTTCGGCAGTTATCGTTCGTCATAAAAAAAATACCCTTTTTAAAACATAAAACGTTGCTGATAAACTACCCCTTTCTCTTAACCGATCTTCAACAAAATCAACAGACCTTGAGTTCTCTTTAGTTCAAAAAGGTATGCAAAAACATTGTTGATTCTGTTTGAATTTACGGCAGTTATCGTTCTTCATATAAAAAATTACCCTTGATAAAACATAAAATGTTGCAGGTAAACTACCCCTTTCCCTTAACCGATCTTCACCAACACCAATAGGTATTGAGAACTACAATACAGGGCTGTATGCAAAACATCATTTGATTCTGTTTGAAATTGCGGCTGTTATCGTTTTCCATAGAAAAATATCGGTATGGAGAACCATACATGACTTCCATGTTCTAAGATTTATATTTAAAATCATATTCAAAATCAAATATTTCCATAGAAACTGCTTCTTTCTACTTATTGCTTCAGCCTTAACCACATTTACTGTGGTCACTAACGTATACCACCTCACGTTTTCACTGATGATGGCAGTCGATAGCACTGCCGAAAAGTCTGGTTTTGCAGAAAACATTGGACCATGCCAAACAGCCCGGGAAAGAATTTTAACAAGAAACTACTTCTTTATTGCCGGTAACGTAGTACACATGACAAATAAAAATTATCCCCTCCCCCTTCAACTATCATTTTCATTTATATAAAATTACCCTCACCCCGTTCAAATGGCCTCTTCATTTATAGATATTTTACCTATGTGTCTACAGTGGATTATTATGATCTTCTTTTCAGGGTACTTTATCAAAATTAAGTACGGTACTTTACTCTTGTTAAAACATAAAACGTTGCAGGTACTCTACCCCTTTCCCTTGGTGGTTGATCTTCACCAAAATCAACAGGCATTGAGTTCACTACAATTCAGGAACATATGCAAAACATTATTTGATTTTGTTTGAATTTACGGCAGTTATCGTTCGTCATAGAAAACATTACCCTTGTTAAAACATAAAATGTTGCCGGTAAACTACCCTATTCCCTTAACCGATCTTCACCAAAAACAATAGGTCTTGTGTACTCTACAAATCAGGGCTGTGTGCAAAAAATATTTGATTCTGTTTGAATTTGCGGCTCTTATCGTTTGCCATAGAAAATACCCTTTTAAAACATAAAACGTTGCAGGTAAACTACCCCTTTCCCGTAACCGATCTTCACAAAAAACAATATGTCTTGAGAACTCTTCAAATCAGGGCTGTATGCGAAACATTATTTGATTCTGTTTGAATTTGCGGCTGTTGTCGTTTGCCATAGAAAAAAAAATTACCCTTGATAAAAAAAACCGTTGCACGTAAACTACCCCTTTCCCTCAACCGATCTTCACCAAAAACAGTAGGTCGTGAGAACTCTACAAATCAGGTCTGTATGCAAAAAATTATTAGATTTTGTTTGAATTTGCGGCTGTTATCGTTTGCCATAGAAAAAAATCTATAGACAGCGCACACACTTTTCGAAAAACGACTTTTTTTCATGTTTTGAGTATAGTACAATCAGAATCTGCAATAATCTCGAACACAATTTTTTTTGCCATCACCATACTTCCATTTACTTAAGAAACATCTAAGTAAAAAGCATAAAAACGACAATATATACTATACTTCTTGAACTATTTGTTTTTAAAACAAACGCGGTTTTCGTTAATATTAAGGCCATGATATTGATATATATGATAGTGTAAAAGGTGATTCACTTTATTGGAAGGAATGTATTAAAATTCGGTAATTCTAAAAATAAGTTATGAAAAACAAATCAAAAAAACATTTAGAAATAACTTACTACCGATTTCCGTTTATATTTCGATGGAAATATGTAGAAACAAATTTGTTACAATTTCGTTACAACAGACTTAAATAACTCTATATAAATTATAATAAATCTATTAAATATGATACCCTCATGTTTAGTATAAGTGCATTTTCGATGGCTACTAGGTGTATATAAGAAAATTTCTCCAGTGCTTTTCATGTTTCAGCTCAAGGTTGTATGCATTTTTTCGATTGTTTTGTTGGCAACAAGACAAAATGTTGATAAGCAATTCGCTTTGTTTTTGTTTCAAATTGTCTTGAAGCTTGAGTCGACGTGAATATAATGTGCGTCGCGTCTTGTTTGTTGACAGATGGTGCGATACATGCAGTTATTACGTTAATGATTGTACATAATCGGGAGTAACTTTTTTCTTAACGAAGTATTTAGTAAATATGGATGAGGTAAGTTAGTACAATTTAGGACTGTCTGTACACATAAAACTGTAAAGACACTGCGTTTTCGTAAAATTAATAACAAATGTCTTTTATAATTTGTGAAAGCAAAGTTAGGTTGTGGTTGTGGTAATTCGTTGTGACACATAAATCAGTTTATTAAGACCGTTTTTATTTCATGGAATATGTATACATTTTCTTTGATAGTATTTATATTTTTGAAAATGTATTAAATGTTTGTATATGGATAACTGTGTAGGTCCATTGACAGATTTGAATTAAAAAACGAAAAGTTTTGTGTGTAGGCTTATGTTTTTAATTTGTGGATTCTATATGTTGGTTTTTTAATATTGGAATCTGAGCCATAAGAATTGTACAGGTTTACTAAAGAGGCAGCAGGAGAGAGCAAATGCTTGCAGTTTGTGAGACATGTTTGTCTCCACTTGAGTACATTCTCGTCAAATCTATTTAAATTAAATTTAAGAGTAGCTAGAATAGGCCTATAAATAATTTGGCGTTACAGTAAGCGAAACTTGATTAAATCAGTTTTATTAATTTAATCAAATTTTCATACCCCAAACCACAATACAGTATTGTCCCTGCATTATTGAATCAGCTGCTTACTTAAACTGGTTTCTAAAATTCCATCCTGATTATAATAATCACACCTATGTGTTTATTTTTAGTCTAAAACAGTTTATGTAGGTTTTTTGCAGTTTAATACTATAGTTTTAGGCTAATGTAGTCTCAGCATAGTTTGATATGATCTAGTTTTATTTTGGAGTGATCTTGTTTCCAATTTTTGAAACTTTCTCTGAGGTTCAAGTAGCATATCATTTGTTATCAATTAAGAAATGCAGTTGTAAGAAATATATTTATCACAACAAACAATTTATTCTGTCCTAATGATGAGTGCTGTATACAGTTGTAGTGATTATATGGTATAATCACAGTTCAACAAGTGCATATTCATTGATTGATTGTTGATAATGTATCACATTATCCATGTGATGCTTCCATTATATTAATTAATTAATTACTTAACTCTTAATTCTTTACATTCGAATTTCAAACATCCTTTACTGTCTCTGTAATTTGACGTTGTGTGAATGTCAATAGATGCCACTAACTGCTAACAGTCATAGGCTGTGAGCGTAGCATACTTTCATACCCAACCCTGGCCGGCACGCGTAAATTTTGGTGCTTGCATGTAGTTTTTGCTTTTGTGCATGTGGCTTATTATTGGCTGGTGTTTATACTAATATTCATCGTAAAAAGTAAATTTAAACTACCTTTAACACAACACGGTGTAGTGGACACAATTTTGAGGATACTTGATGGTACTTATTTTCATTTTTATGCGACGCAGAAATTAACACTACATAATTCTAATTTATGCGTAATTTTGTTACTCTAACGTACTGTCATACCGCATGCATGTTTGTCGTTCATGTTCATCTATCAGACTGAGCTTAGAATAGGTAAACGTTTTCTAACTTAATTTGAATTAAAATTTAAGACGCAAACAAAGTTTCTCTCTTTATAATATTAGTGTAGATATTGAAGAATTTTAAAAATATTATAAGCATTGTTTTTAGTGTGACTCTTTAGACCATGGCTGACGGAAGAAAGCGACTAAGTAGCAGACAATATTTAAAATTGAAAAAAGAAAAAGAGGCTAAAGTGGAAACTATTATAAGTAAAACCCGTAAAATTAATTGTTTATTCAAATCATGTAGTGTTAGTGATGCACAAATGAAAGCAAATTTATACTGCCTATGGGCGGCAAAATGGAAATCCGCCCCTGTGTTTAAGTCCTCTATAAAAGTCATTATATAAGTCCTCCCTTTGTTGACTTTATAAATGGGGATTCCTCTACACAAGTACTACAATTTGCTGCCTGTTAGAACTAAAATTTGTTTTTTTATGTATATGACATTTGATAGCAAATAATATTTACAAAGCTTCACAGTACAGAAAGATATTGTTATTTTTGTATGTTGTAATTAGTAGCATTAATGCAGTCTGTTATTTTCTGTTTCTTTAATTTTCTCTTTCTTTATTAGTATTTAATGTCGTAGGCTTTTTTTTAAATAAGAGCTTCCTTAAGATTGATATAATTATTTTGGCTATCTTAAAAAATTCTAAACAAGGGTTATTGATTCATATACCTAACTGATATCAGTTCTCTGTATGTATTATAATCTTTATACAACTAAGTTAATAATAAATAATTTAATGCACTTTCACTTATGAAAAAACTTACTTTTTGTTATATCGAGGATACGCACGTTTCGGAGTGGTTTGTTAAAGTGCTGTGAAAGAAGTGATGATCATTCAAAACTAAGTTAATGTTGTGGTATTCAAATGGAGTTGTAAATAAATCATCTTCAAGATTTATTTGTGAAGTGGCAATGGAATTTGATAATTTTATCCATTAATATGTATTAAAAAGTTGATATCCATTACCAGTGGCTCTAACTGATTTATTGGCATACTCTTATTATTGGACAGTACAAAAATACTGACAGGCTTTCATATTCCATACCTTTTGATAAGCGAGTTCCTTAATTGTTTTCTAGGTAAGATTTGAAACTGGAGTTCAACTGTGAAACGTAATGCTATTCATTTGAAGTCATAGTATAGAGTTATATGGTGATCAAACAGAGAAATACGTTTATATAAGAAAAAAGAAGAATTTGTACTTGTAATGTGTGTTTTTTAATGCCATATTTAAGTACTTGCACTTTACAACACTTGACTTTGACAGTGACTAAACACTGAAATTGTATGATAAAGTAACATATGTTACTTTGACATGGTAATGACATTGGTCAAATATGAATGTCAGTCGCTGAGAACTAAAAATTTTCTTGGTTAAATTATCATTAATAATTTATATGTGAGTACTCAACACGTGCGCGTGCACACACACACACACACACACACACACACACACACACACACACACACACACACACACACTCACTCACTCACTCACTCACACAGTGCAGTTCTTTTTGTTTTGGTATTTTCTGTAACAAGTGTAAATGTATAGGTTAATGCAAGGGGCAGAGACTTGTTTTTGGTTCACCTCTTCTCTACTTTTATATGGCTTTGTGGATGTTTCTGGTACTTAACAACAAACATGGTTCAGAATTGACACGTTTTAAATGTGGAATTTAAGAAGAATATGATTTAGTAGTTCCTGCTTATTAATAATCTGTTGGAAAATTAAAGGAATCTGATAAAACAACAGTCCTGACTATCCTTTATTATTTAAAAATTTTAGTTTCACTAGAAGCTTGTAAGTAAGTTGCAGTATTTCTTTAAATAAATGAGTGTCACTTAGTTTCTGTATTATTATTCAACTTTCACATATTTATATTTTCTCCTCTTCTGATAGGCTTCTGACATGTGATATCTGGGGGCGGTTTGCACTTTTTCAGTCAGGAGTTGTTATTGTTGGGTTTATGTTCACGATGGACATAAGAAAACGCATCCACAAGAAAGTTTGCCAGTGTTATTTCTGTGACTATCATTAAGCTCTCCTTCACAAAGAATATATTCAGAGTTGTTACTCCGAGTTTATGGCTTCTTCAGATATAACATTGGCACTTATCTAAAAATGAAACTTTCTTGTGAACTTACTGTTTATTCTCATCTCGTCAAACGCGTTTCGGCGTACATATTCGCCTTCTTCAGCTTAGAGACAGACTGCCATCATTTAGTAACGGTTGTTGTGTGGAATGTGTAGTGGGGGTGGTGCGTGGAGGAAGGGGATTGGCGCGGGGATTCAATTTAATGTTTGTTTTTTGTATAATTGTGTCAAAAAGTGTATGTGATTTATATTGTAATTGATCATTAAGTATGTCGTTTGGTTGTGTTGTGTGGTGTTTATATATTTCGTATTGTTCAGTTGTGTTGAGTTTTCGACCTTTGGGTAAGTAATGTAAAATTTCAAGATTAGTGTCTATGTTGGTGTAACTGTGGTTTTCTGTGTGTATGTGTGTGGCAAATGCGGAGTGTGTATTGTTGTTGGTTAAAGCTTTTAAGTGTTCAGAATAACGGGATGAAAAAGATCTTCCCGTCTGGCCTGTGTAGAAACTATTGCAGTCGCGTTCGACGAGAAGAGAATAAACAGTAAGTTCACAAGAAAAACTTTCATTTTTAGATAAGTGTTAGTGCTGTGAGAGAAGTGATGAATAATCAAGACAACTATAACATTGGGTCTGCTGTTAATGGATTGCTACTTTTCAGCATATTAGAGTTCTTTGATCAAGGCAGTTACTGAATTTCATGCATCTGTAGATATCAGGAGATATTCTTAGTGAAGGCTGGTGTGGAATGATGCCATTACTCTCATTGTTGCCTCATTGAAGCAGAAACAATTGACATACATTAACATGCAAGTCTCATTCTGATAGTGTGTTTAATTTGAATCTGCTTGTGTTTTGCAAAGGATGTATAGAAGGCAACTATGGTTTAGAAACATGCCCTAATTGTGTGTGACTGCAATAAACTGTTAGTGAGGGGGGGGTCCTACAGCATCTGGGACACCCTGCGTTTTAACTGCATTTTGCCATCTTCTCCCACCCCCTCCCACTCCCACCCTTTCATTATCATGCATACCATTACATTGCGGGTATCAAAGCAGGTCTTCATCTCGTACTTTTTGGTATTGATACATAATTTAATACAAGTTTTGGCCATGTAGTCGGGGTCATCCTCATTATGTGTCCATGCCGTATAAACTGTATGATTTGTGTTCCATGGTATTGTCTAAATTATTTTTATAACAAAATAATGTGCAATATAACAATATTTAAAATGTGCAAAAGTCAGTTTATTTTTTGGTTGTGGAAATTTACAAGGGAAATAAATATCAGACTTTACCACCATGTAGAAATGTGGCCCTGTAATCAACCAAAACTTTTTTTTAATTCATGCTTTCAGTATCCAAGCCACTTATACGTATATGAATAGAATAAAATTACCAGTACCTCTTTTATCTATCTAGTGGCATTTCCTTTTTTATATTTCACTATGTGTTTCTGGACATGTGTCCCATCTTCAGGTGTAATCCCTCAGTAAAGTTCATCAGATAATTAAAACAAGTAACGTATAATTTACACACGTCATAAATAAATATAAAATATATGAACACGGAACGCACGCAGTGGTGTTGGTGCTCACCGCGGTAACACTATAATCGACTATCCACAACAACACCGCGTGTGTTCCGTGTTCATATATTTTATATTTATTTATACACATTATATATAATTTGTTTTATTTATCTGATGAACTTTACTAAGGGATTACACCTGAAGATGGGACATATGTCGAGAAACGCATAGTGAAAAAATATAAAAAAAAGGAAAATCCACTAGACGGATAAAAGAGATAAATTTTATTTTATTCAATCAAAACATGTATTTTCTTGAAGCTATTTATTAATACAGGTGTACCATGTTTTATAGATAAACATACTGCATTATTGGAGAACAGTTCATAAACGTGTCTGCATAAAGGGAAACTATAGCCTCAGTTACATTTTTTATTATTGTTATAATGGTATTATTTTGAATGATCATCACTTCTTTCACAGCACTTTAACAATTAATATTTAATGCACTTTCACTTGTGAAAAAACTTACTTTTTTGTTATTTCCTCAAACGTACGTTTCGTAGTGGTTTACTCCTTCCTTAGTGAAGTATAATTGCGGAATTCGTCAAGGCGTTGGTAATCTGTAAAGGTTTTTTGGTGACTGGTTGTGTGTGGGGGTGTGTGGAGATGGAAGGGGGTTGGCTCGGGATTCTGAATTGTATGCGTTGTGTATTATTGTGTCGAATAGTGTGTTGGATTTAAATTGTAATTGTTCATTGAGTATGTTGTTTGGTTGTGTTTTGTTGTGTTTGTATATTTCGTATTGTTCTGCGGTGCTGAGTTTGCGACTTTTGGGTATGTAGTGTAAAATTTCAAGATTGTTTTTTATATTGGTGTAACTGTGGTTTCTGTCTGGATGTGTGTGGCAAATGTGGATTGTAAGTTGTTATTGGATAAAGCTTTTGTGTGTTCAGACAGATAAAGCTTTAGCCAATAACAACTTACAATACACATTTGCCACACACATCCAGACAGAAAACCTCAGTTACACCAATATAAAATATCGGTATGGAGACCCATACATTACTTCCATGTTCTAAGATTTATAATTAAAATCATTTTCAAAATGAAATATTTCCATAGAAACTACATCTTTCTACTTATTGCTTCAGCCTTAACCACAGTACTGTGGTCACTAACGTATACCACCTCACGTTATCGCACTCGATTTTCACTGACGATGGAAGTCGATGGTACTGCCGAAATGTCTGGTTTTGCAGAAAACTTTGGTCTATGGCCAAACAGGACGGGAAGGAATTTTAACAACAAACTACATCTTTGTTGCCGATAATGTAGTACATATATAAATAAAATGTTGCAGGTAAACTACCCTTTCCCTCAACCGATCTTCACCAAAATCAACAGGCCTTGAGTTATCTACAATTCAGGAACGTATGCAAAAAATTATTTGATTCTCTTTGAATTTACGGGAGTTATCTTTCGTCATAAAAAAAATTACCACTGGTTAAACATAAAATGTTGCTGGTAAACTACCCCTTTCCCTTAACCGATCTTCAACAAAATCAACAGACCTTGATTACTCTATAATTCAAAAAGGTATGCAAAAAAGTAGTTGATTCTGTTTGAGTTTACGGCAGTTATCGTTCGTCATATAAAAAATTACCCTTGTTAAAACATAAAATGTTGCAGGTAAACTACCCCTTTCCTTTAACCGATCTTCACCAACACCAATAGGTCTTGAGAACTACAATACAGGGCTGTAGGCAAAACATCATTTGATTCTGTGTGAATTTGCGGCTGTTATCGTTTGCCATAGAAACAAATTACCCTTGATAAAAAAAATGTTGCAGGTAAACTACCCCTTTCCCTTAACCGATCTTCACCAAAAACTATGGGTCTTGAGTTCTCTACAATTCAGGGCTGTATGTAACAAATTATTTGATTCTGTTTGAATTTGCGGTTCTTATCGTTTGCTATAGCAAATATCCTTGCTAAAATATAAAACGTTGCAGGTAAACTTCCCCTTTCCCTTAATCGATCTTCAACAAAATCAACATACCTTGAGTTCTGTATAATTCAAAAAGGTATGCAAAACAGTAGTTGATTCTGTTTGAATTTACGGCAGTTATCGTTCGTCATAGAAAAAATTACCCTTGTTAAAACATAAAATGTTGCAGGTAAATTACCCTATTCCCTTAACCGATCTTCACCAAAACCAACAGGTCTTGAGAACTCTACAATTCAGGGCTGTATGCAAAACATTATTTGATTGTTTGAATTTGCGGCTGTTATCGTTTGCCATAGAAACAAATTACCCTTGATAAAAAAAACGTTGCAGGTAAACTACCCCCTTTCCCTTAACCGATCTTCACCAAAAACAATATTCTTGAGAACTCAACAAATCAGGGCTGTTTGCAAAAAAGTATTTGATTCTGTTTGAATTTGGGGCTGTTATCGTTTGCCATAGAAAAATCTACAGACAGTAGACAGACAGACACACACATAGACACTTTTTGGAAAATGACTTTTTTTCATGTTTTGAGTGTAGTACAATCAGAATCTGCAATAATCTCAAACACGATTTTTTTGCCATCACCATACTTCCATTTCCTTAAGGAACATGGAAAAGTAAAAACAATCTTGAAATTTTACACTACATATACATACCCAAAAGTCGCAAACTCAACACCGCAGAACAATACGAAATATACAAACACAACCAAACAACATACTCAATGAACAATTACAATTTAAATCCAACACACTTCGACACAATAATACACAACGCATACAATTCAGAATGCATACAATTCAGAATCCCGCGCCAACCCCCTTCCATCTCCACACATCCCCACACACAACCAGTCACCAAAAAACCATTACAGATTACCAACGCCTTGACGCATTCCGCAATTATACCTCACTGAGGAAGGAGTAAATCACTATAAAACGTACGTTTGAGGAAATAACGAAAAAGTAAGTTTTTTCACAAGTGAAAGTGCATTAAATATTAATTGTTATAATGGTATAGTTATTCAGGTCAGGTTATTTATGTTGTGGAATGTATTACATAGGCCTTCAATAGTGAAAATCGGGAAGAATTATTTAAAGCCCTGAGGGCAGTTGGTATTAGCACGAAACTAATCTGATTAAAGAAAATGACAATGAAGGACACAAAAGCAAATGTGAAAATATGTAACAAGATGAGTGCAAGTTTTAAATTTGACAATTATGTGAAGCAAGGAGATGGTGTCTCTGTGGTTCTGTTCAAATATCTCTACGTAGTGCAGTAAATAACATTGATAAAAGGGGCACAATGTTCATGATATCTTCTCAAATACGTGCATATGCAGATGACTTTGCTATAGTACCAAGAAATGTTGATAGCCTCAAAGATATGTATGTATTAATGGAAGCAGAAGCAATGAAAAGTGGTCTTGTGGTAAATGAAAACAAGACAAAATACATGGTAATGTCCAAGTCAGAGACCAGAAGGGCTCCTAGAAATCTCAGTGTGAACGGGAAGTGTCAAAAGAATGTTCTGCTTTAGTTATCTAGGTGCCTTGGCATCAAATGATAATAACATTAGGATGCGTATAAGAGAAAGGATAGAAGCTGGAAATAGAGCCTGCTCTGCAAATATTAACATCTTTAAAAAGCAATCTTCGTTACAAGAGGTATAAAACTTGAAGTATGTTATTCTCTTGTGCGACCAGTTGGTACATATTGATATGGCGTGTGGACTTTGACAGAGAATGACAAAACTGCGTTACAATCATTTGAGCACAAAATATTGTGTAAAATTTATGGCACAGTAAGATAAGAAGGCAATTTGAGAATATGCAATAACAATGGTAGGCTCTCGTACATGAAAAAGACATAATAAAATTTATCAAATCACAGAGGTTGTGTCGGCTGGTACATGCGGAAAGGATTCCTAAAAGAATGCCGAAGGGAAGATTATGTACTACTAGACATAGAGGCAGACCAAGGATGAGATGGTTGTATGGAGATCTTGCTAGCATGGGAATCAAGATGATGGAGAGGAAGGGCAGAGAACAGGGAAGCGTGGAGGAATTTTTTGAGGGTGCTAAAGCCCACCAAAGGCTGTAACGCCAGATAAGAAGAAGAAGAAGAAGAGTGTAGTATATAACAAAGAATAATTTACAATTCGAATGGCTTTTTACAGTAACATATTATGATTGGAGCATAAACTAAAAATATAGTAATTTCCTAATTAGGAACATTGAACTCACCAGAACACAACTGGATGTCATTGTAACCTTAGGCTATGAAAGTGCATTTAAAAGCCTGCATGTTCATCTCCTTATATGGTATTCATTGTTCTTATGTTTTGTATTAAATATGTGGTTCTCTGGCCATGATTAATTAATTCTAAATGAGGTTTATCTTTTTTTTTACAGTGATGGTATGAATGCAAACAATTGATAAACATGTTTTCAGTAAAAATCAGTAATCCATGCTTAAGATTAAATCTCATTGACTTTGCTGTTGACTGTTTTGTTATATCATTTGTTAGTTTGTTTGCATAGTATTTTATGTGTACATACATAGATACTGTGTACATGTTTTGTCCTAAATATAATTCTGTTTTAAAAACTGAGTTCCGTATAGTCCTGTCTTCCCTTGAACCTTTGGACCATTGATAATATAAAGTACATGAAATTGTAGCAATATGTTTATAAGAAACTTATCACTGTTTGATTTGGTCATGAAACTGACAATGTGTGTGTGCATCACATCACATTACACTGTGATAACCTCTTTTCTGCGTTAAAGATATATGGGCTGATATAAGAGCATTTTTTCCAATGTATTTGTTTTAAAGTCAACATTATGATGCTTTATAGGAATAATGAACTTCATAACTTGTAAAATTGTATGTAGAACATATCATGAGCTCAGAGTGAAAGTTATTTTTGATAGGATTTCAAAATAGTATTCCTACCGTAATGCAAACATTAGCAACAGTATTGTTGCAAAAAAAAATTTGGGTTGCAAAATGAATGCCTCATTTCTGAAAAGCACCTAGTGTGTCTAATATGCAGTGAGGTTTTTGTTCAGTCTCCCTTTTTTTTGCTTACTCTATCATTCTGCATTCAAATTTCCCATCTCCACTGTCCACGTTGTGCATAAGTTTTCACACACATATACTGTTGGGATCACCTGCATATGTAATATAGAGATCTAGTCTGTATTACTATTTTTAACGTGCTCAGATAACATCTATGTTGTTCTAATAGGCCTATATCATATTTTTTTAAAGTGCTGTATGATGTAGAGTGTGTTAGAGATACTGAATACTTGAGAATGTTAGAGATACTGAAATACCTTATCCAGAACGAAGGGATTAACATATCGGCAACAAAAATTTACATCAAAAAATTTATTTAGTGCTCTTTGATGTTTGACAGTATTTTGTATCTTCAATAGATTCTTACAATATTTATACTGTCACATTATTAAACTCAGTCACTACCGGGCCTAGGTTGATAGCTTAAATTTTGGTAATTTCTAAATGTTTCTGTCACACCTCCAGAGGCCATATTTAGTAGACTCACATTCAAATAGAGGAATCTCACTGTAGAGGAATAAGCAGTCAGTTAACTTTGAAGATAAGGTTCCTTATATAATTTTTTCAGTTGGCTTTCACGGAGCAGCTTTATTCTGATAGGTCCGGTATTGAAATGTGTTCTGCTTGCCATCTATTTGAACATGAGTCTCCTGACGATGGTGTTCGGCAGTATGGCAAAAACGTTTAGAACTAATAAAAACTTATGCAATGACCATGGCCCAAAACCCATAATGATTTTAATAATGTTGACTCCGGCCATGATAACCTAAGTGATTTATACTGTCACATCACCATGTGCCATTTGGAGTGACTTCCAAAGATACCAACAGTTCGTAGAATGAAAGAAAAAAGTGGAAATGACAATCAGTGTAGCTCTGGTAATGCTATGAACAGACTGAACTCGTAACAAACAAGCGTGGCATTGAAAGGTGGCAGCAGACATTGTTAATCCAGTGTCGGAATGACATATCACTGTAGTTTGTCAATGTATTTATAAATATAGGAATTATGTAATTGTATTCATTCATTTTGTTAATGATTGATTAATTTATTACACCAAATTTATTTTTAATGTGTCCGATAAGAAGACAGAAATATGATTTATCTGTTCAGAATACAATAAGTATTTTTTTAATGTTTTTTTTTGTTACCGTTATTGTCTAAACTCATTGTTTGTGTAATTTAAATTTGTATTACGATTTGTGTGTATGCTGTAATACACACATACTCTTTCAGAGTTTGTTATCTTGTTGCAATAAAATGATAACACAGCACAGCTGTATATTAAAATAGCAATTTTATAAGTTATTATATTAAAGTTTTTATTCTTCGTATTGTTTAAATTAGCAGCCATCCTTACTATTTCTTTTATGAATTTGCTAACTGCTATAATTTTTTATTGTTCGACTAAGCTTTTCGTCATTACTGACATCTTCAGGTCTTAAACAACAGACCTGAAGTCGTTGTTTAAGACCTGAAGATGTCAGTAATGACGAAAAGCTTAGTCGAACAATAAAAAATTATAGCAGTTAGCAAATTCATAAAAGAAATATTAAAGTTTTTAATTAAGGTTTTTCTGTGTGGATTTTGAAATGAACCATATTTTATTGTATTATACTTCCATATTGTTTCCTACTCATTTTTTATATCAGTAAGGAGAAGTATAGTCATAATAAAAAATTCCAGTAGAAATAACTGTTTCTTGAGGTATCATAACGTTAAATTGACTGCTTCTGAAATAATGTACACAATGTTTGTAGGATTTTGTAGGTTGAATAAAAGCTTGAGTTTCCTCAGAATGTAGCTTATGTTTGAATTGACTCAGATATGGTTTGAAATGTTTATTCAGAGCTAACCATCAACTCAGCAGCAACTCAAGATAACCCAAACACACACACATGGGTTCACTCAATTGGATTCAGTGCTATATGTTGATTGTAATGTTTTTAAATAGTGCAACAGATATTTTTGTTTTTGATAACTAGAGATTTGTTAAGAAACATGCTTACAGAATACAACTATGCTGGCAGTAGCAGTGACCTAGTTGGATAATGAACATTAACAGACTAAAGTGTCATAACATATCAGTTTAGTTCATTGATTTAATTAATTTCTGACTCAGATTAGACTAGAATTCAGCTTCTGTTGGGTGACTAGTTAGATGTATTTTTTTTCTCAATTGTAGTACACACTATCATTAGAGTTAACCATTATATGGTTGAATAAAAACGCAGAAATATTATAGAATAGTAGTAATTAAAACAATATTTTAAATGTGTGGGACAATCAGAAATATTTTCCATGTAATTGAATGCTGATAACTTTGACCAGATACACAGGGTGTCTACAGCCACTGTATTTCACTGTAAATTAAGCAATAAAAGCCCAACTGTGCAACTAACATAATACATAAATAGGTGGTAACACGTAAAGAGTCCCACGTATCTACGTCAAGTGTCATCATATTTATATTTATTGCCTCGTGTATTGGACCAGATACAGTCTAGTATTGAAAGGTTGTTGACTTGTGTATATTAGTCATTGATGTATGAGTGAGTTTCCGTATGTGCTATCTCGTTTACAGTACAAAGGGAAACCTCTTTGTAAGATAATAATCAGTCATTTTGATTGTTTTATGATTAAGCAAATTTAAAACTGAATTAGTGGATTTCTCAGGATTAAGATTATTAATATGCAAGTTGTGTTTGATAAATTTTATTGTTAGTAAAGTGCTATAATATGTGATTTGTTGACTAAGTGAACATATTTCTATAGAAATATAAACTCAAGGATTGGTGGCTTGAGAAACTGTTGCAGTGTGTTCACTCTATTTTTAAAACTCCTGTATCTTTTAAAACCTAGTTTTGAAGTCACCTGGTAAAAAATGTTATGGGCTTTTCCCTAATGTTTCTCCTATCAACCTTATGATCACTGTCACTATTGCCGTAGTGACATACTTATTATGTCTTCAGCTGTTTTTTAACAAGGGCATTCGCATATATCATCTTAAGAACATCAATTTTGATTACCCTATTCAGTCATGAAATTGAAATAAGAGCTATACAGAGCAATGCTCCATACAAACGACTTTTTTTTTTCCTACTAATTTAAAGCCTTCTATTGATTGTTTTTGTTTTCGAATACTCAGATCAGACTCTGTGACTCTGTGTGTTGAAGTTCTTAACACATTTCACTTGTGTCATGTCAGATGACCATACGTTCTATATTTTCATTCTTCTTCAAGTCAATTCAATAAGCATTTTATTCATAATAAACTGATTGTTCTTTATTTCACTCGTATGTTTGTGTCTATTTTGCAATTACTTTTTCTTTTGAAGGCCGTGGTTTATCAATATGGTTATTACTGCCAAATGTTTTGTCCATTCTGTAATATGGTCTCCTCAGTGGTAAAGCTATACCAATACAACATGGTTGTCAGCTTTAAAAAGTGTTGATGTTACAAGGTTACTATTCTCCATTCCAGCAAAAAGAGTTACTTAATTTGTGTATCTGACCATGATTATTATTTCACTCCCATAATATTCTTATGTTGCTTTGATTAGTTTTGTTATTGCAATCATTTTTACTTCCATGTTCCTTGAGGAAATGGAAGTATGGTGATGGCAAAAAAATCGTGTTCAAGATTATTGCAGATTCTGATTGTACTACACTCAAAACATGAAAAAAAGTCATTTTTCGAAAAGTGTCTGTCTGCCTGTGTGTCTGTAGATTTTTTTCTATGGCAAACGATAACAGCTGCAAATTCAAACAGAATCAAATAATTTTTTTGCATACAGCCCTGATTTGTAGAGTACTCAAGACCTATTGTTTTTGGTGAAGATAGGTGAAGGGAAAGGGGTAGTTTACCTGCAACATTTTATGTTTTAACAAGGGTATTTTATATGGCAAATGATAACAGCCGCAATTACAAACAGAATCAAATGATTATTTGCATACAGCCCTAAATTGTAGAGTTCTAAAGATCTGTTGTTTTTGGTGAAGATCGGTTAAGGGAAAGGGATAGTTTACCTGCAACTTTTTTTTTATCAGGGGTAATTTTTTTTTCTATGGGAAACGCTAACAGCCGCAAATTCAAATAGAATCATATAATGTTTTGCATACAGCACTGAACTGTAGAGTTCTCAAGACCTGTTGGTGTTAGTGAAGATCGGTTAAGGGAAAGGGGTAGTTTACCTGCAACATTTTATGTTTTAACAAGGGTAATTTTTTCTATGACGAACGATAACTGCCGTAAATTCAAAGAGAATCAAATACTTTTTTCATGCGTTCCTGAATTGTAAAGAAATGAAGGCTTGTAGATTTTGGTGAAGATCGGTTAAGGGAAAGGGTAGTTTACCTGAAACATTTTTTGTGGTAACAAGAGTAAAGTACTTAATTTTGATAAATAAAGTATCCTGATAAGAAGATCTTAATAAAGCACTGTAGAAACGTAGATGAAATATCTATAAATTAAGAGGGTAGTTGATCGGGATGGGAGTAATTTTCTATAAATGAAAATTATAGTTGAAGGGGGAGGGGATAATTTTTTATATATGTACTACGTTATCAGCAACAAAGAAGTAGTGTGTTGTTAAAATTCCTTCCCGTCCTGTTTGGCCGTAGACCAAAGTATTCTGCAAAACCAGACGTTTCGGCAGTGCCATCGACTTCCATCATCAGTGAAAATCGAGTGCGATAACGTGAGGTGGTATACGTTAGTGACCACAGTACTGTGGGTAAGGCTGAAGCAGTAAGTAGAAAGAAGTAGTTTCTATGAAATATTTCATTTCAAAAATGATTTTAAATATAAATCTTAGAACATGGAAGTCATGTATGGTTCTCCATACCGATATTTACTTCCATGTTCCATAAGGAAATGAAAGTATGGTCATGGCGAAAAAAATCGTGTTCGAGATAAGGGCTGATTCTGTTTTTACTACCCTCAAAACATGAAGAAAAGTCATTTTTCGAAAAGATGTGTGTGTGTGTGTAGAATTTTTTCTATGGCAAACGATAACAGCCGCAAATTCAAACAGAACCAAATAATTTTTTGCATACAGCCCTGAATTGTAGAGGACTCAAAGCCTATTGTTTTTGGTGAAGATCAGTTACGGGAAAGGGGTAGTTTATCTGCAACGTTTTACGTTTTAACAAGAGTAAAGTGTTTAATTTTGATGAATAAAGTATCTTGAAAATAAGGTCATAATAATCAAATGTAGAAAGGTAGATGAAATATTTATAAATGAAAAGGGTAGTTCAATGGGGGAGGGGCTAATTTTTTTAATAAATTAAAATGGTAGTTGATGATGGAGGAAGTAAATTTTTATAAGTTTTATATGTGTACTACGTTATTGACAACAAAGAAATAGTTTCTATGGAAACATTTCATTTCACTTTAACAAAATTCTATATTTTTCATTTTAATTTAAATCATGTATGAGAGAAAATATATCATTCGTGGCAGGCAAGCATATCTGAATTATGTAATGTTTACGTTTCCATTTTATTTTCTTACGTTTGCACGCTTTTTAAATGGAAAGTACCAAAACCCACACCAACACAATGCGTGCAAGCCGAAAAGATGTCCAGCGTGGACAGTGATTTGCTTCCTGTGGATTGCTCGCCAGTGTAACTACACATGTTTACAGAGGAACAGTCCATAAACAGACTTTTCGTCTTTAGGGAATGAACCTCTGCAAGATGCTCAGGGTCCATGAGAGACTTGGGAGCGCTCCTTCTTTTCCGCGTGTTTGTTCTGTGAAACGTACACTGTAGATTCGCATCTTTACTCTTTGAGCAATGCTCCATAGGAAATGTAAAAAATTTTTGTCCATGGTCTACCCTCAAAACATGAAGAAAAGTCATTTTTTGAAAAGTGTCTGTGCGTAGAATATTTTCTATGGCAGCGATAACAGCCGCAAATTCAAACAATCAAATAATTTTTTGCATACAGCCCTAAATTGTAGAGTACTCAAGGCTTATTGTTTTTGGTGAAGATCGGTTAACGGAAATGGGTAGTTTACCACGTTTTATGTTTTAACAAGGGTAATTTTTTCTATGACCAACGGTAACTGCCGCACATTCAAACAGAATTAAATAATTTTTTGCATATGTTCCAAAATTGTATAGAGAACTCAAGGTCTGTTGATTTTGGCGAAGATCGGTTTAGAGAAAGGGGTAGTTTACCTGCAACATTTTATATTTTAACAAGAGTAATTTTTTCATGACGAACGATAACTGCCGTAAATTCAAACAGAATCAAATTATTTTTACACATGTGCCCGAGTTGTAGAGGACTCAAGGCCTATTGATTTTAGTGAAGATCGGGTAAGGGAAATTGGTAGCTTACCTCCAACGTTTTATGTTTTAACAAGAGTAAAGTACTTAATTTTCATAAATAAAGTATCCTGATAAGAAGATCATAATAATCCACTGTAGAAACATAGATGAAATATCTATAAATGAAGAGGCTAGTTGAACGGAGTGGGGGTAATTTTCTATAAATGACAATGATAGTTGAAGGGGGAGGGGATAATTTTTTATATGTGTACTACGTTATCGGCAACAAAGAAGTAGTTTGTTGTTAAAATTACTTCCCGGGCTGTTTGGCCGTAGTCCAATGTTTTCTGCAAAACCAAATGTTTCGGCAGTGCCATCGACTGTCATCATAAGTGAAAATGGATTGCAATAATGTGAGGTGGTATACATTAGTGACCACAGTACTGTGGTTAAGGCTGAAGCAGTAAGTAGAAAGAAGTAGTTTCTATGGAAATATTTCATTTCGAAAATGATTTTAAATATAAATCTTAGAACATGGAAGTCATGTATGGTGCTCCATACCGATATTTTGAAAACTGTTACTGCATAATTTTTTGTAGTAGAAAAAATCATAGCTAATAATAATTAAATTAAATTTTAATCTTAAGCATAACTCAGTCAAGTGCTTTAGTTCACCAAATTAGATCTGGGCATTCATTCAAATTCATCGATTCTTATACCGTACAATAATAAAGTGCACTGTAATGATTGCTGTTCGAGTTACATAAACTGAACATTGTTTGAGCAACACATAGAGTTTCGAGTGCATGTGAATCGGAATGTTATCAGTGTATCCATATCGAATTGTGAAATTTAATTACCACTGATACAAGCATCGCATGTTACTATTCTGCACGTTGTGCAAGTTGAAAACATGCTGTGAAGTGTAATGGTTTATTACCTTCAACTGATTTAGATCTAATGTAATTCAGGTGGAGTATGAAAGTTTTCCATTAAAATGTCAACATGTATCATTATAACGGTTGTCACTCTTAATTTTTAAACATGAATGGAATGCTAAGGAAAAGATTTTAACGAACTCTGTTATTATTATTAATTATGATCAGATTTCTGTGACCTCTACAGAGTGCGTCAGCTAAATCTGGACAAAAAAAAAAAACAGTTTATTAAAATAATAATAGAACAGTAATATTTAACAACTTATTATTTATATAAAACATTAATATTTATTCAAAATAACCTCCGTTTGCTGTGATCACTGCCTTGATCCTTTTTCTGAAGTGCGAGCATGCTCTCGTCAGCTGCTCCTTGTCCAAATCCGCAAATGCTGCCTCAATACTGACCTGGAGGGTTGCCATGTTGGGGTCCCTGGAGTTGTTAAATACATTTTCAATAATGCCCCAAACGTACTAATCAAGCGGGTTTGAATCAGGACTATTGGGAGGTCAACAAAAGCCACCCTATACAAGACCTTGATTAGACCAGTCCTGATGTATGGCTCGGAATACTGGGTGTTAAAAAAACTAGATGAGCAGAACTATCCGTTTTTGAGAGGAGGGTACTGAGGAGAATCTATGGCCCTGTGAGGGAAAACGACATTTGCAGGCGACTGCATAATCGAGAGTTGTACGAACGGTTTAAAGATCTTCCGATCGTGCAACTCATACAAATTAACAGATTGCGTTGGGCTGGTCATGTGCAGAGAATGGCGGAGGATAGAATCCCAAAAAGAGTGATGAATTATTTGCCGATGGGAAGGAGAAGGAAGGGAAGACCGCGTACAAGATGGCTGTACCAGGTTGGTAAGGAGGCAGTGAGGCTGGGTGCAGCAAACTGGACATTGGCTGGGAGTAGAGACCAGTGGGGAAGATTTCTTTTGGAGGCCAGGGCCCGGACTGGGCTGTAGCGCCGAGGATGTATGTATGTATGTATTGGGAGGTCAGAATGCTCCATGTTATCGGAAAGCCAGTTTTGCACTAAATGGCTTGTGTGAGCCAGTGCACCGTCCTGTTGAAAGATGTACAGTCTCAGAATCTGGAGGTAAACCTCCATCATGATAGTTTCTCCCTTTTTAAAGGAATGTGGTGGCATGATGTCACCCTCACTGGAGACGATGCTTAAGACATGAACACTGGCTGGAAACTTCGTCCTGGCTACTACAGGGACATCCTTGGGATCATGGGCAAGCCAACAGTCGTTCCTCTGGTTCACTTTTGCATCAACAGTAAAAATCTACTCATCAGAAAAAACCTGAGGCGAGACCTGCAGCTTCCTTGTTCAATGAACAAAGAAAGCAAATTGTAGCGGGTAAGTCTCTTGGCCTTGGCAGCCTCAGGCAGCATATGTTGTACCTTGAACACATAAGACATGTATCTCAGGTCATTTCTGCGATTCGACGCATGGTGACCTCGCTCACCCCAAGTGTGGTGGACAATTTATGAAGTGGCATCCCTGAGTCTTCTGAAATGAACTCTTGAGTCCTTTGGTTGATACTTGAGGTCCTTGCAGTCCCCTCTCGTGAATGGCTTTGCCTTGCTGGGTTAGCAGAACCTTCTTTGGGCTTCTCTGCATCTGCATAGTTTTGTTCAATGTTATAAATGGTCGATTTCGGGTACTCGAAGAAGCGAATAATTTCAGTCAGTGAATGCCCGGCGCAAAGTGCTTCAATTACCTCCACTCGTCAATTATATTATACACTCGATCTCACAGTCACTCGTTTTGAGGTTATGCACTTCTTACACATACAACTGGCTTACCTTAACGCTAACAATCGCGGACGGATTAACCATTAGGCAGACTAGGCTGTAGCCTAGGGCGCGGCACTTTGGGGGGGGGGGCAAAATTTTAGCTAAAAAATAATAAATTTTTACAGCTAAATGTAAAATTGGTAATAAATTACAAGGATAAAAATTTGAGTTCATTTTGAACACAGGCGCCTGTTTGCTAGAAATTATGATAAAACTGTACATAAATAATAGAAGTGCTTTCCAAACTGTTTTCTCTGGTTATGAGTCATTGGTGTAGCCCTCTTGTTCATTGAAAGTGACTTTCTGCAAGGACTTGATTTCAGTGAGGTGATTAAAACGTTTGCTCAATCTAAAGCAAGAAAAAATAATCTAGCTTGAACTTTACATGAGTCTTAACAAATCCTCAAGATATTTAACTGATTGTCTTCTTTGTGTAAATGATGTTAAATGTACTCTTAATAAAACTGTTACAATTCTGTAACTACTTAGTTAATTTTTTCCTTATAAAAGCCATGCAAACTACAAATGGTTGAAGGTATAAAAACAATTCTAAAACAATCTCTGAAAAATAGCCTCAGTTTTCAATTCTTGAGACTATTTCCAAAAACTGTAAGATATTTGAAATATTCCTAACTAAGAAATATATTGTAGGATGTTTAAAGCTTCATTCAGCCCCTTGGAAATGAACATAGATTAGCCTATGGGTGGTGAGGGGGGCGATAAAATATAATTAGCCTAGGGCGCCAAGATACCTTAATCCGGCCCTGCTAACAATTAACTACTGCTAAAGTCAAATGTAGCGGGAAATTCAAATTGAATTTTGTCTGGATTTAGCTGATGCACCCTGTATATTTTAGCACTATAAGTAAGTTTTTGTACCACCGAATTGTTGATCTTCCATTGCCTATGATCTCTCTACCAAATGAATTTTCGGTCCTTATTATTGTTACTGTCACTAATTGGTAATTGTCACCAACTAATTATAGACATTATTTTTAACTTTTTCATTGTCTCGTGATTTTACCAAAGTTTTAGTTTTTTTACTTGTGGTATTCTTTGATTGATTGATTATTGAATATTTTATTTCGTTAACATGTAGGCCTAGATGCTTACAGTTTCCACAGCGGGGAATTGTTAACTGATGTGTTTGTGTTCTTGAGAAGTGCCCAGCTGCCAGAGAACATAATGTATTTGGTTTGCATGTGTTGATCACTATTTCTTGCCTGTTATATTCTTTATTAAGTTTTTAGTCATATAATCAAGCCCATCTTTATCATGGGGAACACATTGTCAATATACAGAAACTCAAATACTCATTGACATTATGAAATATAATTCTCATTATATTTTGATTACACCTATTTATGTACAGATCTTACCATAC
Organism: Magicicada septendecula; assembly: GCA_034769895.1. Lineage (NCBI taxonomy): Eukaryota > Metazoa > Arthropoda > Insecta > Hemiptera > Cicadidae > Magicicada > Magicicada septendecula. The sequence continues at coordinate 570,314,844 of CM068369.1, forward strand.
AAGATCCATTCAAATGTGCCTTAAACCTTATTAGTTTGCTAGCGTTAGAAAATGTGTGTGCTTTAGCATGACGTACTATGTGTAAATGGTGTTTTTTTTTCAAGATTTACAGGTGTATCAGATTATTAGTAGATTTATTGCGGGTTTTCAGTTTTCTACAAATGTATAATCTTCACTCTTAAGATAAATCAAGTTGCACATATGAGACGTTACAACTTGTGTAATCCTTAAAGACGGTAAACAAAATTTAAATTTCTCACACTCAGTCTGAGGTTGAATAAAAGCGCATGGAAGTTATTGTAACTAGAAAAATGGTTTCTCTGAAATGATCAAAGCGAATATATTGAACTGAAGTACCTAAGCTTTAAAAAGAAATTGAAGTAACCATAGATATAACATACTTTTTAAAAATAAGGTTTAATAAATGCACATATGCACAAATATCTAGTCAGAAACAAACTGTATTTTAAATATTGTGCCAGCCATTTGAGATGTAGTAACACCTTGTGTACTCATAATTACTTGGACAAACAACAACAAAGTTTGACTGCTGTAAACAAAACATCAGAAAGACTGTAAAACATTACACATTACTTGTCATCAGTGAAGACAGTACAAAAATTATAATTTTTCATTAGAATTATTATTTAAAAAAAATTGTTTCATGATAGAAATAATAATATTTTTGTAGCAAGATATATGATATAGTTTTTGCACATTAGTTTATAGTGCAGATATGATATTTTCTGTAGAACAACATGTGTAGAAGGTTATCATATGCCACTGTTTATAGTACTACTGCACCTGCTTTATCAGGACAGAATGCTGTTAGCACTGATACGTAATGGGATCCAGCTGTGTGATAGGTTTTTTAGCAAGTCATGTCTGTTGACGGCAGTGATTTTGTAACATTTATTATTAGCACTTGGGTTAACAGTTCTTTATTCTGTTAAGACAAAGTTAACTAAGTTGACTGTGTCATGCACATGAGTTGTATGTTCGTGTGCATGTGCACATAATAGGTGCAACTATAAAGTTTTGAACTCCTGTCCCTGATTAAATTGACAAACATGACAAATTAATTTACAGTGTGAGTTATTATAAGGGCATTACACTTTGCTAAAATCTTAGCAGTATTGCTACGTATGTCTATTTCAAACAGAAATATCAATGTTGCACACCATTATAGACTATTTTTTTTTCTGATTAGTGCTTTCAAGCTTCACAGCTCATCATCAGATATCCGATATTGGAGATATTTCCAGTATGATGATGAGCTGTGAAGCTTGAAAGCACTAATCGGAAAAAAAAATAGTCTATAATGGTGTGCAACAGCATTATTTTTCTGTTTGTGCTTATAACCGCTAACACAACTTTATTTATTAAATATATCTATTTGTTTAGACAAATAAATTGCTGTCAACATACAATTAACTTATGATTAATATTTCTGTATGTATGGTAAAAAATAAGTTTATTATTAAAATATTTTTATTTCCACTTTCTAATATGACATTTAAATCTGCACTAAGTATTGGAGTTCAATCGGAGTTGGTCTTATAAAATTATCAGTATTCAATATGCTATAATTGTAAAATAAAAAAAATTGTATTTCGTGAAAGTATAATAAATTTCACTATAATATTGACGACTCGGAACACTAAGTTTTTTATAAGTAAAAACGTAAAGTTTTACCTTACAGCCTAAACCGGCTTTCACCTATAGAAGGCTTCATCAGAGGCTGTTGTAGGTAGCGTTGTTCGTCTTGTTGTTGGCGACGAGATAGTTTTTCGAAAGATCAAAGCTGTGTGTGTGTGGTGAGATGTGTTCGAATAATGCGTGCGATTTGAATTGTGTCCGTTTAGGATGTAGTTTTTATTTGTTTTTGTGTGTTTGTATATTTCTAGTTGTTCTAGAGTGTCTAGTTTTCGGCCTTTTGTGTGTACATGTAGTATGTTCATGTTATTGTCGATGTGTCCATTAAAGGATAACAATTTTCCTAAAATTCCAAACGTATTAGTTAACTACATGAATAGACTGTATGTCTTGTACAAGCGTATCAAGGCTAGTATATATAGAATGGAAAAGTTTTAACAGGACATAATACAAAACAATGGAAGTAAGTTTCCAAGTGAGTTTTTTTTACTAAATCGACTGGCAAGAAAAAGCATAAGTGAAATAAATGTACTGGGTCATATTCATTGTAAGTGTACGTGTAAGTGTAAGTGGATAAATCATCTAGAGAAAATTTTATTTCCAGTTGAATAGTTATTATGGTACAACGAATTGATCACCACAGCTGCTTTGCCAACCTCTTAGCAAATCAAGAATGGATGTACCAAATTATATCTCGAGCAGTAACAGTGTGTGTATGTAGAATGTTTTGCAACATTTCACTGTTCCCTTTGGATTCATCTGCAAAGAGAAGAACTACAGATAATATGGGGATTAGTAGTTTCTCTCTTTTTGTTGTGTTCGTGAATCATCAGTAAAAATTTGTTGATAATTTTTTAAAAGTTTTTTTTTTGTTATTTGATGATTCATATAGATAAATCATTTTCCTGCAAACTGGTTTTATAACAGCACTAGTTTATGTGCTCATAACTATGTAAAACTGTTGAGTCAAACTTGACCTCAGTGGGAAGTAGGTGATAAGAACAATCTGATAGTGGATGTTTAAAACACAATAGATACAATTTTGAATCATTTTTACCATTATTCTAACATGAATAATTGTCTGTGTGTAGGTTATTGTCATCAGTAATGGTCACAATGAAAATGGCTAAAAATAAATTGAAAAATTAAACAGTGGAAAGTATTAATTTTTATAAATAATTGCTTATCTAATCCGTCGAGTGACTAACTTGTAATTTCGCTTGACGCGTTTCAGGGCATATGCCCCATCTTCAGAATTATTCAAGTCACTCGACGGATTAGATAAGCAATTATTTATTTAATACAGTGACTTGGATACTGTAAAAATGAATATTAAGTTTTATGTTTTTGTATTACATTAGAGATTAGACTATATTTTTTGATTTTAATGTAAAATTTTTATAATATCAAAAATCGATCAGATCAAGTACATAATTTTTGTTTAAACGTAATATTTTTGTAGTCTGAAAGACATACATAATAATGTTTGTGCGATTCTGGTTAAATGTATTTGTTTGTAGTTAACTGAGTAGATGGTGGATGGTGTTCTTTTGCATTTGAAAGTACGTATAAAGAAAAGATTAACAGCTAGTGAACTTTCAAAAATGTTACAGTAGTCTTTTTAATTACGTAAACATCACGTTTAAAACATATATGTATAAAATTGCAATAGAAGATCTAAAAGTATAATCAAAATAAATAATAAACAATAATTTGAGCATCTTTTTTTTTGATATTGTTTCTTTTGTTTTATTGTACCTGTAGCAGCAACACGTCATTGAACAATGCAACAAACTTGTAAGTGTATAGTAAAAGTCATGACTTTTATAGCTTAGTCGAAAATTCCTTCTTGTTCTCGTCAGTTTGTCTGAATTCATGGTAAAACTACAGTTTACATTATTATATAATGTCTGCTTTCATCCATAATTGCTGAGGGGTTTCTTGTTTCTGAGAACGGTGGATTAGTCGGGAATTCCATGTGACCTTGAGTGCAAATTATACAGTACCGTCAAGGAAGACCTTGGTTATGTACACCTGATCATTATTCCTGTGCGGTTAATAGAAACAGGTGTGATGGCATGCGAAATACTATATAAAAAACTATGAAATTATTAATAAATTCTCTTGAAACCTAAAACAACAGACAAGCAGTTCTTTTTGAGATCCTTATTGGTCTTTATTGAAGAATAAATTTGATGCAGTAAATTATGTGCTTTTGTATAATCAGTGTGGAATTCCACATTTTTGAAAACAAAAAAATTATTGTATTTTGTATTAAAATTGTATTCATTGTACTAGAAATCAAACGTCTTTGTACATTTCTCCTGTACAAACAATTTTGTTTTTTGTGTACTACAAAAACACATTTTTATCAGTAAATATTCAGTAAATGGAATCATATTAACAATTTTGTGCAAGACTGATTAAAAACGTTGTGACAGAATTTTGTGCAAGACTGATTATTAAAATTGATTAAAAACGTTGTGACAGAATTTTGTTCTTCCGTATGCAGCACAGAGTTGAACTTTGTACTGTAAACTTAAAGATAAGAAATCCCTTATAGTCTTACAAGAACTAAATACAGATAGCTTTCAAATTTGGACCAATTACTACTGATACTTTCAGTACTGCCTGTAACAGTACCATAGTGGTGACTGTCCTGCCGTTCTTTAATCTAGTCATCTAGTTCATTATATGGTAGTAATTATAACATTGTGATGGGTTACAAAAATTTTAAAAGTCTTATAATACAGTTTTTGTTCCTTTCTACTGATGTCTTATTTTTGTTTATAATTAATTTTATAAGTGTTGGCTCATTTGGCATTTGGTGCAACAATTGACATTAATAAGAAATATCAAAAGGCTTTGGGTACGTTTACACAATGTTAATATAAAAACTCAACAGTTCTATCAGCTGGCAAGATTATTTTTAAAGGTGATTCAAGTGAGTTATTCATATAACATAGAAACTAACTTTGTTATATTGGGGTCTGATAATAAAATTAATTTTGTGAAACTACCAAGTGCGTTCTGCAATTTTTGTATTAATTAATTTTATACTTCAGTTGTATACAAATGCCTTGTAGTTAGTAAAGTACATGGTTGTTGATGCCTGAATTTGGGCGTCTTGTTTTATAAACATAAGACACAACTTGTCACACTACTAATTTGTTTTTATAAGGGAACAGTTCTTATGGTAGTGCTCCATCTTGGGTATTTGTGTCACTGTTCTAAAGTCAGTCTGAGGATAGTGATGCGCATTGAATAAAGAATTGTTCTGTTGTGCAAATAAATTAGTGGCAACAGTGTATTCAAGTTGTTGTCACAAGTTAGTAAGAGTGTTTTATTTCTAAGATAGAAAATGATCTTTATCTCTGTATCAACAGGATGAATTGCATAAACATATTATTAAGTGGGCACTGTGAATTCAAAATTGACATCAGAGGTGACATAGTCACAAATTTTATCAGTTACTTTTATCCCAGTCATGCTTAATCATAAATTCCCCTTAACCAAAACAACAACCCAGCATGCACTAGTCACAGTGTCATTAAAACCATTACTTTTACTAAGTCGTGGTTAAAAAAAATAAATAAATACAACTATTACATTAACGACTCGGAACACAGTTTTTTATGAGTAAAAACAAAGTTTTACCTTACAACCTGAACTGGTTTTCACTTTTAAAATGCTTCTTCAGAGGTTGCCGCTGGTAGCACTTTCCGTCCTGTTGTGGGCGACGGAATCGAATTTCAAAAGATCGATGTTGTGTGTGTGTGAGGTGAGATATGTTCGAATAATGTGTGCGATTTGAATTGTGTCTGTTCGTTTAAGATGTCGTTTTTATTTGTTTTCGTGTGTTTGTATATTTCCAATTGTTCTAGAGTGTCTAGTTTTCGGCCTTTTGTGTGTACGTGTAGAATGTTCATGTTATTGTCGATGTTTTTGTATGTGTGGTTTGCTTCAATGAGGTGGTTTGCAAAGGTGGATTCTGTATTGAAGTGGAATGCCTTTGTGTGTTCAGTGTATCTCTGTTTGAAGGTACGTCCTGTCTGGCCTATGTAGAATTTGTTGCAATTTGAGCAATTTAAACACCGGTTCTGTATCCTGCTTTTTTGAATTTGTGGGCTATTTTAAAAAAATTAAATGTTAAATGTTTGCTTCCCCCAGTGTCAGGTATTTGTCAATACAATGAAACAGCAGTGACTGTTGTCATATAATTAATGTCCTAAGGGTCCATCATATAATCTGATCGCGCTGATCAGAGAAAGTCAGCAAAGTTACTAACAATGTACAAGAACAATCTTGAAATTATAAAATACATTTGATGGTATACAATGGAATTTATCATATCAGATATGCTATATTAAGCCGGCTATGGACTAACCATCCCCGCTAGATGTCATGACGGACAGCAAGTCAAAAACTACAGTGCGTAGCTTTGACATTCATGTGCACGTCGTGTATTTTTTGAAGGATGTGCACGACGAAAAATGAGTCCAGCAAGACCATCAGCTCAAGCCGCACGACGTGTGGACGGATCGTGTGTAGTATTGATAGTGTCAAGGAATCGTGCATGTTTGATCATGCGTATGCTTGCTGTCTATCAAATCATCATTTTCGAGCAAGTACAGTACATGTTTGTAGAGCACATTCATTTAATAAATGTTTACTGTTTAATTTTATTTAGATTCATTCTTTACTTATATTTAATAAGTAATTATTCAGATAAATTTCAGTTTAATATTTATTTTAGTTTTTTCTTCGTTTACGTAATACATTCAAATATCATTAACAGTTATTATTTTTAATATTGTTATTATTAATTTGTTTTAATTACAATTCATAATGGGCCATGAAATAACATCAAAATTTATCAAAAAATATAAATTAAGTAGATGTCTGTGGGACGTATCCTATCAACGAGAACGTATGGAACGCTGGATGAGTTGCACGACAGTATGGTGCGCACATCCATTACCGACGTCAGGCATGCTGGACAGCGGCGATGATTAGTGCGTGACTGGCTTTATTCGTAATGTTATTAGTTAGTTTCTGTTTACTAGTATTTACAAGTGGCAATTATAATCTACCTCATTATTTTACTTCGTACATCTCTTTGATAATATTGATGCTCAGCAATTACAATCATAGGTATAGACAGGGGGGGAGTTGGGGAGGGGTCTCAAGAGAAATAAAACAACATGTGTTAAACTGAAGAAGTGTTGTGATAACAATATTTATCCCATCAACTTTTTGTAGAATCTGTATATGTCCAGGGTTACAATTACATTTTAAAATATACAATTCAATAATGTAAAATTTTCAATTTAGAATGAAATGGTTGTGTGAATATTTTGTATATGATTGTGTGTGCATGTGTTCTAAACATTTCTGAAATCTGTTTTGTTATTGCTTATATGCAAATGATAGTATGATGATAATCTATTTATATTTTTTATGTGATAACTGAATAATCAATGCATTGCTCATGCTACACTCTCTATTTTTTAGTTATTTATTACTTAAATGACTCTATTTACTTGCATAAATAAATAATCATAATAAATAATTAAAAAGAAAGTGACCATTTACACTTTTTATTCATCGTTTCATATTAAATTCACACAGCTGTAGTTATGACACATATGATCAGTGATGTGTAGTGGATAAACGTGTTGATGAATGTGAGTAAGAATAAAATATTTCAGCCTAAAACAGCTAATGGAAACCTACTACGTAACCAAAATATATATATCTGGCACTGACTTATCTTTTAACTGGCTTCCTGTTAGTAATCAATACACTTGTTCAAGAATTGACTTTGGGTTCAATAATCTCTTATCATATCTGATATGTTAATTTCTGCATGAAAAAAACAACATTCAGTGGATGTTACACTGTAAATAAGGTGTTTCTGTGCTTTTAAGTCAAAACAGCTTCTAATAAAATTTGGAGTTAAGAGTCGTAAATGTATAATAAAACAAAAATCTTACCAGGCAACTCATTATAGAAAAGGACATTGAAATACAAGATTAAATAATTATGGTATAGCCATTGTCAGATTCATAACCCCTCTCAAAAGTTGATATTTTAAGCTGGAGCATAGTTTGTCTAACTGAAGGAGCTACAAACACTAGAAGAATGGAGAAGTGGAAATCTTTTGAAGCAAGAAGAAGAAGTAGGTGGTAGATGAGAAGACACTGGAACGAGTCCATAACTGGAGAAGAGTTGCCAAGGAAAGATATCGTTGCCAAACAACGCGATGTCGTTGGTGCGGACCACAGAACACTAGAGTCAACCGTTATTGGCCGTGCACTACATGTTATTGGCCGTGCACTGTGGACCTAATTTTGTAGTCTTATCGCTGTGTCATAAAGCGAATTGGATTGAAAGTTCAGTTGTTCGTTCAGAAGGACTTCTTTAGTGTTTTTATTTTTAAAGGCCTTATATATTTCGAACTCCTCGACAGCACTCATATATCTTCCTTTTTTGCATATATGGAGGGGTTGAAAGTTAGTAGGGAAATCAGTATAATTATGATTTCTGTCCATCAAATGATGTGCGTAATTTGACATTGTTTTGCTAAAGTCTTTTTTGGGTAAATGTTCTTTAAAGTGTTTTATAAAAGCTCTACCAGTCTGGCCAATGTAGAAGCTATCACAGTCATTGCATGTATACATTTATAAACGCCTGTCTTTTCTTCAGCTGATTTTGATGGTTTAGGTCGGAGTATCTTACTAACATTGTTATTAGTGCGGAATGCCATTTTTATATTTAACTCGCTGAATGTACTGTTTAAAATTTTTGGTAGGGTGTTACCATAGTCTGATGATATATATCTAATCTTATTTCTATTATTTTGTAATTCTTTGTTGTTTTTCTTTTTCCAGTGTTTCTTGATTAAACTGTCTACAATTGAGCTTTTATAACCATTGGCCTTAGCTATGTACCTAATCGTGTTGAGTTCTTCATGAAAACCTTTGTCTTCTAATGGTATGGAGAGTAAGCTATGTACTAAACTGTTATACGCTGCCATTTTTTTAGAGAAGGGGTGACGCGACAGCATTTATCGTGAGATCTGTGGTGGTTGGTTTCCTGTATATCTGATACTGAAATTTATTATCTAGTCTTGTAATTGTCAGGTCGAGAAAGTTAAGTTTATTATTTACCTCTGTTTCAAGAGTGAATTGTATGTTTTTATTGATACCGTTCATGTACTTTTTCATATTTTCTATTTGTCATATTATACCATTAAAAATTATGAATCTATCATCAACGTAGCGTGTATATGATATTATTCTGCCAGAGAGTTCATTTACGTTATTGAGCAAATATGTATTCTCATAGTGATTTAGGTACATATCAGCTAGTAAGCCAGACAAAGGTGACCCTTTTACTTCCATGTTCCATAAGGAAATGGAAGTATGGTGATGGCAAAAAAATCGTGTTCCAGATTATTGCAGATTCTGATTGTACTACCCTTAAAACATGAAAAAAAGTCATTTTTCGAAAAGCGTCTGTGTGTCTGTCTGTCTGTCTATACATTTTTACTTCCATGTTCCATAAGGAAAAGGAAGTATGGTGATGGCAAAAAAAATCTTGGTCGAGATTATTGCAGATTCTGATTGTACTACCCTCAATACATGAAAAAAAGTAATTTTTCGAAATGTGTGTGTGTGTGTGTCTGTCTGTCTGTCTGTAGATTTTTTTCTATGGCAAACGATAACAGCCGCAAATTCAAACAGAATCAAATAATTTTTTGCATACAGCCCTGAATTGTAGTGTTCTCAAGACCTATTGTTTTTGGTGAAGATCGGTTAAGGAAAAGGGGTAGTTTACCTGCAACGTTTTTTGTTTTAACAAGGGTATTTTCTATGGCAAACAATAACAGCCACAAATTCAAACAGAATCAAATAATTTTTTGCATACAGCCCTGAATTGTATTGTTCTCAAGACCTATTGTTTTTGGTGAAGATCGGTTAAGGGAAAGGGGTAGTTTACCTGCAACGTTTTTTGTTTTAACAAGGGTATTTTCTATGGCAAATGATAACAGCCGCAAATTCAAACAGAATCAAATAATGTTTTGCATACAGCTCTGAATTGTAGAGTTCTCAAGACCGATTGTTTTTGTTGAAGATCGGTTAAGGTTAAGGGGTAGTTTACCTGCAACATATTATGTTTTAACAACGGTAATTTTTTCTATGACGAACGATAACTCCTGCACATTCAAACAGAATCAAATATTTTTTTTGCATCTATTCCTCAATTGTAAAATACTGAAGTCCTGTTGATTTAGGTGAAGATCGGTTAAGGGAAAGGGATAGTTTACCTGCCACAATTTATGTTTTAACAAGAGTAATTGTTTCTGTGACGAACGATAACTACCGCACATTCAAACAGAATCAAATAATGTTTTGCATGCATCCCTGAATTGTAGAGGACTGTTGATTTTGGTGAAGATCAGTTAAGAGAAAGGTGTAGTTTACCTGCAAAGTTTTATGTGATAACAAGGGTAATTTTTACTTCCATGTTCCTTAAGGAAATGGAAGTATGGTGATGGCAAAAAAAATCGTGTTCGAGATTATTGCAGATTCTGATTGTACTACACTCAAAAACATGAAAAAAAGTCATTTTTCGAAAAGTGTCTGTGTGTCTGTAGTTTTTTTTCTATGGCAAACGATAACAGCCACAAATTCAATCAGAATCAAATAATTTTTTGCATACAGCTCTGATTTGTAGATTACTCAAGACCTATTGTTTCTGGTAAAGATCGGTTAAGGGAAAGGGGTAGTTTACCTGCAACTTTTTTTTTAAATCAAGGGAATTATTTTCTATGGCAAACGATAACAGCCGCAAATTCAAACATAATCAAATACTTTTTTGCATACAGCCCTGAATTGTAGAGTTCTCAAGACCTATTGTTTTTGTTGAAGATCGGGTTAGGGAAAGGGGTAGTTTACCTGCAACGTTTTATGTGTTAACATGGGTAATTTTTTCTATGACGAATGATAACTGCCGTAAATTCAATCAGAATCAAATAATGTTTTGCATACAGTCCTGAATTGTAGACTACTTAAGACCTTTGGTTTTTGGTGAAGGTCGGTTAAGGAAAAGGGGTAGTTTACCAGCAACATTTTTTTTATCAAGGGTAATTTTTATCAACGATAATACCTGCAAATTCAAACAGAATCAACCACTTTTTTGCATACCTTTTTGAATTATAGAGAACTCAAGGTCTGTTGATTTTGGTGAAGATCGGTTAAGGGAAAGGGGTAGTTTACCTGCCACTTTTCATGTTTTAACAAAAGCAATTGTTTCTATGACGAACGATAACTAATGATTTACCTTATCGAAACCATCCAGTGACTTCAAATTGTATATTTATGATGCGTTTCGAGTCATATAACCATTCATCAGATAGTTATCACTCACAAGGAGATCATCAAATATTAAAATTCACAAAAACACAAAAAACACATATGTACAATTCTAAAACCTATACAAGCGTCCGACACAGTGCATTGCGTGTGGCCCACTGGACTCTGAGCAAACGCGTGTCACGCCGTGTGTTATCTCATAATCGATTGCAGCGCGGTGTCATACAGCGGGTTTGATTTGAAATTTAATTTATCGTTAAGTATGCCATCATGAGTAACTGGGTTATTATGTCCCTTGCTATTATGTCCTATTATGACCCTTACTACAATAATGTAAGGGTATTAAATTCGTATTAAAATTCATGTACGAATGGTTGCATGTAATTAAATGTCGTGTGAAATTTGATTTTATATTATTTATAGAAACACCTTTATTGATGAAATTATGTTGCAAAAACATATAAAAGCCAAAAATAATTACATCTTAACCACATACACGGAGATAATGCCCAAAATTCTAACGTCTGTTTTTAATAGGCTTGGTTTCACCACCATTTTTAAAACCAATAATAGCCTTTGGAATTCGGTTCGCCAAGCTGTTCACACACAATTAGAGTCAAGGACGGGTGTATATAAATTGATATGTAATGATTGTGATTGTTTCTATATTGGTCAAACGGGCAGACCTTTTATTAAAAGGTTTCGGGAACACACTCCACATAATTTCATCAATAAAGGTGTTTCTGTAAATATTATATAATCAAATTTCACACGACATTTAATTACATGCAACCATTCGTACACGAATTTGAATACGAATTTAATACCCTTACATTATTGTAGTAAGGGTCGTTATATGGATGCATGGGAAGAATTTGAAATCTATAGTGGACATAATAACCCAGTTACTCATGATGGCATACTTAACGATAAATTAAATTTCAAATCAAACCCGCTATTCTGTATGACACCGCGCTGCAATCGATTATGAGATAACACACGGCGTGACACGCGTTTGCTCAGAGTCCAGTGGGCCACACGCAGTGCACTGTGTCGGACGCTTGTATAGGTTTTATAATTGTACATATGTGTTTTTTGTGTTTTTGTGAATTTTAATATTTGATAATCTCCTTGTGAGTGATAACTATCTGATGAAGGGTCATATGACTCGAAACGCGTCATAAATATACAATTTGAAGTCACTGGACAGTTTCAATAAGGTAAATCATTACTATATAAAGTGACTTGGACCGTATAAAATAATGTTTAAATTTGAACGATAACTGCCGCACATTCAAACAGAATCAAATAATGTTTTGCATGCATGCCTGAATTGCAGAGAGCTCAAGGCCTGTTGATTTTGGTGAAGATCGGTTAAGGGAAAGAGTAGTTTACGTGAAACATTTTTTGTTGTAACAAGAGTAAAGTACTTTCCCAGGTAGTTTACCAGCAACGTTTTATGTTTTAACAAGGGTATTTTCTATGGCAAACGATAACAGCTGCAAATTCAAACATAATCAAATAATTTTTTGCATGCAACTGTGAATTGAAGAGTTCTCAAGACCTGTGGTTTTTGATGAAATCGGTTAAGGGAAAGGGGTAGTTTACCTGCAACGTTTTATGGTTGTCTTGATTATTCATCTCTTCTTTCACAGCACTAACACTTAACTAAAAATGAACTTTTTCATGTGAAACTTACTGATTTTATTGGACGTGTTTTGGCTTAGTATCCGGCTTCTTCAGCTTTGGTAACAGACTGCCAGCATTTTGTAACGGTTGTGTGGAAGGTGAAGTGGGGGTGGTGTGTGGAGGAAGGGGATTGGTGCGGGGATTCAACTTACTGTTTGTTTTCTGTATAATTGTGTCAAAAAGTGTATGTCAACGATCAATTATAATATAAATCACATACACTTTTTGACACAATTATACAGAAAACAAACAGTAAGTTGAATCCCCGCGCCAATCCCCTTCCTCCACACACCACCCCCACTTCACCTTCCACACAACCGTTACAAAATGCTGGCAGTCTGTTACCAAAGCTGAAGAAGGCGGATACTAAGCCGAAACGCGTCCAATAAAATCAGTAAGTTTTCACATGAAAAAGTTCATTTTTAGTTAAGTGTAAACGTTTTATGTTTTAACATGGGTAATTTTTTCTATGATGAATGATAACTGCCGTAAATTCAATCAGAATCAAATAATGTTGTGCATACCTCTCTGAGCTATAGACAACTCAATGTCTGTTGATTTTGGTGAAGATCGGTTAAGGGAAAGGGGTAGTTTAACTGCAACATTTTATGTTTTAACAACGGGAATTTTTTCTATGACGAACGATAACTGACGCACATTCAAACAGAATCAGATATTTTTTTGCATACGTTCATCAATTGTAAAAGACTGAAGGCCTGTTGATTTTGGTGAAGATCGGTTAAGGGAAAGGGGTAGTTTACCTGCCACATTTTATGTTTTAACAATAGTAATTGTTTCTATGACGAACGATAACTGCCGCACATTAAACAGAATCAAACCTCAATTGTAGATAACTCAAGGTCTGTTGATTTTGTTGAAGATTGGTTAAGGGAAAGGGGTAGTTTACCTGCAACATTTTATGTTGTAACAAGGGAATGTTTTTCATGAAGAACGATAACTGCCGTAAATTCAAACTGAATCAAATAATTTTTTACATATGTGCATGAGCTATAGGGAACTCAATGTTTGTTGATTTTGGTGAAGATCGGTTAAGAGAAAATGGTAGTTTACCTGCAACAGTTTATGTTTTAAAAGGGTAATTTTATTTTTATGATGAATGATAACTGCCGCATATTCAAAGAGAATCAAATAATTTTTTCATACATTCCTGAAGTTTTAAGTACTCAAGGCGTGTTGATTTTGGTGAAGATCGGTTATGGGAAAGGGGTAGTTACCTGGAATGTTTTATGTTTTAACAAGGGTAATTTTTTTCTATGGCAAACGATAACAGCCGCAACTTCAAACAGAATCAAATAATGTTTTGCATACAGCCCTGAAATGTAGAGGACTGAAGGCCTATTGATTTTGGTGAAGATCGATTAAGAGAAAGGAGTAGTTTACCTGCAACATTTTATGTGATAACAAGGCTGATTTTTTTCTATGACGAATGATAACTGCCGTAAATTCAAACCTTATCAAATAAGTTTTTGCATACTTCCCTAAATTGTGGAGAACTCAAGGCCTGTTGATCTTGGTGAAGATCGGTTAATGGAAAGGGGTAGTGTACCTGCAACATTTTACTATTTCTTTTATAAAGTTGCTAAACTGCTACAATTTTTTGCTCAAAGCTTTTCGTCATCTCTGACATGAATCAGGTTGTTCAAGACCTGGTGATGTCAGAGATGACAAAAAGCTTTGTCTGAACATAAAATTGTAGCAGTTTAGCAACTTTATAAAAGAAATAGTAAGGATGGCTGCTAATTCAAATAATACGAAGAATGCAACATTTTATGTTGTAACAAGAGAAGTGTTTTCATGACGAACGATAACTGCCGTAAATTCAAACAGAATCTAATAATTTTTTACATATGTGCCTGAGTTGTAGAAGACTCAAGGCCTATTGATTTTGGTGAAGATCGGTTAAGGGAAAGGGCAGTTTACCTGAAACATTTTTTGTTGTAACAAGAGTAAAGTACTTAATTTTGATAAACAAAGTATACTGATAAGAAGATCTTAATAATCCACTGTAGAAACGTAGATGAAATATCTATAAATGAAGAGGCTAGTTGAATAGGGTGGGGGTAATTTTCTATAAATGAAAATTATAGTTGAAGGGGAGGGGATAATTTTTATGTGTACTGCGTTATCGGCAACAAAGTAGTAGTTTGTTGTTAAAATTCCTTCTCGGGCTGTTTGGCCATAGTCCAAAACCAAACGTTTCGGCAGTGCCGTCGACTGCCATCATCAGTGAAAATCGAGTGCGATAACATGTGGTGGTATACGTTAGTGACCACAGTACTGTGGTTAAGGCTGAAGCAATAAGTGGAAAGAAGTATTTTCTATGGAAACATTTCATTTCGTAAATGATTTTAAATATAAATCTTAGAACATGGAAGTTATGTATGTTTCTCCATACCGATATTTTACTTCCATGTTCCATAAGGAATGGAAGTATGGTGATGGCAAAAAAAAATCGTTTTTGAGATAATTGCAGATTCTGATTGTACTACCCTCAAAACATGAAAAAAAGTCATTTTTTGAAAAGTGTGGTGTGTGTGTGTCTGTCTTAGATTTTTTACTTCCATGTTCCTTAAGGAAATGGAAGTATGGTGATGGCAAAAAAAATTGTGTTTGAGATAATTGCAGATTCTGATTGTACTACCCTCAAAACATGAAAAAAGTCATTTTTTGAAAAAAATGTGTGTGTGTGTGTGTGTGTGTGTGTGTGTGTGTGTGTGTGTGTGTCTGCCTGTAGATTTTTTTTCTATGGCAAAGGGGAGACCCATTCACTTAAGGCTGAAGCAATAAGTGGAAAGAAGTAGTTTCTATGGAAACATTTCATTTCGTAAACGATTTTAAATACAGTATAAATCTTATAACATGGAAGTCATGTATGGTTCTCCATACCGATTTTTTTTTATGTAATAGTTATTATTAAATGTAAAGTAGTTTTGGTCTAGTACAGCGTTCAGTAAATTAATTATTTCGTTGATTTCTTTTGAGTTACATATTCTGGCGTTAGTGAGATTTGCCTTAAGGGTAGTAAATGTTTCTTGAACAGGGACATTTGTATACAAGTCAACAATGTTAATAGAGGCTATTTTATAATTAGGTTGTATTTTAATGTTTTTTATTTTGTTAACAAAGTCAGTGTTATTTTTTATACTGTGGTTATTTTTTAACTTTATAGTGTTTTTTTTCTCTGCAAGTTTTTTGCTGACATTGTATCTCGGTGCAGTGGTAAAATTTACAAGTGGTCTGATCGGCACATTGGTCTTATGGATTTTTGGTAGGCCAACAAATTGAGGCACCTCTGTGTTAATGGGTTTTAGTGATCGGCGTGTAGAGTCATCAAATAACTGTGTACATTGATTGATTTTGTTATTCAAAGCTTTGACAAACTCTGTAGTTGGGTCCGCTTGTATTGTAGTGTTTCATTATTTCTCTTCAGAGGTCTTTTTATTATTTTGGTTAGTTGAACAATTTTTTTAATGTTATAATATAATCAATATCTATTCAGTTTTTGTTGTACTAATTTTTATTTCCATCAATTTCACTTTAGATATCAAAAGAACAATTTTTATTTCATCTTTTCTTCTACAGATCCAAAAAATTAACAATTCATCTTCACTCTCATAAAAACAGCCTCCTTGGCAACGCCACCATTTTTCCATTACATCACTCGTACAAAATTCTGTTTTCATACATTCAGTTATACATATATAATTATTTATATTTAACATTTTATATCAATTATCATTATTACAAAACAATATAATAATTATTAACAAAGAATATCATTATTATTAACAAAAATATAAGAACAGAACCAATAATAACTATACAATTGTGATTCGGTACCGGGAATCGAACTTGGGTCCCCCGGTATCGTTACAATCCCTCCCCGCCTAAGTCTATTCAATTTTCGGCTTTCAACAAGGAGGGTGAAAATTGAATGACAATATTGCTTAGGTAACTCCGGCAAATTCAGGCGGTGCTGTTGTCTGTATGTCCACATCACTTTTTTTGGCACATGGCCCTACTTAAACTATCAGCATTTTTGTGATATTTCCCGGCCTTATGAGTAATGACAAAATCAAATGGTTGTAAGGCAAGTGCCCATCTCATTAATCGGGCATTTGCAGATCCCATAGTTTTTAAATAAATCAGAGGATTATGGTCTGTTACAATAGTAAAAGTCAGTCCCCCATCTAAATATTGACGGAGTTTAAGAACGGCCCAGACGATGCCAGCGGATTCCTTTTCGGTCGTCGCATAATTTATTTCTGACCCTTTAAGTTTTCTACTTAAAAAAATAACTGGATGTTCATATCCGTCTTTATCGGTCTGACTCAATACTACGCCAATTTCGACGTCAGATGCATCAACTTGAAGCATAAATGGTTTTTCGTACTCAGGCGCCTTTAATACTGGTTCAGAAGCGATCATTTTCTTTAAGATTTTAAACGCCGTCTCACATTTCTCATTCCATTGAATTGGTGATTTTTTTTTTCTTTTCCTTTCATCAGATCACTCAGAGGAACAGCAATAGTAGAAAAATCTTTGAGATATTTTTGATAATATCCAATTAGGCCTAGGAATGATCGAACTTCAGTTTTTGTTTTTGGTATTGGATAGTCAATAATAGCCTTTATTTTTGCTTCGGCTGGTGTCCGATAACCCTGTCCAACTAAATGTCCAAATATTTAACGGTGGCTTTTGCAAACTGACATTTAGTGGGTTTGACTGTTAGTCCAGCTTTTTTTAAAGTATCAAATACTTTTTTTAAATGTATCAGGTGATCTTCCCAAAAAGATGAAAACACTGCTGTATCGTCAAAATATGTTTCCACAAATTTGTGTATTCCTGATGTTAGTTCTCTAATTAGTTTGCAAAATGTGAAAGGCGGATTTTTAAGCCTAAAAGGCATACGTTTCGGTTGATACGTACCAAATGGAGTAACAAATGCAGCATATCGTTGGGCTTGTTTTGTCATGGAAATTTGCCAGTATCCCTTTGAAAGGTCAAGTACAGTTATAAAATTTGCTTTCGCCACAGTTTCAACATTTTAATCAATATTCGGGAGTGGATAATAAGTTGTTTTAGTGATCAGGTTCAATTTCCGATAATCTATACATGGCCGTGGGTCTCGGCCTGGGACTTCTATTAGTATCATAGGTGACGTGTAATCAGAAGTACATTCTTCCACTATTCCGCGCTCTAGCATATCTTTAACTGCATCTTGTAAGATCTTCGTCTGTCGAGATGACAACCGATATGGTTTACTTAAAAAAGGGGTACCATTAGTCAGCTCAATGTTATGAGTAACTGATGTGACTAATCCGGGTTCAGGAGTCAATATTTCTTTATACTCCTCAATTACCATTCTAAGTTGCTGAATCTGTTCGGATGTTAAATTAGTCCCTATTGCATCCTTAACCCAATCTTTATTAGAAACACGTTCTGCAGGACTAATAATTTCTTCATCGAATTCAGTATTTTCAGGTTTTTGTATGATGGCAGCAACCAGTTTTTGTCTTTTGAAAAAAAGGCTTTAACATATTGACATGATATACCTTGTTTTGATTTTCCTTCTCGGGTCTATGTATAATATAATTCATATCTGACTTTTTTTCACAATCTCAGCTGGTCCCGACCACTGAACTGCTAGCTTATGTGCCCGAGAAGGTATTAAAACAAGTACTTTATCTCCTTTTTCGAATTTATGGATTTTAGCCTTTTTGTCATAATATGTCTTGTGACAGTGTAATTCTGCCTCAAGATTCTGAAGGGCTAGTTCCTTAGTCTTCTGCAATTTGTTAATTAACTTGCCTACATATACCACTACAGATGAACTTTCTGCAATCTTTCCATTCCAGTTTTCATAGATTAGCGTCAAATGGTCTCTTAAATTCCGCCCATATACCAGTTCTGCTGGTGAGTATCCAGTTCCTTCATGCACTGGTGTTCGAATAACAAACATCGCAGCCGGTAAACATTCATCCCATTCTTCACACTGTTCTTCACACATCGATCTCAATAATTTTTGTAAAGTTCTGTGAAGTCGTTCAACCGGATTGTTTGAGGATGACTAACAGAGCTGTGGATCACTGAAATTCCCAATCGTTCCAGAAATTCGCTGGTAAGTTGACTAGTGAACGAGGTTCCTAAATCGCTTTGAATTTCTTTTGGAAATCCTGTTCTACTAAATATTTCTGTTAAGGCACGTATTATAGTCGGTGACTTTATGTCTGGCAATGCAATGGCTTCTGGATATCTAGAAGCCATGCAAATGGCCGTGAGAATATATTTATTCCCTCTAAACGTTTCAATCATAGGCCCACAAGTGTCAATGTTGATTCGAAAAAATATTTCTTCAATTGGTGGTACCAAGACTAGTGGAGCTTTCTTTTTCTCTCCCCCTTTTCCTGCTAGCTGGCAAGGGAGACACGTCTGAACAAACTCCAATATATCTTTTGCCCATCCTGGCCAATAGAAGTACTTACTAAGTCGTTTTCGGGTTTTGGTAACTCCCAAATGTGCGGAGGCCGTATCGTGACATGCCATCATCAACTGCTCACGAAATATTTGAGGCACAACAATTTTTTTACTATAGTTATCCTCATATTTATTAGTTTTATAATACAATATTCCATTTTCTAAGTCATAATTTGTTTCTTCGGGTTTAGATTGTACTTCTTGGATCATCTCTAACAATTCGGAATCAGAATTTTGAGCAGCCATGAATTGTTCATGTGTCGTATTCAGTAGGGACAACATTTCACCCTGTTGATGACTGTCATTTTCTTCAAGGAGTCTATCTTCCTCTTTTGTTTCAGTCTCAACGGTTGATAGCTGATCATTTTGAATTTTTTCTTGTTCTGCCTGCTCTTTTACTTCTATTTCTCGCCTAACTAACATAGACTTTATGTTTACAGCATTCACAAATTCTAACAAATGTGCATTTGTGTTTTGTAAACTCTGCACCGTTTCATTCCCCATCAAATAAATTCCTTCATAAGCTGGACTAGCTGTGACTGCAGCCTGAAGAAGTATTACCTTTTCAGGAATTTCCAAAGTGACGTCTACTATTTGGCAACAGAAGGGTTCTGGAAATAATGGGGTGTTAAGCCATCTATGTTCGCCCGTGTAATGTTCAATGGATACATAATTTTGATGCACCACATCAATATCAGCACCTGTATCCCGATGTATTTGAACTTGTCTACCGTTAACTTTCCCTTGACACTTGAATGGCATTACTTGCTTTTCTAAATCAGATTGAGAAATGCCTCCAACTTTCAAATCCTCTTTAGTCTCTTTCATAAAACTAGAGACCTCTTCAACTATTCCTGCTACATTTGAGGGTTCTTTACTAGATAAACTTTTAGGACATCTATTCCTCAAATGATCCAATGAATTACATAAATAACATCGCATCTCTTTCCGTTTTTCAAATTCAGGTTTAAATTCACTTATCTTTGAATCTTCCTTTTTTTTTTAATTCCTTGTCTGGAACATTAGATTTAGGTTGCACCTTCAGAACATTTTTCGGATTCGACTCTATCTTAATATAATCCAAACTTGTTTTTTGGTTAAGACAGGTCCTCAAATCGTCATTTTTCTCTAGTTGTCTCTGTAACTCCAAAGGTGTACATAAATTTAACCAATCTTGACACAGCTGTTTTTTTATTTGGGTAGGAACCCGATATTTTAACTGATTTAAAATCATTAAATTTTTCAAGCTTTTGACATCAACTGCCTTCATTCCTTCAGTCCATCCTTCAAAATATATGGTTAATTGATATACAAAATCTGCCCAAGTCTGGTTCAGTAAGCGTCTAATATTAAAGAATTTTTGTCTGAGTTTTTCAGGGTTTAACTGATATTTTCTCATAAATAATTCTTTTACATAATCATAATTTTCTGCTAGCTCTATTGGTTCTCGATGAATGAGTTCTTTGATTACCATTGGTACAACACTAGTTAAAACAATAACCCAGTCTTCAAGAGGTATTTTCGAATGTATCATAGCACGTTCAAATCGTCGAAGGAAAATTGACATATCTTCCTCTTTTTCATCAAATATACCTACAACATCTTTTATATTATACAATTTTGGTTCTACAATTTTTCTAACTTCAACTTCAGTATTATTAGAAGTCTGTTGAATCCTCAATTTCTCTAACTCATACTCTCTTTCTAATCTTTTTTCTTCTTTCACAGCTTCAGCTGCTAATCTTTTTTCTTTCTTCACAGCTCAGCTGCTACTGTTTCACGTCTAACAATTTCTGTTTCTGTTTTCTGTAACAGATATTTGATTAATTCTTCATCGTAATCTTCATACGATTGAATTAGACGAGTATAATCCTTCTTACTCATTCCTTCACGAATTTCAAGATCTAGATCGATCGCAACTTCGTGCAAAACAACTTTTGGGTACCGTTGAATAAATGCCATTTTAATGAGATATTTTACTAAAAAGACAGCATACCGCACGAACACACAGACAACATCAACAGCAAGAAACAAAACAAAAAAAATCTGCCGGACTCACCCAAACACCTTGATGATCTATCTGCCTTCAGGAGCTTCTTGTACGTAGGTTGCCTTCAACTCGAACTGCAAGGACTGTCTCGTCTCGGCCTGGATTCTTCCTTCTTAGTTCCGAAAAAATCCTTCGACGACTTCCAGTTCACGTTCCTTCAGAACTTCTTGCCTCTTGTTCAAAATCAGCATCAATATGTATCTCCCTTTTCAGTATATTTTTATTTATTTATTTTTCTTAGCAACCGTTATTTTTTAAATTTGTGTGTTATTTTCATATTTTCTGCACAAATTTTAAGATTATAATCTACACCGCTGAGCACCAGTTTTATTGGTTGTAGCGTTTCATTATTTCTCTTCGGAGGTCTTTTTATTATTTTGGTTAGTTGAACAATTTTTTTAGTGTTATAATATAATCAATATCTTTTCAGTTTTTGTTGTACTAATTTTTATTTCCATCAATTTCACTTTAGATATCAAAAGAACAATTTTTATTTCATCTTTTCTTCTACAGATCCAAAAAATTAACAATTCATCTTCACTCTCACAAAAACAGTCTCCTTGGCAACGCCAACATTTTTCCATTACATCACTCATACAAAATTCTGTTTTCATACATTCAGTTATACATATATAATTATTTATATATTTAACATTTTATATTAATTATCATTATTACAAAACAATATAATAATTATTAACAAACAATATCATTAGTATTAACAAAAATATAAGAACAGAACCAATAATAACTATACAATTGTGATTCGGTACCGGGAATCGAACTTGGGTCCCCCGGTATCGTTACAGTATCATTATAATATTATTATTTACTATGAATTCGTTAACCTTTGGTGTGTATTCGTCTTTGTCTATTAACATGTATTTATTTGTTGTGTCCACTTTTAGTCATGGATATGTTTTTTAAAATACTTTATTGCTATGAAGTGCTTATTATATAATATAGTTACACAGAAGTATAATAAAAATAAAGTTTCCTTCCTGTTTCATAAAACAGTCCAAATATTGTGTAAATACAGTACCTTGTTAGGATATTGTCATTCATCATTTTATTAAATTAAAAAGTTTTGGAATCATTGGATAGAGAGAAGGTGTACAAACCATTTAGTTCTTTTATACTACAGAAATATGTCTTATGTCCTGTTATGTTTATTTTTAAATTTGTACACTTCAGTACAGGATAAACAGTTGCAATTTTTAATGATACTCTAGTGTTGTTCTGTACATGTCATTTTAGTTTTACATAGAGAGTAAATGAATTATTTAAACTGAAATTACAAACATAGAAGTTGTGTAGTTACTAACAGTCTAGTTGCTGTTTCCTGTTTACATAACACAGATTGTTTAGTGGTCCAAGCATTGTGTGATTAATTTTACAATGGTTATGTCTGACTGAACCCTTCTGATAATGTTCATGTACCATTGAAAGTTAGGTTTAAAGACTAAATAATTATAATTGGTATGGACCCAGATTTAATATAAAAATTAGGAAATTAGAAGATTTTTATAAAAAATTAGCACATGCTTTATATAATTTTAACTACTGTAAAGGCCCAGGGGATTCTTCCCAAGGGTCTTGTGAAGAAACAAACATTTTTATTAATTTTTAAAATAATATATTCTGCCAGAACCTTACCTTGTGATGTTTCTCTTGCTGACTTACCTTTTGTAAACACCAACAGAAGTTCAGGGCCGCCACTAATATCTTTTAAGGACAGATATGGAGACCTTTATACTTTACCTTAATTAAAACACTGGAAAATTTTGCAATCTGACTTCCCACAATTCAGAAAATTCCACGGAAACATTTAGCCGAGTTTTTCAGCACAGAACACTAGGAAATGGTAATGGTGAAATAACTACGCTAACACATATTTAGGTTAGTAATAATCGTCTGATTTATTGTTATTAAAAAATGAACTTATCTTTTCCTTATAACATATTATTTCATCTTATTTCTATTATGTAAAATTTTCTTATACTAATTTCTTTTCGCTAACCAGTACTTGGATATTTTTCCTACTCACACACACTCTTACTCTGTACAATTCCTTGATACCCCCCGTTTCATTAAAGAGCTCTTTATTATTTGAAATATACAAAACTGTTAATCAGACTGATTGTTTTTAGAATACCTACACGTGCTATTCCGCCATCTTTCTATTTCACTCTCACAAACACTGTTTTTATACTTCACTTTTACATTTATTATTCATTCTGCGGAGACTATTTCTGCTTGTTGTTCTTCTCTGATACAATTATATATTTCGGTAGACCTTGGCTACTCAGTTCACTTCTGTCTACCGAAATTCCAAGGCTGCGTTATATTATGCCTGTACTGTGTGATTCGTTGTGACGAACTGGGCGGCGACTGAGTGAACATCGTTCGCGCGGTTGCCTACCCACCAGACGTTAGGCGTTGCCCTCAACTCGTACTCTGTGATTCGTTGTTTCCATCGCATGATCGGCTATGGAATTTTTTGTACGTGACGTTCACGTTGTGAAAAGGCGGCACACTCGCGCGCTCGTACACATTCCCAGACGCTAATCGCTTTTGTGACTCGTATGGCTTGGTATGAGGTGGACTACAGGGTGTTAAAAAATGTCAAGTGTTTGTGATCAAAACGTTGTTCAGCTTGGGTTGCTGCTGCTTTTTACAATTATTATGGAATTCAAAATAAACCCCTGGGTTTTGCCCCATTACAGTCTCAAAATAAAAGTACCATATGTAAGTTATAAAGCAACATTATCATTGACCGTGCAATGAAATCTGCTAAATGAAAGATTAAATTGTCAGGTATTTATGAACTATAAATTAATTTATGAAATATCAGAAATGAAAAACTTTGTAGGTAATATAATGGACGCTGATGATTTTTATAATATTCATAATAGATTAACTGTTGAACATAAGAAGGTAGTGGTGTCTGTTGGTAGTAAACATAAGCAAAAGTTGAGCAAACTTAATGGAAGAAAATTCTAAGCATCAATCAAATACTGTTACTAAAAACGATCACACATTGTTTAGTGGTTGAAACGATGTGTGATAAATTTTATGATGGTTATTGTCTGACCTAATCCTGATAACATTTTACTATGTTTTGATTGAACAGTTTTAGTTGGGTGTGTAACAGTGTTTTCTTGTTTTAGTTGGGTGTGTAACAGTGTTTTCTTGTACTTCTGTGTGTCACCTCGGATTCTATGACAGATTGCCCAGTGAATTATTTACTTTGTAACAGATGTTACTTTAGCAAACTGATAAATTGGTTAGCTATATATCATTATATTTCTCTGTCTGACAAGTTTTACATGTCTCGTATCTGAGGTACACGTCATATCTTCATAAATGTCTGCAGCTAGCCTATATACATTGCAAAGAGGACAATTAATTTCACTTTTTTTTTAATTCTTCACGCGTTTTGTTAACAATCTTGCTTGCGTGTAATAACTTGTAGTTTGTTTTGTTACAGACAGAAACCACAAACAGTGTAGTCAGGCAACCTGCAGCAGACACACAGCCACCTCCTTCGACAGTTACAGAATCTCCAAATGTTGTTGCTGTGAAACTGGGTTTCAGGGAGAAATACATTGTGGAAATTATTATTTTTGTCTTTTTCATAGCCAAAACGCTTTCAGGTAGAGTTATTAATGTTTTTATTGGCATGGGCTATATTTAATTGCAGTACTATAACGATTATTGTTCAAAAATGTGATCATTGCTGGTTTTTGTCAGCAACGTTTGCTTGCATCTGTTATAGGTGGGCCAATATACTTATAACAGGTATTTTGGAACATTTATTTTTGTGCAATGGATATAATAGTGACTGAGAAGTTGAAATACCTGTTCCAGTTCAACGACAACTGAAAAGTCAAAATACGCGTTCCAGTTACTCGCGGGCTTACGGTTCCGAGTCACGGGAGCCCCCTACGCAACTAACGGATAAACGAGTACTACAACTACATGAGTACAAAATGATCTTATATGGATGTCCATTCTTTCAGGAAGTCTCAGGAGTTAAACAATGATTTACAATTAGCACATCACAAACTCTCTTCCCATGATCTTCGACATCACTTTGATCTGCACCGACCATTATTTTCTCCCTCTCATCGTTTGGCTCATGCAGGCATCAGCATATGCTTAATTCAACAACCAGAATGTATCTGTAAAGTTTTAACATAGTTTTGCCACAAAATTTTATATGCACACGTTGTCCAAGGTCTTAATCATTTTGTCACTAATCCGCCAGCCAGCATGTGCAATACTGAGATACCAGTTTGTTGTCAAAAAATATTGCTTGGCACGCTCAAACTTGCAGCATGTTGTTTGTGCGGGTTGATGTGTTATTCAAAAAGTTTGGTCTTTTTTTGAACACACCTCGTACACTTCAAAACTGCATCCTCTTTGGGTTCATACTGAGTAAAAAGTTTTGGACAGATTTTAGCTCACTCACCCTGCCGATTCAAAACGTTGGCAATTGATTGTGCAAATTTTTTTTAAACCATTAACTTATTTCAAATAATGGATTGCAACATTGCCGTAGCTTATCATGATTTTGCACTAATTTCATCCACCGTTGCTCATTGGTCACTTCGAATGAGGTTGTGAACTTCATGAATTTTTGTGGGCAGTATGTTGGACTTTAGTCAGTATGGATGAATCAAGATTTTAAATTTATTTCAACCACTAGAAAGACAGACAAAATGGGCTTAGTTGTGTTTTTGATAAACACAATCTTTATGTAGAATTTCACTTCGCGTAATGTTTTGTTTATTAAAAACGTAATGTGCTAACACTGGTTACTGGTTACTCACTTGTACTGTTGGAGACAATGTAGTGATGACATGGTGCAATTCTATATTTTATTGCTTACGGTCTCAGGGTTTTAATTGGTAATAATTTATATATTAGCAGTTATGCAATCAAATGTTATGAGACTCTAGTATTCAATATTTACTCGGAAGGTATTGAAAACTACTTCTAGTGATTAATTTCATAGGGTTTTATCTTCAAATAACAAACAAGACGGTGTTTATCTGTCTACCATTAAATTTATTACGTTTAACGATTACTGTCATTAGTATCATATTTCTATTCTTCGTAACATATGATTATCAATAATTATTTTAGTACATGATTTCTGTCAATAAACAATTATAAAGCTAATCTCTCAATCTCTCAATATCTCTTAATATCTCAAGGTTCTTTTGTGTGTTATAAAATATGGATTAATTCTTACATCTAATTACTTATTTCATTACGACATATTATTTTAAATGGATTCATTTAAACATGAAATGTACTTAATTCACTTTATATTCTAACACTTTGACTTTAAAATGTATACGTAAGTTTTGAATGAGGACATTCTATCTTATACAATTCTCTACGTGAATTCTTTTAGAGTGGCAGACAGGTGATTTTGTAAAATAAAATTAATACATAAATTTGTTACTATTGGTATTTAGCAAAGCATCTTACAGCTGCTCCTCCATTTTGTTCATTTACCTCTGTCATGTGGCCTTCTTGGTATCTTAGCATTGTCTTCCCCTATGGCCTTTTGTGTTGCCTTTCAGTAAGAGCATCCCTTCATTGTTTCTGTCATACAGCTGTTAAGTTAGCGTTCACTCACCTCTTTTGTCCAAGCGTAAGTTTGGTCAGTTAATGAGTTTAGTCACCTCGGGTGTCGTCTCCTCGGACAATAAGCGTCATTCTTTCTGGCGTTTTTGTATTTACTTTAGTAAGACTACCCTTAGTTTTCTCCAAGCGTACATCTGCTACTCTAGATTTATGGTGCATCCATAATACATGTAGGTCGACGTTGAAGACAATTACACTCCTTTGTACACACATTCTCTTTAAGTGTCTCTTCATACATCACTGTCATGTTGATCGTTGACACGTACCTCTTTCTTCAAAGAAAAATTTCGTTTATATTTTAGCGTTATATTTGTTCCCAATTTGGGTCCATTGGATGATCACTCTGAATCCAAAGGATCCCAAATTTACGCCCTTAAATAATATGTTTATAAGTATATCTCGAATTTTCGTATTAAGGGTCTACATTCAACGAACGTAGTGTAGTATGTATACCGCGTTACATACTGACCTACTGAAAAGCTAACAGCTATTCTCAGTTGTTTGCCTAACTGTTCCACCCCTTCTGTGACCTACTTTCGCTTTCATATTTACAATGAATCCATTGTTTGGTTACGTTTATATATGATATAATTTTACAGTAACCTTCATTCATAACATCTTAAGTCTACTTTTATTTATGTCTCTACATGATTTTATTCCTACAATTGGTTGTCCTTATTTTCACATGATACACAGATATATACACAGAAAATAACTAAACATTACATTTAATAATAATAATAATAATAATAATAATAATAATAATAATAATAATAATCATAATCGTAATAATATTAGTAGTCCTGAAAATTAGATTATCTATTCATATGTACACACTTAGTATATTCGGTTTTATGTCAAATACTACCTAACAATTTAGTATTAAATCGACACAAATATATTATTATATATTTTTGAATAGATAGCTATTTAAAAATATTAAGGAAATACTAATTAAACAAAATTTTCTACATATTTATGAATATACAATTTAATGCTTACATCTTAATAATAGACTAATGTATTTACTTCATTTATTTATACTCTTCTAATTTAAAATTGCTACTAATGTTCTTTTTTGTTTTCGCAGTTTATTTGTTAACTCTTAACAAACACTTCACTACAACCTTAAACTTAAAAGTTTTGTGAGAATATAATTTTAATGTTTCATACTAGTAAACTTCATAAGTGTTATACCACAAACAAAATTTTGGACACTTTAGTATAATCTATACTGTACATTTACCTTAACAAATAACTGCCAACTGTTTGACTAAAATTTGTTAACAGGATTTTACTACAAAATTTACAAATTTTATTATATAACATTTCATTACTAAGACAATTGTTATCTCAAACTTCCATTTAACATCATATAATTAGTTATCTTTATCATTATACATGACACATACTTTAGTTATGCTAGACTTACTAATGGTTATTTTAGTGTTGTAAATTTTTACATCTAATTTTATACAACTCATTTGTCATTTACAAGGTATCTTAGGCATCTACTAAGTTTTCTGAATGATATTTCGTTAGTTGTCTTATATTGAAAACCCCACGTATCACAGTGCTATTCATGCAGTCTTGTAGCTGATACGTGGCGCTTCCAACTTTTCGCGTGATAACATATGGGCCTTCATACAACGCGCAAAATTTTGCAATTATATTTTGTGTGGTGTCAGAGAGTTTATGTGCCCGTAACAGAATTTTATCCCCTACTTCAAATTCAGTAATTTTGTTCAATTTATTTATTCGAGCTGCTTGTCTCTCTCCCTTCTCCTTTATCCGTAACTGTAGTTTGCTTAGATCTACCCTTTCGGTATTTACCACTATGGGGTCTAGGTATCTCTCCCAATCTCTAGTTGGTTTTGTACTGAATTGTGCTTCATGTGGCGTTATCTCGATGGTGTCTTGATAAGTTTCATTTAGACATGCTTTTATGATTTTGATATATGTGGCCCATTTAGTGTGTTTTTCTCGCACAAATATCCTGAATAAGTTTCCTAATTGTCGGTTCCAGCATTTGGCTATGTTGGTACAGGGATTTCTTATTGCAGTGTATTTAGGTTTTATGTTTAATTGTCCCAGACCTTGCGTCCATTTGCATGATGTAAACTGTGTACCGTTATCTGTCAAAGTACTATCAGGTTTCCCGTGGGTCGTTATGTATTGTTGTAACCATTTGAGCGTCACATTCATAGTAGCTCTTCGCAGTGCATATAATTCTATGTATTTAGTAAAATTATCGACAACAACTAATAAATATTTCACTCTTCCACTGGATACAGGGAGTGGTCCATAATAGTCCATGCTAATTAATTCCCCTTTGCGTGACGGCAGTATCGGTCATGTCTCTCCGGTGATAATTAGATTCCTGCTGTCCTTGCACCTTTGACAAAGACCACAGCATTTTATGACTTGGCTGATAGTTCTGCACATGGTGTCCATAGTAAAGTGTTCCCTTATCAGCTGTAGTGTCCTTTTCGTCCCTGTGTGTCCGTACATCTGGTGAATTTCTTGAATCAATTCAACTCTAAGTTCTTTGGGAATATATAGTTTCCACTGTTTTTTCCAACTGCGATATAATTTATTATTCATTAATTTAAAATGCTGACTCTTTGGTCTTCACATCCCTCCTTAATCTTGATTATAATTTGTTTTAGCTTATCGTTTGCGAGTTGCATCTGATTTATATTTCACAATTTAGCAGCAGTGTTCTTATTCATTTTTATTTCAATTGCATGGATATAATATTCATGTTTATCTTCGGTTGGTACATTCCTGTTGTTATCTTCCGGGTATCGGCTCAGTATATCTGCAACTATGTTTTCCTTCCTCTTGCAATGTAAAATTTCGAAGTTGTATTCCTGGTGCTGAGTATCCATTTTGTAATCTGGGTGTTGTTTAAATGACAGTTTTGAATAAATGTTAACGGTTTATTATCTGTTATTATTGTTAGCGGTTGGCCTAATATGTATATTCTAAATTTCTTCAGGCATTGTACTATAGCGAGTAATTCCCTTTCTGTTGTGAAGTAATTTTTTTCTGCATTTTTGAATGTTCTGCTGGTGTATGCAATGACAGCAATCTCCCCATCCTCGTCAGTTTGATATAACTGTCCACCATATGCGTAATTACTTGCATCGCACTGCAGGTAGAACCGTTTTCCTTGTATAGGCAACTTGAGCATTACTGTATCTATGAATAACTTCTTCACTCGCTGGAATTGTTCTTCCATGGCTGAATCCCATTGGAATTTATTTCGCTTTTGTAACAGTTTTAATAATGGTTGTATAAACTCTACATATTTGTTGGTGAATTTGTTGTAAAAGTTAGTAAGCCCCAAGAAACCTTTTAACTGCTTGGGGTTTCTTGGTGCAGGAAAATTTAGGATAGCAGCTACTTTATCTGGTGTTGCTTTAATCCCACTTGTTGTTAAACAGTAGCCAAGATACTGAATTTCCTTTGCGGAAAAATTGTGATTTCTGTAAATTAATAGTCATATTGGCATTTCGTAAGTTTTCTAATACATTTTTTAAATGTATTACGTGTTCTTGTTCATTCTGCGAAAAACATAGTGTAAAGGAACACACTTTCTACCTTTTTATATGCCCCATATTCCACTTACCCTGATTCCGTTAAACTTACCTTTTATATAAAAACTCCCCAGAAGATTCCAAACTCGCTAACAAGGTCGCCACGATGTTTTCAGGATATACATCGAAACCATAATACTTGCACTTACTTAATTTTGATCATGTAATGCCGTTAGATCAGAAGATTCACAGGTTTCGTTTAGACGAATTCTCGATGCAGAACTAAGGTTACGGGTGTAACGTAATAATTAGGTTAACACATTTTTATGTTACTGAGCAAATCTTATTTATTTTGACCAAAATTTAAAACTCTTTCTTTCTTTCTTTTAACGTTTTAAGTGCTTTACTACATTGTTGTATTCTCTTATTCTAGGACACCTTACTATACTAACCCCTACTGACAAACCAGTGCTTAGCTTTAATTTCCTCTTTTTCCACACACACACACACACACACACACACACACACACACACACACACACACACACACACACACACACACACACACACACACACACACACACACACACACACACACACACACACACACACACACACACACACACACACACACACACACACACACACACACACACACACACACACACACACGTGCGCGCGCGCGCGCTAATTACAGATTTTCTTCTACCCCCCGTTTATTTAATGAGCTCTTTTGTATTTGTTAAAATTATTGGCCAGTATAGTTATTTATTCATTGTACCTGCACGCGCCATCCGCCATCCGCCATCTTTCTTAGTTCACTTTCACTTCATCACACTGAACACTGCTTTGTACATTCTACTTTATGAATTCATTTTTTCAGTAATTCACACTCTCACTTACATATTCTTCTTTACATAATGTTTTGGGCAGGCCGCGTGTACTTACACGCGCGGCCTCCCGTCACTAATTTACTGAGACTGTTGTACTACCGACTATGCTGTTTGATGAGTGGTGACCAACTGTGTGAACCTCATGCGCGCTTGGTTGCATGCCTGCCAAGCGTTAGACATTGCTGTCAATTCGTACTCTGTGATTGGTTTAAAGGCGGTTAGCGGGAATAATTCGTCTTCCTTCCGTTATGAATTTTGGGTCGGAGATTATATACTTTCCCATGGCCTTTTGCCTCTGAGCACCTGTCACAAAAATGCGGCACACACGCGCGCTCTTACACATTCCCAGATGCTAATAGCTTTTGTGTGACTCGTACGGCTTGGTACTGCACTGACTACAAGGTGTTCAAAAAATCAACCTTTCGTGATCAAGACTGTTGCCTAGCATGGGTTGGTTACAAATTGTTAAACTTATTATGAAATAAAAATAAACCATGGGTTTGCCCTGTTAGAATAGAATATCGTCTACATAAATGATAGTGTTTTTCTTGACTTCATCCGTAAGTACATGGTCAAGTCCATGTGCTAAGCTCGCGAGACTGGTACTTAGTCCAAATGGTGTAACTTTAAAACGGTAACATCGTCCTTCATATAAAAAAACCCATGTAATCACGACAATTTTCATTTAGTGGCACCTGCCAAAAGCTATTTGTTAGGTCTATAGTGGACATAACTTTTATATTACTACATCTTGCTAATATTTCGTTTATAGGCGGCGGTCCTTCATAATCTGGGATTGTTATACTATTTACTTTTCGGGCGTACAGACACAATCGCACTCTCCCGTCTCTTTTTATTACAGTCACCAGAGGTTGGATGTAGGGGCTGTGGGCTCTTTCAATTATCCCATACTCAAGCATTCGCCTAATCTCAGCCTGTACGGCATTCTGGTACTTAATAGGTACAGGCCACCCTTTTTGTAGGTAAGGTGTGTTATCAGTCACCTTGAAGTAATGTTTGTATCCCGTTATGAGGTGTGGTCGATCATCAAACACTTCTTTGTTTTCATACAAAAGTTGTTCTAATTGGCTCCTTCTTGTTAGGTCCACCTCTTCGAGTTCGTCGAGTTTCTTATATATTTCTTCCTCTATGCTCCTTACGTCTTCTTTTATCACCATTAGAGGTATTTCACAAGAACTTTCTTCTTCATTGTTTCCAATACTGTTTGTACTCGTATCTTCTTTTCTGGTATATTAATTATGCTTTTGTTTGCTGAAGAAAATTCATACCCAGTATGCATTCTCTCACCAGCTGTGGTATAATTAAGAAGACACAGTCAAAACTTACACTATTATTAATATAAATTTCACAAAATATTTGTTTCATAATATGTTTGGATTTATTACCTATAGCGCTAACTATAGTGGTGTTGTTAACGCTTAGGATTTCATGATTCCCAAGCTTCTTTTGATTGTTATTATACCAATTCTCGGACAATGCATTAATTGCGCTTCTGGTATCAATTAAGGCATTTACATGTATGTTGTTGATTTTAATTGATAACTCTGGGCTTTTAAGATTCTTTAATTCAATGCTTTGTTCGCTCTCTTCCATTAACTCATTTTTTATATCCGGGAAAAGTGTTTCTATGTATGCATCGGGTTTTGTAAATTTGTTGTTTGGTTTACAGACATCCGAGTTCATTACCCTCGCAGGTACCAGTCACTTGCCACCCTCTTGTGAAGAACAAGGTGTTCGTATTGTTTACCAGCTGTGTGTCGTTCTACAACTAAACTATTTATGGCTTGTTGTTTGACACTTTCACTTCCCTGCCCTTTTGAAAAGTTCTCTCTCCAACCCGGTCGTGCTTTATTGATTCCATTGTTCTGTCGAGGTGTTTGGGTCTCAATTTTATATTTTATAACGGAGTGTTTGCTGGCTTTCTGTATCTCGTTATTTGTTCTCGTATTTATACTCATGTATTCTCGCAGTAGCGCTTCGAGACTGTTAACTGTGGTTACTCCTCTAGTTACGACAGTTATTTGTATTTCTCTGTTATAATGGCGTGCTAATTTAGTTATCATGTGGCTATCTGAAAGAATTGGTATAAGTTGTCTGCATTTTAGCACACACCGTTCCATATATTGGATCATGTTGAGCGGACCGTTTGGATTGAATCGCCCATACTCCAACTGATCACGGATACGCTTTTGTTGGGTAGAACTCCTATATTTTTCTATGAATATCTCCTCAAACTCCTTGAACGTATTTATTTGTCCTCTTACTATTCGCCACCAGATAGCCGCTTCACCTGTTAGATGTCGGCCTATCCATCTAGTGTTGTCTTCGAGGTAGTAAGTTTCTTGGATTTCTTTCAACTTCTTCAGGAATTCCATAGGAAAGTTATCCTCTCCGTTGAAGGTTATATCTTTATTAATGTTTGTTCCATTCACGGCGACGGCTGGTCTTTGTTCCATCTCTTCCAACCTCCGTTGTATTCTCTGCTGATTCTCCCGCACAGTTGTAAGGTTGCTCGCCATCTCATCCAGTCTCCTACCCTTCTCTACGGAGACACCATTCAATTTTTCTTCTGTACTATGATGATCTTCTTTCAGGCTCCTTACCTGTTGTTCGATCCCTTCTATTTGTTGTTTATTTTGGTTTTGGGTATTAATAATTGCATTCTGCCATTTTCTACGGTCTTTTTCTCGTATTTCTTTACTCTCCTTGGCTTGTTTCCTTACCTCATTACTTATTTCTTTAATACTGTTCTCATTCTTCTTTTGTACTTCTTCCAGCTTTTCTTCCCACTTTTCCATTTCTTTTTGTAGATCTGCATTTACTTGGTGGATCTGACTTTGTAAATTCTCTTTAATTATTTCTATTTTTTCATCTAAGCTTTTTTTTGATTCTTTCTTTGGTCCTCCTGTGCATTTCTTCATTCTGTTTTCTTATTTCTTCATTCTGTTTTCTTGTTTCCTCACCCTGTCGTCTTATTAATTCTATCAACATATTGAGGTTAATCTCGTGCGGTTCCAACTCCAGTCCCCGCGCCCTACTCTGGATATTTCCCTCGCTACTGGTTGCATTTTCTTCACTTTCCCTTGTATTATTTTCAGATCCTTCAACTCTCAACTGATTATTAATATCAAAATCTTGCTCTCAGAATTTTCCTCTCTTGTTGCCATTTTTGCCCGCCTTCGTGTTGTCATTCAGGCACTAAGCGACTTATTACTATATTATCTTATTCTACTTACGTCTAAACAAATTAATGATCACCCTGTCTGTCCTCTGCCCTAGCCTAATGACACTAAATATTATTTTGGCTATTAAGCCGTGCGTTGCGGCGCCAAATGCAATTCTAAATTTTATTGCTTACGATCTCAGGGTTTTAATTGGTAATAATTTATATATTAGCAGTTATGCATCAAATGTTATGAGACTCTAGTATTCAATATTTACTCGGAAGGTGTTGAAAACTACTTCTAGTGATTAATTTCATAGGGTTTTATCTTCAAATAACAAACAAGACGGTGTTTATGTGTCTACCATTAAATTTATTACGTTTAACGATTACTGTCATTAGTATCATATTTCTATTCTTCGTAAGATGATTATCAATAATTATTTTAGTACATGATTTCTGTCAATAAACAATTATAAAGCTAATCTCTCAATATCTCTTAAGATCTGAAGGTTCTTTTGTGTGTTATAAAATATGGATTAATTCTTACATCTAATTACTTATTTCATTACGACATATTGTTTTAAATGGATTCATTTAAACATGAAATGTACTTAATTCTCTTTATATTCTAACACTTTGACTTTAAAATGTATACGTAAGTTTTGAATGAGGACATTCTGTCTTATAAAATTACGTACGTGAATTCTTTTAGAGTGACAGACAGGTGATTTCGTAAAATAAAATTAATACATAAATTTGTTACTATTGGTATGACATATCCATTCTATGGCGCGTTGTCATGATGTGATCTCCTTTTTGGTTCCTTAAATCAGCATACGGAGATGTAGATGCTCCGTCGACTGCGTTGAACACTGGATCATTCGCGTGCATAACAATGTGACTCTTTCTTGTAGTATTTGGCACATATACACTTTCATTGTTTCACTCCTTCTGTTGATAACCGGTAATTCCCAATTTTAAATTTAGTGTAATTATTGTTTACTACTTACTTCGGTTACGTTCACTGATATCTCATAACGACTTATTCCGTTTCAACAGCTATATCGTTCGTGATACATGATAAGATTCGGTCTTTTGTTTTGATGAGTTATTAACTAGTAAACTCCAGTTCTCACTTCACAGATTGTTATTCATGATAATCTTATGTGATTTTAAGTAAAGCTCTCCGAACTTTTAACCTCGAATTTCCGTAACACTTAATCTCGACTCCACGAAGTTTAAGTTAGACTTCATCTCGACTTGACTCTAGACTCTCAAAAACGTTCATACTTTTGTAAACTTAACAAAGTGTCTTGTAAAATAATATGCTACGAACTCCACCTCCGACTCGAAAATGTTGTAAAAACTCCCCTGATCGTGTCTCAGTTGGTTGTATATATATATTCAACACGGGTATTTCCCCCACTAGTTTTCTGATTTTCAATCTGCCATTTTCTAATTGGTCCTTTTCTCCCTACACTTAGTAAATTCTGTTCCTAAGAACCACCTACTTCCAAAAGGTCGTTTCTGATAGGACCCTCTGTTCCCACCTATTTCTTATCGTGGGTTCATCCACCTTTTGCCATCGGTATGTCCGATTCCCATGATCGTAAATCTCTCTGTCGTTTCTTCAAGCCTTTAACAAAGACAATCCTTAACAATTACTCTGCCAACAGCTGCTGTGCTCAATTAGTGCATTACCCTTGCAGTAGTCTTTCTCGGACAATACTATTACTAACTCTCTCGGGGTTTTTGTATGCATCTTAGCAAAGCATCTTACAGCTGCTCCTCCATTTCGTTCATTTACCTCTGTCATGTGGCCTTCTTGGTATCTTAGCATTGTCTTCCCCTATGGCCTTTTGTGTTGCCTTTCAGTAAGAGCATCCCTTCGTTTTTTTCTGTCGTACAGCTGTTAAGTTAGCGTTCACTCACCTCTTTTGTCCAAGCGTAAGTTTGGTCAGTTAATGAGTTTAGTCACCTCGGGTGTCGTCTCCTCGGACAATAAGCGTCATTCTTTCTGGCGTTTTTGTATTTACTTTAGTAAGACTACCCTTAGTTTTCTCCAAACGTACATCTGCTACTCTAGATTTATGGTGCGTCCATAATACATGTAGATTGACGTTGAAGACAATTACACTCCTTTGTACACACATCCTCTCTAAGTGTCTCTTCATACATCACTGTCATGTCGATCGTTGACACGTAGCCCTTTCTTCAAAAAAAAATTTTGTTTCTATTTTAGCGTTATAATGGGTAGTGTGCAGCATAAGTGTGTGCAGCAAGACTAGACACATCCGATGTCTACGCACATACACCCATGATGACTGATTGAAAACACAATTATTCTTTTGGCTGTAATTCCCATTTATATTTGACTGACTGTTGTAAATTTTCTTTGTGACCACTAGCATATATCTTTTAATTCGTACAGATCTTTCACAAATAAAATTATGTTTACAATTGAGGCTAAAGATTCTGTTAATGTGTTATAAAATGGTATATTTTTTCAGATTCTATAACTGTAAATCTTTTGGAAGCTCAAGTGTGCAACATAGTTTTAAAGTATGATGTTAGAAATTGCACAGAA
This sequence comes from Magicicada septendecula, assembly GCA_034769895.1. Taxonomy (NCBI): domain Eukaryota; kingdom Metazoa; phylum Arthropoda; class Insecta; order Hemiptera; family Cicadidae; genus Magicicada; species Magicicada septendecula. The sequence goes on from CM068369.1 coordinate 570,351,987, forward strand.
CCGCTTAGTTCATTTGTTGAAGACAAAGTACAACCAATTACAGCCAATATCAATATGGCAAAACAGATGATAGAGGCATTCGTACCAGCACTATTGTCATTATTTATTGGTCCATGGAGCGATGAGAATGGCAGGCGAACGTTTCTTCTTATGTCTCTTGGAGGTAAGATACTTATGTACTGTAATTTTGTACTTCTAAGGATAATGCATGCACTATCAGTTTGTCACATTAACACATGCAGGCACAACATTGTAACGTTTGTTTATTACATGTCACATAAGTTATGTGTGTGTGTTAATGATTGACTCTGATCAGTACATCGGGTCGAGATCAAGGATTGTTGTAATATATGGAACTGGGATTTTTGCCAACGTCAACTGCAAAGACGGTTATGCATGTAATAATACTAATTTATCAATTGATTAGTACCAATGAAAGATGGAATCTTATGAGTTATAGGACTGCAAGGCCTATAAAAATATAGGTTATAGTTCAATATCACTACCAGATAGTGGTACCCACTGAGTTTGTAAAATGCAAGTTCTTTGTATTTTCAAGTGTGCTATGGGGTTTAAACAATGATATATCAATTCATTCCGTTTGTATATATATTGATATTCATTTCCCAGAAATTTAAGTGATAATAATTATTTTTTTCTTAGGTGCCTTCAAAAAATAGGTTTGTACAGATAAATGGAAAAGATAGTGTAGATGTATATCTGTTTATATATATTTTATCTATATTTAAAAAAATTAGAACTTCGCAAAAACTGAGAAATGTTAGGTAAGATATGTTATACAAGATTTTGGGGCCAATTTATGGAAAAACAGCAGTTTGCAAAAAACAAGTGGGTACAAAGAAGTGATAGGCTTTATAAGTTTGATATAGATAGCTATACAAAATTTTGAGTAGGATTCCAGGAAAACTGGTGTTAAAAAAAAGTGCACAGAAAAATTCACATCTATAAAAGTTATAATATCCGTTTCACAAGTTTTCAAAATCTGCCATCTGTTCTGGAGTTTAGACAGCTCATGTAAGTTGTCAGCTTTATGAGGACGTGACATGAGGAGGAAAGTCCAGATCAGCTGGTCTTTATGTCTAAAACTTTTTTTATTTTTAACTGTTGACGTTCTTCCAAAATAAAGATGTGCTGTCATTCAAGAAAGTGGCGTTGCATAAACAGAACAGTTGCGCTAAAACAAAATAATTGTGCTTAAATATTTTTGAATTGTAAATTAATATGTTTTTGAAGTACCAGCCAATTTTTGTAGCATGTTGTTGTTTTCCAAATGGCTCCCCTTTGGTACATTTACATTTCTGTGTTGGAAATTTTCAAATGTAGAAGTGCGCTGAGAGACAGTCATGGCCACTTTCCAATCTAAAGTTGGTGACTGCTTCCTTCCTTGGTTTTCTACAGTTTTTATCCCATACTGTTCAATCCGTGACCATGTTTTTTTTCTTTTGAGATGTTTCTTGTTTCTTCCAGGAAGTGAGAGTTTGTTTTCCTCTTCACCAGTCTTCTTAGGGTGCTGAAGTCATGGCTACTTTCCTGGTAGTAGATCTGTGTCCCTCTCTTTGCCAAGATGCCCGCTGTCTCGTTTTCCGAGGTGCCTATGTGAGATAAGATCCACTGGATAACTATCTCCTTGTTAAGTGCTGTAAGCTGCCTGGCAAAGTTACTCACGTGGCAAAGTTACTTGCATCCTTGAAGCTACATGTGCCACCAGGGTAGTGCTAAATGAGTAACAGCGTAATACAAAAATTGAGAAGTCAGTATAAAAACATTTTTTTTTTAATTGTACAGCCAGCCATTGCCAAAGTTAAATGACCACAGGTATAAGAAAACTAGAAGTGAACTGTATTCTAGGACTAATAATAAGGTTTTAATTATTAGTAACCCTTATTAAGAATACTGGGCTTATTAACGTTAACAGAACAGAACATGTGGCAACAGAGATAGATGCATATGGTACAGAGGTAGTGTATTGAGCCTGTACATTGTAAACATCTCTGAATTTCAGGTATTTAGGTGTAAAATTTACCAAGGATGGAAAAACCAATGGGGATATTTTCAATAAAATCGATCAAGGGGAAAGTGTTACCTTTCTGCTAAATAGTCATGTAGTATGATAAAGTCACAGACAAATGAAAACCACTCTGTGTGTGTGTGTGTGTGTGTGTGTGTGTGTGTGTGTGTGTGTGTGTAATGAGATGATTGAAAGATGATTTCAATCTGTGGCTGTGAAATTTGGTAATAAAACATGTTTAAAAGCGGTAGAGATGAATTACTGGTGAATATCACCTGAGCAAACAGACCAGAATGTCATGAATATCGTGGTCACAATAGCCTAAAATAATTTGTGTGATATGGCCTCTTACAGAGGATGGATAATGAAAGTCAGCCCAAGATGGGAGCCATGGAATGGATGCCAGATACAGGAGGAAGATGAGGAAACATTGTGGCATGTTGATGTCAAAGACTTCGTGTTAAGAAGAGGACTAGAGGAGTATGATCGAAATGACCAATTGAAATGGTGTGTAGGAAGCAAGATGGATTGTATGTATAAATAAAACCAGTGTAAAAAGACTTATCTTAAGAAATTTAAAAACTTAAAAATTGTAGTTGAAATAGATAGTAAAAGACTATACAGGGCTTGATTTGAAAATAGTAACTGTGACTGGTTATGTCTAATTGGGATTTGAGAAGAAACAAGTAATGAACAGTATCTTACTATACTGTGTCTTCTCTATTCCAATGTTCATAAGACTTTTTGTTCTGAAACAAGCCCTATCAACTGCATTACACTCGTGGTTTTGGGTATGGGTAGAGCCCAGTAGAGGAAGGTAATTCACTTGCAGCCTTCTACCCTGTTGTTGAATTTAAAACAGTTTCTCTGCTAGGGCTTTTAATACCTGTCAGGTAGTCTTTGTGATGATGTTTTGAAACACTGTGTGTTTGTTATACTGTTTCCATATTTAACAAGAGTATTGATTTCGTCTGCACCTAACATGAGTGCACTTAAGACTGTCAGTCATTGCTAGGTTTTCTGTAATCCAATTAATGTGTTCTGTATATAATGTATATATCTCCAGACTTACTATTACCAAATTTACTCTGTGTGTGTGTGTGGGGGGGGGGGGGGTAAATTAGTCAAGTCATAATACTCTAAAAACTCTTGTGTTCAAAATCTTCATAGTATAACCCAGGGGTCTCCAAACTATGGCCCGCGGGCTGGATCTGGCCCGCAGCAACCCGGCCGATGCTAAGTGTAGTTTTTAAATAGATCGTCAAAATACTTCAAATATTATAAGATTTTACTAAACAACTAAACAAGAAATAAGTATAAAATCAAAGTATAGGGCTAACTTGTCAGACAAACACTTGAAATCCATATTAGTGATATGAGCATCAAAATTTGACCAAAAATGGACAGACATTATATGAGCCGGTGAGAGGAAAAGTGGTGTAAGTCAGCATGTTTTAAATTCTAAGTTTTATACTGCTCTGGATTCCTGAAAGGTCATTTCATCATACGGAACACTGGTGTAAGTAATATTACGCAATAGCAGGTGTTCAGGAGGCAGTGAAAAAATGCTGACTCTGAAACAGCTGATATTGTTACAAGCCAAAGTGGTGTGAGTCTGACTTACTTCACTATTCCATGAGAGCAGTTTGTTTTTGTCTGACTTACTTCACTATTACATGAGAGCTGTTTATGTTTTCTGTGAGTTGTGACTGATTATGGTCAGTGGTTATTAGAGTGCTATAGGCCTATCTGTTTAAATAAAATCACGACGTTTGTACTGTTTTCTAAGATGAGTATAAGTGACTCTAGTTTGTCTGAACCTTCCATCCTACAGGATTCTGGATCAGAGTACTTACCATCAGAAAAATCAGGTAAGAATAAACATAACCTTAAACTGTGTATGGTTCTATTGTGTTATATTTTGTAAATACCTATACTTTGCCAAATTAGGCTAATGGTACTTTTGAATAAAGTAGTATACCTACCTAAAATCTAAGAAGTAATATGTTTACTGGGTTAGTTGACCCAAGGCTTATGCTAGTTTCTAATTTTAGTTTCGGGTTTAGTTTTGACTTCTTCTTTCAGGTATAAAACTTTTTCTTCAAACGTATCCGCCTGCTATTACCCTTGTAGGCCTACCCAATCATATTACACTATTATCTACCTTTAAAATTAATTTCCTGGTAGTGTGACTAACCTATTCCAACCTAACCTAACTAAAGCAACTCATTTGCGACGTTATTGATTCGTTTTAATTTTCGTTTGGGTTTATTGCAGATCATGGTGCTGAAGTGGATAATGAGGAATCAGATAATCTAAATGATGCTGCATTTGTGATTGTGAGAACATGCAAAAGGAAGAAGAATCCTAACAAAAAGCAACAGCGCAAAATGAAACGGAACTGTGGTGAGGCCTGTGTCACCAGTAAGGGTAAACTTGTTCCTGAGAAGACATTTTCTAATCCACCTTGCAACTGCAAAATGAAGTGCAGTGATAATGTAACTGAAGAGCAGAGAAAGACGCTGTTTGATAAATTTTATAGCATGGGAAGTTTTCAGACCCAAAATGCGTACATTTCTGGACTCTGCCGACAAAGTACACCAACAGTACACCGGGTTATAGACGGAAGTCGGGGTATAAAACAATCATCCACCAGTTACCACGTACAGTTAGCAGATAGGAATTGTAAGGTTTGTAAACAGTACTTTTTGAAACGTTTCAAATTTCTGATGGGAGGTGCTTCAGAGCTTTAAAGAAAATCCGAGATGGACGTGAACCTGGGAGTGATTTAAGAGGGAAACAGCCATCTGTGAACAAACTAGATGAAAAGCGTTTACAAATAGTTCGAGAACACATTGAGAAGTTCCCTGCATACCAATCACACTATACGAGGTCTCCCAACCCTAACAGAAAGTACCTGTCAGAGTACTTAAATATTAGGTTAATGTACAACCTATACAAAGAGCACTGTACCAATATCAATACAAATCCTGTATCCGAATCTAAGTATCGTCATATATTTAATTTCTAATATAATTTATATTTCATTCACCGCATAAAGACACTTGTGCAAAATGCGATGATTTTAAAATTAAAGTTGAATGTTGTGAAGACCCACAAAAAAACAAGAACTTGAAACTAGCAAACAGTTGCATATATGTAAGGCCGAACTTGCTAGACAAAAACTTCACCAAGCTAAGGAAGATAGCACAAAAGATGATACAAAACTTTATGCTTTAACTTTTGATCTTCAAAAAGCTCTTCCTTTTCCCACACTGACTTGCTCTATTGCGTACTATAAACGGAACATGTACGTTTATAACGTAGGATGTCATGAGCTGTCTAGTGGTTCAGCTTACATGTACGCTTGGGACGAAACAGTAGCCTCCCGTGGATCACAAGAAATAGCATCTTGCCTAGTTGAGCACTTGAGTAACAGTGTTACCGAAAATATTGATCATGTAATTATGTTTAGCGACAGTTGCGGAGGACAGAATCGCAACATCAAATTTGCACTGGCGTGCATGCATTTCCTCCAACAAGACGGCACACACATCAAGACGATTGACCACAAGTTCATGACCAGCGGCCATTCGTTCCTACCAAACGATGCCGATTTTGGAGTCATTGAAACGTTTTCCAAAGATAGAGTAAAGAATGTTCCTCAAGACTGGTATGATGCCATAGTAAAGTCTAAACATAAAAAGCCCTATTGTCTGAAAGTAATGGAGCAGAAGGAAATTCTTTCAACAGTTACTTTGGAAAAAGCCATCACAAGAAGAAGAAAGAATACACAAGGTCTCATGGCTCAAAATACAGTGGCTGCGGTACTTAAAGGAAGAACCATTCAAAATTTTCGATAAGGAAACGCTAAATGACGATGTGTTTTTACACTATTGACATCACTCCTGCGAAGAGAGGAAGAAGAGTAGCACATCTTGGGAAAATCCCGTTGGAACCTCTGTACTCTGGGCAGCGACCAGTAACGTTAGCAAAGAAACAGGATATGTTGGACCTACTACCCTACATTCCACCTGTTAATCATGCTTTCTTTACTTATTTGAACTCTGATACAGACGTACCAGCTGTTGAGGACAATCCTATTATAGGCAGGCAATCAGAGACAGAATCTGACGGTGAATGAGGTTGTTACGGTCTATTTCCTACCCCACCTTATATACTTTTACTTACCTTTTACGATCTTTTTTCGCACTTACCCTGACTTACCAAAAACAGAAGATTCCCAGCTTATAGGTCGCCACCAATATTTTTAAACAAAAGGACAAATATGGAAACCTTAATACATTTTCCCATTATTTACTTTTAATTACTTACCAGGTTCGTTTAGGCGAGCTTTTCCATACAGGACAGGTTATGTTAAACGGGCGTAATAACTTACTCTGCCACATGTTTTATATTGAAACAAATCTTATTTTATTTACCATATCATATTCCCTTTTTATTCAACAATTAGAAACAAAACTATTTAACTAAAATTCTTGGCATAACTACTTTTAATAAGAAACCAGTACTTTAATTAATTATTCCCCTTTTCATTCGCATACACTCTCTCATTCTTTACAATCGCTACATATATTTTTTTATCCCCCTTTTACCAAGCGCTTTACTGTTTTCAAAACTTACTGACCAATGTACTTATTAAAAATTTACTGTACTAACTTTTCTGGCTATTCCACTTAGTCTGCCATCTTCACTTGCACTTTCACTTTAACCACACTTACCCTGTCCTAATTACCTTACTTTACGAATTCACTGTGTATCACGTTCACTGTTTCTTTATAATCTTCTTCATTGGAGTTTCAATACATTTCGGTAGGTCTAGGCTACTCTTTCCGCTTCGACCTACTGAAATTTCCGAGGCCACTGATATAAAGTTTCACCTACAGACGACTGCTATCTGCTACTCTCTGATGCTAATACTAGAGTGACACACTGCTTACTGTGATTCACAAAGACTGCTGCTGGCAGGGTATAGCGTAACACGTCTGACCTGGGCAGTCCAGACATCAACAGTAACACTGTATGTTGCTGGTTACAAGGGGCACCTCACAGGTGAATACTGACTGCTTTCAAATCTGAATTGAATCTTTACTGTCTCTTTCTATCATACAATTCTGTACCGTTACAAGGTGTTGAAAACACCATTGCTGCCTTTAACAGACTTTTTATTTTTTTCACCTCATCCAAAAACCTAAAAAATTTTTTCTTGTATTTTTGGTACTTATAATACATCAAGTTACTCCAATCAGCATTTTTGTTTATTACCTTATAATCCATAACGGTCCAAGGAAAAGTGGTGTAAGTCACATTTTTGGAATTACAATTTTTTTAAAATTAGATAAACATATAAAATATCACAGTAAAGTAACAAATAGTTAGCTACAACCTTTTATAACAATAATTTAATTGGGAATTTGCTTGTTTACAGTCGTCCGATTTACAATGTTATTCCAGTAAAACTTTATGTTTCTCAAAACTACATAACATTGACTTACACCACTTTTCCTCTCACCGGCTCATATGTCAGAAGCAACTCCACACATCCCATACGTACATAAGAAAGCCAAAAAATAATATATAAGAAATATCTTTTAATGTTATTTTTTCCTTACTTTTATTTACATTATTTTGAATAAATTATTTTATTTATTTTTTTTTTTTGAAAAGTCTGCTTAATTTTTATTTAAATGCCTATTTTATTGACTGGATTATTTCATAAACTTAAAAAAAGTTTACTATATGTGTTGCCCCCCCCCCCTGACTTCCAAGATTTTTCAATTCGGCTCTCAAGTGAAAACGTTTGGAGACCCCCGATCTAACCTATTCCTTACTACATATGAATTTTGTCTTTTTGTCTTAACTGTAGTCACTAAATTTTTTAGTGGATGGTTAGTGAGGATCGGTCAAAATAACACAAATTTTAATGATTTTGCATCATTTCGACTAATTACATAGTGAACATCCCCTAATCTGTTTTAGTTATAGGTAATATATTTTACTTTGTTAATGTTGACTGCTGTAGGTATAAACAATTTATCCAATCTAAATCCAATTGTTGATTACTGTTTGTTTAATTAATTAAAATATCATTACATTTAGTAATTTAAATTGTAATACTGTATAAATTAATTTCTCTCATACTATAATTGCTCGTTTTCTTAAAGATAATTTGAAGATGTAAACAAACTATCATAAGTCTTCAGATATACAATGATACATACATACGCATGCACACACTCTCATACACGAACACGTTGTCCCAAATATTTAATTGTTCCGTTGTGTTTGACATTTCTTTTGTATTTCATACACAGGTCCTGAAGATGACAATGAATATTGTCGAAACATCGACGCAAAATAGTTAAAATTTGTGTTATTTTGACTGATCCTCACTAACCATCCACTAAAAAATTCATTGATTGACAGTCACTAAAAATTTAAGGATGTAGTCACTAAGTTTAATGACTTTGTAACTGAAACCTGAGTGTAACTGAGATCACATAGTAAATATGATTCCTATATTGGACTACAAGACTTCAGTTTCGACTTATTTGAAAATTTTATGTAATATTCAAATTATCAGAAGTTATACATAGTATTAACTGCATTTAATTGTACATCAGAGTTTTATGTTGTTGCATTATACTTAAATTTAATTACTGTACTAATTAATAAAATATACTGTATAGTGGACTGTTTTGAAACATAGATATGTTTTTATTTTATTTCAATAATTATTGTGTATCAGAAGTAGTATTCAGACTTATTTGTCTGCCCAAGATGATTACAATATAAAGTTCAGGCCTAATAAAGAAAAACATTTTGTATTAGCAGTTTTTTTCTGATTATTGTGAAACCTGTTTCAATACCTCTACTTGGGAACTGTCTTAAGCAAAATTATTAGCATATTGTATTTTTTTTATAGTGTTTGTGTTTATTTGTATAAATAAAAAAAAAACATGCCTATAACAAATAAAAATAAAACTGTTGTCAAAAGTGTGCCTATAGGATACACTGTCAATGTATTTTCTTTATTTCTTATATATAGTATATAATGTGTATTACAGTATTGTGTACCGTTATAAGACCGAAATAAAATACCAGTGTAAGGTTTTAATTAGAAGCTGTCACACTTGATTAAAAAATATTCACTAAAATTTTAAAGAATTAGGGAGAATTAAAGTAATGAATTCTTTGATTCAGAATGCATCGTTTTCACAGTGTAGACTGCCAAAATTAAAGACTATGAACCGATGCTGAAGATTGTTTGTATACTATAAACTGAAGACATAAACACTATTTTTGTATGATCCAAACTAAACATTATGGTTTTTGTAGTCGTAAATTTTAAATTTAGAAATGAGTTACTGCAATAGCACTATTGTTCTAGTTTGCAAGGAAAACTGCTTTCTTCATGTGGGTTTAATATTATATAGGCAGGACAAACATACATTTTGTTTTATGCACTATAAAGTGAATTAAAAATCGTAATAGGGAATGTTTACTATTTTTTATGAACACTTGATATAAAAATATCATATTGTTGCGACGGTCTACTGATCGTCGTATCGTACAGTGGAAAACAAAATACAAGACACCAATTAAGTCACCAATCACCAGCTTTAATTATCACAATTAATCAGTTTGTAATTAACAACACAGTCACTTACAACAAATCAAATAAAAATTGTTCACACGTAATAAAATGTCAACTAATATAAAGCACAATTGTATTACAATTATAACGCCTGATTATAAAACACAACACTTCACTAATAACCACTTCAACGCAGACAGTAATCATTTGTATCGCCCGACAATAAACTGAACTGAGCGTCCCTGCATACCTGTATTTATACCCCACCGAAAATCTAGATTATTCCACATACTATGTAAGATGCTCTTCACTACGACGTAATTGATTGCGGCCTTGACACAGTGCGTGCGGCTGCGCGTATTCTGCCACAGTCTAGCAAATGCGCTGAGAATCACGTACGTCACAACATTCAGCCGGATTCCTCTGGAACATTCGATAAACACGTAGATTGTTCTGTAATGCCGTAACAATATTATATAGGCAGGACAAACATACATTTTGTTTTATGCACTGTAAAGTGAATAAAAAATCATAAAAGGGAATGTTTACTATTTTTAACGAACACTTGATATGAGGAGAATATCATATTTTACAGTGGAGTAACTAAATTGAAGTGGCATAATTTTTGTATAAGCATAGGACTAACCATAGTAGGTCTTTTAGAAAAATTGTTTCAGATTCCTGGGCATTTAGGAGTAGCAGAATTCAGAATACAGGGATGGGACTGTAAATGTAAATTGTAATTACATTAATTTTTTAGTTTCTTTCTGGAAGTATCTGTTGTTCCAGAATTCTTTATTTAATGTTATTTTTCATTGTGACTCTACTGGTGCCAAATGGTAATTTAATGGTTTGTGTGGTTTTGTGTGTTCAGGTTACACCGTGTCCTACGCTGTCTGGGCAGGCCTAAGTTTAATACCAAATTTGCATCCAGAGTACTTTCTCATCGCTTCGATACCACCATCGTTAACAGGTGGTCTGGTCGGAATGTTTATATCTTTGTTTTGTTATATTAGCGATACAACAAAGGTTGAAAACAGAGCTGTCAGGTAATTATTGACATGTGTATTACAAAAAAAACTTAATAGCTCTGTCTACAGTGATAATGTGGTAGGATTTTCTGTGCTGTTGTTTTTCTATTTATTTTGTTGTTTCCTGATATTTATAAAATCTGATAACCATTTTAAAGTTACCATTATATACAGTAGAACTCAATTTATCCGAACTCCAGTTATCCGAATCCAATATCAAGAAATTAAAAAAATGCAATTTCTAAAAAAAAGTTTATTCAAATTGCAGTTGCCGTAATAGATCTCAAGATCTCAAAATATACCGTTACTCTTATTGTATCCAACATGATAACACTACTACAGACTGATAAGATAAAATATGATGGTTGATGAAAAGAAAAAAAATTGAACCCAGATGTAGTAATTAAATGAAAAGTTGCGAAGGCTAGTAGTGCATTTACATGAGTGAAATGCCTCTTGTACAATCCACATCTCTATCTAAGATTTGAACTTCATTTTCAGGCCAGCATCTAAGTCATATATATGAAAACCAGTGGCGGTTTCTTAATTGGTGCACATGAGCACGTGAACCCCCTACATAAATAAATATAAATTAATTAATTTTAACAAACACTAAATAAACGGAAATTAATTTGGTTTAGTTTTATGATGCAATAACAAAATGCTTCTTCTGGTAAAACAGTTGTGCAGTCGACGCGGCATAAGGTGTGTGCACAGCTCTGTACGTGCGCTGCTGGATCAAATGAGAGCAGTGACGTGATGCGGCATTGGTGCGGTGGTGGGGGCAAACCTCTCCCATGTAAAGATTGTGCGCACATTCGGTTTGTGAACCAGTGCTGTTCTAGCCGTTGTAGGCGTCTCATTACTCGCTCCCCAGTATCGCTCGCGCCCAGTGCAGTTGTGTTTGTGTTGTGTTAATGTTGGTGATTGATTAGCAATGGCTGCTACCCCTGTGTCTGTGTTTCTGTGTTAAAAGAAACAATTTTTTCAAGTATTTCATTAGAAAAGAAACTCGAAATAAAACAGCGTGGTCGTCTGACCCCAAAGCTTAATATCGTACAAGTGACCAAAGGTAAAGATGGAGATTTCAAAAGGGAATTTAAAGACACTTTATATGAAAAGACTTCTTGGCTCTGCGGTTGTGAAGCTACAAATAAACTATATTGTTTCCCTTGTCTGTTATTTGCAAAACAAAGCTCTGAAAACTTAAACTGGATTAAGTATGGTGTGAATGATTTAGGTCATTTACTCTCGAAAATTAAAAAACATGAATGTTCTCAAACTCATTTGAACTCTTTGCTAGAGTTTAACTTGCTTGGTAAAGTCGACATACGTCAGCAGTTGAACAACGCTTATCGGAGGAATGTAAAAGAACATAATGAAAAAGTAGAGAAAAATCGTTATGCATTGTCAAAAATAATTGACTGCATTAAATTTTGTGGCGCTTTTGAACTGGCACTTCGGGGACACAGGGAAGGAGATGATTCTTCAAATCCTGGGATTTTTCGAGGCTTAGTGGATTTTGCTGCTCAGATTGATGCCACACTAAGAGAACACTTATGTGATGCAACCGTTTTTAAAAGAACATCAAAAGAAATTCAAAACGACCTGCTCGATTGTATGCTTCTTGTTTGCCAGGAAAAGATTAAAGAGGAAATAAAATTTTCAGATTTCTTCTCTGTAATCGCTGACGAGACCACAGATGTTAGTTTGACATTTCAATTAGCTATTGTTTTTCGCTACGTATTACCTAATGGAGAACCAGTAGAAAGATTTTGGGGGTTTATACATCCCCCCGGACACGACTCAGAGTCGATCGCTGGATGCATTCTTGGCGCCCTAAAAAATGTTGTTGATAAGCCAGAAAAGTTAATTTCTCAGAGTTATGATGGAGCAAATGTGATGAGCGGACACCTAACCGGTGTACAAACAATTATTCAATGACATTACAAGTATGCTTTTTATATCCATTGCTATGCTCATCAATTAAATCTAGTGATTGCTCGAGCTGCTAGCAAAAATCAGCAAGTGCGGATATTTTTCGCGAATTTGAGTGATGTAACAAACTTTTTCAGCAATTCACCTCAAAGAGCAGAAAGTTTGGATAATATTGTCGGGAAAAGAATCCCTCGAGCTTCAAGCACTAGATGGAATTTTAAAAGCAGAACTGTAAATACAGTATTCGAACATCGGGAAGACCTTATTACCTGTATGGAGGAAATAGAATCAACCTCTAAACAAGAATCTTCTATTACCAAAGCTGGAGCAATCCGGCGAATGCTGGAAGACCCAACTTTTGTGTTTTGGCTTACAGTTTTCCATAATATAATGCCACACGTCGACATTTTATACAGACAAATTCAGCTTACCTATACAGATGCTGTGCGAACTAAAAAGGACGTGGAAACCTTTCTGAGGGAAATAAATAAAGAAAGAGAAAAAATGAACTCCGTGAAAAGTGCTGTAGATCAGATGCCTCTACAATGCAAAAGAGCAAGACACGAAGAAGGCGGTCATGCTAATAGGACGATCGAGGCTAAAGAAGTATGTGATATAATTTCGACGCAAATAAAAGAGCGGTTTTCATTTACATCGCACCATTCAGCCATATCCCTTATTGTTCCTCAAAAATTTAGTGAGTACAGTAAATCATTTCCTCAATCTGCATTAGATGAAACAATAGAAAAATACCCCTTTTTGGACAAAGCAAAGCTAAAAACCGAACTTGGAGTGTTTTACCGACGTGAAGACATAAGATGTATGAATGGTGCTGTGAGCTTACTGCAATTTCTTATACAAAATGATCTGAAAGATTCGTTTTCAGAGTCATATACGCTTTTAAGGATGATATCGACAATCCCAATGACTTCAGCTGAAGCCGAACGTTGCTTCTCGACTCTGAAGAGGATAAAAACCTTTTTGAGAAGTACGATGTCTCAAGAAAGACTTAATGCCTTAGCCATGTTATCAATAGAGAAAGAACTGGTGAAGATCATCCCTAAGTTTAATGAAATAGTGATTGATAGATTTGTTTCAAAGAAAGACCGAAGGATGGAATTTGTTTACAAGAAGTTTACTTAGTTTTTGTTAAAGATCCGATTAACCTACTGATACTTGTAAGTAGTATGCATGGCCCCCACATGGGGGGGGCTGCCGCAACTGTGGGTGCAGGGCCCGGACCCCCGGGGGGCCCGGGCCTAGCCATAATTATTTTATTTTTTTTTAAATTTATTTTTAGAGAGAATATTTAACGGTTTCGAAGATAAATAAATTCGAATATATAATTATGACAAAGGCAAGTTTCGTAAAATAATATTATTCCTAAATTCTATGTTAGTTACAATTTAATTAAGTGTGTTTGTACTAGTTACTTTTGTTTACATATAACAGCCGGCGCGGGCCTAACACACTCCCTCTACCTTCCCCTTCAACCAGGCACCTCGCCGCCCCTACTTCCCCCGCCACGGCTAATCGAGCTTTATCTCTCCGCTTTGTTCTAAAAATTGACACTTCGCATACGTTCGTCAGTTCGCTCAGTCCTCAGTTAGCCTCTTGATGCTGTTTGACAAGTACTGAACTGTTTAATTTTTGCGCTCTACTCTGCTCTACTTTTATTATTGACAGGTAATGATGTTAAGCAAAAATATATTTAAACAGTTAATGCTGTTTGTTTACAACAATAGCTGTCTTTTGCGTTAGATTGTTTTTCATTGCAGTATTCAAGAGATAAGAATACTGTGAGGCAGGTTACACACTGAAGTGGCCATTGGCTCGTTTTTGTTTATATTTTGTTTCTTTTTTTGTTTATATTTTGTTTCTTTTTTTGTCATGCATGCATGATTTGACCCTTGTGGTTTCCATGCTTTTTATTAAATAAATAAATTATCTTTCTAGTATTGTTTTTGTTTACATTTGGCATAAAAATTGAACGAGTGCTCGCAAATAAATTTGAATTTTGTGACAAAAGAAATTTAGATCGTAGCTACATATTATCACGGAATCGATTTTGTTACAAACAAAAAAATTACAGCAAATTTTTACATAAAGGTTAAAACAGCATTGGCCACCATCGTCAATTTAAACATATTCTATAGATAGTGGGATATGTACAACAGAAAGCTGAAAAGATATTAATATTTATATGTATGCTTATGCTTAGGTTCGAAAAAACATTAAATCTTGTTATTATTATTTTATCCGTCGTGTTTTGTTTTAGGTTCACACACTCTTATGAAAAAATAATAATTTAAGATGGCATCAAGCTATAAACATAAATCTGGAGCTTTGAAAAGAAAGCTTCAGAAAGAAAAATTAGAACATTCCGCTAAAGGTCGCCAGGATATTAAGAAATTTTTCAAGAGGAATGAACAAGAAGAATTGCAAGAATTTCAACCGGGTTTTATGGCAGAACCTACATCAGCCCCTCAGACTAAACCTTCTTCAAACCAAGATGCTTCTACTCCTACTGTAGGCCTATCTCAAGGAGGTAATGACAAATGTGCTGGTGCTGATCCAAATCTTAGTAAGGATACTGATGATGGCAGTAAAACCCCAGCCACTCAGACTCACCCTTCTTCAATCCAAGATGGTTCTACTCCTACTGTAGGCCTATGTCAAGCTAGTAATGACAAATGTGCTGGTGCTGATCCAAGTCTTAGTAAGGATACTGTTGATGACAATAAAACATGTAATTTTGACGATCCTAGTCCTAGTACGTGGCCACCGGTGATGAGTGATAAACTACGGCAGGAAATAATATCGTGCTACGGTGGTTTTTCAGCTTTTCAGGCCAGTTCAAAATCCTTTCCAGCTGACCCGTCAGGAAAACATTTCCCTGAAACATTGTTGTACATGAAAACAGAAAACAGAGCATGTAAACCAATTTTACGTGATTGGTTAATGTGGAGTGAAACGAAAAACAGCATTCATTGTTTGCCTTGTAGCATATTCTATTCAAACCAAAACAAAAGTAAACTTGCAAAAGAAGGGTTTTCCCCGGAAAAACAACCATACAAACGACTATACAAAATATTGTCAAAGCACGAAAGAAGCTCTGACCACAGAAAACACTACCTAGAATGGAAAAGTCTTCAGATATCATTGAAAGGACATGGAGTCGACAGTAATCTGCAACAGATTATTAACTGTGAAGCAACAAGATGGAAAGCTATACTTCAACGAATTCTGGACACTACATTATTCTTAACAAGTAGAGGTTTAGCTTTCCAAGGTGAAAATACCCAGATCGGCGATGTTCACAATGGAAACTTTTTAGGAGTGTTAGAGTTACTAGGGAAATACGACGAAGTAATTCGTGAACATTTAGCCAAGATTAAAGAAAATCAATTGAATAAAAAAAGTATGATAGGTCAAGCTCACTATCTCTCATGGTACTCGCAGAATGAATTTATTTCTCTCTGTGGCAAAAAACTATTGAAAACTATTCTGCACCAACGAGAAGAGTCTGTCTTCTATGGGATTATTGTTGATGCCACTCCTGACATTTCCCATCAGGAGCAGAATGTACTAATTCTACGGTACGTTTTTCAAAATGAAGAAAAAAATACATTTGAAGTATGTGAAAGATTCATTGAATTCATGAATTTTAATGGGAAAACAGGTGAGGTAATAACTGACGAATTACTGTCTACTTTAGACAATATTGGAGTCCCACTTCCCGACTGCCGAGCTCAAGGATATGACAATGGCTCTAACATGCGTGGACACACTAAAGGTGTACAATCAAGAATACTTGAAAAAAATCCGTCTGCTATTTTTTCTCCCTGTGGAGCACACTCCCTCAACAGAGTTGGTGTAAATGCTGCAAAACTGAACCATGACGTATTGACATTTTTCGGTAACATTGATAGTTTCTATTCTTTGTTCTCCAGTAGCCCTGGCCGTTGGGAATTATTGAAGCAACACGTTCCTTTGTCTTTGCAAAGCCTTTCCGAGACTCGTTGGAGTGAAAGAATTCAAGCTGTACGACCGATCGTCAAACATTATCCTTCGATTCTCAGGGTTTTGGACCTGCTTCTGGAAGAAAATGATTTGCCTGCATTGACACCAGCAGCTAGAAACATTGCTTTGGCGTTGAAGAGGTACTTTGGGTCTTTTAAAGGCCTCTTGACATCATCGTTTTGGCACAAGATCTTAGCCTCCATTGATCAAAGAAATGAGATCATACAAAGGAAAGGAATTTCCTTAAACACTGAAACTCAACTTATTAAAGACTTGTTGTCTGAATTGCAGGCTCTAAGGGATTCATGGGAAACCATCCTCAACGAAGCAAAACACGTAGCCGAAGCAGTTGGTATTATACCTGAATGTGAATTCCCTCTCAAAAGAAAATCCAGTGTTCCAGAAAGCACGCCAGAGCAACTTCAGCAACAAGCTTCACAGGATTTCAAATCGTCAGTTGTCTTCCCTGTTTTGGATTTTATAATGGCTGATTTGAAAACCAGATTTGCTAGCTGTAAAGAAATTTGTGAACTTTTTGCTCCAGTTTTAGCATTCATGGATCTAGACAAGGAGGAGCTGAAGCTTAAATCTGCCAATCTGGTCGCATATTACCCTTCAGACTTTGCTGACTCAGAAGCTCTCTTTGAAGAAACTCTTCATATGAAGAATGTTTTTGTAACAGTGTTCCACTCGGAAAAGGACCCGTTAAAGCTTTTGAACTCTATAAATGAAAAAAACCTCCAGCCCATTTTCTTGAACTTTTGTACAGCTATTAAACTTTTTTGTATTATTCCAGTGACAGTATCAACGGCTGAGAGGTCTTTCAGTAGATTGTCAAATTCTTTAAAAACTTGGCAAAGAAGCACAACTGGACAAACCCGATTGAACCATCTCGCAATTTTGGCAATTGAAAATGAGTTAGCCAAAACTGTCGACTTCTCAGATGTTATAACTGAATTTAGTGAAAAGAAAGCTAGGAAAGTTATATTGAAATAAAGTATTTCAACTATCAGTGGCTCCTATCTTAGTAATGTTTTAGTTTTAACTGTTAATTTTAATTGCTTAGCTCCTATCTTTCCCATAATGTTAATCTTATTATTTTGTCAATAAAGTTTGGTTTTTAGATTGAAATGGTAGTCTTAATTATTCTTTCCATAAATGACCAGTTTAAATAAAATTTGTGTAGTATTAAAATACAATAAAAAAAATTAATTTTTGAAATACAGCATACCATCCGAATACACGAAGGGGGGGGGCGAGCCTGATCCTGGTTGCAGGGCCCGCAATCGAATGTGGGGGCCATGGTAGTATGTATATAATTTACTATTGTTTCAGAACGTGATTGCTATCATTATTACTAAATTTAATTTTTCTAAGATTAATTAAATAAAAAATCCAGTTGAAGCTTAGTAAACTACAATGTTAGATTCATTTTGTTAATATTACTTACTAAAATTATTTAAAATTTCTTAGTAACCTCATTTACTTTAATGTTGAAAAATTATTGGAAATGCTACTTTCAGTGCAAATATTAGCAGGCACATGGATTAATAACGTACAATATTATCTGTGTGAACCCCTGGTGAGTTTACTCACGAGCCGCCACTGATTAAAACAACAAAATTACAAATGTCCTGTGATTTTGTCTTTAAGTATGAATTAGAGATGTTCCTTATATTTAACATTTTTAGCTCTTTTTGTAGATTTTTAAATTGGAATAAGTACTTGTATAAGTATTAGATAACATTGTACAAGTTAACATGTACTCAGGATGCATGTGAGAGATTTTATGGGCTACAGCTGTACCCCACATCCTATATCATACCTCTGTTTATATCCATGCATTCAGATGTTGCAATAGAGTAATAAACCTAAGTACATATAAACAATATTACATACTTGCTGTTGTACCTTGTACGCTTGTAGTACAGAATTTAACTGCTGTTTGTTTAGTAAGAACTAGCCAATATTTTTATTTTAAATGATCTGCATATTTATATCTGTACTTCTTGCAATGTAATGTTGTATCTGTCTCCAACGGTATGATAAAATACTAAAGATTAGGCATATCTCCTCAAGAATGTGAATATGATCCATTGCAGAATGGATGAATTGATAATTTTATTTAACTTGGACTTTTGTAGAGTAGTCAGTAATTCTTTTTTTTTTGTGTAATAATTAAAGACACCTGTGTGTTTGAACTTTTAAATTAAACCCAGTGTTTCCTGAAGGATCCTAACCTTTTTTAAAACTATTACGAAGTGGACAATTCTTTTCTGTTTCCACGTACTTGTGTTTGGGAAAAAATCAGTTATGCACTTAAAAAAATTAGACTGTGATTTTGCAGTTAGTTGTATCTGTAAATAAACACTAATTAAAAATGTTTCCTAAATTATTATTTTACTTATGGATCCATCTTATACAAGTTTGTATTGCATTGACGCATTAATTTTTGTATATTTTTAATTAATTTTGATACTTAATGAAGTACATTTGCTTAAATAAAGATTGGTTTATAAACATAAAGTTGATTGTACAGCAAAACCTTCAATTTGGAATTTTAGAGTAAAAGTCCACCCTATTAATTTGGACTGATACCAAAATTAGTGGAATATTTATACTATTTTTAAACGTAATTTTTGACGGTATATTATCATATAATAGGAGTGTTAAGTCAAGAGTTAACCATCATGCAGTTTTACAAAACATAAGATTTTGACCATTTTATTTATATATATCTCTAATTATCTTTGGGTCTTACAAAAATAAACTCCAGTTAAAGCTAAAACTTTTTGAACTACATTTGGTGTTCACAAATATAGTCACTGGTTATCAATTTAAACAATAAAACACAAAAAATCTAAGATTAAAAATAAAATGAAATATTAAAAATGTCCATGTCTGTGATGTTTTGCTGACCAGAATAACTAAGTATCAAACACTACACTTTATTAAAAACAACCGTACAACAGATATTCACAGTTGTAGAAGCAGACCATCAAGTAAAATAATAAACATCAACAAAAACTAGACTGTGGAGCACGAACGAAGGCGACGGACAGAGATCTTACTGCACAGAGAGAGACAGAGCGATTCACTGTGATGTTGCCAGACTGGTTTGTCAGCTGTCACTTTCTTCTACCGCTAAGCTCTTCGCATAATTTATATGCAATTTATGTTACCTAGAAAACTAATTTACACAGATTTTATGTTGCATAATAAAATATTTTCAAGAAACTAACTTAATAAATAATAACCATAATAATGTAATTAGAAGTAAGCATTTACTTAGAAGTCTTTAAAACACAGTAATTACAATAATTTGAGTGGTTAAAAATAAAAAAAATGTATGCACATAGTAGGCATACCAGTAATTCGAGAGGTAAAAAAAGTTAAGTAGGTGCCAACTTTATTTAAACTAAATTCAAGCTGAAATAACAATCGTCATTACTTTGAGAACTTTTGTCATATAAATAAGTTTGTGTAAATATTAATGTCGTGTTCTTTTAATTTTACCGGTGTTAAAAAGGAAAGGAGAGGAGAGGATTCTCGGAAACGTAAAATTGTCAGCACCCGCTGATGACTCATTACGTTAGGTATGTCATCTATGCAATTATGCATGGAGATAGTGGTCCGTATCAACTACGTCTCAAATCTATTCGTATCATGGGAAACTAGAAACAAGTACGTGTAAATTGTCGCTCATTCCAATAAAATGCCCGGATAATATTTAGCTTATTTTAATATTTTATTGAACTTGAGGCAACGTATGAATTTATTACATACTTTATTTATGCCCATACATTACGTATTTTTACGTGTTACTTGCCAAACCTGCCCGCAAGTGGGTACAACATAGCAACGCTATAAGATACATGTTAAACACTAGCTGTTCTTGGCTGGCATTTGGCAACGCTGGAACAAGCTCTGGTTTCTGACTCCACCCCTTGCTTGAAGAACTGATATGAAATACAATTTTCCGAGCTTGTCTGTGCAACACTTGGCGTGTTGTCTCTTTGTCAGACATATCTAGTAATAAAGTAACAAATGAAACTCACAACACTAAAGCAAAAACACTAAAAAAAAGTCAACAAATATCGCTAATGCGACACGAAGTGGACTCACACATCAGAAACAAATGCTGACGCCTATTGGCTCACACAATCACATAATACCGCGTTGCTGGCATGCAGCTGACCCTCGTCGCCTTCATTCCTGCTCTAGAGTCTAGGAATTATCAAAATAAAAACAAAAATACAAAATAGAAAAATATATTTTAATATTATGTACTGTATGCCAGGATGGCATTACTGGAGGCTGGCTGCATGGGCGGTGTATTCTGTGGCTATATGCTGACACCAAGACTACTGAACATTGCAGGCAGTAGTTATGGTTTTGCCGTAGTCTTCTCGACCAGCTCTTTCTTCATGTTCATCATTTTCCTCTACACAATGTTCATTGTTCCAGAGTCTGTGAACGTTTTGCCAGTAAGCTCACAATTATGTAAATTTTGTTTTGCAGTAATGTTACAATTTTTAGTTTATAAAATTAAACTTTTGTAGTGTTTTGTTAGGCTCTAATAGAATGCACATAGAAATACATGTTATACTGGTGCAGTAATAATATATTTTTGTTCGTATGTTGGTATTTTCTGCTTTCGTGTACACAGCAGAGATTTACACACTGCTAGCAATTGCCTGCAAGAAACTCAGTGTTTTCAAAGTGTCGTCCCGACTTCTTTCTGTTGAGGGTAATCCATACAACTGTTGCTGCCATCTTAGAAGGTTAAACAAGTAAAATCTTATGTTATTTGGTTACATTACAAAAAGAGAAGATTGGTTACAAATACGAACAGTAACAGGACAGATAAAATTGAAAATTACATCAAACTAGAACAAAGGCAAATAGTTGTTCACTAAATGGATAGCTAGATACAAAGAAAAACTCTTGACAGAATCAGTTACAGGTGGCTGGACACAAGGCTTAACCTTACATTGTGTGGAAGCGAACAGGTGACTAAACTAAAACACCTATATTAAACACGATGCTTCAGACACAAAGTGTTGAGACTAATATTAATACCTGAAACACACACACACACACTTTGTCCTAAGCAGTATTCTTGGGGATAAAATAAAACAAAAAAATAATATGTTAGTTTAAAATATAATGACCACTGTTCCAAAATATAACAATTAAAAAAAAAAAATAACTGGAAAAGAATTAATGCGGACACATGGAGTTTTATGTGGCTGAGCACAAAACCCCAAAACAGCATAGATTTGTCGACTCAAAGTCAGGAGGAGGTAAGCAGGTGAAGGAAAAACTGAAAAGAAGGTATAGATAAGCTCACGAAGGGGAGAAAAGAGATGGTCAGATGATAATTTATAGAGTGACCTACAGAGATGGAGATTGAAAATTCTAATAATAGGTTAGAAGATGTTAATCTGCTTTCTGATTATACTGGACACGTGCGATGTAAACACACACACACACACACACACACACACACATACATACTGCAGTACACTGTATATTCATACATTTAGAAAATAGTAATCAGTTTGTCATTTTTAAATTTATAGATTATTTTCTGTTATAAACTACAGTATATGTCAGTGTTAAACATATTTTTATTTATATCGAAAACTGCAAATAACAGCATCAAACACTGGTAGTGATGTTTGAGGTGTTAAACACCAATTAACATTGTTAACATTTCTTGAGTATCTTATTCACATCAGTCAAGTATTGCCCTCAGTGCAGTGACCAAAGTTAACATTGTTATGTAATTATACAAAAACATTCTGTATAAAAAAAAAACTTTGGATGATAATGCAGATTTAAGTCTGTAAGTGATGCATAATTTTTTAGTGGGAGATGATTATGCAGTTATTTTTTGCACTTTTATTTTAAATATCTTGTTGATTCATCCTCTTTGTTCACTTTTACTAATATTATTATATATAAAAAACTTTCACAAATGAACTTACTTTTGTTCTCACTTTCACAAACGTTTCAAGGTGTTGTGCCTCTTCCTCAGTGTGAGTAAATACTGAATGTCATTGTTGCAGAATAACGATTATGGACTATAGGTGTGTGTGGTGGGAATTGATGATGGGAGGGAATTGGCGCTGAGGTTCAAATTTTGTGTTTGGATCAATGTATCAAATAGTGTATGTGATCTGTAATGTACTTGTTCATTTAATATGTTGTTTGGTTGTAATGTGTGATATCTGTATATTTCAAATTGTTCAGCTGTGTTTAATTTTCTACTTTTTGATAAGTAGTGTAATATTTCCATGTTGTGTTTTTTGAACCTCAGCGCCAATTCCCTCCCATCATCAATTCCCACCACACACACCTATAGTCCATAATCGTTATTCTGCAACAATGACATTCAGTATTTACTCACACTGAGGAAGAGGCACAACACCTTGAAACGTTTGTGAAAGTGAGAACAAAAGTAAGTTCATTTGTGAAAGTTTTTTATATATAATACTTTTATTTTGTAGTAATTTTAATGCAGTCTAAATTTTGCTTGCTTGTGTGTATGTGTGTGTGCACGTGTGCGTGGATGTGTGTGGTGTGTGGGTGCATGAGTGCATGTATTACATGATGAATATATTTTTGTATTAATGTATTTAATTTGTAGTTTATTTAATGAGAAGACATCTCATCCGGTACATTTTCCTGCTGATGTATTCCGTTTTTCATCACCTCAAACGCATTCAATAAATCTTCGGTCGTAACCTTGGAACCAGCTTTTTCTTCTTCGTCTTCTTCATTCCTTCGAAATCTTCACTTCTATTGCTACTTAGCGATGCTTCAGCTTTTCTATCATTAACTTCATTGATAATCTCTTCATCATCTGGAAAAGCTGCTACTTCAACATTAAGATTGTCACCTAGTTGAACACCTTTACATAAATTATAACAGTTTCCTAACTTCTCCCAGGTGTCTTTAACAATCCCAGGAATCTCGTCCACATGTGTTTCTGAGTCTGCTACATTTTCAAGTTCACGTTCCGTTTTAAAGCCCGCTTTTTTGAAGCATCATGTTATTGTTTCACCCGTGACGTCCTGAGACCATGCTTCTGAAACAGCTTCAACGCATTCTTTCAACTAAATTAATGTTATTTAATGGTACTTTCACTTGTGAAACTTGCTTGTTGATATTCCCTCAAACGTCGTTTCGGAGTTGTATGCTCCTTCTTCAGTGAGGTTTGAATACCGAATTGGGTATTTGGGTATTCAAACCTCACTGAAGAAGGAGCATACAACTCCGAAATGGCGTTTGAGGGAATATCAACAAGTAAGTTTCACAAGTGAAAGTACCATTAAATACGAGGTGTGTTCAAAAAAAGACCGAACTATTTGTATAGCACGTCCACCTGCGCATAGAGCGAGCTGCACAATTACGTGCTGCTAGCGGCAGGTTTTGACCACGGAATGCCGTTTTCTCCGTCCCGTCATGATCACCAGTCTTCGAGCTATATGCGCTGTAGTGGGCACAGGCACACACCGTCCGGCGGATTTATGACGAAGTGAGAATGAAGATCTTATCACAACGTGTGTGTACAAAATTTTGCTGCTAACTTCGTAAAATCTTTACAGAGCTATTTCCATTGCATTCCAAAGTTTTCATTACCGTTTGCATTGGTACGCAGTTGTTGACCGATTTCAAAACGGGCATATTTCTGATCGTCGTCAACAAACGCAGTTAGAATTTTTCAGTAATATGATACTTTTAAATTTTTCAATCAAAATTTAGTTTTGCGATATTATATGGATGCGCATTCTCTCAGAATGTCTCGGCAGTTAAACGATGATTTACAATTACCACATCACGAGCTCTCTTCCCCCCATAATCTTCGATATAGCTTTGATCTGTACCGACCATTGTTTTTGCCCTCTTTAAAAATTCTTAAAATAATCGTTCAGCTCATGCAGGCCTCTGCGTATGCATAATTCAAAACCAGAATGTCTGTATAAAGTTTTTAACCTAGTTTTTCCACAAAATTTCATACGCACACGTTCTTCTTCGCGGTCTTTCTTAATCGCTTTGTCATTAATCCGCCAGCCAGCGTGCACACGTCCCCACTCAATCTGATATACCTCAAAGACTAACGCTGATACCGGAACAGAATAAATGGCAGTTTGTTGTCAAAAAGTATTGCTAGGTGCGCCCAAATTGGCAGCGCGTTGTTTGTGCGGGTTGATGTATTATTCAAAAAGTTTGGTCTTGTTTTGAACACACCTTGTAATAATAATTAAGTGCTGTGAAAAAAGTAGTGATGAACATTCAAAATAATATTAAATTAATGTACTGGGGTTAACTGGTTTATTTTCATCGATGGCCTTCAAAACATTTGCAAGAATTCGCTTGCGATAATGGATTTTCAAATTGTTAATAATCCCCTGGTCCATAGGCTGAAGTTTTGCAGTCATGGCGGGGGGGAAACAACCTTAACATTTACATTTCTCGAAAACAGTTCGTGGGTGCTCAGGGCAATTATCAACAAACAATAAAATTTTTTCGTTTTTGTTTAATCATTTCATGGTCGGGTTTGATTAAAAATTTTGTGTACATTTCAGTAGTCATCCAGGGCTTCCGGTTAAAATCGTAATCTGTTTCCAAAATTTAACTCCTCGGAAACAGTGTGGCTGTTGACTTTTCCCTGTAACCAGAAGTTTTAACTTTTTACTTCCGCTCATATTCGCCGCGACCATAACAGTCACCCTCTCTTTACTATGCTTCCCGCTGAAACATTTGTCTCCTTTGAAAGCAAGGGTTTTATCAGGAAGACATTTAAAAAACAGGCGGGTCTCATCGGCGTTAAAAATATCGTCGTATTCCTGCAATTATTTTGGCAAGACATTTTCCAAAACACAGTCGCCTTCTTTAACATCAACACTCTCGCCGCTGACACATTTTTGGGAAAATTCGTGACGGGATTTAAACATACCCAACCACCCCGTACTGGCTTGTAAATCTGGATAGTTTAACATTTTACCAAATTCTAAAGCTTTCTCTTTTATTAATGCTCCCGACACAGGAATTTTTTTCACGGACCACGGTGAACCATTTAAGAACCGCCTCGTCTAAATCTTCATAAACACATGTTTTAAAACGTTTTCGATTCGTATTTAACTGCTCAGCGTGTTTTTCGATTGATTCGCGATTCTTTAAAATGGTCGCTAAAGAATTTGCCGGACCACCGAAACATAAACTCAGTTTCTCTTTTCTTAACTCGACTGTCCACTTTATTAAGAATCTGCAATTTTCTTTGATACTTAAAACCTTGCATTTTGAGATTATTGAAGTCGCACCGCTATTCTGCCTAACGAACACTGACAACATCACAAAAATACAGGTTGGCAAGTACTGTATACAGTAAATCAGTTGAACTCGCTAAAACAGAGAACCACACCAAGACAAAGACGAAACCAGAAGGATGTATGTAAACTGTGGAGCAGTAACAGACAGTGCTGGTGGGGAGAACTGAACGCGACCGTGTAGATGAGTGGGCGGGATCACATGACATTCAGTACAGTAATAGGCAAAGTTATTCAACATTTTATTAAATATCAGCACACTATAGTTGGTAGGTATCAGACATATGGAGGTAAAATAAAGTAAAACGGAAATGGAATTCTAGTCTCAGGCCGATATTTTATCAACCTAGCCAGAAAAAAGTTCGTTAAATAGAAAACTAACTTCGTTAAGTAGGGACATTTTAACATGTTTTTCTGACTAATTCTCAAAATTCCTGAAAAAAATTCGTTGTTAACAGAGATTTTCGTTATTTAGAAGTTCGTAATATGGAAGTTCTACTGTAACAGTGTAAGTATGGCTTACAGAAATAATACAGAAAATTAAATGTTGGTTTGAACTGTACATGTACATGAAAATAAATAATTGTAATCTATTTTGAGTAACAAATGTGCTGGCTGTATTCAAAACACAGTTTTATATAATTGGAGCTTAAATATGAATTGTTGAAAATTGTTTTATAAAATTGTTCTGTTATTTTTTTTTTTGCAATTTGACGAAGTTCAGTGATTACTTTTATTTTGGTTATATATAAAATTTGCATCTTGGATGAAATAGCGAGTGTTGTTTTAAAAATGAACAGTAAAAAGAAACAATTTATGTACCTAAGAATGATTATAAACAGTCACACACCCTGACTTACGTACTACATGTTTATATGTAATGTACACAGTATGTGTTATGTTATAATGTTATAAATAACATAATATGAATTTGAGCTTTTTATAATCAAGTAGATTATATAAAAAATTTCTTGAATTTTGAGACGTTCATATATTTTTGAAATTGTAGGAAGCTGTGTATTAACCAAAATGCAATTTCAGTTTTCTTTTTTTAAGTTGTATTATTTGTTGTATGTATAATATTTAATATTTAAAAAAAACATACATTAAAAGTAAAAACTACAGTGTTTTTCACACTATAAAAAACTGGAACAACTGTACTTTTAAAATTTGTTTTAAATAGCCTGCTACAAATTTTTATTTCTTTTGGTACCATTTTTTTACACATTTTTTATAAAATTAGTTTTTTCAGCAGATTGATTGTCTTCTCACCATCTACTTACTCAAAAATATACCTTTGACCTAGTTCTTTCTAAAGTTCTGGGCATTGAATAATCTGTAGCACTTGTGCTAATTTAATGCTTTTTTATTTGGTTCAGTTGTTTCTTAAACTAATTTAGTTTGAGAAAACTATCAAATTGAGCATATGAGATATTGCAATGTTTGTCCAGATATTGGTGTGTAATTTTTTGGTGCTTATTTATTCTAAAATCTACTTGTGAAAGATTCATTGCCAAAGTGAATGATACACTATTTATTATACTGTGGAAATTTCAAGGTCTCAGCCACAAGGGGTTGGTTATAAACAGCCAGAGCAGAATTTCTGAAGAATGTATGCCTTCCTTGTGATCATTTTTTGTTTGCATAATTACTATCCAATTTTTTCTTTGCTGTGTAATGAACAACCATGAAATTACTATTTGTTAGAAGCTGGTGCCCAAAAATACAAACTAGAGTACACAGTGAATACACATGTAGATGGCTGAAGGCCTGTTTCTTGACATATCCTGTATGGTTATGGTCACAACAGAGTCACTAAGACTTTTTCAGGTGAATATGGTGCTTTTTTAAGTTGAACTGGCCACAGTGGATCACTAACATGATCCATATAATGACCTTCAGTGTGGATAGATTTGTATCTAAATTAATCTGATCCCATTCACATCACTGTGGCAGTCTGATTCCAGATGATCTCGTTTGACCAAAACTTAATCTCTTTGAGAGAAAAGTGGTAAGACATCATCAGAGGTATCGTTTTTGTTGTATCTGCTGTAAACGTTTCCATGTTGTTTCTCAGTAATTTTGTTTGTTGCCCTAAATGATTTCTTCCCGTACCATTAGTTTTGATCATTCTTCCTTCTCTGTGACCCTTTAGGCAAAACTACTTGTTCCAGAAAATTCTGGTAACATTGTTTTGATTTGTCAGAAAAATTTTAAGGCATATCTTATATTAACAGCTTCATAACATCAGAATCCAGTTTTTGTAAATATTGTGGCTTGCCATATTTTTATTCTGGTCCTCTTGTTTTTCAGGTATAATTTGCAAATAGTAGATTGTTTGAGAAAAAGTAAGGGTATAGGTTAATTTGCATTAAAATATTAAGCATATAAATTTTGGGTAATTGCAGCATAATAATATATATACTGGTTTTTGTAATACTGAATTTGTACCATATGAGCTGATTAACTAATAGTGTGTGTTTTTAAATAGGAATTTATTTATTTGTAATGTGCATTTCTTTTTTAGAATAGGAACAGAAGATTCTTTAAGATGCAATATGTAAGGGATGTCTTCGATACATGCTTCAAGCATAGACCAAACTGTGGCCGAACTGTAATGCTGCTTGTTGTTTCATCAATTGTGATAATGATTTTGATTATGGAAGGTATAGTGACAGTCGTAAACAAGGTAGCATTATATTTTAAGTACATGTAAATACCACTTGTATACATGCAAGCAGATTTAAAGTTTAATTAAAAGTCTACTTATTTGATTTTTAACTCTTTATATGAAATACTTTAAATTAAAAGCACATTGCTTTTTATATTCACATAGAGCTGTGTATGTGAATGCGTGCATGCACTTCTGGTGAACATAGTGTTACGACATCGCAGAACAATCTACGTGTTTATCGAACGTTCCAGAGAGATCCAGAATGTAAGGGTGTGGCGTACGTGCTGCTAGACGCATTTTGCGAGAATCTTCTCGACTGTGCCGGGCTTTGTTCGGGCGCTCGGCCTGTGTCAAAGCCGCAGTTAATTACGTAGTTCACACGAGAGATAAGATGCAGTTTGGAAGCTTCTGGTGTGTGAGCGGGACTATAAATACATGGCGGTAGCGGCCTTAGTTTTCAGTTTTAGTGCAAGATATTTCCAGAGTGGTTCGAGTTATTACTACGTACGTTCAAGTAGTTATTAGTGAAGTGTTGCGTTTTATAATCTGATGGTATAATTGTAATACAATTGAGTTTTAATATTAGTGGACATTTTATTGCGTGTGAACAATTTTCATTTGATTTGTTGTAGATACTGTGTTGTTAATTACGAACTGATTTACTGTAACAATTAAAGGTGTGATTAGTGACTTAATTGGTGTCTTGTACTTATTTTGTTTCCACTGTACCTACGACGATCGAGTAGACATCGTAACAGTGGTGTCAGAAGTGGGTAGAACGGTTAACAGTGGAAACAGTGGACAGTTTGTACAAGAAGAGGTAATTCATAATTAATCGATAAACAATGGATGCCAGTCAGATGGAACATTTACAGGCGCTGCTGTTGCAGACAGAAAAACGACAGGATGAAAAATGTAAGCAGGAAGCAGAAGACATCAAAGCATTAATACAGGAGCAGCAACAGATGCAAGAACATAGTACTGCAAAATTCATCCTGTTACAAGGTGAGCTGAACAAACAAGTTGACAGAATATCTGAAATAGAAAAATCTGTGTCAACTATGAAAACACGTATGTCAAGCTTAGAAGATTCAAAATATCAGAGAAATCAAAGAACGCTATTAACTGAAGTAGAGTCACTTTTTGCAAAGGCCCCATCGTTTAATGGAAACACCCACTTGGCAACTTATCATCGCCAATTTGAAGCTGCTGCTCGCTTAAATAACTGGACGGAAGAAGAGAAAGGCCTTTCACTCATTCTTGCATTAAAAGGACCTGCCGCAGAGGTAATACACAAAGTGCCATCTGACAGAACGTCTATGCCGAATTAACTAAAGCTCTGGAATTACGGTACGGTGACCAGTATTTGTGCGAAGTGTACCACGAACAACTAAAGCGAGGCGACAGCGTTCAGGGGAGAGCCTTCAAGAGTTTGAAGCGAATGTCGACCGACTGACGAGATTGGCTTATTCCGAAAAATCAGAGGACTTCTGGAAGTGGATTTCTCTCATTATGTTTATTGACGGTATCAGAGATAGTCAGTTATAACAAGTGTTGAGAATGGCACAGCATGATAATAAATCAAACGCTCTTGTTCATGCTCTCTGTTTTGAAGCTGCCAAGTCGGCGACCTACATTAATCAAAATATGCCATCACGTTGTAGCCAAACGGATCCAATACCACAGTATCGTCATAGCGGGTGGCATAAAGAGACGATTCAAAAACAAAAGTTTAAGAAGTCAGCAGCACCACAATGATCTTTCGAACCAAAGGACAAAGACAGAAGACTGAAGTGTTACAACTGTGGGAAACGTGGTCATCTACAGGTAGACTGTTGGGAGAAGAAAATACCGAGAGAAGGGAGTGATCGCACCAATTGGAGAAGTAAAGGCCCAGAACAGCAAACAGTTTCCACGCTACATAAGACCAGTGTAAACTTGATCGTTAATGGATTTGCGGAAGGTAAACCAACATCATTTACAGTTGACACGGGCGCAACAGTGTCCATTGTGCGCCCTGACTTAGTCAGCAACCGCCAGCCTCTAATTATCTCTTGTACAATACAGACTGTGACTGGAAGCCCCGTCAAGGTGCTAGGAAAGGTAGACGTACGTGTACGCCTGGGTCTTCTCGAGTTTACCCACCAAATGCTCGTTGCAGACATTGTCGATGAAGTGATTCTTGGCATGGACATTATGAATGCCTACGGATTCGTTGTGGACTTAAGAGAGAATGTCCTGAAGGTTGGCCAAGAGAAGATAAAGCTTTGCATGGCTAAAATGACAGGGTCTACCAACCATTCGATTAAGCGAGTGTCATTAGTCGAAGAAAAAGTCAAGTCTGGTCAAGAGGAACCCTCCCTGTTGCAAGCGGAAATGGAGGAAGAACTAGCAGACGAAATACAAATAAGTGTAACGACAAAAGAAGTGATTGGAAAGCCAACTATGGGTGTCGAGACAAAACTCTTGCTTGTTCCTGAGCTGATAGAAGCGCTCGAGGACAAAGTGGCTGAAGATGAGGTTATGGAAGAGGTTGTTGAAGGAATGGTTATGGAAGAGGTTGTTGACGAGAACCAAACAAACTTGGATCAGCCAGTGGTATTTAGGTCATCAGTACATGACGCAACGGGAGTGATTCCAGCGAAACTAGTGGTTGTGCGAAAGACTCGCATTCCTGGGAATGTGATGTTTGGATCACACGAGACTGAATTCGAAGAACGGGAGAATTATCCTTCGCAAGGACGTCCACCTAGATCGCCTGGTCGAGTATTACTTCAGAGATGGTTTGCCAGTTCGGGACGAACAGGCTTGAGGAGGCAGTGTTATGACGTCACAGAACAATCTACGTGTTTATTGAACGTTCCAGAGAGATCCAGAATGTAAGCGTGTGGCGTACTTGCTGCTAGACGCATTTTGCGAGAATCTTCTCGACTGTGCCAGGCTTCGCTCGGGTGCTCGACCTGTGTCAAGGCCACAGTTAATTATGTAGTTCACACGAGAGATAAGACGCAGTTTGGAAGCTTCTGGTGTGTGAGCGGGACTATAAATACATGGCGGTAGCGGCCTTAGTTTTCAGTTTTAGTGCAAGATATTTCCAGAGCGGTTCGAGTTATTACTGTGTACGTTCAAGTAGTTATTAGTGAAGTGTTGCGTTTTATAATTGGATGGTATAATTGTAATACAATTGAGTTTTAATATTAGTGGACATTTTATTGCGTGTTAACAATTTTGATTTTATTTGTTGTAGAGACTGTGTTGTTAATTACAAACTGTTTTATTGTAACAATTAAAGGTGTGATTAGTGACTTAATTGGTGTCTTGTACTTATTTTGTTTCCACTGTACCTGCGACGATCGTGTAGACCGTCGTAACAATATCGTGGGCTGACAAGCAAAATACACTAAGTCAAAATATTAAGTTTTGAGATATCAAGGTTTTAAATTTCATACGGTAATCATATTTCACACATTAGTACTAGACTTCCCCAATCTATTTTGAAATTGTCCTTATTTAGTTAGTAATTAATTTACCTTATGAAAATAAAAAAACAAATTGTAATTTAACATATAAATTAAAATTAAGCACCTGACTTTGTCCTGAACATATTTCGATCATTCTTGGTAAGTTGATTTGTACAATGTATGTTTTGCAAGTCAAAGTATTTTCCTTTTTAATTTTCTTTTCAATTATTAATAAAAATTTCAAAGAGAAATGTAAACAAATAATTTAAAATTAATTTACTATAAAATTACTTATTTAAACATTCTGTTAACTTGTAATAACGGTTAAATTAAGATATTACTATTAGTTTATATAATGGTAATAGCTTTAGTAAAATAATAATATTAACAATAGTTTTATTGAAACGGAACAGTACTTTATAATTAACAGAAGTTTGAATATTCACGACATCAAAAAATTATTACTTTAGTAAAAATGGTTTCAGTTATTTTTTTCATAGTCTTTTCTTAAAAAGTAACTTGAAAGATGCCTTTTTAGTTTCTTCGTGAGTCATCTTCTGAACTAAATATGTCTGGTTCAGGTAGTTGATCCTTCCTCCTGGTATCTGATGTCACAATCGACTCGTACCATGGATGAAAACTTGGGGACTACTCCTTTCTTGCGCATTGTTACTAGTGACTTGTACAGTTTTGGTAATTCTTCAGTATTGCAGTAGTGTAGTTTGTCAGATCGCCCTTGACGTCTTGCAGAAACATTAAGATGATAAAATTCACCTGAGTAGTCGTATTTATATTGGATTGTGTTAGGAAGTGACTTCTCATGTTTAAAACACTTGATCTTCAACCAGTTTACTTATCTTCAAAATCAAGACATTCTAGTTGTTTGTTTCATATGGTGGCTTCGATTTATTTCTTACACGATTTGAATGATCCAATTTAAAAATGTTTAGCCAGTCATTTAAGAAAACACAGGCATGAATTTTTTCTGATTTTCAGTAGCACTGTGTAAGGAATTGGCTTCCATAGTAGAGTGACCACTTTCTAGAAATGTGTGTTCAATAATTTATAGTTTTGAAGTCTGTACTGCGTTTAGAAAAAAGGCTGCAATATGAATATTCCTATTTTGTCCCCCACACATATCTGAGAAAAATGAGATCGTTTTTAATATTTTCAGGCAGATTTTTAATCTACTTGAGTAAACATGTATACAAGCCAGTACCAATTTGAAAGCTTGACCTTGAAACAGTTCCGACAGGCGGGGTAAGGAAGGACGGATTGTATGCAGTTGGAACTGAAAACATCCGCTGTCAACGGCTTGCAATTGTCCGCTATGCTCTGATTACATCCTTGATATCTCGAAACTTTTCCTCAACACTTTCTCGGATTGTGATCTTAACATTTTACTTGGACTTTCAGAAAATGGTTAAGCAAAAAAAAGTATAGGTCATCGCTTTGGAAAAAAAGTTCCCCGCTGGATGGAAAAATGCTTACGCTCACGTACTTATTCGATGCCTGTTTGAAGAAATTTACAATTACATTAATAATTTACAGCTTTAGTATTCAACTACTTCTCCGAAAATGTATAAATTCAAGTATACCAAAGATTTGTTATAAATGAGTGCGTAAACTATTATATTAAGATCCGGTATAAAGTAATGCAAATGTCACCTATAGAATAACGGCACGATATTTTTAAGTAGACTATTAGCTTTTGTCCTTGCCAGCTGTCGTCGAGGTCAAGCTTTCAGATTGGTACCGGCGTGTATACAAATCTTACACCCCCCCACCCCCCGGGCCTATATCCACATGTAACATGATTCTCTATTGGGTGGCTGTATACAGAATCTTTATACAAATATTACATTTAATTTATCGACAATTTGGAATATACATTCTTCTTCTTCATTGTTTTATGGAGTAGTGGGTTTTCTTAATTGGAATCAATTCAATATGTCATTTTACTTTTATTACAACCTCATCATTAGGTTCATCAGCAAGGATATGTTTGCCTCTTTTGTCTTGTCCCGAGAAATTACCTGTTTCATCTCTCACTGAAAATGCATGTAAAATAACTCAATTTGAAACTGATAATGTTTTCACAAATAAATTCATGCATACCCTTGTCTTTTTATGTTTTTTTTTTTTTTAGAAAAGTAGTAGGCTTTTGTATTTTTTCTTTTCAAAGAATCAGTTTTACATGGTATTTCATGATTTTGGTTCAACACATTCTACATTCATACGAATAAAGTATTTTTAGTAGAGCCCAGTACTTCTGATAAATTTCTTCTCTATTTGTCACAGTAAATTTATTAGAACTAATTGAACATTTAGTACAATGTATTGGTAGTAGACATCTCGCCTTTTGTTCAATACCTTATAGTTCTTATAAGGTTTCTTTTTTTTCAGAACAAATCCAATTCCGTAAGTTACTTTTCCTCCATCTTTTATTAGTTTTAGCCTGAATACTGCTGTTATTGGTGCTGTTAATAGAAGATAGAACACTGGTACCACTTTGAGTAACTCGATTTCCATTTGTACATGCAGCTTCCGTAGAACTACTGTGTGTCAATCGTAGCCGTTTCAATAGGATCATCGTCAGATGAAGGTAAAGTGTCAGGTTCAAAATCAGAATCATCTGATGCTGAAATATCAAAATTATAACTAGACTTCTTCTTCTGATAGTTCCTATCCGTTTTGGATGTTGGATATCATGCAGGCTATTTTAACTTTCTGCACTGCTGTATGGAATAAGTCAGTTGTATTCATGCCAAACCAGGTCCTTAAATTTCTCAGCCATGATATTCTCGGTCGCCCAACTCCTCTCTTTCCAAGTACTTTTCCCTGTAGTATGGACTGCAATAAGTAAAGTCTCTGTTCATTTCTCATGAGATGTCCCAGATACTGAAACTTTCTTATCTTCACTGTGTTAATAACTTCCCTATCTTTCTTCATCTTTCTAAGAACTTCAATATTAGTTATATGTACTGTCCATGAATGGTCAGTGTTCTACGGTAGAGTCACATTTCAAAAGATTACCAGAGTAATTATGTTAAAACAAGTTTTGATATTTTTTTCTCCATTCTTAAATAGAAAACTGAAACATTAAGAACTCATAAATAATACTTCAAAACTACAAATGTAACTTCAACAAAACTTGATTATTATAACTCCAATAAATAGCATAAAGTCAAGTTAGACAACATTGCATTAACAATAGATTTACAAGAAAAAGGCACTTAGTGACTTAGTTCCTTTTTCTTGTACAAAATCTGCTTTTTATGACTTGGTGAGATTTATAACATTAAAAAAAAACTATTTCCCAGCTGATTTTGACTTAATGCTTTCTTGCTGTATAAGAGCAATGACTAATAGTCACAGTAGTTGAATAAAACAATTTTTGAAAATTTCTGACTGAGTGCGTTCTGCTTGTAAGCCCACAAGTCTTCAGAGACTGAACTTCTCTGTAATTAAATATAATGTATATTACAACTTTTGTGGTAAAAATAATTATTTTTCTTTGCAAAACCAAACACACACCATTCAGATTAAAATAACCATGTATGTTTAATGACTGTTGACAAAAAAAAAAAATAATAATAACCTTTACATAATAGTAAGTAAACCAGATGACTGTACCAGCTGTATATAATTTTTAACTAATTTACATACATAATCCTTAAGTGTTTCTTTTCTTATGAGGTTCTCTCGTACAGTACTTTCTGTTTTCCTCTGACTTGTACAATGAACTGTATTCCTTCTCTGTCTTTTTATAATACTTTTAATACTTCAGTTTCAATAATTTATAAACATTTATTATTGTGTTTGTAAAAATATTTTTTCGTTATAGTGTATTATAGTTTCATTATTATAGTGTATTTAAAGTTTTGTACTATTTGAGGATTTTACTGTAACTAATAATTTGTAACTTAATAGTTTGATATACACACTCTCTATATTGGAGAGGAAGTGGGACATCTGCTACTTCCCAGCATAATGCTAGAGACACTGCATGTCACAGCCATTCCCATAACTTCATGATGCTGGGCTGACAATGCACAGACATGTGACATGTAGGATTTATGTCCAGTAACCTTCCAACTGTGCGTGACAGTCAGATATTTCAAACTTGTGTTTTTTCTATATATGTGTATGGAAAAAATGAGTTTTTTCACTCTTCTTAAGAAAACTTTTAACTCTGAATAACGAATTTGTAATCGCAAAAAAATTAATTTGTGAGGCAGCTAGTAGTCGTGAGTCACATTTTTTGTCTTTTGGCTCATTCAGATTGTGGTTCGTTTGTTTCAGGTGAATTGACAACACTGTACTTATACCTGAGAGAAAGGTTCCAATGGCAGCTGATAGATTATACTACATACTCATCGTTTTCAGTTCTATCAGCTGGTAAGTTACGTATGCGCACTTACAGTATCTAGAAAGTGTGAAGTCAGTGCATATAACAAAACCTTATATGTCAGTCATTCACTTATTATTGTTTTTTTTTTAATAGATAACACGTCTAATATTCTCCATTGATTGCTTAAATGGAATTTCGTTGCTACATATTCCAATTACATGTGTGTGATGTGTCATGTGAATCAAATGATTTTTGTCATTTTCGTTAAGGGAATGTGAATAATTATATCACTGATAATATATTTGTTTGTGTATGTTTATAAGGATGATGTCATGTTTACTGTGATTTGGCATAGAAAAATTTAGTAAATGAGTCATGCATATAAATCAAGATGAAAAGAGAATGAGGAAGAGTGTGTGAGATTAAGAGAAAATTATAGCGACATACAGAGGAAGGGAGGGAGAGGTACAAAGAGGTTGATGGTATTAATATATACATAAAATTAATTAATGTTTTTCTGACATTGAACATGTTTGTTTGAAGATTACATGTGTGATAGTCATTATATCAAATTACCACAATAAAATAATTTGTCAAGTGAAATAAAAATTAATTAATTTGTGTGGTTATAATTTGACATTAAAATACTATTGTGAGGTGAGGCATCATACAACTACTGTATTAAGTAATAATATACTATTAGATTCACAAAACTTTCGATAGCCAGTAAACTCATTAACAGTATTAATTTTTTTTAAATGACAAGAATTATTACACATTTGTGTTATAGTTTTAATGTTTTATTTCTTTGTGCGAAAGTAATTCATGCATGATGAAAACAAAAACTTTTCTGTCAATTAAGCAACATAGTAACAAATATAAAGCTTTGAAAGAACATACTGGGAGTTTATGAAGATGCTTTTATATCACAGTAAACAATAGTGCCATTTTATTATTAAAATGAAAAATTCTCTGAAAAATGTGTGAATCCAAAAAAATTGCATTTATTAAAATTGTTTTCTGTTGTTTATCTTCGCTACACGGTTTTGCACTGTATTAGAAAGTATGATTCTAAAACAAGATATTTATGTCTAAAACGCACACACATTCATTACATAGTTTGTTAAAACATAAATCAAGAAACCAAACATGCTTATTTAATGTGCTTCTATGCAATATTTCTATTTCTGTTAGTATTATATGTATTGATTTTGTTGATTGGTCTTGTCCATGATGAGGATACTTACTTTATCAGTTGAATAGCTGATAAAGAGTCTGCCTTCTTTGAGATACAATTAAATCTCATTAAATATATAAAAACACATAATATACTTCGACCTACCTGTAGAGCTTCTATCCGGGCCAGGTTTCTCGTACGAACGTAAAATGTTAGTGCGATCTACAGGTCACTGAAATAAGTACCTTGACTCATTTTTTGTGAAGAGAAATAATATTTTTATTTGTTAAACATTATTGAAAATTTTATCTAAAACAGTTATGCCGGTTTATGTAGATTAATTTACATTTTTTTCCTTTGTCCACTTTATCTTCTACTACAGGTTAACTTATTCTAAACTCTTACCTTACTGATTACATTTCATTATTAACACAGACAGAGCCCAGCCTGCAATTTTTTCCACACTCGCTCAAACACACTAAATTATAAACCCCTTAACATTTTATAATAAGGCCCCCAGCCCATACACTTAAACCGCCGGCAACGTGGTTCGTGCGCGCGCTCATCTTCTCGTAAATTTCTTGTTTTTACTGTCCGAAATTATAAAATTACATCCTCTACTTTTTCAACTCGACCGCGGTCACATAAAAGTTTTTCCTGTTACACTTTTGACTGTTAAAATATAAAGTTTTGTGACGAGCCTACTTGGCTCGTTCCGGCGCCGGAGCGATCAGTTAACAGACTGGGAAGGAAAACATAGCAGGTGCTGCTAATGTGATCTTATACTTTTGACGGAAAGCACTGCCTTGTGCTTCGTCGTAGAAGTTTCGTCCCATGCCATGCATGTAGTTGTTGGAGTGACGATAGTAGACGATTTCAGCTAGGCACTGGCTGACGTCACGAGATGGGCCGGACTTAGACCTTATTTCCTGCCGATCGCCAAGGAGACGATGAATAAATTTGTTCTCCAGACATCTTGGTTTTCGGGCTGACGGCGTCCTTCCGAGCGCGTACTTGTAATGCTCGTGGGCGCGAGATCACACTTATGCACTTTTCTGAGAATTTGAGGGTGGTACGAATTCCCTGCCGAGTTACACAATAGAAGTTGCGCCTTGCCTTTGTTTCAACACTGTTTCTTGCCACGTGGTTTGTTACAATGGAAATAGCGTTCGCCGGAAAATAAAACTTTCACAATAAATTTTTTATAAAACCCCAAAAATGAAATAAATGAAAATACAGATACCCCATAACTGTAAGAAATAAAATGACCCAATTTAGACACGTTACAATACCCCCTCAATGAGAATTCTGCTGTCCAGAACAGAAGAAATCTCATTGATAAACCCCGAAGAGGACCGGTGAGGAACTGGTGCCAACAACCCCCTTGTTCTTACTCCTCATGGGTACACTACCCCCCTGGTTTGGCGACTATGGACGCATCTGAACGAGATCACTGGACTTCTCCGTAAGAGATCCCAGCACCGAAAAATCGAACAGACAAGTACCACAGCACACCTCACCTTCTAACATGCTACCCCCCAAAAAATCCTCAATCCCTGGCTCAGATTATGCCAGATCCTCCACCGATATGTTTCCCCTTGTATGCAAGCTGGGCTGCCTTTAGCAGATACTGGGCTCACACACACTCACATTACATATTATACATTGAAAAATTCTTTAAAATTTACTATCTCATCTAAAAAAAAATTCAGAATTCAAAATAAAATATTGTATCAAAAAATTCTCTTCCTTATTTTCTGTTTTATTTAAAATGAGTTAATTTAAACACTTCTCCTAATTAAACATATCCTTAACCTAACATGTGAATACTTAGAGTCTAACAATACAATGCAATACAAAATAAATCAATAATCATAAACATGGTTAGCACACAAATAATAAAATAATCCATACTTAAAATATTCATTAGCTGGCAGGCGAAAAATCAAGATTTTTTTTTTTTTCAAAAAAATATTTTCCAAAAATTTTAAAATTCAAAAAAAAAATTTTAATTTTAGTAAAATGTATCCTTTACATTTAGACATTAATTAAAACTCAGTTAAATTGATTAAAACACAAGTTGAATTGACTTCCATACTACTAACTTATATGACCTCACTGTCAGCTGATCGAAACTAGGTCAAGTCCAAGACCCTTGACCTACATATGTTATGTACAATTATGTCTGAAAATACACTTAACATCTGTAACATCCTTACTTGAAACACAAAATATAATAAAATAAAACATTTAAAATAACAAAATATTATTAACAATAATCAAATTGACATTTAAATTATTCAAAATAAACAATTCTTGATTTTACATTTCCAAATGCTATCAAAATTTTTTCACTGGTTTTAAATTAAAAAAAATTTTATATCTTTATTATAAACTCTCTCTTTGCTTGACAATCTGATTCTACATTACTGTGGGTGATGTACATATTTATCTCATTGACTGTACCACTTGATCTGTATACATATATAAATCTTTCTCTCTCTGACTCTAACCTCTACAACTTTTACTAACATGACACCCATCTCTATCAAAACATCTACTAATCCAGACACTCTCTAACCCCAACTTATCATTAAACTCAATTCGCCACCTTCTCTCAATATATAAAAAAAATACTCTCTAACCCTTTGTACATAGGATACGTGTTCCCCCCCCAAAAAACTCATTTCCCTTATCTGGCCCCTGGATTCTACCTAAGGCGGCCCCGTCCCACTAAATCGGTCCCAGTCCCGTCCCAACTTATCATTATGTTGCGGACTCCCACATTACACTACCCCCTACTACAAAATTGCCATCCCCAAGAAATCTCAATCTCATTACCTTACTACAACTCCAACAAAATAACATCATTAATTATAAACATCAATATATCACTCAAAACTCTCCATATATTCTCCATTACTACTGTGTCAACATCAATACTTCTCAAAACTCTACTACATTATCTCACAACAACATTACATTACTTCAAAACAATATTTCGATCTTTACCACTTCAACTCTAACTTCAACTTGGACAGATCTATGTGTCCCATAAAATATTCATCACCCAAAAACTATCTCTTATTAGCTTTCACAAATTGTTACTTTATTTCTCATTTTATCAAGTTATTTTTATCATTACTTTAAAACATCCGTAATACATTAAAACATTACATTGAACATTAATTACTTGGAACATTTATAACCATTTTACCAGTGACCTGTTATTGCTGATCAGCTGATCTTACTAACA
This sequence comes from Magicicada septendecula, assembly GCA_034769895.1. Taxonomy (NCBI): domain Eukaryota; kingdom Metazoa; phylum Arthropoda; class Insecta; order Hemiptera; family Cicadidae; genus Magicicada; species Magicicada septendecula. Next base: position 570,392,886 of record CM068369.1, read on the forward strand.
CTGTGAAAACACATCTCATACTTGAACAAATTACATGAAATATATATTTACCAATACTTACTTCTATTATGTTAACTGCCTGCCAGACGGTTAGTTTAAAAAATACACACATAATGAAAACACATATTTTTATCAATGCCTATATCCAACGTACAACAATAAAATAATACATTTAAAATTATGGAATGAACACCTTATTTTGAATGTCTGAGCGTATAATTATTTAAATATTTAAATAGAACACAAGCATTTTTATTGGATCAAACTTTGAATTAGCAAAAATTTTTTATGTGGTAAAATTTAAATTCGTGGCTCATCTGAGCCACCTCCCAGCCACACACTCTATTGCAAATTATGGAGGACTGTATCGCCCTTTTGCTTCTGCAAAGACGGCATATTTTGGAGTAGTTTGACCTCTCCGTGTCTTTGCTTCGGCTGTTACATTTTAAAGGTTATGAACATCAACATGTTCTTGTCTATAGTTAAACGCCCTTAATGCGGGTCTACCACCTGGCTTTGCTGTTCCTACGCGAACAGAGTGGTAGCCGCTGTTCCATAGTGCCTGGATTTCCCCTAATGTCACCCCCCATTTAATTTCTACTATATACCAATTTCAAGTCAGCTATGGTCAAGGGACTTGGTATGACCATAGCTGGCCACTAGCCAAATCCACGATTAGTGCTGGTAAGGCAGTAATCGCCCGAAAAGTCGGGGAAATCTAACTTGCATTTCAGTACCTGTTCTACATCGTTTTATTATGTGCGACACGATCGTCTATCAGTGTGTAAATTGAGTTTACACGAAAAAGGTGTGTCGCACATTTTCGCCATTTTGGCCTCCGATGGAGGTAACACTCTCTGTTACCCCCAACCCATTTCGCTATCTACGAGGGCACAGGCCACCCCCGCAATAGCAACTTAATAGCTAACTAATTAAAATTGATAAACTAAAACTTTCAACAATTGCAGTTCCACACTCCATTGTTCTATCACTTCATTGAGCACCAATCTACCCCCCAAAATCATCCCCACTTCTTGTATAGACAACAAGTTTTTATTTTATTACACATCTTTTCAAAACGTTCCCATACTCACTGATACTAACTTGACAATTATATTTGGTCACTTGATTCTAAAATTTATTTAAATTTAAAATTATACACATCCAAAAATTTTTTTTTTCAAAATTCCTATTTACATTGAAGGCTGACTCTATCTTAACTTTCACCACATCTAGGAAGATCGCAGTCGCCTGAAATGGGTGTGTTTTGCGATGAAGGATACAGACATTTCAACTCAGATCTACTTTGTGCAGTTACTTCCCCTTGTTTTTCAACTGTGCTACCTTATCTTCTCATCTCTACTAACCCGTCGTCTGAGTCGAAACTTCCCATCCTTCTCCGCAAAACTCTTCGTTTCTGGCTTAAGCAAAACTATTGTCAATGGCTCAACTTGAATTGTGCCATTGACACTAAAAATATTTAAATTTGTATGCACTGCCCTGTTTTTAGGTGCAGCCTCCATTATGTACAACACTCTAAGGCAGTGCAGGCACGTGACAGGTACACCGAGACCGCTGCACCTGGAGTGTATTAAAAAAATTAATTCGTGTCACGTACCTGTTGGGGTCCCCCTCCCCGTTCAAATGTGTAGTTAAATTTTCTAGTTTATACCAATTTTGGTGGAGCCGGACCATCGTTGCTTTCACCGCCCGAAGGAAGATCCGCCAATCATGGCCCACCTCCAAGTTCCGAATTCCACGGCCAGGACTGGTAAGATCGTGACCGCCCGAAAATGGGGGAGGATCCCTTCTGTAAACATACAACAATATTTTAAATCTTATTTATAAACATAACATAATTAAAGTGACCGATATAATTTTAAATTCGTCGCATTTTGAGTACCTACTATTTCCTGCGTCGCTGGGTTCCTCAGCACATACGCATTCTGCATTTTTATTTCTACAATTTCATATGGTCCTTCATACAGCAAGAAAAACTTCTTTATTTCTCTATCTTGAGCACTGGACAAATCATGCCTTTTTACTAACACTAACTGACCTACCTCATACTCATACTTGGTCCATTTACCCTTGGCATCATGTTTCTGTTTTCTTCGCTCTCCTCTCGTAAGTAAGTTCTCGTTTGCCAATCTAATTTTCATGTTTCTGTCCAGAACTTGACCTTCTGGTGGGTATTCGAAAAGTTGTTCCAGTATTCTGGGCGGCCTTGTTCCCCTGATCAACTCATGCGGCGTAAATCCCGTGGACTCATGGTTGGTACAATTCAGCCACTCCTCTATTTTCTTCACGTAGGATGGCCATTCTGTGTGTTTGGCGTGACAGTACACCCGAAATATCCTACCAATCTCTCTCATCACCCGTTCTGCTTGGTTCGACTGTGGATGATACACTGCCGTATGCTTGGGTATGATGCCTTCCCATCCAAGCGTCTGCCGCCACTTGCCGCTTATAAACTGTGGACCGTGGTCAGATAATATAATTTTCGGTTTTCCAACGTTAATCATGTAGTCTTTTACTATTTTCTCACTGAGTACTTTACTGGTCGCTCTCTTAATGCTATATAGCTTCACAAATTTGGAAAAAGTGTCTAGAACTACAAATACATATAATACACCCCCTCTACCTCTGGGTAATGGTCCATATAAATCTACTGCAACTAAATCAAACGGTTTCTCTACTTTTATGTAATTCATCTCTCCTTCCACTTTATAATTCACTACTTTCGATTTCTGACATAAATCACACACTCTTAACACTCTTCTAACTCTCTTCTCCATATTCTTAAATATACATGACTCTTTCAAAACATTAGCACACTTTCTCGCCCCAAAATGACCATACCTTATATGGCAATCCCAAACAATTTTATCTACTAATCCCTCGGGTATAACTAACCTCCAATCACGCTCCCCACTATCTACTTTTTTAAACAAAATACCTTGATATTGTAACATAACAAAATGTTACCTAACCTAAATGTATGTTATCAGATTTTGTAAGGACAAACCAACAATGTAATTAGGGAATATAGTATTAAGAATAACCAAGAAAGGAGAAACCAAGAAAGAAGAATGAAGCAGAAGTACCACATGAAGCAGTAAGCCCAAATACTGTTTGACACTACAACCAGACCAAGACTAACACAAACTGATGGACAGAGTAAATTTACATTCAGCTGTCAATCAAGTCAGTAGTTAATGTAAACCGAATATTATATGTAAATAAAAAATGAATCAATAAGCATCTGAATACTGTGAAATCAGAATTAGCATTTTGCTGATAATAAATTTGACCATGACTAGTAAATTATGAATGCCAAAAACTAAAATTAGCAATGGCTACATAGTGAGAACAAAGATGTATTTCAATATCAAATATACTTGTGAGAAAGAAAAACCATTTATAAGAGGGAATCTTATACAAGTAAAGTACCTCAACAAATTACCGAATTGAGAACCAATAAGTGTTGTTAAGGCAAAATTCCAATATGAGCGATATGTCTTAACAACGTCTAGACCAAGCATTAGTCAGTGAATTAATTATTAGGAGTTAACATAAGTGTAAATTAAAATACACACAACAATTGTTATGCTCTGACGTAACAAAAAACATTATTAAAATGATAAATTTAATCGTAATTCAATTGTTAAATAGTAGAATAGAACGAGTTAGCATAAAACGAAATGTCATAGTAATTAGGATCGTTCAGTACAGTGTATATAGTTTAGGTGTACTCATAATGTTCAGTAAAAATGTCAGTACAGAGTTAATGGTGTTCCCACATAAACGTTTGAATAATAAAATGATATGTGAACACAAACAATATTAACCCAAAGTGTAAAATCGGCGGTTCAGAAAAAGCAGACGACAGTGAAAATGGTGTACCCGAACATTGATTTTATAACAATGTCGGTCAAAGTGAAGTTAATTCGATATCGAGTGATATCAAATTAAAGAAGAAAAAATGATCTTTAATTTGATAATGATATCGACCCAATCGCAACTGTATTAAGTGCGGGAAAGATGTTAGCATCATTTGCAAAATATGCATCAGAAATTGGTTTATGAATAACAACAACAATGAAAGCTATCTGTCACATCAGCGTTTGACGGTTAAAAAACCGTTATCAACGGCCAAAATAATAATACGTCATACTCTTCACACCTGCAAGAACCAATCAGAAAATTAGTTAGTAATTAACATTTTTACCTAAGACCGATCGACAAGGAGGGTATATAAGAGGAAGCAACGAATTTCTCGACAGACTCTTACCAAACTTCATACAGCACAGACGTGTGTCCGCTATCTCTACACTTTTAATAACTATTAGCGTCATCTACATAATACATCGAAATAAACAGTTCAACACCCAGAAACAACTACTTCAAGTTAATCTACAGAAAACAACAGTGATTATGTGCAGTATTATTTCAATTTTGTGCGGGAAATAATGAACAGAAAATAATTAATTATCATCATTCACGATCCGTTTAGTCAGAAGAGGATCGCAATATTCTGTTCTGGTGCGTGTGTTGTGCAAAACCCGGTAATCATTATAATCCGATTACCGAAGTGGTTAATGAGTTTTAATTAAATAATTACAACCAAAAGGTAACAGTGCAATCATTATTCACTTTTTATCAGAGCGCCATAACCTGTACGTTTTTTCTACACTGATCTGTACTGACGCAAAACACAGAAACATTTCAAGATTACACCACGTCTCAATTTATTATATGAATTTGTTATTATGAATTAAGCTGTATGTTAGTTGTAAGTGTTCTCACTTGATAAATTTTGTAAATCAAAAAGCAAGCGTTGATGAACGCGCGACCTCTCAACAGGTCATTTTTTATTTGTTTACTTAATAAAAGTAACCTCAAAACTTTATCAACGAATATTTTATCAGCAAATCATTAGATATTGTGTAGGCATAATTTTCTTTTTCGTGTCTCAAAGAATTCACATCTGAGATTTTCATAATTGTAATGTTAAAATAAATAACATCTGGACTTAGCCAGATTTATAATTCATGTTCTGAGCAAGCCGTATAAGGCATATAATAACTGATTTATAATTGTACAACTTGTATGTTTTCATTATATTTGTTTTTGAATTCTCGATAAGGGTGTAAATAAAACCCATTATTAACAGCATCACTCGATTTGATTTATTTCTATATGATAATTAAATATTTTATTAAGAAAACTCGAACAACCTTCAGTTGTGTTTTAATATTTTGGAATAGCATTGCCATAAAGGTGATACACCATTATTTTAAATTTTTTAATCATTCAGTAATTCTATTTGTGGGTTTTACACGGGATTTTCCCTAAATAAATCCGTGTGGCGCCCACTAACTAGCAAACAAGGCAATCTAACCTTGCTACTAAAGTGAGTTGGTGTTTGTAAACTGAGTTGACAGCTTAGTGAACTTCTAGAAAACACGACCAGGTACGTGAAAGTATATTTAGTTATTTATATTGTCCAGACATTACGAGACGTAACGTACTAAGACTATCAGCAACCTGGAGGAGAAGTTTTACAGCCAATATCAACCAGACGTTCATCAATATCAAGCAACCAACTATTGTATTTTACATTTCAAATGAAGCAAATTTAGCATTTAATTATTATCAACTCAACTATTTTATTTGTTTCATATAAGGGGATTCGTTTCAAACAAGTATAATTACACCATTGTAAACACACTGTGAGTAACCTCGAATGTTACATTGTAAATTACTTTACCACGTTAGTAACCTTCAATTAGAAACAACTATTTCAAACTTTGATTTATTTCAAAAGAATATTTCACACATAATCGAACTTTGTTTAAACAAGACCTTTAATATTTTAAACACAAACATAATTTTAAATAACAGCAGCAACACTTTTATTTTATTACAAATTAACGTATACACCGTATTCGATCGATTTATTTACAATATAAACCTAAAAGTTAAACACACCGGATTTTATTATGTTACAAATTGGCGCACCAACTAGTGTGGCTTAAAAAATATTAAATAAAAATATTTTTTATATTTTATATCAGCCCGGTAGACGCGAAAGAATTAACATGCCGCACACCCACCAATTTGATACGAGATATAAAGACAGTAGGGTAGGAGAAATGCAACGGGATGTAGATACATACGAAGCGCAACCCACAGACGAGATGGAAGTTATTACCATCAATAATGTCGAATCTCAACCTGAAGAAACACTCCAGGTAGAACCGGAAGTAGAATTGAGGGTCGACGACCGACCCAGACGACCGGAAGGAATCTCACAACCCGGCGATTTGAGCATAGTCGAGATGATAAGAACTATGATGGAAAATAACCAGAGAAAGATGGAAGAAACGTTGAATAGAAATAATGACTCGATGAATAAAAATCACGAATCATTAAAAGAAGATGGTAGGAAATCCCGGGAAGAGAATCAAAGAAATATTGAGTTATTAAATAGAAATATAGAGTCAATAAAGGAGGACCATCGTGACTTAAATAGAAATATGGAGTCGCTTAGTAAAAATATGGAGTCGCTGAAAGAGGACCTAAATAAAAGGATTGACAATACTCATAAGTCCATGGACACGCTGAACAGTAAAATCGACGATAACAGTCAAGCCATCAGAGAAGAATTGAACACCACCTTGATTGAAATTAGCCGGAGGATGGAAGAAGGCAATGAGAAGATTAACATGAGAATAGACGTGGAGATTGCTGTTGTGAGGGAAGAAATGATAGAAGTAAACAAAAGGTGCGAACAACAAGACCAGGACTTGCAGCGAACTAGAGAAGAGGTCGACGGGAGACTCAATACTATGGAGGAGGTGACTGAAGCAAGAATAGAATCTTTGAAAAGGATGAATCAAGATGAGATCAAACGGGTAAGGATAGACGTAGGTGAGCGCTGTGAAGAGGTAAGTACATCAGTAGACGCAGTAAGGAATTTAACTGTCGCTAATCGAGAGAGAATTGAGGAACTCAGGCAACAGGAACTAGTGCAAATGCGGGAGGAGATTGAGGTTATCCGCAACCGTCCGATCCAAGGTCAGTATCTGCTACCGAATGACAACCGCGACGCGATTAATTTTAAAAATGATTGAAGAAACCCTATCGAATTCTTAGCGCGTGTGGAAGAAAACTTGGCATGGATTAGAGAGACCAGGTGGAACAACATAAGAAGCTTGATAGACGAATACTTCAAAGAAATATATGATAATTGGTGGACCGCAACGCGCCACGAAGTTCACAGTTACGAGGAATTCAAGACTCAATTCCGCGCAAAATATTGGTCCGAGGCTACGCAAAACATAGTACGCGATCATATATGTCACGGAAAATACGATGCGAACAGAGGAGGAACCATGACTTCTTACTTTTTGGGTCAGGTATGTCTAGTACGAAACCTAGAAACAAAAATACCGGAAGAATGTCTCGTCACAAAACTGTCTTACCACTTTGAGGAGGGTGTCGCAAAAGCACGTCAGTGGGGGCAGATTAAGACGATAGCAGCTATGTCCGCGTTGCTCGAGGATCAGGAGCATGAGGGATATTACCGTAGGAGTCGTCGGAGGAATGACCATTTTAATAATACGGGCGGCAACACGAACCATAATAATAATAACAACTCCAGAAACTACCGAAGTAATTTTAATAATAATGGCCATACAAACCACAATTATAATAACATTAATCATAATAACAATAATAATAGGCCGAGTAACCTGAGCAGTAATAATAACAATAATAATAACGGCAACCAGAATAACAATAATAATAACAACAACCGGCGACCCAATTATAATAATAACACCAATCGACCATCAAACCAAGGCGGAAATAATCCACCGTCACAATATCGCCGAGCCAATTATATACAAGCCAATTACGACTCCGATAGAAGGCGACGATACCAACGGAGAAACAGTTACAGTGGAGACAGAGGAAGTATGAGAGGAGGACGATGGAGGAGTAGTAGCATTGAGGGCGACGACCGCAACAGCGACTACCGACCACATGTACATTTTGTTCCAGACCAGGAACCAGCCCACCAGGGAGGACGTACAACAACGGACGATAGGAGTAATGTAAATGATCAAGACCGACGCCACGAGGAGAGTACAAGCTCTTTAAACTCCTCGCGGCAGTGAAAAATTATGGTAACATAAACCCTTCGCTGAACCACTCTATTGGGTATGATTACGGCACCAATACGAATAAAATCACCATATTGTATAACCATTACCTGAAAAATATACGGCAGGAATTGTTAGAAGAAGGAGTAACCGACCACCAGCAACACACCCACGATATCGTGTACGTGACGGCCACAATTAACGAAGTAACTGTCACGTTAATGGTCGACACCGGGGCCAATGTTTCCCTAATGGATAGCACCGAGCTCAGTCGTATTCAGGAGGAGAGCAGGGTCAACATACCGACGTTACCTGTTACGAACATCCTCCTGATAGGAGCTACAGGACGACAAAATAAATCAGTAAAAAAGCAGGTTAGGTTAGAAGTAACCAGCCAAGGTGTGACCATACCAATGATTTTTCTAGTAGCAACAGGTCTACCATTTCGTAGCTTGATCAGCTGCGACCTTCTACGTAGGCACTCAGCCATAATCGATTTAAGTTTGGACAAATTAACTCTGAAAGCGTCTGACACGGATTGGATTGCAGACATTGTAGGAAACAGAGAAGTTCCCCCAGAGAGAACGGTATTCCATATCCAGAGAACAACCAATTCTAGAAACCGAACATTTAGGCACGAGCTAGAGTACCATAACAATAACAATGAGTTATGGGAAGAAAGGATTAGGGAAATAAGACAATTCCAGTCGACTAACAGCACAAAATCACCAAGCCCAGACCAGCTCGAAAAATTAGTAACAATATATAATAAATATAGACACGTATTCTCAGACCTCCCAGGAAAAGTTAAAAATTATCAATGTATATTGCATTTCAAGGAATCGGTAAATTTTAACCGCAAATCCTACCCCATTGCGTATTCCCTTAAGGAGGCAGTTCGGTCTTAAATCAATCAGTTAATAGAGGATGATATAATAGAACCCAGTCAGTCCCCTTATACCAGCCCTATAGTAGCTATTAAGAAGAAAAACGGTAAGGTAAGACTTTGTTTAGACGCACGAGAAATAAACAAACACCTAGTCAATAACCGGACATCTCCGGGTGAAATTGAAGAGATTCTAAAGAAGTTCCATGGTGTACAATACATAAGCTCGTGGGATACGGTCTGCGGGTATTGGCAGGTCGAGCTGCATCCCAACAGTCGAAAATATGTTGCTTTTATATTTGAGGGACGCAACTATCACTTTAAGAGGTTGCCCTTCGGGCTAATAAATTCAGTAGCCATATTCATACAATGCATGGATCAGGTGTTAGGACAGGAAGCACTGAAATTCACGACCGTCTATGTAGACGACCTGCTCATAACGTCCACCAATTGGGAAGAACATTGTCAGAGAGTAGAACACGTGCTAAACAAGCTATCAGAAAACCATATTACTCTAAAATTGGAGAAATCCCAACTTATTGCAAAGGAAGTACAGTTTTTAGGTTTTCAGCTCACCGAATTAGGGATAACTCCTTCAACAGAAAAAATTGAAGCTATTCAAAAGTTCCCCACCCCCAAGAATAAAAAACAATTACAATCTTTTTTAGGATTGTGCAACTACTATCGAAAATTTCAAAATAATTATTCTGAACTAACCACCAGATTGTCTCCGCAATTGTCCTCGAAGGATAAATGGACATGGGGTCCAACACAGGAAAGTATATTTCAAAAGATCAAAACAAAATTCTTAGAAACAGTAATATTACACCATCCAGACTTTGATAAACCTTTTTATTTGAATTGTGATGCCAGTGACATCAGTTTAGGCTCCACCTTATACCAAGAAGACAACGAAGGAAACCACCTGGTAATAAGCTTTGCAAGCCGTACCTTAAATAAATGTGAAAGAAACTACAATGTCACTGAAAAAGAACTCCTGAGTGTAGTATTCGCATGTAATAAATTCCGCACATAAATATTAGGATACTCAGTTACTGTTAGGACAGATCACAAGTCCATATCCTTTTTGAAGAGCTGCAAATTAAGTCATGGGCGATTAGCAAGGTGGACATTGGTCCTACAAGAGTATAACATTAATTGGGAATACGTCCCTGGCAGAAAGAATATAGCCGCTGACGTACTATCACGGGTAAACCGTACAAATCAGACTTATGAAGGCGAAAAAGAGACACTAGCCAAAGTTTATAACATATTAAAAAGCCGAACAGAATTGGAAGGCATTATCAAAGAAATAGAGTTACATCAAAGACAAGACGGTAGACTGGCACAAATCTTCCAGAGGTTGGATGATCAAGATATAAGGATAACCCCATATTACTGTGTAATTGATAATATATTATTTATTAAGACTAAGTATCACGATAACGGTTGGAAGTTAGTTGTACCTAAAACCATAGAGAAAGAAATAATCACCGATTACCATGTTCGCTATGGGCACATGGGTGCTGTCAAGGTAATCAAGGCGTTGGAAGAACATATGTATATAAAGGATATGAATAGAAGAGTGAGGCAGTGCATCAGAACCTGTCAAATTTGCCAGATGGTGAAATGCACGAATGAAAGAAAGGAGGGGCAGATGATTCCCATAACATCTTCGGGGAAACTAGAAAAAGTTTTTGTAGACATCTGCGGCCCATTTCCTAGGAGCGGAGGTCGTCACCAGTACAAGTATTTATTGATTATCTTAGACCATTACACTAAATATATAAAACTATACCCTATGAATCGAGCAACTACCCAGAAGATACTCAACCTAATAATACATAATTATATACCTGAGGTAGGTTGTCCGAAAACCATGATCACCGACCACGGTACACAATTTAAAGGACGGAGGTGGAAAGACACACTGATGGAATATGGGATAAAAACATACAAAACTGCAGTGTACCATCCCAGTAGTAATCCCTCAGAGAGAGTATTAAGAGAGGTGGGACGAATTCTTCGAACTTATTGTGCAACTCAACAAAGACAGTGGAGTGGGTATGTCTCAGCTGCAGAGGATTTTATCAATCTAGCGTATCACCAATCAATTGATACAACCCCATACAAGCCATGTTCGAAAAACCTCCACCCAGAGAGATCAATGACCTTATTAAATTCCCACAGAGTCCCGAATATCACTTTGATAAAGTCCAATACCATAATAAGCTCATAGAAAAGTTAGAACAACGTAGGAGAAAGTATAAACGGCAAGCACCAGCCCGAATAATTAAATATAAAATAGGAGAACAAGTACTATTAAGAAATAGAGAGCTGCCCAGCACAATAGAGGGCATCGCCAAGAAATTGTTGGTGTTATACGTCGGTCCATATACAATCACAAAGGACAATAAAAACAATACCTATGAACTCACTGACATGATAAATAAAAAAGTTAAAGGGACATACAATCAAACATCGTTAAAAAGGTACTATAGTTAAAGGAAATTAATTAGGATAAGTAATTACAAAGTGCCAAATATTCCAAAAATGTAATACTAGAAGATGATATAGGAAAGGACACCTGTATGACGTAATCATCCCCAATAATACACCCAATAGAGTGGAAGAGCACAAAATAACCCCATGAATACCAACCATAAAAAATGATTACTATTAAGAACAGATGATACATAGTACTAGACAACATTTATCACCCGAATGTTTAGGGTATAAAAGAAAAATATATGTTTAAAAACAATTACTATAAACAAACTCATTTAATGTTTAACAGAATCACATGTTAAGCTCCAACTTATTGAAGGTAACTAATTGACTATAACTAATCAATTTGCCCTATTTGAGTTACAAAAGTGTGTAGGATTAAGGTGTAAGCCAAACTATTTGTTAATTGTAAAAAAAAAAAGAGAACCAGATCTATCACACCAAAGGATAGAAAATTATGTAATGTCAACTAAATGATTTAATAGAAAAAGGGACATCTATTATGTCACAAAAAGCCAGTAGTGGCATGTAACTACAATTACTATACTATACTTAGAAAAAAAGAAAAGATGTGTATCCAAATGAATATTATATGTGACTAAAATTTTATCAAATGATTATTGTGTACCTCTCATAAAACTCAAATATTAATTAAAATCGTCCAGAATAAAGGTTCACCCAACTAACCTTTGAAGGAGTAGAGAGGCAGTATAACAAAGTGTGTAAAATAAAAGAAGGATATTATTATGGAAAGTAAGGAAAGAGAAAAAAAATGTTTATAAAACGAACCATGTAACCCCAAGAATGTCTATAAATTAGATATTAGTATGTCATTATATTGTCACATGAAACTGTAATTATAGAATATTGTATATTATATAAAATCATCCAGAATAAGTGAGAACCACCATCACTTGAAGGAGTAGAGAAGAAAAATAACAAAGAGTGTTAATTGTAAAGATAACTATTGTTTAAATGGAATGAAAGGAAAGAAAAATGTTTATTAATTATCAAATATGGTACATCACCAAATATGTCAGAGAACATCAAACAAAAAACCATTTAGTATACGAACATTGTACGCCCTGATAATTCAGGATGAATATAACTTATTAAGAAAAACTTAATGAACTATTGTGAAAATAAAAAATATTGTAAACTCTAGATAGAAAAAACCAACTGCATAAGTACTATAAGCAGCAAAATAAGTGTATAATCTTAAGAATACTCAAGTGAACCAAAGCAAATTGTCAACTAGTACAAAAAGTAACAATATAGCTGATAAAAGCATAGCTAAGAATGTCAAGTCTAAAAAGAAATAATTACCTGTAAGAAAGAAAGTATGTTAGCTAGTCTAAAGGTGGAGATGTGATATAAATGAAAACCTCTGATACCTTGAATATTATAGTGAATATATTATATTATTGAATATGAATGATATGTGTTATATTTTTTTTAGTTGTGATAGTGCAACTATTGCCAGGTGCAATGTTTATTTTTTTTCTCAGACAGAGAAGAGTAATACCTCTGAATCTGAGAATGTGTATTGAGGAACGGCAGAGGATGTTAGCCACAGTGAGCCACCCTGATTCCGAACCCTCTACAACAGTTAGGGAGTTATATTGTACTAATGTATCAAGAACTATTATGGAAGAATCTGTGAGGTATAAATTATAATAACCATTAAGATAATCACGAATGTAAAGATATGTAATAAGAAAGTAGAATGTGCATAAGACAGGAAATTGTTAACTCAAGAAACGAGATCTATTGTAGTTAAATGACTTAGAAAGTAAGCAACTTGAAAATACTAGTAAGGTAAGAATTGTATCACTAGACAAAAAATCAAGCTAGAGTAATACACCAATAGTATGTTTAAAAAATCAAAGAGTACAAGAAAAAATAAAATTTACAGAAATATACTAAGAAACTGACATGAATTGATAATTTAATAAAAAATAAATTTTTCTCAAATGATCAATTTTAAGGAGGGTGTATATGTAACATAACAAAATGTTACCTAACCTAAATGTATGTTATCAGATTTTGTAAGGACAAACCAACAATGTAATTAGGGAATATAGTATTAAGAATAACCAAGAAAGGAGAAACCAAGAAAGAAGAATGAAGCAGAAGTACCACATGAAGCAGTAAGCCCAAATACTGTTTGACACTACAACCAGACCAAGACTAACACAAACTGATGGACAGAGTAAATTTACATTCAGCTGTCAATCATGTCAGTAGTTAATGTAAACCGAATATTATATGTAAATAAAAAATGAATCAATAAGCATCTGAATACTGTGAAATCAGAATTAGCATTTTGCTGATAATAAATTTGACCATGACTAGTAAATTATGAATGCCAAAAACTAAAATTAGCAATGGCTACATAGTGAGAACAAAGATGTATTTCAATATCAAATATACTTGTGAGAAAGAAAAACCATTTATAAGAGGGAATCTTATACAAGTAAAGTACCTCAACAAATTACCGAATTGAGAACCAATAAGTGTTGTTAAGGCAAAATTCCAATATGAGCGATATGTCTTAACAACGTCTAGACCAAGCATTAGTCAGTGAATTAATTATTAGGAGTTAACATAAGTGTAAATTAAAATACACACAACAATTGTTATGCTCTGACGTAACAAAAAACATTATTAAAATGATAAATTTAATCGTAATTCAATTGTTAAATAGTAGAATAGAACGAGTTAGCATAAAACGAAATGTCATAATAATTAGGATCGTTCAGTACAGTGTATATAGTTTAGGTGTACTCAGAATGTTCAGTAAAAATGTCAGTACAGAGTTAATGGTGTTCCCACATAAACGTTTGAATAATAAAATGATATGTGAACACAAACAATATTAACCAAAGTGTAAAATCGGCGATTCAGAAAAAGCAGACGACAGTGAAAATGGTGTACCCGAACATTGATTTTATAACAGTGTCGGTCAAAGTGAAGTTAATTCGATATCGAGTGATATCAAATTAAAGAAGAAAAAATGATCTTTAATTTGATAATGATATCGACCCAATCGCAACTGTATTAAGTGCGGGAAAGATGTTAGCATCATTTGCAAAATATGCATCAGAAATTGGTTTATGAATAACAACAACAATGAAAGCTATCTGTCACATCAGCGTTTGACAGTTAAAAAACCGTTATCAACGGCCAAAATAATAATACGTCATACTCTTCACACCTGCAAGAACCAATCAGAAAATTAGTTAGTAATTAACATTTTTACCTAAGACCGATCGACAAGGAGGGTATATAAGAGGAAGCAACGAATTTCTCGACAGACTCTTACCAAACTTCATACAGCACAGACGTGTGTCCGCTATCTCTACACTTTTAATAACTATTAGCGTCATCTACATAATACATCGAAATAAACAGTTCAACACCCAGAAACAACTACTTCAAGTTAATCTACAGAAAACAACAGTGATTATGTGCAGTATTATTTCAATTTTGTGCAGGAAATAATGAACAGAAAATAATTAATTATCATCATTCACGATCCATTTAGTCAGAAGAGGATCGCAATATTCTGTTCTGGTGCGTGTGTTGTGCAAAACCCGGTAATCATTATAATCCGATTACCGAAGTGGTTAATGAGTTTTAATTAAATAATTAAAACCAAAAGGTAACAGTGCAATCATTATTCACTTTTTATCAGAGCGCCATAACCTGTACGATTTTTCTACACTGATCTGTACTGACGCAAAACACAGAAACATTTCAAGATTACACCACGTCTCAATTTATTATATGAATTTGTTATTATGAATTAAGCTGTATGTTAGTTGTAAGTGTTCTCACTTGATAAATTTTGTAAATCAAAAAGCAAGCGTTGACGAACGCGCGACCTCTCAACAGGTCATTTTTTATTTGTTTACTTAATAAAAGTAACCTCAAAACTTTATCAACGAATATTTTATCAGCAAATCATTAGATATTGTGTAGGCATAATTTTCTTTTTCGTGTCTCAAAGAATTCACATCTGAGATTTTCATAATTGTAATGTTAAAATAAATAACATCTGGACTTAGCCAGATTTATAATTCATGTTCTGAGCAAGCCGTATAAGGCATATAATAACTGATTTATAATTGTACAACTTGTATGTTTTCATTATATTTGTTTTTGAATTCTCGATAAGGGTGTAAATAAAACCCATTATTAACAGCATCACTCGATTTGATTTATTTCTATATGATAATTAAATATTTTATTAAGAAAACTCGAACAACCTTCAGTTGTGTTTTAATATTTTGGAATAGCATTGCCATAAAGGTGATACACCATTATTTTAAATTTTTTAATCATTCAGTAATTCTATTTGTGGGTTTTACACGGGATTTTCCCTAAATAAATCCGTGTGGCGCCCACTAACTAGCAAACAAGGCAATCTAACCTTGCTACTAAAGTGAGTTGGTGTTTGTATACTGAGTTGACAGCTTAGTGAACTTCTAGAAAACACGACCAGGTACGTGAAAGTATATTTAGTTATTTATATTGTCCAGACATTACGAGACGTAACGTACTAAGACTATCAGCAACCTGGAGGAGAAGTTTTACAGCCAATATCAACCAGACGTTCATCAATATCAAGCAACCAACTATTGTATTTTACATTTCAAATGAAGCAAATTTAGCATTTAATTATTATCAACTCAACTATTTTATTTGTTTCATATAAGGGGATTCGTTTCAAACAAGTATAATTACACCATTGTAAACACACTGTGAGTAACCTCGAATGTTACATTGTAAATTACTTTACCACGTTAGTAACCTTCAATTAGAAACAACTATTTCAAACTTTGATTTATTTCAAAAGAATATTTCACACATAATCGAACTTTGTTTAAACAAGACCTTTAATATTTTAAACACAAACATAATTTTAAATAACAGCAGCAACACTTTTATTTTATTACAAATTAACGTATACACCGTATTCAATCGATTTATTTACAATATAAACCTAAAAGTTAAACACACCGGATCAGGTTAGGTTACAATATACTTGAAATCACTCATTATATTCAGATCCCTCTACCTCTGTCTCTAAACTAACTATTACTTTACCCAGTTTACTATCAGATTTTTGCATATTTTTAATATCACTTAATTCTTCACCAAAAACTCTATCTTCTCTAGTTAATCTAAAAATCTCTATTTCTTTAAGATCCCTACCAGTTTTATTGTCTATAACATCTACTCTAGAAAGTGTGTCTGGTACCTTATTATCTGACCCCTTTATATACTCCTATGAAAAGTTATATTCTTGTAAGGCTAATACCCACCTGGTTAATCTGCTATGTGTCAGCTTACCTGAATTAAGGAATGATAATGCCTTGTGGTCCGTCCGGATTATTGTGGTATTGCCTAGGATGTAGGTCCGGAATTTACCCACGGCGAACACAATACTTAGAAGTTCTTTTTCAGTTGTCGTATAATTTTTCTCAGCCGACAGCAGCGATCTACTGGCGAAGGCGATCGTCAGATGTTCCTTGTCGCCACCCTCCTGGTAGAGCTCCGCCCCTAGTGCTACATTGCTGGCGTCGGTCTGCAAATAAAAAGTTTTATTAAAATCGGGATGATTCATCATGATCATGTGACTAAACTGTCTCTTAATTTCGTTGAACGCATTTCGTTCCGTATCGCCCCATCTCCACTGTTTATTCTTCTGCAGTACAGCACTCAGTTTGGATGTTGTGTGTGCGTAGTTCTTCTGAAATTTCCTGTAAAAATTGCATAGGCCTAAGAAACTCTGTAATTGCTTAATGTTTTTAGGTTCGGGGAATCGCATTATGGCTTCTACTTTGTCAGGGTTGGCTAATATCCCCTCCTGGGTAATAATAAATCCTAAGAAATGTATTTCTGTCTGCAGAAACTTAGACTTGTCCCAATTCACTGTTAAACCCCCTTTATGTAGCTTATCTAATACGTATTCTATGTGTTCTAAATGTTCAGTGAATGTCCTAGAAGCTATCAAGATATCATCGACATATACGGTTAAAAAGTCTAAATCCTTAGGTTGTAATATATTATCTAAACATTTAATAAAACTGGCCACACTGGTGTTTAATCCAAAAGGTAAGCGTTTGAACTGGTAATTCTTACCATTAAAAAGAAAAGCTGTGTATTTTCTGCTCTCTGTTGCTAATGGCACCTGCCAGTATCCAGCTGTCAGGTCTAAGGATGTCATGTATTTGACTCCGCTAAACTTCTGTAAGATCTCATTTATGGGTTCCGGAGATTCCCTGTCAGGTATAATAATTTGATTAATTTTCCGAGCATCTAAACATAACCTTACCTTTCCATCCTTTTTTATCACTACTACCAAAGGGTTTGAGTAGGGTGATACTGAGCGTTCAATTATGTCTCCCTGCATCATCCGGTCTAGTTCCTCCTGTACAGCCCTCCTCTTCGAAAACGGCACCGGGTAGCTCCTCTGCATGTACAGTGCATGGTCCCGAACTTTCAGCTCACAGATGTAGTCCTTCACTTTCCCTGGTGATTCATCAAACACCTCTCTGAAATGCTCCACCACTGCCCACAGCTCCTCTCGTTGAATATTTCCTACAACTACATCTTCGTTAAAAAATTTGTTGGCTCTATCTGCCCACACACTCTCATTACTCTCATGCATTTCTCCCTCCTCATTCTCTAGGCTATCACTCTCTAGACATATATTTATTTTGGTCTCTATGTCTCTATCACCTATCTGCTTATGTAACATTTTTATTCCCGTGACTTTACTCTCATTTACTATTTTCTTAAACTCTATTCTGACTGGTTTATTCCCCTTTTCAAATTTTACTATTTGTTTATTGAAATCTATTACAGCTCCGTTTCTTTCCAAAAAATCATTTCCCAATATTACATCTAGACTCAACCCTTTAACTACTAGGAACGTGTTTTCAAATTCAACTTCATTTATTAAAATATTTAATTGTACTTGTCTGGTTATTCTCTTACTTCTCACCCCAGTTACCCCCACTACTGTAACCCCCGGAACTGGTAATGATGGTATATTTTTATTGACCTCTTTTAATTCACCCATAACATTTTCAGAAATTACTGAGATCTCGCTACCGGTATCAATTAAAGTTTTATAATTCTTACCTTCAATGTTAAGTGTCACCTCAGTCAATCCTGTTCTGCGTTCCATCACCTTGTTCTCCTCTTCTTCTAACAATTCTTTTGCCATGTCCACCTTGATAACATTGTTTGCATATTCGTTGGTTACTTGGACCCGGTTCTCCGTTGACAATGGTTGGGCCCGCTTCTCCATTGTCTTCCTTAGTTTCCCGTGGATGGACCTGCTACTGCTGGATGATTTCCTCCCCTTCCTCTATTATAATGTCCTCCTCCTCTGGGTGCTCCTCTATAAAATTCTCCTCCTCTGGGCTGTTGATTTGGTGGTGGGTTCGTTCTCGTTCCGGGCGCACTCCCTGTTTCGATGGCATCTAAAACAATTGGTTCGATTAGCATAATTATCAGTTTCACATTCTCTACACCTCCAACTCTCGCCCCTATTATCAAAATTTCCGCCCCGCGCTCCCCGGTGAAAATTGTGTATTCCCCTTGGTTGATTATGGTTCCCATTTATATGTGATGCTGGTGTGTTTATCCGCCTACTCATATCCCGTTCTCTTATATTCTGAAATATGTCCAAGATTTTCTCTAATTCCGTGATTTCTACAATCTCTCGAGTCATTAATGTAATTTATATTTCTCTCGGTAGATGCTTGCTTATGTGACGGACGAATGACCCAAACGGTAACGGTGGCTCTAAATATTTTGCCTCATTATATAGTCGCATTACATACATAGTTACGTTACCCCCTTGGTTCCCAAAATTACCTGGTCCCATAATTTTACTCCGTAATATTTCTTGTTCCTCCTCCGACCAATATTTCTCTCTAAAAGCCGTCTCAAAACACTGATAATTTACCCAGTCTACTTTATGCACCTCCGCCCATACCGCGGAATTTCCTCTAAAACACTTCATGATTTTTAACAATTGTACCTCCCAACTACTTCTACAAAACTGATTAAATTCTCTGACTCTATTCAAAAACTGCATAGGGTGTACCCCCCTATTTTCACAATTAAATAACTGCAAATCAATATCGTTATTCACATCTTTAGCAATGACTATGTGTTCAGTAACCCTATTAAGTTTTTCATTTATAGCTATATTCAATTCATCTTTAACATTAACTATACTCTGCTCAATTGACACAAATTTATTATTATTTAAATATTCAAATTGTTTATTACTTGTATCTATAGTATTTATTGTATTTTGTATAGCTTGTATCTCTGTTTTGCAATTACTTTCTATTTCATTGATTTTGACTTTAGTACTATTTTCATATGTTTCAATCTTATCAACTACACAATTCAACTTGTACTCATTGCTAACATTACATTCATCTATTTTACGATCAAAATTTTCGGTTACTTTTTGTATTTGTTCATTGGTTTTTTCTACCACACTACTCTCTATTTCGTCAATTTTATTATTCATACTATCTAATGAGTGACTCAACGTTTCATTTAATTCATATTTTAATTTGTTACAGTTACTCTCACATTTGATTTGTACTTTATTAATTTCAGTTTTAAGTTCCTCCAATTTGCAATTAAATTCACTACTTTGTCTGTCAAATTTGTCATCAAGTCTCGCACTTATTTCGTTATATTTGATATTGGAATCAATCTGTTGTTCCTTATATTTTGCATTTACGTTGCTATTTATATTTTCAGACATGGTTTTTATTAGATTAAACAGATCGTCCATCGACAACTCTTTTGCTCTATTCGTTACAGGAGTAGATTCTGCTTGTGCTCCACTCATTATTACCGATTGTGTCAGATTATTCTCGTCTATCAGGTTTGGAGTTGTCTCCAATCCTGAATCATTTATATTATTTGATTCATTGGAAACGCTTTCTTTGACCACCTTAGGGTCTGAATTAATTTCTCCCTCCCCCGTGATAGTTACATCACTCATACTAACTTTATCTCCGTCTTCCATTTTTCTTATTTATGAGATTTTGCTCTATATCAAATTTCAATTTTAAATATTTCTGTATTATTCAGTATAATATAATTTAAGTATCGCTTAACTACATCTTAACATCATTTACATATAATCGGTTCTCATTTCTACTTAACCTCTACATCACGCTAACATCCTATTTGTAGGTACGGTTTTTTACTTTTTCTTTACTCATAAAAACTGTCCCTGTCGGCTGCGCCATTGAGATACAATTAAATCTCATTAAATATATAAAAACACATAATATACTTCGACCTACCTGTAGAGCTTCTATCCGGGCCAGGTTTCTCGTACGAACGTAAAATGTTAGCGTGATCTACAGGTCACTGAAATAAGTACCTTGACTCATTTTTTGTGAAGAGAAATAATATTTTTATTTGTTAAACATTATTGAAAATTTTATCTAAAACAGTTATGCTGGTTTATGCAGATTAATTTACATTTTTTTCCTTTGTCCACTTTATCTTCTACTACAGGTTAACTTATTCTAAACTCTTACCTTACTGATTACATTTCATTATTAACACAGACAGAGCCCAGCCTGCAATTTTTTCCACACTCGCTCAAACACACTAAATTATAAACCCCTTAACATTTTATAATAAGGCCCCCAGCCCATACACTTAAACCGCCGGCAACGTGGTTCGCGCGCGCGCTCATCTTCTCGTAAATTTCTTGTTTTTACTGTCCGAAATTATAAAATTACATCCTCTACTTTTTCAACTCGACCGCGGTCACATAAAAGTTTCTCCTGTTACACTTTTGACTGTTAAAATATAAAGTTTTGTGACGAGCCTACTTGGCTCGTTCCGGCGCCGGAGCGATCAATTAACAGACTGGGAACGAAAACGTAGCAGGTGCTGCTAATGTGACCTCATACTTTTGACGGAAAGCACTGCCTTGTGCTTCGTCGTAGAAGTTTCGTCCCATGCCATGCATGTAGTTGTTGGAGTGACGATAGTAGACGATTTCAGCTAGGCACTGGCTGACGTCACGAGATGGGCCGGACTTAGACCTTATTTCCTGCCGATCGCCAAGGAGACGATGAATAAATTTGTTCTCCAGACATCTTGGTTTTCGGGCTGACGGCGTCCTTCCGAGCGCGTACTTGTAATGCTCGTGGGCGCGAGATCACACTTATGCACTTTTCTGAGAATTTTAGGGTGGTACGAATTCCCTGCCGAGTTACACAATAGAAATTGCGCCTTGCCTTTGTTTCAACACTGTTTCTTGCCGCGTGGTTTGTTACAATGGAAATAGCGTTCGCCGGAAAATAAAACTTTCACAATAAATTTTTTATAAAACCCCAAAAATGAAATAAATGAAAATACAGGTACCCCATAACTGTAAGAAATAAAATGACCCAATTTAGACACGTTACATCTTAAAGGTACAACTTATACAACTTGCTAAAAGCTATAACTATATAGCTCTAGAAAGTTAATATAGATGATGTCTATGACAGTGGACTCACCCAACTACGCATTTACTGGCTTATTCCTGATCTTGGAAATATAAGGATTTCACTGCTGCTTATGATAGCACAGCTAATAAGAAAACAGAATAGGCTAATCCTTTTTTTTATAATTTTTATTTCTTTTTCACAGTATCAGCCTTTTGGACTTTTATAGAACTGTGCTGGTTTTTCCAAAATTTTAAGTTAAACATGATTAGTTTTTTGTAATACAAATTTTATTGTTTACCTGGTTTTTGTTATAATTAAAATAGTCACTTGTCTACCAACCTAATTAAAAAAGAAGATCAACTTATATTCTGATTTTTGATTTCACCAAATTAGGAGCTTTGGTTACTGATAAATTGACAGTGTATGATTTCCCAATTGACCGTGATCAGTACCTGACAACAGATAATCTGTATTATAATGAATATTCACATGTTTTGAACTGTGTATGTCTCCCTGCATGAATCATTTTCAGTGAAGTAGTGAAATTTTACACTTTTCAGTAATGTAAAAATTATTTACCCAACGGCAGACTACGGATTTATCAAAATCATCTGATCTGGGGACAGACTCTGATTTCAATTTCCATTAAATCCATTTAATTTTTATATTACTTACAGATATACCCGAAGGTGCTGATGGTCTTTCTGTTATATTTTTTTATTATCTGTTGTGAACCTACCAGTGTTTGCTTCACTTGTCATATATTTTAATAGGTTATCCAGAACTTGTCATGTTTGGCTACACAGTACGCTGACTTTACCACCAAATTAAAGTATAACTATGATTAATATTGTTAATAAAAATATACATACTTTAGTGCAAAAGTGCATTAACATTATTGCGACTGCACTAATAATTAAAGTAACGCAAGACAAAACAGGAATAACGGATACAGAATTGATTGTGAATCTATGAACAGCTGAGAAAAAGTGTTTGGAATAACAAATGAATGCTGTCTAGACTGGGAACGAGTCCACTGAGTTAGAAAACAAACGTGTAGAACAAGCAAAGTACGTTATCTAAATTTGCATCCATTACATCGTTTAAGTGAATGACACATATTTGTGCAGTGTGATTGATGCTGATAGTTCA
The DNA here is from genome assembly GCA_034769895.1 of Magicicada septendecula. NCBI lineage: Eukaryota > Metazoa > Arthropoda > Insecta > Hemiptera > Cicadidae > Magicicada > Magicicada septendecula. The sequence continues at coordinate 570,416,108 of CM068369.1, forward strand.
GATTTGTCAAGAGTATACTTGCCAGGCTGGGGACAGGTAGTGGTATTAACCTTGTTTTTAGCAGGTGAAGTGGTTAGCTGTATCACACTCTCTTGAGGTTTCCAGTATGGCAATTTACATATTTTTTTGATTCTTTCATGATTATTAACTTTTTTGGTTTTTCTTCTTCCAGCGTGAGGGTTGTGGAGGCATTGTGTTCCAAGCTTCTTATAGAATTCCTGCTGTGGGTACTACAAATTCTGTGGGGGTTCCTAGATGTGGCCTGCTACTCGCTATGAAGTTTCAAATAGACAGACATAGTTTAATTCAGTTTTAGGGTTGAGGATTCACTTGGCATAGAGGGGCATTGACCTAGGTCTAATGGGGGGGGGGGGGATTATCCTGGAAGCAGGCCCAGCAGTGGTAAAACTTACTAGAATGTGTCTGTATAATGGTGCTCAGGGAATAGACATGTACAGATTCTCGGATGATCTGGTTTGAAGTAAGTTAGTGGGCTTACTGGCCCAGCGCAATCCTTGGTCCAGAACAGACCGAGTCTTATGCTTATGGGGATATATGCAAGGTGCTATGTAACCAGATAAGGTGCTATGAAATATCTTCTCAGCCATTTGCCATCAATATATGGCAGTTTAGTTATGTTGTTGTTGACTCGAATATATTGTTACGGCGGTCTACTGATCGCCGTATGGTACAGTGGAAAACAATACAGACACCAATTAAGTCACTAATCACCAGCTTTAATCACAATTAAACAGTTTGTAATCAACAAGATAGTCTCTTACAACAAATCAAAATAAAAATTGTTCACATACAATAATAATGTCAACTAATATAAAACACAATTGTATTACAATTGTCCCACACAATTATAAAACACATAGCACTTTGCCACAATACTTCAAACTGCACTGTGTAAATCACCCGACAATAACTGAACTAAGCGCCTCTGGATGCTTATACGAGGGCTATTCAGAAAGTAACCTCTGTTTGCTGCGTAGCGAGACAAGTAATGGGGGAAGTGGCGTTATTCCTGTGCTGACTTGTATAATGGCTCAGTACGCATCCAGCTGCTTAGTGGAGATGTCGCGCTGTCGTTCTTTCACTCATTATAGCCTTTCAAAAGGAATGCTGCAATAGAAAACCCTGCCAAATGCAAAGTATGTGTTGTGATAAGATTTCTGATGGCAGAAAACCTTTCAGCGGCAGACTTTCATCGTGCACTATGTACTGCCTAAACGTTATGAGTGAAGATGTGGGTCAATGGGTTCATTTGTTTAAAAGTGGAAGAACAAACATTCGCGATGAGGAAAGGAGTGGCAGGCTATATCCATAGTCAGTGATGAAAATTGATGAAAGAGTCCGTGAAAACCGGCGGTTAAAAATCTCTTATCTTTCTGACCAATTCGTGCAAATTTCTCAGACTGTTTTGTACGACTTTCGTATTGTGAGACTTTTAAAAAACTAAGAAGAGCCATCCAGAACAATCACCGAGGTCTGCTGACTTCTGGTGTCTTGTTTTTGCACAACAACGCTCGGCCTCACACTACTCGGCAAACACAAGAAGCCCAGATTTGGCTCCCAGTGATTTTCACCTGTTTATGAATATGAAGAAGTGGCTTGATACCCAGCGCGTTGATAATCACGAAAAACTTCATGATGCTATGACAGGCTGGCTGCGATCCTCGGCGGCAGAATTTTATGAAGAGGGGATTTCCAAACTGGTCAAACGCTATAATAAATGCTTACATTTAAACAGCGATTATGTAGAAAGTACTGAAAAGCTGTAGTTTTAAGATGTATATAATAAAATTTATGTCTGTACGTCCGTGTTTTATTTATAGTCAAACGGAGGTTACTTTCCAAATAGCCCTCGTATTTGTACCCTGCTAAAATTCCAGACTCATCCATACTACATATCAGCGCTACACTAGAGTGTAATTGATTGCGGCCTTGAGATGGTGGCAGAGCCTAGAAAAGTCTTGCTAACACATGTTGAGAACACGTACACACACAATATTACACCCGGATTCCGCTGGAACACTTGATACATGGTGACAATGATTTACCTAGTCAGCAGGTCATTGATTTTTTCTTTTTTTTTATTATATACCATGTCTGAGCTGTGTACATATTTACCAGTCACTTGTTACCTTAATTAATTACACTAAAATCTGGCTTTGCTAATGACATAACTTTCTTTGTTTCAGCTGTGTGGACTTTGCTTGGTGTGTGGTTAATGTCAGCATTGAAGCTACCAGAAATGCCTGTTTCACTCACCGGTGCTGTTTTTAGAGCTGCAGCAGCTATTGTCTGTGCCTTTGCATCATCATCATGGTATTTTTACTTAGGGTACTTACTTACTTGTCCTTCAATACTGATCGGACCGTTAGCAAGATCACAGATATCTAAAATTGTAACTCCACATGAAGTAGGTAAGTAAGTTATATATGCAATGGTAGTATGAGATGTTGAAGTCAGAAGTAATTTTGTAAACAGTGCTTGCACCTTATTAACAAATATTATAAATATTAATCTTATTTATTACATGTAAATCTGAGTATACTGCTTTGTATTTTTTTCTTTAATGAACATGTACTTCAATAGTGCCACTTTTAGTAAACGTCTTTACTTGGCCACAGTCTGGGTAAAGGTTTATCCGGGTATTATAGCTGACTTTGAATGGTAGTCACGTTGTAACCTAGTATGATGTCATCAGTTGGGTATGGCCTCTAAAGACGTTATCAGCATCTTGTAAGTCTGGTGATGGGGCTGCCTGTTTAGAGCTTCCAGAGCTCTAGAGCTGCCTGTTTAGAGCTCTAGGTTTCATTCCGATCCACATCTTGTAGGTTTTTCCATTTTTTCTGCTGTTGGGAACATAATCCTTTTTTACCATTGAGACCATGGGATTTCCCTTACTTAAAAGGGACTTAACAACTCATCAGTTCAACTCTGTATTACAGTCGTTTTCAGAAATTCTCTAACATTTTTTTTTTTTTTTTTTAATTGAATGTTACTTTTTTTTGTAAATGTAGAAACAGCTTAACGTATCACATATAATTAATAAATAAAACAACTTGTTTATTAAAGTAACAATACTGCAATATTGTTAACACTTTACACTGATGCACGTAGTGTTAAATGCCGGAATGGATGATGCTTGTATGCCATATGGGCACTCGGTTTTCGTATGTTTCTACACATTTACCCATACACATACATGCTATCAAATCAAAGTCCGTAGCGTGAGGCTAATTCATATGTTACATACAAGGGTGGGGTGAAAAGTTCGGCCCCTGAATAAGAAAAAAACATTTTTTTTATTAATTTGCTTTTATTTCTCAACATAATCTCCATTTAGCTCGATACACTTTTCCCAATGATGTTCTAGAGCAGTTATGCCAGACTGATAAGCTGATTTGTTGTGATCCTCAAAATAGCCATTTACAGCATCGCTGACTTGCTTGTTGTCCCCAATTCTTTTTCCTCTGAGCCATTTATTTTGAGGTTAGTAAAGAGATAAAAGTCGGTGGTTGAGGAAGCAATTCGAACTTTAATTCATTTATTTTAGCAATTTCAACAATTGATGTGTGAGCTGGTGCATTGTCTTGGTGAAACAGGACTTTCTTTTTCACTAAATGTGGCCGTTTTTTTCTTGATTTCATCATTTAAATGCTGCAGTAAGTTCGAATGAAGAGTATTCCACGTGCATCCCAAAAAACAGTCACCATAACCTTATCAGCAGATGGAATTGTGTTTGCCTTCTTTGGAGTTGGTTCTTCACCTTTATTTAGGAGTCCATTGTTTTGACTGTTGTTTGGTCTCAGGAGTGTTGTGGTGGACTCAAGTCTCATCAACAGTTATGAATCGACACAAAAATTCGGTTTGATTGCTCTTATAAAGTGCCAAACAATCCGTTGAAACATCCTTTCGACATTGTTTTTGGTCAGGTGTGAGCAAATGCGGCACCCATCTCGCGCACAGCTTTGTCATACTCAAATGTCCGTGTAAGATGTTACACACACGTTCCACTGATATGCCAACAGTCTCTGCTATCTCACCCACTTTCACTCAATGGTCTGCCAAAACCATTTTGTGGATTTTTTTCTATTGTTTCTGGTGTAGTCACTCACTTCAATGGGACGTCCACTGCGTGGTTCATCAGTTGTTCTTGCCCGGCCCATTTTCAATTCAGCAATCCAGGGCTTAACTGTTGTATTCGATGGAGAAGAATCCCCAACGTTGAATCCAGCTCCTTTTTTATATCAGTTGCAGTTAAGCCTTAAAAAAAAAATTACGGCACGAATTTCCAATTTGTCCATTGTTAAAACAATGCTTGAGGTGCTTACTTCGAAGATTTGAAATTGAGTCTACGAGGTGTACAGCCATACAACACAATCGAAATAATGAGCATAGCGGCGCCATCTCTTTGTGAGGCCCGGAACTTTTCACCCCACCCTCGTAGTCTGATGTTATAATTTATTTCAGTATTGTACCATAGATGTCCCAAACCAGCGAAGTAATAAGTGTTCAGGTTCAGTTGATGCATGTTCTAGGCGCATTATGTTTCTAACATAAACAAAATGTCAATCACACATGATTTTGTACTTGAATCAATATATGAAAATTCTGGTCAGTTGGATTCCAAAATGGATTATATGGAGAAGAATGTATCTGCGAACCTGATGAATCTTCTAGTAATGAAACAGAAATATAATTTCATACACACAACCTAAAAGAATTACGTGTATTTTCGTATATATTTTATTTTTATTCTTTCATGCTGTAATAGTTATATTGGTTTTCCTTGTATACAGATGCATCACGAAAAGGAACAGTCCTGGAAAATAGGAGGAAATCGTAACAGTGATGTTGATGCTGATTGGGCTAATAATGATATCCAGCCAACTCTCACTGTGTTTGAATGAGAATATGCTATGTTAGAACTAAGTGATGAAAATTGTTCAGAAGTTCACTGTGTTGTACTATTATTTTCTTTTTTTACTTTTTACTTAGCATTTCTATACACCAAACTGCTATTTACTGGAGGCCATTTTACCAACATGACTTCCATACCACCAAGGTCAACCCAGAGTTTCGTGTAAGCGTGTTATTGGAGAACAGAAATTAGGTTATTTGAAATAAATGACTTGAGTCTACTTGTTTTTTAAAAAAATTTCGTTTTATTTATTAAATAATTAATTTAACTCTGCATATTCAAAAACATTAAATTGATTTACTTTCTGTCATAAACAAAATATTCTTTTCTCTCTTCTACACGTGTTACAATTTAAACAATAAACGACACATTGGTTAATGAGAAATTTACCCTTCTTTCATATGAAGTTATATAAATTCAAAATAGTGACAAGAAAAATAAATATTGAAAAACACAATTTAAATTTACTAAACTGAATTTTTCTTACATTCTACTAAACAAACCAGTACCTTTACTTTTGCTTATATTTTCCCTTGTTCCCTCTCTCTCTCTCTCACACACACACACACACACACACACACACACACACACACACACACACACACACACACACACACACACACACACACACACACACACACACACACACACACACACACACACACACACACACACACACACACACACACACACACACACACACACAAGTTATTTATTTTCCTCTACCCCCGTTTATTTAATGAGCTCTTTCAATCTTTATTTCTTCGGTGTTGAAAGGTTTGATTGAGATGTTTATGAAAATTAGTTGATTAGTTATTATTGGTACTTAGCCATTTCGAAGACGTTCCAAACGGTTTCACCACCGCCAAGTGTTATTCGCTATTTTCACTGGTCACTCCGAACTTTTATGTTTAAACTTATAAGTTTATCGCTGTACCTGTACGATCATTATTCAGTTCACTACTATTTTAGATTACATTTTATAACATTTTGTCGGCCGACGTTAATTATGCTCGAGGTTTTTTTTTTTGTCCGCGCGGTCTAAAGAATTTTAGTCGACTGAAGAGCATACAAAATGGTCATCGTACTCTTTGCGGCCACCAACTTGCTATCGGATTGGCTGATGAGCATCGCGCGCTTTTCTCGTCACCTCGTGAAAGGCGGTAAGGAAATCCTGTGCGTAACTTTTACGTCGCTAAGGGTGACACACGCGCGCTCGTACACATTCCAACGTTATAATGGCTTTTGTACCTTGCACTGCTTGGTACCAGACTGACTACCGGGTGTTCAAAAAGTCAAGCTTTTGGTGATCTAAAATATTGCCTAGCCTAGTTGGCCACAAATTGTTACAATTATTATGAATTAAAACCCTCTGTTTTATTTGCCCCATTACAATACCCCTCCCCCCACTGAGAGGTTTCTGCCGAAACAGAAAAACTCTCATTGCTAAAACCCAAGAGGACCAGCAAAGATATGGTGCCACTGACCCCCCGTAAATCCTTATTAACATCATGGGTAACTTACCCCCCTAGTCAGGTGACTGCGGCTGCACCTGCATGACCTTACTGGACTTCCCTCTCGAGATCCCGACACCACAAAGTCAGACAGGCTTGCCACCACAGTATCACCTGACTCTGTAACAATGAAACAAAAACATCAAGAACTGGTCTTTTACAATGCCATATCCCCAACTGGTTTGTTTTCCTCTTAGGCCATACTGGTTTGTTCTTTGCAAAGTACTGGTTATGTATATACTATGCTCTTAATGGCTAAGAGGAAAACAAACCAGTTGGGGATATGGCATTGTAAAAGACCAGTTCTTGATGTTTTTGTTTCATTGTTACAGAGTCTGGTGATACTGTGGTGGCAAGCCTGTCTGACTTTGCGGTGTCGGGATCTTGAGAGAGAAGTCCAGTAAGGTCATGCAGGTGCGGCCGCAGTCACCGGACTAGGGGGGTAAGTTACCCATGATGTTAATAAGGATTTAAGTATTATATATATATTACAACGGTACACGTTGCTGTATTTAATGTATTTTGAATTAGTGCTGTGTTTATACTCATATAACATTTATATATAATATTACTAACAACGTGTATGTATAATTGGGGTTCAGGTGTAATTATAATAAGGGTAACTCTTTTTAGGAATCGTAGTATGTTTCCATTTATTAATTTAAACAAACATAAAAAATAGTAATATAAAAATAATCATTACTTCGCCATACGATATCCGTTATCTATGGTTTCAAAGTTTCTTTACTTGCCGTGTTGTCATCACAAACATATATCTTATATTATAAATTTTAATTAAAAACTTTCTTCATTATACTATGATTTCTTGACTACTCAGTCTAAATGTGTGCTTTTTTATAAAAAATTGTTAATACATTCTTATTCTATATTTTCTTTATACCTTTTTACGGCTTTATAATCATTTTAACACAATTAATTGATTATTTTCAATGACTACGTTATGTGCTTTCACTAAGAAAAAGTTAAATTAATTACTTGTTCATTTTCCAAGCAAGGATTTAACGTATTTTGACTGTTCATTCATTAAAGAATATTCTGATTACACATAAATTACATTGGTTTTATCTCTATCTACATACTTATTATTTACTCTTACAAACTTTTTTTTTAATGTCTTTCTCTTTGATAATTATATATTGGTTTTTCGTCACCTTAAATTCTGCAGAGTTGTCCCATGTCCTCCAGTGATTCCGTTGGTTCGCTCCTCCCGGATGTCCTCTTGTCCTCACTGCTCGTCCTCTCGTCTCTCGTCCTTCATGGTACATTGGCTGCTGTAGATTATGATGACGTGTTGCTCTGGATCTGTAGCTGTTATGATAGAACCGTCTCTAGTCCTCTGCGTCTCGTTCCTCTGCTAGTCGTTCTCTCGTCCTCTGTCAGGAGTTGATGTTCTTAGTTGTCGACTGCTTGTAGACGTCCGACGATTTCTTTATTACGGTACTTTTTAATTCTTGTTTTCATTAATACTGTATATCAAAACATTTGCCGTAATACTTTATAAGTTGAGCTTAAAAAAAGATCATACTGATGTTAGACCTAGCGTCTAACTTTGTCCAAAGTTGTTAAAAAATTCGCGTCTTGGACGGACATAGCGTACCGCCGCGACTGAGGTAATTTAGAAGAGAGAGATTAGCTCTCCTGGGCTTCTATTTATATCCACCAAGAAAACTGCAGCTGTCGATTCAGGAATCAGCCTGTCGACAGTTGAACTATGGCATGATAGCCCCCACTCTCGTCCTGTTTCACATAATTGCACTTTTTTTGCCAATCGCACTGTTTAATGTAGATTTCACGGCAATAAAATATTGTCTAATTTAATGACCTATGTGATGTGCAATTATCGTGATGCTCGCACCACTAGTGTAATTATAATGCTTTAAAAATCGCACTGGATTCGCACTGATTGTCCGAATTACATAAAATTCGCACTGCACTTGTGTCTGATTTTTACACATTTTTAGAAGTTTTTACCTTCTCGCTAACATTTATGGTTTGCTGAATATTAAATATATTCTTAATTTAGCATTGACTTGGGGTGAGGTTGCAAACTTTCAGGATCAAACAGGCTTCACGCACACACACTATTTACTTGTATACACACATGCAGTGGTAATCGCGTGATGTTTACCTGTTGGTTCCTGCTTGAAAGCCAGCTTCCAATCTCACACCTGCTCGTCTATTATATATTATTGAAATTAACTTAAATATTTATTTTATATTATGTATGTGCATTACAGCCTATGCTTGTATTGTCGCAATATATATATATATATATATATATTGCAACGTAATAAATTGCAAATTTAATTTAATTTAAATTTGTGGAGCCCCACGATCTTGGAGCACCAAATTTATGCAACGTTACATACACATAAATAGGCATGAACGATCTCACGTTCAAGATTGACAAATTCTTTAAACAATCTAACATTTAAATTGGGTGTCAGGTGTATCTGCAATAAGAACTCTATGTAACTTGAAACGATAATTAAAATTTATTTGATACTATAAAAAAATATGTGCACATGGCACTGACTTCGATTTTAAAACATTAGTTATTATTTGTTATTATGCCGTAAGGCTTAAGATATATACATCCTTACTGACTAAATATTCTATGCTACTAATTATTATATAAAAGATAAATCTCATTTTCAGACTACTCAGTCTATTAATATGTTCCAAAATCAATTTTTAAATCTTTTTTTCTATATTGTAACGTACTCAAAATATTAATAGTTATTGTTTCTCAGTACTGTTTTCTCAAATACTAATTGTTTTTATTTAAATGCTTTGTAATCATTTTATATCATATTAATTTGAGCTCTTGTTACGTTAATCGTATTTCTAAAACATCTATGATTTTAACTCTACTATACAAGAAACATTGCTCTTATTTTTAAATAAAATATTAATGTCTTTAACTGTCTTTGAATTCTTTGTATGATTAAGATATGAATAAGTTGTCTATCACCTTATTGTCGTCAATCATACTCGATCATTTTTGTTCCATCGGTATTCGTCCTCGTCTCGCCTCCAGCGTTGGCTGTCTCCCTTCTCCTCTTGTCCAGCGTCGGCTGTCTCTCTCTCTGGAACTCTCCTCTTGTCCAGCGTCGTATCTCTCTCTGGAACTCTCCTCTTGTCCAGCGTCGTATCTATCAGCGTCGTACATTTGTGTGTGTGTGCACGTCGATTCAGGTCGAAACACCTGTTCATATTTTTGTCTGAGCCAAGCTTGCAATCCCTAACATGCTTATTTGTAATATATTATTAATTATTTACAGTTTATTAAGTAAATTTAAATTTTTATATTCCATGCTCAGTACATCACTTATTTGTACTGTCGCATTATTCCTCTGCTTGGTAACAAAAAAAAATTTAATAAATTTATTTATTATAATTTTTTATTTATTTATTTATTATTATTATTTGCAAAAAAAATTTAACAAATAATAAAGAATAATATTCGTCATTTCACCCTTAATTGGAGTGTATACAACTGTCTTACTTCCCCTCTTCGTACGCTCACTGCTCGCGACCTTGTAATAGGGTGGCTTTACAAACAGCTGATTTGACTGGTTTCATTGACCTCTGTTTTCATGTGTAGAACTTCCTAAATGACGTTGCGTGGAATTTACCAATTTCTTTCTTCTGTATCTCATCATATACGATGAAAGTGTTCTGTCCTACTTATGTGTGTACATTCGGTCCTTAATTTTACATTATCTTAATTCATACATTCTTACCTTCGCTTCTAATCTTCCTTAGCTCTTTTCTTAACATGACATTACTTTATCTAATACATTACTTATACAATACATTAACATTCATTACCTTTTAATACATTTCTTTAACATTACCTTTCTGATCGTTACTACTTTCTTGAAATAACTTCTGTAACAGAATACTCTTTTAGCTTGTAGTGTGTCGCATGATCAGTTACAGAGGAACTGTCTTGGAAAACAACGATATTTTTCTCGAAGTCCTTAATCCTAAGTAGTCTCTGCCCTTATGACTTTTCACTCTCGCTTTCTTCTGTGTCCTTGTATCTTCAATAAGTGTTCGCTTGATCAGTCGTTCTAACAATTATGGCAATTATTGCTCATCTTAATCATTTCTTCATATTTATAACATATCAATAATAACATTCCTTACCCTCACTAATACATTTCTTAATTAACCCTTTAAAATAATATTCCTTATAACATTTCTTAATTATATTCTCTTATATTATTATTAATAATTAATAGTAATATTATTTTTCTCATTTAAAAATAATTATTTATTTTCGGGTATTGAGTTCGGTTTGGAGTCGTTAGAACTGACACCCCTCATTATACAGTTGATTGTTGTACACAGGAAATTCATTGTGTTCACCCTCGTGTAAACAACGTCCGCGTTCCATTGTACGAGGGCTATCCAGAAAGTAACAGACGTTTTGACCGACCGCGGCGGTGGGCGGGGATAGAGCCGCCATCTTGGTGTCAGAACGTTCCTACACTCAGTACGCATCCAGCTGTGGTAGCGTGCGGTCTGTGCCCCTCTTACTTTGCTCTCTGTGACGTTTTCAAATGTGCGCTGCAATAGAAAATCCCGCCACTTGTGAGGTACGTTCTGTGATTAGGTTTTTGTTGGCAAAAAATCACAAACCAATTGAAATTTATCGCCAACTTTGTGATGTGTACGGAAAAGGAATAATGAGGGAAAGCCGAGTGAGGCAATGGTGCATTGATTTTAAAAATGGCCGTACCAATGTGCACGATGAGGACCGCAGTGGTAGACCTAGCCTTGTGACTGATGAACTGGTGATGAAAATCAACGACAAAATTCGTGAAGATCGTCGTTTCACGATTACGGAACTTTCGAAACATTTTCCCCAAATTTCACGGAGTTTAGTGCATGAAATTGTGGCGGAAAAGCTTGGTTACCACAAATTTTGTGCTAGGTGGATTCAGAAAATCCTAACGGAAGACCACAAAAAACAGAGACTGGCTGCAGCACTAACTTTCCTCGAAGATTACGACAAAAATGGTAACAAAGTTATCGATCGTATTGTAACTGGGGACGAGACTTGGGTGAAGCATGTCAATAGTGAAACAAAAAGGCAGTCGATGGAATGGGGACACACAAATTCTCCCAAGAAACCAAGGAAGTGTTTGCAAACGCTGTCAGCAAGAAAGATCAAATGTGTTTTGGGACTCTGAAGGAGTGATTCTCGTTGATTTTCTTGAACGTGGCACAACAATTAACTCAGAGAGGTATTGTGAAACACTGAGAAAGTTAAGGCGCACGATACAAAACAAGCGTTGGGGAAAACTTAGTGCGAAGGTTTTGTTTTTTCACGACAACGCACGTCCACACACGCCAATCGTACCCGAGAGCTCTTCGATGGTTTTGGATGGGAGGTGTTCGATCATCCACCATACAGCCCGGATTTGGTGCCGAGCGACTATCACCTCTTCCCAGCGATGAAGACATGGCTCGCTACACAACGCTTTGATACTGACGCCGAACTGCATGCCGGTGTAAACCAGTGGTTGAAATCGCAGGCGGCAGATTTCTACAGAGGCGGTATTGAACAACTTGTGCCACGGTATGATAAGTGCCTTAATTTGAATGGCGATTATGTAGAAAAATAGCTTAAGAGTGTACCTTTCAAATGTATATAATAAAATTTTGGTTTTTCATTTTGTAAATTTTTTATTTCAAAACGTCTGTTACTTTCTGGATAGCCCTCGTATTATTCCCTCGTTACCTTTCCGTTGCATAGCTGCGACGTTTGTGTGCGTACTTACCTTGTGAACGTTTGTTTTGATCGTATAAGTCACCTGTTCATAGAGCAATGTTTTCATCTTGCCTGTCGGCCACTTAAAATCTACCCTCTTTCTCTCGTTACAAATGCTTCGCTCTTTCTCAATTCTCTCGTCACTAGTTTGGTTGAGTGAACTTACCTGAACAGTTGTCGACGGTTTTTTCATACGTTGTTTATGATAACCTCTGTAGTTTTCATACTTACAGTTATAATTATCGTTATTATAATTATCGTGCGTATATCTAACATCATATTTACCACAATTTTGCGTAGTGTTTTGCCTAGATAACTTACTATGTTTCTTGTTAGGCCTACAGTGATATTTATCTCCGTAAGTGTGGTGTCTTATGTGTTTCAAATGTGTCATCTTGTGTGATTTACTATTGTGTGTGTGCCTCACACTTGGAATATCGCTATTAATAAGGTATGTTTTATTAACCTTTATTTGCTTCTCCTCCTTAATGTTAATTACTTTTTTATAATTATCGTTAGTAATTACATATGTATTTTCAATTTGTATGAATTCTTCACATACTATCTTTTCACATATTAGCTCCGTTTGTTTATTAATTATTCCACAGACATTTTCTGCGATCATGTCAATACGTCTGTTTGTATTAACAATTTTTTCAGTTAACTGCGCATTACTGTCAATTATACTTTGTTTTATTTCAATCTTATCAATTTTTAACTCTTCTAAACTCTCTGTAATTTTTATAGTGTCCTGTCTAAAATGTTCGGACTGTAGCTCTATTTATTTTCTAAACTTTCTGTTAGTTTCTTATTAGATTCTTTTAATTCGTCTATTCTAGCATTTAAATTTTCTGTCTGTTTTGTGCTTAATTCATCGACCCAGGCACGCATCATCATCTGGAATGCTTCGACGTCTAAATTTCCTGAAGTCGTCATGTTGAAGTATTATTAAAATATTTATTTAGTAGTAATTCTTTAAAAATTATTATTGATAACCGTTCCCTACTTATTTATTTATTTCTGTATTTTTATTAATAGTTATTATTAATACTCATTACAGTTACACCTGTTACATAGACAACAATATTATTTGTGGGCGCCAGCTGTGTGATTACACAACAATTTAACATTACATTCAGTTACTGTTTAATATAAATAATAATTACATATTATACATTTTTCATTTAACACACTCTTTATATTTTTTTAGAGCAACCATTTAGCTACATAAAAAAATTTTAATAGTTAAATGATGGGGATCGGGTCATACATTCATGAGCTACAATTTATGTCACAAATTTTTGTACATAAATTTAGGCATGTCGGGCCTCACGTGCAGGGCGACATTCTATGCAACATTTTTATTTTGTTAAAATTTAATTTCAAATACAAATACACTTCTATTTGTTTTTTGAATAGCCCCACGTTCTTTGGGAGCCATTCTATGCAACGTAATAAATTGCAAATTTAATTTAATTTAAATTTGTGGAGCCCCACTATCTTGGAGCACCAAATTTATGCAACGTTACGTACACATAAATAGGCGTGAACGATCTCACGTTGAAGATTGACAAATTCTTTAAACAATCTAACATTTAAATTGGGTGTCAGGTGTATCTGCAATAAGAACTCTATGTAACTTGAAACGATAATTAAAATTTATTTGATACTATAAAAAAATATGTGCACATGGCACTGACTTCGATTTTAAAACATTAGTTATTATTTGTTATTATGCCGTAAGGCTTAAGATATATACATCCTTACTGACTAAATATTCTATGCTACTAATTATTATATAAAAGATAAATCTCATTTTCAGACTACTCAGTCTATTAATATGTTCCAAAATCAATTTTTAAATCTTTTTCTATATTGTAACGTACTCAAAATATTAATAGTTATTGTTTCTCAGTACTGTTTTCTCAAATACTAATTGTTTTTATTTAAATGCTTTGTAATCATTTTATATCATATTAATTTGAGCTCTTGTTACGTTAATCGTATTTCTAAAACATCTATGATTTTAACTCTACTATACAAGAAACATTGCTCTTATTTTTAAATAAAATATTAATGTCTTTAACTGTCTTTGAATTCTTTGTATGATTAAGATATGAATAAGTTGTCTATCACCTTATTGTCGTCAATCATACTCGATCATTTTTGTTCCATCGGTATTCGTCCTCGTCTCGCCTCCAGCGTCGGCTGTCTCCCTTCTCCTCTTGTCCAGCGTCGGCTCTCTCTCTCTCTGGAACTCTCCTCTTGTCCAGCGTCGTATCTCTCTCTGGAACTCTCCTCTTGTCCAGCGTCGTATCTCTCTCTGAAACTCGTCTCTTGTTCAGCGTCGTATCTCTCTCTGGAACTCTTCTCTTGTCTAGTGTCGAATCATTAATGGCTCTTCTTAAGTAGTGCTGTTATTAATTAAAATGATTGTCTTTACAGCTTAGTTACGTATTTGTACGTAACTGGCAACTTTAAACTGTTTACGGAAAAAAATAAATGTCCCGTGCTGACGGGCATAAGCTCCCGCTGCACCGTGGATGATTCAAGAAAGAGAACCACTGCAGCTTGCGTGTCCTATTTATACCCATGTCTTGGTCGACACCCTGCAGTGATACAAAATCAACATGTTAGAAACTGTCTCTGGCGTCAGTTCCCCCACTCTTTGTCAGATTCGCTATTTTTTATATTTCTGCGAATTGCAGAGTCCTGTAAGTATACTCTTATACTTATCTTATAACTAATTTTACAACACATGTTCACTGTAATTTTGGACATTGCAACTTAACCCTTTCGATTTGTACACAGTTATTTCACTATTGCACTTGTACGGTGTGTCACTTTCGCGTGGTTTTCGTACACAGTATTTAGTAAATTTATTTACATTTTATGGTGCTTTTGGATTTTAATTCTTAATTCTAGTTTATGAATAATTACGGAAAAACAGTAATTGTGCAATTATTCATCTTGGGGTGGCAAACTCGCCTGCAGAGACCTGCGTTCACACACACTAGCAAAATACTGGTGTACACACTTTCAGTTACATTTGTGTGTGTGTGCACGTCGATTCAGGTTGAAACACCTGTTCATATTTTTGTCTGAGCCAAGCTTGCAATCCCTAACATGCTTATTTGTAATATATTATTAATTATTTACAGTTTATTAAGTAAATTTAAATTTTTATATTCCATGCTCAGTACATCACTTATTTGTACTGTCGCAATATATATATATATATAGTAACGTAACGAAGTTAAGGTCCCATACGTTACATAAAAACTTTGTTACTATCGAATTAAAACAATACCCAATGTGTGCCATAATTAAGGTCAGGAAGGTAAACCTCACATAATAAGTATATTAATAATACCTAGTAAGGTTACTAGGTAATAAAATAATAAAAATGTCTATAAATATAAAATATGGAGTGATCAGTGGAGGAAGTAAACAATAAACAGTGTCTAATTGACTTTGATAATATTTACTTTGAAATTACTATAGACAGTTTGAACTGAGAGTAGACTGTTTAATTGATATTTAATGTTTTATAATGATGTACATGTTGTTGTGCTTTATCATGATATTTTGTTTACATGATATTTATTCTGTGTTTTGTATGTAGCAGATGTGAAGCAATTGCTTTAAGAAAGTATTAAGTAATTGATACTAATTTCATTCATGTTAAATGTTATAAGAATAACTATTTGTGTATTTACTTTGAGTAATTAATGAAGATATCGTAAGATAATATTTGTAAACTTGGCCAGGAAGGCAATAATTGTTAATAAATTGTCAAGGGGTCATTGTAATTATGTTATAAACAGATGAAGGGTTCAATAATAAAATAGATAATAATAAATTGAAATCAGGATAAAATAAAATTAGAATAATTGGCCATAAGCCAGTGACTCATTGTACAGTAGGTCAGGTCAGTAAAGTTAAATTAAAAATTAAAAATTAAACACATGTAATAAAACAAATAGGCCTAAAATTAGTATTTTGTAAAAGGAAAATAATACCTGTTAAACTAAGTCGGTCAAGAAGAAAATGTAGAGAAATGTATATGGTTTAATAATGCATATTAGAGGAAAGTTTTATATGATTTAATGTAATTTTAATAAGGGAGTATTTTATTAAATAAGTGTAAGAATATTTCCTAATTACGGCTCTAGGATAACAAATATTATCCAATAACAGAAGAAGAAGATGGTTGTCAGGGACAACTAAATGCAAGATATCTTGTTGATTTCAACACTCAATTGTTATATGTGAATGGGTAGAGTTGAGTTAATACAAATTTAAAAAAGAAAACCAAAACTAAATGAATCAGATTAAAATATATCAAATTTCATAAACAGAAATCCATTAAAAAAGGACTGAGTAGTGACTTCCGAATCTATCTCTCAGTAAATATAATTCGATATACCATTAAAGTTAAATGAATTCAAAAAAATAAATCATTCAACCTACTAACAGCAAAAGAGTAATGATGAAGATGAACTATAATTAAATAAAGATGAGCCATAGCCGAGGGATGCCAAATTAATTAAAAATATATTAAAAAACAGACGAAGAAATTTAGAATCACGTCCAAACCTCACTTTCCACAACCGAACGAAGTCTTAATACTACACAAATTCCATTGGGACCTGTAACCACCAGAACCGGGAAGATTCACGAAGATTAGAACTGAAACTTCTACTACATCCTGGGACATCAATACCAAACTTTTATTGAGAAGCTGGATGCTGATATTTTCCAGACATCAAAGCAACATTCTGTTCTCATCTCTGCGTAGTGAAACACGGCCACATTAAGTATTGTCAACGTACGGTAAAAAACCTGCTTAGATTTGAATTTTATATAATAAGATTTTATAACTAAATTGTAATACCTAGTAACCTTAAAAATTGCATTACCTGACCTTACTAATAGTTAAAAGAACTACATGTACCCTGAGATAAAAAACAAATTAAATATTATAATTAAATTTTAACACATCTAAAACCCGAATTCAATAACGAATCGATTACGTATTGTGTAATCGATATGGTGTATTAGTGGCAAGAGGAAGCATCTGTTGGAATTGAGAAATATATAAAATAAAGAATCCTTCTTGAATTTGACGATTTCTTGTTATTTGTAGAATAATTAGTGTATTTCGAATAGGTTGTAAGTTACAGAGAAAGGAACATGAGAAACACATCAAGCGGAACGACTTAACCTATAATAACTGGTCGATCGCAAACCACAGCGCTCGTTTGCTGACAGCTGGTGAATACGGGAGAATAGAGAACTAACTTGCTTTCTCCGCTCTCCTCTCTTTACTCTTTCGATAGTATATACAGACTAGGGTTGGAGAAATATATTGAATTACCCAATATAATAACTGGAATAGAGCGTTTTTCTCTTGTAAAACACTTAATAACTACCTAATGCAGTTATATTATCAATAATCGAATAATATAATCCATAAAAAATAAATTTTCTTTATAATTAGATCAACGTGGATATACGATTTAGATTACAAATACTTGGGCTTAATACTGATACGTGAAAACATTGTATTTCATTACAAATTGGCGAACTCAACAGTGGGGCTTTTGAACATTATCTAATTCAATAAGTAACATCACTGGTTTTTCGGTACAAATTGACGCATCCAATGTGGGGCTGAATTAACTATAAACCCGCAACCGTATTACACTCGTAAACAATAACCATCTCGATACAAATTGGTGTTTACAACGTGGAGCGTATTTAAACCTTGTTCTACATCTAAGAGAGTTTCGTTACAATATATACACCCTTAACTTAAACATATTACATTTGATTGAAACTATATATTATATAATGATACTTTCACTAGGTAGAATTCAAATACAAAAAATTAATTCAACAGTTCAACTATAAGTTCAATTTATCAATATTGTACATAAACGGGTTTCCTCTCCTTAAAACCCCACTGTTGTATTTGTCAATTTGTTTTGTATTACTTTAATTATATAAATCTCGGAGATATTTGGAGTTGTGGAATATATGGATGCAATTAATTAATATTAACTTAACTCTTTAATAATTATCAGTGTTAGTGTGCCTAGAGCTTAAACAACTTAATCGTTATTCTACAATTTCATCCAACCCTATTATACCTTGAAGAGAGATCTGTCTAATTTCGTAATTTTACGCTCCCTCTTTGGTGTCAGATAATTCCGCTATAAGCGCTGCAGTATCGGCTCAACGAAACTTATAGGTTATTTCGATGTTTATATTAACCATTTATTCTATACTTATTCAGTTACTTTTTGTTCCCAGATCACTAAACCATACTCCAAATAACAAGATTTAACAAATATATAAAGGTTCTTTATTTGTTTACTTAATTCACATTAAATAAGATATGTTCTAATTAACATATGCTTGGACTATAGACTTCAGGTATCGATTGTTGATTATTTTAATCCTTTATTTATATTTGGTTATATATTATGTTTTGATTTGTATTTAATTTATTTCAGGGTGTGAAGGTTCTTGTAACTGTGGGGAAGACTAAAAATACATAGATAAGAATGCAAGATTTACAAAATTTATGTGTTGTGTATTTAGTATGATTAATATAATATAATTTACCAGACTCGAATGAAGCAAATCGTGTAGGCGGTTGATCGCTAAATTTAATGTTTGGATGATTATGCAGTACGGTTTTTCTTTCTTCGGTTTAATAATAGTAATTCTTGTCCTGTCCACTTCGGAATACAGCTTCTAAATTGATTTACAGCCCGATTGATGTTTCTTCTGCACCGCCAGGATCCAAATAAGTTCTTCCTTCGGTTGAAGCAATTAGTGTTGTTCCGTGTATTTGCAAGGTTATAATTTCTGGTGTAGTGAATATTATTAATTGTGTTATTGTTAATTCCTTCTATTTGATTAATATCTCATCAATTCCCTTCGGATATGGGACAGTTCAAGTTCTTTCTTGTAGACTTCAATTATTTACTCTCTATTATCATTTCATATTGTAGTGTTATTTTTGTTTATCTGTATTGGTAGTAGACATAAATATTGTCATTAGAATTTTGTATTTTTATAATAGTATCTGGTAATTTCGAATATTACAATTAAATAGATTATTCTTGGGTTTTTAATCTCATCACTTTTTAGTTCATTCAAAGCAATTCTTGTCTTGTCCAAAATCAACAACTTCTTTTTCTTATTTGTCGTCCCTAGCAACATATAATAATTTCTGCCTTCCACATGTTTTGAATATATAGTGTTTCTTTCATATATTTTTTATCTATTCTTTATCAATTTACTGTCCTATCGGAATGTAACTTTACCGATAGTTGGTTTATTATTTTATACACATATTCTACTGGTTTTTTTGATATAAGTCCGTTTTTTTTCTTTTTTATTATATTTAATCCATCTTCGATATTATATTTTACCAATCGATATTATGGCATTATGGTATTATAATTTGTATAAATTTTATTAAATATTATTATTAATTTAATGTTTTTTTTTCTAGCTCTTCATAGCGTATTTATTAATTATTATTAATTGATGCACCTAATCTTTATGTTATGAGTGTTTATATAGTAGTTTTGCCTATTAGGCCTTTTATTGTAAACTGATCTACCTGTGGTTATGTCTGTTAGGCATCTATAGTCCCTTTTATATAAATTCATACATACAATCAAATCTTAATTATTAGCACTTATATAAACAATTATTTTTCTATATCTAATAACAATTTTATCTTGATCTCTTGATCAGATACAACAAAATTCGAATTTATGAACATCGATTAACTGCCTCACACTTCATTCTACGACAGTCATTGAATAATACAACTTGTTTCATTATTTTTCATTAACTCAACACATATTTGATATAACATCACATAAACTTTATCATAACATTTTTGTCATAAAATAATACTTCTTAACACAGAATTCTTATTTGTTATTACCATAAATTAAGTCATTGTTTCATTTTTTGTTTTGCTTTTCATTAAACATATATCATTAGCTATTATTTATCTTACAGGTTTGTTTATTCTAGTCAACACTACCTTGCATCCTTATTTAATTTTGTCTATGATTATAATTGTAATTATTGGATCTCTGTTCTATTATGGGTTTAAATATCAATTTGTTTATTATTCTGTAAACCGTCTTTTATGTAACATGAATGCTAGCATTTCTGTTGCGTTACATATGCTTCTCCTCCTAAAAAAGTTTAGTTTACCTGAATGAAGTTTAGGTCAAATAAACTTGTCTTTTTCACATGCCTTTCTTCATTTCATTGTTAATGGTTGACGATGAGATTCTCAATGTAACTTCATTAGACTAGTATTCACTTTTTTTTTTTTTTTTTTTATCATTTTAATTAATGTTCTTGATCATTTTTATTTCTGTAAACATTATTTGTTGGTAGTTGGCTACACTATTCACTGATACATTAGTTTTACATCTCTTCTATTTATAATTACTGTATTTTTCAATTATTCTTCTGTCAACTCACTTCTTTCTGTTTTCTTCGTCACATTCTTTTGGAAACTGAATTTATTCTTGCAACTATTCTATTATTCCTTAAATATTTAATTTCCCTAACAATCCCTAACACATGCGTTGGTACAGTTCAGAGAGGCACTGTTTGGCTTCATACTCTGCTGCCCACACCACATTTTAATATAGTGTAACATTAAAAAAGGGGCCGAAATATATATAATAAATAAATACTGCCAGGACTTACCTGCACACAATTACAACACTTACCTGTTATTGAAATTTTACCAGAAGACCAAGGTCGCCACGATTATTTTTTACAGGATAAAATATCGAAAACCTTTACACTCCACCTTAAATAAAAAGGACAATTTAGCAATCTGACCCCCCCAATTAATAACTCAGAAAGATTCCGGAACGTTAGACGAATTTTTAACACAGGAATAAGACAGTGGTATTGACGAAATAACTTAGTCTAACACATTTTAGTGATTAAATGAATACTTTTAATGTTCAAATAAAATTATGATCAATTGTAAACATAGTGATTGCATTATGGTGTTATATTTGTATCTGTATTAATTACGTTTATTGTTCTTAGTGTAGACATGGTAATGGAATTATTATATAACAATTACATATACTTATAAGTACAGCCCAGCCTGCTCATTCTCTCTTACTATTTACAATACCTTATGTTCTGAAAATCCCATTTGTTCTTTGAATACGCACAATTATATATATCGAGGCCTCACCCGAACACGCGTTCACGTTTCGTTAGTCCCGGCACCTTATATCTCTCACTCGCTGACCACGGCACTGTTTTCGTTATATGTTCGTTGCTTCCTCGGGTCCCGGTCGGTATGAAGACGTTATTTCATTTAGTTACTCATACTTAAACAGTACAAACCGACCGGGCCGCGTGTAACAACTACGGCTGGATGTGGACCCTGTTGCTAGACAACGTGCACCGCTTAGCGTCTCTGACTAATGTAGACTGGTCCGTCACGGGTGAACGTAACAGGTACACGTACCTGTTCCTGGTTCTCTACTGCCACGATGTTTTCGTCGCTCCGGCTTCATTTGTTGGGAAGTAACCACTTTATATATGGATTACAGCTGGTATGTGTGTGTGTCCAGAGGCCGATATTGGACTTGGTTCCGCTGATGTCACCAACAGTAGGCGGAGTTTACGCGACTTCCGTGAAGTCTTATAGAAGACGACTCATATTTTTCACGCGCTGGCCATCTTGAGTTTTCCAATCTCGCTTGGGTATGCGCCCATGAGCGCGTAGTGACGTGTGTGCACTGCCACACCAGTACAGATTTCTACGAATTTTGTGGAGATGCAAATTCCTTTGCCGTGTTACACCACTGAAATTGCGCGTCGCCTTTGTTCCAAACGCTGTTTCTCAACATCTTGCTGTTGCTTGGAAAATAACGTTGCACAATACAATTACAGTTTTACAAGTTTATTATACCAGTCCGCCCGAAAACGAAATAAGTAAAATATATATGTAAGCCCCAAACGTTTAAAATAAAAAAAAATAACCAAAATTTGACCCGCTACAATACCCCCTCGATGAGAATTCTGCTGTCCATGACAGAAGAAATCTCATCGACAAACCCCGAAGAGGACCGGTGAGGAACTGGTGCCAACAACCCCCTGATTCTTAGTCTCTCGGGTACACGACCCCCCTGGCTCAGCGACCATGGACTCGTCTGAACGAGATCACTGGACTTCTCTATAAGAGATCCCAACACCGAGAAATCGATCAGACTCGCACCATAGCACGCCTCACCTTCTAACATGCTACCCCCAAAAATCCTCAATCCCTGGCTAAAATTATCCCAGCTCCTCCGCCGATATGGATCCCCTTTTTTGCAAGCTGGGCTGCCTTTAGCAGATACTGGGCTCACACACACTCACGTTACATGATACCCTAGCACATTAAAATAAAAATTTTTTTTTAAAATTTATTATAAATTTAAAAAATTTAAAATTCAAAAAAAAAAAAATCTTTTATCAAAAATTCTCTTCTTTTTTTTTCTAATTTTGGTTTCAAATGACTTAATCTAGACATTTCTAATAACATAAACACTTTCTTACTCTAACATGAGAATCACTTATAGTCTACCAATAAAATGTAATACAATAAAATAAACATGGTTAATGCACACATAATAAAAGAATAATTATCTAACATATTCATTCGCTGGCAGGCGAAAAATCAGTTTCCTTTTTTTTTTTTTTTTTTTCAATAAAAAATTAAAATTTTCAAAAATTTTACAATCCAAAAAAAAATTTAAATTTATTCATTAAAAAAAATTTTATTAAATTTATTTATTAAACAACATTTATTAAAATTATTCAAATATTGGTTGAATTAATCAAACAAACAAATTAAAATTGGATTCCTACTATACAAGCTTAGTAGGTGTATGACCTCATCAGCTGATCGTAACTAGGTCAAGTCCAAAACCCTTGACCTACATATGTTATGTATCCTTTCTGAAAATACATTCAACATCTGTAATATCCTAACTTGAAATGTGAACATAATAAAACAAAATATTTAATATGAACAAAATATTATTACAAATAATCATCAACTTGACATTTAAATTATTTAAAATAAACAATTCTTACTTTTACATTATTTTCAATTCTATTAAAATTTCTGTCACTGGTTTCTGAAAAATAAAAATTTTATATTCTTTATCATCAATCTCTCTCTTTATTCAACAATCTTACTTTAATATACTGTGGGTGATGTAAATTATTCATTCTCGTTTACTGTATTACTAGATCTGTATACATATATAATCTTTCTCCCCCTGATTCTACTATTGATCAACCTCAACTCCCATGACACCCATCTCTACCAAAATCTCTACTAATCAAGACACTCTAAACCCCAACTTACCATTTAACACAAAACGCCACCTTCTCTACATATAAAATACTCTCTCACCCTTTGTATATAGGATACGTGTTTCCCCTCCCTGGCTATAACCATACGAGCCAATGCCCCTCCAAAATATCAGCAAACACTCACGCGAACTACTCTATTCTCGCCACAACGCCACACGTTGCTCACACCTTACCACCTCACCCTTACTACAAAATATCATCAACAAATATGTTTAAATCTCATTCACATTACTGATCTCTACATATTCTCACTACTACTGTGTCAACATCAATACTTCTCAAAAAATACTATAACATGTATAAACCAAACAACATTACCTTATATCGTCTCTACTAATTCAACTTTAACTTTGACAGGTCTATATGTCACCTAAAATATTTATCACCCAAAAACTCTCTTTTATTTGCTTTCACCACTCGTTACTTCATTTCTCATTATCAAATTATTTTTTATCATTACATTAAAACGTCTGTAATACCTCAAACATTACATTGAGCATCAATTACTTAAAACATTTATAACTAATATACCGGTGACATGTTATTGCTGATCAGCTGATATCCTAACATAATAAAAACACATCTCAAAATTGAACAAATTACATGGAATATACATACTTATTTTTATTTATTCTCCCTTCTCACCTCATCGTTTCCCATTTCTCTGATTCTGGTTATTTATGTTAACCTGCCAGACGATTTACTTATTGGCTTAAACAAATACACACATAATAAAATTACATATTCTTATCAATGCTTATCTAACAGACAACAATAAAATAATACACTTAAAATTATAGCATGAACACCTTAACCACAACACATACCATTGGCTTTACTACATCTTTATTTACAAATTTACTTCAGTATTTATTCAGTTATCACATCTCAATTTCCAAATCAGCAAAGTCAAATTCCTTAAAACAAAATATTTAACTGTCTTTTACTGTTTTCTATTTTAGCCACCATCGTCAAAGAGGTATCTTACATATTTATAGATTAAATGATTTTTGTCCACCTTTAGTTTATTATTATTGTTTTCATAAACCATTATTGCTAAGTTCATCATCATACCACTTATTATCTCATACCACCTGTCATGATCCATTAATGTAATCCCGTCTCCGTCAGTAGTTTTTCTGAATACCAAATCAATTGTTTTGTCATTATTTATACCAGTGTTATTCAGATATTCCTCTCTCTCTCTTTCATCATCTCTCTCCATATCTAACACCTGCACCAACATTTCATACCCTCTATTAACATCAAAAATTTTTATTTCTCTCTCTCTTTCTTTACAACAACTCTCATGACCACACTGAACTCTCCCATTCCATGCAAAGGGCTCCATTAAATATTTATTACCTCTACTGGCATTACCAGTCAAATCACAAAAAATACAGGGACCGTCTGAAGACACCTTGTCTTCCATACAAATACAGGAGGAAACTCTGTCCTCATTAAACACCTGTGAAAACTCTGTTTCACCATAAACTTGGGGAACATCTGCCCTTTGCCCATTTAACCTCTCTACACACACCCTTATAACCTCATCAACACTTTCTCTGCTCACAACCTTACACTCTAACACCACATTTTTAATTTCACCACTGTTACTTACCGTATCATCCTTAGATACCCCATTTTCAGCTATATAATCATTATTCTTATTATTTACCATTATTTCATCATTAGAATTAATTATATCAACATCACCACTTACCTCCGAATTGTAATCACCATCATTATCTTCACTAGTTAACCCTACTTCTCCCACTATTTTGTCACTGTTATTTATTAACTCATTATCTTTATCACTCCCCTGGTTAATTATTTCTTCACTATCATTAAAAACATTATTACCACTTACCTGTTTTACTTCAACTTCTGTACTCTCTTTTAATTGGTCTGTCTTTGGTTCCCACGACCATTCCTTCATTATTTTGTCCATCTCGTCAAAGCGTTTATTAACAAGATCAAATATGTCATTTAATGTATACTGCTTTTCTTCCACCCCTACACTATCGTCAGGCCTATCCACTGTCTTATCTTCTACCACTGTTACTTCAACTCTCTTACCTTTAACATTGGTCATCTTACTATGTTTATTGATTTCTGCAAATATTCCTTCTTCTTGTTCTTCCATTCGGGTTAACCTATCGTCTAAATTACCCCATTCCTCGTTTGTCATCTCACCCGCAACACCTCGAAATTCACTCTCCCACTCATCCCATGCAAAATCACTATCGTTACTTTGTATTATAGACATTTTTTAAAGTTCGTTTGTATAACACTCATCTATAAAATTACTCTTTTTCTCTACTCACACCTAACACATTGTGAATCACATTAACATAAACCTAACCTACTTAATTCTGTACGATAAAATTTTTATACATTCGTCATTACCACATCCTATTTCCTGTGTATTAAAATAGGTCTATCTCGTATAAAATTATAATTAAACGAAAATCCTGGCAGCGCGTCGACATTTGTAACATTAAAAAAGGGGCCGAAATATATATAATAAATAAATACTGCCAGGACTTACCTGCACACAATTACAACACTTACCTGTTATTGAAATTTTACCAGAAGACCAAGGTCGCCACGATTATTTTTTACAGGATAAAATATCGAAAACCTTTACACTCCACCTTAAATAAAAAGGACAATTTAGCAATCTGACACCCCCCCAATTAATAACTCAGAAAGATTCCGGAACGTTAGACGAATTTTTAACACAGGAATAAGACAGTGGTAATGACGAAATAACTTAGTCTAACACATTTTAGTGATTAAATGAATACTTTTAATGTTCAAATAAAATTATGATCAATTGTAAACATAGTGATTGCATTATGGTGTTATATTTGTATCTGTATTAATTACGTTTATTGTTCTTAGTGCAGACATGGTAATGGAATTATTATATAACAATTACATATACTTATAAGTACAGCCCAGCCTGCTCATTCTCTCTTACTATTTACAATACCTTATGTTCTGAAAATCCCATTTGTTCTTTGAATACGCACAATTATATATATCGAGGCCTCACCCGAACACGCGTTCACGTTTCGTTAGTCCCGGCACCTTATATCTCTCACTCGCTGACCACGGCACTGTTTTCGTTATATGTTCGTTGCTTCCTCGGGTCCCGGTCGGTATGAAGACGTTATTTCATTTAGTTACTCATACTTAAACAGTACAAACCGACCGGGCCGCGTGTAACAACTACGGCTGGATGTGGACCCTGTTGCTAGACAACGTGCACCGCTTAGCGTCTCTGACTAATGTAGACTGGTCCGTCACGGGTGAACGTAACAGGTACACGTACCTGTTCCTGGTTCTCTACTGCCACGATGTTTTCGTCGCTCCGGCTTCATTTGTTGGGAAGTAACCACTTTATATATGGATTACAGCTGGTATGTGTGTGTGTCCAGAGGCCGATATTGGACTTGGTTCCGCTGATGTCACCAACAGTAGGCGGAGTTTACGCGACTTCCGTGAAGTCTTATAGAAGACGACTCATATTTTTCACGCGCTGGCCATCTTGAGTTTTCCAATCTCGCTTGGGTATGCGCCCATGAGCGCGTAGTGACGTGTGTGCACTGCCACACCAGTACAGATTTCTACGAATTTTGTGGAGATGCAAATTCCTTTGCCGTGTTACACCACTGAAATTGCGCGTCGCCTTTGTTCCAAACGCTGTTTCTCAACATCTTGCTGTTGCTTGGAAAATAACGTTGCACAATACAATTACAGTTTTACAAGTTTATTATACCAGTCCGCCCGAAAACGAAATAAGTAAAATATATATGTAAGCCCCAAACGTTTAAAATAAAAAAAAATAACCAAAATTTGACCCGCTACAATAGTACTGCTGGAATTCATCTACAGTCAGCTATAAAATATAATAATAATCTCCTAATAATCTCTTTAATCATTTAATAATAAATATTTGGGAAAAGATTTTTTCTTTGTTGCATTTATATTTCTTCATTACTATTCTTCATATTTCGTAATTCCATTTTAATTCCTTAAACATTCGTTGATATTGACTTTGACAATCATTTGTAGTCATTTTTGTTTTCATTTTTGTCGAGATTGTAATGTTAAGTATCTTCTTCGTTTGTTTTTTTTTCTGATCACAATATTTTCTAAATAGTTGTTGTGTGATGATCATTATAATTGTATTTTTGACTAAATACATTCCTTAGCCCCAACTATTCTTCTTCTTATTGTATTTCACTATTTTGGCTGTTTATTTTTCAATGAATTATGTTCATAAATACTCTTTCTTTCTTGTCTTCTTTAACATTATATTGGTTACATTCAATCGTTTACTGAAATTGTTCCATCATGTGGCAATGTAGTATATATTTTAGGTCATATGATTTTTTTTTTTCTTTATTTTGCATATGTAGATTTGAGGTAATAACTTTTATCTTGGGGTTCCATTCTTCATTATTCACAATATTTCTTTATAAACATTTAATAATAATTCTCGCCTTTTTCTGTAATCTTGGGTTTGTTATTCATTATTCACACTATTTCTTTATAAACATTAATAATAATTATCGCTTTCTTCTGTAATCTTGGGGTTTGTTATTCACACTATTTCTTTATAAACATTTAATAATAATTCTCGCCTTTTTCTGTAATCTTGGGTTTGTTATTCATTATTCACACTATTTCTTTATAAACATTAATAATAATTATCGCTTTCTTCGGTAATCTTGGGGTTTCATTATTTATTATTCACACTATTTCTTTATAAACATTAATAATAATTATCACTTTCTTCGGTAATCTTGGGGTTTGTTATTCACACTATTTCTTTATAAACATTTAATAATAATTATCGCTTTCTTCGGTAATCTTTAATAAGTTGTTCTTATTATTTTTAGAATTTAGTGGTAGTATTCAACTCAAATTCTTTTTTAAATTCCAAGTAATTTTCTTCAAGACTGGTAATAAGTTGTTCTTATTATTTTTAGAATTTAGTCATTATATTTCTTTATGGACTCTTGGTTGTACGTTCCTTTAATCCTTTTCGTGATAGGGTTCATTATTTCATACGTATTGTTATTATTATTTTTTGTTATTACATATGGCCCAGTATATAATAATAATAATTTTTTAGTTATTCCCTCTAGAGTGCTTGGTAGCTCCCTGTTTCTTATTAATACCTTCTCACCCACTTGGTACTTAATTGGTTTTGGGTTATTCTTTTCATATTTTCTTCTTTTCATTTCCGTCCTTTCCATAACTCGGTTATAAAATTTAACTGTTTCAAATTGATATTCTGGATTATTTGGAAAGTTTATAATATCCTGGATTTCTCTAGGTGGAAGCCTTTCAAACATAACAGTATAAGGGGTATTTTCAATGGATTGATGGTAAGATATATTTAAAAACTCTTCGGTTAGTGACAAGTATTCGTACCATCTTCTCTGTTGG
Source organism: Magicicada septendecula (assembly GCA_034769895.1). NCBI lineage: Eukaryota > Metazoa > Arthropoda > Insecta > Hemiptera > Cicadidae > Magicicada > Magicicada septendecula. Next base: position 570,445,278 of record CM068369.1, read on the forward strand.
TCATGACAGTAAGTTCGGAGTATTCTGCCAACTTCCCTCAGTACACGTTCTGCCGGATTACTGCTGGGGTGGTATACTGAAGTCTTATATGTTCTAATGTTGTGTTTTAACAGATTATTTCTCCATTTATAGCCCTTAAATTGCGTACCATGATCGGTGATAATAGATGACGGTTTACCAACCTCTGCTATGTAACGTCCGATGACTATTTCTAGAATTTTCTTGGTAGTGGCTCTGCTAATAGCATAAAGTTTAGTGTATTTGGAAAAATGATAAAAAATAATTATTATGAATTTGTATCTGTGATTTCCTCCACTGTGTGGGAAGGGCCCACATATATCTAGGAATACCTTCTCCAGCTTATATTTGGATGTTATCGGGATCATGACTCCCTCCTTCTTCTCATTATTATGTTTAACCATCTGGCAGATGTGACATATCTGTATAGATTTTTTTACCTTTCTGGTCAAATTTTTTATGTACATTTGTTCTTCTAGGGCTTTGACGATTTTCATGGCTCCCATGTGTCCATATCGTTCATGGTAATCCAATATTAATTTGTTTTCCACAGCTGTGGGAATTACTAGTTTCCAGTTTATTTGTTTAGGAGTAACTTTAATAAATAATCGGTCATCATGTATACAGTAATATTTAGTAATAACTTCATCAGCATTTTGTATCTTCTGGCGTATGTTTATTAATTTGGGATCCAATTTTTGGTGTTGACTAATTTCATTGATAATAATCTCCAGATCCTTCCGACTCTTAATGACATGGTACACCTTCGCAATCTCTTCCTTTTCTGCTTCAAATGATTTATCTTGTATGTTTATTCGGGACAAGATATCGGCTGCTATGTTCTTTCTTCCAGGTATATATTCCAATCAATGCAATACTCTTGCAAGGCAAGGACCCATCTAGTTAGCCGGCCGTGACTAAGTTTACATCTTTTTAGAAATGAAATTGATTTATGGTCACTTCTTACGGTCACTGGGTATCCGAGTATATAGGTTCTAAATTTATTGCATGCGTACACTACGCTTAGCAGCTCTTTCTCGGTAACGTTGTAATTGCGTTCGCAGCTGTTAAGCACCCTGCTGGCGAAGCTGATTACCATATGATGTCCTTCTTTATCTTCTTGATATAGGGTAGCTCCTAAGCTAACATTGCTTGCATCACAATTTAAATAAAAGCGTTTGTTAAAATCAGGGTGGTACAACATAACTGTTTCTAAAAATTTCTTCTTAATTAATTGCAGAATTTTATCTTGTTCTGGTCCCCATGCCCACTTGTTTTTGGATGATAATTGTTTCTGAAACTTGGCCGTTACTTCTGAATAGTTATCTTGGAATTTTCTATAATAGTTGCAAATTCCAAGAAAGGATTGTAGTTGTTTTCTATTTTTTGGAGTAGGGAACAGTTGGATTGCTTCTACTTTTTCTGTCGAAGGTGTGATACCCTCCTCAGACAAATTAAAACCTAAAAACTTTACTTGATTGGCGATAAATTTAGATTTATTCAGCTTAAGTGTTATGTTGTTTTCAGATAATTTTCTTAGTACCTGTTCCACCCGCTCGCAATGTTCATCCCAATGTGAAGAAGTTATAAGTAAATCATCTACATAGACCGTAGTGAACTGCAGTGTTTCTTGTCCCAATACCTGGTCCATACATTTCACAAATATTGCAACTGAATTAATTAGTCCGAAAGGTAGCCTTTTAAATTGATAGTTCCTTCCGTCAAAAAGGAATGCCATGTATTTTCTACTATCTGGGTGTAGTTCGACCTGCCAGTACCCACATACCGTATCCCAAGTGCTGATGTATTTAATACCGTGGAATTTCTTTAAAATTTCTTCTATTTCGCCTGGTGAAGTCCTATCATTGACGATCATTTTATTTATTTCCCTAGCGTCCAGGCAAATTCTCACCTTTCCGTTCTTTTTCGGGACTGCCACTATTGGACTGGTATATGGTGATTGACTATATTCTATTATGTCATCTTGAATCATACGGTTAATCTCGTTACGGACCTCGTTTTTTATAGAATAATCAATTGGGTATGACTTTCTGCGAAAGTTCACTGGTTCTTTAAAATTTATTATACATTGATATCCCTTTACTTTACCTGGAGCATTGGAGAACACATGTCTGTATTTATTATATATCTGAATTAAATTTTCGGCCTGTACCTTACTTATTTGTTTATCAGTTTTTTCCCTTTGGAATTCTCGAATCTCTTCCAACTTACTCTGCCACAGTTTGGGATCATCGTCCTCATATTGAATGACTTCTGGTAATTTATTTTTCTTACAAAAATAGCTTTTTATGGCTCCACATTTGGTGTTAACTGGAACGGTTTGATTAGTGTCAATTAACTCGGCTGTCCATAATCCTTCTTCGGATGTTAAAGATATTGTACCTTTATGCAAGTCAATTATTGCGGAATGATGGCGCAACACATCGCATCCAATCAATACATTGAACGGTAATCCCGTTGCGACCAAGAATCCTATTGGTAGGGTCATATTGTTATTGGTAAGATCGAGTGATACTTGTTTTTTGACTGTTTTATTTTGTCTCCCAGTGGCTCCGATAATTATCACATTATTGACAGGTAAGGTCGGTATGGGTAACTGGACTTCTCGCTGGATTTTTTCAAGTTCAATACTGTCTATCAATGATATGTTAGATCCAGTGTCTATCATTATGGTAGATTTTACCCCATTTAATTTTGCTGATATATATATGATTTCGTTATTACTATTACTGTTTACATGTTTCTTATCCTCTTCCAACAAATCTTCCCTGATATTCTTTAAATAGTGGTTATTAATTATGGTTATTTTACGATTACACTTAATTTTATTTATTAGTCGTTGTTCCCCAAGATTACGGTTCAGTGACGGGTATTCATTAATTTTCACTGCCTCTATTAGTTTAAATGAGGGCTTACTCCCTCTTCTCTATTTTCATTTTGATTACTGTGTTGATTTTGTACTGTTTCAGTGCGATCCTCCGTATTATGTTCTGCTATCCTATAATTTCCATCATGTGGGTAGTTGACTTCATGCCGAGATTGGTCATAATGGTTGTCATATCGGTGACTCCTTGGGTAGTATCGTCGCTGATTACCTTGAGGTCTGGAGTAGATATAATTGACGTTATGTCTATAATTATTGGGTCGTCTGTCCCCATCTCCTCTATTGTTGCGACTATCACGATAATTGTAATTGTTATTGCCGCGATAATTATAGTTTCTGGAATTATTATTCGCGTTTTCATTTTGTGTTCTATTAGTATTAACGTTCTGCGCAGGTCGATTGCGATCGTTATTATGAGAATTGGTTGGTGGCGCGTTATTATCATACTTCTGATATTTATGATTTAGCATTCTATTTCTTTGGTATTGGTTCTCGTGTTCATAATTCTCCAAGAATTTGGCCATGGCTGGAATCGTTTTGATTTGACTACACATACGCGCATTTTTTATCCCTTCCTCGTAATGATAGGATAGTTGTATCACCAAACATTCTTCGGGAATTCTGGGCTCTAAGTTCCGCGCCATACATACCTTTCCTAAAAAGTATGAAGTAGGGGACTGGCCTACATTTGTTTCGTATCGACCGTTACTCAAATTATTCCTAATCATGTTCTGGGTCGATTCAGACCAATACTTCTCCTTAAATTGTTTTTTGAACTCAGTCATGTCCAGTATATCCGGACGCACCGCTGTCCACCAATTATCATAAGTATCTTTAAACGTTTCATCAATCATGCTTCGTATAATACTCCAGCGATTCTCTCTATTTCTTATGATCACCTCTTCCAATCTCTTTAAAAATTCCATAGGATTGCGCTTGTAATTACGAAAATTAATCGATTCTCGGTTCTCATGGTTATTTGTATGACTATGTTGGCATGTCCTATCCCGCCATGAATCTACTTCTTCCTGTAATTGTAATTCACGTCTACTAATTTCTTCTATTTTATTTTTATTGGTATTGATTTGACCTTCCATACTATTTAAATTGCCATAGACTCTTTCGAGTCGTTCGCCCATGTCTGTCTGTATTTGTGTAATACCTTCCTTATTCTCCTCCCGTACCTGATGTATTCTTTTTTAATTTGCTCATATTTTTCGACAGTTTCCTTCTGGATTTCTTCAACCAATGTTTTATTCTCAATTTTTGTGTCATTAATTTTATTCTGTAATTCTACACGAACCTGTACTATTGTTTCGTTAGTTTTTTCTAACCCTTCATTTGTTTTGGCTATTTCTAATTTTCTTTCCTCATTATTTTGGTCCACCTTCTGGTTAATTGTCACATGAAGATTTTCAATTTTTTCATTAATTTGCCTTAAATTTTCTTCATGTATTTGTAAGATGTCTTCCTTCATTTGTTTTACACCCTCATCATTCCTATCTAACCTTTCATGAATTTGGTTTAATCTTTCGTTCATTTGTTTTGAGGTTTCTTTAATTTCCTCATTTGTTTTGTCGAATTTCTCATCCTGTTTCCTAAATTGTTCCCTTAAGTTTTCCTTATTTTCCTCATTCATTTGTCTATTGCTTTCCTTATTCTCCTTGATTTCCTCATTTATTTTCCTCAGACTTTCGTTAGTTAGTCTGTTCTGTTCTGCCATAAATTTCATCAATTCCTGCCAACTTGGTGCTTCTCTGACTCCCGCTTTATCTATTTGGTCTCCTTGGGCATCTTCTTCCATTACTCCCTTTTCCTTGTCCACAATAATTTCAGTTTCCGCTATTTCGTCTGTCTGTTGTTCCATTTCACTGTCTGTTATTAGTTCTATTTCCTGTTCTTGTTCGTCTATTTCCTTCTCCGTTTCTCCTGCCCTAATCCTTGATCTACCTCTGGTATGCATGTTTACTCTCCCACAGTTGCCTGCTCTGGTTAAGTAATGTTATTATACTTATAGTTACTTAACTTAAGCCCTACACAAGTTGAGCGCCAATTTGTATATAAACGGGTTTCCTCTCCTTAAAACCCCACTGTTGTATTTGTCAATTTGTTTTGTATTACTTTAATTATATAAATCTCGGAGATATTTGGAGTTGTGGAATATATGGATGCAATTAATTAATATTAACTTAACTCTTTAATAATTATCAGTGTTAGTGTGCCTAGAACTTAAACAACTTAATCGTTATTCTACAATTTCATCCAACCCTATTATACCTTGAAGAGAGATCTGTCTAATTTCGTAATTTTACGCTCCCTCTTTGGTGTCAGATAATTCCGCTATAAGCGCTGCAGTATCGGCTCAACGAAACTTATAGGTTATTTCGATGTTTATATTAACCATTTATTCTATACTTATTCAGTTACTTTTTGTTCCCAGATCACTAAACCATACTCCAAATAACAAGATTTAACAAATATATAAAGGTTCTTTATTTGTTTACTTAATTCACATTAAATAAGATATGTTCTAATTAACATATGCTTGGACTATAGACTTCAGGTATCGATTGTTGATTATTTTAATCCTTTATTTATATTTGGTTATATATTATGTTTTGATTTGTATTTAATTTATTTCAGGGTGTGAAGGTTCTTGTAACTGTGGGGAAGACTAAAAATACATAGATAAGAATGCAAGATTTACAAAATTTATGTGTTGTGTATTTAGTATGATTAATATAATATAATTTACCAGACTCGAATGAAGCAAATCGTGTAGGCGGTTGATCGCTAAATTTAATGTTTGGATGATTATGCAGTACGGTTTTTCTTTCTTCGGTTTAATAATAGTAATTCTTGTCCTGTCCACTTCGGAATACAGCTTCTAAATTGATTTACAGCCCGATTGATGTTTCTTCTGCACCGCCAGGATCCAAATAAGTTCTTCCTTCGGTTGAAGCAATTAGTGTTGTTCCGTGTATTTGCAAGGTTATAATTTCTGGTGTAGTGAATATTATTAATTGTGTTATTGTTAATTCCTTCTATTTGATTAATATCTCATCAATTCCCTTCGGATATGGGACAGTTCAAGTTCTTTCTTGTAGACTTCAATTATTTACTCTCTATTATCATTTCATATTGTAGTGTTATTTTTGTTTATCTGTATTGGTAGTAGACATAAATATTGTCATTAGAATTTTGTATTTTTATAATAGTATCTGGTAATTTCGAATATTACAATTAAATAGATTATTCTTGGGTTTTTAATCTCATCACTTTTTAGTTCATTCAAAGCAATTCTTGTCTTGTCCAAAATCAACAACTTCTTTTTCTTATTTGTCGTCCCTAGCAACATATAATAATTTCTGCCTTCCACATGTTTTGAATATATAGTGTTTCTTTCATATATTTTTTATCTATTCTGTATCAATTTGCTGTCCTATCGGAATGTAACTTTACCGATAGTTGGTTTATTATTTTATACACATATTCTACTGGTTTTTTTGATATAAGTCCGTTTTTTTTCTTTTTTATTATATTTAATCCATCTTCAATATTATATTTTACCAATCGATATTATGGCATTATGGTATTATAATTTGTATAAATTTTATTAAATATTATTATTAATTTAATGTTTTTTTTTCTAGCTCTTCATAGCGTATTTATTAATTATTATTAATTGATGCACCTAATCTTTATGTTATGAGTGTTTATATAGTAGTTTTGCCTATTAGGCCTTTTATTGTAAACTGATCTACCTGTGGTTATGTCTGTTAGGCATCTATAGTCCCTTTTATATAAATTCATACATACAATCAAATCTTAATTATTAGCACTTATATAAACAATTATTTTTCTATATCTAATAACAATTTTATCTTGATCTCTTGATCAGATACAACAAAATTCGAATTTATGAACATTGATTAACTGCCTCACACTTCATTCTACGACAGTCATTGAATAATACAACTTGTTTCATTATTTTTCATTAACTCAACACATATTTGATATAACATCACATAAACTTTATCATAACATTTTTGTCATAAAATAATACTTCTTAACACAGAATTCTTATTTGTTATTACCATAAATTAAGTCATTGTTTCATTTTTTGTTTTGCTTTTCATTAAACATATATCATTAGCTATTATTTATCTTACAGGTTTGTTTATTCTAGTCAACACTACCTTGCATCCTTATTTAATTTTGTCTATGATTATAATTGTAATTATTGGATCTCTGTTCTATTATGGGTTTAAATATCAATTTGTTTATTATTCTGTAAACCGTCTTTTATGTAACATGAATGCTAGCATTTCTGTTGCGTTACATATGCTTCTCCTCCTAAAAAAGTTTAGTTTACCTGAATGAAGTTTAGGTCAAATAAACTTGTCTTTTTCACATGCCTTTCTTCATTTCATTGTTAATGGTTGACGATGAGATTCTCAATGTAACTTCATTAGACTAGTATTCACTTTTTTTTTTTTTTTTTATCATTTTAATTAATGTTCTTGATCATTTTTATTTCTGTAAACATTATTTGTTGGTAGTTGGCTACACTATTCACTGATACATTAGTTTTACATCTCTTCTATTTATAATTACTGTATTTTTCAATTATTCTTCTGTCAACTCACTTCTTTCTGTTTTCTTCGTCACATTCTTTTGGAAACTGAATTTATTCTTGCAACTATTCTATTATTCCTTAAATATTTAATTTCCCTAACAATCCCTAACACATGCGTTGGTACAGTTCAGAGAGGCACTGTTTGGCTTCATACTCTGCTGCCCACACCACATTTTAATATAGTGTAACATTAAAAAAGGGGCCGAAATATATATAATTAATAAATACTGCCAGGACTTACCTGCACACAATTACAACACTTACCTGTTATTGAAATTTTACCAGAAGACCAAGGTCGCCACGATTATTTTTTACAGGATAAAATATCGAAAACCTTTACACTCCACCTTAAATAAAAAGGACAATTTAGCAATCTGACCCCCCCAATTAATAACTCAGAAAGATTCCGGAACGTTAGACGAATTTTTAACACAGGAATAAGACAGTGGTATTGACGAAATAACTTAGTCTAACACATTTTAGTGATTAAATGAATACTTTTAATGTTCAAATAAAATTATGATCAATTGTAAACATAGTGATTGCATTATGGTGTTATATTTGTATCTGTATTAATTACGTTTATTGTTCTTAGTGTAGACATGGTAATGGAATTATTATATAACAATTACATATACTTATAAGTACAGCCCAGCCTGCTCATTCTCTCTTACTATTTACAATACCTTATGTTCTGAAAATCCCATTTGTTCTTTGAATACGCACAATTATATATATCGAGGCCTCACCCGAACACGCGTTCACGTTTCGTTAGTCCCGGCACCTTATATCTCTCACTCGCTGACCACGGCACTGTTTTCGTTATATGTTCGTTGCTTCCTCGGGTCCCGGTCGGTATGAAGACGTTATTTCATTTAGTTACTCATACTTAAACAGTACAAACCGACCGGGCCGCGTGTAACAACTACGGCTGGATGTGGACCCTGTTGCTAGACAACGTGCACCGCTTAGCGTCTCTGACTAATGTAGACTGGTCCGTCACGGGTGAACGTAACAGGTACACGTACCTGTTCCTGGTTCTCTACTGCCACGATGTTTTCGTCGCTCCGGCTTCATTTGTTGGGAAGTAACCACTTTATATATGGATTACAGCTGGTATGTGTGTGTGTCCAGAGGCCGATATTGGACTTGGTTCCGCTGATGTCACCAACAGTAGGCGGAGTTTACGCGACTTCCGTGAAGTCTTATAGAAGACGACTCATATTTTTCACGCGCTGGCCATCTTGAGTTTTCCAATCTCGCTTGGGTATGCGCCCATGAGCGCGTAGTGACGTGTGTGCACTGCCACACCAGTACAGATTTCTACGAATTTTGTGGAGATGCAAATTCCTTTGCCGTGTTACACCACTGAAATTGCGCGTCGCCTTTGTTCCAAACGCTGTTTCTCAACATCTTGCTGTTGCTTGGAAAATAACGTTGCACAATACAATTACAGTTTTACAAGTTTATTATACCAGTCCGCCCGAAAACGAAATAAGTAAAATATATATGTAAGCCCCAAACGTTTAAAATAAAAAAAAATAACCAAAATTTGACCCGCTACAATACCCCCTCGATGAGAATTCTGCTGTCCATGACAGAAGAAATCTCATCGACAAACCCCGAAGAGGACCGGTGAGGAACTGGTGCCAACAACCCCCTGATTCTTAGTCTCTCGGGTACGCGACCCCCCTGGCTCAGCGACCATGGACTCGTCTGAACGAGATCACTGGACTTCTCTATAAGAGATCCCAACACCGAGAAATCGATCAGACTCGCACCATAGCACGCCTCACCTTCTAACATGCTACCCCCAAAAATCCTCAATCCCTGGCTAAAATTATCCCAGCTCCTCCGCCGATATGGATCCCCTTTTTTGCAAGCTGGGCTGCCTTTAGCAGATACTGGGCTCACACACACTCACGTTACATGATACCCTAGCACATTAAAATAAAAATTTTTTTTTAAAATTTATTATAAATTTAAAAAATTTAAAATTCAAAAAAAAAAAATCTTTTATCAAAAATTCTCTTCTTTTTTTTTCTAATTTTTGTTTCAAATGACTTAATCTAGACATTTCTAATAACATAAACACTTTCTTACTCTAACATGAGAATCACTTATAGTCTACCAATAAAATGTAATACAATAAAATAAACATGGTTAATGCACACATAATAAAAGAATAATTATCTAACATATTCATTCGCTGGCAGGCGAAAAATCAGTTTCCTTTTTTTTTTTTTTTTTTTTTTCAATAAAAAATTAAAATTTTCAAAAATTTTACAATCCAAAAAAAAATTTAAATTTATTCATTAAAAAAAATTTTATTAAATTTATTTATTAAACAACATTTATTAAAATTATTCAAATATTGGTTGAATTAATCAAACAAACAAATTAAAATTGGATTCCTACTATACAAGCTTAGTAGGTGTATGACCTCATCAGCTGATCGTAACTAGGTCAAGTCCAAAACCCTTGACCTACATATGTTATGTATCCTTTCTGAAAATACATTCAACATCTGTAATATCCTAACTTGAAATGTGAACATAATAAAACAAAATATTTAATATGAACAAAATATTATTACAAATAATCATCAACTTGACATTTAAATTATTTAAAATAAACAATTCTTACTTTTACATTATTTTCAATTCTATTAAAATTTCTGTCACTGGTTTCTGAAAAATAAAAATTTTATATTCTTTATCATCAATCTCTCTCTTTATTCAACAATCTTACTTTAATATACTGTGGGTGATGTAAATTATTCATTCTCGTTTACTGTATTACTAGATCTGTATACATATATAATCTTTCTCCCCCTGACTCTACTATTGATCAACCTCAACTCCCATGACACCCATCTCTACCAAAATCTCTACTAATCAAGACACTCTAAACCCCAACTTACCATTTAACACAAAACGCCACCTTCTCTACATATAAAATACTCTCTCACCCTTTGTATATAGGATACGTGTTTCCCCTCCCTGGCTATAACCATACGAGCCAATGCCCCTCCAAAATATCAGCAAACACTCACGCGAACTACTCTATTCTCGCCACAACGCCACACGTTGCTCACACCTTACCACCTCACCCTTACTACAAAATATCATCAACAAATATGTTTAAATCTCATTCACATTACTGATCTCTACATATTCTCACTACTACTGTGTCAACATCAATACTTCTCAAAAAATACTATAACATGTATAAACCAAACAACATTACCTTATATCGTCTCTACTAATTCAACTTTAACTTTGACAGGTCTATATGTCACCTAAAATATTTATCACCCAAAAACTCTCTTTTATTTGCTTTCACCACTCGTTACTTCATTTCTCATTATCAAATTATTTTTTATCATTACATTAAAACGTCTGTAATACCTCAAACATTACATTGAGCATCAATTACTTAAAACATTTATAACTAATATACCGGTGACATGTTATTGCTGATCAGCTGATATCCTAACATAATAAAAACACATCTCAAAATTGAACAAATTACATGGAATATACATACTTATTTTTATTTATTCTCCCTTCTCACCTCATCGTTTCCCATTTCTCTGATTCTGGTTATTTATGTTAACCTGCCAGACGATTTACTTATTGGCTTAAACAAATACACACATAATAAAATTACATATTCTTATCAATGCTTATCTAACAGACAACAATAAAATAATACACTTAAAATTATAGCATGAACACCTTAACCACAACACATACCATTGGCTTTACTACATCTTTATTTACAAATTTACTTCAGTATTTATTCAGTTATCACATCTCAATTTCCAAATCAGCAAAGTCAAATTCCTTAAAACAAAATATTTAACTGTCTTTTACTGTTTTCTATTTTAGCCACCATCGTCAAAGAGGTATCTTACATATTTATAGATTAAATGATTTTTGTCCACCTTTAGTTTATTATTATTGTTTTCATAAACCATTATTGCTAAGTTCATCATCATACCATTTATTATCTCATACCACCTGTCATGATCCATTAATGTAATCCCGTCTCCGTCAGTAGTTTTTCTGAATACCAAATCAATTGTTTTGTCATTATTTATACCAGTGTTATTCAGATATTCCTCTCTCTCTCTTTCATCATCTCTCTCCATATCTAACACCTGCACCAACATTTCATACCCTCTATTAACATCAAAAATTTTTATTTCTCTCTCTCTTTCTTTACAACAACTCTCATGACCACACTGAACTCTCCCATTCCATGCAAAGGGCTCCATTAAATATTTATTACCTCTACTGGCATTACCAGTCAAATCACAAAAAATACAGGGACCGTCTGAAGACACCTTGTCTTCCATACAAATACAGGAGGAAACTCTGTCCTCATTAAACACCTGTGAAAACTCTGTTTCACCATAAACTTGGGGAACATCTGCCCTTTGCCCATTTAACCTCTCTACACACACCCTTATAACCTCATCAACACTTTCTCTGCTCACAACCTTACACTCTAACACCACATTTTTAATTTCACCACTGTTACTTACCGTATCATCCTTAGATACCCCATTTTCAGCTATATAATCATTATTCTTATTATTTACCATTATTTCATCATTAGAATTAATTATATCAACATCACCACTTACCTCCGAATTGTAATCACCATCATTATCTTCACTAGTTAACCCTACTTCTCCCACTATTTTGTCACTGTTATTTATTAACTCATTATCTTTATCACTCCCCTGGTTAATTATTTCTTCACTATCATTAAAAACATTATTACCACTTACCTGTTTTACTTCAACTTCTGTACTCTCTTTTAATTGGTCTGTCTTTGGTTCCCACGACCATTCCTTCATTATTTTGTCCATCTCGTCAAAGTGTTTATTAACAAGATCAAATATGTCATTTAATGTATACTGCTTTTCTTCCACCCCTACACTATCGTCAGGCCTATCCACTGTCTTATCTTCTACCACTGTTACTTCAACTCTCTTACCTTTAACATTGGTCATCTTACTATGTTTATTGATTTCTGCAAATATTCCTTCTTCTTGTTCTTCCATTCGGGTTAACCTATCGTCTAAATTACCCCATTCCTCGTTTGTCATCTCACCCGCAACACCTCGAAATTCACTCTCCCACTCATCCCATGCAAAATCACTATCGTTACTTTGTATTATAGACATTTTTTAAAGTTCGTTTGTATAACACTCATCTATAAAATTACTCTTTTTCTCTACTCACACCTAACACATTGTGAATCACATTAACATAAACCTAACCTACTTAATTCTGTACGATAAAATTTTTATACATTCGTCATTACCACATCCTATTTCCTGTGTATTAAAATAGGTCTATCTCGTATAAAATTATAATTAAACGAAAATCCTGGCAGCGCGTCGACATTTGTAACATTAAAAAAGGGGCCGAAATATATATAATAAATAAATACTGCCAGGACTTACCTGCACACAATTACAACACTTACCTGTTATTGAAATTTTACCAGAAGACCAAGGTCGCCACGATTATTTTTTACAGGATAAAATATCGAAAACCTTTACACTCCACCTTAAATAAAAAGGACAATTTAGCAATCTGACCCCCCCAATTAATAACTCAGAAAGATTCCGGAACGTTAGACGAATTTTTAACACAGGAATAAGACAGTGGTAATGACGAAATAACTTAGTCTAACACATTTTAGTGATTAAATGAATACTTTTAATGTTCAAATAAAATTATGATCAATTGTAAACATAGTGATTGCATTATGGTGTTATATTTGTATCTGTATTAATTACGTTTATTGTTCTTAGTGTAGACATGGTAATGGAATTATTATATAACAATTACATATACTTATAAGTACAGCCCAGCCTGCTCATTCTCTCTTACTATTTACAATACCTTATGTTCTGAAAATCCCATTTGTTCTTTGAATACGCACAATTATATATATCGAGGCCTCACCCGAACACGCGTTCACGTTTCGTTAGTCCCGGCACCTTATATCTCTCACTCGCTGACCACGGCACTGTTTTCGTTATATGTTCGTTGCTTCCTCGGGTCCCGGTCGGTATGAAGACGTTATTTCATTTAGTTACTCATACTTAAACAGTACAAACCGACCGGGCCGCGTGTAACAACTACGGCTGGATGTGGACCCTGTTGCTAGACAACGTGCACCGCTTAGCGTCTCTGACTAATGTAGACTGGTCCGTCACGGGTGAACGTAACAGGTACACGTACCTGTTCCTGGTTCTCTACTGCCACGATGTTTTCGTCGCTCCGGCTTCATTTGTTGGGAAGTAACCACTTTATATATGGATTACAGCTGGTATGTGTGTGTGTCCAGAGGCCGATATTGGACTTGGTTCCGCTGATGTCACCAACAGTAGGCGGAGTTTACGCGACTTCCGTGAAGTCTTATAGAAGACGACTCATATTTTTCACGCGCTGGCCATCTTGAGTTTTCCAATCTCGCTTGGGTATGCGCCCATGAGCGCGTAGTGACGTGTGTGCACTGCCACACCAGTACAGATTTCTACGAATTTTGTGGAGATGCAAATTCCTTTGCCGTGTTACACCACTGAAATTGCGCGTCGCCTTTGTTCCAAACGCTGTTTCTCAACATCTTGCTGTTGCTTGGAAAATAACGTTGCACAATACAATTACAGTTTTACAAGTTTATTATACCAGTCCGCCCGAAAACGAAATAAGTAAAATATATATGTAAGCCCCAAACGTTTAAAATAAAAAAAAATAACCAAAATTTGACCCGCTACAATAGTACTGCTGGAATTCATCTACAGTCAGCTATAAAATATAATAATAATCTCCTAATAATCTCTTTAATCATTTAATAATAAATATTTGGGAAAAGATTTTTTCTTTGTTGCATTTATATTTCTTCATTACTATTCTTCATATTTCGTAATTCCATTTTAATTCCTTAAACATTCGTTGATATTGACTTTGACAATCATTTGTAGTCATTTTTGTTTTCATTTTTGTCGAGATTGTAATGTTAAGTATCTTCTTCGTTTGTTTTTTTTTCTGATCACAATATTTTCTAAATAGTTGTTGTGTGATGATCATTATAATTGTATTTTTGACTAAATACATTCCTTAGCCCCAACTATTCTTCTTCTTATTGTATTTCACTATTTTGGCTGTTTATTTTTCAATGAATTATGTTCATAAATACTCTTTCTTTCTTGTCTTCTTTAACATTATATTGGTTACATTCAATCGTTTACTGAAATTGTTCCATCATGTGGCAATGTAGTATATATTTTAGGTCATATGATTTTTTTTTTTCTTTATTTTGCATATGTAGATTTGAGGTAATAACTTTTATCTTGGGGTTCCATTCTTCATTATTCACAATATTTCTTTATAAACATTTAATAATAATTCTCGCCTTTTTCTGTAATCTTGGGTTTGTTATTCATTATTCACACTATTTCTTTATAAACATTAATAATAATTATCGCTTTCTTCTGTAATCTTGGGGTTTGTTATTCACACTATTTCTTTATAAACATTTAATAATAATTCTCGCCTTTTTCTGTAATCTTGGGTTTGTTATTCATTATTCACACTATTTCTTTATAAACATTAATAATAATTATCGCTTTCTTCGGTAATCTTGGGGTTTCATTATTTATTATTCACACTATTTCTTTATAAACATTAATAATAATTATCACTTTCTTCGGTAATCTTGGGGTTTGTTATTCACACTATTTCTTTATAAACATTTAATAATAATTATCGCTTTCTTCGGTAATCTTTAATAAGTTGTTCTTATTATTTTTAGAATTTAGTGGTAGTATTCAACTCAAATTCTTTTTTAAATTCCAAGTAATTTTCTTCAAGACTGGTAATAAGTTGTTCTTATTATTTTTAGAATTTAGTCATTATATTTCTTTATGGACTCTTGGTTGTACGTTCCTTTAATCCTTTTCGTGATAGGGTTCATTATTTCATACGTATTGTTATTATTATTTTTTGTTATTACATATGGCCCAGTATATAATAATAATAATTTTTTAGTTATTCCCTCTAGAGTGCTTGGTAGCTCCCTGTTTCTTATTAATACCTTCTCACCCACTTGGTACTTAATTGGTTTTGGGTTATTCTTTTCATATTTTCTTCTTTTCATTTCCGTCCTTTCCATAACTCGGTTATAAAATTTAACTGTTTCAAATTGATATTCTGGATTATTTGGAAAGTTTATAATATCCTGGATTTCTCTAGGTGGAAGCCTTTCAAACATAACAGTATAAGGGGTATTTTCAATGGATTGATGGTAAGATATATTTAAAAACTCTTCGGTTAGTGACAAGTATTCGTACCATCTTCTCTGTTGGTCATGACAGTAAGTTCGGAGTATTCTGCCAACTTCCCTCAGTACACGTTCTGCCGGATTACTGCTGGGGTGGTATACTGAAGTCTTATATGTTCTAATGTTGTGTTTTAACAGATTATTTCTCCATTTATAGCCCTTAAATTGCGTACCATGATCGGTGATAATAGATGACGGTTTACCAACCTCTGCTATGTAACGTCCGATGAGTATTTCTAGAATTTTCTTGGTAGTGGCTCTGCTAATAGCATAAAGTTTAGTGTATTTGGAAAAATGATAAAAAATAATTATTATGAATTTGTATCTGTGATTTCCTCCACTGTGTGGGAAGGGCCCACATATATCTAGGAATACCTTCTCCAGCTTATATTTGGATGTTATCGGGATCATGACTCCCTCCTTCTTCTCATTATTATGTTTAACCATCTGGCAGATGTGACATATCTGTATAGATTTTTTTACCTTTCTGGTCAAATTTTTTATGTACATTTGTTCTTCTAGGGCTTTGACGATTTTCATGGCTCCCATGTGTCCATATCGTTCATGGTAATCCAATATTAATTTGTTTTCCACAGCTGTGGGAATTACTAGTTTCCAGTTTATTTGTTTAGGAGTAACTTTAATAAATAATCGGTCATCATGTATACAGTAATATTTAGTAATAACTTCATCAGCATTTTGTATCTTCTGGCGTATGTTTATTAATTTGGGATCCAATTTTTGGTGTTGACTAATTTCATTGATAATAATCTCCAGATCCTTCCGACTCTTAATGACATGGTACACCTTCGCAATCTCTTCCTTTTCTGCTTCAAATGATTTATCTTGTATGTTTATTCGGGACAAGATATCGGCTGCTATGTTCTTTCTTCCAGGTATATATTCCCAATCAATGCAATACTCTTGCAAGGCAAGGACCCATCTAGTTAGCCGGCCGTGACTAAGTTTACATCTTTTTAGAAATGAAATTGATTTATGGTCACTTCTTACGGTCACTGGGTATCCGAGTATATAGGTTCTAAATTTATTGCATGCGTACACTACGCTTAGCAGCTCTTTCTCGGTAACGTTGTAATTGCGTTCGCAGCTGTTAAGCACCCTGCTGGCGAAGCTGATTACCATATGATGTCCTTCTTTATCTTCTTGATATAGGGTAGCTCCTAAGCTAACATTGCTTGCATCACAATTTAAATAAAAGCGTTTGTTAAAATCAGGGTGGTACAACATAACTGTTTCTAAAAATTTCTTCTTAATTAATTGCAGAATTTTATCTTGTTCTGGTCCCCATGCCCACTTGTTTTTGGATGATAATTGTTTCTGAAACTTGGCCGTTACTTCTGAATAGTTATCTTGGAATTTTCTATAATAGTTGCAAATTCCAAGAAAGGATTGTAGTTGTTTTCTATTTTTTGGAGTAGGGAACAGTTGGATTGCTTCTACTTTTTCTGTCGAAGGTGTGATACCCTCCTCAGACAAATTAAAACCTAAAAACTTTACTTGATTGGCGATAAATTTAGATTTATTCAGCTTAAGTGTTATGTTGTTTTCAGATAATTTTCTTAGTACCTGTTCCACCCGCTCGCAATGTTCATCCCAATGTGAAGAAGTTATAAGTAAATCATCTACATAGACCGTAGTGAACTGCAGTGTTTCTTGTCCCAATACCTGGTCCATACATTTCACAAATATTGCAACTGAATTAATTAGTCCGAAAGGTAGCCTTTTAAATTGATAGTTCCTTCCGTCAAAAAGGAATGCCATGTATTTTCTACTATCTGGGTGTAGTTCGACCTGCCAGTACCCACATACCGTATCCCAAGTGCTGATGTATTTAATACCGTGGAATTTCTTTAAAATTTCTTCTATTTCGCCTGGTGAAGTCCTATCATTGACGATCATTTTATTTATTTCCCTAGCGTCCAGGCAAATTCTCACCTTTCCGTTCTTTTTCGGGACTGCCACTATTGGACTGGTATATGGTGATTGACTATATTCTATTATGTCATCTTGAATCATATGGTTAATCTCGTTACGGACCTCGTTTTTTATAGAATAATCAATTGGGTATGACTTTCTGCGAAAGTTCACTGGTTCTTTAAAATTTATTATACATTGATATCCCTTTACTTTACCTGGAGCATTGGAGAACACATGTCTGTATTTATTATATATCTGAATTAAATTTTCGGCCTGTACCTTACTTATTTGTTTATCAGTTTTTTCCCTTTGGAATTCTCGAATCTCTTCCAACTTACTCTGCCACAGTTTGGGATCATCGTCCTCATATTGAATGACTTCTGGTAATTTATTTTTCTTACAAAAATAGCTTTTTATGGCTCCACATTTGGTGTTAACTGGAACGGTTTGATTAGTGTCAATTAACTCGGCTGTCCATAATCCTTCTTCGGATGTTAAAGATATTGTACCTTTATGCAAGTCAATTATTGCGGAATGATGGCGCAACACATCGCATCCAATCAATACATTGAACGGTAATCCCGTTGCGACCAAGAATCCTATTGGTAGGGTCATATTGTTATTGGTAAGATCGAGTGATACTTGTTTTTTGACTGTTTTATTTTGTCTCCCAGTGGCTCCGATAATTATCACATTATTGACAGGTAAGGTCGGTATGGGTAACTGGACTTCTCGCTGGATTTTTTCAAGTTCAATACTGTCTATCAATGATATGTTAGATCCAGTGTCTATCATTATGGTAGATTTTACCCCATTTAATTTTGCTGATATATATATGATTTCGTTATTACTATTACTGTTTACATGTTTCTTATCCTCTTCCAACAAATCTTCCCTGATATTCTTTAAATAGTGGTTATTAATTATGGTTATTTTACGATTACACTTAATTTTATTTATTAGTCTTTGTTCCCCAAGATTACGGTTCAGTGACGGGTATTCATTAATTTTCACTGCCTCTATTAGTTTAAATGAGGGCTTACTCCCTCTTCTCTATTTTCATTTTGATTACTGTGTTGATTTTGTACTGTTTCAGTGCGATCCTCCGTATTATGTTCTGCTATCCTATAATTTCCATCATGTGGGTAGTTGACTTCATGCCGAGATTGGTCATAATGGTTGTCATATCGGTGACTCCTTGGGTAGTATCGTCGCTGATTACCTTGAGGTCTGGAGTAGATATAATTGACGTTATGTCTATAATTATTGGGTCGTCTGTCCCCATCTCCTCTATTATTGCGACTATCACGATAATTGTAATTGTTATTGCCGCGATAATTATAGTTTCTGGAATTATTATTCGCGTTTTCATTTTGTGTTCTATTAGTATTAACGTTCTGCGCAGGTCGATTGCGATCGTTATTATGAGAATTGGTTGGTGGCGCGTTATTATCATACTTCTGATATTTATGATTTAGCATTCTATTTCTTTGGTATTGGTTCTCGTGTTCATAATTCTCCAAGAATTTGGCCATGGCTGGAATCGTTTTGATTTGACTACACATACGCGCATTTTTTATCCCTTCCTCGTAATGATAGGATAGTTGTATCACCAAACATTCTTCGGGAATTCTGGGCTCTAAGTTCCGCGCCATACATACCTTTCCTAAAAAGTATGAAGTAGGGGACTGGCCTACATTTGTTTCGTATCGACCGTTACTCAAATTATTCCTAATCATGTTCTGGGTCGATTCAGACCAATACTTCTCCTTAAATTGTTTTTTGAACTCAGTCATGTCCAGTATATCCGGACGCACCGCTGTCCACCAATTATCATAAGTATCTTTAAACGTTTCATCAATCATGCTTCGTATAATACTCCAGCGATTCTCTCTATTTCTTATGATCACCTCTTCCAATCTCTTTAAAAATTCCATAGGATTGAGCTTGTAATTACGAAAATTAATCGATTCTCGGTTCTCATGGTTATTTGTATGACTATGTTGGCATGTCCTATCCCGCCATGAATCTACTTCTTCCTGTAATTGTAATTCACGTCTACTAATTTCTTCTATTTTATTTTTATTGGTATTGATTTGACCTTCCATACTATTTAAATTGCCATAGACTCTTTCGAGTCGTTCGCCCATGTCTGTCTGTATTTGTGTAATACCTTCCTTATTCTCCTCCCGTACCTGATGTATTCTTTTTTAATTTGCTCATATTTTTCGACAGTTTCCTTCTGGATTTCTTCAACCAATGTTTTATTCTCAATTTTTGTGTCATTAATTTTATTCTGTAATTCTACACGAACCTGTACTATTGTTTCGTTAGTTTTTTCTAACCCTTCATTTGTTTTGGCTATTTCTAATTTTCTTTCCTCATTATTTTGGTCCACCTTCTGGTTAATTGTCACATGAAGATTTTCAATTTTTTCATTAATTTGCCTTAAATTTTCTTCATGTATTTGTAAGATGTCTTCCTTCATTTGTTTTACACCCTCATCATTCCTATCTAACCTTTCATGAATTTGGTTTAATCTTTCGTTCATTTGTTTTGAGGTTTCTTTAATTTCCTCATTTGTTTTGTCGAATTTCTCATCCTGTTTCCTAAATTGTTCCCTTAAGTTTTCCTTATTTTCCTCATTCATTTGTCTATTGCTTTCCTTATTCTCCTTGATTTCCTCATTTATTTTCCTCAGACTTTCGTTAGTTAGTCTGTTCTGTTCTGCCATAAATTTCATCAATTCCTGCCAACTTGGTGCTTCTCTGACTCCCGCTTTATCTATTTGGTCTCCTTGGGCATCTTCTTCCATTACTCCCTTTTCCTTGTCCACAATAATTTCAGTTTCCGCTATTTCGTCTGTCTGTTGTTCCATTTCACTGTCTGTTATTAGTTCTATTTCCTGTTCTTGTTCGTCTATTTCCTTCTCCGTTTCTCCTGCCCTAATCCTTGATCTACCTCTGGTATGCATGTTTACTCTCCCACAGTTGCCTGCTCTGGTTAAGTAATGTTATTATACTTATAGTTACTTAACTTAAGCCCTACACAAGTTGAGCGCCAATTTGTATATAAACGGGTTTCCTCTCCTTAAAACCCCACTGTTGTATTTGTCAATTTGTTTTGTATTACTTTAATTATATAAATCTCGGAGATATTTGGAGTTGTGGAATATATGGATGCAATTAATTAATATTAACTTAACTTTTTAATAATTATCAGTGTTAGTGTGCCTAGAACTTAAACAACTTAATCGTTATTCTACAATTTCATCCAACCCTATTATACCTTGAAGAGAGATCTGTCTAATTTCATAATTTTACGCTCCCTCTTTGGTGTCAGATAATTCCGCTATAAGCGCTGCAGTATCGGCTCAACGAAACTTATAGGTTATTTCGATGTTTATATTAACCATTTATTCTATACTTATTCAGTTACTTTTTGTTCCCAGATCACTAAACCATACTCCAAATAACAAGATTTAACAAATATATAAAGGTTCTTTATTTGTTTACTTAATTCACATTAAATAAGATATGTTCTAATTAACATATGCTTGGACTATAGACTTCAGGTATCGATTGTTGATTATTTTAATCCTTTATTTATATTTGGTTATATATTATGTTTTGATTTGTATTTAATTTATTTCAGGGTGTGAAGGTTCTTGTAACTGTGGGGAAGACTAAAAATACATAGATAAGAATGCAAGATTTACAAAATTTATGTGTTGTGTATTTAGTATGATTAATATAATATAATTTACCAGACTCGAACGAAGCAAATCGTGTAGGCGGTTGATCGCTAAATTTAATATTTGGATGATTATGCAGTACGGTTTTTCTTTCTTCGGTTTAATAATAGTAATTCTTGTCCTGTCCACTTCGGAATACAGCTTCTAAATTGATTTACAGCCCGATTGATGTTTCTTCTGCACCGCCAGGATCCAAATAAGTTCTTCCTTCGGTTGAAGCAATTAGTGTTGTTCCGTGTATTTGCAAGGTTATAATTTCTGGTGTAGTGAATATTATTAATTGTGTTATTGTTAATTCCTTCTATTTGATTAATATCTCATCAATTCCCTTCGGATATGGGACAGTTCAAGTTCTTTCTTGTAGACTTCAATTATTTACTCTCTATTATCATTTCATATTGTAGTGTTATTTTTGTTTATCTGTATTGGTAGTAGACGTAAATATTGTCATTAGAATTTTGTATTTTTATAATAGTATCTGGTAATTTCGAATATTACAATTAAATAGATTATTCTTGGGTTTTTAATCTCATCACTTTTTAGTTCATTCAAAGCAATTCTTGTCTTGTCCAAAATCAACAACTTCTTTTTCTTATTTGTCGTCCCTAGCAACATATAATAATTTCTGCCTTCCACATGTTTTGAATATATAGTGTTTCTTTCATATATTTTTTATCTATTCTTTATCAATTTGCTGTCCTATCGGAATGTAACTTTACCGATAGTTGGTTTATTATTTTATACACATATTCTACTGGTTTTTTGATATAAGTCCGTTTTTTTCTTTTTTATTATATTTAATCCATCTTCGATATTATATTTTACCAATCGATATTATGGCATTATGGTATTATTATAATTTGTATAAATTTTATTAAATATTATTATTAATTTAATGTTTTTTTTTCTAGCTCTTCATAGCGTATTTATTAATTATTATTAATTGATGCACCTAATCTTTATGTTATGAGTGTTTATATAGTAGTTTTGCCTATTAGGCCTTTTATTGTAAACTGATCTACCTGTGGTTATGTCTGTTAGGCATCTATAGTCCCTTTTATATAAATTCATACATACAATCAAATCTTAATTATTAGCACTTATATAAACAATTATTTTTCTATATCTAATAACAATTTTATCTTGATCTCTTGATCAGATACAACAAAATTCGAATTTATGAACATTGATTAACTGCCTCACACTTCATTCTACGACAGTCATTGAATAATACAACTTGTTTCATTATTTTTCATTAACTCAACACATATTTGATATAACATCACATAAACTTTATCATAACATTTTTGTCATAAAATAATACTTCTTAACACAAAATTCTTATTTGTTATTACCATAAATTAAGTCATTGTTTCATTTTTTGTTTTGCTTTTCATTAAACGTATATCATTAGCTATTATTTATCTTACAGGTTTGTTTATTCTAGTCAACACTACCTTGCATCCTTATTTAATTTTGTCTATGATTATAATTGTAATTATTGGATCTCTGTTCTATTATGGGTTTAAATATCAATTTGTTTATTATTCTGTGAACTGTCTTTTATGTAACATGAATGCTAGCATTTCTGTTGCGTTACAATATTTACCTCTTCCATTTCCATTAAGATTTACAGTTACTATCTCCATTATAAGGCATACTACTTCTGTTATTTTTTATGCAATACAAAATGTGATTATATACGACACAAAATTATTCAATACAATAAATACATAGATCATCACAACAACAACCTCCTCCAATACTTCATTACTATTAGCATCATCAAAATCTTTCTTACTCCATACGACTTTAATTATTAACAATTTAAACTCCTCCTTACACACACACTATTGCCCCCCCCCTGGACTGTAGCGCCCAGTTGCTTCCACAAGAACTGAAGTTTTTTAGGGTGTAAACACTGCTTACACCGTTCTTGCTTCGGCGTTATAAAACCTTCGGTATGATTGATTCCCTGGATTCACCCCCCGGTTAATTTCTAAATTCACCTTTACAACGATAACAAGCTATGGCCAGACTTAGGCAGCGCGGAACGTAATGTGCCTTGACCATAGCCGGTTAAAGATAAGCTAATTCCACGGTCAGGGTTCTGTGAGGCCGTGACCGCCTGAAAGTGGGGAATCACATTTAAAATGTATAATACACGTTACACATCTCGATACCTAATTACATCCTAATCAAATAAACATTTATATTTCATAAAAACCTAAACTCAAAATAAACTTTACTAACCTCAGGTTAACATAAAACATTTCATCTCTGAATTTGAATAAAATTTACTAGCATTATACAGCTTTTAATTTCAATTTCTATTGATTAAACACTTTAATTGTTTGTCTTGCATTATCACTTCAACTTTTACTTTCTATCAAACATTTTAATCAGGAACCTTTAATTTTAATTGTCTACCATTTATTATCCATTTCAAATCAAAAATAAATTATTCAAATTTATTACACATAATTCCATCTCTTTTAATTAATTACTTTAATTACATTACTTAAAGCATTTTACGTTAATTCAATCCTCTCACATACATTTTAATTACACTATAATCAAAACACTGTAAGTTACTTCACTTACATTATTCAAAACAATTTTAATTCATTTAGTTTCATCTTGCATTTGTTTACTTTCATAATAAAATTCCTTTATCATTTTTTATAACCTTCAAATCAAAACTTTCAAATTGACTACTAAGATTTCTATCTTTTAAACATTTTACATTAATTTCATTTTCATTATAAAGATTCATGACTTCGTACTGTTAATTATTCAATTCAAACAAAATATTATTACTGACATGACCTCAAACTAACCTGTAAATTGACTACTTAAATACAATGTACACATAACACCCTGTCTCAGCTGATACTTTATCAAAACATGTTGCATAAGTACATTTAACACATATAAACACAATACAACTTTATATACAACATGTTGCATTAAATGTAATTGTTAACCACAAACCATTACCTTATTCAATCCAGTATCTAAAACCACTATACTCTCATAATTAACTTTTCATTAACAATGACTGTCTAATCACCATCATCGAAAATTAGTCTTATTTTACACGAGTACAATGCATTTTTTAGTAAGTACATTATATTATCACTATTAATATAACAACCATTCCATTTCTCAAATTGTTCCACTACACCAGAATAATAACCCCCCCCCCCCGGATTACTCCATATTATTCTATCATAAAATCTGTCTACATCAGTATTTTTGGTTGTTTCCTTTGTTATTTTTTGACACAATTAAATAGGTAATCAATTCAATTCATCATGACTCTCACCTGCTGCTACAACTGTTTCCTTGCCAGGTAAGTGCTTATTATCTTCGATATCAAATTCCTCTACTACTGCGGTACTCATTTCTACACAAGGTAAGTTTTTCATATAATTAACTCTCTCACTATTTATTCTCTCTATTAACTCTTTATAACCTCCTTTTAACTTGAAAAACTTTATCTCTCTCACTCTCTCAAAATTGCTTACACAACCCCATCTTACTTTCTCTCTCTCATTCCATACAAAGGGCACTACAATATCATAAAAACACCTCCTGGCTTTTCCAGGACAACTACCAAATATTAAGAGACCGTTTAGAGACACCTCATCTCTCACACAACTTCTAGAGGAAACTCTGTCCTCGTAAACCACTAGTGGAGTCTTTCCTCCACTTAAACAACAGGGAAAGTTTGCCCTTTGCTAACCTAACCTCTCATCACACTCTCTCTCATTCTCATCAACTACTATCTCATTAATAATTTCTGTTTCCACTAAAACTTCATCACCACTATCATTATTCACAACTTTACTCGCTAACACCACATTTTTAATTATATCACCATTATTCTCACCCCTACTTACCTTTTCAACTACTACTTTATTTGCACTTAAACTATCATCATTATTATTCGTAATTGTCTGCCCATTATAATTATCACTTGCTTTAAAATCATCACTTACCTTGTTATCTGTACCATGTTCTACCCCCACTACGCTCTCGTCATTATAATTAACACCATTACAACCACTTACCTGTTTTAATTAACCTTCTGTATTGTTCTTTAATTGACATCTATCTCCTTCCCACTTCTCGTCTCGTTTATTCATTTTATTAATAAAGTCATCTGCACTCTTATTAAAATTTTCCTCCATTTCATTTATTTTATCCCCTAGCTTTTTAAAATTACTTTCAATCATCTCATCGGTTTTCTCAAAACGTTTATTAATTTGCTTTATTGTGTCTCTAATTTCATTAAAATTGCTTTCATTTTTTGTATTCTGTTCATTTAATTTATCATTAATTTCATTCATTTTAGTATCATTGACATCGAAACGACTATTTATCTTATCGAAATTACTTTCGAATTTAGCGTTCTGTTCATTAAAATTAGCTTTCATAAAATGAAACAGGTCGTCTATTGACACCTTTTCTACTCTACTGACCGTAGGTGTCGATTCAGCACTTGCTTTGCTCATAATAATCGATTCTGTCAAACTATTTTCTTTATTGATATTTATATCAGATTTATTCTCTGCATTGATTTCAGTTACGTCAGTTATGCTGACTTCCTCGTTAGTATTCTCCATTTTATTACTTCTTACTTATTTATAACATACATAAACAAATTATATAACCTTACAACATGCGTCTATTTAGACGTAACTAAAAAATGTATTTACTTACTTCCAATAACCCGCTCTGCTGTCCAAAACAGGCCCACATTTACATAAATAAATTTTATGTAAATGTCCCTGTTCGATGCGCCAATTGTACTATTATTTTCTTTTCTTTACTTTTTACTTACCAGTTTTATACACCAAACCGCTATTTACTGGAGGCTATTTTACCAACATGACTTCCATACCACCAAGGTCAACCCAGAGTTTCGTGTAAGCGTGTTATTGGAGAACAGAAATTAGGTTATTTGAAATAAATGACTTGAGTCTACTTGTTTTCAAATGCATTTCGTTTTATTTATTAAATAATTAATTTAACTCTGCATATTCAAAAACATTAAATTGATTTACTTTCTGTCATAAACAAAATATTCTTTTCTCTCTTCTATACGTGTTACAATTTAAACAATAAACGACACATTGGTTAATGAGAAATTTACCCTTCTTTCATATGAAGTTATATAAATTCAAAATAGTGACAAGGAAAATAAATATTGAAAAACACAAGTTAAATTTACTTAACTGAATTTTTCGTACATTCTACTAAACAAACCAGTACCTTTACTTTTGCTTATATTTTCCCTTGTTCCCTCACACACACACACACACACACACACACACACACACACACACACACACACACACACACACACACACACACACACACACACACACACACACACACACACACACACACACACACACACACACACACACTAGTTATTTATTTTCCTCTACCCCCGTTTATTTAATGAGCTCTTTCAATCTTTATTTCTTCGGTGTTGAAAGGTTTGATTGAGATGTTTATGAAAATTAGTTGATTAGTTATTATTGGTACTTAGCCATTTCGAAGACGTTCCAAACGGTTTCACCACCGCCAAGTGTTATTCGCTATTTTCACTGGTCACTCCGAACTTTTATGTTTAAACGTTTATAAGTTTATCACTGTAGCTGTACGATCATTATTCAGTTCACTACTATTTTAGATTACATTTTATAACATTTTGTCGGCCGACGTTAATTATGCTCGAGCGTTTTTTTTTTTACCGCGCGGTCTGAAGAATTTTAGTCGACTGAAGAGCATACAAAATGGTCATCGTACTCTTTGCGGCCACCAACTTGCTATCGGATTGGCTGATGAGCATCGCGCGCTTTTCTCGTCACCTCGTGAAAGGCGGTAAGGAAATCCTGTGCGTGACTTTTACATCGCTAATGGTGGCACACGCGCGCTCGTACACATTCCAACGTTATAATGGCTATTGTACCTTGCACTGCTTGGTACCAGACTGACTACCGGGTGTTCAGAAAAGTCGAGCTTTTGGTGATCTAAAATGTTGCCTAGCCTAGTTGGCCACAGATTGTTACAATTATTATGAATTAAAACCCTCTGTTTTATTTGCCCCGTTACAGTGTTTCATTGTTTTTGTTAGAGTCTAATTAAATTAGCTATTAGAGCGTAAACTTGACAGCCATAAGTTTAAATAACGAAGACTAAACATTTTTTTTTATGATGAAAGAGTATGTTTAAGACTAGTTTCTTAAAACCTATGTACATGTGATCAAAACATTAAGAATATACGTCAGATTTGCATAGAAGGAGTTTAAAAATGATTAATGTAAGTATTATTTGGTTTAAGGATAAATTTACTACAATTTTTTGAAATAATGCTAAAAACCAGTGGTTCACTAGGGAATAACTTGAAAAAAGACAGTGGTGTTGGAAGTGAAACCTTCTGATGAGGCCTTGGATATTGAGCAATTGGATTACTTCATATCATGATGGTGAAATCTTCCTTCACATTTGGTAGTAAATGCTCTGCTCTGCATGCTAATTTTCTCAATTTCCAGGTGTCATAAAGATTATATTTTGGATGTATCACAACACATCTACAATACTCTGCAGTACTTTTATGTTTTAGTTTTGCAGCACGCTCTCGGATATCTGTTCAGTAGTGATATAATCAATTGAATTTGTTTGCAGGTAAAGTATTTGCGTTCATGGCGTTTCTGGAGACAGTTTCACCTTTGACTGCAGCACCGCTGTACACGTTTGTGTACAACCACACTATGACATGGTTCCTCAGTGCTGTGTTTTGGGTTTCAGCAGGACTGGCTTCATTGGCTGCCATTGCATTATTGTAAGTAATGAAATCACTGTGGGTACTGTGACATAACAATGAAACATGTCAATCTTATAAGTACAATATAAGTAATATAAGTACAATCTTATATTATATTCTGCTTTATCTAAAAAAAACTTTCAAATTCAGTGCCACTTCTATTTTCAATAAGCACAGTGTGTCCATAAAATTCTCAAACCTTTTAAACAAAAAATTTTCTTTTCTTTTCAAAATACTTCAGGTTTTGAATACGTGGGAAGTATTCAGTCGTGTTGTGTTCATAGTAGTCCCCTCTAGTGCGATTGTACTGGTCCAGATGTGTCTACCATTCATTCAAAATTTGAGGAATGAAGGTCTGCTGGTGCTAAGTCTAGCAAGTAAGGAGGATGTGTAAGATTCTTGTCCGTTTTTTTTTTTTTTTTGCCAAAAACGGATGGATAATAGCGATGTGTACATTGGTGTATTGTCAGCGTGAAGCCTCTGGTGGTTACATCTCCAAGCTCTCTGACTTTTTCTCTGATAACTCATGACAAAACTTCATTAATTCAAGATAATATTCCTTGTTCACTCTCATGTTTTTGGAAGAAATCCATGGTGAACAAACTCCTTACAATAAAAAAGAAGTCAGCACGACTTAAAACATTTGATTGCACTTGTCTTGCTTTTTTCATTCATGGGGACCCTTTGATGACACTCACTGTGGTGACACTCATGTATCATTTCTGGAATGGTATGGTGTGATGTTTTTTCAAAGTTTTCACCCTCGTTAGCTTGATTCAGAAGTCCGTGACTCACATCAGCTCGAATCTGTTTTTGCTTGTAGTCAAAAGGTGAGGGACAAATTTGTCTTCACTGTGACTCGTGCTTAAATTTTCTGCAACAAATTCATGACAGGCAGTTTTTTAAATACTTTTTCAGCTGCCTTGCAATGCTACAGCAATTAGGATGAAGAATTTTTCTAACTTTTGTAACAATTTCATCAGTTTTGGATGTTGACTGTCAGCGTGAACAAGGATCGTCAGTTGAAGTTCAACCATGTTGCAGATGTTTCCAAAGGCATTGTAGAATGTTTCCAAACATCACTTTTACGTTCAGCCCCATTACCATTTGCTGTTTGTAATATATTAAATGTTTGCATAAAGAATTTTCCTAGTTTAACACAAAGTTTCATATTAATTTGTTGCTCATAAAAATCAATATAGCATAAGAATAAGAGGGACATAGTGCTTGGTGATACTAACAGGCGCAGTATGTGACTAACAATAAGAGGGACATAGTGCTTGGTGATACAAACAGGCGCGGTATGTGACTGACCATAAGAGGGACATAGTGCTTGGTGATACAAACAGGCGCGGTATGTGACTGACGATAAGAGGGACATAGTGCTTGGTGATACAAACAGGCGCGGTATGTGACTGACAATAAGAGGGACATAGTGCTTGGTGACACAAACAGGCGCGGTATGTGACTGACAATAAGAGGGGCATAGTGCTTGGTGACACAAACAGGCGCGGTATGTGACTGACAATAAGAGGGACATTTTAGAACTATTTTAGGTTTAATAACAAGTTGTATATACAGAAAAAAGGTTTACCTATGGGATCTTCATTATCCCCTATTCTTGCAGAAATATACATGAATGATTTTGAAAAGCAATTAATAAGTTCCACTAAGTATAAAGACAATATAAAATTATGGACTAGATACGTTGACGATGTATTAGTAATTTGGGAAGGAAGCATAGAAGAAGTGCATGAGTTTATAAATGAGGTAAATAATAAGGATAAAAACTTACAATTTAAAGAAGAGATAGGAGGTAAGAAAATAAATTACTTAGATTTAAACATAGAAATTAAAGATAATGAGAAACTACAGTTTGGAATATTTAGGAAAGAATCGTATTCTGATATAATTATACCAAGAGAGTCTTACCACCCTTATAGATATAAAATGGCGGAAATCAATTCATTTTATTATAGAGCTCAGAAGTGTTTAAAAGAGACCGAATCAAAAGATAGGGAGTTAAAAACGATAAAGGGAATTGTAAGGAATAATAATTATAACACCAACATAGTGGATAAAGTTATGAAAAGGGTTATCATACAAAAAGCTAAAATAGAACCAGAACAAAAGAATTATGCAGGGTCATTGACATACATAGGTTCACATACTAGAAAAATTATAAAATGTTTTAATAAATACGGAGTAGATATAGCTATTAAAAAATGTGAAACGGTATTTGATAAGATAAGGAATAAAAATATAGAAAAAATCCCGGTATTACAGAAAAGCGGAATTTATAAATTAAAATGTGGAGACTGCAACAAACTGTACCTATGTGAGACAGGACGAAAATTAGTATGCAGGTTGCCTGACCACAAACGTGAAGAAGGTAATAGAACAACGAATTCGTTATATGCAAGACATTTCATCGAAGACAACCATAAGTTTGTTAATCCTTTGGAAGACTATGAAATAGTAAAAATAGTAAATAACACAGTTGAAAGGAAGCTTAGGGAGGAGTTAGAAATATTGAAAGAAAGAGAAAAAGGGTTAGACAATTTAATTAATACTAAAATTAAATTTGATAATGAAGAAATATTTTATAACATAATTAAGAAGTAAATGATAGAGGACAGACAGATAAGATTAAGAATTAAATTGCTTAGGACTAATTAGGTGTTTTTAAAATAAGGGTGTGCGACTGGCACACATGTGTGGATGAGAAAGACTAGGGTTAAAAGGAATGCACACACACACACACACACACACACACACACACACACACACACACACACACACACACACACACACACACACACACACACACACACACACACACACACACACACACACACACACACACACACACACACACACACACACACACACACACACACACACACACACACACACACACACACACACACACACACACACACACACACACACACACACACACACACACACAACACTGAAACACAAGGAATTTGCTAGAAAAATATGTAACTGTCCAGATTGTGGGACAGGGCTGAGGGTGGGGAAGGGACATTCAATTATAGCTTGTTGTGTGTGAGTAGGGTGGGGTGAGATGTGAGTGAAGGGTTTTTTCAGGTCTTTGTGTTTAATTCCGATCTGACGATGAGCTGTGAAGCTTGAAAGCACTAATCGGGATAATTTTATATAGTGGTGTGCAACAGTGATCATTCTGCTTGTGATCTCAACCACTAACACAACTTTCTTCATTAAACCATATTTTATTTTAACAATGTTTGACACATCAGAAGGGAATAGTAATAAAAAAATTACTTCAGTGCAAAAATTGCATATTACGACATGTAGCACATTCAAGATTTTAAAATTTTAAATTTGTTTTTGGTAACTAGAAGTAGTAAACTAGTAAAAATAGTGAAGTTATTGAAATGGATTGTCTTTAGCAGTTACCATTCTGTATGTATGTATAATTTATTTCAGAATTGTGGTGATACTTCAATGGTGGTACAGGAATTCACAGTATGTTGTGTTGGTTGACTCAGCAGATGGAAGAGTTATTAATAATGACAATAGCAGTATTAATACCTAGTTTTTTTAATCTCTTACAAATGATACTATTTGCCTTATGACTGCAGTCTGTGTCTGTAAGTATAGTGTATGTGTGTGTGCGTGTGTGCACGTGCGCGTGTATAGAGCAGGTGATGTATCTCTGTCATTAGATCTTTTCTGTTCAGCAACAAGCATTGGACAGGACTCTGGTTCCTCACTGACTGATAATACCTTCAGTTTTTGTTTTGTCAAACTTTCTAGAATGTACTAGAATACATTTATTGCTTTTATACAATGTATGATATTTTTGTAAATATTGTGTAATTATTTAAGTCTAATTAAGTAAGCAACTAAACTTATGTTACCATAAAAATTTATTTTAATTTTTAAAATTTTTATGAGAGGGGTAAAATTAAACTTCACTAAAAGAACTATCAAAGACAGTTCATTTAACATCAAGCATAACATTATGATAAAAATTATAACGTGAACTGCAACCAGTGTAAAGCTACGACTACATTATTTTACAAAGAATTTTAATATACTTGTGGCTTGTTATAATATGTACTTGTAAATTGTGGCAGCCACAAAAAAATTAATATGTTTCTGCATTGTGCCAAAAGTTAGTTTTAGTTTAATTTTGTCATTTTTTATGGACAAAAATCCAAGTGTTGACAAATTTTATTTGCTTGTGTAGACTTTCACGACTGGTGGCAATTAAAGTGAAATTCCTGAGCTGTTAGGGGTATCGGTTGAACGTCGTATTTCCTGTTGCCAAATGTGTCGGTTCTACTCATAGATGTTGTCTTGAGTAGTACTGCAGGTTCCGTGATGCAGTTGTCGAAACAATTACAATTCTTGTGACAATTGTTTATTGCTTATTGCAAGAATTGGATTACGAATATTAAACCATTGTTAGCAGTGTTACTGAAGTCGATTGCTGTGGATGCAGCTGATATGTTTGGTTCAACAGGAATACAATTTCGGCCATCGCCAGTCCAGGAAATTATACATTACAATTTTTAGTTATTCAGGCTGTCCAGTCAACAAAGCACCTTTCAGTGCTTTCCATTTTTTTGATGGGCACTATATTTTCTGTTGTTAATAGTTGTATGCAGTTCAAGTTGAGTAACATTACAAAAAGTGTGCCAGGAGTCGTGTATAAAATAGGAGTACAAATAATGTATTCTGTAAAACAGCAAGCAGGGTGATATGTCAAAGTGCTTTCATTAGGTTGGTAGTACTGTAATTTAATAAAATTTTGTGTGTGTGTGTGTGTGTGTGGAAGAAAAATATTGTCCTTTAATTTGAGTGATATGAAAGTAGTGTGTAAGCTCTCTGTTAGCAAAAATTGTTAAATTAAATTACTTTAGTTGTGTACATAATGGTGTTAAGGGTTTGTACTAATTATTGGAAAATCTTCTATTACAAATTAAGCAGATTTTATAACAATTTTAATATGAACTTTGTTAAATTTCTAACTTTTAAATCATAATTGTAGATTAGAATATATTGTTGTATAGTGTTTTCTGCATATATATAGTATTTCATTTTCACAGAATTGCTATAAACACATGGTATGTAGATGTGGAAAATACATGTTAATTTTTTATATTGTTGTTCCTGGCAAGTACTATTTTCATATCGTATGAGGTTACAATAAAATACGTTGAGGTCTGAAAATTAAGTTTGGGAACTCATCCTAGAAAATATGCCACATACCTTATTGCTGAATACCACTGTGTTCACCTTCAAAGGACTCCCCTTGGGAAGCTATACACTGATGCCAGCACCTACTCCACCCTTCAAAGCAATTTCAGAACTCTTTTGCTGGAGTGGCCTTCAAAGCTGCCATCGTATTAGTCTTAAAGTCCTCAATGTCATCAAAATATCTTCCTTTCAAAACTTCTTTGATCTTCAGGTAAAGAAAGAAGTCATTGGGGGCAAGGTCAGGTGAATATGGCGGGTGGTCTACCAAAGTTATTTGTTTCCTGGCCAAAAACTCTGTAGAGACAGTGCCGTGTGTCCTGGTGCATTGTCATGATGCATGAGCAATGAGTTGTTGGGGAACAGTTGTTACTTTTTCACACAACCTTTGCAGCACTCCCAAATAGTACACTTGATTGTTAACTGATTGTCCTGGTGGTACAAATTCATAGTGAAAAATCCCTCGGATATCAAAAAAGGTTATCAACAACGTTTTGATTTTTGATTTTGATTGATGGAACTTTTTCATCACCTGTAATTATTTGGCCCAAAACATCGTCTTGCCTCTCCAGTATGTCCGTGCACAGTTGAACCCTCTTTCACTCCCATTCTTGCCCAGTTTCACCAGAAATTTGATATTTGTTCGTTGCTCTAATTCCAGTTCAGAAATTTTCACGACAGTGCACCCACACAAGCACAAACAACAATGCATGCCACTCAGCACAAATCCACCATGTGTCAACACAAACATTGCTGTGAGACACTGAAATACCAAGGTTATGAAATCTTAATGAGCTCCTTGTATAGTGCTGCTCTCAGCATACTTAATTGTCAGACCTCATATACTTCAAACTATTGACATATTTCAAAAATATCCAAGATAGTTATGTATATTTGACTAAGGTCTAATCTATAAATAAAATCTAAGCTTCACTGAACATATGATGTCTATTCTAACTGTCACTAGTATGTTCTTTTCCATTGCAGTTTACTGTTGTATATAAAAAAATATTTAATGTTCATGTATCCTTTATATTTTTACAGTATTTTCAACAACTCATACTTATTAAAACAAAACTCTAAAATAAATAAACAAAAGATTATCATAAATAGAATTATTTGGAAATTGTAAGTTATGAATTATTTGAAAATCAAAGCTTATCTATTGATGTAGGAGGAAATTCTTAATGAAATCTATGATATACAGTAATTATTTAGCTTTTCACCATTGAATAGCTGGGATACAAATAAAAACAGAAGTGTTTAATGTGAGATTCTGTTATAAAGAAAAAAAAACTGAATAACAGTAAAAACCTGTGTAGTAGTTTTAGGTTTAGAGGCTAAAATAAACAAAAATGTATATGGCAGGTAAAACACCTAACCTTTCCTCCAGCCAAAGTTTTAGCTGGTAAGGTCAAAACAATTAAATTCAGTTGACAGTAATTAACCTATAATGAGTCTTTAGGTCCAGAGGCCAAAGATAAACGAGTCTTTGTCAGAAGGTATTGAACATTTAAAATTTTTTGTGTTAACATTGTGGCCTAGACACACATTTCAGTGAGATCAATTCATTGAGCTCAGTTTAGTGAAAATTAGTTTAGTTGTTTTGAAGTTGTGGGGGGAGGAGATAATATAAACATATTACAATCAAATATATTACCTTCCTCCTTGTCTAGCTGGATAAAAAT
Source organism: Magicicada septendecula (assembly GCA_034769895.1). Taxonomy (NCBI): domain Eukaryota; kingdom Metazoa; phylum Arthropoda; class Insecta; order Hemiptera; family Cicadidae; genus Magicicada; species Magicicada septendecula. The sequence goes on from CM068369.1 coordinate 570,480,681, forward strand.
TAGAATGTTATTTTGTACCATACTGTGGCAAGATCGTGACAAAAAGTCATACAAACACTATAGAAGAGTGATGTACATATTATTACCTGATTTTTTTTTAGAAAATTACATGTGCATAAATGGGGTAAAAAATTCTTCATAATTAATTTTTACTAAACAAAAATAGAATATAATCATGTGTAATATAATCATTTTTTTTATTCAGTAAAAATAACAGGAATGACAGACATTCAGGAAGCAACTAAAATAGGTAAAATGTATCAAATGAGTCTAAGATATTAAGTACTATTTGGTTAGCTAATGAAGCCATTTTATATTGTTAATTCAAAGCCAAAACATAACTAAGGGTTTTTAAATTTGTGTAATATTTTAGATAAAACACTGTACTATATGAGTAAATATTATATAGTACTGGAATTTCATTACATGATGTTATACAAAGTCTCACTCAGAATTGTCAAGTATACTTACAGTATATACGAAACAAAATGTCATGAATACAGTGTTTACCACCAGCAGACTTACCAGGCATATCTTCAGTGATAAAATGCAATAAATGACAGCTTGGAAAGTAAGACATGCTACTTTGTATGTTAAAACAAGGAACCTTACTGTTGACAATGGATTTGGTGAGCATGGTGGCCTTAATCTCAACTTTGTTAATTGTTTTATGAATCCAGCCTTCTGAAGTCCACTAACAATAAATGTGATTTTGTGTGTGTGCAGGGATTACTGTACCTTGTGATATTATGAATATACTTGCAAATTTTATACCACATTTATAATCATAAATATATTATTGTTATTAAAAACCTATTGTTTTCTATTAAAGGACCCTTTCTTACTTACTCCTCTGTATTCCAAATCATTACTCCTATTTTTGTTCTGTGCACTTTAATGAATCTACTTCCTAATTTGAAACTAATTTAAAGAAATTAAATTTGAAATGAAGTTAATTTGAAATTAGTCTGTTAGTGAAACTATGAGAGTGTAAACCCACCAGTTGACTAAGTAAGAAGAAGAAACTGCTGGTAGAATGCAGAAAATCAGAAGAACAGAGATGATATAATTTAAAATAAGAGTTCAAGGAATATTTTAATCATTTGTGTTGGAGAGTCTAGATTAAGTATGAATTATGATAAAGAATTACTTATGAGACTTTTAAGAGTGGGGAAGGGCCTATAGTTGAATTCAGGGCACAGAGCATAAAACAAATTCGATCTACCTGGTGTTTACAAATTAAATTGCTCAGATTGCAACAAATTCTACATAGGCCAGACAGGATGTAGCTTCAAACAGAGATATATTGAACACACAAAGACACTCCACTCCACTACAGAATCCACCTTTGTAAACCATTTCATTGAACCAAACCACACATACAAAATCATCGACAATAACATGAACATTCTACATGTACACACAAAAGGCTGAAAACTAGACACTCTAGAACAATTGGAAATATACAAACACACGAAAACAAATAAAAACGACATCCTAAACGAACAGACACAATTCAAATCACACGCATTATTCGAACATATCTCACCCCACACACACAACATCGATCTTTCGAAAATCGATTTCGTCGCCAACAACAAGACAGACAGAGCAACCTCTGAAGAAGCTTTTTAAAAGTGAAAACCGGTTCAGGTTGTAAGGTAAAACTTTGTTTTTACTCATAAAAAACTTTGTGTTCCGAGTCGTCAGTGAAATAATTGTATATTGTTTTGGTAGTCTAGAATGTAGTAAAAATGGTTAGTATGATTTTTTAATTGTTTGTGTGCAAATTATAAGTGTTTTTAAATGTAACCTGAAAATATCTGTCAGGTCCTGTGTGCTTTTTTACATTACTATATCCGACTGCTTGTTTACATTCTTGTAGAGAGAATTTGTTTTGTAAGATATCTCCAGATGCTTCATAGGTATATTTTCAGATTTCAGTCCTTGAGATCTCTGGATCTGGTTTTATTATATTGAAACAAAATGTTGAAAGTGTAACATCTACTGGAATGTTCAGGTAATTTCTGAGTGTTGTGTGTCTTTGTTATTTTCTGTTACTTGGTTGAGCACTAAAGTTGTACTTGTATTGTTTAGACTATTGTTCATTTTTTCTATTCCTGTAGTGTATCATACTATGGAAGGAGTTCGATTCTTCTTTTTTAGCAGGTTTTATCTTTTCCTTCAGTGCCAGCATTTATCTTTTACTGAATAAATATCGCAAACATTTCTACAGAGTGGATATATTGCAGTATTCACCATACTGTATATTGCATGATGTATACAGTATGTGTATGACTTGTGCCACCAGTATAATGTAGGAAAAATTTGTGGGACTTTAGTATTGTATGTGAGTAGTTACTATTACAGTATGTTCCCAAACACACAGTACTGAACGTCACAAGCCTATGTGACAAATGTCACATACGTACCATGTGATCACTTCATTGTTCATTGTACTGGAAGTGTAACAACACGTTATTCTAGTTTTAATCTAAGTCAAGGTCAAATTGGTTCTACCAGAGCAGAAGAAAGGGTTTATCATTGAACATTATTTTTGTGACACTGAGTTACACATTCAAGTAGATCAATGTTGCTACATGCTGCAAACAAATTTTGCAAATGGTTAAAAAAATCAGCATTCAGCAAAAGGTTTAGAAATCATTATAAAATTTAAGGAATGTTCTTGCACGGTGCAAAGACTTCACTGTATAAGGAGTGAAGCAACCTCTCAGTAGGGACATATTTGAGAATCTAGGTTTAATTATGAGTATTGTCTGAAATGCAACAAACTATATGTTCATGTGGCGAGTGAAGCTCGCAGCTTAGACTGGTGCCACAATATCATGGTAGAACTGATGAGATGAAAGTAGGTTTGTGGGTGATTTTGACTTATTGTGGTCCACCAGACACAGTTATATCAATAAAACTGTATACAACTGAAAATAAAGAATTACAGAACAATGTTACAACTATACATCTGACAAATGTCTTAATGGAACTACAACAGTTAATTGTTAAAAATAAATATAATTATGTTTTAATTGGCATTGTTTATCAGATGTTTAATAAATTGCTTATTGAGTAGTTAGGAACTTGATAAATTGTCAAGCTCCTATTGTGTCTTTTGATATGAAAAATATTAATTTTTAAAAATAAATTGTTCAGGTTACAAATTTTCCATACATTTTAATCTTTGCTGTTGCTTTTGGTTTTGAGGCGTTACACATATTTGTATTTTATATGACTTCAACTTTTGTATATATAAAATTATATGTCAGATGTGGTAGTTGTATTTGATGGAAATAGGGTTTTTATGGCTTTTACCATTCACAAGTAAGCATTATTTCATGAGGTTTATTATTATTTTTTGTAAAATTAATGTTAATGCAAGTAGTAATGGTGTTAGTGGGAGGTGGGGTTTTGGGTAGTGGGGTAAAAGCATTCACCACTCTCTTTGGCTTAGGGTATGTCCAATTCACTATTCGATGGTTGTTTGCTGTTTTACCGCAGCAAGAGACCATGTTCCACCTATGATTCTTTATGCTTATTTGATGCATTACACACCTCCAGCATGATGGTCCAATTGTAAATTCTTACCAGTATTCTCAATGGCTGGCTGGATTAATGAAGATTTATTTGTAATCTGGCTCAAGCATTTTCAAACTAAGGTAAAATCATCTGCCCAACACCCTGTATTTTTGTGATAGAGGCATGTTTCATTAGAAGCCTTTGAGTTCTGCAAGGAAAACCATACTGTAATGGTTTCTTTACCACTGCACACGTCAAACTGTTTGCAGCCTCTAGATTTTACTTGTTTTGGTCACTTATGAGTGCTCTGTCAAGGGAATATGATTGCAGTATCTGTTTAATTAAGTACATAGACATGTAACTATTGCTGATATTACTGAGTTATTGAACAAAGTCTATCTAAAGGTGGCGACAATGGACAAAGAACTTTCTGGGTTCAGTGCTGCTTGCATTGTTCCTTTTAATACAGACAAATTCTCAGCAGAAGATTTGCATGAGCAGAAAAATTTAAAGAATTTATTTTTGAGGCAGATGCAGAAAAAGAATTTGTTCATTCAACCCCCAGAAGTAGTTTTGGATCACCTTCTGTTAACATAGTTCCAGCAAGTGAATAGTCGTTAGTTGCGGGTCCATCAAATGTTTTCATGGCTGATAGAGCACCAATACCAAGACGAAGAAAAGAAAGCATGTACTAGAAAACAATGTTTGCGGGTACTAACGGGCACACCTGAAAGTGGAAATTGAAGAAAAAATGAGGAAGAGACTTGGAAAATGTGGAAAAGGATCATCCAAAGTGAAAAGAAAGCTTGAACTAAATGGATAAAAAATTGTAGCTAAAAGGGGCATTAAAAGACCTGAATGAAAAACAGAGAACTGAGATGAAACTGAAGAAAGAGAAATGACAGAAGACATTTATGATGAGAGTGATTTGGACAATTTAACAAGTTATTGAAATAATGAAAAGTGTTATTACTTGTGATGATTTTGGTCATGATGGTGACAAGTGATAGGTATATCGATCGATCTGTCACATGTGGGTTTTGGTCATATTCAGAATGTGACCTATGGGACTATGCAAACGAAGATAGATGTGGTAGGTATTTGAAAAAAGAAAGATACTTTAATAACAGAAAATGTCAACATTATTAAGATTTGCTTTAATTCTATGAATTTCACTTTCCATTATCTAGTCATAGAACTAAAGATTGTATATAACATTTCTACAATCATTGCATGATTCGTTTCCTAATGAAATAGATTTTTTTAAACTTGATATTTTTAATCTTTGAAAACAAACTTGTTCAAATACTCCCTAATTTCATGAAATATATTTTGTTATCTAATCTACTACAAATCGTGCAACAAAAGTTCAAAATACTCAACTCGCAATTATAAGTACCGTACTGTATTTCTCATTTCACAATGGCTGACTATACAATAATGCACATAACTACTCCACACTATGGACTGAATTTCACCTTGTGGTGGAAAATATCATGTAAAAAGCATATTTAAAAATATTTATAACGAATTGTTTAGAAAAGCTATATAAAAATTTGGTGCATTTTCTTATTATAAAATGTCTAAAGAGCAATTGTGAGAAGTTTGAACCAACAAGCTTAATTCATAAAATCATGATATGATATGAGCTTAAGTGCATGATATTCCCCCCAACTTCCCCTTACAAATCTACACACATTGGGTGTGGGCTCATGCCTGCACCATTTGCAATCATGAGCACCAATGAAATATGATTATACAATCTCAATTAATTATTTGTGTTACTCTTAGGATATAGGCTTACTTTTAGGCCTCTTCAGCTAGAATTTCTTCTGATATGAAGTTAAACTGGAAATAATTTACATCTATAAATATAAAACTCAAAATCTGAGAATTTATTATTTGTATTGAATACAAATCCACACTGTTACACCGATTCTGACCAAATGTTGCACAGGTAACCTTTGACACAAGGTGAAAAACACTGTCTAACTTGGAATTTGATATTCCACCCCGTTCGCACGATTTGGGCTCTTTTAATTATGCAGTTATGATTGCAGCATTGTTGTTTATTCACAGTCGATGTGTGACGTGTATAAAGATGTCAACAACACCATGGAGACCAGAATTAATTACCATAGTAACAATTAAAAAAAAACATGCTATTTACCAGCATCTTTGAACAGTCCGTGTGACCACCCTTGTTGGTATATAATAACAACTTTGTTTTAAACAATATTATGCACAGCAATATGCATTGTAACATCAGTTGGTCATTACTAATGTGGCAGGATACTGAACATGGAATAACTTTATGTAAAGACTTTGTAACACAAATTATACAATGAAGTAGTAATACTCAATATTTTAATGTTAATGTTACTCACTTAAGAAATACAAATAAGTGAAGTTTTGAAGAAAAATGTGTTTTTATTATTTGGGGAAGCTTATATTTTAGTATTTCATACTATACAGTATTCATACTTTAATCAGTACTTTGATTTTAGTGTTTCAGTTATTACTTATATCATGTATATTATTGAAGGACATGCTGTAGATCATGTTAGTCATTTTATATTTTTTTTTAATGCATTGGACTATTGCATTTTTATACAGTTTGTAGAGCATGCAAAGTACTTTATTTTAACTGCTAAATGAGTAATTTCTTAACATATTTAAATTATGTTTTTACTGTTAATATTATTATTATTACCGGTGTATGATTAAAGTGTAGTAAAAAAAGTTTAACTTGTTATGAAAAAGAGATGCTATTTAATTATGTACTTTTGAAAATATAAAAGTGAAAATTAATGAAACTGATTTTTTTTCAGGTTTACAACATGGTATATGCTTGTCTGTCAAAAAGAAAACTGTTGTATCAGGCAAAGAGAGTATTGTTGGTGTCAGGTGTCATTCTGTGAATAGCTGATGTCCTTCATATCAGGACTGCTTAATGTTGAAGACTTTACTTTTAACAGAAGATTCTAGTAAACTGAACAAATGACATGTTAAATATTGAATTTTCTTTTTTAAGTGTCGACGCCGAATACACGTTATCTCTGTGCATAATTATGTAATATGGATAAAGATCTTCTCGTACTTGTATAGAGCTTAACCCTTAATGTTGATTCTAAATCAATGGAAAGATACATTTTATTCATAAGAAAACATCTGTACTTTATAGACGATACACTGGTTAGTAAAACCCTAGTAACCCTTTTGGGGGGGGGGGCACACATTATTCTTATCCACTTATCCATTGCCCCTGTGGTGTGTCATTTTCTGGAACCCTTACCTGTTGATTATATACACTTCCTTGAATTATATTGTATGCCATACTTTATTGATTATGTTATTATTTTATCTTTAATTGTAGGCGAAATTCATCAGATGTTTTAAAATAAAATGTGTTATTGATAATAATAATAATAATAATAATAATATAAAAGTTGTTGAATTGAGAAAATCATTGGAGTAAAATTCCATCAGCCAGGGAATTAGACTAGGATATAGCAGAGATAACCTGTCAATAGATTGTCTAGTGTTTGCAGATGATCTAGCAATCCTGTCAAATTCAGTGGAAACAGCCATTAGATATGTGAAATCACTAATAGAAAAAGCCAAAAGAGTGGGTTTAAAAATTTATTTGGAAAAAACCAAGTTCATGACAAACATTAAAACAATATCCAAGAAAATGAAAACTAGATATTGGCAAATCTATGGAACTGACAAATTCAAGTACCTCGAAGAAGTTATTGAACAAAATGTCTCAGAGACGGAAGCCATTAAAGCATAAGTTAATAAGATGAAAGGTTCTTACCATTTAAGCAAGGACACATATAACAAGAAATCAATATGCATTGATGCCAAACTTAGGCATTATTCAACATTAATTTGCCTGGAAGCACTTTATGCAGCTGAGTGTCTGACTCTGAACAAGAAAATGATGATGGAAGAACTGGTAGTCACAGAAAGGAAAATGTTAAGAAAAATCTTGGGATCAATACAAGATGGAGAACAGTACAGAAGATGCCACAATAATGAGCTGTACACACATGTTGAGAAAATCACAGACCTAATTAGAAAAAGAAGAAGTACTTTCTACAGACATGTTCAAAGAATGAATCCTGACAGACTAACAGGGAAGCTTTTTAATTATTTCAGGAAGCTCAAAATGTCCAATACGTGGTTCAAAGAAACAGAAAAAGACAGAACTTCAGATTACTCAAGAAGACATTGAAGAATGCTTGCCACTCAAAAAGAAATTAAAAAATGCCCAAGGTGTTTAGGAAACCCCAAGAAGAGGTCAGATGCCATCTGGGCTGATGAAAAGAGGGAGAGACATCGATCAAGAATGAAGGAGATGTGGGAGTGGAGGAAGAGAGAGTAGAAGAAGGGAGGAACCAGTGAACCAAACATAGTCCACAGTCCACAGTGGCTCATTTGCAAATATATATATATATATATATATATATATATATATATATTGTGTTAGTGCACAAAGTTAATATTTATAAATCGATAGAACGCTATACTGTTACTGCAGTTTTTAAACTGCAAGTCAGGTTGTCAGACTACATTTTTATATGATGCAATTTGAAGTGTGGAGAGCTGAAACATTGTGTCCATTCTGTTTGGTTGATGAAATACTATATAGAGCCACTGTCTATTATAGGTAATGTGAACTATTCAAGATAGTAGATGATTCTATTGTGTAACGTTATGTAATGTGCACGAAAAATACTTGAGACGGGGGAAACTTTGTGTTACAATACTACAACGGCCACATCCAAATGGTTAACTTATTGGTACTTTATATAGTTAACTTTATATACTTTACTCATTTGCACACTATTAACAAAATATTGTGGAATATAATAGGAAATTTTGAAATTAATGAGACAGTGGTATAACTAACAGGCCTGCAGAATCTATAATGGGCACCAACCTGGAGTAACAGGGCTCCACTTGTCATAATAAGTTTCAGAATTTAATAATTTGCTTTTCAGTTTTTATATTGTATCAAATATTTTAGTATTTTATAGATGAGTTTATGTTTACGGTATTATATTACTGTACAGCTGAATTGTGAAAGAGTATTTAAACTCTTGCATATTTAATTTGTTGATCTGTACACAAGAGTTAAATTATGTAGGTTGTAAACACAATTAGTATTCGTTTAAGAGAAAAAATGCTAATTTATTAGTTAATGTAATTTGTATACAATTATTTTTAACTTTATTAAATTAGTAGGCAAGGCAAGAGGCTTTTATTTTCAGCTTCTCTTGATAAAGATTTGAACAGTGTAAGGAATATGTTCAGAAAATCTCACAACTTTCTTGATACATGGTAATGACTTTCGTGTACAGATAGTTTCTCAATGATCTGTCATTTGTTATAAATAAACAAAGTATAAGCAGTTATTTACTTGACATAAGTGTGCTATAAGTTTCCACAATAATTTATAGTTTTCAATTTTGTGATGTACATAATTTGGGACTATTCCCTTAACTCACAACTGTTTAATGAAGAAAACTAGCTACTTACTTCACACAGTGTATTAATTTCCCAGGATTAAAAAAAAATTTGTTTGCAAAAGACTTAATTTTGTGTTGATTAATAATAGAGTGCTTCAATAATTAATTTAAGAATATTTTTTAATACTGTAAGAGTATTATGCTTGTTATTTATGTTAATTTATTTTGTTGTTGTTTAGACTAACAACCAAATCTCAAATTCTTATCTACAATTTTATGGCTGAAGAAGTAAGTTAAACGGTCATGGAATCTTCAGTCCAGGATTTATATTCTTACGCATGGTGTTTGAGGTTAGAAGTGTTCTGTGATGTTTTAATCACTTGACTGTACCTCTAGGTTGACTAGCATAGTATTATTTGATATGTAGTTTGTGACATTCCATTATAATCCTGTTATATTCTATTTCAATGCAAAAATTAACATAATAAATTGTTTCAGATTAAAAAATAGTCACGCACCAATTAACAGAAGGAAGCATTGTTGTGCATCAGTGTTGGAGAAAGATGACTTGTGGTAGTTACAGATATAATAATATACATGTGGACAAGATTAGAAAATTGTTTTCCATGCCATAGTTTTCACAAAACATTTATTTTATTAAACAGTTGAAAACAATTAAACATTTGATGGAAAAAACAGATGAATCATAAAAAAAACTGTGGTCACGTTTTATTGACTTTAACATCTAAATGTAATCAATTAAGAAAATTGTTGGCCTTTGTGTGTCTAACACGTTATGTGGCTAAATATAGGGTGTTTTACATTCCACACAAGGTGCATTTACTTAAGGTAGTTATTCTGAACAGTCAGCACAGCAACATTACGTAGGCACAATGGATTGTAACATATATGGTCTAATTATAGCCAGATAAACTCTAATTATAGCAGGGGTACACCATAAACGTGCTGGTTGTAGCCGAGGTTCTAATAATAACCAGCAGAATGAATTGTGGAAGGTATTGGTTCCAAGAATGGGTATTTCATACCTGTCTACATGGCACAATAATGTGTTGTGTTGTTACAGCGTAATACGGTTCCAAAAATTCAGTCTCATTGAGGCCCAGTGCTGATTCCAGGAATTTGTTGTATATGTTTCTGATCAATTTTCAAATAGATCTGCTCTCACTCAGTCATGTCTACTAAATATACTCATTATAAAAGTCTTGATTTACCAAAAAATACAAAATTCTCCAGCACCTTGTCTTTGGACAGGGGAAAGTGTGAATAGACCCTCGGAAATTTATGGTGTTCCACATACCACAATAAATGACATAAGGAAGAATGGTGATCGAATTGAAGAGTTTATGTGCAAATCCAAAGCTGCAGAAGGAAATCTGGTGAAAAGAAAAGTATTAACGACGCCACTCTAGAAAAATTAGATGAAGGTTCACATGGTTTACTCAGCAGCGTTCCCAACGAATTCTATTAAGTGAGCCAATTATCACTGAGAAAGCTGTCCAAGTCAATCAAAAACTTATTGATGACCCAAATTTTAAAGCAAGTCAGGATTGGCTCCATAGGTTCAAAGAGAGGCATGGCATTTGACAGCTACAAATCGAAGGGGAGAAGCTCAGTGCAAACAGTGAAGTAGTGTCACAATATTGGGAAAAAATAAAAAAAAAATAAGTGCTTACATTAATAAGCTGGGTTTGTGCACAGACCAAGTGTATAATTGTGATGAGACAGGTGTACTGGAAAGCTCTCCCACAAAAAACACTGGGATCTGGTTCAGAATATTCAGCACCTGGATATAAGGTGAGAAAAGACCACATTACAACCTTGTTTGTTCCAATACAAGTGGGAACCATAAAATGCCTTTAGCTGTCACTGGCAAGGCAAAAAAACCCAAGAGCTTTTAAAAATATCAACTGTAATTTACTACCCATGAAATATTATGCACAAAATAACACTTGGATGAACAAAGAAATTTTCCAGAAATGGCGGAATTTCGTTCTCAGGTACTGTTTTACTTAAGAAACAAAAATCTACCAGAAAAGGCTCTATTAATCTTGGATAATACTCCCACCCATCCTGTTGACGATTTAATAGAATGTTTATCTGATTCAAATGGCATAAAATGTATGTTTCTTCCTGCTAACACAATAACCTTAAAACAAACAATGGACCAAGGTGTCATTTGAGTGTTTTAAGAGGCGGTGCAGAAAGGGCTTTTTATAAAATTTGTCACTTTGTGAAAACGATATGGACACTGAACAATTTTGGAAGGCATACACTATAAGGGATTAATGCAGTTGAATAATGCAGCTGGTGCCTGACAAAGTATTCCAGAAAACACTCTAAAATCTGCCTGGAATAAGTTACAGCCATTTGAATTACAACTAGCGTCTACAGTACCAGAGAAGGTCTTGACACCACATCAGAATTGTTAGATATCTGTCAGTTCCTACCAGCATTTTAACAGTTTGAATGAAGATGATGTCAAAAATTGGTGTGAAATAGACTTACCAGATGTAGGCTACGAAATTTTTAGTGATGACGAAATTGTTACATACGTATCCACAGAACCTACAGAAGCTAATGATGAAGATGGCCAGCCAATAAACCTGCAGTCTCTCATAAAGAGGCCATTCAATCACTGACTACAGCAATCAAGTGATACAAAGATCAAGATGAAGCAGAACTGCCTAAAATAATTTCACTGTGCCAAATACATAATTTGGCTCTTGACAAGTATGATCGACAGAAAAAGATTGTAAGAAAATTACAGATTTTTTCACAATCATTAAACAATTTTTAATTGCAATTACAGTGTTTAACTTGTTTCAGTTTGAAAATTTCCAGCAATAAATATGTTTGAGCATGTCATTAGTACTGTACATTGCTAGTGTTGTAATAAAACATTTTATATTGTCATAAATGGGTTTGTTTCTTACTCCCTCACTAATTTATCACCCCTTTGGTCCCATAGGTGACGAATTAGTGAAGTTCTACTGTATATGTAACAGTGTCTAACAATTAAGTATGTTTTATTTTATTTTTTTATTGTATTCTTTTTTACATAGCCTAAAGGTACCATATGATGTTATTATTTATATTCTTAAAGCGATCGATTTCGGTCATAGACCATCGTCAGGTTATATAGCACATTTGTGTTCACAATATTATAAAACACTATATTATAAAATATAAAGAATACAATAAAAAATAAAAAATTGAATTATAGGTACCATTAATAAAACAATAAGTGTAAGTATAAAAATACATCACATTATCATTAATTATGTATGTGTAAGAGGAACACTGTATGACCCACCAGATTCATATGCATTTCAGTTTACACAGAATCTGAACTTTTATTTGTAGTTTGTAAGTAAATACGATCATAATGTATAGAGTAGTTATTGTTTTCCAGAGTTGGATAATGCAAATGTTAGTGTTTGTTACTATTTAATAATACATTTTTTACAATTGTTTGCTAATTATGAATAGCTAGATGACTACATTGGAATATACCAATGTGCTCCAGTAAAATACAAAATTTTAAAACTAATAAATTATATATTTTTCAGGTCACAATATGGGAGTAAACCTGATTGTGAAGAAAACTCTGTCACCTTATTATCTGATGAAGAGTCAGAATATTTGACTACCTCTGAATACCTATTTGAACTCTGATTCTGAATAACATATGAGAGAGAAGACTATTATAAATAACAACTATAGTAATGTTTCAGTAATGTTCAGTAATGTTTAAATGAACTGTTTTTGAAAAAATATGTTCTTAACAGAATGACTGTAATAATATATCAGAACTGAACTGATCAAAACAATTATTTAGAGCTATCACTGCTTTAAGTAAATACTTCAGTGAATTATTCTACCCTTTTGGAAATTAAGGCTGTATATAACAGTGGCTTCAGTTACAGAGGAGAAAAATTCATCAATTTTTATTATAAACATTAACATGTCATGGATAACACAGTTGATGGTTTTGCACAAGAAAATTTTATTTAACAAGTAACTGATATTTGGTTTTAAAAACCTATTTCAGTTTAAAGGGGGAACATTATCATCTATGTGATATCATTATCACCTTTATTAATCAAAGGAAAAAATCATCATCCATTACTAAGTGAATACCTTTCTTAGTCATTATCTAATGATTTTATAAAGAAATAGGCTATTAATTAGTACTAACAAGAACTGTGACATTTGATGGGGTAAAGCATATACTTAACAGACAGGTCAACAGGATTAATATTTTCATTTTTGATGTGGAAACTGTATTGGTATCATACAGTAAAACAATTTTATTTCCCAGTTTTGTTAAAAAAGTAGTTTTATTGGCATGGAACATTACTGCACAAAGGTAAAAAGTTTGCCAAATCATGGATTAAAACGAAAGGTTTTGGTAACACAGAGTGTGCTAAACATAGACTTTTAAAAATTCCAGCTACTTGTTCACTACGATTTTATTTTGACTGTCATGAATCTCAGTCTGGTCATTGTGGTTTACATATATTTTACTTACTGTCTTATAATAAAACTAATATAGTGATACAAATGCCAGTACTTACAATCAGGAAACCAAAAAGAGGCACAAGTTTAAGCATTTAGTCAATTTATTAAGTGTAGAGGAATCTTCAGAAACCTGAGAAGCTTTCAAATGGCACTCTCATCAGTTCCATGGTTAGTGATGAAGTGCCATTATATTCAGATTTTAGTTTTTACAGAAAATGGACAGCAGCTTTATATATCAGTATTGTATTAATTACTGTGCATTATTTTTAAATTTGTCATTACACTTTGAACAGTTTTTTTTACCCACATATTGTTTGTAAAATATAAATGTAACAAAAATATTATTTTATTTTGTCAATCAAAATAAACTAAACTAGTGAACTGTGATAACTAAGATATAATTTTTAATTATTGCAATTTCGTGTTTATGGTTTTCAACGTACCATTCATTTTAATGTCTCTTGAATATGAAATGGCTATTTTAAAGTTAAACATTTCTTTACCTGTGGCTGGTGGTTATTACAATAAATGTTGTTTTTAAATGTAATGAATACTGTAGTGGGCAGTAGGCCTGATTCAATTTTGAACTGAACTTGCCAAGTTGAGATGCCATTTTAATCTTCTCATTTTTTTGTTTATATATAAAATTATAATTTACAGGAATATAAATATTTTACTTTACCCATTGTCTTACATAGCACTTTATGCACTGTATGTATGTTCTGTGTTATGTTGAGCAAGTTTTAGCAAAAATTGAAATTGTTTCTAATATAAAGAAGCTTATGTTTTGTATTTTTTTAACATGCTTCTAACTCAGTATTATTAAATACTACTACAAAGTGGTGTAACAAAAATTGGGTACGTTAAATATGTGTGAAACTTTTTAATGATATTAACAATGAAAATGTGTTGATATTTGAATGTTCTGTGTCTAATATTGATATTTTTGCTAATGCTGATAAATTATTAATTACCAACTAGTAATGGCCAGTCCATAATATTCACTGGTTCAATGGACCACCAAAGGTAATTTGAGTTTTTCATGTAATTTAATTTCAAGCAGTGAAATTTGTCTCAAATCACTTGATGCTAATATCATGTCCATTTGCTAGTATCATGTATTTGTAATGTATCATGTCCATTTGTATCATGGAACTTTACTGTTCCATTAACAGTGGTGTAGCAGACCTGAGTTCATTTCTAAAATGAGGGCACAGCAAGGTGAACTTGCTTTCTCTGTCATTAGCATTCGAATCACTAAATGCTTTTAAAGTGACCAATGAATCCAGACTAATCCGAGTTGTATCATCTGGAATCAACTTTTTTCACCACCTTTACTGTACTATGAGAAACCTATTTTAAAGCACTTCACTGTTTTGTTTGTTTTAAACAATTTTTGGCATCCTGAATCTGAAAATTAAATCTGACAAATTGACTAATTTGTTCATGGCTGCTGTGGGCGAGAACTAGTGATTTGTAAATTCATGGGTTTGTCTGTGACATTTTGGCCCATAACTACAATATAAATATGACGGGGTTGGGCAGATGATTCAGTCTAAGTCAAGCTATTGAGGATGCCTTATTGTAAAATGGGCAAACCGTTTGGTGCTAAGTAAAATATGAGCCATGAGAGTTTACATTATATTTATTGGATTTGGTTTCATTTAATTTAGGTACTATAGTAAAGACTTTGAGTGATTTAAAATTTACAATATTTTAAATTATTGCAACAATCTTAGCAGTTGCAAACGTTTATGTATGTATTTATGTTTATATGTGGTTTTATGCAGACACTTTAAAATCTCCACCAAGACATTTCTAGAGCATGATAGATAATTCTGTATAATATTTAGAGTTGTGTTTACACAGAAAATGTTGTTAGTATTGCTGTGAATTTTTGTTGAATTTTTCACTACTTGTGTGTTAATTTTCATAAAAGTTATTTTGCATGCATTATTTCTATATCCTGTTATATATTACAGTAGTTTTAATTCAACCATAGAATTTTTGTTTATACTGTTGTTTATTTTGTACTTCTGGATCAAACTTGACAATACTTTGGAGTTAAGATTTTTTCGAGTACAGAAATCCAAGGTTTTCCAATGGGACTGGCAGAAAAGCTAATTGATTAATTATAAACTAGCTAATTATAAATAAATATGGTAAATTATATTATTATGAAGGTACTGTGAGAATGTTACCCATGAGTATCTCCAAGTTGAAAAAGTCAGCTCTTGCAAAACAATACAGTTTAGATAATTTCAAAATTAAATTTTAAATACTTTTAGTTATCGAAATGAAATTCAACTGAGAATTAAGAAGGCAGATTAAAAGGCAGATTCATGGCACATATAGTGTCATGAATATATGACATTTAAGTGAAATGTTTTTCTATTGATTTTTTCACCTGAGTTTAAGAAAGTTACACCAAATTCTACTCTGTTCGATCAATTTAAGTGGCTTATATTACCTGTGTTAGACTTAATACGTCTTTAGAGATACAAGGCGTCTGAAGTTCTAGTGGAGAGGAAAGGCACATTACTTTGATTCGTGTATATTTTCTGTCATTACTGTTTACATTGTTTAAACACTATTATGTCATTATTTAGACATCATTATTATATAGGCACAGCCATGGAAAACAAAGCATTTTTTGATATAAGCGTATTAGACATGTTTGCTTCGGCTTAATGAGTAGAGTCATTCCTGAAATTTTGCCCAATCTTTTGGGAACGTCTACACATAACAGGATAATTAGAAGTTTCAAAGTTTACCAAACCTAAATATTTAAAAGCACTATAATGAACGTAATTCAGGTCGCAAGCATTTCAGCCTATTTAAAACATCATTGCCTGTGGTGGGTCAAACCCAGTAGTTTGAAAATGTCCGTTAAACATATTTAACTTACAAAATTTTCAAAATTTCATCATTGTGTATTATTTTACTCTTTATTATTCTCTTCTTCTTTGGTGATAAATCTGAAGATTGATTGGCAGCAATTCAGTTGGTAGTGATTCTCTGCTCTTCATGTTTTTCTGCCTCCCTTTGCTTTCCAGCTCTCGTAGCTCTTGCATCTCGCATCTTTCATAATCTGGCCCATACACAGTAATCATGGTCTTCCTATAGATCAGTGGTTCTCAACCTTATTAAATCTGGGACCCATCTTCTAGGCTATTACACTTCATGTGGCCTATAAGCACGGCAAAATTACTTGTAGGGGTGTGCATCCAGTTTATAATCATATTTTTGCTAATATAGAGTACTTTAAGCTCCCTGTTATTCTTAAACAAATTATACATGCTTAGTTCCACTTAATACTAAATTTAATAGGTTTTTAAGACACTGTGACTACATTTTTGAGCCGACTCCGCTACTCACCAAACACCCCCGTGGGACCCAGTAGTGGATAGGTTGAGAACAGCTACCATAACATACATAATTTTTAATTACTACTAAATGTAATAGGTTTTTAAGACACAGTGAATCAATTTTCAAGCGTCAGTCCACGACCCACCAAACGCCCCCTTGGGACCCCTTGAACCCCATAGGTTGAGAACCGCTGCCATAGATATTGTTTTTAGGTGTCTCATTAAATGCCCATTAATGGATTCATGTATCTATGAATGTATTATTCTGTTTATAATGGATTTCCACAGGCTTCCCTTCTCGCCCATTCTTCCCAGAACGTCCTCATTTGTAATCTCATCGGTCCACTTAATACTCTTTACAATACCTTTCCAGAAATTCTGTGGGCTTTGGGTTCTTTACGGATCCATGTTAACCCATGTTATTTGCAAATATACAAGTTACAAGTAGAATAGTAAACTGCCCTGCCTTCGGTATTAGCCATTTAGCACTTTTCTGCTCGTAGCTGAGAAATTCCTTTCCAATCATTGTTCACAGGAAGTCTTGTCTACCTTACTGTCACGTAGAGTCTTTGAAGTTGCCCTCTCGTTTTTACAGAGTCTCTCACGATCATCTCTTTAGCAACATTCACTGACATCTGATGTTTTTGTGCATTGATAAATATCCTGCTTACTTCTGTTTAGTTTCCTTAACTCGTTTATCGATATCCTCCGTTTTAGTTTAATTATCATCCTGCTTCACTTTTACATTCTTAGCGTACAAAATCTTTTCCATAGTTTTAAAAATCTACAGTTTAGTGTGAATTCTTGATTAATTGTTCAGATATTGCCATATTACTGGTCCATAGGCCTACATCACATGTTTTCAAGTATGCGGGCAGGTAGTTATTCTTCATATTCCAAACGTAATTTTAAGGTTAGCTCTCGTCATTTTAATGGTCCGTTAGTTACCTAACAGGGCAAATATCTCCCGTTAGGTAAACCGACGATCCAGAACTTCGTGAAACGGGTTATCTTCCGTTAAATTCTTAACAGGGCGGCGAAACGGTGGAGCATTTCGTCAATGTGTTTTTGTATGAACAACTTTCGATGTCCTACAGCGCATATTGTCAAAGTCTACCTGTCCTTCTTGAGCAGGAGGGAACGGGACTGGACCCCCCTGAGGCTTGAAAAGTTGACAAATTTTGTTAATCTCTTAATTTTTAGGCTGTTTTATTTTTTTCAGCTGTGTACGCTAATATAGTAGTAGCGTGCTATATTTAAATATAATTTTTTTAAATATACAAAAGGTTTATTACACAGCATTAGGAAGTATAATTTTGAAATATGAAATAGGCTGTAGGAAAATCAATTTAGTCAATAAGTATCTTTTACTATGTTTCAATAGAATAGTCTATTTTTATTGTGTTATTACAGTTACACATGGACCTCTCCTCTTACAAGCGGACCCGACACTGGACCTCTCCCCCACCCCAAAGTTAAATTCTTAATACGTTGATTAATTCTGCCTTCTTCCCGCTGATCCATGATTCGGAACCAACCTGCTCAAGAAATTTTTATGAGACTTTTTCGTTGTGAATCCATTGTTTCTTGCGGTTAGCTGTCTCTCCTCAAACAAAACTTTTCGTACCTTAATTACTATAGAATTAATAATCCTCTAAAAGTGCTGCACACAAGGGGACGTATACGGGGGGGGGCAATGGCAAAACGGGACCAGACCCTCCCCCAGAGGGTCGAACAAGTTGACGAATATTGTTAGTTTCTCAATTTTTGGGTTGTTTTATTATTATTTTTCAGCTGTGTATGTTAATATAGCAATAACTCTTTCTTAAATAAAAAACAGGTTTATTATTACACAGCATTAGCGTACACGTTTGAAATATGAAAAAGCAATTCAGTCAATATGTAAACTATGTTTCAATAAGTCGTATTTTTTGTGTGTTATTACCTATTGGGACTGATTTCAGCCACTTTAAAGATAGTAATGTTGATTAGTCTTAACTTGTTTTTACTTTTGTATGATGACCCCCCCCCCCCCCGGACCCCCAGGCCAAATTCTAGATACGTCACTGGCTGCACAGAGGATTTGAAATTGAAAGTTTTTACCTGATTCTACGCCACACCGTCCATTTGTTGAATTCCGGGGGGGGGGGGAAGAGTCATCTCCACTTTTCGTTACGTCTGTAATTATCATGAGTTGCATACAATGCGGGGGGGGAGGCATAAAACGCAGGCAGCAAATAAAACAACGACGGTGAAGTCAGTTTGGATTAACGCGCTACGAGTTAGTCACTTTTGTAGTTACAAAGAGGACAGGCTTATTTTGCTTTTATTTTTAATGAAGTACCTTTTTTGGATTAACGTTGAAGGAACAAGAATGACGTAAAAACGAATGCAACAAAGGAGCAGACACACAACGTTCCATGCCAGTGTTTTAAGTTAATTATATATAAACGAAGAAGATTTAAGAGTTGAAAAGCTAGGCAGGAGAAACAACACAAGGCTAAGGCGTGGAAGGTGGAGGAATGAAAGAGCATTACGGGGGTTTATCACATGTCGCGATGGGAGGCTGTAACCTTATCGGCGGCGGCGCTGGCGCTGTTGTTAATGTAATTGATGTCTTTGCGCCGCGGGCGGACCACTGTAACCGTTCACACATTACGTCGCTTTATCCTTACAGTCGGTATAGCGCGGTTCAGCCGAAATCTCAACTTACGCTAAATAAATAATTATTATAACATTATGATTATTAATAGTCCGTTTACGTAGATTTTGTCGTCTACCTTTATTGAATCCATCCGGCTGCAATCTTTTAGTTTTTTGTTAAGATTTTCTTTTTATTCCAATCAATGGGGGGTTGGTCCATTGCATTATCCCCCAGCCTGGAGGACCAGGCAATTTTTAATGAAGGTTTACTTCCTTTAGCCTTTGATAAACCAATATCCAACTACAAGGCAGCAGCTGCTAGTTTTGGTCCACCCCGGGTATTTTATTTTCCCGGTACCCACCATATCTGGTGAACATTCTCCTATCCGCCACCTGGGGAGGCGCCAGATGGGAGACTAGCAACTACATACGGGAGTCACGAGTATCATGACTTACGGCTCAAGAAGTCTGGACTACTAATAAACACACAAGAACAAAATTAATGACAGCAGAGATGGACTTTTGGAAACGTTCGAGAAGAGTATCCAGTCGTGAGAAAATTAGAAGTGAAGTCATTAAGGACAGAATGAATGTGAAAAATTCAATTGATTTATACAAAAAAAAAAAAAGATACAATGCACGAAAAAATGGCACAGGAAAGATTGCCAAGGAGAGTTACGGAATGGACCCCATCAGGAAAGAAGAAGACCACCTATCACCTGGATATGGATAAAAGAAGATATTCAGACTGTATTGAGGGAACGAGAAATTGAAGATCTTTGGATGGACAAGCAGCAGTGGAAGATGAGAATTCAATCACTTCTGTAATCTTTGGTTCCGAAAAATGTGTAAATATTGTATAGCCAGAATAATAATAAAATGATTATTAATGTAAGACAGTAATTTAGTAGACCAGCGAATGTGGCGCTTGGGAGGTAATTTAGAGAGTACACAGAGGCGCTGTGAATTTGAAGTGCGTTACTTCAGCGTCTACATCAACAAGACATCTTGAGGGCAAAACCTGGGACTATACACGGCCAGTGGCGTATCTAGAATTTGGTCTGGAGGGGGTCCGGTCGAGTCGGCTTCATACAAAAGATAAAAACAACTTAGTAACTAATCAGAATTACTATCTTTAAAGTAGTTGAAAAACGTGTGATAACATCAAGAAATCAGTCCCATTAAAGTAAACGATAATGACACAATAAAAATACGCGCTATTGAAACATAGTTTAGAAGATAATAAATTATTGATTGAATTGATTTTCCTATATTTTAAATTTCACAAGTCTACGCAAATGCTGTGTTATAAACCCGTTTGTACATTTAAAAAGGAGTTACTACTGTATTAGCGTACACAGCTGAACAAATAATAAGATAGTCTAAAAATTAAGAGGTTAACAAAATTCGTCAAGTTTTTTCAACCCTCTGGGGGGGGGGTACGGTTCCGTTCGTCTCCTTCGTAAATATGCCCCCGTACACGGTGGCTCAAGTATATTATAGACCTGGCGAAAGATTTTGAACAGTCGAGAACGATATTTTTCTGACACTTTACAAGGTTTTCTAGTGCGATAATTAGTAAGTATGAGAATGCAATCACCGTATAAAAAGGATATAAAAACTCAGAAATAACCTCCTAAAAGCGGAATGAGTACTGACTGGTAGGAAAAGAAATTAAGGCATCAATTAAGAACAGTAGGAAAAGAGTGTGTGGAAAAAACAAAAAAAGGAATAATAGAAAAGCTAGGTAAATATAAACCAGACCAATGACGACAGCGAGATCGCAGAGTATGAAGTGAAAGGAGCAATAATTCAACACTGGCGTAACTCTGAAAGCTGACGATGACGATGATACTAATTTTACTTCCATGTTCCGTAAGCAAATGGAAGTACAGTGATCGCGAAAAAATCGTGATCGAAATAAAGGCAGATCCTGTTTGTACTACCCTCATGAAGGGTACTTCCGAAACAAGAAGAAAAGTCATTTTCCGAAAAGTGTCTGTCTACGTGTAGAATTTTTTCTATGGCGAACGATAACTGCCGCAAAATCAAACGGAATCAAATAGTGTTTTGCATATGTGCCCGAGTTGTAGAGGACTCAAGATACCGATTTTGGTGAAGATCGGTTAAGGGAAAGGGGTAGTTTACCTGCAACGTTTTACGATTAAACAAGAGTTAAGTAGGCCTACATATGAAATATCTATAAATGAAAAGGGTAGTTGAAGGGGGAGGGAGTATTTTTTGTATTGTTGTTATAAATTTATTCGATCGAAAACTTAAAAAAATTTCAATAAAACAGTAACATGTAAACTGTTTGATATCGTTCCATGTAAACAAAATATCGTAACCACGGATACGTAAACAAAATAATTTTTCGTTTTCAGAAATTCACAGATTACAAACGCTGGGCGGTATTCGCTTTCTTTCGCATTGTTTAATTAAAAGATAATTTAATCAAATTAATTCTTTATTTTTAAAATATTAACAACTAAGTACAATTCGTATTTTGATTATCTTTCTCAGCGTTTTTACCAAATGCATGCTGGTATATTTAGTTTCGTCCTGCGTGTACATATTAAAAATAATTTTATAATTAATTAGAACGTGGAAGTCATGCATAGTTCTCCATACCGATTTTTTCTACCGCGATACGTGAATGAAAAGCATTACTGTACTTCGAAAAATTCTCTTAGGCCTAGTCAGGATGGCAAAAATACAATTTACAAACTCTCGTAAGTGTGTGTAGTTTAGTATAGCCTACCTATGATCCGCATAGTTTTGTTTAATTTTTTGAACATTCTTCTAATGAATATGCTAGAAACGTTTAATTATTCTGAGTGACACAGGTCCAAAATATCCAGTTAACAGTAGTAGGTAAAACACAAAAAGGAAAACACAGTATAGGTCTATCACGTCTTGGAAAGTATTATAAAATTTACTAGAAAACAAGTGCCGGGGTTTTAGGTCGTGGTCCAACATTATTAAAATTATGGTTGCCATAATTGGTAACAACCGCGTCAAGATACACTGTATAAAAACTTGACAAATTCACAACAAGAACAAGAACAGACGTTTCGACCGTGCCTGTGGTTGCCTTCTTCAGCGTGGCAGGAAAGAGGTAATGAGTCCCGCGAGAGACTGAGTTTGTGAACAAGCCTCCAGTCAAACGAACTCATACGAATGCTACACTGAAGAAGGCCACCGTGGGCGCGGTCGAATCGTCTGTTCTTGTTCTTGTTGTGAATTTGTCAAGTTTATACACAGTTTATGGTGACAGTGCTGTTATCATGGACTAGCTTTTCAATGCTGAAGCACGGCGTAACAACCAATCAAGTACAGACCGTGTTTGTTATTGTACGAGAATTGTCAGCCGTGTCTTCGTCGCCATGGCAACGGAATTCATTTGTTTATATTGTCTGTTTAAGTACTAGTGACGCGTCTGTCAAAAATATTTGCAGTTGCTCTTTTCTAAGCGTTGTGACCTGGGTTGAAAAATGGCATCTATGATAGAAAATCCGTCCAAAGATAATCTGCGTGCCGTTATTCAGTTTTTGGCCACTGAGGGGCGTCAGCCAATGGAAATTTACACGAGAATGAAAGCTGTATATGGTGACTATAGTTATTCTCATACGGCAGTGGTCGAATGGTGCAATAAATTTCGACAAGGAAGAGAATCCACTAAATATTTGGCCCGTCACGGACCTGCACGTGTTGCAGCATCAGATGAAAATGTGAGACGGCTGGAAACTGCTTTACGCGCAAATAGGCGCATCAAAGTTGGAGAACTTTCTCAAATGTTGAGCATCAGCGTGGGAACTGTTCATTCCATCATTCATAGTCTTGGCTATCACAAAGTTGCTGCTCAGTGGATTCCACGACTGCTTACTGATGAGGAGAAAAAATTTGCGTTCGGCCCTATCATTACAGCACTTAATGCGCTATCAACAAGGTAATGCCTTTCTACACCAAATTGTTGCCGGTGATAAGTCTTGGTGTTATCATTACGAACCAGAATCCAAACGTTAGAGTATGCAGTGGAAGGATGCACAACCTCCGAAGGCGAAAAAATGTCGGTCCCAACCTTCGGCAGGAAAAGTAATGGTGACCGTATTTTTTGATTATCAGTGTGTGCTGCTCTTAGATTTTAAAGAACCTGGTGTCAACATCAACGCTGAGCGATATGCAGACAGCTTAAAACGCTTACGGGTCAGCGTCAAGAATAAACGTCCCGGGAAGCTCACAAATGGTGTCATTCTTCTGCATGATAATGCTCGACCCCATAGCCCAGGCGATTCACGATCTGCTTGGTCGTATGAAGTGGGAAGTCTTACAACATCCACCTTACAGTCCCGACTTGTCTCCGTGCGTATATCATGTTTTTGGACCATTAAAGAAATCACTAAAAGGACGGCGATTCAAATCGGACGCTGAGGTAGAAGAGTTTGCTGTTAGCGAATGGTTCCACAAACAGCCGCAAGAATTTTACCAGCAGGGAATCTACAGATTAGTGCAACAGTGGGACTCGTGCCTTAATGTTAATGGAGAGTTCTTTTAAAATCGTTGAATAAAAAATGCTTTACAACCTCTAAACGTGTTTCTATTAAACAATCCGATTAGACAATATTGCTTGCTACAGTTGTTTATTCTTCTTCGTCGTACTACACTTCTTCTTTCTTCAGGTTACTACTTTCTTATCTTTAGTGGCTCATATTTCCTCGCATTCTGCCAAGACGATTACTTTGCCGTGTTCTATCTAATTTTATCTACAATTTTATCCACGCCAACTTAAGTATTCGAAGTTACATTATTTCAAGAAGTAGACCTATTGTACATTTTAAGGTACAGTACTTTTTGTACCATCTGGTATCGTGTTTCTTCAAACTGAATCCTTCAGCTTACATCGATTCCTGTGCTTATAAACATCTTCGTTGTGATTTTTTAGTAACCTAGATTTTACTTGCTCGACGAAAAAATAACTTACTTACTTACTTATTTACAGGGGCGGGACAACCCATGACTGAGTCAAGGCCTCCTTTAACAGCCTCCGCTAGTTGTTCCGGTCAAGTGCAGCTGCTCTCCAGTTCTGGGTCCCAAGGGTATGGCGGGCATCATAATTACACCATCTTCCCAACGTAGTTTGGGTCTACCAAGTCTCCTGGTGCCATAGATCTGTTCTATGAGTGCCTTTCTGGGTATTGCATTCTCCCCCATTCTGATCACATGTCCAGCCCACCTGAGTCTACTAAGTTTTATAACTCTCACAATATCTGGTTCGTTCAGAAGAGTGTTCAGTTCTTGGTTGGTCCTTTTCCTCCATTCACCTTCCACACATATTGGACCAAAAATACTGCGGAGGATTTTACGTTCGTGAACCAGCAGGTTTGACTCAGACTTTCTAGAAATGGTCCAGGTCTCAGAACCATAGGTGAGAACTGGGGGGATCAGTGTTTTATACAGAAGGAGCTTGATGCTCCTGGCAATTGTTCTGTTCTGGAACAGCGGTCTGAGACCAAAGAAGCACCTATTAGCTGAGATGATTCTTCGCTTTATTTCTTCTGTCGTTTCCCCATCGGAGTTAACTTGGGAGTTAACATCTTAAATAAACAAAGTTGTTAACTTTTTCGAAGGAATAGATGCCAATTTGGACGTGCTTTCCTTCTCTAGCTTCCTGTCCTGTGACCATGTATTTTGTCTTGCTTTCGTTTCTTATGAGACCCAACCTCCTTGCGGTTCAAGGAGCAAGAAAGGCTTCAGTGACTGCTCGAAAGGATCTCCCGATTATAACTAGGTCATCGGCGTATCCTAGGACCTAACCCCATGGAAATAAGCAACAGATTAATTCAAAGGTTGTTTCGTCAGGGTACACCTTTCTCGGGTTGTACGAAAGGACAGTAGAGAATGGCTTAGTTTTATAATACGTGGCTCCATTCGTGATGAATAATTGAGTTTGTAGTCGTAGTTAACGGTGAACGTAAGGTAAGGGCGTTTAGACGAAGTGTGAATCGCTGGTTTGACACTAATAAAGTAAGTAAATATTGCTAGGTACTATACAGATGTGTTTTTGGATGAAAATAAAATAAACAAAAATTATGCATAATGCAGTGACCGAAACCATTTTGCTAAACGGTAGGCCTAATGAAATTAATTTATAAATCAATCAATCAATCAACAGTGTCTCTACAACCCTTGGTGGGACTTGGCCTGCTCCAAGAGTCTATTCCATTCCTCCCTATTGCATGCCTTGGGTTTCCAGTTTCTTATGTTCAGCTTTCCGAGGTCCTCCTCTATCTGGTCTTTGAATCTACTTCGGGGTCTTCCCCTTTTTCTACTATCCATTGGTTTTGGGGAGAAAATATGTTTCGTAGGCTGTACTTCCTCCATTCTCTCTATGTGTCCAACTCATCTTAGTCTGTGTATTTTGATTAGCCTGACAATGTCCGGGTCTTTGTAAAGATGGTATAGTTCATAATTATACCATCTTGCAGGCTACTCCTCTAATATTGTTCTTAGAATCCGTCTTTCACAGCAACCTAGAAGTCTCTCGATATTCTTTGTCACTGTCCAGGTTTCTGAAGCATATGTCAGCACTGGCCTGATAAGTGTTTTGTAGATTTAATATAATTTATAAAACAGAACCAAAGGATCAAAATTGAATAGCACCAGAAACGAAGTATTGCAGAAAAGAAGTAGAAAAGAGTTGGGCGAGTTTATCAGAACTGATTAATGCATGCATCAGTGGCACATAGACGACTCGAATATTATGGACGTAATATTTATCTCTTCTAAACCATGCAAGAAGTGACACAGAAAAGACAGGCAGACCAACGAAAAAATTACTACGGAGGATAGAAGAAATCCATGAAAAACGATGGAAAGAGTGGAGGGGATAGATATGTCCTCGTCTAATTTGATTATCCGTTCACTTTTATTTGTATCTTAATTCTTTATAGCAAAATCTCTCTTACTTCAAATACATACGAGCAACATTTTACACGTTGAACCAGTTCACTTCTGGCTTGTGTCCCACGTCACGCCCGTTTTTATTGTTATCTGTAGCGTAGACAGGATTTTTTTCATAGGGGTTTGTAGATGATGTTTGAGGGGGGGGTTGTAATTGCCGTGTAAACTGACAACGCACAGGCTCTATCGTGCTCCTGAAACGTGTGACCCTTGACTTAAAGGCAATCCACAGACCCGCATGGCTTAGAAGGTCTAGAAGGCCTATTCACCTGAAAAACTCAATTGGAGGGGGAGGCTAACTAATCGGAAGGGAGGATTATAACTTCCATAACCCCCTTTGGATACGCCACTGATCATTTTTATACACAGTCCTTTTCGTGTAATTATCGATACGACGTCAACTTATGTACAGAAATCTGTTTGCTTAATCTGTTCGTAACTTCAACGCGTACCTACATTATTCTACAAAAATAATTCTATTTGGTTAAAAATGACTCATGAAATTTGTGTTTGTTTTACTGTCACCGGTGTCGATCGATGTGTTGGGACTGTAAAAGGTCGATGTCCATGACAGGGGCGAACCAAGGACTTCATTTCGGGGGGGGCGGATTTTTTCAACCACATATCGTTTCCTTAAGAGTAAGTATTGTTTTTCTCATATTATAATGAAAATCGTGCCAACTAATGGAAAAATAACAGCTGTAATTCACTAGTTTCATTAAAAACATACATCAGATAGGCTTCCAGTTTGTCTTGGAAGCCTAATAATACCTTTCTGTCGATATAAATGCTTTAAAGAAAACGTTAAAATTAAGAAAGTGAGGTGCTGTGGATATAATTGATATAACAGGGTTGTGGATATAAATTTTACTGCGTGTAAAATAATGTTAAATGAAATAATGTTAAATGATTTTGTTAAAAATATGGTCGTCAGTCTTTTCAAAAAGGAAAATAGAAAAAGAAAGAAAAGTAAAAATACCGAAGAAATAAATATTACTATATACTTTGTTAAATGTTTTATTTATGCTTCTTGATATTTTAAAAAATATGTGGATTATTATTTATGTGTCATTATATATTTATTGCTTGTTTCATTTTTAAAAAATCCGAAATATTTAAGTAAATTTGATTAAATAAAGCGTGTTAATTACGCTAGTATATAGGATAACACTGAAACTGCGTCGACTCTTAACGTCACGTGACTTCAAAAATTGTCGTACGCGCCACGGACTGTTTTTTTTCGGAGGCCTCGGTTTACGGGCAACTAGCGGGTAAAAGCAAACGGTTCCTTCGTTGCGGAATTAAATAAATCAGCTGACATGGCTCAAGGATAGTGTAAAGCACCTCGTCACATGAATCGTATATTTCAAGTTGTAACCAGCGGAAAATCGTGTCCTCCTACTCTCTTTCAAGTCGACTTCTTTTCATTTTTCACCATTTCTTTCAACATCTGTTATATTTATTATTGAGTACAATGCCTGTTATTGTAGATTATTCAAACTTGTAATTGACCTTAATAGTAATTTTTATTAAGCGCACTCGTAACCGGCTATGCTTATTATGTTAAATTCATCAACATTGAGACCCGTTATCTCAGAATTTATTAAAGATATAAGTCTGAAATTTTAGCACGCACGTAAGTAGCTTTGTAGACTACGAACGCGACTACAGTTATGAAGATATCTTAATTTTCAGATTTTTATAATTTTGTATGTTTTGCTCTGAATATTTGCATACAAAAAGCATTCTTACTTTGCATGCACACTTTTTTACGTTTTTATTTTTCGGTGAAACTGTACCGTTCTAGTAGTGTAGTTACATTTCCATTAGTTGAATAACCACAAAAAAAAATCAGCTTGATAGTTTACTTGGTTTCTGAAATAATGGGTCATTTATCTAAAAAAAAATAGATTTTCAGAAAAACGCAATTAAAGTTTTTAAAACAGATTTTTATTGTTTTCACTGATTTAAAATAGTCCAGCTCCATACTAGGGGTCTCCATTTATGTCCGCTTAGTCGTATATTTTTTTCTTTACATTTCTAATTGACTGTCTAACCGTTTCCATCAATTCGTCTACTACTGTCTCTGCCTCAAAGGATTCTTTGCAAGTCAATTTTTTCATTACTTTAACCTTATTTGATCCTAGTTTGATACATAATTTTTGACACTAGCTTATATTAAAGGTCAACACAACATCATGTACACCCAAAACCAAAGTATTCAGTCCAATAAATATATATTTTGGCTGGTATCTTTTGGGCTGGTATATTTGTTTTGATTTGGTATCCAAATCAAATGGTTTATCGAATCGTTTGCATTCTGTGTACTACCATGAAGACAATTTTTTTAACAAATTAGGATGACTCAGATCAGCAAATATTGGCTTTATTACGGACACTAGTAGTGAACGTTTGTTGAAATTTCCTTTCCAACGGTAAAAACTGCATTTCTCTACGATTTATTATAAGGGAGTTACAGATTCGTAAAAAAATTGTAACTTTATCAGCACTTTTGAAAGAACTTTTCCTACGATCTCAATTTTTTTTAAATCATAAAAATGTATTATTAGGCGTATTCACATAAATTTTGTATCAGGTTACTCAGAAAATAAAGTTTTTTAAGAGAAATACCAAAACACAATTTTTTAGATGATTTGCCGGTAACGAGTGCCCTTAAATTGACAAAACTTGGAAAGTCAATTAATTGTATTTCAAAAAAACACGCAACCAGTTAAAAATTTTTGTGGTCCAACATATTTTTAATTTTTTCCCGATTTCGGGGGGGGGCGGATATATCCCCCACATCTGCCCTGGTTTCACCCCCTGGTTCACGTTACACTTGCCAAGTGAGGGACAAAACGGTAAGGATGTACGAAACGATACGTCCTTAACGCGTTCGGTCGAGTTGCAGAGCAGTGGAACATGAAAATGTCATCAGATTCTTTGCACGGTAATCCACTAACTAAACAACAGAGCCGGCGTCGAGTCTTTCTTTCTGTTGCTATGGATTTAGTAACACAAGCCCTTTTATTCTAAAGCAAAACATTATTCCCGCGACACACTCATTAACTAAAGTGCTGCTGCTCTGCCTTACCGTATTTGTTGTTACACGTGCTGCGGCGGGCGTGAATCGAAAAATAACTTTATCGAGTTAGTACTCGTAAAAATGGAACAAAATTTTTAAAAATACTGACAAAATTCCGAAACTGAGAAAAATTACATTACATTCATTTAAAGATATATATTTATCTCTGCGAGAGAAGTGCAGAAAGGAGAAAAGGGAAAATTTTTTACTTCTTTCAAAATAAGTTTTATTGAAAAAAAAAAATGTAGACACGTAAAATCTTTGTCAAATTTCTTACAATGTGTTGTTGTTTTTACATTGATGTGCAATTAAAAAGTGTACCATTTCTAAGGATCGCACATTTTAAAACCAAATTGTCGCTCTTATTTTCACAGTTGACTAAGAAAAGTAAGGATTCTACCTGAAAATGCTTTGATGTAAGGTGAAATGCGTATTCGGCTAACTTCAACTTATTTTTAATTCCATGTTCCGTAAGAAAATGGTGATCGCTAAAAAAAAATCGTGTTCGAGATAAGCGCAGATTCTGATTGTACTACCCTCAAAAAATGAAGGAAAGTCATTTTCCGAAAAGTGTGTGTGTGTGTGTTTATGTCTTTGTGTAGAATTTTTTATTGGAGAACGATAACTGCCGCACATTCAAACAGAATCAAATAATTTTTTGCATATGTGCCCGAGTTGTAGAGGACTCAAGACCTATTGATTTTGGTAGGCCTAAGATCAGTTAAGGGGAAGGGTAGTTTACCTGCAACATTTTATGTTTTAACAAGAGCAAAGTACTTAATTTTGATAAATAAAGTATCCTGAAAAGAAGGTCATAATAATCTACAGTAGAAAGGTAGATGAAATATCAATAAATGAAAAGGGTAGTTGAAAGGGGAGGAGATAATTTTTTGTATTAATGTTATAAATATATTTGACCAAAAACTTAAATTTCAATAATATACTAACAATTGATATCGTTCCATGTAAACAAAATATCGTAACCACGGATACGTAAACAAAATAATTTTTTGTTTTCAGAAATTCACAGATTACAAACGCTGTGCGGTATTCTCTTTCTTTCGCATTGTTTAAATAAAAAAAATTTAATCAAATTAATTCTTTATTTTTAAAATATTAACAACTACGTACAATTCGTATTTTGATTATCTTTCTCAGCGTTTTTGCCAAAAGCATGCTGATATATTTAGTTTCGTTCTGAGTGTACATATTAAAACAAATTTTATAATTAATTAGAACACGGAAATCAAGTATGTTTCTCCATACCGATTTTATTTTTATTGGGATACAAGTCTAAATTAGTCATGTTATGCTCATAAAAATTTATTTTATAATTGTTAAAAGAAAATTTGTTTACGAGAGAAACTGTCGACAACTCTGTTGGCCGCAAGCAGGTTCCGCACCACTCCGCAACCACCTATACAAGAAACCCTTTTTTACGTGGCATTGATCCACCCCGGAACTCAGCTTTTACAATACTTCAAAATGGTGTTATTTGGTCTTCTGTCTTGTGGACGTTCAACTGCTTTAAACCTTCAGCCGGTCCACGTTACCTGTTTTCTGCTATTCTATCAGCGGCCCCAGCAAGATCATTTTCTGATTCCTCCTTTTGCCTTAGAACCTCCTCTATATAGGTTGCTACCTGATCCCAATGGTGTTCGCTCTCCAGCATCAGTTCGATGATATTGTCGTGCGGAATCTGTTCCACTGTATTCTCCAGATTTAGCCACTCCTTTTTATATCTATCACAGATGAAAAATGGTTCCTATTTGCAGAAAACGCAATCTGGTATGTCTACTTTCTCCATCAAATAGAGATACGTCCTGAACAGACCGTGAGCAGTTAGAAATTGTGTTATAAAATATTTTATCTCTCCATGTGTGCGATCAGTCCACTCAGTTAACTGCTTTATGAGCCTAGCGGTCCATCTTTCCTGCCACCGAGCCACAATAGGGGCCCTGGCCTCCCTGTGAGTTGGTACTTTACCTAATTTGGCCCTCAACTTCAAAGTCTCGATTGTAAACATTCACAGTTTTTACTGTTAATAATAATTTTGTTTTCCGTCTTCTTCTTCTTCTCCTCATGCAGGATTAGGTTATATAAACCTGTTCCAGCAACCATCTCATCCTCGGACGACCCAGTCTCTTCTACCAATGGCTTTATAGTTCAGTGCCGCTTTCGGCAATCGATCCTCTGTCATCCTTTGCAGATGATCCCACCATTGTCTTCTGTAAATTGAGATAATTTCATTTATGTCCTTTACTTCGAGTTCTGCTCTGATATCTTCATTCCTTATTCTATCTTGCAATGTATAATTTAAAGTATTTCGAAGAAACTGCATTTCAGCACTTGGAATCTTGCCACTTTCCTTTTTTTGTCACGACTCACGCCTCCCTCGCATAAATCAGTGTGTGTATTGCAATTGTCTTATAAAATTTATTCCTTGTGCTGTGTCTTGTTTTACTTCTAAGATTTCTATGAATCTTACCAAATTTATTTATGTTCTCTCTTATATCATATTCAGATTCATAGCTTACTACACAGCCAAGATATTTGAAACGGCTCACTTGTTCTAATGTGGTGTTGTTTATAACTATCTTAGTCCTCACTGGATATTTACCTTTAACGGCCATTATTTTGGTCTTTCTTAATGAAATTGAGAAAGAATTACTCTCTTGCCACTTCTTGTAATTGAAACATAGCTTTGTAAATCATCGTTATTTTCTTGAATAAGAACTATGTCATCCACATACAGCAGGCATCTATGAACCTTCAAAATGTATCGTTGTTTTTTCAGTCTTCTATTGTCATTGATTTTAGAATGTTCAACAGTTTAAAGCACAAAAATGATTTTAATGGAAGCCTTATTGATAAAAACAAAGTAAATATTTAATTTAAAAATCACTTTGTTATATTCTTTACATTAAGTAGGCCTACTTACTAGTGTAGCATTTTTCAGAAGAAAGGGAAACTGTTGCTTAGTGGCAACGCTATAAGTAAGCGGTGTGACCTTGACGATACTACTTCCATGCAGTTAACTATAGTAATGACAGATGTTCATAACAGATTAATACAAGGATCTAAAATTTATAAGAATTATTAAGGTGAAAAAAATGTATTCCTTTACAAAAAAAAAAAAAAAAAACAAGAAAAAATAAAGGTAATCTTTATAAACGACATCCAGAAGTATACATATTAAAAAAAAAAAACGAAACGTATTCTCACTGACTTCATCTCAGGAACTTGTGTTTGTCTTCTACTTGTCGTGGATATTCTGGTCTTACCCGTGATCCATACGTCAGGCTAGACCTCACTATACTTTTATATAGGGTGATTCAAAATTGCACGCCAATCTCTCGAGACCTGATTCTATAGCTAAAAGTAAGAAAAACCGTTCATATAAACATAGGTCCGAAAATGGTTCGTTAGCGAGTTACGGCTCGCGAACCAGTTCACCCTGATTTCTGCTCCCACGGTAAAATGAAGCCATACTGAAATTCTTGGCGTATAAAGTGAAGGGTAAATTTGGTGGTTTCTTATGGGTTTTGATATGAAAAATTGAATAACAGAGTTCTCAGAGTTCCATCTTAATTAGTTTCTAAGAAAAACTGTGTAAAACACAAAACAATTGAGTCGAAAAACACTTTTTTAGATTTGAGATAAAATAACTTCGTTGATTTGCCAATAAGGAAATACAAATTTCTAACTAACTTTGTAGAGAATTTAAATATGAGAAAATTTGTGTGTATAAAGTCTATTAAAAATAAGTTGAAATTTGAGAAATTTAACTTTAACTAAAAACAAAACAGACCAAAATGTATATCCTTGTTGTCATTCCAAACTTACAAATTTATTGTTCCAGATAACACACATAGATCCTGACACCCTGTTTGCAATGTAATCTGCCAGCTTATTTCTTTACCTATTGTAAGAGGACAGTGGTTTGGGGTATTGAAAAATAATTTTACTTCGCTTATAAGACGATTTTAATTATTGAACTGATTCTAAATTTAACAAAAAATAATAATGATCCATTTTATTAGAAAGAGAAATAGTATGATGTTATTAATTACAAAATAAGTGAAATTTCAGAACTATTTTAAACTTCTTAAACCTAATTCTACTAGGCTTATTTCTTCTATGAAACTTAATTATTTTATTACTAATTTTTTATTATTTTACTATTCTTTTTTAATTCTATGTAATTTTAGTATATATTTTTACAATTAGATCAAATAGTTTTAAATATTTTTTTAAAAGAATTTATGCCTAATTATAGTTTTATTACACTATGATTATTCTACAAAAGGCATTTGTATATCTATGATATATGATTTGTGTGATATATGTATTACATTATATTTTTTGTATTTCTGCAATCGAGTAACCTCCTTTTGAAAAATTTAAACATTTAACACAGTCTTTCTTTCACTTTGCTGTGGTGTCCATGCTGTAGGCACTCTGAACACACACACACACACACACACACACACACACACACACACACACACACACACACACACACACACACACACACACACACACACACACACACACACACACACACACACACACACACACACACACACACACACACACACACACACACACACACACACACACACACACACACACACTGTCTTCTTCCTTCACCCTTGAATTCTCTCCAGGAACTCGTTTTCCATCCTTATGTAAGTCTTATTTATCAACTGCGTTCCCTCACCTTTTAGCTTTTCCCTCCATTTGTCATCTTTTTAATTGTTGAATGTAGTTGGGAAGGTGAGAAGGGAAAGGAGGTGTTTTGAGTCCAAGATTTCCACACTTGTAAAACCAAAGTTGCTGACACGTAGGTTCCCATGACTATTCTTGCTGACGGAAGATTTCAACTTTTTTTTTCTTTTTGTATCGGCCATCTAAGGACCACATGCCAATTTCAATTCTTTATTCTTTGTTCTTTTCTTTTTCTCCAATATTCTTTCATCTTTTCACTGTGTCTCTTCTTCCTGTCTTCAGTCCACTTTGAATCTGCGTTTTTCTCTCTCCTACCCTTGACTCTTCCATTTTTAACACTTTTGCCCGAAAAACTTCTCTTTCAGTTGCTTCTTCTGGATGTATATTAATTTTTTCTAAATCCTTTTGGACTTCTTTAATCCAACTTGATGTTGACTTCTTTCCCCACAGATATTTGAAGATCTGCTTTGTTAACCTATTGTCGTCCATTTTATATAAATGTCCAACAAAATTATAGTCTTCTTTTTCTCATTGTTTTCTATACTTTGATATAGTTCATCATTACTTCTTAATTTCCAACCTTCTGAAGTATTTCGTGGGCCTAATATTTTCCTAATAATTCGTCTTTCCAATATTTCTAGTTTGCCTAAATTATAATTCAATGCTAGACATTCACTTGCATATAGGAATTCTGGCTTCACTACTGTACTGTAATGCCTTATTTTCGCATTTTTAGATATGCACTTTTTATTTTAAATATCTTTGTTATACCATATGCCCTTTCCATCTTATAAATCCTTTCTTCTACAGCAGATTTTTTTAAACCATTCTCTTGAACTGTTTCTCCTAGATACTTAAATTTTCGAAGCCTCTCTATTCGACCAATATCTGTTACCAAGAATTTTAGCGCATTTTTAATGTTCGTGAGAAATTTGCTTTTTTCTGCAGAAATTCTTAAGTCTGTTCTACTAGCTGTGTCCTCTAAAAAATTAACTTGTGTTACTGCAGATATCAGATGTTCAGAAAGTATAGCAAAGTCATCTGCGAATGCCAAACAGTTTATTTCAATACGTTTGTTCCTTCTTCCCAACGTGATTGGTGTCATTTTGCATTCCTTTAATTTTTCATTCCAAATTCTCACTACTTTCTCCAGGACACAGTTGAGAAAAGAATTGGGGTTAAACCATCACTCTTACTCCTGTATTTATTTTGAACGGTTGAGATATTTCTCCCATGAATTTTATTTTTGAGACTGTGTCCGTAAGGGTTTCACGGTTTAGATTTGCCAATTTAGATTTAACACCAAATTCTCGGATTTTCAGCTTTTTATTATTTTATTTTTCTACTAATGTTACTATCCGTAGCTCACCAGAATAAGTGTGTTTGGTTTTCAGTTAGCGACAGTTGACAGTTTCATTGTTCAGGAATTTTCTCACAGTCTTACGCTATTGAACCGTAACTTGTTACCCTAAAAAGTTGACTTCCATTATCTGTTCCACAATTTCGTTGTCTACTGTTAACGCTATGAATCGGCAGGGTGAAAGCCTGTCATTAAGTACTTTATGGCTGGGCGCGTTGCGAGCCTCTAATAGGCATACATCTTCTTCTTTCTGACTGGCAGATGGTTGATTTATTACCATATCGTGACACTTAGGAAATTTATAAGTAGAAGTGGTGTTCACGGGACTTCTCCAGCCTTAACCACAGTACTGTGGTCCTACCGTATGTCATCTCACGTTAGCGTTACTCGTTTCCACTGAAGATGGCAGTCGGTGGCACTGCCGAAACGTCGTGTTATAAACTTCGGACCACGGCCAAACATCCCGGGAAGTAATTTTAACCAAAATTTCCAATCCAGTTCCGCTGTCTCCTCTTTCTCCCTTCTCTTTCAGACTTCTTCTACCCTCCATGGTTCTTTTCAGCCCATCATTCTATCGCTGTCCATGAAGTAGGCCTACGTGTCTCCGACCCGTGAAATAAAAAATTCCATACACAAGACTCTACCAGAGTGGAATGAAAAATTATTAGAAATTTAAATACATTTTGTGGATTTATTTTAGACAACGAAACGCCAAATTTTCGTAAGCACTGTTAGCGGGAAAACATTTATGAAAACAAAACATTAAGGCGTTTAATATAGCATTAGGTTAAGTCGAAAAAAGTAACGTTGCTTGATAACTAATGAGTGTACGCATGTGGGTTCATCCCGTCGTCGGTTCAAATGATTAAATATTATAAAAAACCCCGTGTGGTGTGCTTTATCTGTGTACGCCACCGATGTACCAGATTATCCTAACAACAACTAGTCTGGAGCTCTCCGGCTCGCAAAGCTGGCTCAATTTGTTTAAATACTTAAATTCACAAATGGCCACAGAACTAGTTTCTGTTATTTTTTCGTGTCTGCTTGAATTAATGCTTTCTGTGAGTTATAGCTTACTATTTTGTGTGAGTGTGTTTTAACTTAGACTAAATAATTTAACTTAGTTCCCCTTGCTATTCTATGAAGGGTCACTGTGACGATTTTACCATATTAGTATTAAATATGAGGACACTCTTCACCTTTTCCTTGATCTTCCCCGACTCCATTATTCTCTGTAAGTTTATGCTTTACAATACAAAACTGTATACCTATTTACGAGGGGTCACACGGTTTGATGTGGAAAGTGACAACTGTACACCTTTTGAGCTTCAGTTAACTGCTGTTTCTAAACTACAA
This sequence comes from Magicicada septendecula, assembly GCA_034769895.1. Classification (NCBI taxonomy): domain Eukaryota; kingdom Metazoa; phylum Arthropoda; class Insecta; order Hemiptera; family Cicadidae; genus Magicicada; species Magicicada septendecula. Next base: position 570,517,734 of record CM068369.1, read on the forward strand.
TTTCTATTTCGTATCGACAGCTCAAGTAACAGGAATACGATGTTGTCAAGTTGTACACAACAAAACGGCGTGTGTGCAATCCAAGCGCGGTTTGCGTGCTTTGAAACCAACGGATTTTCGTATGGCGCTACGAACTGGGCCCAACCCGGTGAACCCTGGGTACCAACACCAATCTTCTGCATTGTCTCCTATCTCAGCGTAACCCCCGAATCCATTCTTCTTAGATTTTCCAGCACATCATCCAATCTTCTAATCGTAGGTCGATCCCTCTTTCTGCTTTTGTACACCCATGCACTCAGGATTTTCTTTAGCATACGCTGATCATCCATCAGCTAAGTAAGTAGTGACCTAGCCATTGTATTCGTCGAGCCTTTACGAATCTTACAGCGTCTCATGCTTCAATAGGTCATCTGTCTCCTGGTTATTTCTCATTCTCCATTCATCATCTTCCTTAACTGGAACATAAACACGTCGAACAATGTTTTTTTTCAAACATTCTCAGTGTTTCTTGTTTCCTTTTTGCCAATGTTTACGTCTCACCTTCGTAAGCAACAAACGGTCTGATAACTGTGTTACACGTATGTATTTTCATTTTTGTGTTGTGACTAATGAATTTGTTTGACAATAGTCACTGTCAGCATAGTAGGCTATACGCTATTTCCTGTTTGTATCCTTGTTACGTATCGTCGTGAATATGCACACTACATTATCTGTCATGTACCCAGATATTTGAACTTGTTAACCGCATCAAATGAAATACCATCTAATTCTACGTAATGCGTAAACAATGTCATTTATTTTAGTCACTGCATACCCGTTCCATCATTTTCTCTGCCTCGCCTTTTTATTACCAGCATACTTCTTTTCGTGCTTCTCTGAGTCTGAGCATTCCGCAGTTTCAGTAGGCCTATCATTCTCGTGTTTGTTGTCAATCGTGCTTCTCTGAGCATTCCACAGTTTCAGTAGGCCTATCATTCTCGTGTTTGTTGTCAAATGTTTCTCACCCGTATTGCATTACATTAAATTCACATTCCGCTAACTCTTGTCAACTAAATCTTACCTCTGATACCTCAAATAAATCATACCTCAAATAAATCAGTGTTTATACCTCTGAACCATAGCGCTCATCAAATTAACTATTTTCTTTATGTCGTTTTTTTAATTTATTTTTAATTCTACCATAAAGAATTTAAACAGGTTATTTTTTCTGAGTTTTGATACACATGCCATTGTAATTCCATCTTTCACAGTCTCTTCTTATGGATGATACTTGAACTTACTGATTCGTTTAACTTCAACGTTGCTGTCAACAGGAGCGTATTTACGTAGATACCGGACCCCCCATAGGGTCGAAAAAAAGTTGAGGAATTTTGTTAATCTCTTAATTTTCAAACTGTTTTATTATTATTATTTTTTCACCTGTGTAAGCTAATATAGTATTAACTGTTTTTTAAATATGGAAACAAGTTGATTACATTTGCTTAAAAGTTTGAAATATTAAATAGGCCCTATAGAAAAAGCAATTCAGTCAATAAGTATTTTCTAAACAAAGTTTCAATAAAGCGTATTTTATCACCTTATTTCCGTTTATTTTAGTCTGATTTATTTTAGTATATTATCACTCGGTTTTCAACCACTTTAAAGAATATAGTAATGTTGATTAGCCTTCGCTTGTTTTTTCTTATGTATGAAGCCGACTCGAAGGGACCCCCCCCCAAGACCAAATTCTAGATACGCTACTGGCTGTCAATTAATACCTCAAACCTGGCTTCTGTGTTTACCATTCAGAAACAAACAGAATTATCACTGTTGCACACCACTATAGAAAAATTATTCCGATTAGCGCTTTCAAACTTCTCAGCTCATCGTCAGATCGGAATCTGAATAATTTTTCTATAGTGGTGTGCAACAGTGATAATTCTGTTTGTGATCATAACCACTAACACAACTTTCTTGATTAAAACTTTCAGAAACAACTTACATTTCATAACTTATATTATTATATAAACATTGTAATAATAACGTTTATAGTAAGCTTACAATATATTATTCACACAAACGTTGTACCATAAATTCTAAATTCATTCAGAATAGAATGCACGAACGTTACAAACTATGTTTTGGATGCGAGATTGTGCAGAATCGTGGTATAGATTCCCTCGATGCGGGTAATGCGGGTTCATTACCTTTCCGACATTAAGTGTCGATAGACTGGCTGATCGAGTAATATAGCCGGCGAGAAGTCGATATAGAGCTGTACCGATAACAAGAATAATACAGCAGCGCACACAATACAATGGGGTTGAAGAAGAAGAAGAAGATTGAAGAAGGGGTGTCGCGGGGGTGCGGATGTGCTAACAGCAAAACAAGCACTCGAGATTTCACACTTGGGCCATTAGTGGTGGGTGAGCGCGGGGAATCTGATACTCAGCAGCTGCACCGACTCTTCGTCCCCCCCCCCCCGCCCAAACCTCCGCCGACTCACCGCTTTTCTTTATCGTTGCTGCTGCGTTTCGCTCGCTTAAAGTTACAAAATCACTACGCCGATTACTGCAATACAGGGGTTGTGGTGATTTTTCTGTCACCGGCGGCCTAGAGCTAGCGGTTGCCAAACCCAGTCACATGATTTAAAACGAAAAAGCGTCTTGATTAAAAATGGTAACTTTTCATAAAATAAGAAAACTACTACAAACTAGTTAGCCCCTTGAACTGCAAAATTCGCTCACTATTTTTTGTACGAAATGTAGGCTATTTACTAGGAAAATTTCAATATTAGATAATTTACTAGGAAAATTTCAATATTAGATTTTATCTAATATCAGGTTACCTTGTAGCCTGACCCTGCTTTCGCTTATTACAAGCTTCGTCAGAGGTTTACCAATAAAAAATTAGTGCTCCGAATCAGGAGTATTATATTTATAATTAGTTAATCAACGGACACGTCATGGACAACAAAATCCAATTTTTTTTGTTTACTAATATAACAATTGTAAAGGAGACAATCATACAAAAAAAAAACTAAACTAAAAATTTAAAACTACTGCATTCAGTGGCATACGCAGAAATCAACCTGGGGGGGGGCTCAACCTTAGTCCATATATTAGCCTACTTTTCTACAATTTATAGTATAAGATAGAGTACATATGCCAGTTAAGGGCTACAATTTATTAGTAGGCGTATTATTTTCAGTAGGTTTCACATTTTCTTTATTAAAAATGTATTATTCGTGATTGGGGGACTTATCCAAAAATTAAAAAAACAATTATTCAAAAATTTCGTATAAATGTACAGTGTTTTTAAAGTATTTTTTTTCATTATTCAGGATATGAAATTAGGAACATTATTAAAATTATCGTTTTATTTATCCACTGATATCTGCAAGAAAGAGCTGAATTTAACTTGAGCATTAAATAATATTTTTATGAAAAAGGTTTATGTACTTATTTAAGTTTCATAAAAATATTATTTAATACTTAAGTAAAAATTCTTAGGGTTCACTGGCAGTAGTGGCCGGTGGCCGGTGTGGCGTGCGTGTGGCCGCGCCGTCAAATGAGAGCGAGAGAGAGAGAGAGAGAGAGAGAAAACAGGTAGCTTACTGAACGTTACACTCAGCGTAATACACCGCTCAATGAACTATAAATTATAACTGAAGTAATAATTGTTATTATAAACTACTTATTTTGTTATTATTTATATCCCCGTCCAAATCGGCCGAAATATGCAATTTTGTAATTTTAAACGAGAGACTAAGTAAATTAAGGAAGTGTGTATTACATTTTTGCGGTTGGGGGGGGGGCTTGATCCCCCTGATCCCTCCCTGCGTACGCCACTGACTGCATTGGTATTTTAGATAAATTTATAAGCATAATATGATAATGACAAATAATTTAGTCCTAACTTTTAAGTTTACGTATGTTGCCGTGGATATCTACAGGCGTATGTCTAATTGGCCTACATCTCACATCTGGCGGCAATAATTGAAAGGAAAATTACTTGCGAAAAGCCTGTAGAGTAAAGCAGAAAATAATGCATGTACTTGTATGTTAAGGCACGATCCGGCGGCCTCGCAGCAAGGCGGTTCCGCGGTAGGGCCGAGGCACGGGACCGAGCTCGGTTCGCACACTACTGTCATAAAATGTATTATGTGTTCAGATAGTAAGGGTGTTCGCCAAACGTTGTAAAACTTAAGTGCATATAACAATAGCTGTCGTTAGACAAGAGATATTGTTGTGCGAGAGAGATAGCGGTAGACGCTAGTTTCTGTAAACACGTGTACACGGAAAAACGTTGGGCGAATCAGAAAAAGCGTCATACGTTGCGCGTACAAATTTTTGTAATGTATAAATACAAATTGTTCATTAAAAGGTTGATTAACATACTTTAATTTGTGTTTATTATTACTGGCGCCCTGAGGTAAATCAAGAGTCGGTACACTGGAATAAGTACCATAAACTATTATATAAATTATTATATATCATATTTGATCAAGATAGTTTGTGATCTTATTTTTCACATGCTCGTAGGCCAACATAATTTGCAAATAAATAATTTAACTCTTTTACAAAGGCCTATCTAGAAGTGTATTACATGTTGCACTCATGGCCGTCCACTGCGGGGATCATTATCAATGCTCGTTTGAACTCAAGTACCCACTTACACACTATTCTTTTTGAATGTGCAGCGTCTCTAAACATTTAATATTTCGTTGTGAACTTCCATTGGCGCTAGACATTTTTAACAAGGAATCATAGCACGGTGTTTCATCGTGTCCATTTTTCAAAACACGTAAATTTCAAACAACTAGCAAAAAAAAATTACTGGTAGAATTGTAAATTAAAAGATGTTTACATAAAGTATGAATCTTACAAAGCACGAAAAATTTTAGTTCCAGTGCTAAGCTATAGCATAGGTGTTGCTCAACGAACTTTTCAAACGGCCGTTGTAGTTTAACTTATCAAAAACTGCACAGCCTAACTTTGTCCGTATGTTTGGCCTTCGTCTGTCATTTGCTTTACAGATAGGCCTACAGTTAGCTGGTTTCTCTGAGCTCGTTAACTGTAGTTTGTAGTCAGTGGCGAATTATCTATACCGCTAGGGTATGCTGCAGCACCAGGCACCAGGACCTCAACTGTCATAGGGGGCACCATCCAGCCCTTAAATCACAAGAACATTATGAAGGTAATAAATATGAAAAAACCAAATGTCCTCAATCCAAAATCATAAAAAGATGTGTGCACACTTTTCGACGATCTTCGAATAGAATTGACCATTTTGTGCCAGGAGTAAAATTGCAAGAAAGAGGTTTTTTTCCAAATCATTCGAATGAAGATAGACTACAGTTTGTTCGCTTAAAGTATTAAACTGGATTATTGATTGGAAAAATGATTAATGTATTTCCGAATTTATACATTGGTTATCGCCTGCTTTTCACGATTCCAATAGCTATCTGGGAATCTGAAAGAGCATTTTCTGCATTAAAACGATTAAAGATATGTTCAGTTAAAGTATGGGAGATGAGAGATTATCTTCGTTAGCAAGGTTGAATATTGAAAGCGAGATACTTGAATCTCTCGATCTAGAAGAAATTATACAAGACTCCGTTAAGGCAAAATCAAGAAAAAAAAAATGGATCGATTAGTATTTTCTAAGCTTAAGTACTACTATGCTCATTGTAATCAGTATTTAGCTAACTATTTGTTGTAATTTGAGACTTTAATAAAATAATTTTTAACTTTAGAAATTGTGTATGCCATCTATCAGTGTAAATAATGGTTAAAATCTGAATTTAGAATCGGGGGGGGGGGGTAGAATCTGATGGCTGCATAGGGCACCAGGCGCTTCTAATCCGACCCTGTTTGTAGTATATAAGACTGTAAGAAAATTCGAAAACAAGGAAACTGTCTAGTGTGGGTAGTTGAAAACTAAACACATGCGGTGGTACACTTGATCTGCTAAGCTACGGAAGGTAATATTAGTACAAAGAAGAATAATGAAAAGCTGAAATCTTCCGTCAGCGTGAACAGTCTTGAGAACTTCTGATGGGAACCTACGTGTAAACTTTGTACGTGGGTACGTAGTGTAAACTTTGTACGTGGGTACGTAGTGTAAACTTTGTACGTGGGTACGTAGTGTAAACTTTGTACGTGGGTACGTAGTGTAAACTTTGTACGTGGGTACGTAGTGTAAACTTTGTACGTGGGTACGTAGTGTAAACTTTGTACGTGGGTACGTAGTGTAAACTTTGGTTTTACACTTGTGGAAATATTGGACGCAAAACGTCTGTCACGTCCTCATTACCAATCAGAAATTATAATGAAAATATCGGTATGGAGAACCATACATGACCTCCATGTTCTAAGATTTATATTTAAAATCATTTTCGAAATGAAATGTTTCCATAGAAACTACTTCTTTATACTTCTTGCTTCAGCCTTAACCACAGTACTGTGGTCACTAACGTATACCACCTCACGTTAGCGCACTCGATTTTCACTGACGACGGCAGTCGATAGCACTGCCGAAACGTGCTATCGGTTTTGTAGAAAACACTGGACCACGGCCAGACAGCCCGGAAAGGTATTTGAATAACAAACTACTTCTTTGTTGCCAATAACATAGTACACATGACACATAAATAAAAATTATCCCCTCCCCTTTCAACTATCACCCTCACTTATAGAAATTACTCCCACCACCTTCAACTTGCCTTTTTATTTATAGATATTTCATCTACGTTTCTACAGCAGATTATTATCAGGATACTTTTCAGGATACTTTATTTATCAAAATTAAGTACTTTACTCTTGTTAAAACGTAAAACGTTGCAGGTAAACTACCCTTTCCCCTTAACCGATCTTCACAAAAGTCAATAGGCCTTGAGTCCTCTACAACTTAGGCACATATCCAAAACATTATTTGATTTTGTTTGAATTTACGGCAGTTATAGTTCGTCATAGAAAAAATTACTCTTGTTAAAACATAAAACGTTGCAGGTAAACTACCCCTTTTCCTTAACCGATCTTCACCAAAATCAACAAGTATTGAGTCCTCTACAACTCGGGCACATATGCAAAACATTATTTCGTTTTGTTCGAATTTACGGCAGTTATCGTTCGCCATAGAAAAAATTCTACACGCGCGCGCGCGCGCGCGCACACACACACACACATACATTTAAAAATGAGTTTCCTTCATGTTTTGAGGGTAGTACAATCAGAATGATCCCTTATGTCGAACACGATTTTTTTCGCCATCACCATACATGGTTCCATTTTTCTTATGGAACATGGAAATACGAGTAAAATGAAAGGAAAGCCAAAAGTTGAGGAAAAGGAATTAATAGATGAGAGTTAGAGAAAGCTAGGAGGGGAGTCCCCGGAAAGAGTTCAAGAAAAAAGAATGTGTGTTTAGGAACATGGAACTTAAGAACAAGAAACTGTAAGAAAAGTACTTTTACTATTTAAAGTTTAACAGGGGTTTACTCTCGTGTAAAATAAACTAAATTATGTGCGAATAATAAAATGTTAAGGTAAATATAATGGCAATAAAAAATGTTGAGTAGTTAAAGAAATAATACGAGGAACAGTTGAAAAGTTTGCGGAGCGACATCTATAGCTTCACGGTAGAACTAAAATTTTTGAGATTCATATTTCGTGTAAACACCTGTTAATCTCCAAATCTATCTGTCAATCTATTCACTGTTTTTCAGCTGTTCGAAATTTACACGTCACGCGTGTTAAAAAAAAATAGGCATAATCAAACATCGTGCCTGATTTAAATGTTCGTTAAAAAGGTCTACCGCCAATGGAAAATCACAACTAAATGGTAAATATGTTAAGAGATACTGCGCTTTCAAAAGCAATGTTTGTAACTATCTGCTAGGCATTCGAGTTTAAATGTGGTCATATGAGCACTGAAGGTAATCCCTGCAATGGGCGCCTGAAAAGTGCAACAACTCCGGATATCATTAAAACATTTCACACACAGTATTGGAAGATCGACGCTGAGAGTGGATGACATTACTGAGATCAACAGGCGCCTTACGTGAGCGTGTGTATCGGATTTTAATTCAAGAACTTGGTATTAAAAAACCTAGTGAAATTTGGGCGCCGCATTTGGAGTTGTTGCACTTTTGGGGCGTTCAGTGCTCGTACGACCACGATTAAACTATAATGTCCACTTAAAGACCATTGTATTTGAAGGTCCACCCTTTTTGTAACTCATTTCGTTGTGACTTTCCATTGCGGCTAGACCTTTTTAACAAAGAATTCTTGATTTTATACGTTTTTAAAAACTGGCGTGACACGTAAATTTTGAATAACTGTTAAACAATGACAAGACTGACAAATAGATCTGAAAATTAACAGAAGCTTACATGAAATATAACACCCCAAAAATTTTAGTTCTCCAGCTAAGCTATAGATGTCCGCGAACTTTTCAACTGCCCCTCGTAATGGTACAAATCAGGTTTAAGGAGATTATATTAACATTTTCAAAATTGTACTTATTTTACTGTTATTCATAAAATTCTATTTCTCTGCCTAATTAAAAAAGAAGATTATTATTGTTTGCTACTAAGTTTAAAACAAATAAACAATTGAAAGAAATCCTTTCGAAAGGCAAGCGAAGTTATTTCTCACCCCCCCCTCATAAACCTTCATCCTCTTACGAGTATGTCATCGGTATTGGCCGTAATGAAGATGTGGAAATTAAAAAAGAAACAGTGAGACCTATGAAAAATGGAGGCTGCCAACGAATGAAAAACTCTTTATATATCGTTGGAAATAATAAAATCGGTATGGAGAACCATACATGACTACAATGTTCTAAGTAGTCGTTTAATATAATGTTATTTTCGAGTCACTTTATCTATAAAAATTAGGTACTTTATTCTTATAAAGAAACTGAACTACGCAGATAATCATCCCTCTTCCTCAAGCGATCCCCACCATTAATGATTACATTACACTTTCATAGAGTAACAGTTTTGTCACGTGTAATTTGTAAGGTATCTTATACTTCAAAATTAAATATTCGTATTTTACTTGATTTCAGCACAGCAATTTTCAAAAAGTCAGCCCCTCCTGCTTCAACTACCCAAACGATTTATAATTATCGCATTTACCATTTTACAGTGGACTAATATGACTTTATTTTCGGGGCACTTATTTATTAAAATTAAGTTCTTTACTCTTGTTAAAACACACAAAAATGCAGGTAAATACCCCTCCATTCTAACTGAACAACCTGGTTGCCTGGCAACAAAATTATTTTATTTTTAACAATTATCATTATTTGAAAAAGTTTAAGTGAATTTTTAAGTACTTTACTCTAGTTAAAACGTAAAACGTTGCAGGTAAACTACCTCTCCCCCTTAACCATCTTCACCAAAATCAATAGGCCTTGAGTCCTGTACATCTAGGGCACATATGCAAAAATTATTTGATTCTGTTTGAATTTGCGGCAGTTATCGTTCGCCATAGAAAAAATTCTATACACAGACACTTTTCGGAAAATTACTTTTCTTCGTGTTTTGAGGGTAGTATACAATCAAAATCAGCCCGTATCTCGAAGACGATATTTTTCGGCATCACCATACATCTATTTCCTTACGGAACATGGAAGTAAAGAGAACCGTATTATCAAATTTTCATACACATACACACACACACATCAAATAAATAGGTTCTACAATATGTGTTTTTTTAATAATATTCCTACATAAATTTAACATCGTCTAGGTGCCACAGAATAACAATTCAGGACACAGACCTACTGTAAAACATAGGTTTCTACTAACTACTGAGATCCTGTAATTGAAGGACAGTTGAAGGGATTTAGGCCTACTTTGTTCTACCCCCAGCCTCTTGCCACGCATATTGCGCTTAGAGACGGAAGTTTAATTAACTGAAATTGAGTGTCGTGTCGTGCTTGATTAGAGCGTAGTCCACTACCTCTCTGCTCAAGCCTATAACCGTAGAGTGTGCGTGCGCGCGAGCGAGTGTGTGTGTATGCGTGTGCAGACTCTTCCACGGATAATATGAGGCGCTCCTGCAAGCCAACGTCGGACTTTAATCATTGCATTCGAAGACATTTTCAAGAACCTCACGTGGGAAGACAAAGGTGTCAATTACACCATAGTCAATGTATAACAAAACCGCCTTGAACATGCGTTATATAAATTACGATCTCCTTATTTACCCAGCAAGTAAGGTAATCTGGAGACAGTGATAGAGGTTTCCAACGCCGCATCTCCCGAAAGGAGTCTGCAAAAAACAATACGGAAACGAAGCGCATTGTAGCACTACCACCTACTTTCCGCTTGCCCTCTGATTCCAAAGTACTGCTGTTCCACTATACTGCGCACTTTGTATTATTACTTGGATGTTCCGTAATTCCGTAAATTTAAACAGGATCAAATAATTTTTTGCATGTGTGCCCGAGTTGTAGAAGGCTCGAGGCGTATTGATTTGTGTGAAGATCGGTTAAGGGGGAGGGGCAGTTTACCTGCAACGTTTTACGTTTTAACAAGAGTAAAATAGTTAATTTTGATATATAAAGTATCTTGAAAAGAAGGTCATAATAATCCACTGTAGAAAGGTAGATGAAATATCTATACATGAAAAGCGTAATTGAAGGGGGAGGGGGTAATTTTTTAAAAATAAAAATGATAGTTGAAGGGGCAGGAGATAATTTTTTAATTTATATGTGTAACTACGTTATCGGCAACCGAGAAGTAGTTTCTATGGGAAATATTTCATTTCATTTTGTCAAACATAAAACTGGATTTGCAAGGTGGGGGATTTTTTTTTTATTTTTAGAAATTATCGAACTGAATTCAATTAAATGATTTTAAATCTAAGTCTTACAATATGGAAACCATGTATGGTTCTCCATACCGATTTTTAACTTATTTTGGTTTCGTTTTAAAAGAGTAAGTATTGGAAACATTGACAAAACAAAACTTCCACCAAACCGAAACACAACTCCTGGCCAATCTCCAAACCTACTAACAACAGCTATTCAATAAGAACAGATATATTTCACTAGAAAACAATCAACATGGCTGACGATGAGCTGACACCATAATGGACGTACTTGAAACATAGGCCTATCTCAATTCAAATAAGAAAATACTTTTCTCATCGCCTACATCCGCTCGTGTCTTGGACGCTCGGCTTCCGTTTCTATCCACAGCCGATCTCTACCGATTGACGTGTACAGTATTTTTCGTACTATCAGCAGTTCCTCTTTCGTGGTTTTCCAATCGGTCTGCGCTCTTCCATTTTGGATTCAAGCATTCTCTTCAATAGTCTTTGTTCCTCCTTTGCTGACAACATGACCCGTCCAGACGAGTCTTTGCAATCTGACAAATTTCGAGTTTTTCTATTGTTCAAACAATTGATGATTGTACGTAGATCTTCAGACTGCATTCTCAAATAATATTGTTACGAGATTACAGAACAATCTACGTGTTTATCGAATGTTCCAGAGGAATCCGGCTATAATGTTCTGCGCGTAGCCTACTTGATTTCAACATGCGCTCGCGAGACTTTTCTGGACGTCGCCAGCCACGCGCACTGTGTCAAGGCCGCAATCAATTGCGTCCTAGTGTAGAGCTGATGCGTAGTGTATGAATGTTTCTGGATTTCGGCAGGGTATAAATACAAGTACTCAGCGACGTTCAGTTCAGTTTGAGTTACGATTTATTGGAATGCGGTTCGTTGTAATATAGTGTAACGCAAAATTTGAGCAATTGCTAATTTTACTAAATCAACTATGCTGAACGCAAAGAAATGGGTGTGTTTTAGAAAGCGGAGAGGTATTGTGACGCCTGAACCGTTAGGCGGCATTACTTGAAAGAAATTAACTTGTAAAAAAGCAGTAGAGTAGAGCAGTAGGTTAACAACGCCGGCCTTGGGGCTGACGACTATAAGGAAGGTAATTTTAGGCTGTCACGTTTTGGGACATAACTGTCATAAAATGTATTATTCGCTAGGATATTAAGGGTGTTTGCCAATGTTGTAAACGTTAAGTGCATGTAACAATGGATACCGTTAGACGAGAGAGAGCGATGTGTGAGCGAGATAACTATAGACGCTAGTTTTTTAAGCACGTGGATCGCGGAGAAACGTTGGGCGAATCAGAAAAAGCGTCATGTTTTGCGCGGGAGGTTTTAGCTAAGCAGATTGGGTGATTTTGTATTTAGCGGTAGTTTAAACCTATAGGAACGTTTTTCTATCGAATGTAGGTAAGGGAAATTCAAAGCAAGTATAAAATATGAACTTATAAAGAAATAAGTTAGTCTTCTTTAAATCGGCGAAACACACGGAAGAGACTCGCGTACGCTGTTTTTCGTTAACTATAAATTTTAATAAGTAATGTAAAGAATAAGTAATTCGCAGAAGTAACAGAAGTACGGTAACGCGATAATTACTAATACTAAAGTTATAAAGTTTCTTAAACAGTAATAAGTAAATGAGTGAATGATCGGAGTAATAACAAACAACACGAAGTAATATTACATATAAATTTCCATCAATTCGATACGTTGTGGTGAAATCACTGAAGAAGGCGAATTAGTTAGGGATAAAGTCACGACGGTGTGAGATAATCGGAACGCACGCGATGCGAACTGTGTTAGATGCACTTAAGGTCAATTCAATAATCGTTGTAACCAGAGTGTATAATTATACGACATAGTTATATGTATAATTAATATGTCAGTGTAGTGTACATCTGTGATCAAGTGAATTAGTGCATTCATAACCTGGATTAACACGCAACAAACGGCTGCTGACGACTCACCGACCTGCAACATCTTCAGAACTACGCACTTCGGAAGGATTCTTCACGCAAGTAACGAATAAATGAACATTTGATTCTATATTGTTTGATAAATATATGTTTGTATTCAAATATAGTGACTCAATTTGTCAGAAAAGAACTCATTGCTATTTAATAATATTCAAATTGTAAGATAAAACGATCCAAGTCATATTAACAAATTTTGTAATACATAAATGCAAATGGTTCATTAAAAGTTGATTAATATACTTTAATTTGTGTTTATTATTACTGGCGCCCTGAGGTACAATCAAGAGTCGGTACACTGGAGTAAGTGTTGTAGACTATTAAGTAAAAGTATTAATATTACCAGTGATTAAAATAGTTTGTAAAACTTGCTTTTCACATGCTCGTAGGCCAACGTAATATGCAAATGATTAATTTAACTCTTTCATAAAGGCCTATCAAGAAGTGTATTACAATAGTTAGTTATTGTCGGGCGATTACTCAGTGCGTTTAAGCGGGGATATACACAGCGTGGTATTTACGTGTTTTATAATTGTGCGAGACAATTGTAATACAATTGTGTTTTATATCGGTTAACATTTTTATTGCGTGTGAACAATTTTTATTTGATTTGTTGTAAGAGACTGTTTTGTTAATTACAAACTGTTTGATTGTGATAATTAAAGCTGGTGATTAGTGACTTTATAGGTGTTTTGTATTTTGTTTTCCACTGTACCATACGACGATCAGTTAGACCGTCGCGTCGTAACAATTTGAAGTGTGCGGGTGCGTACACTTGATTACTTCCTTCTCCCACGTAAGTGGTCGTCAATTGTTATTGTAGTCAAGTTGTATGCTCAGTATCGGATACTTTATTGTATAGCTGGATGCATCTCTGTTTGCAACATATACAATGTGACACGCACACACACGCGCGCGCGGCCTGCTCTGTATCTGTTATTTGTTTGAAATAATGGACATGTGTACTGTTAGCAGCATAAAAGCGCAGCGGACAGTTAATAAAGAAATCGACGACAAAAAGTCGAGTTGACCCAGTGAGACGAATCGTTTGTATGGGTTCCTTCTGCTCTGCTTCTTGCATCACTTGCATGGTTTGTCTTCTTCCTATCAATTTATCTATTGAAATCATTCGACGCATATGTATTGGAAAAAATATAAGGAAATTGAACGGTATTTATTTCCGTTTTACAGAATAAAAACTAGTACAGATTTTAAAAGTATACGAATTTGCATAACTTTTAGAAATATTATTCAAGTCACTTAATTATACGATTATAAAAAAAAAAATTATCTGCCGAGACTTCTAATGTCGCAGTGTAGTTTCTTCTCGGTTGTCCGGATTTTGAGGTGTGGACCTTCTCAGCCACGGTATTTCGGCTACTTCAAACTTAGTCCTTCTTCAGAAAATTTGTGTTGACTGTTGACCATACCAGTTGTCTTCCTAATCCATCGACTACGTATTGAATTCAGTGAAATCTCCGTACAACCAGTAGCGTATCTAGAATTTGGCCGGAGGGATGGTTAATCCCTCCCCCCTTCGCTGTGCCACTGCTTATACGTATGCGGTTTGTCTTGTTTCATCGCTTTCTACTCTTGCAACTTTGCTTTCGTCAGCATTTACCTTTATTCTGCAGTTTATTAGTTTGTGGTCATTTTGTAGCATGTTATTCTAAGTTGCTGTTCAGAGTTGTCGCTCGTTTGTTGAGATGACAACCCTGTCATCAGCTTATTCTAGTGTAAGAGGATGGTGGTTTGGGGGGAGAGGGCTGAAAAATAACTACGTTTGGCTTATGAGAGAATTTATTTTTATTATTGACCTGAACCAGACTTTGGCTAGTAGTTTTAGTTTTTAATAGTAATTTTTTATTATTAGAAAGAGAAATATAATTTTATGAATAATAGTAAAATAAAAATATTAATTTCCCATTAATTAAAAAGAAAAACAGAAAATTTTTGTAAAGATTAATGTAAACTCTTTAAACCTAATTTATACCATTATTTCTTTTGTTGCTTAACTTTTTTTTATGTACCATTGTTTTTTTGTGTTACCTAACATGTTATTACTCTTACATACTTTAGTATTGTTAGTAACGCTCTCGAAAAGTCGAGAGTAGTTCTACACGATTCTCGGCTAGCCAGGGGAGGTGCAGCGTCTCTGTGAAGGCTATGAAGTCAAGTAGCACTACAGACGGTTCCAGTACTTGTAACGGCGCAAGTTACGCTAGCACGCCGCCAAAAGAATGGAATGTTATTCTGGAACGTTTGCGAGATGTACATATAGGCCTAAGCAACAGCAGAATGCTTAAAAGTTAGTTACACCTGGCGAGATTGTAGAGTGCGGATCAAGTGATTGTGATTATTGTGTTGTAATTAGTGCGGAACTGGGGAACTGTAATAGTTGACCTTATTATTACGTGTGGACAAATTTAACTTGAATTACTGTATGAGAGTATCATGTACATTTCAATTTGTCATTTGTGACTCATCAACGCTGGTAGCCTAATTAGCAGTGGCGGCCTGGGCTTAGGTTGCACGGTTGCACGGTTGCACAACCCCCATTAAATCCCGAATCGTATTTTAAATTATAGAATTATGAATAAAACAATAACTAATAATAGTTTTTTAAACCTAAATCATCGTAATTAATCATTTGCCGATTTAAAAGCGCAGAGCAATTACTAAAAACTGTACACGCTGTTGCCGCGGTGTAGGCTATATGGGGAAATACAACGGAGCCAGCAGTCTCTGGCTGGCTAGACTCGGGTGTTCCTATTACAACTATATAGGTTCGCTTGGTGTGATTATGGACTGCAAACCCCGCTTGTACGTCACGTCTCCACCAGTTTGTTTGTTGGTAAATAACACGTGGTGCGCCAGGTTAGAATTTGTAAGGTTATGTTGTTAAGTTAGTTGAGTTCCTTAGTGTCGGTCGAATTTTTTGTAAAGTTCATTGTTAGTGTCAGTCCAATTCATCGTTAAATGTAAATAATAGTGCATATAAGGGATTAAGGTGTCATAGTGTAAGATATTTATTTAATATAGCTAACTGACAGGACACAATGAATTCTCAGTTATTTTCTCTATATTAGCAGTCTTCACAACAACTTTGTCAAATTTTGTTGCTTCCCTTCTATATACACTTTTTCCTCGAACGAGGCCTTTCGGTTTCGCAACCATTATCAAGTTCTTCCTACAACGAAGAAGTACTTCCTAACAAGTTGTAGGAAGAACTTGATAATGGTTGCGAAACCGAAAGGCCTCGTTCGAGGAAAAAGTGTATATAGCAGGGAAGCAACAAAATTTGACAAAGTTACAATGAATTCTGTCGAAAACTTAACGAAAACGTCATTCAGTTTACGACCTATTGAAGAAAAAGTTGAAAATTAAGATAGTAGGTAGGCCTACATCAAACCATTCAAATTTTAATCAAAGTGTAAAATCTGGTAACAGAATATTTAATTGTAAATTTAACAAACATTTATGCAATAAATATTCGTGGTTATGCCGGTGTGACAGTAAAATTGCATTATTTTGCTTTCCTTGTGTATGTTTTGGAGGGGAGGGGACTTGGATATTTTCTATTCAGAGAATAAAACAATTCAATACCATCCAAACCGACTGCAACCCCCAAATTTTTCAACCACCAGCCCCCACTGGTAATTAGTGATTTAATTGGTGTCTGGATTTTGTTTCCACTGTAGGTCTACAATACGACTACACGTCAGACAGTCGTAACAGTATTTAATTGTTACAAGACAGTAAACCCTTGTGAAACTTTAAATAAGATTAGTTAAAATATTTTTCATACAGTTTTCTGTTGTTGCGCTCCATGTTGTTAACACGCACATCCTTTTTTCTTGAACTCTTCCCAGGACCTCCTCTTTCCAGCCTTCTGTAACTCTTCTTTATTAACTCCTTTCCCTCACCTCTTGACTTTTCCCTCCATTTTTACTTCCATGTTCCGTAAGGAAATGGAAGTATGGTGATCGCGAAAAAATCAAGTTTGATATGAGGGCTGATTCTGATTGTACTACCCTCAAAACATGAAGAAAAGTCATTTTCCGAATAGTGTCTGTATGTCTATGTAGAATTTTTTCTATGGCAAACGTTAACTGCCGCAAATTCAAACAGAATCAAATAATTTTTTGCATATGTGCCCGAGTTGTAGAGGACTCATGGCCTGTTGATTTTGGTGAAGATCGTTTAAGGAGAAGGGTTTTAATAAGAGTTAAGTACTTAATTTTGATAAATAAAGTATCCTGAAACGAAGGTCATAATAATCCACTGTAGAAAGGTAGATGAAATATTTATAAATGAAAAAGGTAGTTACAGGGGAGGGGGTAGTTTTATATAAATGAAAATGATAGTTGAATGGGGAGGGGATAATTTTTTATATGTGTACTACGTTATCGGCAGCAAAGAAGTAGTTTCTATGGAAATATTTCATTTCAATTTGTCAAACATAAAACTCGATTTACAAGGAACACACTTAACTGGTAGATTTTTTTTTAATTTTATTTATTTATAAGGTCGCTGCAACAGCAACGGTCATTAGCGACCACAAAAATGAATTTGTACAGATTCTTAAACAGATGTATTAACATATAGTAAATATTTGTTTAAATACCAAAGTGTAAACAAGTGAGATAGATAAAAATATTTAACAAATAACAGTATTAGTTTAACTGATGCAAAATAAAATGAGAAATATTGACCCCCCACAACACAAACAATATAAATACACATCATGCACATAAATAAATATAACTAAATATACATATAATAAATATAAGACTAAGTAACAAAATATAACAACTATATAACAATAAGTCATAATAACATATCAGTCCATTAACTTAATTACACAATTTTTAATGTTCTTATAATTTTCTTAGTTCGTACCTATATTGCTGTTAACAACTGAATCTCCTTTAAGAAGAGAAGTATGTTGGCGGCTGCAGTCTTGTCATTTAAACTTTTTCGCACATCTGCAGGGATATTAAATTTTCTTCGTAGATGTTGAAGAGCAGGGCACTCTGAAACGAGATGGAAATCTGACAAAACCGTGCCACAGCGATTAGGCTTTTTAAGTATAGTATGCTGTTCCGGTTCTAATTCGTTTGTCTTGTGTACATTGTTGTCACAATTTTTTGCCAAATATCCTAATTGCTTGCAGAGGAAACATGATATCATATCTGTTGAGGGGTAAATCCAGTAAACTGTGTCTTCATAATTAATTCTTATTGATGGAGGTACTTTAGAAACGTCTTCAGGGTGAATGTAAATTTGCCTTCAAAAGCTCATGACGTGGGAGAAACCCGGTTCAGAGATACCTGGTCTCAGAAATGAAGTTGCCGATCCCAACCGTATATCATGTTTCTAAGTTCGTCCTCGAGGACGTTGTGGGGAATAACAGGACACACATTTGATAAAATCTTGTAAGTATTTGGTTAGAAGAGGCTTAATTGTAAGTATGTTGTTGCCTAAGGATATAGGCCTAGATGTCTTTTGATCGGTTACTTTCTGAACTATTTCTTTGCTTGAAAGATATATACAGACTCTGTTCATTGAGATCTTGGACGCAAATCTAATATAGGACGGGTCTATAATTTTTCCTAACGCTAATATATAGTCGTTGATTGGTATACCTTCGATTGGCTCTAATACTATGGCTTGATCCTTGGTTGGGAAAACTTCTTTTTGTGTAGCATTGGCATAACTACTTTTCTGTTGTTCAATGGGCTGTGATTGATTACTTTGAATAGAATTAGGCATTGTCAACTTGGAGACACGCGTGCGTGTACTCCACAAGACTCTACCAGTTTTATGCCCTTATAATGATGTTGCACACGTGGCTACTATCTACAGTGTACTCTGTTTATACTCACTTAGATAGTAATAAACGTTATCTCACAGCACAACATATAAACCGGTATACGGAACCACTCTCCCCGGCTGCTCGCCGTAAACTGTTGTTAGAAATTATAGAACCGAATTCAAGTAAATGATTTTAAATATAAAACTTAGAACACGGAAGTCATGTGTGGTTCTCCATACCGATATTATATATTTATCATGAGTAATTATCTAAATTGCTAGTCCCCAGGCGGACTGAAGGTCGTCATGCGATGTGACCGGTAACATATAAGATAATGTACTTCATCTGCAGGCAGGTGTAGTCGACTCTAGCACGTACGCATACGATTACATTAAGTTATTACAGCGGTGATTGGCTTTAGTAAAACCACGATGTTAGCAAGCATTAGCTGCTGTAATCTACTTAAGGATAGACAATAACAACGTTACGAAGCCGCATAACCGTTTCTAGTTGCCATGGTTACGTACGGTTACACTTCAATTTCAAAGCTCATTATACTGTGTATGCGCATTTCAAAGGTTTCTCTCTCTCTATATCCCTCTCTCTTTCCGTACATTTCACTTTGCATGCATAATATAAACCTAAACTTTGCGCCCACCCTCTCGATCACACGAACGATCGTTTTTCTATCGTTTGTTAACTTCTCTACCCCCTTCTCGCTCATACAGTCATTCATTTCCCTCGTTCTTATTTCTCTTGTCAAAGCTGAAGTCCCAATTTTGGATTATTTGATTTTTTCCTCTTTGTATATACCCATGGTGCTGCTTTTCAATGAGACAGAGTTTTTCTCTGTTGAAGCAGCGAGTTCGATGATTCATTTAAGTGGTTCGATTAAATTTTTTTATACGCGGTGAATTTATATTTAAAACGGGCGCAAAACGAATAAAGAGTTTATGTAAACGTTTTAATAGCAAATAAAAAGTTTCACAACTTAATTTGCGAAATTCTACTATTTTTTCGTTTGCTTTTACAACACTTACATTGTAACATCGATAAAAAGTTATTCTCTGTGACGTGACATTGCTATAAGAATATTGCTTCAATGAATTGATCGCGTGATCCCTTCCTTCTCCAATGTCACGGCCGACTACGTAATGTTAGCCTACTTTTCATTCCCGTTAGTAGAAAGTCGTTTCATTTTTGAATGCTTGCTTGTAGGCTACAATGACAGCTTAACCAATGAAACGACATTTTGAGATAAATTTCAAAGTTTTTAAACGAACACAGAAATGTTATGATATGGTGTTCAGCTTTTCTATTCAATGAGTACTTTATTTTTAATGTTGTGTATTGGACTATGGATTAGATTAATATTTAATTGAAAATAGAGAGATAGGCCTATGAATGTAAAAATATATTTCGTAAGCCCTTTATGACTTGGTAATAACGTAACAAAATTTTTCATGGCTAACTTGTGTCTGGCTCGTGCGCAAATGGACGCGTACGCATACGGACGGACAGAACTGACCATCGACGCAGGTGACGATCTCTACTTAACAGGCCATAAACGCAAGCGATGTCATTAGAAGAGTAGAGAATTTTCCCTGGGGCAATCGATGGACCTCTGTAGGTGCTACAGGTGTAGAAAAATAATGCATAAAAGATAATGAAAATGATATTTTATTAACTTCAGCCTGTAGCCGAAACGTTAGGACTACTTTAAAAATTAAATCATTGTTGAAAAATTAAAATTAGGAATATCTTCTTCTTCTTCTTCTTCTTCTTCTTCTTCTTCTTCTTCTTCTTCTTCTTCTTCTTCTTCTTCTTCTTCTTCTTCTTCTTCTTCTTCTTCTTCTTCTTCTGCTGCTCCTCCTCCTCCTCCTGCTCCTGCTCCTGCTCCTGCTCCTGCTCCTGCTCCTGCTCCTCTCCTCTCCTCTCCTCTCCAAGGATTATTTTATATAAACCTGTTCCGGTACCCATCTCACCCTCGGACGACCCACGTCTCTCCTATCAATGGCTTTATAGATCAATGCCAATTTCAGCAATCGATCATCTGTCATCCTTTCCTTTCCACCATTGTCTTCAGTAAATTGAAATAATTTCATTTTGTCCCTTACTTCGAGTTCTGCTCTGATATTTTCATTCCTTAATCTATCTTGCAACGTATAATTTAAAGTATTTCGAAGAAACTGCATTTCAGCACTCTGAACCTCGCCGCTTTTCTTTTTTGCCATGACCCACGCCTCACTCGCATAAATCAATATGTGGGTATTGCGATTGTCTTATAAAATTTAATCCGTGTGCTGTGTCTTGTTTTATTTCTAAGATTTCTATGAATCGTACACAAATATTCCTAAATTTATTTATCTTCTCTCTTATATCATACTCAGATTCATAGCTTACTGCACAGCCGAGATATTTGAAACGGCTCACTTGTTTATAGTGCTGTTGTTTATAACTATCTTAGTCCTCAGTGGATATTTACCTTTAAAGGCCATGGTTTTGGTCTTTCTTACTGAAATTGTCAGTGAGTATTCTCTTGTCACTTCTAAAAATTGATAGTTTGTAGTTTTTGTATTTCAAATTTTAACTAAAATATTCCATCACTGACGACGTTTGAAGGTATCGCAGTTCTTCATTATTTGTCACTCGTTCTCTTTTGAGAAGAAGCTTTAGAAGCTCAGCTGTCTGGCTATCTGGCTATCATGCGTGACCATTTCATAAAGGAATTAAACGGGCGACAAAGTAGTTAAGCGGGAGCAATCAACACCTGTAGCGACAAGCGAAGCGGACAGTGTTTGATAATGGTCCGGTTGACCGGTTTCACACAGAGACTGGCCGGCCGGCCGACTGTTGTATGAATACTGCCCACTCAATCATGCGTGCGTCCATCGGACAGTAGCAGTAGTCCTAGTCACTAAGCGCTCAACTTGTGGTATAATATCTTGGCTGCTGGCGCGGTCACACGGAAGTAATATGCCTAACCCTCCCTCTCACCCACTCTGTCTGTCTGCCTGTCTATCTGTCTCTCTCTCTTAGCGGGGAAAATTGATACCAAACTGATTGACTAGTATAGTTAACTAGGCCTACTTTTTCGGTGAAGGGTTTGTGAGGATCGGTAAAAAATATAACACAAATTTTAACTTATTTGTGTCGATGTTTCGACAGTGTTTATTGTCATTATCAGGACCTGTGTATGAATACAAAAGAAATGTCAAACACAACAGAACAATCATTTGAGTGAACGTGTTTGTGTGTGTGAGTGTGTGTGCGCACACGCGTGTGCGTGAGTATGTATGTATCATTGTAGGCCTATATGTGAAGGAGTTGAGATAGTTTGTTTTACATCTTCAAAGGTTCTCTTTAAGATGTCTTTCTTTCTCGTTGTCTAAGAAAGCATTTGAAGATGTAAAACAAACTAATCTCAACTCCTTCACATGATACAATGATACATACATACACACGCACACACACTCACGTACACAAACACGTTCACTCAAATAATTATTCTGTTGTGTTTGACATTTCTTTTGTATTCATACACAGGTCCTGATGATGACAATAAACACTGTCGAAACGTCGACACAAATAAGTTAAAATTTATGTTATATTTTTGACCGATCCTCACAAACCCTTCACCGAAAAATTCATTGATTGACGGTCACTATGAATTTAAGGATAGCCTATAGGGTAGTTAACTACGTTAAATCGATTTAGAAATGAATTTCTAGCTACAGGCTACAAATTTTAATATTTAGTGTGGTAGATTTGTTGTTCGATCGCGGATATTTTTGTTGTTGTTTTGAACTAATAGTGACTTTAAGATCTCAAATACTAAGACAAAAGTAATGGCTTTCCTAGGGAAGAACCGTGTAAAAACAAAAAATTGTAATTGATAATAGTGTTTGGAGCAAGTAACTTATCACATTCCAATCATTTGGGATGCGATATCTCATATAAGAAGGATAACGATATCGAGAGAAAGTTAAATAAATTTAGTTTTAGGCCTACCTGCTGAACAATAAGACGATTATTGAAGAATAAAATGCAGAGAAAGACACAGCTAAAGTTCTATAAAGTCGTGGCTGTGCCGACTGTATAATATACGGATGTGAAACATGAACTCTTCTGCAAAAAAAAAAAAAAATTCAAAAATACAGGCCTCGAAAACTAAAATGTGTAAGAGCAGTTAAGGGATGTAGTTTGAGAGCTCATTGTTGAGGTATGGTTAAAAATAATTAATTTAAGTACAGGAGCAAACACACGCTTTTATTGAAGAACAGTTTAGTAGCAAGTATACATACAACGGACACACGAAATACACATTACAAAACCAGATTTAAAACTGAACTTAACTGGTCGAGTGCATCTCTGTTTATATAGAAAAAGCTTCCAGATTTTTCCTTTTTTATTTAAAACTACCAGAACATTACTTTTGTAGACTTCTCACAGTAAACAAGCATGTGTGTGGGCTGAGGCCCCGCCCAGGTAGCTAGACCTCCCACCGCACAATACAAACTTTCACTTTACAATAATAGGTATACTTACTTAAAATTGAATGTAGAGTTTTCTAGTAAATTCTCAACACCCTCCCTAAAACTCTACATTCTCACAATCACATTAATTTAAAAATTCATTTTTACTCTTAAGTCCAAGTTTAGATCTTAAATAAACAAATTTTGGTTTTGACAAAGCTTTCGTAAGTATATCAGCAACTTGTTCATCATTTTTAACATAATGCACATCAATTTCTCCGTTTTCAAAACAATCACGTACATAATTATATTTCACATCAATATGTTTTGTCCTTTGATGGAATTCAGGATTACTTATAAGTTTTAATGCACTCATATTATCTATATATAAATCATATTTATCAGTCTTACAATCGCATTCATTAAATAACTTCTTTAACCACATTATTTCAGTTGTTGCTAATGCTGCACTTACAAATTCTGACTCGGTTGTTGATAATGATACAGATTGTTGCTTCTTACTTCACCAAATAATTGCAGCATTTGCATACATACAAGCTACGCCAGAAGTTGATTTACGTGTAACTGTATCGCTAGCATAATCAGCATCACTATAAGCTTTAAAGTTGCCATCCTTACAATATAGTAATCCAAAATCAATCGTACCTTTTAGATAACGTAAAATTCGTTTAACAATTGACCAATGAGCTACACTTGGTTTGTCTAAAACTCTAGATACAACATTTACAGCAAAACTTATGTCCGGACGACTTACAATTTGCAAAAACATCAAATTGCCGACAGCTTCACGATAAGGTACATTACTTACAATAGTTTTTGATAAATATTCATCATGATTACAATCAATTGGCGTGGATACAATATTAGCTTCTGACATATTAAACTTTTCTAAGATTTTGTTAATATAAGTACTTTGATGAATGAAAACAGACCCATCATTCAATCTACAAATTTCCATTCCAAGATAATTAGTAACTTCTTTAGTACTAGTAATTTTAAATTTTTTACTCAAATCATTCAACAATTTATCAATCAAACTTTCATTTGAAGCTGCAATAAGTCCATCATCAACATAAATTGCTAACAAGATCTTATTATTATTTTTGTTATATATGTATAAACATGGGTCACCCGTACTTTGACATACATAACACATGGTTCCAAATATTTTAAATCTATCAACAGTAGCTGTTTTTCCATTCCATAACTCATAAGGAGTTTTATTATTTTGTTTTGTTGGGCCTGTTCTATTAATTACATGTACAGCAGTATTCATTGCTTCTGCCCATAAGAATAGAGGTAAGTTTGAATTTGAATATAACATTGATCGAGCAGCCTCTACAATGATTCGGTTATCGCGCTCTGCAATTGAATTTTGTTCGGGCGTATATGGAACATTAATCGAATATTTTATACCTTTACTATTTAAAAAAGAGATCACAGCTTTATTATCGTACTCTTTACCACCATCAAAATGAATTTCTTTAATATTTGTTGCAAATTGATTCTCAACCCCGATACAAAATGATTTTAGTTTTTCTATTACTTCAGATTTTTCTCGAATAAAATGAATTTCTCTATAACTTGAAAAATCGTCTTTAAAAGAAACAAAATATAACTTTCTACCGAGAGACTCTACTTCCATAGGACCACAAACGTCAGTATAAATTATTTCGCGAGTTTTAGTGGCACGATCGATCTTTTTGTGAAAAGGCAATCTATGATTTTTGCCATAAGCGCAACCTTCACAAAAGAAATTTTCATCCGTAAATTTTATATTTAGATTTTTCAAAAAATTCTTCACATGTTTTACATTTTGATGGCAAAGTCTTTCGTGCCATAATTGTAAAACATTACCGTTGGCAATGCTCGATCTACTCTTTTGTTCTACCACGTTACATTCTTTTGGAATTAAATAAAGTTTGAATGTCTAATTTTAGCAAACTACCAGGCTCATATTCGGAACCAGTTACAAGAATTTCATTACCATGCTTTAAAGTACATCTCGTAGCATTATGTGTTATCTCATAATCTATACCCCTTTTACCCGCATATTTAACAGAAAACAGATTATACATTGAATCAGGAACATATAATACATTATAGATAGTACCTTCTACTCGTTCACTATTTTTATAAGTTTCAAAGTCAATATTACCTTTACCATATGCAGACATTGTCATACCGTTGCCCATTCTTACACTGACTGGTGTTGTATATTCTTCGAACGTTGAAAACCATTCTCGATGCTTCGACATGTGATCCGTCGCACCCGAATCCACAATCCAGAGATCATCCCGATTGCCACAGCTGCCTTTGTCACCTATTAGTGCTATCCTCGATGTTGATTTCTTCTGTCCAGAAGACGAGTTACTTCTTTCTTGATTATTGGACCATCTTCGCTGTCCATTATTCTTATTCATGAAGCAATTGTTACTTTTATGACCTTTTCTTTTGCACGTATAACACCTGAAGCAGTCCTTTTTTAAATGACCTTGTCTTCCACAATTATAACACTGCTCTTGTTTCAAATTATTCTTCTCATATTTATAAGTCATTCTTCTGTTCTTTATGACCGATTTTCAGATTAGCTACCAACGCTGTCGTCTCCTCGTGTACTTCCTTTTGCTCTTGTAATCTAAATTCTTCTGCCATCAAGCGCTTGGTCAAATTTTCGAGATTCTTCTTATCGTCAGATACCGAATCCCAAGCACTGTGAAAATGATTAAACTTTTGTGGCAAAGATGTTAAAACACGAGTCATCACCATAGTCTTTTCAATTTTTCCCCCGAGATTTTTCATTTTTCTAGCCAACTGTTCTATTTTTGAAATATTATACGTAACACTTTCACTCTCTGTCCACTTAAACTCAAAAAATTGTTTTTGAATCATCGACAGATTTTCATCAGATTTTAGATCATATGCTGTATTCAATTTGTCCCACATCTCCTTGGCAGTAGAACAACCCATTATAAGTTCGAGAGGCTTTCTCTCCACTGTTGTAACAATTAACTTTCTGGCAATTTTGTCCGCCTTCTTGAACTTTTCCAACAACGCGTCACGATCTTCTGCACCTGCAGCTGGCTCGGCTAATCTTCCTTCGCAAACATCCAGCACATGATCATCCTCTTCCAGCAATGTGCGTACTACGAAGCGCCATTGATGCCAATTATCTTTGTCTCGAAGTTTTTCAATTTTTATATTCGGTTCCATTTTTGCACAAATATTTTATACTTGCACTCCAATTACACACTGCACTCCGATTTTAAAAATGCCACTGGGCCCATAACCTGTTGAGGTATGGTTAAAAATAATTAATTTAAGTACAGGAGCAAACACACGCTTTTATTGAAGAACAGTTTAGTAGCAAGTATACATACAACGGACACACGAAATACACATTACAAAAGCAGATTTAAAACTGAACTTAACTGGTCGAGTGCATCTCTGTTTATATAGAAAAAAGCTTCCAGATTTTTCCTTTTTTATTTAAAACTACCAGAACATTACTTTTGTAGACTTCTCACAGTAAACAAGCATGTGTGTGGGCTGAGGCCCTGCCCAGGTAGCTAGACCTCCCACCGCACAATACAAACTTTCACTTTACAATAATAGGTATACTTACTTAAAATTGAATGTAGAGTTTTCTAGTAAATTCTCAACACTCATCTACGAAACGACGACATAAGGAAAGACGGGAAGTTACAGTCGGTTCTGGAGAGAATAAAGGAATACAGGCATAACTGGAAGTCCCATGTGGAACGCATGGTAGACACGCGTATTCCTAAACAAGCGTTTGAATCTAGGCCAGTGGAGACGAGAGATCATGGAAGACCTTGGAAAAAATGGTCAGAGACTCTGTGAAGTCGGAACGGGCTATAGCCCAAGCCATGTAGTGAAGAAGAAGGAGAACTAATAACGTAGGCCTAAGGTTTAGCGAGCCTTAGTTGTACAGTGTTTCCAGAAAGTGATGACAAACTTCGGAATATGATTATGCTCATTAAACTGAAGGAATAATCTCAAATAAACATAGGCTATGTTGAAAAATACTTAGTAGGCTAGTGTGTCTGTATGTCCGCATGTGTTTTTATTTTTAAAAATTAATTAGGGCTGTAACAACCAAGAATTACAATTTTTTTAATATTATGATCGAAAAGACGTTACATACAGCAAGACACCCCTACACGAGCCACGAGCAATAAATAAAGAACAGTTTTACGATGTGTCAACTGAACGTTTGCTTCGGACAATACGAATACGCTTCACATAACTTTACAATGGGAAATAAGGTTGGCCGTGACAGACTCGACTCAACCGAGATTTACAGCCTGCAACATGCAAGATAAAAGGAACTATGTCAAGTACCAATTTACGGAGAAACTTTGACGGACACACTGCAAGGTTAATTTGAAGTGTACCAGTAGTAAGAAAAGGGCGTAAGTACACAATGGTATTTACCCTGTATGAGAACTGACTTCGATATCTAAAGAATGGAATCGAACTTGTGCACAGCGGGGGAACGTCTTACTGGCGACAACTGATATTTACGACAGGGAGAAGGAGTGCCGTTTTGGAAACGACGACACGCTGCGTCAGGATAGCTAACGGAAAAGGGTCAAGGATAGTGAAACAATAACGAAATACGACACATTGTTCGCGTGAGAACAGCAGCAGGGTCCGGAGTACGCTTAGACAAAGACCTGATCGACAGCCGAGAAATTGCTCCTGTTCCAGGAAAAGAGTACGGAGGCTTTCGACGCGAACTTGTGGGGAGACAGGATACCCAATCACAACCCAGCATCTTGAATGATTTATAGTAGTTTTTATTAATTTATACAATAATTAGAGTCTCCATGCAGTAATTATGCTAACATAAAAGAACTAACGTATCACTTAGCTTCAATCAGTTGATATGAGTAACCTAATTGAGTGATTACACGATCTCATTTTGCAAATTAGTATAATCACATAATTAATTCATCACAGTTAGCATAATAAATAACTCCTAATATCTTTGTAGGGCTTACTGGCTAAATTGAATGAGTGAATCAGAAGTGGAGTTGGCATAGGTCTTTACGTGGTTAGTGTAGGCTACTATTTCTTACAAGTATAAAAGAGACCAAAATGTTATCTTCAAAATTTTCAGAATGGCGGCTGATTAAAGTTTTTAACTACAGACCTAACTGTCGCAAAAATAAGCGTTTATAACAAAGAATGTGTCATTACATAAAAAAATAGCCTTTTTGTTCGTTAACTAATGGTAGGCCTACCTTGTTTATGAAATTCATACAGAAAATAACGGAGATAACACTAAGGAAAATAGATCGATGTTTTCTTATGGAAGAAATGTAATACATCCATTACTTTTTATCCAAATTCCATAAACAAGGCACAATACTAGATTACGAATAAAAAGGCTAAATATTTTTTTGTAATAAGACATTTTGTGTTACAATTTTTTATAACTGTAGGTTGGTTTCTTTCATAGTGAACGATTTAATGTGAAACCAAGTTTATCTAATACGCCTAGTTTGCGAACTATACGACAGGTATCCAAGACGACTGATTTCTGTAATTTTAAACGAGTTGTTCGAGTTTTAAAGTTTTGATCACTTTGATTGTTGTGCTTGGTATTACGCCTGTGGCAGAATTATGACTGGGTTCACTGGTAAGCTACCTTGTTGGCCCTGCAGATAAGTCTTCATATTTGTTGCTTTTTTCTTGGAATGTAGGGCTACTTCTAAAACTGTGGGAAGGAGGAACTGAGATATCTTTTTATTTCAGTTGTAGGCCTACTTATTTTTATATAAAATGGTGATGACTGGTCTGGTTGCTGGAATTGTGATGTCAGTATTTCCCTGTTCAATAACACGTTTTCATTTTCTAAAAGAGATTCAGGCTGGTAGGCTATTTGTAGTATGGAACGATGTTATGGAGAAGACTGTTTCCACGTGCGAAATGTAAGTGTAAGTGCAGAATTTTCTTCAATCATCAACGTTACCACCACCACCACCACCACCACCACCACCACATCATCATCATCATAAAATATAGGCCTATATGGATGTGTATAGCCCTATATAGGCCTAGTCTATTTGTCTACACAATGGAATAAAAATTTAAATTAGCCTATTAAGCTACGTCAATTAATATATTGTAGCTAGTCTATGCTTGGAAATAAGATAAAAAGTTTGAATGTAGATGACGACACACTCTGTAAAAACCTGATATTAAACAAACTTAAGCCTTGAAAGTAAGGCATAATGTATGATGTTAAAATGAAAATAGTAAAGAAAAGTAGGCCTATTATATAAAAGGATTACGTAAAATCATTTAATAAACAGAACAGATGAGAAGGCTGACAGATATCGAGACGTTAACCTGTCAAGAGTGGAACTGCGTTAAATGTGCTGTGTAGGCTATGCGACGGATTTCACGCACACATGAGCGCGCACGCGCTTTAGAATTAGGCCTACCTGACGCGCTTTATGTAGGCTATATTAAATTCCATGAGCGCGTAAAACGAGAATAAATGAAAATTTTATCGAGTTATTATCTGGAATATAAACGCAACTGTAGGCGGAAATTATTCTTAAATCGTTGTTATGTAATATAATGTACTGTAATTATAGTAAGTGTTGTGTGTGTATGTGTGTGTGTGTGTGCGCGCGCGATCGCCTAGAATATTTGTGCGACGGCAACTTACACAGCACTGCTGTAAAGCTTGAAGTATAAGTAATAGTTGTTGTTTACCCCCTTTCTCGAAACAAGTTGTTTAGTTCGACCAATAAGCGTTTTCCTTGAATCTGATTGGTTCTCCCTGGGGAATGTCAAGAGTGGGGGAGCGAAGAGAGGAATATACTTTTCTCTTTGTGTTTTCTGTTGTCTCTGTCTGTCGCACGTTGCCGCTGCCGCGTTTCTGACTTCCCGCTCTCACTCTCTCACCACCGTTCCACTTTGAGCGTTCCAATATGATTTTCTATTATTGTCGCAGATTCATATGGAAATCTTTCTCGCCTACTGTCAGCCGCACTGCTCGCTTCAACACTTGAAGAAAATTGAAAACTGCTTTCGCGCCACCTTAAATTGCTTTGCTGCTGCTGCCGCCGCTCGTACTCCGTATCCTCCCTCTCTTCTTTAAATATAATAATGTTCTTAACACTTTACACTCACTCATTTCATTCATATTTTAATTAATATTGTTCCAGTCAACCTCAGCAGTCACGTATAATTGAATTTCTTTTGTTGAGTTGACTACTGCAGGTCAAGGGAAATGTTTGATTCATGTCTCTAGTAGCCTGTCTGGTCTGTCTGTCTCTGTAACCACCATTTAAAACTTATTTTTAATATTATATTACATTATTTATAATATGCTGTATTTATTTATACTTTTATTAGTTAGTGATTTATACAAATAGTAGCTAATATTTGTTTTCTTTTTACTTCCATGTTCCGTAAGGAAATGAAAGTATGGTGAACGCGAAAAAAATCGTGTTCGAGATAAGGACTGATCTGATTGTATTACCCTCAAAACGTGAAGAAAAGTCATTTTCCGAAAAGTGTCTGTGTGGGATCGCGAAAAAAACCGTGTACGAGATAAGGGCAGATTCTGATTGTACTACCCTCACAACGTGAAGAAAAGTAATTTTCCGAAATGTAGAATTTTTTCTATGGCCAACGATAACTACCGCAAATTCAAACAGAATCAAATAATGTTTTGCATATGTGCCGGAGTTGTAGAGGACTCAAGGCCCATTGATTTTGGTGAAGATCGGTTAAGGGGAAGGGGTAGTTTACCAGCAACGTTTTACGTTTTAACAAAAGTACTTAATTTTGAAAAATAAATTATCCTGAAAAGAAGGTCATAATAATCCTCTGTAGAAAGGTAGATGAAATATCTATAAATGAAAAGGGTAGCTGAAGAGGGAGGAGGTAATTTTTTATATTGTAAATAAATTTATTCGACCAAATCATAAAGAATGTCAATAAAATAGTAACAATTTATATTGTTCCATGTAAACAAAATATCGTAACCACGGAAACGTAAACAAAATAATTTTTCGTTTTCAGAAATTCACAGATTACAAACGCTGGTTGTATTCGCTTTCTTTCGCGTGGTTTAAATAAAAGATAATTTAATCAAATTAATTCTTTATTTTTAAAATATTAACAACTATGTACAATTCGTATTTTGATTATCTTTCTCAGCGTTTTTACCAAATCATGCTGACATATTTACTTTTGTTGTGAGTGTATTTATTAAAAATAATTTTATAATTAATTAGAACATGGAAGTCATGTATGGTTCTCCATACCGATTTTTTTTTTTTAAGTTATACAAAACTTCATTGACTTTTCACAGGCTCTCTGTAGACTGCACCTTCATAGACTGAATGTATTAAGATAGGCCTATATTCAATTTAACTTAATATATACTTACATAACCCTTATAGGTACATTGTCTACCCTTATGGGAGGAGGTAAAGTGATTTCTGGAGTTTCTGTGCTAAGTTTCGTTACGTTTTCCATGTCCTGTGTCGTTTAGGTTATGTCCACTAGTCTAGTTTGTCTCCTCTCTTCACAAGTACGTTTCTTATTCCATTGAGTCTGCTTCTCTTCTTTAATGATCTTGTCTCAGACACTCTTCAAGTTATTCCTTCCCCCACTCTTCTCTTGAAATTTGTTTGTCGTTTAGTGACTGTAGAATGGTCTTGTGGTTGTGATTATGATAAAGGTACGGTACATATCACGTTATGTAGGTTCATACTTTTATTATAAAATTAGGCCTACTTTAAATTGTATCTGTACCTTACCCGTATATTTATTTGTGTTTGACACATACCATAAATGAGTAGTGTGTATTTAAACTGTGAGTATTATCAAAAGAACAATGGGCTGACAAATACAGATACGAGTTTATACTTGTACATTAACAAACCTATTGTGCTGATAAATAACACACTGTATTTTTATCTTCCTCATTTTGTCATTTACAGTAACTTATACTAGAGACCTTTAAAAAATGGTCTGACTTTTCATAATCCCCTTCCCCAAAATTGTTTGCTGGATTCACCTCTGATCGTGCAACTGTGGGAATCTTGCGGCTTGCGTCGCACATTCGCGTGTCATTTTCGTTCATAATAATTTATTTTCAACAATTATCTCCTCGATTCACATATCTTTGTCGTGTGGGTAACGCATCCACAATGGCGTATCTAGAATTTGGCCTTGGTAGATTCGGGGTCGGGTCGGCTTCGTACAAAAGAAAAAACAAGTCAAGACTAATCAATATTAGGCCTACTATCTTTAAAGTGCCTGAAATCGATCCCATTAAAGTTAACGGTAATAACACAATAAAAATACGCGTTACTGAAATAATTTTAACAAGATACTTATTGAGTGAATTGATTTTCCTGTATTCCATGTTCAAATGTTTATGCTAATGCTATTTAATAAACCTGTTTTGAAAAAAAGTTACTACTATGTTAGCGTACACAGCTTAAAAATTAATAAAGCAACCTAAAAATTATGAGGTTAACAAAATTCGTCAACTTTTCCGACTCTATGGGGGGGGGGGGGGTCCGGTCCTGTTCGTAAATACGCCTCCGAACGTATCCAATCTTTGTGTCTATTCTTTCTTCTTCTTATAATTTACGGGATAATAAATAAAAACTTTTCCCGCAGATGTGGAGTGATAACTTTTGACAGTTACTGTGTATTAATCGAAATTGACACATTTCTGTTACAAAACGATATGAGAGTACAGTACAACAAACCATGAATACATTTGAATCAAAGAAATTAATTACATCGGCCTGCGCTGTTTATTATGACCCAATACTGGATATATACTATTTAATAAAGTAATTAATACACGACAAAGATTATGTTTGGTTTGTGTGTGTGTGTGTGTGTGTGTGTGTGTGTGTGTGTGTGTGTGTGTATGGTCTAATTAAACATTCATCGTTCACATTTGGTGGTAGGCTACAGTTGGTAATAACAAATTGTAGGCTATAGGCTATGTATGTAGGCCTACGACTCTCTCTCTCACACACACACACACACACACACACACACACACACACACACAGAGAGAGAAAACAATACACGCATTGATAAATATTACTGACAAAATGATTATCTTAATTGTTATGATTATAACTGTTATTATTATTATTATTATTATTATTAAATATTTCGGTTATTATTATCGGTAGTTGGGACTGTGACAGTCATCAAAACTAGATCACTTATTAATAATTAGGCCACACCAATCATCGCTTTTGTTATTAATAAAATTGTATGTGTATAAATAATTATGTTGTCGCCTAACTACTACTGTAAGTTTCTTGCAGCTATATTATGCTTGTCATAAAGATAGACCTAACTAATTTCGTTAGCAAATAGACTAGAAACATTGTTAAAATTGATATAACTGTTTTAATACTTGCTAACAAAACTGTTTTTGTACGAGGTAAGCGTAAATCGTGATCTCGAAACAGTGAAGCAAAAAATCAGTGAAGTGATGTAACAGTCGAAGATAGGCTTCGTTAGCAAACTATCTTACGTCCTGACCTCTCTACGGTAATAGGGGACAACTTCTTTCTTTCTTTTCTGGCGTTACAACCCACCGTGGGTTTTAGCCTGCTCAATGACTCTTCCATTCCACACCCGTCTTCCATGGTTCTCTCATTACACTTCCGTCTCCATCCCCTCACGTTCATACATCTGAAATCATCCTCCACGTCATCCAACCATCTCTTCCTGGGTCTGCCTCTGATTCTTCTTCCTACCGGTCTCCACTCTGCAATACTCTTAGCCAGTCTTCTGTCATCCATTCGCCTTACGTGGCCCGGCCACTCAAGCCTTCTGCTCTTTATAAGCAGAACTATGACGGCACCCTGAACTAGTTGGTCGAGTTCATGATTCATTCGAATTCTCCAATAGCCATCTTCAGTTTGTAGAGGTCCAAAGATTTTTTCGCAAGGCTTTTCGTTCAAAAATTCTCAGATGCTGCTTGTCTGTGCTGCTTAATGTCCAGGCTTCGCATGCGTACGTTACTACCGGTCGTATAAGACTTTTGTATATAGTCAGCTTAAGTTGCTTGATTAACATCCTGGATTTGAAAAGCTTCTCATAAGAGTAGTAACACCTGTTACCACGAACGATGCGGGACTTTATTTGATTGCTGCACGAGTTGTTATGAGTATTTTGTGAACAAGAAAATTGTTGGACACCGTCAACTTATAATTGCCAACTGAATGATATGTGGCATTCCGTTCAAGTTCCGTGTAGTTGGTATTGGCTTCATTTATCCTTAAACCTCTTTTGTGCGCTTCACTACCTAGTGCTAGTTGATTTTCCTCTAGCCCTCAATAGGCAACAACTACCGTATACCATTTTCCACGTTTGATTATGACTCGCGGTTCGATGACTCGGCAAATTCGTCATGACCCCCTTCTCTTCACCAGAAAGGAAGTTAATTTACAACTCAATAACATGTAACACCAATCAATTATACAACGAACGAAATGTCCGTTTTGTCGAAATGATTCAACGTTTTTCCTTTGTCGTTTTCAACAGCTCATTTAGAAAACAGAGTAGGTCTGGATTGCTCATTCAGTCTAGTAGCGTGACGGAAAATACCGGAAATTAGTGAAAGATCGTATCCTTTCTGCAAATTAGATTATTTAAATCGGAATCTCCTAAAGTTTGCATACGTCTTTTCCTTTTCATAAAAGATACTAAGCCAACAGCGCAATTTTCTAATTCTTATACTTCCATATAGGCCTATCAAAGGTATATTCTTATAATTCTATGGTTTTAGGTATCTTATTTATATTGTGACGCAGTTAGGAACATTCTCGAACAATGGAGTGTGTCGTTCTACACGTTTCTCGGCTATCCCAGCAGAGCCCACCTGTAATGTTTGTGTGCGTACATACTGCTGCTACTTTAAGATGAAAGAGAATTACGTGACACTTGTCATGCGTCAACAATCGAGGCTATTCCAGAAAGCACCGGTCCGCGCACTGTGTTCAAGGCCAGACACGACACTGTTTCTAGTGGATTCGAGAGCGCCTGTAAGAGG
The DNA here is from genome assembly GCA_034769895.1 of Magicicada septendecula. NCBI lineage: Eukaryota > Metazoa > Arthropoda > Insecta > Hemiptera > Cicadidae > Magicicada > Magicicada septendecula. Next base: position 570,552,952 of record CM068369.1, read on the forward strand.
CGCTTGTTTAACACGGCATCCAAAAAGTGACAGACTATTCTGGCATCTCAGCGGAGTACAAATATCAGCATCCAGCGACGGTCAGTTCAGTTTACGTCGGGCGATTACTCAGTGCGTTCAAGTGGTTCTTAGTGAAAAGTGATTATTGTGCAGGAATCTATTAGTTGACATCATTATTGGTGTGGACAAATTAACTTGAATTATGGTACGAGTATAATCTTGTTGAATAACTTGTTGATTTCACGGCGGTCTCATGGATTATGCATAGTGGAAACAGAATAACTGACACCAATGATGTCACCAATTACAAACTTTAATTAGACACAAACAAAAAAAGTTAAGACATCAACAAAGGCACCCTTATACAATAAGTCAAGTCGAATTCGTCCAACGCACGACAATAAATATCACATTATTACAGTTTCGCACTATTAATTAACACAATAATCATTTTCCACTAAACTCCAACAAGAACTCTGAACCGCATTTGAAATATCGCCAGGTCTAACTGAACTCGGCCGTTTCGAAATCCACTATTTATAGGGCCTACTTCTACCGCCTTGCACTGTAGTGATACAGCGCACCTGAATGACGTTAGAATAGTCGAGTAACAGAGTAACATATGGAAGAGGCAGCTCGAATATATAGCTAGAACGTCACGCAATTCTGCCGCGCCTGGAACAGCTTTGTGCGTTACCGAGTACCAGGAGTCACGTAGTCACTTTTGATTTTTTTTAAGCTCAACAGTGCATATTTTAAGCTCAACAGTGCATATTTTAATCTCAACAATGCATATTTTTTCGAAATGTCAATTTAGGTGTTGGTGTTGTTTGTCTCCCATTAAATACGACATTCTTCTTCTTCTTCGTCGTCGTCGTCTGACTTCAGGTTTACGCATTTCTGCCTGTTCCGAATTTTGCCATCTCAACCTCGGTCGACTAATATTTCTTTTCCCATGTAGGCGGTGCCGGATTAAGGGGGATCTAGAGAGAGGGGTAAAGCCCCGGGTCCCGCTTGTCGGGCGGTCCCATGCCCCTAGCATTTAAAATTCTCATTTTCCAACGAATAAATAAAATTTACCTGAAGTGCGAATCACGGATTTAAATAAAACGTAGGGACGTGTTTAGGCACATAAGGTAAAAAATAAAGAAATGAAGTTTAACGGTAAAAATTTTCCCAGTTATAAGCTATCACAATTGTTTTACGATGATTTTTGGAGACGCTCGAGAAAAATATACGTCCCTTTTGAAACTCAATAATTCAGATTTTAATGTGCTTAGAAATACTTACTAAACACAAAATGAAAGTATGAAGATAAGCTTATTTGATTTTTATCGAGTGTCATTAATTTTACGCGAAGATATAAAGTTTTGAACAGTTTGCCGAAAAGAAGAGCAGAAATAAATATTGAAATTAAATTATTTTGTATTCTCTAATTTATTTGTAGGCCTACTGTTGATTATTGTAAAAAGATCAGCGAAATAAAATAATAGTAAACAGCTTCAGCATCTACTTAATCAGTAAACATTAAAAAAATTATGTGAGTAAAAATACGGTTTAAGAAATATGTTTTGTTTATTATATTTATTAAATGATCGTCTGATTAAAGTAAAGTATTGTGTAAAACACGAAAATTTCAACATGGTCCCCTGCTCTTAAATAGCCCCGGACCCCCATAGCCTATGCTATTGTCGTCTACATTCTATATGGAGGCATGTCGAGGACATGGTCCCTCCAGTACGTCTTGTAGTGATGAACTGCGGTCACCTGCTCTTCAACATGTAATGGAGCTGGTATCTACTATTGTTTCGGACTGTAACCAGTCTTGAACACCTTTGTACAGCCCGAAGGATTTCATTTCTCCTGTCAGCAAGGCCTTTAAGTCCTTCTGTCTTGGTACCCAGTATTCGAAACCACAAATCAACGTCAGCACAGCCTTAATCTAATAAAGCCTACTCTACGTCTCCTTACGAGCCTTCCTCCTTAATGTTCTTGAAATTGTACCGCAGATATTTTGAAATCTGTTTACCGTCTGTGTAACTGAAGTGTGACAGGGGCGAACCTAGGGAGGGATGTGGGGGAAAAAACCCAAAATCTGAAAAAATTAAAAGAATATTGGAACAAAACATTTTAAACTGGTGCGTGTTTTTTTTTTTTGAAATGTAATTAATTGACTTCCAAGATTGTCATTTCTAAAATATTACTATTTAGGTCAATGACAAGTTTAAATAATCTACAATAATAGGCTTTATTATTAATAATAAATATGACAGATGTTGAAAGAATTGATGAAAAATGGAAAGAAGGCGACTTGAAAGAGAGTAGGAGGACACGATTTTCCGCTGGTTACAAGCAACTAGCTAGAAACATATGATTCATGTGACGGCGTGCTTTACACTATGCTTGAGCCATGTCAGCTGATTTATTTAATTCCGCAAGGAAGGAATTGTTTGTTTTTACCCGCCAGTTGGCCGTAAACCAATGCCTACGAAAAAGACAGGCCATGGCGCGTACGACGATTTTTGAATTTACGTGATGTTAGGAGTCAAACAGTTTCAGTGTTATCTTATGTACTCGCATAATTAACGCGCCTTACTTGACCAAACTTACTTAAATATTTTTTTTAATGAAACATGCAATAAACATATAATGGAGCATATATAATCCACATTTTTTTAAAAATATCAAGGAGGATAAGTACAAAAAGTATGAGTACCAACCGAAACACTAATACTCAACAAGATGCAAAATTAAGATGGCTGAGGATAGGAACAGTAGAATTCCCGAAACATATAGTACCAAATAAAGGAAAAAGATCTTGAGGTAAACAAATTATAAATATTAAATAAATTGTGTATATATATATATATATTACTATAATATTTATGACTAAATTTACCTCAAGATATACTTTTTTCCTTTAGGAACATGTTTCGGGAGATCTTGTTCTCCCATCTTCAGCCTTCGCCATCTTGTTTCTGGTGAAGTATTTGTGTGTTGGCTTCTGGATGTTATTGAGGTAGTTTGTTGGTCTTTGGTCCTTTAAAGTTGCATTATTGTGTGTGGTTGTGGTATCTGTTTTTGTATTTTGTGTGTTTTCGATGTTGAGTGCTTTGAATATTGTGTCATGTTTTGTATTGATTTGTATTTGTTCTGGTATTAATTTGTTTTGTGTTTTATGTTTGTAAATCTGTAAATTTTCCCAAATGTTCATTATGGTGCCTTTGTGTGGTATATGTTTTATTAGTGTTACATTGGTTATGTCTGGGAATTCATGTCCTGTGTTTATTGCATGTGTGGCTAAATTGGATTTATATATATTTGGTTTTTTGTATGCATTTAGGTGTTCAAAATAACGTTTTTTCAGCTGTTTTTTTGTTTGTCCTATATAACATTTATTGCAATCTTGGCATTCAATTTTGTATATACCGTTGGTTGTTGTATTATCTTTGTTGTGTGAGCTATTTAGATTTTGTAATTTATTTTTATTAGTTTTGTATGCTATTTTTATATCTGTGTTTTTAAATAGTTTTCTTAGTTTTGTCATTTTATTATTTATATATGTGAATGTGGCCCATTTTTTGTTGTTGTTATTATTTATGTGTTGTTCAGTTTGATTAATTCTTAATTGTTCAGTTTTTATTTTGTATTTGATTTTATTTTCTATTTTGATCATAGTATTTTTATTGTATCCATTTGCATAACCAATTTGGTATATTATATTTCTTTCTTTGTCAGTTTCTTGTTTGTTTAGGGGTATTTTGTGCATTCTGTTAAATAACGAATAAAATGCTGCCATTTTATGTTGTGGTGGGTGGTCAGAATGGTTAGGTATAATGATGTTAGTGGAAGTTGGTTTTCTATATATTGCATATTGTATGTGTTTGTTGTATCTTGTGACGGTTATGTCTAAATAGTTGATTTTGTTATGTTTTTCTTTTTCTTCTGTGAATTGTATTTTGGGATGTATGTTATTGATTTGTTTCAGTATGTTCTCTGCATTTGTGTTTTTGTTATTTGATACATATAGTCCATCATCTACATATCTTATCCATATGCCATCTGGGTCATGTGTTTTTATGATATTTTGTATTTTGGTGTCTATGTGTTGTAGCAATATTTCTGCTATTATGCTTGATAATGGTGATCCCATTGCTAAACCTTCTTTCTGTTGATAAATTTTGCTATTAAATTCAAAGTAATTTTGTTTTGGTATTAGTTGGAGACTATTTTTTATTTCGGTTATATATTGTTTGTTTTCATTTTGTTCTATAAGTTTGTTTATTATTATGTCAATTGTTTCTTCTACTGGGAAATTAGTGTACATGTTTGTTATGTCATATGATGTGAAAAATGTATTTTCATTTATATTTATTATTTCTAGTTTGTCTATTAATTCGTATGTATTTTTTATGTTATGATGGTTATTTGTTAGATGGTTACTTTTTAGTTTTTGTGCTATTATTCTTGCTATTTTGTATGTAGGAGCTTTTTTGAAATTGATTAATGGACGTATTGGGTTGTTTAATTTGTGTATTTTTATTAGGCTGTTCATTTTAGGTGGTTCTGGATTATTGTTTATATATATGTCTATGTTTTTATTGTTGAAAATGTTTTTATTTGTTTTTATTAGTTTTATTGTTTGTTTAAGATAGTTTTCTGTTGGGTTTTTATCTAGTTGTACGCATTTATTATTGTTGATGAAGTCTTCGGTTTTTTTGATGTAGTCTGTTTTATCAATGATTACTGTTGCTTGACTTTTGTCTGCTTTAGTTATTATTAAATTATTGTTCTTTACTTTATTTTTAATTTCTTTTATGGTTTTATTGTTTTTATTTTGTTTATCTTTGTTTTTCATTTCGCTAGTGATTATTTTTTTAATTATATGTGTTGCTTCTGTTCATTTTTCTTCTTGTATATTGTCTTTTATTAGGTTAATGGCAAATTCTGTTTCTACTATTAAATTTTCTAGATTTTTGTTTGAATTTTGGGTTATGTTAGTTTTTGACATATTGTTTAAATATTCTGTTTCTTTTTTGTTAAATTCTGTATTGCTGAGGTTAATGGTTCGAGGGTAAAATGTGTGTTTATTTTTGTTTTTTTGTTCTTGATTTTTGTTTTGTTGTTTTAATGTGTTAAGTTTTTTGTTGATTGTATAAGGAAAACATGTTCCTAAAGGAAAAAAGTATATCTTGAGGTAAATTTAGTCATAAATATTATAGTATTATATACATCAAGAAACGGACTGTAGCAGAAAGTGATTGAAATATATATATATATATATATATATATGTATGTATACATATTCTTAAATGTACTGTAGGCCTATATATAGTCTATGGGTTCTATTTTTTACCTTTCTCTAAATGTATCATTTCATATTTTGTCAGTCATTATTTGCTTGTTTTTGATAAGAATCTTATTTCATTGCTTCTGTCGTTATTTTTCAATGATTGTTCGACAATTTAATGTCCCTTAATTCTAGGACGGACGTAGCTGGCGCATGTCGGTTACTACGCTTCAGAACGTCTTGCGGTCGTGTGTGTGTGTGTGGTGTTAGTGTTGCTACTTTGAGGAGAAAGAGAGAGAAGCAGTTAAGCAAACAACCACGGTTGCTGTGTCAGGAAACACAAACTGCAAACTTAACTGCCGCGCCGTCCGACGTTACTGAAACTTTACAGCTTATCCGATGGGCTGATTTAAACATTATCCTTAGACGATATCGCTACAAATTAGGTCACCGTCACCGTCGCCTCTTCCTAACTTTACCGTCGTATTACCTCGGTTGATCCGAATTACTTATTCCATTACGGACGCACCGTATTATTACTTTCATGTTCCGTAAGGAAATGGAAGTACGGTGATCGCGAAAAAGACCGTGTTCGAGATAAGGGCTGATTCAGATTGTACTACCCTCAAAACATGAAGAAAAGTCATTTTCCGAAAAGTGTCTGTGTGTAGATTTTTTCTGTGGCAAACGATAACTGCCGCAAATTCAAACAGTATCAAATAATTTTTTGTATTTGTGCCCGAGTTGTAGAGGATTCAAGGCCTATTGGTTTTGGAAAAGATCGATTAAGGGGATGGGGTAGTTTACCTGCAACGTTTTACGTTTTAAAAGAGTAGAGTACTTAATTTTGATAAATAAAGTATCCTGAAAAGAAGGTCGTAATAATCCACTGTATAAAGGTAGATGAAATATCTATAAATGAAAAGGATAGTTGAAGAGGGAGGGGGTAATTTTTTGTATTGAGGTTATAAATTTATTTGACCGAAAACTTAGAAATTTCAATAAAATATTAACAATTGATATCGTTCCACGCTATCTCACCACGGATACGTAAACAAAATAAGTTTTAGTTTTCAGAAATTCACAAATAATAAACGCTGGACGGTATTCGCTTTCTTTCGCGTTGTTTAAATAAAAGATAATTTAATAAAATTAATTCTGTATTTTAATAATATTAACAACTAGGTCCTATTTGGTTTCGTTCTGAGAGTAGGCCTGCATATCAAAAATAATTTTATTATTAATTAGAACATGGAAGTCATGTATGGTTTTTCATACCGTTTTTTTGTTTTTAGTTAAACGTGGAAGAAAAGGTAATTTAGAATAGGCCCTATTGGCATTGGATTAACTCAAACCGATACATGTGCTGGCGATGTAGCCGTTATCAATAGACAGATAGATCTACGTGAAACACTGACCAAAGGAGCAAACAGCAGCTCGTCCAACGAACGTAACGAAAACAAACAAAGCCTACATGGGAGTTGGTAGAAGGCCAAATAACAATAACGACAAATAGGAGATTACAGTTTTGAGCGTCTAGAAACTTTTACGTGTCTCGAGGAAGTCGATCAGAATAACCGCGTACGCCTACGTAGGGAAATTAAATGACACGCCGTAGTCTGCGAGAACTGGTGAAGTTATGCCGATAAAGACACACACTAATGGTGTCTAAATTACTAGACGAGAATGCCAAAATAAAACTGCAGCTGTAGTGAGGACTGCAGGTGTACAGACATGACAAAAACAGATTAAGGACATTTCGGAATTAGACACTGCATAAAATACGTAGACTGTGGGCCAATACAAAACGTTCACCAGGAGACACAGAATTCGCACAACAGTGGGCAGGAGGCAGGTATTACCAAAAGTCAAAGATTATGACTGAGGCGTGTCTGCAGGGTGGAAGACGCAACAACAACCAGAACACTATATCCGTAGAAGTTCTTTAACATGGTTCCCCGTAGGTCCAGAGTAACATGGTTAGGACAGTATGGAGGATGATGGAAGACTTTAGAGTTGGAGAATAAAACTCAAAAATAGAGTCGGGTTAGAAAGCAAAGATACACCGTGCTTGGTATGGCTATAATGTCAAAGAATTTTTTTTTGTAAGAAGGAGAGGAAGTGTATTCTCGGACGAAGTGTGGGACTCCGATTTCAAGTGGATTACTCACTAAAACTCCTCTTCGATCGAACGAGCACTAGCCTAAGACCCGTTTATCACACTACTTCAGAGGCTGTTTTGCTGCGCCCAGTGTTCACATCTAGATTGATCTATACAACAGATACACAGCCCTAAGTCGCTCTTCTTCATTCGGATGACGCCCTCTACATAATGTGCCACATGATTCCAGATGTTCTTCCCTCTTAACATGGCTCCGACGATATTGTCTGGAGCTATAATTCCTACATCCACAGAGACGCTCGTCTTCTGGCCGACCCTTCACAGTTGCAGAAGGCGTGCTCCGCCTTATCCTCTATACCCGGACAGTACAGACAAGGCTTCTTTGCCCCTTATATAGAGGTAGGATCGGAAGCATCCATGACCGCTCAGAAGCTGCAGAAACCGACCTCCACATACTTTCTCGCAATCCGCGATTTACGAGTTTGGTCAGCGCTCTCTCGTCTCCTCGCCCCAAGCTATTTGCCGCTTCAAGGGTTGCGGGGAGCCTCTCTTGGTGTTTTGCCATATCCTTGCCGACCTTGCCTTTCCTAAGGTGCACAGCTCTCCGCTCCTTGGTAAGAAGATCGAAAGGGATAACCCCGCTATCAAAAGTCAAATAATAGAAAAAAATAAAAGTTGCTACAGTATCTGATACAAAAAGTCATGAAAGCACAAAGTGATCGCAAACGCTGTAACAAGTCGATTTTGATTGTAAATAGTAAGTTGGTAAATACTCAGACACATCATTATAAAGGACGCCCACTTTCTCACCACTGTCACCAGCTGTAGATAGATCCGCAGATTGTTATACCGTTCAGCTTTTAAAACCGATAAGAATTAGCTGTAAAAATAAGTGGCTGTCATTCTTGCTTACCTGCAGGATAGTGAAATGACGGCGTTACTCTCGTATGTAAAGTTTGGATAAGACAAATGGAGAGTATAGAGACAACCCGTTAAATGAAACAGAAAATCGTCTTAAGATACAGAAAATCCGGCTAACAAACTATAAGAGAGCTAATAATTAGTCTATGTTGTAATTCTTGATTCTCCTCCTCCTCCTCTTCCACCCGTTCGTTCACCCCTTCCTCATCATATTCCTACTTCTGCTTCTCCTCCCGGTCCGGCACACTCTTGTTGCTTCTTCCTCTCCTTCTCCATCTTATTCCTCTTCTTTGTACTTCTCCTCGGATAGTCCAAAACATTGTTGCTATAATTAAAAAGTTTTAGGTTAGTTCCAGCTACAAGTGCACCTTACACTCTAGCATTCATGCAACGTCACGATTCTAACATTCTTGTATGAATGGAAAACATGGTAACTGAGGCCTATTGCAGAAAAGAGACCATCATCTTACAATGTGCACCCATGCAGTAACTGAAAATTACTACAAATTGTATAATCCGTTATTTATTTATTATAATGAAATTAAGTTAAGAAAATACAGTTAAGTTTTAATGGCGCGCAAGTGTTGATCAAATCAGTCCTGCGTACGATTTCGCTTAATGTTAACAAAAGTAAAAATGGTTGAAACCGTCTCGATTTGCGTCCTCCCGCCGTCTTCTGTTCCCGGATACGTCGTAGTATTTATCGATCGACGACAGTTTGCTTTTGTGGAATCGAAGGGATTACAAAAAGAAGCAGAAGAATAAAAAGGGATTTATTGCCTCAGCCACATTAATGTTTCAGACGGACGCGAGTAGTATATACTGGCCAAGAAGACAGACTGACGGCCAAAGTGAATCAATATTTGTGTTTGGATTTGTTGTGTGTAGAGAAGAAAAAGAAGAAGAAGAAAAAAAGAAATTTACCCACCACTGTCGCAGGCTCGGCTCTCTGTGTGAAACTAATCCCTTACTGCTGCTTACTCGTTTGCAAAGAGTTAACTTTTATATACATTAACTAAACAGATTTCTTTACTTCTTACGAAGGTAAATAGCGTAGCCGAGGCGTCTCTTAAATCCGAACGAAAAACCCACTAAGCCATTCGATGTTGATAATATTTTTCAAACACTCTTTTAATTAAAAATAAATCTTTCGAGATGAGGATTTACACCGAGTTACGTACCTTTTATTAAACCTGTAGTGTTATTAGAGAGATTTAGCTGTGTACAGCATATAGCGATATTGTTGCCAAGTGTTTGTATTCACTGAATTTACGGTTTTAAAGCTTTAGGCGTATAGTTTAATTTTTGTCGTACCTGTAACACCATAGGTACTAAAAATAATAATTGGAACAAAGTATTATTTGGAATGATTGATAACTTGTTTACACGAAGCATAAAAACAGCGTTATTAGGTGAATTGCGATGTCAATAGGTCTTGCTTGAAAGAAACTTTATGATCTTCATCTTCTTCGTCACCGCTGAGGATCAGGGGCGGATTAGAAGCGCGTAGTGCCCTATGCTGCCGTCAGACTGGTGCCCCTCCCCCTGTTTCAAAATTCAAACTTTTATCCATTATTTACACTGATAAATAGCATTCACAATTTCAAAAGTTAACAATTATTTTATTAGACTCTCAAACTACAACAAATATTTAGCTAAATAGTGATTACAATGAGCATAGTAGTATTTAAATTAGAAAATAATAATCGATCCATTTTTTTCTTGATTTTGCCTTAACGAAATCTTGTATTAATTTCTTCTAAATCTAGTCAAGTATCTTGCTTTCAACATTCAATCTTGCTAACGAAGATAATCTCTCATCTCCCATAGTTGAACTCAACATAGGCCTATATTTAATACGTTTTAATATAGAAAATGAACTTTCAGACTCGCAGTTAGCTATTGGAATCGTCAAAAGCAGACGATAAACAATGTATATATTCGGAAATACATCAAGCATTTTATAATCAATAATTTAGTTTAATACTTTGAGAGGACAAACTGTAGTATCATGGAATCTTTAATCTTCATTCCAGCGATTTGAAAAAGACTCTTTCTTGTAATTTTACTCGTGGCACAAAGTGCTTGAATTCTATTAGAAGATAGTTATTCAAATCGTTCGAATAAATTTCTATGAGAACTTTCGCTTGATTTTCCAACTCGATACTCTCCATGGTTAATAACTGCGTAAGAAAACAAAACAATTGCATAACGTGATCAGAAGCTTTGCTTCGCTAAATGGTGCCCCCTCTGACAGCTGAGGCCGTGGTGCCTGGTGCTGCAGCATGCCCTAGCGTTATAGATAATCCACCACTGCTGAGGATATCACTTATTACGGTTACTAAGTTCCAGCCAACGTATCGCCTGTCTTCCAAAAGGCCTTGCTAGTAGTTTGTACAAGAGCGCCTGCCTAGACAATTTATCGTCCATCATTACTTGTACACGACGTGACCCTTTATTCCGATAGGCCTATTCGTTGATCTCGTAATTTGTAAGAAAAATTTTTAGATGTTTGCCTATGTCCTAGTTTTCAATTGTGGATTTTCGTGTTCATCCCTTGCGATCACTATCCTTAAAATCTCCACAGCCAGGCGCGTGGGGGGAATCACTTTGATTTTATACTTCTCCTCAATGGTCACTTCAAACGAATTGTTTCGTCGTCATGTCATTGTAGAATGGTTTTGTGTAATCTTCTTCTTCTCCTCTTCAAGGATTAGGTTACTATAAACCTGTTCCGGCACCCGTCTCATACTCGGACGACCCACTTCTCTTCCACCAGTGGGTTTATAATTCAGCGCCGTTTCCGGCAATCGATCGTCTATCAACCTTTGCAGATGATCCCACCATTGTCTTCTGGAAATTGAAATAATTTAATTTATATCCTTTACTTCGAGTTCTGTTCTGATATCTTCATTCCTTATTCTATCTTGCAATGTATAATTTAAAGTATTTCGAAGAAACTGCATTTCAGCACTCTGAGTCTTGCCGCTTTCTTTTTTGTCATGACCCACGCCTTACTTGCATAAATCAACGTGGGTATTGCAATTCTCTTATAAAATTTAATCTGTGTGCTGTGTCTTGTTTTATTTTTAAAATTTCTATGAATCGTTCCACAAATAATTATTATACAACATTCATATAACGTTACGTAGGTTCATGGGTTTACTCTAAAATTACTGTAAATTGTAACTGTACCTTGCTATCATGTTAATTTTTGTTTGATACGTAACTTAAATGAGTAGTAGTTTGTCTTTTAAACTGTAAGTGAATACTATGAAAAAAAAATTAACCGATAAATACAGATATGATTTTATACCTGTATGCCTACGTTAATAAACTTACTTTGTTGATAATAACTCACTGTAATTTTATCTTCACTCAGTACTATCATTTATACTTTAGTCCAATAAAGAATGGTCCAACTTTTCATGTTCACCCCCCCACAATCAGCCCCTGTCCAAACTTACCTATGTTCTCCTCCTTGTATTCTACTGGAACAATGTTTGTACCTTTCGTTTGTCAATTCGTTATCCCGATTATTCCAACCTATTTAATTTCCTTATAATTTTATCTACATAAAGGTGGCAGAAGTAATAAAACCGTTACATAGAGTTTTGCACATCTTGGACCCAGTAAAGCGACTATAATTTTACCGTAAATCTCTACGCTTATTCTTTAGTTATATAAAATTGGGCAATAAAATTTTATAAAAAGAGTGTGGCGTGAGCACAGCATTTTAAAAAATGGTACTAGATCAGACAAGTCCAGTAGAATAGAAATAGAAAACTGAAAAACACAAATACAACAAACAAACAAAAAACACAAGAGAAAAACTAAATCACTCTTGCTGCTAGAGGCCTCCGTGCCTCGTAGCTTCCACCAAACACCGTTCATAATATTAGCCTAATCGTGCTCTTGTCCACTTCCATCGTCTGACAGGCAAAACAGTCTCTTGTCTCTGCTTCACCGTGTTTAGATCTTCTTCAGATTTTACGTATTCAACGTTTTTTGCGTTCTGTTTACCATTCAGAACGTATTCTCGGTTTCTGTTTCATCCATTTTTATTAATTTTGCTTATTTTTATCAGTCGCAGTTTTATTTTTGGGTTATATCTGAAACATACTAATATAGGCCTATACTTCGGAAGTATGAACATTGAAGAAACGGGAAATAAAGGAATTTGTGAGCTTTGAAATGTGTGGACGCACAGAAATATGCTAAAACACAGTTGTAGAGGCAGAGTGAAAAACAGAAAAATGTTAAGAAGAACTGACAAGGACAGTAATATAATGCTGAAAATAAGGGAGAGGAATCCGACGTGGATAAGGGACATACTGAGAAGTAATTGTACCCAGATATCGATAATTGAAGGGGGAGAAACAGAACAAGGAAGAAGATTGGATTGGATTGGATTGAAATGTTGGATGATTGAACGATGACTGGAGATGTAGAGAGCTAAAGGACATAGGCCTAGGCCTATATGTTGTAATTCTTTGTTACGTGTCAGTAGGCAGTTATCCGAAAGGAGTAAAATGCTTTTTTCTATTTTCTACAAATCTTACGGTTACTTCATCACTCAACATTCCATTTTCCTTTATTCGTAGTAGCACACAGCTCAGAATGTTTTCATCCAACGATTTTAATGTGAGCTAACTCAAAAACTATTAGCCTCAAAAGAAGGAAAATTCCCACTAAATCTTTTGTATAGACAGTGTCGGATTATCCATAACGCTATGGTATGGTGCAGCACCGGGCACAAGGGCCTCAGCTGTCATAGGGGGGACCATCCAGATGAATTAACTGAGGGAAGCAAAGCTTATGATCACATTAGGCAATTATTTGGTTTTCTTACGCAGTTATTAACCATGGAGAGTGTCGAGTTGAAAAATCAAGCAAAAGCTCTTACAGAACTTTACTCGCACAATTTGAATAACGATCTTCTAATAGAATTCAAGCACATTGTGCCACGAATAAAATCGGAAGAAAGAGGTTTTTTTCAAATCGTTCGAATGAAGATGATAGATTCCCTGCCACTACAGTTTGTCCGCTTAAAGTATTAAACTGGATTATTTAATGTGAAATAATTGATATATACATTGCTTAGCATCTGTTTTTGACGATTCCAATAGCTAACTGTGAATCTGAAAGATCATTTCCTGTATTATAACGCATTAAAGACATTTTGACTTCAACTATGGGAGATAAGAGACTACCTTCGTTAGGAAGGTTATATATTGAAAGCGAGGTACTTGAATTGGTCGATTTAGAAAAAATACAGATTAAAATTAATTTACCTTTTTTTCATCCGTCGTGTGACTTCTTATTGTATTTAATTAAATAACGCGTTTCGAGGCTCAAGGCCTCATCTTCAGATTTCAGTCCCGTGTGGACGTCGTTAACACATTAAAACTAACTACTACACATTAAATAAAATACACTACACAAGTTAACCGATGCCTGGGTGCGCACCCTTAGCTGGCTCGCGGCGCACTGCCTGCAACTCTTCTACGGTCTCGTCACAACGCCCCACCATCGATTGCTGTCTATTCCTGCTTAATATGAATTTGTCCACAACCATATCGTATAGCTGATGTGATTTAAAATTCAGCTGGTCATTTAACATGTTACTAGGATTGCACTTAAACGCCCGGTATATTTCAAATTCTTCGGCTGCGTTCATGTATCGTCCCTTATTGCAGAGATGCAATGGCTTGCAGTTGGTGTCAAAGTCAGTATAATTATGGTTATGCACCATTAAGTGTTCGGCATATTTTGATTTACAGGCTTTTAAGTTATTTTTAGGTAGATGTTCTTTAATCCTCTGTCTAAATGCCCTGCCTGTCTGACCGATATACACCATATCGCAATCATTACAAACCATTTTGTAAACACCTGTCCTTTTTTCTTTAAACTGTTGTGTTTTAGCGAACATTATTTGTGGTACGGAACGATACTAGGATGTTATGTTTCCGAAATTCGTTTTTTACAACCATAGATATATTATTGGTGTAATCAGTTGAAATAAACTTAACTTTATTATTTTTGTTACGTGTACTGATGACGTTCTTCTTTTTATGTTTACTTATCTTTTTAGAAAAAATTATACAAGACTTTGTTAAGGCAAAATCAAGAAACAAATGAATAGATTAGAATTCTCGTACTACTATGCTCGTTATAATCATTATTTAGTTAAATATTTGTTGTAATTTGAGATTTTAATACAATAATCGTTAACTTTGAAATTATGTATGCCACTTATCAGTGTAAATAGTGGATAAAAGGTTAAATTATGAATCGGGGGGGGGGCACCAGTCTGATGGCAGCATAGGGCACCACGCGTTTCTAATCCACCTCTGAGTAAAAATACCAAATGAACAGAGATGACACTGTTGCACAGCACCATAGAAAAAATTCCCGATTAGCGTTTTCAAGGTTCACAGCTCATCAGATCGGATCATCATCAGATCAAATATTTTCGATCTGATGACGAGCTGTGAAGCTTCAGACCGCGCAAATTGGGAACTTTTTCTATAGTGGTATGCAACACTGTTATTTGTGTTTGTGATTATAACCACTAACGCAACTTTATTAGTTATATACGAAATAAATTACAACGCTTTGTCCTTACAATGATTTTGACTTTGAGTTGGCTTTATTTTGATTACTCGGCTTGCATTTTTACATTTCTTTACATTTCCAAATTTATTTACATTTTTAAACGTCATAATCAGAATTTGGTTAAAATTCTCATTAATTTTATACTCTCACTTGAAACCACCCCCTTAATTTTACTTTTTTTTGAATGTTTTTCCCTTTTTTTATAAATTAATTATTTTTTTTTAAATCAGGGGTCGTTACTTAATGTTTAAAACTAGGCACTAGTCCTACACGGAAGAAAAATGTACTGCGCCCATCCTGACAGTACTTGCAATAAAACAATCATATAACAGTAACAGTAACAACCTTTTATTGGTGCTTTCCTTTTATAACATTATAATACATGTCATTTCATCTAAGAGGCAACTCGCATACATGCATACATATATATATATATATAAATCTAGTATTCCAATAATGAGAATGGAGCTACCCCATAACAATAAAACACCCTAATTGCGACTGAAATTAATTATATATTCCGAGGCTTTTGACAATAATTTGTCTTTATCATTATAAATCGATACTGATAGCAAACAGTCTTAATTATTCAAAATTTAAGTTTAATTTTAATTTAATTAAAATTTAAGCAATTTAGTTTAATACATTTAGTTGGTCTATTGAATTATTCAATCAATAAAAGCGGATTATAAAAAAATCAGTTAACTGTACACCTTCTTTAAACTGTTTAGACATGAACGACTATATTCCCCCATATCAGCACAAGTCCTTAGCTATATCAAATATTACAGACACACATGCATACATAAATGCAGCCTTCCTCTTGTACAAAGTGTTACTAATGCAATTAATCACTGAAATTACAAACATGTGTCCATGAAAGTTCTAATGTCTCTTTTATCATTATAATTTTAACCCTTGTGAATATTACATAGTATATGTCCAATGTTCCATCAAATGATGCTGTGTGGTGTAGCTAAATTTAAATTGGAAATTTCAAACCTGGATTTGGAGAACGAAAAGCGGCTATGACTACGGTGATGGTGGTTTATGACGATGGTGCTGATAGGTGAAGAAGGCAGCGGTTACATGCTGATGGGTTGTTCTTCGGGAACTACTGGTTCTCCCTGTGGTTGGCGACGTGGGGGAGCGGTTTATTGTCGGTGTATTTCCCTGATGATGGCTGGTGTAGGTGCCATCACGTTAGCTGTTTCCCATTCCTCGACGGTCCAAGGACCCTGAGAGCTTTTAGAGGTTTAAGTATTCATGTAGAATCGGAGAGAATGCGTAACAATTCCAGTCGCCAGACCACGAGCGAGCACTTCGGAGGCTGAAGAGAAAAGAGGAAAGAACACGCGTTTTACCCATGCACAACGGTAACGGAAAACTTGTAGTAGGAATAAAACAGCTGTTATGAGGCTGCTATCTGAATTTCGACGACATAGACCGCAGTGCGCTATCGCTCAGGTCGACTGAGCGGGACCGAAGGCCGTGACCTTGGCGCGACTATTCGAATATGCCGAACAAGATCGGCACACACTTAAGGTTTTATAGTTCTTCTGATAATTTAAAAATAATCTAATACAGAAATGTATCTAATAATAAGCAAAACGTAGGACATTTCGTTCATAATCGTGAGCGAGTTCTGCAGGCCAGAGATATTACTCTAGTAAGTAAATAATAATGAAAACAAGTCGGAAATAGGCTACTGTCTTCAACTTGAAGTCGGTTCCATTTTGACATCAGACACAAATTCAGCTGAGTTTACTAACACGTTAAGCACTGATCCAAGTACAAAGTAGGTCTATAAATTCAATTGTTGACATGAAAAGTTTTTGATCTAAGTTTTTTCGAATTAACAGAATTTGTCATTATGGTGTTCGAAGTGCAGTACTTGAATACATAGGACTATAACTGCAGTAGCCTAACTGTAATGTAGGCCTACTCAATTTGCCACGATAACAGCATGTTGAGGTGGAAATAATGTACAGCATCCCTTATACTAGATATAAAAACTGTAATTTTATAGGACTTCGAAAAGAACAAAAAACAGAAACAAAAATATACAGTACCGTTTACCAAATGGTAAAAGCTTAAGAGCATGATAATGTCTTTCAGCTGCCAGCTAAACGCAACATTTTTTCGATGACGATACACATTTTGCATCACGCATTTTGTGGAATGACCCCCAGCCTAAAAACATTATCATGTTAAAAAATTTCTGCTTCTCGTTTTATTTATTCTCACCATTGATTTTCACTGTAGGAGGCATGTTATTGAAAAATTTATTTTAAAAGCCTGTTTCCCCATCAATATATATACGTTGTGTCACTACGAGGTCGACATCTGTTCGTTATTGGTATCGTAGTCCTTCAGCCTTTCGACTGGTTAGTACCCTCCCCGCATATACCCGTGGTGCGTGTGGTACTGGGTCTCTCACAGGTATATGGGACCTACAGTTTAACGCCGGATCCGAACGGCATAGTTGGGGAAGGTTTATACTAGGCAGGATACCTCTCGCTGGTTTGCCATTGCCTTGCGAGGGGGAACGGTCGTATCTAAAAATCAGATGGCCCCCGGCGGGAATTGAGCCCGCGCCGACAGCGTAGCAGCGCCACACGCTAGCCACTACGCCACGACCGCTCCCCCTTATTTTATTGGTATAACTAAAATATTTTGCGCGTTGTAAGAGTCATATTTTTTGCAAACGCCTGTTAATTTCCAAATCTGTCTGTCAATTTACCCATCGTTTACCAGTTGTTTGAAGTTTACGTGTCACGAGTGTTTTGAAAAGTGGACAAAATCAGACATCGTGCTGTAATTGAATTGTTTGTAGCCAATAAAAATTCACAACGAAATGTTAAATGTGTTAGGAGATGTTGCACCTTCAAAAAATGTAATTTGTAAGTGGGTAGAGAGTTTAAATGCGGTCGCACGAGCGTTGAAGATGAGTGCGAGTCATACAATGGGCGCTTCCTCCCTACATAAAAAAAGAACAACGCCAAATACCATTAAAAAATGTGATACACCTTGTTGTAGGACCACCGATTGAGAGCGGATGGTGTTGCAGATATTATAGGCATCTCATATTGGCGCGTGCATTATGTTTTAACGCGAGAACTTGGTGTGAAAAAAATTTCGTGCAAGATTAGTGCCGCATTTGGAGTGTTGCTTTTTTGGAAGTTCAAAATAACAGGTTTGAAGCTAAAAAACAGTTTAGAATCATTTCAAACAAACCTTTATTTACAACAATCCCAATGACATTATGTATCTGTGTTATATCTTCACATTTCTGCGGTGAGTAATTAAATATAAAGAGGAAGTAGATTTGCATTTACGATGCAGTACGGACAAATATTTTAATGAGTAGATGCAGGATCGTTAGCTGAATCACATAATACGAAGACAACCATTAACTAGAGACAATAACCTATCTACAGCTATGCAGTGTTGTTTGCTTGTTAGGTCTTTAATCTGCGACGACGTTAGCATGTTAGCGGTCGCGGTTTTAGTTAACGATTCCCGGCTGGTAAATTGGGCTAACACTTGATTTTAAACTTTCAGGACGCTTTATAAATCTGGTTTAATTGTTTGCAGTGATATTATTTTTAACACATAATATATATATTGCGACGTATCAAAACGAACCTTTATTTACAACAATCCCAATGACGTCATGCCATGATGACGTCATACAGCGTGACGGTAAATAAAATGTTACAGAAAGTTTCAAACGATGTCCAGCTAAAAGACATTATCATGTCAAAATTATCAGAATTAGTTCAAAAAGCAATGAAACCAATAGCTACCGTCGTAGTCGGAGTATTTTGAACGTTACGAGTCTCGATGGAAACGTTCCGTCCAGCAATGTTGACATTCCATGGGCACACAATCTGTGAACTAAAGTCATCATCATCAGCCGTGGCTCTACAACCCTTTGTGGGTCTTGGCTGCTCCAAGAGTCGACTCCATTCTTCCCTATTCCATGCCCTGGCTTTCCAGTTTCTTATGTTCAGGTTTCTGAGGTCCTTCTCTATCTGATCTTTGAATCTACTTCGGGGTCTTCCCCTTTTTTCTACTACCTACTGGTTTCTGGTAGGAGATATGTTTCGTAGGCTGCCCTTCCTCCATTCACGCTATGTGTTCAAACTACCTTAGCCTGTATATTTTGATTATCCTGATAATATTCGGCTCTCTGTAAAGATGGTATAGTTCATAATTATAGTGCCTGCGTCACATTCAGTTTTCTTGTACTCCTCTAAATATTGTTCTTAGGCTCCGTCTTTCAAAGCAACCTAGAAGTCTCTCGCTATTTTTTGTCATCGTCCAGGTTTCTGAAGCATACGTCAGCACTGGCCTGATAAGGGTTTTGTAAATTTTGCATTTCGTGCTTCTTGAGATGAAGCCAGATGCCAGGTGTTTTTTAATCCATAATATGCTTTATTTGCGAGATATAGGCCTATTCTTCTTGTTATTTCAGTGTTGGTTAAGTACGTACTGTAAATACTGGTTTTACTTTAACAACAATATGAAAGATTAAGGGGGGAAATGCTTTACACTAAATAACCTAAAATTACTAACACGCGCCCTGAGCTGCAGAACTCGCTCACTGTTTATTAGAGAGTTGTTACATTTATTGTCTGATAAATTTTAATGTTAAATAATGTTTCAATTATCAGAAAAATTATAACAATCCCGATTATTCTACTATTGTTTGCTTAGTAAAATAGAGCAATCGTACAATAAACGTTAAAAATTTCAAACAGATTTGTTTCAAGATTCCCTTTAGTCTTACACCCGGCTGGATTAATTTTCAAATTTTTGGGCCCGGGGGACAAAAAATTAAAAAATTATTAAACTGTACCTCACGTTTGGATTTTGGTGAACATTCTTTTAACCTGATTACCACATGTAGGGTAATTTGCAATTTTATCAAACTTCTGTATCAAATTTTGGGCTCTGGCGTTCCAACATATTGAAATTTCTAAAACTTAAAAACTACATTCAGATTTGAGTTAAAATGCCTTTTAATCTGATATGCCATATGTATTTTTGGAGTTTTATCACAATTGTCACCCACTTTATAGTCCACTTTATGGCCCCTGGAGAGCAAAAAATTTAATCGACTAACATAATTATTAAAAAATGAACACTAAATTCATACATATTTACGTTAAAAGTTTTCTGAAAAGTTTTTTGATGCTATTTGCAAATTTTTTCAAAAATTTGACCCTCACATTTTTGCCTCCTTTCCCTTTTGGGGATTACTCTTAAAAACAATAGGGTTCTGTAGGGTAAAAGTATGGACATGCGTATCAAGTTTTACGAAAAGCGGCCCAAAAGTTATCGTGAGAATTACTCCAGATATATAGACAGACAGATGGTCGTGTTAAAACTGAGAACTCGCTTAGCTCGCTCAATTAATAATGATGATGATGATGATGATAATAATAATAATAATAATAATTAGTAGTAGTAGTAGTAGTAGTAGTAGTAGTACCTAGTATAATAATAATAATTATTATTATTTATTATTTTTATTACTATTACTACTATTATTACCGTTATTTATATGTTTACCATTTATTACGACATTGCTGGTAGCAATAGCCTATGTCTATAAGTTTTGAAAATCTTAACAAGTAGACTATGTTTCATTTAATAGGTGTATGTCTATATAAAATCAAATAGCCCTACATTTAATATAGGCTAACCTAAAAATCGTGTAGGCCACATGTTTTCTTAACAACAACAATAACAACAACAACAACGACAACGACAACAACAGCAACAACAACAATAATATATCCTGTCTGAATATTTAATTAGGCTAATAAAGTTGTTTAGTGGTTATAATCACAAACAGAAATAACACTGTTGCACACCACTATAGAAATTTTTTTCCTGATTAGCGCTTTCAGGCTTCACAGCTCATCATCAGATCGGAAATACACAATCCGAAATCATTGTAGGTATATTTCCGATCTGATGATGAGCTGTGAAGCTTGAAAGCGCTAATCGGAAAAACAAATTTTAGGACTGTAGTGGTGTGCAACAGTGTTATTGCTGTTAATAATAATTGCTTTACAAATGTATATAACATAACTACTTATACAAAACACATATCCCACTTGCAAAAATAAGCCTTTGCGAAAAATTAAAAACGTAAGGCCTTAACGTAACACATTACATAAGTAAATAACATTACATAAATAACAGATTAATTATAGAATCAAGTTAAAAAAAGAGATAACTTCTAAAATTGTAAATCTGATTAAACAACAAAAATAATAGGTTAAATAAATTTAATGAAAATTTATGAAACCTTTAAATGTGTGTGTGTGTGTTAGCCTAATTTTTCGAGAACTTACATTGATCCTAATTCAGAGCGCCTTCGTATCAAGAGCACCGAAAAAGTAGGCCTATAGTGAAAATGTATGTAACATACACAGGCGCGCAGAATTTCAATAGGCCTATAGGCCTATTGCTTGTTTTTAGCAAGTCAAATTTTTGATAGGGAATTTATTTATCAAGTCGATTTGCCTGTAGGCCTATAGTAATAGTTTATACTACTGAAATATAAATTATGTAATAGGCCTACATGGGAATGTTATGAAAAATGTACGATATCCTTTCTGTTATGAAAGAGTTGATTTTTTTTATATTAATAAAGTTAGACTATAGCCTATAAGAAGAACACAAGACATAACTATAATTATTTAGGCCTTACATGTGAAATTGTTTAACATGTAGGCATACAAGGGTAGGCCTACATAAAATAAATTGTAAACATAAGCGTTTATACTAAAACTAATTATATAGGCCTACGCTTATTGAAAATATAATATAATAATCATAAAGATAATTAATTTCCTATTCCAAGTAGGCCTATTGATTACAAGTGTCTGACTCAAAATTTCAAAAAATCCTGTCTCGTATCGTCAGAGGTTTTAATATAGGCCTATTAAAGAGCTATTAGCCTATTATTACTATTATTAAGGGAATAAATTGACCCACACAGGCCTATTCATACTATCGGCCTATTACGTATCAAAGAAATTTTTTTGGCTGTAATAATTACGTAGGCTATGTATAAAAATTGGGCGAAACATCAGACGCGGGTTTCCTAGCTTGATCGACTTATACTTTTTTCAGTATTCAAATGTATGTAAGCGTTACAAGAATATATTTTACGTCATTGTTAAAGTTTTAATTTAAAAGAAATTTAATTAGCAGTGATGCCGCCAAAGATGTTAGTTTTGAAAGTTATATTTAATTTGTTTTAAAATTTATATTTCAACCATTGGTTACAGTCCGGTCGTGATTGTACGCGCAAGCAGGGCTAGATATAGGCCTATCTATGAAACCTACGTATTTCTACTTTCTACAGTGTTTTAATATTTTTGGTGTTAACAATATCTAATTAACTACCGAATGTTTTGTTGTTTTAAGTAATTGTTTACTATAGCGTACAGAGCATATTTTAAGGAATTTGCACTAGGCGGCACTAAAGTAATCAAAGTAGGGTATATATAGGCCTATATAATATTGAAATTATGTAATTTGAATTTAACTTGAATCATGTTCATTCTTTAGTCGTGAAATTAACTGTAAAAATAGACTTTAGGAAAATTAAAAAAAACACCACAAACACTCAAATGGATATTTTTTCAAACACAACAAACACTCATATTTTTTCCTTGTTAGGAACATGTTTCGGGAAGCATTGTGTTCCCATCTTCAGCCTTCCTGATTTTGAGTCTAGTTAAGTACTTATGTGTTGGTTGGTTGTTGTTGTGGTTTCCTGTTGGCCTCTGGTACTTTAAATTGGTATTATTGTGTGTGATTGTGGTGTATGTAACTTATTAGTATTTTGTGTATTTTCGATGTTGAGTGCTTTGAAAATTGTGTCATGTTTTGTATTGATTTGCATTTGTTCAGGTATTTAGTTTGTTTTGTGTTTTATGTTTGTATATTTATAAATTTTCTCAAATGTTCATTGTGGTGCCTTTGTGTGGTATATGTTTTATTAGTGTCATGTTGGTTATGTCTGGGCCTACTATTTTAATTATAGGCCTATAAATCACACACACACACACACACACACACACACACACACACACACACACACACACACACACACACACACACACACACACACACACACACACACACACACACACACACACACACACACACACACACACACACACACACACACACACACACAACTTTATATACACGCCCGGGCGCACAGATTATGATTGTTACAGTACTAGACTAAATGATTCTTGTTTAAATGTTTAAGTAGCCTACTGGTCTAAATGTTTCTGGACCCGGTATAGCCTATCTTCCCCATGTTAACATAATGTACCTTTTCTCAAAAACCCTGTACGTTAGAGAGTTAATGTTTTCTTTATTTCAAATTATTATTCTTTGGACACATTTTAACGTAGGGGTTTTTTGAAAAAATAAGTTTTAAATTTTTTACAAATTTTTAAAAATATGTCTACAAAAAAACCTTTTTTGCTAGCCGTTTTTA
This sequence comes from Magicicada septendecula, assembly GCA_034769895.1. Classification (NCBI taxonomy): domain Eukaryota; kingdom Metazoa; phylum Arthropoda; class Insecta; order Hemiptera; family Cicadidae; genus Magicicada; species Magicicada septendecula. Next base: position 570,576,445 of record CM068369.1, read on the forward strand.
TAACAAAACTCGGATGATTTTTAAAATATTACAAAAAGGCTGTGTTAAAGTTTGAAGCAATTGTTGAATAATATGGATACCAAATTTCAGGCTTCTAACTAGTCGAGAAGATGAGAAAAGGTACATTTTATATTACAAAATGTATGTTTTCGGCAAAACGCATTTAAAGTTAAAAAATAAAATATTTTTAAAAAAAGTCTTGAAAACTTAAAACAATCCAGCTCCATACTCTGGGTTATCTGGGTCTTCCATGCTATCTGCCAGTCTCTTCTTAGCTTGTCTTCTTGACTGCCTTGCCTTTTTCTCATGCTCGGATACATTCCTTTCAGCATTCCTAAGTCGCTCTCTGTCAATCTGCAGCATTGCCTTCTTTGTGTTGATGCCGACACTCATCCCAAACTGTTTCAGTACCCTACACCGTGTAATGTTCCCCTCATTAAAACATCCAACTGCATCGTACACTCCCACCATAAACGCAGATAATCCAACAAAAACTGTTTTGGGGAGCCTGGACCATACCACACTATTCACGCTCTCATTAGGATTTTGAGTCCTTCCGTGGGTGCATTTTTTCAGTAGCTCAGTATTAGCAAGATCTCTTATAACAGGTTTGATTGCAATCATAACAGCTGCAGGGACACTATGGTTATGGTCACCTTTAGCTTCAGCTTTTCTGAATTTGCACCAGCTTTCTTCACCGGGTGGGCACAGACCATGTTGCGGTTCATCATCTGTTGAGCACATGTGCAAATACATTGCCCATACTGCCCTTTTCATGTTTTCTACATTGTTGGAATGTCTTCTGATTGCTAAGCCATAATAGTTTTGAATTTTGTCGATGATGGCATCAGTTAATCTGTTTTTTCCTGATAATGGCTTTCCGTCTGCTAGTTTTATGCCTTTTAGTGATGTTTTCAAACGCCTCAATCGAGTACCCATCCGTTTCTGTATATGTCCAATGCACTCTAATTTTCTGATTTCAATATCATTTCCATATACTTTTAATTCATTTACTTTAGAAAAGGCTTTAGAATCTCCATCTCCTAAATATTCTAAGTATCTCACATTATACTTTTCTTCTGAACGCTGATAGATTGATATAGCACCTGCCACCTCCATTCCGCCACTCACACCTTGATAATTAGCAGTACACATTTCGTCATGATTATCTTTACTTTTGCACCTGCAATGTTTTGTAAGGACTTGTATATCTAATATTTTACCAGTATATACACTTGTCGTACTGACGATGCCGTTTAGAGATGTGTGGCCTCTCTTCTGCCACGACCCGTCAAAAGCTACACGTAAATCACGGCTACCATCGTTTGCTTCTACAGATTCTTCAACAGCACGTCTCATACTTAATTCAGCAATGTCTTTTGTAGCTTGAGCTATGATTTTATTATATTTTGTAAATCTAGAAGGAGGAGTCGGTAAATTCAAAATTCCACATAATGATTGGGCAGCTGCGCTTCCCTTCCCTACTGCTCTCAATCCATATGCCAATCGCATATTACATTCAAATAGTACACCCTTCTCATTTAGTCCATGCTCAGAATCAGGGTCAACATGTTTATTACTTACAGCTTTTGAAGTAAAAAAGGCAACACTGTAATCACAAGTATCACAATATAAGATAATTTCAGTAGCCAACCCAATACGTTTTTGAGTCTTTAGTTGTAGTCCTACTTGACTACAATGTTTGCATGCGACATGTATATTCAAAATATTATAAAGTATATTCAAATCAATCAGCTCATAACCTAACTTTTCAGTACAATCAACTTCATCATACAATTCATTCAACCCACTCAATTTCCTTGCAGATGCACTTTCCGCTCTTCCATCGCCACTTTCTGGTAAATCAGCTGTTACTTTTCCTTCAATTTTGGATTTACACACATTCTTTCTCTTCTTAAAAACACTTGGCACATTTGGTCTTGGCATTATCACAAAATCGTGAAGACAACACAAGCACAAAACGTAAAAAGTGAGTACTTATAACCTATAGTCACAATATTAGTCACAATTCACAACTAAAGCAAACAAACAGCTACTTATATAGAATAAGCATATGTTTATAACCTGGAACATTAGCCACAACTCACAACAATACAATATATAACCATCTGACAGCAACAGCTGATGTTTCCAAGCTATTTCACAGCACACAGAGTGTGTAGGCACAGCTGTTGCAAAGAGATATAAAATACTAGCCAGAGTTTCACAAAAAAATTTTTGTCACCTTGAAAGAAAATTCAAACCATCATGTGTCATACATCATTTTAGAGAGAAAATTCCAGAGAATGTTTTAAAATTAAAAACAAAAATAATTTTTTTTTTCGATTTTTGCTCTTAAATGACTTAATAAACAGGCCAAATGTAGGCACATTACACAAAATGATACAGCACAACACAGACACAAAATGTAGGCCTATTTGCAAATGACATAATAAAATTGTGTGTGTGAATTATAACAATAATTATTTTCTTATGTAGGCCTATTAATTAAATTTTATACCCTAGAGTCTGATGTAAGCGGACGTTTTACAGAATCCGATGATTCAATGTATTTACAAATGTAGGCCTAAATATTTCAAATGTAATTTGCTTTTCAAACGTACGAAGAAAATACGAACTCAAGAGACCTATAGGCTATCTCTTGTACGTGTAGACCTATATCGATTATTTGTTACTGCATTCAGTGTGTGTGTGTGTGTGATGTAGGCCTACTACAGGCGTATCTTATTTATTGTGTGAAATGTACGTCCAAGTATATAAAATTTAATCTGATTCTTTCTTAAGAACTGATTATTTTTGTAGGATATTCATAGTATAGCCTATTAAAATTGCAAGATACTCTTACGAGTTAAAAGTTAAACACACACACACACACACACACACACACACACACACACACACACACACACACACACACACACACACACACACACACACACACACACACACACACACACACACACACACACACACACACACACACACACACACACACACACACACACACACACACACACACACACACACACACACACACACACTCACACACACTTATGTAACTGGTACGTGGGTATAAGCTTGTACCTATTTATATATTGTCTCATAATCACTGTAGTCCTATAGGCTACATGTCATGGCCTATAATCACTCACACATTATTCTTATAATTTAAATTGATAATAAATAATATTTTATATTTTTATAAACAAGAATATATTTTTTATTGTTTTTATAATGTTTCGACAGTTTTAAGTTATTGTCATCTTCAAAAGTAAGTAGGCCTACCTATTATAGACCTATTTCTAAAGGTGGCAGTAGTTTAAAACCGTAAAAACACTGTAAAAATGGAAAAATATCTAGTTTATATAAACATAAAGAATTCTGATGATGCTAGTTCAAACTATCAAAACATTGTATAAAATATTGAAAAAAATATATAGCCTCACATATTCGTGTAAGAAAAGCGTTATTTATACTTAATTATAGGCCTATATATAAATAATAATTAGCAGTTATATAGGCCCTAATAATTATAGGTAGCCTACAGGCTCAATGTTTATTTACTCAAAACAGTTGATTAGACTGAGTAGTGTAAATAAACCTTAAAACAATCGATAAATTAAATCAAATTAAATCTATCATTTCTTTTCTATTAAAATTCGATTATTCGTTATTTTTTGTACTAAAATCGAATCAATTCAATAGTTTATTAATTCACTTGTAATCCTGAAACGTGCGTTAGGAGATAGACCTATATATAGGCCTACAATATAATTTTACTTGCAAAAGTAGTTAATATTTTAAGAACATTTCATACTATAGAAGACTGCAAGTATTTTTTAAGTGTTACATACAAAATAAACACACACACACGCGAGCATGCGCACACACACACGAGAGAGAGAGAGAGAGAGAGAGAGAGAGAGAGAGAGAGAGAGAGAGAGAGAGAGAGAGAGAGAGAGAGAGAGAGAGAGAGAGAGATAATAATGTCAAGGGTTTTTAAAATTAATTATTCTCTTATTTTTAATTGTTAGGCCTATATATAGAAGATATAGCCTATGATTGATTTCATACGATACGATACGTATCGCAGTCACTGGTTTTGTCTCTTCAGTCTACATTTGTTGGGACGAGTCCTAATGTAAATTATCTAAAGTTGGTAATCTAACCAAGTGATACTTAATCTTTTTTAAAAAATAATAAAAATGAGGTTACGAGTGACAATGACATGCTTGTTACTCTACTAAGTTAATGCAAAGCAAGAAAATAATTTGTCGAATGTTGTTCCATACAAAGGTACACAGAAAGAAAGGTTGCAGAATCGAATTTTTTGTTGGTAGATAATGATAGACCCTAATAATAATAAAAAAAAGAACATGTCAGGAGACGACGTTGAGTATGATTCACACGTGGGTGTGCGCGTGTGTGAGTGACGGACGGGGTGCCACAGCCAGCCAGGTTAAGCCCACAACCCCGCACCACATCCGGCATCACACGCACGCACACACACAACCGAACGAAGGTGTTTTTTGGCTAAAGTGAGTGAGTCGGGTTTTATTAGCTGATAATAAAAATGTAAAGTACTGTTTACTCGGCTAATGGACAGATCTGTGTGTTGACACGAAGCCTAATTGGAGGGGCGGGGGGGGCGGATTGCGAGGGGGAAGAGAGAGAATATAACACAGGGAAGAAGGGGAGCGAGCAAAGACCGCCCCGTGGGGAGGGGTACTGTTGTGATCGGCCCCAGCCAATGAAAACAAAGTTTTACCGACAACGCGGGCTAGCGAAGAGGTACCGTATACACACACACACTGTCTCACAGCGTGCTGGTCCAAACATAACCTACAAGTTTCTAGTCTTACGACGACTTTCCACGTAATCGGTACGTGACATGATCGTAAAACGAGTTCACTGAGAGGTCACGTCATTTACTGAAGTGTTGTGAGACGTGTCAACGGGGTGTCGCTTATCGAATCCACGCGCGAATTAGAAGATCGTTTGTTCACTTAAAGTACAGTTGTAAAGTACGGTATGTTAAAAATCTAAAGAAATTACACGACGAACCTGTGACTTGTAAGTAAAAAAAAAAAAACAAAGTTGCGAAATTTTCAGATTTACTGTATTCATTGAAAAAAGAAATAAACTTACGTAAAAATATTTAAAAAATGAAATAAACTTAACACGCGTAACTTAAGAAATGAAGTGTAAACTATTTTTGAACTAGTTCTAAATAGAATAACGAATTTTATGTTGTGTAATAGTTAATGAACTAAAACTGGCACTGGTTACTAGATTTTTCAGTGATATAAACGCACTGAACAAAAAACGTGTTTAGTTAAAGATATAGATTTTGTGAGTGTCCGCTGAGGAATTTATGGAACATATTACAAACAAAATAAGCTTAAAGAAATGCTGATTCTACGTAGCCTATCTTTGGGTGTTGTTTTATTCAACGTTTGCTATGTTAAATGAAACAGTGAAAATATATTTTTATTCAGCCTGTGAACTTATTTTGTTGTTTAACTAAATGACACCTTCGTGCAGTGATAAAGGTACACGTTAAATAATACAACCAGAAGGTAAAGAAAAACTAAAAATTGTATTAAGAAAGATTTGTCGACAACGTTTTAATTAAATCTATTTAATATGAGTGTAATTACTGTGTAAAATATAGAAAAAGTGCTCTCATACTGATACTTTTCTCAACAGAACGATGACCGGAGCCAGTGAACTTAGAACTACATGACCTGAGTTATTTATATTGCACATTAAATTGACAAACTTCGTTTGAAATTGTAGTATATCGCTAAGTTTTTTTTTTTTTTTTTTTTTTGTAAAGAATGAAACCAAAAAATTATTAAAGAAATCGACCAATTACGGAGCCGTTTCACCGGTACAAAATCGGGGTATCCCCAACCCCGTCGCAACAGTCGTACAGCGATTCGGATCACGTAGACGACGACGACGATCTCCACCATCAACACCATCACCACCACCACCACCATCACCATCAACACCATCTTCACCAGCAAAGACTGAACTTTTTGCGAAACCAAGCGACTACGACAACGACGTCGGCGACTGTAGCGGCGGCCGCGGCGGCAGAACGGATCCTAAACTACAGTCGCAATTTAACTGAAGAAGTCAACAACAAAATGGTCGAAACTATGGCGGCGGCGCATCACCAACCGACGGTCGGTGAACAGTACGTGGTCGGCGCGTTTCAGAACAGACTGAATTCGCTTTATCCGGCGGATCTCAGTAAACGAATCACCAGCAATAACAACGTTTCGCCGGCCAGATCGTCGTCGGACACGTCGTCGGCGTCTAGCGGCGTTGGCGTCGGCGTCGGTAGGAGCTCGGGGCTGTCGTCTTCCTTGTTCACCATAGACAGCATACTGGCGCCTCGACCCAACTCCACGACCAGCACGACGTCCTCACAGCACGGCAGCCTGACGTCCGCTTTGGCCAACCATAGAGTAGCTACGAATCCGGCGATACTGAGGCATCCGTTGCACTTTGGCCATCTGGCCGCTGCGGCCGCTTCCGGATTTGGAACTGCTTCTTCCGACTTTCTTGGTAAGAATTCTGTTTTTTGTAACGCTGAAAATGACAATAGGTCTATGCCATAGTAGTAAGCTGACATACCATTGATTGTAAACGCTTAGCGTTGTCTTGCGTTTGTCAGAATCACGATATGCGTAATGAGATTGGGCTAAAAAGAATAATAGCTTATAGTCAGTTTCACAAAATGATTGTTATGAAAACATTATAGCCTATTAACTTACTTTGAGATTCTAATGTAAATCATGATTTTGTCAAATGTAAGTCAAGCGATACAAAAGCGATAAGTATATGAAATTCTTGTTGTTGCTATAGGCTACTTCTTTCTATTATGAAAACAAGAAACTTACGAATTATATAATTTAACAACATGTATAAATAATTATAGCCTAGATAGGCCTACATAAGTTTTGTAAACAATGTATTAACCTATGTAGTTTTCGCTGAGGCTTCTAGTCTCGACTATGTGCGATCGAGTTCATTATTGAAGACAAAATCTAACCGAGGGCGCAAAGCCCACGAGAGAAATCTGACCACACTAAATGAGGCTCGAACCTCCGTCTCACGCAACTCATTGTATCTGTTATTTTCACTTTATGTACTATTATTGTGTTTATTCATTTGCTAATAATATGGTTAATAACTTATGATATTTGTAAGCTTTACGATGGTTTCGACTTATTGCATATTGAAGTTTTCAATGGATTATCATTGTTACATCGTTATTAACAATGCATAGCCTACCTCTGTATTAATTATCAGGGGGAGTTTAATCGACATTACGACTTTCAAATGTCAAGTTATCGTTTCTGACGTACCCTTTCGCCATTTCATTGGCTTTAGAAGTTTTGTTTTGTATCATGTTTTTTTTGCTCGAATTTAAAATGTCACAAGTTTTCCAGTAGCTACTCGTTGGTCCACAAGTCTCGTATTAACTATGGTTTGTTTTCAACCGCGGTGTTCTTTCTTTTCTGCTCTGAGTATAGTATGTTAATTATGCATGGGTACTTATGTTAAGATCAAGATCCATCTTCAAGATATCACTAATCTTTAGTAATAGGCCTATTTAATGACATCCATGTTTCGACACCATATAATATGTTCACTAAAACGAAATTATAAGTAACAATTGTAATCTTCTTCTTCTTCTTCTTCTTCTTCTTCTTCTTCTTCTTCTTCTTCTTCTTCTTCTTCTTCTTCTTCTTCTTCTTCTTCTACACTACAGCCCAACGTGAGCCCTGTCTTCCATTACCAACCTTCTCCAATGTCTCTTATTCCTTGCCATCCCAGCGTAACCCCTCACATCCATTCTTCTTAGATCTTCCAGCACATCATCTAACCATCATCCCCTCTTTCTACTTTTATAGACCTGCGCCCTCAAGATTTCCTTTGGCATACCTGCCCATCCATCCGCTCTAGGTGACCTAGCCATTGTATTCGTTGAGCCTTTACCAATGTCACATTGTCCCCTTGCTTCAATAGCTCATCTATATCCTGGTTATTTCTTATTCTAGATTCGTCATCTTCTGTAACCGGGCCATAAACACGTCTTAAGTTTTTCTTTCAAACCTTCTTAGTGTTTCTTGTTCCTTTTTTATCAGCGTCCATGTCTCGCCTCCATAAGTAACAACCGGTCTGAGAAGTGTCTTATAAGTTATATTTTAACTTTATATATTTTTAATTCTTAATATATTATAATTGACTCACTATTGAGTTTGCTTCTCATAAGTCCACTGTTGGCATAATATACCCTGTTCCCTATCTGCATGCTGTCATGTATCGTCGTGTTTACGGACCCTTCATTATCTATCATGTTACCTAGGTATCCGAACTTAATAACTAAGTTACATCAAACGAATTATCCTCTTTGCATAAACTATATAGATTTCTTCTCCTTTCTGCGCGGAAATTAGCATGTATTTAGTTTAGGTGATGCTTACATTCAGTCCCATTCCATCGGACCTTTTATTCAGCTCCTTGTATGACTCTATTAGCCTTTGTCTTAATCTGGTTATTATCACACCATCTTCAGCGTAAGCACATAGTTGGCTTGTTTTATTTAATATTGTTCCTCGCTGATCTATGTCTAACAATTGTAATAGCAACTTTTGTAATTGTAGACGATACTTCAAATTTAATTTTTCACGGCGGATATGAGATTTCACGTTTCAGATTTTGTTGTTAGCGGTAAGTCCTACGTAGCCTTATCTGCTGGTGAATACAGAATGGGGTCAAACTAACACTCCAATTCCCGAACGATGAGAAAGTTGAAAATTATCTAAAAAAATGAAAAAAGCAAGAACGATTATAAAAAATCTGAATTTTCAAGGCGTTGTTCAAGGCGACTTACTGCATCACCGTTGCCACATAGGCCTACAAGAATGCATCCCGGATAGGCCTATCACGTAGTGCCGTTTTCACAAAAATAGGCCTAACCATTTTCTATTGCAATTACGAAAACTGGATCGACTGATGTACCTATATTATAAAAATGCATTAAGCGTGTGGTGATGGAGAAGTCGAGTGTGTGAACTGTAAGCTTAGACAAAACGGATGCAATAGTAGGCTATTTGTTTTTGTTAAAATTGCAAAATAAGAAGTAGACAAATAGACAACTATAAATAAATTTGGAATCAAAATATAAATTTAATACACACACGCACACGCACACACACACACACACACACACACACACATTACTAACGTTATTGTTAGGGGTAATGACGTACATATCAAGATATAGACATAATTGTAGGCCTATTTAACTCGCGACACGTTTCGGTCGCTAATCGGTCAAGTTTACATTTCGTTCTGTGTGGATTGTAGTTGCTGTAAACGGTTTGGTTGTATTCCACAGATAAGGCTAAGTACAGTAAAATCTCTAAACAAAAATTATCGATGATATAAGGATAACACTCTCTGTAACGAGAAGAAATTCTGGTCGCGGTACCAATTCCATTAGCCTATGAAATGTATAATTCCTATCGATTTGAAGATATTTTATTTACGATAAATCTGTGTAGGCCTACTGCGACTGGTTTATCAATACCTTGTTAACGGTGTGGCCTTCCGATACTACGACAATACGAACCGTTCTTTAAAGATGAGTGATTTTCATCTGGTGAACCGATTTCCCGGACTGCCTCCTCCATCGCAATATGACGTTTCGTCCTCTGGAGTCGTCTTCAGGTGATGGTTGCGAGATTATATAAATCTAAAACAACAGGTCTTTCAGCCGTCAATCGCAGCTCCTGAAGACGGCCCCAGATTCTAGAGATCGAAACGACAAGCGTAAAGATATTACGATGCGGGCGCCAGTCCAGTCCAGGAAGAGGGTTCATCAAGTACAAACCGTTGAAGAGTCAGGGAAAACATATCGCTGTCACACTGAGGACCGGACTCGATCTCCTAGATCTTGCCCGCGCTGTAAACAGTCATCTCCTTCAAATCTGTCTTTGAGCTGTTGCGAGTGCTACGATCTTCTTCTTTACCTCAAGGATTAGGCTTGCAGCCTGTTCTGTCTTCACAGCTAACATTTTCTCGATCTGCCTAAATCTCGTTCTCCAACAGGGTTATACTGGATTATCTTTTTTGGTATTTTCGAGTCACCCATTCTATTTATGTGTTGTTATATTTTATTTTGTCGTTTATCATGTAGCCCTATATATATTCAGCTCTTGCCTTATGTCTGCAACTCTTATGTGATCTCTTAAGGTGCATCCTATAACTCTACTTAAGAATTTCATTTCAGGAGCTTGAATTCATTTTCTTTGATTTTGTGTGAGTATCCACGATTCACTCCCGTGCATCAATACTGGTGCTGCCATTATTTTATAAAATTTCAGTTCTGTATCTTTTCGTACTTTCTTTACCAGAGTCTTATGAATTGCGCCACACATCATCTGTTATCTGTTTATGATTATCGATATCGTTTTCATATTCATAGATTACGTCGCATTAGTGAACAGCTGTAGTGCATTATTTTAGTCTTTGTCGTGGAAATTTTTAAATTATATTCATGGCAAATTGTACTGAGTCGATACACTGCTTTTTGTAATTCATTTTCGTTTTCTTGTAAGACAACTTGATCGTCAACAAACAGCAGAGTGTTAATGAAGAAATTCATCGGTAAGTAAGTAGATTCCAGGACCAGTTCGTTGTTTTCATTGCCTTACAACATCGTCAATGTAGCCTATATGTTAAATAAAGTAGGTGACAAGCTACACCCTTGTCTAGCGCCTCTGTTAACAGCAATAGGTTCTGTTTTCTTCTTCCCGGTGTTTATAGTAATGTCCGTTCTTCCATATAGGCTTTTTATTATCGCTACGATACCGCATTTGTCTACGATATTAATTTTGTTCGGTTACGAGATGTTTGTCTACGCATCTGTCTAAATGAGAAAAAATTACTGCACTGTATTCAGACTCCCCCTGTATAACGATAACTCCTTCTATATAACTTTTTTCGGTCCGCGCGATATCGTTATGTCAAGAAGATTTTTCTATATTATGATTCCTTGGTCTGTAGGCCTGCATCATAAACAGCAGTGTTACCGTAGACGCAAAGATGCTGTGATATTTCCCTTGTTAGAAATAAGGTGCAAATTTTTGACACACCATTTGTCTGACAGAACAATAATTAATTAATAAAGCTGTGTTAGTGATTATAATCACAAACAGAAATAACACTGTTGCACACCACTATAGAAAAGTTTTTTCCGATTACCGTCTTCAAGCTTCACAGCTCATCATCACATCGGACACTTATCGGGAATATCCGATCTAATGATGAGCTGTGAAGCTTGAAGGAATCGGAAAAAAGTTCTATAGTGGCGTGCAACAGTGTTATTCTAAATTAATGAATTACCTTAGATCCGTCGTGTGACTTCGTTTTTGTATTTAAAATGACGCGTTTCGGAACATACGTTCCATCTTCAGGTTAGTTCACTCATTTGAGGTCGTTAAATGTTAAAATTACATTACTTTGTACTTACACACATCCGTATGGGTGCGCACCCTTTGAAGGCCGACCGGATACCGGATCATACGGACGTGTGTAAGTACAAAGTAATGTGATTTTAACATTTAACGACCTCAACTGAGTGAATTAATCTGAAGATGGAACGTATGTTCCGAAACGCGTCATTTTAAACAAAAAACGAAGTCACACGACGGATCTAATGTAATTCGTTAATTTAGAAACAACGAAGTCACTTGGATACTAATAACAATATGTAGGCCTATGTCAAAGTGTTATTTCTGTTTGAAACAATAGTTATTTCGGCGACTGTTACCACTACCATCATCAGGCTGACTGAATGTTATTCAGCTTGTATCTTTTATTTCTAAAAGCTTTAATAATAGAACAAGCGAAGTGAGTTCTTAGTTTAATTCGACAGTTTGTCAATTGTCTGTCTTGTCTATCTGTCGGTTCCGTGTAGGCCTATGTCTTACGATAACGTTCGAACGCATCGATCGATTTTCGTAAATCTTGACACGTGTGTTAATCACCTTTGTTCTACAAATCCCTATTGTTTTTGACATTGATTGCCTTAAAATATTGGGGGGCAAGTTGCATAAATTTGAGGAGTAAAAATTAAAAAGACAAAATAGCAAATACGACATTTGAGGTATCAAATTGAAGAGAATTTAAACACAGTCTGAATATGGTGTTTAGGTTCGGAAATTCCAAATTTTTGGGTCACCAGTGCCCAAAAAGTTTACCTAAAATTTGAAAAAATTCCAAAGCCAAATGGGATATGAAATTAAAGAGAATTTTATCCTCAATCTGAATGTAGCGTCAAAGTTTGAAAACTAAAAAATTGCAGGACACCAGAGCCTAAAAAATTTATAAAAATAAACAAGAATCTTGTCATAACAGACGTCAGATATCGGATTAAAAGAATGATATTTGCCCAAATCCGAGTGTGGTGTTAGCTTTGAAAACTTTACTCTTTAGGTGCATCGCGCACCAAAAATGGAAGCCAGAATTTGGAAACACTGTAAAAGTCTTGATCGAGTTCTGCAGCTGAGGGAGCTTATTACGAGTTTAATATGTCAATAAAACGAATCATATCAAACGCGCGCGTGTCTCCCCCTCACACGCGCGCACGTAGACACAGGCGTTTGTGTTCCCTTAATGACTTCCTGGTTGAAACAAGTGTTTTCGATTTATCATCAAACTTAAGCAATTCTGCTTTGTGTCTGATTTCGTTACGAGATATCTAGACTAAGAAAATGAAAACTTGTTTTGTTGTTTTGTTTGACCCAGTGTTGTTTACTTTTCTTTGTGATTTTTCTGTTGTACAGTTTCTCAGTTAATAAGTTTGGTTTTTTACCAGTCAGCGACTTTCCGTTGTTACAGTGAATTAGGTAATGAAAAGATATTCGGTTAATTTTTTGGTTGTTTTTTCTCGTCATATAGCTGTAGCCTATAAATGGATCAGAAAGCTAAATACATTTTTTGAAACTTTTATGAAGTTTATTATAAATAAACTTTTATGAAGGCCTGTAGGTCTGTTCCTTTTATAGCCTACGTATTATTCATCATTCTTATGCTTATAAAAAAATATTTGTTGCTATGCCACTATAGACGTTTAAACTTTACGATGCGTTTCCTCGTTAAGCCTATGTTTTAGGTATAGCCTGTAAAACACATCGTATTGAATTAAATTAAATTAAAATATAATTTAATAAAACCTGCTGAACGTATTGAAGCCAGCGACATTGCGTAGCGATTTGCAAACACCTTGACTACTGGAGGGCGACATAAAGGTTGTATGTACACGTATAGACCTATAGCAGAGGACAAAAAATATTTTGGACAAACGTTATAAACGCACCGCACGGTGCGGCATAGGCCTACACCAGTGTTTAAATTTGCAAAACCTACTTGTGATGGTTTTGCAGATTTTTTAATATTTACACTTTTCGCTTCACAGTTGCGATATTAGGACTGTTAACACCCAGGGGTGTTAATCCTAATCCTAGAATTTCATTTCAGAGGAGGGATTTTTTTAGCCACATACAGTTTTCTTAGATTATTGTTTTCCTCATATTATAATGAAAATCGTACCAACAAATTAAAACTAATTTAATTAAAATTAATTAAAAACATGTATCAGATAGGCTTCCTGTTTGTTTTGGAAGCCTAATAATACCTTTGCGTGCAATATAAAACTTTAAAGAAAACGTTAAAATTAAGAAAGTTAGGGTTAACAGAATGTATATAAATGCTGTGGATATAAATGTATATAACAGGGTAATAGCTATTAATTTTACAGCATGTAAAATAATGTTAAATAATTTTGTTAAAAATATGATTGTCACTCTTTCTAAAAAGGAAAAATATAAAAAGAAGGAAAGGTAAAAAAACCGAAGAAACTAATATTACTATAGGCCTGTAGGCTACTTTGATAAATAAGTGTTTTATTTATCCTTCTTGATATTTTAAAATTATGTGGATTACATATGTTTCATTATATGTTTATCGCATTTTCCGTTATAAAAAATCCGACATATTTAAGTAAATTTGGTAAAATAAACCGCCGCGTTAATTACGCGAGTACATAGGATAGCAATGGAACTGTTCGACTCCAAACGTCACGTGACTTCAAAAATCGTCGTACGCGCCGTGGCCTGTCTTTTTCGTAGGCATTGGTTTACGGCCAACTGGCGGGTAAAAGCAAACAGTTCCTTCGTTGCGGAATTAAATAAAACAGCTGACATGGCTCAAGCATAGTGTAAAGCACGCCGTCACATGAGTCACATGTTTCAAGTTGCTTCTAACCAGCGGAAAATGTGTCCTCCTACTCTTTTTCAAGTCGAATTCTTTTCATTTTTAACCATATATTTCAATATCTGTTATAGGCCTACTTATTGCTGAGTATAAGGCCTATTGTTGTAGATTATTTAAACTTGTCATTGATCTAAATAATAATTTTTTCAAATTGACAAAACTTGGAAGCCAATTAATTACAATTCAAAAAACGTGCAACCAGTTTAAAAATTTTTGCTCCAACATTGTTTTAATTTTTACGGATTTCGGGAAAGGTTATCCTAGGCTCCCCTCTGTTAACACCAAACGTTCTTCTTATTCTATGACGTGGCATCAGTGGTGGAGCTGAGACTCTACACGTTAAGAAGTAGGCCTATAGGCTAACACATCAACTTCAGCGACCATACCAAGTCTAACGAGCGAAAATACCCCTTTAAGTATCTTTTCCATATTATTATTCAGCAATTCGAGGCTTAAAATAATGGCCTGTCAATATCGATCTTTCCCTTCTTTCCAATAGTCTATAACAGAATTCTCTCCCTAAGACCATTCTCTCAACACGAGCTTCTCACTATTTCTTCTGTCACGTCGCAGTTTTGAACACTGGTTGTACGCCTGATTATTATCATGGAGTTTCGCTTCCAAGTCGATCTTCCCTTGGCTGACTTCAGGATTTCATCTTCAAAGTGAGGATATGGAGGCATATTTTTTATTGTCGTTTTCGTATTTTTTTTGTTATATAGGCCTATGGCTTTCTACATTAATTTTGAACAAACTTCCAATAAATAAAATAGAACTTCAGAGCCTCTGAGAGTTATTACACGCTAACGCCTTATCCCTAACTGTCTCGCAGAATGACGTAAGCCAGTGGTTCCCAAAGTAGGGTCCGCGACAATATTTCATGGGGTCCGAGGATACTTTTAAGAGAAAATAGAAAGTGCCATAATTTTCTCTAATTTTTTATAGTCTAAAATCTAAATTTTAGAATCTTAAAACAATTAGTAGAAGATTCTAGAACTTTTTGGTTAAAACTAATATTGTAATTGTAAAAGTAATTTCAAACTAATGGCTTTAATAATGTCTTTAAATCATGTCGTGTAGCTGATCTGTCAACCGAACTGCCTAGAGCGCCGCATCAACGCAGAACTGATCGCGCTGTTTTAGTCTACGTATAAGCACTGTATCTTAGCATAACGTTTTTCCATGTAGCTTGTTTTACGCCTAAGTAGTTGGATTTCGACACTTGTGGCTGGAAAGATAGAGACGAGGTTGCCAAAGTTAAGAAATAAACTTGATGTCGAGAGTGACTTAATATTGAAATTACCAGTCATTAAACCTAATATTGCAGAGCTAATTGTTTCAGAAGCAGCTTCATTATTCACATTAAACTATGTTTGATATCATTAATATTATAATTTTGCAAGTTAAGAGAATTTTTATTTTAATACATTTTAATTAAAATATAAGAGTTTGTATCATACTCACTGTTTGTTTTGTTTCATAACTCAGACGGGGTCTGTGAAATTGTTATTTTTTTGAGGGGGTCCGCAGACTGAAAACTTTGGGAACCACTGACGTAGGCTGTTCTAGTTGTCGATGTCATGATTTAGTCTCCGCCGTGTACATTACGATCGATTCTTCCCTGTTTCTCTGCTGTTTTACCTTCGTTAGATGACAGTGGTACCAATAAATTTAAGATTCCATTTATTTGTTTACCCCCAGAACTCTCTACTCTGGGCCACGTGTATTCTTTCATACATGGAGTGCCCATTGTTTCTATCAGCCCCATCTTTGGAAATCTGTATCTAGATATATTACCTCCTTCTATTCTGTATCTTATCGTTCTGTTTGACCGATTCCTACCGTGTACCGTGCACTACTATCGATTCTGCCTTCTTCAAATATAGGCCTACATTCTTAGTGCTCATTATTCCGACCCATTCCCTAGACCAGGGATTCTCAACCTTTTTGTGATTGAGAGCACCTTTCAGACTCCGGGGCAAGTGGGAGAGCACCATGCAAATTTAATAATAATAATAATAATAATAATAAATACACTCACCAGGCTAATGAGACCCTTGGCCCTGAATGTTACTCAGAATTTCACTAATATCTAAGGAGAACTCGCTTGCAGCCACACGTAAACAGTCCTCCAAATGTGAGTCATTTAATCTTGATCGTGCTTTGTTCTTGATGTATTTCATTAATGAAAAACATTTTTCACACAGGTAGGTTGTCCCAAACATCGCCAAGCATTTGAGAGAAGCATTTCGCAATGTCGGAAATTTCATTGTATCATTTGCACCCCAGAAATCTGTGATCCTTTCCTTTTCGAAAAGATATTTTAAGGCTTGAGAGGACTGGAGCTCTAATAATTCAAGTTCCGCGCGAGCAAGTTTGTGCTGTTGAATAATCTGAATTTTTCTGAGAGAGTCCACATTGAATTGAAATGGATTGAGCACCATATTAAACAACGGCTCACTTTCTTCGAGTACATGAAAACGTGTAGCAAACTCTTTCAACAGATCTTGAATTGCCAGAACGACAATTTTAGGACACTCCGAGTGGGGACGACCAAGACTCGAGAGTGTATGTGCCATTTCAGGAAAATGAACCAAGTCATTTTTACTTGCCGTCCCGAGGAATCTTTGTAACTTTGATCGAAAGGAAAACATAATTTCTTTCAGTTCACAAATTGTGTTTTTCTGACCCTGAAGACGTTTGTTCAGCTCGGTGAGATATTGAAGTAGGTCTACCATGAAAGCAAGATTGATCTTGAAATCATCCCCGAATATTTCTGGAAACTTAGTGACATAATAAATGGTTGGCAGAAATAAATGCTTTGATTTCTTCGAAAAATTTCCAGACCCTTGTAATTGCTTCCCCGCGACTTAACCAACGAACATCCGCATGTAGGATTAGTTCTGAATGTGGCGCTGATAAATCATGCAAGAAGACTTTTAGTAAGCGTTTATTCAGGGGTTTAGAAACCAAAAAGTTGATCAACTTAACTATCAGTTTTAACTGTTCTGAAATTTCAGGAACAGATATAAGATGACTGGCTAAGTTTTCAACGTGAATTAAACAATGATAGTGAACAAAGGGAGGAAAATGTTCAACATTTTTCAGAAGAGCGACAAATCCTTTATTTTTACCTACCATGGAAGGTGCGCCATCAGTAACCACACACACGAGCTTTGATAAGTCAATGCCATTAGGTTTCAGGAAATTCGCGATAGCGTTGTAAATGTCTTGCCCCGTAGTTGTACCCAGGAGCGGTAAAATTGTTAAAAAGAAATCTTCTACAATTCCCACATTATCTATACAACGTACAAAGCACGCCAATTGTGCTACAGAAGCAATGTCTGTCGATTCGTCAACAGCAAGAGAAAAATAACTACATTCAGAAAGTTTCTGGAGTGCTTTTTGTTTAATTTGAGCCGCGATGAGGTCAACGCGCCTGGGAACAGTGTCATTACTAAGTGGCACATTTTTTGCCGCATTAATCAAAACACTTCTGTATTTCTCAGGTAGGCTATACTTTCAGCGAGAGTTGTTACTGCGGAAACTATGCACTCCTTCACAATTTCTCCACTTGTAAATGGCATCCCATGCTGAACAAGTTTATGAGACACAGATACAGACACTTCGGTTGAAAGTTTGTTAACAGAACTATTAACATTAAATGAAAAAGACTTCTGTTGACGTTGGAGTTGTGATTTTAACTCTTTGATTTTATGTATCCTTGCATCTGATCCCGTGGGATATTGATCAGAAAACGCACCATGATGAGTTTCATAATGTCTTTGACAATTTGCTTTTCTGAAACCCGATAAAGGTGCATGACACAAAACGCAAATAACTCCGGTATTCTCGTCATTAGTGACCACCAAAAAATCTGTCTCCCAGTTACCTTGAAAAGAATACAGTTTCTTTCTTTTTGCTTCGCTACTTTTGTTGGAATCTTGGGTTGATGAAGAAGGTAACTTAGGTATCGATTCTTCACTACGTTTTCGTATTACAAATTTATCCATGTCTCTTTTTTAAGAACGTTCACAACACACTTCGAGGCGAAAGGAAAATTGCAAACTGACAATAATTACGCGTATTTCACAAATAACAGAACAGCAATACTACAACCAAAATACGTCACAAAACTGGTGTACACCGCTACACTAGTCACTCCAGTCACAAATGTCGCTCGTGTAAGTGGAAATGTCCACGCAGAAACATTCATTGGCAAATTTCGAAATTTCTATTTAAAATCTGAAAATTGATTGGTTGAGCTAAGTGTAAAATGCTACGTGACTATTTCTGTGAGAACGTGCTTAAAGCTGCCAAGTTTAGGGATTTCAGAGGCAATAAAATTGAAATATTTTGAATAACCGCTGCTTTTGAGGGTACTAGAAGTACGTGTTTAGTACGTGTTTAACAGCCCATTTACAAGATGAGACAACCTGGCGCCTACAGTAATAAACCCCTCGTAGGCGGCTTGCACAAACTCGGCAACTTTTACCTGCTCTGGTAAAATCAAACGCACGAATTCGGCAACTGTCCCAAAACCGTCCCCTGAGCAAACGCACGAACTCGGCAACTGGTGGAGAGGAGGGGAGTAAAGACCAGTTGCAGATTTAGGCAGTTTTGGCAGGCTCTTTAACCTAGCATGAGTTATATTGTTTCTAATTAATTTGACATCGTGTCTCGTTAGTGTGTCTAGGGTTGACGGTGACGGACTGTCACCTATTTCCTTCCGAATAAGCTTAGATGGTCTTTCGTCTAAGCTTTCACCTTTCCTTTTGAGTTTGAAATTGATTTCCTATTTATATCTTTTTATTGAAATGGGTCATGATCGTGAATACCTTCTAGGCGTGAGAATAAGTTTTCACTACCTAAAGTAAAAAGTTTAACACTATACTTAGAGTTTCTCCCACAGCACCTCCATCCACGTTGTTCTGTCCCTTTAACAAAGCGATACGGATTGAATTTAAAATTATTGCACATGAGGTGAACATTACCGAGCTCACTAAAAATAGTCTGTAACACATGCCTCTTCCATTTCTCAATATTTAATAAATAAATAACTAAATAAAATAAATATCACTTTAACAGCACGCCTAGAAAATTAACACAATCTATGCTACCATAAGTGTTAACTATTAGGTGTCACCCACCCGACTGACCTGTAAACGCCTCTCCACAGTGACTAATGCATTGCAGCAAGACTTGGCAAATCTAGCGGTATTGTCTCCTGTCTGTATTGCGATGACTCAAGGTCGCCTCAGAGAATCGGCCTTAGATGACCCAACCCCCTTGCTTCTGCTACCTGAAGAGAGAGTTGCCGAGTTCGTGCGTGGGATTAACTGACCTTTTTCCCCAACCTTATTTTTTGCTACGTAGAATTGCCGAGTTCGAGTCTGTTCCTCGTAGGCTGTCTCTGCCTTTTAAAGCTGCAAACAATAGAGTCGGTATCGGCTTGTAAACTACGGACAATTCCGGAAACCATTGCAAGTAGTGCTCTTAGAAGTAACAAAGGTTTCCAAACAGTATTCTGCTATACTCAGTTGTTGGTGGACAACAGCTGTACGGCCGGCTACATAGTTCATAATTGAAAATTAGGGGTCACTGTTGCTCGCGAGCACTTTTTTATACATCCATGATGAGCACCATTTTTAGTTACGCGAGCACTACAGTGCTCGCGAGCACCAGATTGAGAACGGCTGCCCTAGACTTAACAGTTAATAGAACAAGTGTATTGCCTCAGGTGTATATTTTCCACTGTGGTAAAGTTATTCTGCTGTGTTATTCACTTTCGTAATGTAAAAACGTTCTACATTTAAGTACAAACACATATCGTCGGCGTCGTCACCACCACCACCACCACCACTACCACTACCACCATCATTATCATGATACGACATCATCATTAATCGAACGAACGCTACCCATTCCTGATCTAAAATTCATCTTCATCCTGTTTTCAGGTACCGATGACTTTTTTTCTAACTTTCTGTATTCCAGTCATTCTGTTTCACCAACTTTGTCACCACTTATTGCAAAACTGCTAGTCGCTTCGCCCTTGACGAGGCCTTTGTGTGTTTCGACCATCTTCAGGTCTCAAACTATCGTACTGACAAAATTAGTGTTAAGAAGACTGCTAATAAAATCTAACTTGAATGTTTCATATATTTCTGGTGGTTCTAGTTCTAGAACTTGCTATGGAAGTCTAATGCCTTTGCTATAATTATAGTATTATACTATTATACATTATTATAGTTATTATTATAATGTAGAATTATTATATTATATGCTATTATAATATTATATTATATGATATGCTATTATTATATTATAGCTAGAATTATAATACTCAGCATATATTTACGTCATTAACGGTTGTAAATCCTTTTCATTGTCGTTTTTAAGTAATTTTCAACGGTGTCTACATTGATATAAATTAGCTAATAGGCCTACTTCTTCAATTTTTCTCAGTTTACTTATAAAACACGACCAACGAGTCGATACCAAAACTATGTCGGAGGAATCTGTTGAATCGACTCGAAATAAGATGTTAACTTGATTAAGCCATATATATTAAGGATTTACGTAAAATCCATACACTAAGACTAGCCTAATAGGTTATTACAAAGAGCAGATCGTTAGTTTCTGTATTGTAACGCGTAAATTGCAATTAGAACTCGTATAAATCGGCTCACGTTTGTCGTAGGCTTACATTATCTGTGAAGATAATTAATATCTGCGACCGACCTCAGTAACAGTGCCATATTAACCGCTTCTTAAAGCCTACGATTTGAGGCAGGACAACCAAAAACAGCAAAAATGAAAAGTACGTAGTTTGATAACTTTAAGGAAAGTGCAACACTCGATCGACAGAAAAATCAGGCGCCGATTTCTAGATTAAACAGCGACACTTGTACAGACGTGATGAACGAAAGAAAGGGGGGTGTTCAATGGTGGCAACTTGATCTGGTTGCTAGGCAACGTTTGTCACTAAACACTCAGTATACAGTTAATGGAATACAGTCAGTAGGAAACGTTCTAGATAGTATGATTTCTTAGTCTCTGAGCTATGTAGAGAGTACATACGGAGAAGATTAGTCCGAGTGTTCCTCGGACAGGTTGCCAAAATAGAAAGTTTCTAGAGAACGACATATAAGTTTACTTCTTATTAGTACCTACTCGAGAAAACCGTAGTGAAATGTACATTTTTTATGAAATCTTGTAAAATTTTCCAAATATCAAAACTGACTGATTAACGTTGTCATCGATTTTACTAAAATTGCTTCGACTTTAAAACAGCGTTCAGACATTTAAAAACCAGTGTCATAGAAAAGGGGCCAGTTATATGGTAAAATGACGTAGAAACAATGTAGCCTAATAGAATAGGCGTAACTTGAGGAAGGATCTACAGAGGAAACGATGAGTCTCTCTACAATGTTCCCTGTCTAAGTGGTGTGTAAGCCGGAGTTTTAGTTCACGGCATTTAGAAAGTGTTCTCATGTGAGACCTCTCTAGAGCAGTCATGAGCGGCTCATGTGACGGCCGCGGGTCGCGTGTGATCCTCATTCCCTCTCAATGCGGCTCGCGCTTCGGTTCATAAAATTGTTTTCTTTTTTATAGTGTGTGTGTGTTTTAATAAAGTCGGTTCATAGATGAGTAATTTACAAGAGATCTGATCTTGTAAAAACCGTGCATAATTTTTATCACAAAACGAATAATAATAATTATAAGACTTAGGTCGGACAATTAGATCTACCTAACGATGGTAACTAATTATTAATGTAACTAATAACAATGTCCGACCTACCGGTTCTGATAATGTTCACGTACCATCGTAACCGGTTTAAAGACCGTACGAGTAATAGTGTTTCGTCAACAGATCTGAGCAGTCTTTCTGATTGGCTGTGACTAGTGGAGGCGCGTAATTATCATGAAAATCGACAGCTCATCATCATCGTACAATGACTGCTTGCCTTCGCGCTTTATAGTTTGTCTCCGCTATGGAGACTGTAAGGTTTTTGTTCAGTTTGCAGAGTTCAGAAACTGTGAAGATCACTTTTTAGCAGGGGGGAACCTAGGATTTCATTTCGGGGGGGGGGGGGAGAATTTTTTCAAACACACATCGTTTTCTTAGAGTATTTTTTTTCTCATATTATAATGGAAAATCATACCAACAAATTAAAACTAATGGATAAATAATGGCTGTAATTCACTAATTTCATAAAAATCAATTAATAACATACAGCTTGACTTGGAAGCCTAATACCTTTCTGTGGAATATAAATACTTTAAAGAGAACGTTAAAATTAAGAAAGTAAATTTTGTGTGTTTGTGTTGTAGGATTAACACATGCAAGAACACGACAAATTTTAAATGAACGTATGTTTAAATTTACAATATTTTGTTTCTTAGAGCTAGGTAGAGTCTATTACAACAACCCATGTCCATTATGAAAAATAATGTTAAGAAATTAAAACTCATTCACATTATGTGCTTTGTGATTGAAGTTATCAACATGTAACATTAAGTTAAAATATAATAAGATGTGTTCTTATTTATCGTAACCAGCGGAAAAACGTATAGTATCCTATTCACTTTCAAGCCGACTTCTTTTCACTTTTCACCATTTCTTTCAACATCTGTTATATTTATTACTGAGTATAAGGTCTATTACTGTAGCTTATGGAAAAGTTAAACTTGTCATTGACCCGAATAGTAATTTTTTTAAACATTTAAAAAAACATAACAAGTTTAAAATTTTTTAAATTTTGTTCGTATTTCGGGGGGATATGTCCCCCATGTCCCCCTAGGTTCGCCCCTGCTTTTCAGTATTGACCGCACCATTATCGTCTTGTGATATTGCGAAGATAAAGGAGAGCATTCAAATCACACTGATAGAAACGCAACGCGATTCTGTACTCAAGCAGTGGGCGTCCCTCGATAAGTTTCTCATTTACCATTCGATAGTATCTACTCGAGAAAACAGTAGTAAAATGTACATCTCTTATAAAATCTTTTAAAACTTTCCAAATATCAGAACTGACTGATGAATGTTTGCCATGAATTTACTAAAATTGCTTCTACTTGATAACAGCGTTCAGACATTGAAAAACCAGTGTCAGAAAAGGCGCTACTTATATGAATAAAAGACATAGAAGTAATGTAGCGTAATTGTAAAATCTATTGAATCATTAAGAAAAAAAAATCAGTTGATATTTGACTGTGTGCGCGCGTGTTGCCCGATTTGCATTGTTTCTGAGTCACCGAGTTGTGCGCTAAGTCCGATTTGACCGACTGTTCTAGACCTTGCGTAGGGGGTTTTGCTGTGGCCTACCATGCAGTTTTCAAGTAGCATTTTTCGTTTAAATAGGCCCAAGTTCTTTTAGAAGGAGTGCATCACTAGCGTTTGCTCCTTGCCTACTGGTTTTTCGGAAGTAGTGGGCTCAGTTGCCGATGACGTGATAAGCCTACTCCATTAATGCTTTCCTCTAATAGGCCTACCAAAGGTACGTAAACGTTTCGTCTAATTTTGCGTGCCGACCTTTCACATTTCCTTGTTAGGCCTAAGCGGTTTGCAGTTATAATTTTTCCACATGTATTCTCTTAAACATTTAAAACCATTGTTAGAAGTATCATGACTTACGGCTCAGAAGTTTGGACTACTAATAAACACACAAGAACAAAATTAATAACAGCAGAGATGGAGTTTCGGAGACGTTCGGCAAGAGTATCCAGACGTGAGAAAATTAGAAGTGAAGTTGTTAAGGACAGAATGAATGTGAAAAATTCAATTACTACAAAAAAATTACAATGGTATGGACACACGAGAAGAATGCCACAGGAAAGATTGGCAAACAGAGTTATGGAATGGACCCTACCAGGAAGAAGGAAAAGAGGAAGACCACCTATCACCTGGATAGAAGAAATTCAGACTATATTGAGGGAACGAGAAATTGAAGAAGATCTTTGGATGGACAAGCAGCAGTGGAAGATGAGAAGTCAATCAATTCTGTAATCTTTGGTTCCGGAAAATGTGTAAACATTGTACAGCCGGAATAATAATAATAACATTCTCTTAAAGACTTCGCCAGTAGGCCTACTTACACTCTATTCTTCCGTAAAATCTTCTTCATTGTTATACACATAAGTGTATTTTCTAACATTCTAACTTCCACAATCCATTGCAGCCATCTTTAAAGGAAGTATTTTTTTTTGTGACCTGTCACCGTTACAAGAAACGTAGGCCTATATTTAATTGTTTTCGAAACGCTCTTACTGCCTGCAGCAGCTCGTTTTCGGCGTTTTCCACTTTCACGAGTTTGCAGTTTCGTGATAGTCTCGAGGGTCACGTTTATTGCAGGCCTATTCTGCACTTTCTGGCCCCAACGTATCACTTTTAGCCGGTTTCATTATTCCTTCTCTCCAATTTCTCTACGCTTCGACATCTACTCTGATGTCTTTCACAGGCAGAAAAGTAGAGGAAAAAATATATTGAAGAAGAAAACTTAATCGCAATCCGAACAGCCAGCGACACCGAAAAATGTATCTTTTATATAACTGTGTAATTTTATCGTAATCAAAGTACGATATCCTTATATAACGATTTTAGAGCCTGAAAATGTTACGTTAGATACGATATCTATGTAATTGTGTTCGACACATACAGAGCATTTATGAGGGTTTGATTAATATTAGACAGTAAGCAGCCGTACCGATACCGTTGCGTAATTTAACAAAAGGTTGCAATAAAAACTGTTACAGCACTAACGAATTTGTACGGAACGCCTCTTATATAACGCCGCGCATTGTTAAAAACTTATTGTTAACTATAATCACTGGTTATGTAAACTCTTAAACCGCTCATCACATCGTTATGTCAGAGGTACTGTATTACATCTTGAGTGTCTTCAAGAAAAAAAAAAACAGAACGTAGAACTTTTATAAACAGCGAAACATTAAGTTAAAAAAAATGAAAATACAGTATTTTAGAATTCATATCTCTTCGTATTATCTGAACAAATAGAGAGTGAGCCGAAAGTCGGTTGACTTTTAATAATTTATATTATTTTTTTTTAATAACTTATCCTAACAAAGGTAGCCTAATGTCCGGTCATTAACTAAACACAATTTTTGTCGACATTTCGACACTCTATCGTAATTTATTTTCAATATCAGGACTTGTATGCGGGTAGTATAGATACAATTTATACACATATAACAAGTCTTAATATTGGAGTATAATTAGTCTTATTATATAACATATAACATGGAGTATAATTCTTCTTCTTCTTCTTCTTCTTCTTCTTCTTCTTCTTCTTCTTCTTCTTCTTCTTCTTCTTCTTCTTCTTCTTCTTCTTCTTCTTCTTCTTCTTCTTCTTCCAGAGCAGTACAGCCCAACATGGAACTTGGCTTCGCCTCCACTCATCACTTTTTTCACCTGCCAGGCGTCTGATTCTCATCCTTTCTAAATCTGCTTCCACCCCTTACAGACATCGTCTTCTCGGCGGCTAGTAGCCAACATACTTCGCTGATTGACGTCAATGCAGGCTAAGTACAGTACTACTGTCGTGAATCAGGAAAGCAATTTTGCGAGCCGGGAATCTGTTCCCCTCGTCCTGTTAATTCTCACACTGGTTAGCATTATCAAACAGTTGGCCTTCTCTACGTGATGTAATTAGCCTACTGTTCATCGGTGCGTTTTCAATTATTATTAGAATTAAATCGATACGAAGTAGGCTACTGTTATCACTACACTCGTTCATTAGTTTAACCAGTATTTTGTAAATTTTATACGTAATTGTCGCAACAAATGATAAAACAAATTTTATTCCATTTAAATTTGAATTTACTTGTCTTCTGTCATCTTATTCACACGGTCTTTCAATTAACGCCAGCATTTATAGGTTTTATTGGGAATAGGCTAGCCCCAGTTCCACTGGAATGGCTTCGTTTCCCTATCTTCTGTACGCGTGGGGTTGCGTGAAATTCAGTTTTGTTACTTTAATAAGACTTATGCCTCCCTGCATTACAACCCTAGATTAACTACTGTATAGCATGTTAGTGTAATATAATGTAATCTTCGTGAAATTTTAACTGAGTCCGTTCTGGTTTTCCTCTGAGATCTCTTCTCTACATCTCGTACATTCAAAACTAAGGCCATACACAGTGATTCAATATAGTAGCCTACATATTGTTTAACGGATCATCGTTAATGAACAATTTTGATCTTATTGGATGCCTACACCATAAAATGCCACCCTTCTCGTTTTGTTTGGCAACATTTCTGTATTGTAACACAGGTTATTAAGTTAGGCCTTATTATAGTAGTGAATAAAGTAGCGTACCTAGACCACTGGAGGGCCCCCTACCATAAGACGGGTGTTTATATTTCAGTTTATCTGTGAGTAATACATAGCAAAAAACACATTATTGTTACATATTTATTGTCTAATGACTGTCTTGATACATCTGGTTAGAAACTTTATAAGAAATTATAGTATCATAATGTTTGAAACAAAAATCCACTTCATATTGTGAATACAAAGTTTAAAGAAATAATAGAAGTAGTCTTATTTATAGACTGTATTAAATCTATTACAATACTTTATAATATATAGTAAACGTATATACTGCAAAACAAGTTTATCATTGCTGCAAGTAATAGCCTACTTGGCAATTTTTTTTTCAAGTTAGCAGTTTTAGTGCAAATAAGATGAACTTTCTAAAGTGGCCTGCCGTTTTCTAGTTTTGGCATCAGAAAATTCGAGTAACTGACCCGATTTCCGCACTCCGAATTATCCACTGTTCGGTAAAAATTCTGATGAGAGATTTTAAATAAATCACTTTGTTGGTGATCTGAAATATTAAGTATTGTTCGGTGGGTGTAATCTCGTTTAGCGTAGGCCTACATGTTATCGTCCGGTATTTCACTCCGCCGTTTACGTTTTCGTACCGAGGCACGGCCTTCTTGAGTCGCTGCCGCTGCCATTGCCGTCCGTGCTTTTGGGGTTCAGTTTGCGACTTCCGACTGCGCGGTGAGGCATTGACGCCAGGTACAACTAACGCTTCTTTTTTAGTATGAATATATTTCTAATAATAAACTTAGATTTATAAGTTTTTTTTTAATATCTCTAAAAACGTTATGAAGTAGGGTTGTATGGTAGATTCCAGAATAATATGAAAAAATCTTTGGAATCGATTGATTAAGTCCTGGACCTTTCCTAGTATTGCGTTTCAGGACGTGACAATAGAACATTTGCAAATTAATTAAAAAATTTACCGAAAAAACTTCCAAATCTGGAGGCCGCCTACTAAGTGAGGCACGGGGCGGTCCGAATTCAGCTGCTGGCTACAACAATTGAATAGACTTCAGAAGTGTATGCGGTCAAAACTAGAGTGCAACATTTAGTAGGCCTATAAAACTTTACATTTGAATGAAGTAACAATTTTCGGTTTGGATGTGCCTTAAAAATAAATGTCTACTTGTGATGTTGTTCGGAATAGCCTAATTGACGCGGGTCGCGTTAGTGACAGTGTTGTACGATTAAGGCGTAAACTCGCTGTGTAACTAGTGGCGTATCTAGACTTTGGCTTTGGGATGGATCCGAGGTCGGGTCGGATCATACAAAAAAAACACACACACACACAATTTAAGACTAATTAACATTACTGTCTTTAAAGTGGCTGAAAAACGCGCGATAACATCCTCGAATGAGTCCCATTAAAGTAAACGGTAATAACACAATTAGGCCTAAGTACGTGTTGTTGAAAGATAGACCGCTATTTATTGACGGAATTGATTTTCTTATATTTTATACTACGAATACACACCCTAATGCTGTGTAATAAAGCTCTCTCTATATTTAAGAAAGAGCTACCACTATATTAGTGTACACAGCTGAAAAAAAAATAAAATAAATAAAGCAGCTTAAAATTAAGAGAGTAACAGAATTCGCCAACTTTTTCGACCCTCTGGGAGGGGGTTCCGGTCCAGTTCGCCCCCTCCCGTAAATACACCCCTGGACGACACAGGTACGAAAGAAATCTACCATTATCATCGTCATCATCATCACCATCATGATCATGATGATGATCATGAGAGGGTGATGATACTTATGTTTTGTTTAATGGATTCACCGTTATTAATGACTGCGTGCTTCAGACCCAGTTTTTCATATTTTCACGAAAATAGTTTTTGTGAAGGCTACGTTTGAGCTGCCTTATTTCATACTTTTGTGTGGGTTTTCTTTTCTCTTTTAATTTCTTGGGTTGTACTATCTCATATGGAACTGATATTGCTTGGGATAGTAAGCTAACATTTAGACGTATCTGTGGAACGATTCATAGGTACCTGAAAAATGAAACACGGAAGGATACCCGAATGAAATTTTATAAAACAGTGGCTGTCCCCACATTGGAAGTCACGTATAGTTCTCCATACCGATTTTTTTATAATGCATGACTAATATAAAGTGTTAAAGTGATGAATTTTTTACTAACACTGTGGTATGGGTTGATTCACAAACACTGCTTATAAATTTTACTAATGTACGAAAACGATTAATTTAGCATGTTACTGTATTATGTATTTGCCTGTAGTAAGAGTGGTCATATGATGTAAATTTAAGCGAGAATAGTATCCGATGTATTACAGTTCATAGAACCGATCCTACTAACTTACGTGCACAGTAAATACATACTGCCTACTGTACGTACTGTACAGTACTCGACTTTCGAATAATTCGGGCTTCGAACACGTTTTCGAGAAAGCGTTATGTTCGAAAGTCGAAGACATTCTGTATCATGCACTCCTTTCCACCGGTCTGAAAACTGAGTCGTTTGCAGCTTACTTTAATTCGCAGCGTGTCATTTTGAATGGTGGATAAGAAGAGAAAGAAGAGAAAGAAGAAGAAGAAGAAGAAGAAGAAGAAGAAGAAGAAGAAGAAGAATAAGAAGAAGAAGAAGAAGAAGAAGAAGAAGGTGTAGGAGGAGGAGGAGAAGAAAACGCGTACAGGTATTTACTCTGTGATTAGATGTAAACGCTGTATTGCGTGCTAATGCATGTTAATGTTGCTCAGCTGACCTTAACATGTGCGCCTGGTAGTTGGCGTTTATATTGTAAACATGCCTGCGATGTTGTGCATTGCTTTAACTCACGCATAACATTACAGCGTGCGCAGTCACGAGACCTACTCACTACGTTCTCATTACGTATTTACACATCGTTCGTCCGCAAACAATCGAACAGATAATAATAAACGTAGTTTGCGTTAGGTAAATAACTACACGCTCTTTTCCTTAATTAATCTATGGTAAGGATCGATAACGTGGACAGTAAAACGCGGCTCGACAAGATTTTAAGTTACCGTTGTTGTTAGTATGGGTAGGCTGCTATGTTGCTATTGTGCTACTTAAAGATTTTGTCACAACATATCGTATGTTCATCTCTTTCCTGTCCGTTGTGGAATGTTAAAACTGAAATCAGTGTGTTCAACGAAATATAAAGTCATGTTCACTATGTAATAACATATAACTTATAATCACATACACTCTGTAATGATAATATAGGCCTAATTAGCGTTGACTAATAATTTTATTTATTTTTATTTTTTTAAATGTTTGTTTATTTGGGGTGAAATTATTACGGAAGTTTCCACAGCGATTTGTTTTCGTTTAACTAAGTTATGGTACTTAAGCAGCTACTTAGGGTACTTAGTTCCTGATACTCCTGTGATCAGTAGGCCTATATATTGAAACAAATTTAATTTGTGTGGTTTTGTAGTAAGGATTTACAATCTCTTGTACAATATTGTTTTATTTTGTTTATTCTCTCTTCGAAGCTGATGCAAATTAATTTTGTGGAAGGCTGGGAATCGTATAAAAAACCTGAAGTTATTTTACGCAAAAAAATAATTTATAATAAATTTTACTATTATTACTATTACGGCTAATCCTATAACAACAACAACAACAACAACAACAACAACAACAACAACAACAACAACAACAACAACAACTACTACTACTACTACTACTACTACTACTACTACTACTACTACTACTACTACTACTACTACTGCTACTACTACTACTGCTGCTAGTAGTAATAATTATTGTAGTAATAGTAGGTAGTATTTATAGTAGAAATTATTGTAGCAATCATAATACTAACAATAATTATTGTAGTTTTAGCAGTTTGTAGTAATAAGTATTAGTAGTACCTTTCTTTTTTTCGAGGAGGGGGGGGGAAATGCTTACGCAGCATGGGGCGTAACGTCGTGCGTATCGGAGTGTGGGGTGTGCGCCCTACCTCTGTTCTCCTAACAACAGTCATACTAACACATGTGATAACTTCTGTTGCGGCTGTTGAAGTTATTTATATAAGTGTTGCTTTTTTTTTCCAG
This sequence comes from Magicicada septendecula, assembly GCA_034769895.1. Lineage (NCBI taxonomy): Eukaryota > Metazoa > Arthropoda > Insecta > Hemiptera > Cicadidae > Magicicada > Magicicada septendecula. The sequence goes on from CM068369.1 coordinate 570,607,227, forward strand.
CGGTTTAAACTACCTTGTCCCCGCACCACTGGTGGGGACTACGGCCTAATAGCCCGGTGACAACTCCGGCCGTTGAGCGTTTGCGTTCACTTATTCACCTGAAATTGTTGAACTTTTTGGAAAGTGTCGTAGTACGAATTCTAGAGGGACTGAATATTAATCAATTTCCACCAACCTACTAATGGTAACAAAGAATTCACTACGGGTAACGTCTGGGATAGTAACAAGGCGCCATCTACACGCCGTAGTACGCACACAAAACATGATTCAGAGGCAGATGACGTCAGAAATGTATCTGAAAGTACTAAGTAGTAGGGTACAGATTGATTCGCTGTAGGCCTACAGTATATGATAAATTAAGACTTTAATAGGGACGAAAAATGTGGAAAGGAAACTTAAATAATAATAATAATAATAATAATAATAATAATAATAATAATAATAATAATAATAATAATAATAAGAAGAAGAAGAAGAAGAAGAAGAAGAAGAAAAATCCATACTCGAGGAGTTTTGAGTAAGTAATAGGCTAACAAACATACGTATTCATAGGTCTGTTAGATTACAGATTTGACAGGAAGGGAAGTTTAGAGGTTTCCGGTGAAGTAGAGTCTTCCAGATAAGTGAGAGAACAGCTGCGGGTATGTAGCCTACAAGTAGAAAATAATACCTGGGACGATTGATAGGGTATGAAATACCCAGGGTCGCGATTGTCTGCAATACTGTTGGAGAAATAAGCCAAGAACGGATGAATAAACGGTGGGTATACACGATGTTAAACGGAAGGATGCAGACCGGACAAAATTAACAGGAACAAGAAGAAGAAGAAGAAGAAGAAGAAGAAGAAGAAGAAGAAGAAAAAGAAGAAACCTAACGTGTTTCTTGTATTTATTTATTTTGGATTTAACATTCTTGTCGGCTTCTTTCGCACTAATATCTTTTACATAACACACAGGCGCTCACTCGCCCACATAGAAATTATATATTTTCCACGTGTGAACAAATATCTTGCGTACAAAATGTCATAGGTCTCTCGCGAACGATATCAAAGACATCGAGTTCAGAGAACGAAATCGTTACCTGAAACGTTCGTTTCTAAAAATAACCTCGGCGTAGTACGGATCAACTGCACAAGTGTGTGTGTGTGTGTGTGTGTGTAAGATTTACTGTGCGTATATCATATCAGACTTCAAGGCGTCTTAATTTCGCTCCGTTTTCCTGCGCGGCGCGTTACAAAACGTGTGTAGCCTACGTTATGATTACGATGACGTATATACGACCGCGCGCCTTATCTTCATCCCCTTGACATCACTGCATCACGGTTTTCCTTCTTCATCCCTCTACGTTACCGTTGTGTGTGTGTGTGCCGGCTTAAGTAAGTCTGTTACGCAATAAAGCTTATTTCTTAGAAAGAAATTTTATTCCGCAAGACGAAGAGTAACGCTCGCTCCTCGCTCTGTTATATTAGTGTGCGCGTGTGCCTGTGTGTATAAGGATAAAAAAAAAATCCCTGGTGAGATGTTGAAAACTTAAAAAAAAAAAGAAAACAGTTTACCGTGTGCTTTGTGATGCATACTAAGACTCAAGAAGCCGCTGGGGCTAAGTCTGAAATCCGTGTCAGTTCGTACGAGTTCACGCATATCTGAGCCAGCAACAACGCTTTGCGCGCGCTCTTTCGCTCTACTCCGCCGCCGCCGACACACACCTTCTCCCCATCTGTTCCTATAATATTTCACGCGTCTAAGCAACCGTGTACGTACGTGTTTGAGTACATTTTCTTTAACATTTCATTCACATTTTGCCGTAACCGCTGCTGCCCTAGGTGTCCTAACTAGAGGTGCGCCGATATACCTTGGAACGATATTCTTGTGGAACGGATATAACAGTGACTGAAAAGTTGAAATACCTGTTCCGATTCAACAATAACTGAAAGTCGAAATACCCGTTCCGATTACTCGCGGCCTCGCGGTTCCGAGTCGCGGGACCCCCTACGCAGCTAACGAATAAACGAGTACTACGAGTATTACGAGTACACGAGTACAAAGTCACTGTTTGTTGTTGAATACTTCATTCTGCGCATGTGCCGATAGCAATACAAGTACGAAACGAAGCAAAACAGCGAGGTTCAGACTATCTCTATGCCAAAGAGACGAAGCTGTTTTTAATAAATGAAAAAATGTATACTGATGTAACATTTATTCTCGTCTGTTATACAGATATCTAATACAGATTATAACAAATTATATATTATACTAGTCACCAACTTGTAAATTTTGAAAAAGCGAATTATATTGTGTTATAAGTGTTATAACCTACAGAGTAGGTAGCTGATAGGCCATATAGTACTTTATGTTAATGTGATTTCGGAGATGATTTTAACTTCACTGCACATCTCACGTAAATCATGAGATTGTTGTAACACTTGTGTCTTACTGTTATGTTTTTATTGTATGTTTCTGATGGTTTTTGACATTATTTCTTGCGCTATTACGTGCACTCCAAATTTCATTGCCTGAGTTTCGCAACAGATTTGTCTAACCAAAATGGAATCAATAATTTAATATTAAGCCTATGTCAGTTTGTTTACTCCTATTGAAAACTTAAATTAGTATTCCCAAAGGAAGATAGGCCTATAAATTCTCTTGTTTCTTATTTTCTATTAAACATAACAGATTAATAAAGTCACAGTGTAAATTAACACTGTCAATACTTTTAGTTTCAATTTATTTCTTATAATAAATTATATAATACAGGTATGTGTATAATAAGTAGGTATATAATAACAAGTATTTGTACGTGTTATTTTTGGAACGGTTTCGTCCGTACCTGTTATTTTCAAATACTAGTTTAGCACACACCTCTAGTCCTACCTAGGATGGGCGAATTCGGTCACTTCAGTGAACCCGCTCAGTAATATACATCTCAATCATCGAAGTGATTCGATCTTTAACATTCGATTATTCGATCACTATTCAGCTTGTTCACTTAGCTTCTATTGTTTGTACCCTATTCTTTACGTCAGTAAAGTTCCTACAAATAATATTTTAAACTGTAAACAAAGTAAGATTCGTCCGGGTCCAAGTTTTTTAACATGATAATGTTTTTAAGCGAGGGGTCATTCCACAAAAAATGTAACGTCATCGAAAAATGTAACGCTTCCACACTTTCGATTCCCCACAGTCTAGAAATCTTCGGTCTCTGTCGTTTTAACATTATAATGTTTGTTATACAGTAAATATATTTGTTATATAGTAAATATTTGTTTCAAATATGCACATTATACGTTTCAAAAGCCTAAAAACATTATCATGCTTCGATGTTTCGGTTTCGTCGAAATTTTTTTCATGTGATTAAGCTCTTAAACTTCAGTCAGTCTCTTCCACGAGTCTATGAAGCTTCCGCAAAATAATGTTTGATATTTTATTTTATCACAACATAATTGTCTAGCTAAAAAATAGATGTCACTGATTTCAAATTGTTTTTATGAATGAAACAATTGGAAAGTTATGTAAATATATTAGGCTAATAACGAACTAAGTCCAAGTAAAGGATTTAAAAAGTATTCACCCCGATGTATCAGCATGTAAGTATACTTTTTTGTTTGTTTGTTGTTTTTTTGTAAGACCGAGAAGCATAAAAAGATCCTGAATCATGAGTAATTGAAATAATTAATATTTATTTTATTTAAGAACTGCTTTTCCATTATATATCGTGTTTACGAAAACTGGCGACTACTCGAGTCGCAATTGAATGAAATGAGTGGCAGAGACTGTTTGCGATAACTCGACTTAACTCGTCTGTTCAATGATCGAATCTTTCTCTGACCGAAATGAAAGCCAGAGGCGGAATGCAGCGGAGTCCGCTTGCGGTGTCTCGTTCACTGATCGACTCAGAAACTGACCGAGATTGAGACACATAAAGCAACCGATCGGAATCACCAACTGACCAAGACAGAGACCGAAAGGACCGAGGTTAATTAGAAAGCCGTCCTAGCGGAAATTGCATGAACTATCTCAGATAGGTCATCCGTGATGGTATTACGACTCATCTTTTAAAAGATCGATTCGATCAGTGCATTACCTGAACGATTCGATCAAAGTGATTCGTTCAATCCTGAATGACACACATCTCTAGTCTTAACGCTAACACCTTAAACCTTAGTCCGGGAAAGTTAGACATAAAAAGACGGAATAAGCGAACTTTTTTACTCTGAGATTTTTTTATAGAAAAGTGTAGGTTTTGAGGTCAGAAAACATATGTCACACACGCAACCACCAGCAACATACAGCGTTTTGAGATATAGATATATATATATATATATATATATATTATACCTTAGAATTAGAAGATAACAATAGTATCAATTTTTTAGACCTTACAATAACAAAATGCAATAATAAATTAGACTTTGGTATTTTTCATAAGCCTACACATACAGATATGACAATACACATTACTTCCACACATCCATACTCACATAAATTGGCTGCTTTTCACAGTTTTATCCACAGACTAGTTAGTATTCCGTTATCAGACTCAAATTTCCAATCAGAACTTAACATTATTAAACAAATAGCTGTCAACAATGGTTACCAACCTAGCCTCATAGATCACTTGTTAAACAAAAAATTTTATTCACAAGCTTTAAAACTAGTTTACCCTCCCTCAACACAGATTAAAAGATATCACACTCTCACCTACATAGGTTCTGCTTCTGATAATATTGGTAAATATTTCACACAAAGGAATGTAAATATAGCTTTTAAGACGCAGTCTTCTTTGGGAAAATATATTAAAAATAATAAGAGTAAAACAGATAAACTGCAAAAGTCTGGTGTTTACAAATTATCCTGTGGGTCTTGTAATAAAGTGTATATCGGACAGACAGGTAGATCTTTCGAAAAAAGAATGTATGGTCACAATTATAGTTTTAGATATAATGATGGCAAATCAAATTATGCAAATCACTTGTTAGAAAAAGACCATAGTTATAATGACAATTTTGAAATTTTACATTTATCTGATAAAGGTCCAAAGCTTGATTTATTAGAAACCCTTGAAATTAATAAACACAAATATTTAAATGTATTATTAAATGATCAGTTAGATCTAAATACTTCGCCTCTGCTTAATTTGTATAAATAGACTTGGTATATGTTATGTTATATGTTTGTGTAATGTGTATAAATCTTATTGACACGAGATTACTATCGCTCTCTATACAACAGCACTTGTATTATATTTTATATTCTGTATCGTTTGTACGAAAATTAGTCAGCTTATACCATCTGATGAAGGCACTGTGTTGCCGAAACAGCTGTCATGGTTTTATAATTTTTAATAAATTGACGAGTGGAAATCACAAAAACTATTTTATGGTTTTATTTTTTACTATAATTTATGATTTTTCGCGTTTTTTGACCAAAAACTGCCAATATCGCAATGAAAATGCATTTTTTTGTAAAAAAGTTTCAAATAAAAGTTGTTCAAAATTAAATTTCCTACGAAATTGCTTGTATGGAAAAGCGGAATTGCTCCCGTAAAAGCGGAAAAAACCGCATATATATATATATATTTTTTTTTTCTAAAAGAACTACAGATTATGTGAAAATTAATGTTTTGGAGCTAAAATGATGGTCAATTCATTTTTAAATAACAAAAGTGAATTAGATAAAAGAAAATTGCGGAAAATTCTTGGAAAATCTTATATAGTTTTCCGAGGTTTGAATATTTATGAGCATCAAACGTATCATTTTATAGGTTTTCGAGGGTGTACATTACGAATTAATTATGCGCTTTTTAATATTTTCCAGAAAAATCTGTTTTCTTTGAAATTGTTTTTTTACTTTGAATATTAAAAAATAAAAATTTGTAATATAATGAAATTGAAAATTTAAATTTGATGACAATAGGAAAGCAATTTTCTGGAGCTGCAAAGGTATAATAAAAAAAAATGTTATATCAATATTTAATATGAAAAAATGACTTATTTATTATTATAATTTTTTAAATTTATTTATAATTAAAAAACAACTTTTTTTATATATTATTTTTAACAATTTGTTATGGACTTCCATATCTAGATTCCTTATGTAAAACTGCTTCATCGCTGTCGCATTCTTCGTCTTCTTCGTTATTTTTCTTTATTATTATTATTATTATTCTTCTTTTTGGCTCCAAAACATTAATTTTCACATAATCTGTAGTTCATTTAAAAAAAAATATATATATACATGTGGTTTTTCCGCTTTTACGGGAGCAATTTTGCTTTTCCATACAAGCAATTTCGTAGGAAATTTAATTTTGAACAACTTTTATTTGAAACTTTTTTACGAAAAAATGCATTTTCATTGAGATATTGGCAGTTTTTGGTCAAAAAACGCGAAAAATCATATATATATATATATATATATATCTCAAAACGCTGTATGTTGCTGGTGGTTGCGTGTGTGACATATGTTTTCTGACCTCAAAACCTACACTTTTCTATAAAAAAATCTCAGAGTAAAAAAGTTCGCTCATTTTTGCCTTATTTTCCTGGACTACCTGTAAGACACGCGCCTGAGTAATGTCGTATTTCTACTTCTCTGGTGCTCTAGGCCTGTGTGAGCCTTGGCTTCCAATAAGACATGTTTCATTTGGTCATTCTGTAATTTTGTAGGGCTGTACACAGCGGGGCGGAATTAGTCGACTCATCCCTCGAGTTGAAGTAGCTCGTGCAGCGCACTTGGGCCTCATTTGGTGAGCTTAGATTTTATTATAGAATTCACTAAACCTCTGCATCAGTAAGCACGTACGGGCGCTCGCTCGCTCACACACATAAACTAATAAGACGTATATATATATATATATAAAATTTATTTAATATTTATAATTTCTTTACCTCAAGATGTTATTTTCCTTATTAGGAACAGGTTTTGGGAATCCTGTTGTTCCGATCCTCAGCCTAGGAACAATAAGATTCCCGAAACATGTTCCTAACAAGGGAAAAAAAATTTTTAGGTAAATAAATTATAAATATTAAATAAATTATATATACATCAAGAAATAGACTGTAGCAAAACGTGTTTGAATAGTGCAACGGTTCAAATTTAATTATAACTAATAAGGATATGGTGAGTGTGTAAAATTTACAAACACGTCTATTATGGAGGAGATGAAAAATTATTTATTATACACAAGAATACGTATAGTGTTTTAAGATGTATATTGTATTACAAATTGTCATGCATTTATATTTGAAATAATAGTTTTTATTGTTCGATAATATATCGATTTTACTTGGTTGATGCTACGTCCTCCGTACGTGCAATCCTCCCCTTGCTATCGGCGCTCCCGTCCTGGTGTCCTCTTCTTCAGCGTCACTCCTTCCTGGCGTCCTCCTGGTCCTGGCATCCTCTTCGTCTTGTCGTTCTCTTCGTCTTGTCGTCCTCTTCTACAGCGGGTTGATCCAGCGGCGATATCTCGAACAGTCTCCTTGGTGTTTAAGTCTAACTGTTAACATCAATTAGACTCTTCACAAATTGTTAAACTCACAATGATTATTGTTTTTACTCGAACCGTTTATTATTAATTAATTTGTTAGATTTTATCAATCTCAGGGTAAATACGGGTATTATTTGAATGCGGTGTATTAGTCTTACACCTTCCAAGAAATCTTGAAGTGTCTTTAAATTCTCTGTGCGGATATCTTAAACTAACAAGAAAAAGCACTATAATATACGATAATTTTATTTAAATAGTTAACCCACTCGGTTCTATACGCTGAACTTCGTAAAGAATACCAAGGTTTATTTTAAGTTAGATTTTGCTGTGGTCGTACGAGAAGAACTCTCTAACGCCGAGCACAACTTCACCTTGCAGATGCTACAGACAAACTGTCTCGAGCTTACCTCTACAGAGAATGAATGTTACTGAATTTAGTGTATTCTGATTGGTTAAACCCAAGTCACATGATTGATGCTTTCAACAGATATAAAGTTTTCCAGAAAAAGTTTGTATAAATATGCACTAGCTTGCATTGAATTTATCTACAATTTTTATTACCCTATTAATGATAAGCGTTTAAATTTGAGTTTTTCCCTACTTAAATAACCATATTTCTAAAATAGTTATGACCCTCAGGGTATACACAAATTGAAGCTATTTACATAAATAATCCATTGTCAAAGTTTCACGTCGATCGGTTAATTACCGCGGAAGATATAGCGATCACACGTTATCACACCCGCACACCTTTTTGTGAAGAATTTGGTATACCCTACATGCTTATCCATTTCTGAATACAAAACTTACGTCTAAAAGACAAAGTATTACATAAAACCTATTTAAACATGAAAATGCTCATCATCCATGTACTCTGATACAAACAACCTAGCTTATCATCCTGTGTTCCGTTGCAATATATATATACATAGAGAGAGAGAGAGAGAGAGAGAGAGAGAGAGAGAGAGAGAGAGAGAGAGAGAGAGAGAGAGAGAGAGAGAGAGAGAGAGAGAGAGAGAGAGAGAGAGAGAGCTGTAATACGCTTATATCGATGTATAACATAAAGTTATAATATTATTTCTATTATTAAATAGTATTATATATACCATTTGTTACTAAATTGTTATTACAACAGTTTCTTTTTTCTGTGTGCGAATAATCAAAACAAATAAAGAAAAGAAACAACATAATGATGAAGCAAAAGACAAAAGCGTTAAGGTAGAAGAGAAAGTAGGTTAGAAGAAGACTAAAAAAAAGGAAAAAGAAAAAGTAAAGGATTAGGAGTAGGGAGGACGTTGTTGGGGGCGGAAGAAGAAGAGGAGGAGGGGAGGTGTAATAGGAAAAGCAGATAAAGGCATAGAAAAGAAGAAATGATTAGTAGAAAAAAGAAAAGTTAAAGATGAGGAGGATAAGGAGGGGAAAAAGAATAGAAAAAAAGGAAATGAGAAAAATACAATGGAGTAAATTAAGGCGAAACAGAAAAGAACGATTAAGAGACTGGTCAAGAACGAGGGAGAAAAGAAAAAAGGAAAAGAAAAGTAATTTTTAATAAAACAATGATCAAACAGTTAGTAATAAAATAACAAGAAGAAGGAAAGATGAAAGCGATGCGAAAACTGTAATAAAATGATTTGCAAATTTTGAAATCGCTTTTGTTATAGGCCTACTTTCACAATGAAAAATCCCATTATTTGCAACACACGGATCGAAAAGTCTTAGTGGCTTACTGAAAACTAAATAGCTTTATAAGCCTACAGAGTTAGAGACAAATAACATTTAGTTAACTTAAAGAAAAGTTTTATTGCAAAACAGTGTGTTAACTTTGACAGCAGCACACGGCTTTAATAATAAATCTGTTATGATCGCAAAAATGACTTGTTCCAAGCTTTTTGAATTAAAAAATAAAACGACAGCAAAGCAGAATAATTGCACGAAGAAAAGTAAAAAAAAAAATCTTTCAGTAGGAAAGCGAGTTTAAAAAATTTTCAGCTCAATGTTTTATTACCCAAGTGAAGCCTCGAGGTAAACGGATACGTAAGGAAAAGAAATTTACAACATTAAACAAAATCCTTTGAACCGTAGAAAGGAGCGCGCGCGCCCGTTCCATCTGATCAGGATGATTGGACTATTGCTGTTGTTGTTACCGCCGCCTCGGGGCTGTGTGTCTTTCTCTGGTTTTGTAAAACTCTAATTTCCTTACTGCGTCCCTTATTCTACTGCTACGTGAATAGGAAATAATATAATAATACTCTGTGCGCCTTAGGCTATCAACAGGGAATATTGTTCGTGTCGACGCCTAACGTAAGTCGTGTAGTAAAGTATATAAAGTATTTTATTTTTTAAGTATGCTTTTTAAAAAATATGATTTTTATATTAAAGTGTAGGACTATCGAATTTACTTAAGACACAGAAGAAAAAAGAACATTTGGTTATATATTTGTTTAAAGTAACCATGGTCTTTAAAGGTAAATATCCAGTGAGGGCTAAGATAGTTTAAACAACACCACTTTATAACAAGTGAGCCGTTTCAAATATCTCGGCTGTACAGTAAGCTATGAGTCTGAATATGATATAAGAGAGAAGATAAATAAATTTAGAAATATGTATGGTATGATTCATAGAAATCTTAGAAATAAAACAAGGCACAGTACAAAGATTAAATTTTATAAAACAATTGCAATACCCACGTTGATTTATGCGAGTGAGGCGTGGGTCATAACAAAAAAGGAAAGCGGCAAGATTCAGAGCGCTCAAATTTTGTTCGAAATACTTTAAATTGTACATTGCAAGATAGAATAAGGAATGAAGATATCGGAGCAGAACTCTAAGTAAAGGACGTGAATAAAATTATTTCAATTTACAGAAGACAATAGTGGTATCATCTGCAAAGGATGACAGAGGATCGTGGATCGATCGCCGAAAACGGCACTGAACTATAAAGCCATTGGTAGAAGAGACTGGGTCGTCCGAGGATGAGATGGTTGCATCTGCACTTGACTATGGAAAGGGAGTCCTACAGGGCGATGCTCTTGCTTGCCTCCTCTTCAATCTTGCCTTAGAAAAAGCTATGAGAGATGCTGGAATAGATTCCTCCGGGACTGTATTCAACAGGCTGGTGCAGGTCCTAGGATACGCTGATGACCTAGATATAATCGGGAGGTCCCTTCGATCAGTCACTGAAGCCTTTCTTGCTCTTGAAGGTCCCGCAAGGAGGCTGAGTCTCATAATAAATGAAAGCAGGAGAAAATACATGGGCACAGGACAGGAGGCTAGAGAAGGAGAGCACATCCAAACTGGCATCTATTCCTTCGAAAAAGTTAACAACTTTGTTTATTTAGGATGCCAAGTTAACTCCGATGGGGAAACAACAGAAGAAATAAAGCGAAGAATCACCTCAGCTAATTGTAACGGAAAATTTGATCAATTTATAATTTTAATAAATAAACTATGGTGAAAGCAGAAAGAAGGGTGTGTTTTAGAAAGCAGGGAGGCATTTAGACGCTATACGCCATTCGCTTTCGCGTGGCACCTATTTGTAATACAGTACTAAAAATATTTTACTCCTGTATGTGATGGGCATTTTTCTCTTAAAATTTTACATTAACACACGAAAAACGACATGAATATAAACGCAATATTTTCTTTAACTTTGATCGTTTCGAAAATATATTAATATATAAACGAAAAACACCTTTATTAATAGATAAAAACAAACAAAAAATACATACTTAAGAAATGTATAACAAAAATACATACTTAAGAAATGCTTCTTTTAAATAACTTTAAACAAATACTATATACAATACAATGTTGTTTTTCTTATGTACAAACTTATAAGTAAAATTTTTACAAAATTAAAAACCCCATCTTAACAAAAGTGGGTCATAAACGAAATATTTTTCGTGGTTTTATTTACAGATAGCCCATATTTACGGATAAACAAGAAAAACCTTTAGTAATAGATAAAAAACAATTATAACAAAAAATACATACATTATTTTCTTAATTATATGTTATATAACAGTAGCCCTATCCTGTGAACACATAACTTTAAATATATTAATAAGTCCTTAAATCGTACCTGGAAAATCTTACATCAGTGGGTAGCACCCGATGTCGTCGTCTGAGTCATCGTCGGAATCACATTCACTGCTATCATCATCGCCTGGGCACAAATTGATTATTAACTCCTGAACACTTTGGTCGTGCAATCCTTCACTCTCCCAGTCTGCGTCCATGGCTTTCTTGACATGTTGAACATACCTTGACCACAATTCCGGTGTGACTTGGGCGACCGCCTCCATAAAAAGTTCCTTCACATCCTTCAGCTTGAAAGTTTTATTTCTTTCCTTCACGTACGCCTTCAAGTAAGACCAGACCATTTCTATAGCATTTAATGGCAATGGTGAGGTGGAAGCCTGATAACTTTGAACCCTAATTAGGTGGCTTTAGTGTCAATGGCATATTTTGGAATTGGAGGCTTGTGTAATTTTACCAATTCGTAGATTTCTGGCTTCCGGAAGTCAGGGGGAAATGGAATTTTCTTCTCTTTCAGCCAGTGGATCATTGCGGCTTTTGTTGAGCTTGAAGTTGGTGCTTTGTCTATTTTTCTGGAATGGTACGGAGCGTTGTCCATGATTATCGTACTCGCAGGGGGTATTGCGGGGATTAGTGTATTAAAAAACCAGTTTTCAAAAACTTTATGGTCCATTTCTTCGTGATAATCTCCCGTCTTCTTTGACTCAAGCACGAGTGAGGGAGCTTCGATCCATCCTTTCTGGCTTCCAGCATGGCAAATTATCAATCTTTTTCCCTTGCCTAAGGGAGCATTCAATGTCCCCTTAACTGTATCGTCGGTCCATCCTTTGTCATTATGTACATTTTCATTTAACCATGTTTCATCTAGGAACACAACATTTTCAATATTTACATTTCGGACTTTACGTAAAAACTGGCATCTTAATAAAGCGATTGTAGGCTTTTCCATCAAAACCCTTCGGTTATTATACTTCTTGTAAACGAACCCCAAATCTCGTACAATACGATGCAATGCCGTCTTCCCGCCGTCGAACAGACTCGCATTCTTCAACGAACTCACAAGTTTCTCGAGGGATGGTATCTCTCGCCGCTCGTAGTACTGCAGGATGTGCCGCCTTATGGCCGATTCCGCAAACTCGTCGAGGCCCGTCACTTTTCTATTTCGTTGTGGCCCTCCTGGTGTTTTCCTAGGCGTTGTTATTTTTATCTTCTTACAGGCTGAAACTTCATTAACTACGTTGTCTTCTCTGTCGCTCGCATTATCTTCCACGGTCTCAGTTTCCTCCCGTAGCGCTGATTTCAATTGAGCATTTATCCGGGCGACGGTTCGTTTGGGAACATTACACGCTGATGAAACTCTTTCCAAAACTTTTCTTACATCCAATAGAGGCCCCATATTATTTTTTCCATATAAAAATACTGTATCACCGAAGCAACTATCGTTCTTGCTTGCGAATGTAACACTTGCTTAGACTTAGAGGACATAACTGTAACACTTAAACCTCCACGCACAGCACAACACCGACCACATTACTAAGGAAGCCACCGACAATAATGATGCTTTCGACACCCCCGACAGTGGCGCTTACTTACTACACAGGAAGTGAGTCATATTCATTGTCGTCGAAAGCGGATGCCCTATACACAGGAAGTGAGTCATAGGGTTGTATCGGCTATATAATATCTTTCATAACGACGCTTAGTCAAAACTAAACTCCGGACAGACTTCAAAATGTCGCTGAACAGCGGTTCATTGTAGCTTCGAGGTAGTTGGTAGAATTAATAATAATTAAGATAAAAAATAATTCAACCAGTTACCCGCACTTACATGAAGAAACTGTGAGGTTAAAAAGTAAGCTTATTTTAATTCTGCACTTACAAGTTTACATTTTAATTGATACATGCTGTGTATAAACACACTAAAAATAAATGTAAAAATAAATCAACAATATATAACACACTTTGATGTCGAAATGTAACAAAAAAAAAATTAATGGTACCCGGTATATTAAATATAAAATACTACTATGCATGTTGAACATCATATATTATCATAATCATACCGTGTTTGGTGTCATTTTTCTTGGAATTGCACGAAGTTTACAAATACACTGATGTCAGTAGTTAAATTTTATATTTTAAAGAAGTAGCAATTACTCAATTAGGGCCCCAGTTATGAGTCATCTACCTGCCGGGCGGAGCGGACGCGAGCAGCTGCATTTGTGTGCGTGTGTGTGTAAGGGTCTCCTAATCCCTTAGGTGCCACGCGAAAGCGAATGGCATATAGGACCGTAGGCGGCAATAATTGAAAGCAGAAAATAATGCATGTACTTGTATGTTAAGACACGATTTGGGACACTACTGTCATAAAATGTATTATGTGTTCAGATAGTAAGGGTGTTCGCCAAACGTTGTAAAACTTAAGTGCATCTAACAATAGCTGTCGTTAGACAAGAGATATTGTTGTGCGAGAGAGAGATAGCGATAGACGCTAGTTTCTTTAAACGCGTGTACAGGAAAAACGTTGGGCGAATCAGAAAAAGCGTCATACGTTGCGCGGGAGGTTTTAGTTAAGCAGATTGGGTGAATTTGTATTTAGCGGTAGTTTGAACCTATAGGAACGTTTTGCTGTAGTTTTGCTGTAAGGGAGACTCGAGGCAAGTATATATTGTGAACTTAGAGGAAATAAGGCAGTGTAGAACGTACTTGCCCTGGTCGAGAGAAGTTAAGTACCTCGGTGTCCACCTAGATCGTCGGCTCACCTGGCGTGCCCACGCTGAGACGATGCGAAAGAAAGCGTCCGCTCGTCTCGCACAACTGTTTCCGATACTCGTTAACAAGGCTATGACCCGCAAGCTGGGTAAGCTGATCGTCAACGCGTATCTGTTGCCGATCATTACTTATGCTATTCCCGTCTGGGGCTACCTCGCAACCGTTCATAAAAAAAGATTGCAAAGCGTTCTCGATAGAGGTCTTCGGCTAGCGGCCAAAGTCCCCTATCGGTTTTCTTCTCGTATTTTGAGAAGAGGACTCGGTGTCCGCTCCTTGGAAGACACCGCAAGGCGACTTGCACGTAAATTTTACGTCCGAGCTGCGAGGACCCAGACAAACCCCCTCATAGCTGGCCTTGGCGAGTACCGAACACGTCCAGGTGATTCTTGGAAACGGCCTCGACAAATACTGTACTAGTCGACCTAGTACGAGCATGTCGTTGTAGCGACCATTAAATAAATTAAATAAATAATATTCCGTCTGGACATGACCACTAGGCAGGAGCCCCTACCGGAGGCTCGGTACTAGGAACCCACTGGGTCGTCTCACGACGCACAACCCAACAGCTCTGACGGCCAATAAGGCAGTCTTCTTTATATCGGCGGAATTACACGAAGAGACTCGCGTACGTTGTTTTGCGTCAAATTATATATATTTTAATAATTAACATAAATAATCAGTAAATTTCTCAGAAATAACAAAGTACGGGAACGCGATAATTATTAATATTAAAGTTATAAATAAAGTTTCATAAATCGTAATAAGTCAAAGAGTGGATGATCGGAGTTATAATAAACAATAAGAAATAATAATACATACGAAGTTCTGTTAATTCAATACGTAGCGGTAAATCGCGGAAGAAGGCGAAGGAGTTCGAAAGAAAGTTACGACGGTATCAATTTGTCGAGCCAAACGCGACGTGAACTGAGTTAAATGCACTTAAGTTATATTCAGTCATCTTTGTGTCCAGAGTGTAATTATACAACATAGTTATAGGTATAATCCATATGTTAGTGTAGTGCACCTGTGGTAAAGTGAATTGTGCAGTTTTAACCAGGATTAACACGACGACGGCTGCTGACGAATCACCGATATCTACAACAGCTTCAGGACCACGCACTTTGGAAGGAATCTTACGCAAGTAAAGAATAATGAACATTTAATTCTATGTTTTTGATAATTAAACATATGTTGAATTCAACATAGTGACTCAATCTGTCATAAAGGACTCACTGCTAATTAATAATATTCAATTTGTTCGATAAACAATTCAATTCATATAAGACATTTTTGTAATGTATAAATACAAATTGTTCATTAAAAGGTTGATTAACATACTTTAATTTGTGTTTATTATTACTGGCGCCCTGAGGTAAATCAAGAGTCGGTACACTGGAATAAGTACCATAAACTATTATATAAATTATTATATATCATATTTGATCAAGATAGTTTGTGATCTTATTTTTCACATGCTCGTAGGCCAACATAATTTTCAAATAAATAATTTAACTCTTTTACAAAGGCCTATCTAGAAGTGTATTACATAATAGGTGCTTCTTTGGTCTCAGACCCCTGAGATACATTGATATACAATAGAATAATTGCCAGGAGCATCAAGCTGCTTTTGTATAAAACACTGATCCGCCCAGTTCTCACCTATGGTTCTGTGACCTGGACCATTTCTATAAAGTCTGAGTCAAGCCTGGTGGTTCATGAACGCAAAATCCTCCGCAGTATATTTGGTCCAATATGTGCAGGAGGTAAATGGAGGAAAAGAAGCAACCAAGAACTGAACACTCTTCTGAAAGAACCAGATATTGTAAAAATTATAAAACTTGGTAGACTCAGGTGGGCTGGACACGTGATCAGAATGGGGGAGAATGAAATACCAAGAAAGGCACTCACAGAACAGATCTATGGCACCAGGAGAGTTGGTAGACCCAAACTACCTTGGGAAGACGGTGTGAACTACGATGCGCGCCATATCCTTGGGACCCGGAACTGGAGAGCAGCTGCACTTGACCGGGATAACTGGCGGAGGCTGTTAAAGGAGGCCTTGACTCAGTAATGGGTTGTTGCGCAGCTGAAGAAGAAGAAAAAGAAGGAGAAGAAGAAGAATAACTTCTACTCTTCTCTGATCCACCAATCAAGTAATTTTTATGCAAATTGATTGTTCTTTTTTCTTTTGGTTTGTGGTGCGGGTCCCAGGCTGCAAACTATGTAGCTTATGCTTAAATCTGCCACTGGTAAGATCCAAAGCCTTCCTGAAAAAGCGGACAAAAATTTGAAAGGTCATAGAATGTCAATAGATGCACAAGCAAGCTACCCTTTCCTGTGTCACATAATGAAACTGACTACGCACTTTTTGCCCAAACGTTTTGCTCAGTAAACAAACGTTAACACAAAATCGTACGTTACACATAGCCTACGTCAGCAAAAAGAGACACGCACGCGCTCGCGCCCGGGCGCATCACGAAATAATCGTTAAATTATTTTCATCAGTATAAAAAAACGGATAACCGGTTTCGGGATTACGATAGGATCGGTTTTAAATAAACGGAATAAATCTTCTAAATTATTCATACACTGAATCGTCGTCGTCGACATCGGAATCAGGTTTCTTTGCATCACCGCTGTTCGGTATCCGTTTGGTGTGTTTTTTTTTTAAACTTAACATTATTTAAGGATAGGCATACGGGGAGAAAGAAAGACGGATTAAGAGGAAATTTACGTGTTAAGAGGTTGTACTTAATTTGTGTAGACTGGTAGTTTAAGGGACACAATGTACTGGAGGGATTAACATATTGATAGGGCGGGGCGAACTCCCCTGGAGATCTTCGCTTTGATCGCGCGGCTCCAATTCCCATTACAGACGGCGTGTCACACAACCTCTTTGTAATGATTATTGGTCTGACGAACACTGAACGTTCTTTGTCACGTTGTTATTGAGTAACCTACACGTTTGGGTACCTTCACCTTCCCTACAGCCGTACCTATACTAATTTTCGATATTTCGTTTATGCGACAGTCGGTATCGATATGTAGTGAATATCTCATATAAATTTTAGTAAAATAAGAGAAAGCGTGTTAATTTATTCGGGTATGTTATAGAATTGTTTGTTTTCGGTTTTAATCATTTTTCATCATCATTATTATCATCATCGTCAACATCCTCATCACCAACCACAAAGATTAGGTTCATCCTGAACCTGTTTCGGGACCCACTTCGCTCTCGGCCGTCCTACATCTCTCTTCCCCACCATTGCTAGCATTGGAATCCTGTCACCCGCGATTCCTCCTAAATGTTCACACCACCTTCTTTTGTTGCTCCTTAGCTGTTCCCCAATTCCGTCCTTAAATCCACAGTCTCCTTTCTATCGAGAATGGTACAGCCCAAAGTACTCCTCATAAACGTCACCTCCGCTTCCTAATCTTTGCTTTGTATCTTTCTGTCATAACTCTGGGTTTATCTCCATACATCAAAACTGGTACAGTGTTAAAAATCTTTATCCTTGTTTCCTTCTTTGTCTTATTTTTAAGTTATCTGTGAATTTTACCACAGATATTCGTAAATTTGTTTAATTTTTCAACCAGACCAATTTCTGTCCCATACGTAACGTAACATCCCAATGCTGGACTTGTTCCATAATATTTCCATCCATAACTATCTTAGTTCTTACCGGTTGCTTCCCTCTGACTGCCATTGTTTTAGTCTTGTCCGCGGATATTGTAAAGCCATATTCATCTGCTATTCGATTTAATATGTACATTGATTTTTGTAGTTTATCCTCGCTGTCCTGAATTATTACCGTTTTCATCTGCGTACAAAATGGAGTTTAAAGATTTCCTTTCAGAAAAATCCCTGGGTCAACATAAGATTTCCATGTTTTAAACATGTCGTCTAAGTATATATTGAAAAGCGTCGGCGATATACAGCAGCCTTGTCTTACCTCCTTATTAGTGGTAAATTCCTCAGTCATCCTTCCTCCTATAACCAGTCGTACACTGGTTTCTACATAAAAGCTGTTTAGTTTTTATAAGATGTATAGGGTAACCTCTTCTGTGAAGGATTCGCCATAATAATGTTCTTTTAACATTGTCAAAGGCTTTTGTCAAATCTACAAAGGCCAAGTGTATTTCACAATTAAACTCCCGTCTTTCTTCAATTATTTCGTTTTTCGTTGTAATATATATTTTATCAAAAACGTTTATAGCAATATTGTAGGTTAAAACTGTGTTGTTAGGTTAACATGTAAACTGAAAAGACTCAGGAAAACCAATACACCTTTAAAATAATAGTAGCTTTTTGTGTAAATCGCAAAAAAAGACTCTAAGTAAGCCGGAGTGGCCAAAGGGCCATCCATTGCAGGTTGCTGTACATGTCTCTTTTTTGTGACAGAACTCGCTTTTCGTTTTAAACAATACACGTTCGCTTTAATTTTACACATGTATTTTTTTCAACGCCGAAATCTGTTTCTGGTTGTCGCTTTCTCTGACCCTGTACTAAATTTACAATATTTTTAGAATGTTTATGTATATGCATACCGTGAATACGTTTACAATACAATCCGTAACGAGATGTATTCTGTTTCAATAGAAACAAGTTTACAAAAAACGTAGTGTTTTTACTTGAAAGTTTAGGTTCGTTAGGTAGAGTTTAAATATAATCCCATATATATCAACTGTGAACAACATTTTAAGTGTTGGTTCAGCATGTTTATGAAAGAAAAAGAAGAAAACGTTTGTATGTCACAACAATGTTTAGGTCAGTTCGCTTTTAGTCGGTTTTTATACGTGCTGAGATTGTCACCAAGTGTCAATCTGTTAACAATCATTATTAAACGGTTAGGCCTATCTTATTAAACGTTATATTTTGTCAACTTTAAACAAAAAAGTAAACAAGCTGAAACATTCTTGCCTTACATCAGACATTAACACATTACATATTTTCGCATTACATTCAACAATTATTAAATCACTTACAATTGGTCTTCTTCTTCTTCTTCTTCTTCTTCTTCTTCTTCTTCTTCTTCTTCTTCTTCTTCTTCTTCTTCTTCTTCTTCTTCTTCTTCTTCTTCTTCTTCTCCTCCTCCTCCTCCTCCTCCTCCTCCTCCTCCTCCTCCTCCTCCTCCTCCTCCTCCTCCTCCTCCTCCTCCTCCTCCTCCTCCTCCTCCTCCTCCTCCTCCTCCTCCTCCTCCTCCTCCTCCTTCTTCTTCTTCTTCTTCTTCTTCTTCTTCTTCTTCTTCTTCTTACTATCGTGTGCTAAATACATCGAAAATGTAGTGTAGGTATGGTTATTGGAAGAGTATCCCCATTTGTTGTTTGAGCACTTACAAATAATTGATAATAAACAATAAATTATTGGTAGCCTTATGTTCTGTTCCTCTGTACAGCCTGCGATGAACCTTGGCCTTCCCGACTAGTCTCCTTCAAACACCTCCTCCAATCCCCAATACCCATCCTCCTGAGGACATCTTCTACGTCTAGTAGGTCATTTTCTTCTAGGTCTTCCTTTCTTCCTTTGCCTTTCTATTGTCCCTCTAAGAATTGCTTTGGGCATTCCGTCGTCTTCCATGCGTATCACATGTTCCAACCAGCTGATCCTCATAGACTTGATGAACCTCACTATGTCCTCGCCATCTATCAGTTCCACCAATTCCCTATTGTTCCGTATGCCCCATTCTTCACCTTCCTTCACTGGTTCTCAGATTTTCTTAGAATTCTTCTTTCGAAGAGTCTTAAATGTCATTATTAAGTGATGTCCAGGTCTCCGCAGCATACGTCACTACTAGTCTTATTAAGGTCTCGTATAATCTAAGTTTGGTTCTTTCTAGTTATTTTATTTTAATTTACTGTATACTTGTATGAGTAGGGTTAGCACTGTATTTTCCTCTAACTTGAACAATTTATTGTATTTGGAAAATACGCCTTCAGAACTTTTTTTGAAGAAAACCATAATTTTTAATTAATAAAGTCGTGTTAGTGGTTATAACCACAAACAGAATTAACACCGTTGCACACCACTATAGAAAAATTATTCCGATTATCAAGCTTCACAGCTCATCATCAGATCGGAAATGATGGTCTGATCATTTCATTGATCGGAAATGTTATTTCCGATCTGATGATGAACTGTGAAGCTTGAAAGCGCTAATCTGAATAATTTTTCTATAGGGTGTGCAACGGTGTTAAAACCATAACTATAAAGACAGCGTCAGCGATAATAATGTACATGATGAATAATAATAACACTTGTATTATGTAAACTGTATATACAGTAGGCCCTATTTGTTGCACCACACGCTTATGTTTTTTTAACTACAAGGTGTAGAATGAGCGTCCTCTAAAAACTAATCACTTCGTTCTTATGATGTCTGTCTGTCACTTGACACACTACACTAAATCAAATAGCTTCATTTTGTTTAGTCTTCGCACACGTTCAGTATTGTCGAGAAGTTGCCGCACCTCGGCATTCTGGTGTTTATGCAGGCGTTTCTCGTGCTTCTTGGCGAATCGCTGAACTTCATCTTCGACTGAAGCTATCTTCAAATCCCTGTGGATATCCTCATTTCGTATGTACCATAGGGCATTAACAGTACACCTCAGTACTTTGTTTTGAAATATCTGAACAAGTTTTCTGTTACTTTTCTTTGTGCATCCCCAGAGTCCAGACAGATGTAAGGACTTGTTTATATACCAACAGTTTGTTATGTACAGACAACTCAGAATGTCCCCCGAAGAGCCAGCACGTTTTTTTGAATATTCGGTCAAGTTCAGCACTTTTATTTTTTACGTGTTCCAGTGTAACTTGGCGTCTAATGTTATGCCCAAATACTTTGCACTGTTTTCGTGTGGTATCACATTTTTGTGACAGTTTTAAATATTTATCATCGTCATCATCTGCCAACTGTAGAACTCGTGCCTACACATGCCTAGGTTTTGTGTGCATGCGCGCTCACGCGTGGTATCGTGTCGTTATTCAGTTTGAGACCAGTTTTAATCACTGTGGTAACGGTAGAATTATAAATTCCTTGATTAGTAGTGACCGTAAATCAATAAACGAAGGAATGTTTTGCGAGGATCTGGCGATAAAAGTATTGACACAATTTTTGCATCATGTAGATGCATCGACGATTTTTAATTGCCATCATGAGGACAATTTTTGATGGCAATAAAAGTTGTCAGAACATTGACACAAATGGTGTAAAAATGTGTCTTTAGGGTCTACACATTGACCGATCCTTGCTAAACATTCCATAATTGATAGAATTATAATAAAAGCCTTCTCGATTCTTTTAACATTGCCTCTACACAGTAGAAAGACAAAGAGTTATTAATGATAATGTATATATAGGCCTATAATGTATTAATATACAAAATGTATATTCTGAAGATGGCAGAGATGGCAGTTAACACGCTGTTGAAACGTAATAATATTTTTAAAAAATCTTATATTCTTGAAAAAAAATGTATCATTAATAATGATAACTATGAAAAGAATAATTGGAAGAAAATACGAATATTATTAATGAAATAAAATTAAAAATAATGAAAATGCTTTATAAATTATATTTTAAATGTTGCATAAAATGAGGACTGCATTCTGAGACATTAAATGTTCCGTGAATCACGAAACGAAAAATAGAAAAACCACAAAGCAACAGTAATAAAGCAAGCACTTAACTAACATGACCAATGATGTGTAAGAAGTAAAGTAAGGGGAGATAAAGAGAGAGAGGGAGTGGTTATTAAGCCGAACGGCGTCGGGACGCTGCTGTGTCTTGGTAAATCCTCTTGGCGCCTAGACGCCGTTCACAAAGAGCATTACAATTCACTGTGGAGCGAGCATGATTTTAAAAATTATTTTTGTGTTACTGGGTCTGCTTTGTATCGTATCTTCTATACAAGTAGAAGAAAACGATAAAAGCTTTATCACTAAACCTATTTACATTAAAATATTTTTAAAGCTGAAAGAGGAATTGCTTTTACAAAATTCCTTTCTCAGCATTTAAATGCTATAAGCAGGACCGCAGACGATTGGAATGGCAGTTGAGTAGATACTGAAACAGCGAGTCGTGGATTCGATTCTGACTCGTGATCTTGTTTCATAGACATACAACGGACACTTTACGAGAAAACCCATTGCTTTTGCATTACGTAACAACACATTCATTTAAATGAACTTTCTTTTTAAACACGACTTGTTTTATTTTAAAAAAATTAAAAATAATTTAAATGTTCATTTCTGAAAATTATTTTTAAAAATTTTGGACGTCAGGGCCCAAAAGGTTTGTGAAATTTTGATAAAATCAGATAAATTCATGTAATGTGTCAAATTAAAGAGAATTTTAACCAAAAGGTTTGTGAAATTTTGATAAAATCAGATAAATTCATGTAGTGTGTCAAATTAAAGAGAATTTTAACTAACATTTGAATCTAGTGTTAAATTTTAAAATTTCAAAATTTTGAGACTACCAGGGACGAAAAAAGAGGTCAAAAGTTTGAAAAAATTGTGAAATCCAGCAGGGTCTCAGACTAAAAGGAATTATTGTAACCCAAATTCGAGTGGTTCGAATTTTTAGTGTTTATTGTATGCTGTAAAATATCTAAAATATTAATACAAAAATAGTAGAGAAATAGGTATTCCTATATTGAAAAATTATCTAATATCGAAATTTAAGTAATAATAAATGTTCTTCGTTCAAAATAGCGAGCGAGTTCTGCAACACAGGGAGATAGGCTGGTATAGATAACACTATTCTGTTAAGCTTAGTGCACCAGAGTATCAGTTTCCTTAAACTATTAAACAAGATATATGAATTATCACGCTTAAGTTAATATGCATCCGTCTAAATACTCGATCCACTGCATCCGTCTAACCTTATACTCGACCCGCGCATCCGTCTAACCTCATACGAAATTCACTGTTTCCGTCTAACCTTATATGAGAGCCACTGCATCCGTCTAACCTTATACTCGATCCACTGCATCCGTCTAAAATTATATGAGATCCACTGCATCCGTCTAACCTCATACGAGATCCTCTGTATCCGTCTAACCTCATACGAGATCCTCTGTGTCAGTCTAACCTTATACACGATCCCCCGCGACCGTCTAACCTCATACGAGATCCTCTGTAGCCGTCTAACCTCATACGAGATCCTCTGTATCCGTCTAACCTCATACGAGATCCTCTGTATCAGTCTAACCTTATACACGATCCCCCGCGACCGTCTAACCTCATACGAGATCCTCTGTATCCGTCTAACCATTCACCATAGACTAGTTTGTTATTCATAGTGTTGTGTGTTTCAGCGGTGGCGTACCCGAACCTGTACCCAGGGTACATGACGCAGGCAGCCGCAGCGGTAGCCATGGCCGTGTCGCACCACTCGGCGCCACCGCCCAAACGTAAACGCCGCCACCGCACCATATTCACCGAGGAACAACTGGAACAGCTGGAGGCCACGTTCGACAAGACGCACTATCCTGACGTCGTGCTCAGGGAACAGCTGGCTCTCAAGGTCGACCTCAAGGAGGAACGTGTCGAGGTACGTACCACTCCGCACTGGTCATTTCCTCAACACTACACCATTGCCTGCCATCTGTGTCGAAGGGAACCAACTATGTCTGTATTTTGTTACCTGTTTATGTTCTTGCATTTTAGATCAGACTGTCCTTAGCTGCCAGATGAAATATAAGCAGAATCGCGTGTAGATGTTATTATTATGTTAATTACAATTATTGTGTACAATTGTACATCTACTTTTCACTAGACATGTACATATAATAATTTCGGAAGCAAGGACTCGTTACGACTCGTTATTTCCAGTCAGCTGATACCATCCTGCGGCTACACCAGATCATTGTTCGATCTTTTCTGGAGTACTGTTCAACGTTCTGGGCAGTATCAGTGGTTTGGGAATATATATGAGGGACCAGATCAGAAGATCGAGGCAGTGCAAAACGACTACTTTTTTCATCTCTGCAATATCGTGACATCATTCTGTTTTTTTTCTTTTTTTCTTATGAGACCGCTTATGAACATTGGAGCATTATGACCCTTGAAAATAGAGAAGCACTTCAAGACGTGCTGTTTACGTGTTAGGATATTCACGGCTTTATTGAGATACGTATCTGTGAGATCTCTTACAGAATACCTTACTTAAGGCACAGAAGTCTTGTCTTGTTCGGATAATTCCGGCAGGATGAGTTTGGTCCGTTGGCGAGATACATCAATATGATGACCAGAGTTTGTGTCAGTGAAAACCTTGGTGTTTCCAATTAGAATATTAATACCTTTAGGAAGAAAATAATAAAGATATACTGGACGTGAGGAAAGAGTGCAACAGAGAAGTTTGACTATATATATGTAACTCGATGAGTTTCCTGCAGGTATCCCGTGTAATATCTTCAAACAAAAACACTGCAAGTAGGTTTATTTTCACCTGACGCACGTTTCACAGAAATTATTCTGTACCTTCAGAGGTTTGTTTGAATTGTAACTGAATGTTTCGCTAACAATATATAGTTAACGGGTAATCGATTTTACTTTGATTCTATTTTCGATTGTTTTAATGTTTATCTAGTCACATATTTATTATATATAATTAAATAAATAAATAAATAAATTTATTATAAAATAAATAATTATTTAATAAATATAATAAATAATTTATCAAACAAATAGAAATTTGCAATGGATACAAAATAAAAACTATCAATAAATTAGAAAATAAAATAAAACATAAACTCACTAAACAAACACCGTACAAACCCTCCCACTCACGATAATATAAAATATCTCAACTTTACATATCACGGAAACATAACTCGTAAACTAAGCAAACTTAATTAAAGATACAAACTTAAAAATATCTTATGACACAGATAATATTGTTTTTAATAAAATAAAACCTAAAACTAAATTCAACATTCATAATAAAAATGGACTTTACAAAATAGAATGTCCAGATTGCAGTAAATTTTACGTAGGCCAGACGAAGAAAAAAACTGTCCGAGGAATATGGCCAAACGATGAAAATAATAAGCAGACACTAAATTTTATGACATCAGATAATTAAAAACGACCGAATTAGAGAATCTGCCTTCGTTGTGGGTCGTATCTCGTATTGTGCAGTACAACCGAAAGAACCAACTTTTCGCTCATATTATTGACCGGCCCACAACGAATCATCTGGTTTCAAAGAATGAATTCTTAAAGGATGCACACACAGTTTTCGATTTCATTGATATGGTTACTAAAAACATGAAACTCTTCACCCCCTTCTATGAGGCGAAATGATCGGTGTTAATAACAGTAATTAACATTTTATCACATTTATCACGTAAATAATTTCCATCACTTTCGAGTACTTTTCCATGACTTGTTTCGACCATCACGACTCGTTCTTTCGTAAGAGGTTTTGGAATGATTTCTGATTTTTCTTGTTTGTTACAAAATGACACTTAATGTTTCAGACATTTAATTTCTTTTACTAATGTAGATTAAAGCGAGAACAGCTCCTAGAGTTGACCTGATCAATTGTGGAGTACGACAAGGGTGTCCATTATCACCTTCCCGTTTTAATTTGTATATTGACGATGTCATACAAAACTGGCAGATGTGTCTTCCAGAACATTTTATGATTGGTCACTCTACACTTGACACTTTGTTGTTTGCGGACGATCAGGCTATTCTGTCGGACTCTGAAAACAGATTGCAGACGGGGATACATTTGTTAAATCGAATCTGCAAAGGCTCTGGATTGCAGATATCCACACGTAAGACCAAGGTGATGGCTTTTTGTGGAACCGATCCCGTACGGGCGAAAATTGTTATAGATGGTACTGTCCTGGAACAAGTTAGCAATTTTGAATACCTGGGCTACAGTGTGTCTTATAATGCAAGCAACGACGTTGTGAATAAGTTGCATAAGTTCAACCTTATGTGCGGGACCATTAGGCGAACCCTTAATTCAGCAAGTAAAGGAACACGCCTAAAATTCTTCAAGGTGATGGCTCTTCCCACACTTCTTTATGGGTCTGAGAACTGGACTTTAACGAAAGGCCAGATCAGTCGCATCCAAGCGGATGAAATGAGATTTATCAGGTACGTGCCAGGGTATACTCTCCATGATCATACAAGAAACACAGATATACGGCAGGAACTGAATATTATGAGTATACTCGACAGGATCGCCCAGTATCGGCTGAATTGGTGAGAACATCTTTGCCGAATGGATGACTGCCGCATCCCCAAACAACTCTGGAACTATAAGCCGAGGGGCCGGAGCGGTGTGGGACGTCCGAGGAAGCGCTGGAGTGACCAGCTCTAATCTTTGCCTATTTGAGACCGGAACAAACCATCCTTGGTTTAATCCGTGATGCTGAAAACATAGGTTAACAGTGGTTTGTAGTAATGAAAACCATTAACAAAATAAATAGAAAATTTGATTATTCAGTCACTGTTATATTGTTAAAATATATTGTTTAAAATAAAAAGAATTTGTATAAAAATATATTTATACATTTACACTGCGTCAACAGTATAAATATATAAATATTAGCCTATATAAATATATTCTTGTAAAAACAAGTATTATTCATTAATAATAATAATAATAATAATAATAATAATAATAATAACACAAGGATAATAATTGTGAGACGATGTAAATATTATAATATTATATTGTACAATTATTGTATTATTGATGAATGAGTTTCATTTATCCCAAACTTTTAAACAGATTAATAATAATCAATGATATTAATGACTAATATGCTAAATTCAAACATCGAGTGTAGCCATATTCTCACGTTGGCTTCCGCGGCCGGTGTCCATTATGTTTTTGAAGTCTTCTTCCGGTATGGACCGCAACAAAAATGTCTTGTATGACAACGTTTCATTCATATTACAATGAGTATCCTCAGGTCTATGAGACGATGAGGCTGGCAAGCAAGTTTTGATATTCGACACACTGCAACTAATATTTCTTTTTAGTTCTGTTACTGTCACTATTATGCGTTCACCATATTTTGTACAGTTTTGGAACCCTCGGTACAAATAGGTATCAGTTCGAACTATGCCTTTTACAGGAAACACAGTACGACACAAATATGAACCACAATTCAGTTTTTCTGTAAACCTCTACCGCACGACACACAAAATACAACGCGAATAGAGTTTTAGTTTGGAAATCAAACTAACTAATTGTACACTAGATACTACTAAACAAGTCTGCCGTCATCCTGACAAATAAGTATTACAGGTTTGATTCCACGTCTCCACGTACTGATTATAAGGCAATCTAGACACTTCTTAAAACAATGTTTCTTTGGTAGCCAATGCAATCTGTCGTTTATCGGTACATAGGATATTTTGATACAAAACATATTAACGAACACGTTTCGAGTGAAAATCAACAACAGTACGCACGCTAGAGAATTCTGTAAGAATAAAAATGGAACCGAATTTATTTTAATTATCCGTTAAATAACTCGCTTTCCTTCGCGCGTGCACGCGTTTGTATTGCTTAGTTATAATGTGTTTTTTCGATTCCGCATAACAAGGCTTTATTCACCAAACGAAGCCCGTAAAAATCTTCTCTCCCTCGTCTTTTTTTCTTATTCTTCTTTCCCTTTTATCATTTAAACTGTAAAGATGTTGTACACAGTATGGATGCATATTGATGTTTTCTTCTTCTTGTTCGCCGTCTGTTACTACTGTTTTATAATATACGTATATATATATATATATAATTTTTTTTATGACCCACAAGGCAAAAGAATAATACATCCGTTAGTCGTACCCATGGCAACGCCGTTTAGGCAAGAGTAATATCTGCTGTGTATTTTCCACGCGGCAGCCGGTACAGCAACCGTCATCTCGCGTTTTGCTCTTCCTTTGATCAAATAATGTACTGGGAATATTATATATATATAAGAATTTTTGTGTCGACAATACTAAATTGAATACAAAATTGAAGGGAAGATTGCGCATGTGTGTGTGTTGGTTTATACGGGTATATTTCGATTTTGCTTTTTATTTATCATACAATATCCTCCGAGGCACGCTTGGCTCGTCTTTCTTCATATATGTGTGTGGATGTGACGATATTAAATTATTATTGAATGAAGGCGCTCGTCAGTGACTCAGTGTATTTTATTATTTATTTATTTATTTCATTGTGTGACGGTTCATTCGTAAATACGTCGAATTCTGTTTACCGATGACAATACAATTTTCTGTTTCACTCTTTTTATCAAGCTTTACTCTTCACTTTTTCTGTCGTCTCGCAGTCTAATTTATAATGAATAAATAGGGGTGCGCGTATGTGTGTTCACGAGCGCACGCGCAAGCATGTTACCACACACCTTACAATGCTACCTTACGGTTTTTAGTGTTTTATAATGTAACGATATTTATTTGTGTATTAAGGAATGGGTGTGTGTTGGGACACAATCTAGAAGTAAGAACTTCAGTATCGAGTGGCGACGTGTAATAACGTATAAAGGTTGCTTCTATGCATTTGGAGTAATAAAGATTTTGCTGTGAAGAACACTGAAACCCTAAATAGAAAGGTACTCTTTTGAAATTGTATAATGTGATGGCAGTGCCGTACGACCTTTATGGCAGTGACTTGGACACTGAACTCAAAGTAGGATACAGGCTAGTGAAATGTCTAGTGAGATTTTTACTATCAGGACCAGGAGTATCACGAAGGGACCGGCTAAGAAATGACGATATAAAGAACATCCTTGAAATATAATCTAAACGAAAGGATAAAGCAATAGAGACAGGATTGGACAGACCATGTTGAAAGGATGCATAAGGACAGGATACCAAAAGACATTTTGGTTTATAATCCGAAAGCACGGCGGGATATTGGAAAACCAAAGAAGAGATGGTTGGACGAAGGAGTGCGCAACGGATCGTAAGGTCCACAGGCTAAAGAAGAAGAAGAAGAAGAAGAAGAAGAAGAAGAAGAAGAAGAAGAAGAAGAAGAAGAAGAAGAAGAAGAAGAAGAAGAAGAAGGAAACGAAGAAGGAGGAGGAGGAGTAGGAGGAGGAGGAGGAGGAGAAGAAGAAGGAGAAGAAGAAGAAGAAGAAGAAGAAGAAGAAGAAGAAGAAGAAGAAGAAGAAGAAGAAGAAGAAGAAGAAGAAGAGATTTTGCTATAAAGAATTAAGACTCAAATAAGAGTGAACAAACAATTAAATGAGACGAGGGCGTAGTAGTGTTCACATTTACTTCATTACAAGAAACCGATATTTAAAATGAACATAAATAGAATCATATCACGCGTCGTATTATTTTCAGTATACATGCATATACAAACAATATGTACGATTTACGCAATATTTAGTTGAAAAGCAAAATGTGATATGCGCAGTAGCCTGTAGTAATTCAATTTTTTTTACAAATTATAAAACAGGTAAATTACTAAATCAAAGTAATTCAACTCGATCGCTCAGCATGTGAGTACATTTTCTTTTATCATAAATAAAATATCTGTGGATATGGGGAAATTTTTGTTAGAGTTTTGTTTAACCTGGAAATACTGGTTTTTCGTTTCAACTATTTAGTGACGCGTTGAATCAGTTTACTGCTCTATGAGCGTGAACCGGACATATGAAGTTCTCACTGTATAGCCTACGTTGTTTCATATTGTACTGTAATTTCCCGGACTTCGAGTGCTGTGATACAATAATTAAAAACGTAGCATTTCGAAACCAATGGGTTTGACCCATTACTCAGGTCCAATGGTCGTTCTCAGACCTACGAGGTTTGATCAAAAAGTTCGTGCAATTTTACAATTTTCACTGCTACAAGTTTCCCATTAAAAAACTGTTTTTATGTGATGTTGGTACACGTGTTAGTGATACTCGTCTAAAATTTTAGCCCTATTTGATGAATAGTTTAGATTTCACAGCTAAGTGAGTAAGTCGTCCTTAGGTGTATTAGGCGATTTTTTTTTGTCATTCTACAAAGCAAGATTGAAGAACATGGATTACATTTTGTGTAAACTGTAAGATAAACTGCTCTGTCCTGGTAAACGTGTTCAGAAGGCTTCTGTCGCGACTGCTGTGCGTAAACAAACGGTTACAAGCTTCAAAGACTAAATGAGTTGAAGAGCATGGCTGTAGATGAAGATTATGTTTTTTTGTGTTCCACGAAATTTCATCGCTAGGCGCAGTGGTAAATAAAGAATACTATTCGGACGTTTTACGACATTTGTATGAAGAGATTCGTGGAAAACGGCCAGATTTACGGAAAATTAATTTATGAAAACTGCAGCCCGATAATGATCCTGGACGCATGTCATTGCTTGTTAAGAATTTTGCCAGGCTAGGCAAAAGAAAACGTCATGATGATGACACGGCAATTGCCATATTCACAACGCGATTTTTCCTTCTCCCAATAGTGATACCTAATTCCACGAAAGAACAACGTTTCGCGACCGTTGAAGACGTAAAATTAAAATCGCTAAGCGAGCATCAAAAAGTGTGTGCTTGAAATATTATGAAGACTGCAAAACGGCTGACTTAATCGTGTTACATTCGATTGAGACTACTTTGAAGGAGGCAGTATAAGTGCCGATGAATGAAGGTATAATTTTTGAAATAAACATGAACTGCATGAACGTTTTGATCAAACTTCGTAGAAATTCATAAACATTGTTGATAACAAAATCGGTCTGAAAACACTCACAATAAATTAAAATAGCATGAATTAAGAGATACATAAACTAAACTTACCAGTGTTATGTTCTTCGTTTAGTAGTCAATAGTGAGGACTTCCACCTGTGACCGCTAAACTCATATAAGTATATATGAGTATACCTATATATATATATATATATTGTAATAAATTTCATATAAGTGATGTGTGTAATTGGTGTGGCTCTCGACGTCTTACTGGCCTGAAACACTTCCTTAAGTTTCCCAGCTGGTCGAGTCCCAATGGTAGCAAGACCGGTCGAGTAGCGTAAAGTTGATGAAGAAATATATATGTTCAGCTTCACCGAAAGTTTCAAAACAAAAATTATTGTTTTGAAGGAAATTAAAAAAAAAAATTATGTTTATAAAAAAAAATAATTAAAAAAAAATTTAATTTAATTAATTAATTAATTATGATCAATTAATTAATATAGGGCTGTGAAGTTTTAAAAAGTGTAATGCTCTTCTGAAAATTTTTATTAAAGTTTTGGTATATTTTAAATAAACTACCACCACTCATAAGATTGTCTTCAAACCAATCGATACTTGTTTATCTTTTTATTTTTTAGGTTATCTTTACTTATAGGTGGTAAAGTCCTTGTAGATTATCAATTAGAATTATATTATTGGTAATTAGTATTATTGAAGAAATAAAGAACTATTAAGTATTGAAAAGTATTAATGTTTTATTAATTAATGGCAATATTGACTCTTATCGATTAATATCGATTCTCAGGATATCGAAAAAATTACAAAGTATTATATAAAAATCGTACAGGGTTCTTTAAACAGCCAATTATTATCAAAGTCAGAGAAATCGGGCTAATATTTAAAAGTATAACGTTACATCAAATGAATAATTATTACTAAACACAAACATTGAATAATAATTTGAAAATAAAATAATTTGTTTTCACCAAACAGCTGTGTTTGAACTAGGAGAAGGCACTGGGATCGTCAAAAGCAAATGGCGGCCATCAAGTTGATCAAAATGTTGCTCGTTCCTGCTGCGTTCCAAATAATGTATTTTCTGGCAGTATTCCTGTTCTTGTGTCTGCAAATCTCTTGTTAAATGTTGTGTAGTGACTGGTGTAGTGATTCTGGGTTGTATTTAGTATATCTGTGTAATTATAAGTCAAAACACTTTTCCCAATTCCGACACTAATTTGGTTAATGTATTATACAGTTTTCTGGTGTTTTTCGGAGTAGAAATGTATTGTTTAGTGTTAATTAGTGTTTCTTGATTGTTTTTGTCACAATGTATATGTTCTGGAAGGATTTTATAAGACACTCTCGATTTCACAGTAACGTACTATTCGCCACTTAACTTTAACGTTGTAAGATAGGTTAGATCGTCACAAAACTCTCGTTTATGTTAACCGTTCGAATACCAATAATCAACTAACTGTTTCCTTCAGTTTCAATTAAACTCTTAGCCCATATAATATTATTCTTAACATTGTTCAAATATATTTTCATATCCTGTGCACACTTTAATATTTCACTATATAAATACCTAAACTTGGGTTATTTATCAATTTTATTCACTAGATGTTATTTAAATTAATCTTTCAGTTCATTCAGCTTATTTTCAGATTAAATAATGCCGTTTTATAGTGTTTTCTGTCCAAAAAATAGTAATTTTACTTTCAGTTTGGTATACTCTGAAAAGTCAAAACATCAAAATTTACTTCCTGTCATTATATAAATTCAGCCATTTTATCAGTTATATTTAATATTAATAATCCTATATTGTATTAAAAGGTTCATATTCCCTTATTTTCTGGTAATTAATTGAATTAGTTGTATTCTGAAACATTATTCTGGAATATATGACTCCCATGTCTAAATTTCTGAGTTTAGTCATTTTCATTTTTATTTATAATTCTGAATATAATTTATTAAAATCTTTCTAAATGGTATGTGCAATTATATGGCTTGATCTCAAGTTTATTTTGTCTAAACCCCTTTTGTTTATTTGCATTTAAATGAGCAATTTCTCTGTTTTGATGAAGTTTGGTTTCCATTCTTTTGGCCTATGATTTTTTAACAATTTTTCTTACAAAATATTTTACAAACAATATATGATGTGTGATACCCTCTCTGACTTTTACATATAGTATTATAAATTAAACATGTTTTCAAATTACACAAAAACAATTAGTATTGGTTACAATACAAATAATAGTTAAACAAAATAAAGAATATTTTTTTAAATAAATGGTTGTCTTCAAGTCAGACATTTTGCAACAAAATCCCCATTTCCAACATGGAAACATGGTTTACAAAAAAGGTTTTTTACTAACTAACATCTTAATTACTCTCTACTATTTACAAGTGGGGTAACTATTTTTATAGTTCTGATGTTAGTTGTTTCAGACCCAAACAAATGGCCTTATATCTAAAACATTTTTAAACATTCTTGTACTATATACATAAAAACCTTATATTTATATTCTTATTTCTAACTATTATTATAAGTAGGATTCTACAGTTTTTATACCGTCTTTTATACATTGTCTTTGGGGAATTGTACCCTGTCATTAATAAATAAATAGTATGAATTGTTCAAAAAGTATTAAGAAATCTGTTTTTTTTCTTTTTTCATGTAAAACAAAAATGTTATTTTAAACAGATTCATGTCTTATGAACAACATATTGTCACAGTACACATTTCAAGTCATTGAAAAATGCATATTTCATTGCATCCAATGTTTGTGATTGCCAAGAATGAAACACAAGGTTCATTTTTTATAATACCCAAAACTATCACTGGTTCACTTTGCACTTATATATTATGTTAATGCTAAATGGTCGTATAGTCTTATCAGCATAATAAATTGGTTAGCGTTTTTTCAATGGAGATTTGTTCCATGGGTACTATATTATTGTTTCATCTTAGTTCACAGGTAACTTTTACTTTATACACTTCTCTCTCTTAAATTTATATACATGTGGTTTTTATTTCGTTATACTTTTATTTTTAAATATTTATTTTGGGGATATAGGGATTTGGGTGTCTTTTATAAGAGCATGACATCTTCTTCAGGATGCTGCCTTCTTCTTCTTTCATCAGTCTTCTTTTCTCCTGCCTTCTGGGACTGGTATCTTCTCCATCTGTTCTTGATGCCATCAGGTTTCTTGGGATCTTCTCCATCTTCTTCTTTATTTCAGAAATACACCACCTGTATTGTTTGATCTTGGCTTATTTTAGGGTTTCTCTTCTATTTATTCTTCCTCGTTGTGGGTTTGGTCATATTCAGTACTGCTTTGTTATTTACTTTTTTACCTTCCTGGGTTATAGTTTGAAAACCTTTGGTTATGAGACTGGTTTTGGATGACTCATCACTAGTAACTCCTTTTATTTGAACTTGTATTTTCTTTATAATAATGATTTCTTTCCACAGTTGCTATGAATTAATCTATTTATATTAAACTTAATGCTTTCTTCCAAATTTAAATATTATAACTTCATTATTCTAATGATCAATTGCCATTCAATATTATGCATACATCTGTCACGCTACAATATATATATATATATATATATATATATATAATATATATATATATATATATATATATATAGGTATAGACTACCGAGCAATTTCCGAGCGCCAAACATTATTGAAGTAGAACCGAGATTTAAAAAAATTATTGAATCGGTGTTTAATGATATCTTTTAGTTTGTAAATTTGTTTAGTTATAAACTATTTTTTAGTGTAATTTGTATACCTGAGGTTGGACTTTGATTCCGAGTGTTCGAAAAGTTGCGTTTTTAAATTATCGTTTTACAACGGTAGAAGTACATTATGTAGAGCTTATAGATCGTTAAAACTTGTAAACATTTATGTTTTTGTTGTTGCATTTCATGTATTCCTGGGTAGTATACCTTCTTCCGAAAAGCATTAGGCCCATGACCGTGTAGAGCTCACACCACAGAGAGAAATCGGTTTGCATTTCATCACGTGCTGTAGCCAGCTGCAGAATTTCCTGGATATTATTTTCATGCACAATTAAAATAAGTCTACCTAGTATCAATGAATTCAAATAAGTCTTCTGTCTCCGACAGGTACAAGTATTATAATTTTACCTAGCGTTTTTGTTTTTAAAATGTAAGAACACTTTCACAATTACATCGAACAGCAGAAACCGGTGATATCCCGGTGAATTTCCTTTATTACGCTGTGTAATTCTAAAATAATATAACAAGATTTGTTATATTTTGTAAAATATAGCAAAGATGGTGTGTGACCACGACACAAGAAATTCGGGTCACTGAAACCGTATCGGAATTTAAAAACTACGGTTTTCTTAAATACGTATATGTACTTATATTCACTCAACTTCAGAATATTACTGTGTAAATGATGCACAAGACAAAGAAATACACTAGTACTTCAGTGTGCTAATGTACCGACCACTAGATACCCTTGATTTGACGAGCGCTTTCGTCACGAACGTAGCCAAAATTTGTTTTGGGGGGGGGTCCAAATTGCGTTGGTGGCATGGAATCAAAGACGAGAATACCCATTCCGGGATGTTTCCTTCCAGAAAGGTGGGGGCTCCAGATTTTACCCTGAAGCAAGATAGACATGAGGAATCTAAACTCTGGTTTAGGACTTTCTGATGGAACAGTTGAATTAAAGAAACAGAAAAAAAAACATAATCAAAGAAACATTAAAGTCGTTTCCTAATTTTCTTAAACGATTTAAAAAATTCAGTAATGAATTAAAATATCTGAATTTGACTTATTCAGTCTCTATAATTTACGATGTAATTTCTACAACAAAAGTCTGATAAAGCGTGTCGCAAAGTTAAGTAATTAAGTTTTGACGCTTAAAATCATAAAAGTTAAAATTACCTTATTTTATAAATTGTACTTTTTGAAAACAAAGTTAGTTAATTCTACCCTGAAAGCCTATAATGAAATAACATTAAAAAATGTATACAATGTAAGTGTGGTTATCCTGAATCCTATTTTTCTGTGAAAGATACTGGCTGTTTAACCTTCCCATGGTTCCTCTCCGCTCATGGCTGCCTTCTTGTCCAGCGACCACGCTATTCTTACTCCCAAGCTCTGTTCCAGCTCTCCAGCGTCTGGCTTCAGTCCTCTCGGCGTGGAGCTTTACCACCTACCTCCCTCTTTGTCTAAAAGAGGATCTCCTTAGCGAGAACGGAGAACGTCGATCGGCACTACTCCGGCAAAGTATGTTACAACAGTTGTTTCGATTACAAACACATGAAGTCAAAGCTAATTTAAATATGTCTCCTCCTCCTCCTCTTCCTCTTCCCCATTTGGCGCTACAGCCCGAAGTCGAACCTTGGTATCCTCTATCCTGACCCTCCATCTCTCTCTATCAGGAGCAAAGGACTTCCATCCTCGCACTCCCAACATCTCTCTTGCATCCACAGCGACAGCATTTTCCCATCTTTTCTTTGGACGGCCTCTTGGTCTTTTGCCATCCACACTTGCCATAAGAACTCTTTTAGGTGTTCGTTGTCGTACATTCTTATGACATAGCCAGCCCACTGCAGCCTCATCGGTTTTACGTACACTTCCACCTTTGGTTGAAATTTCCAAAACTGAACTCTATATTGAGATTTTGTTTAAAATTCTCTTTGATTTGAGGATCTTTTGATTTTTTTTCCAAAATTTATCTCATCGCATTTTTAACACTCCATCAATATTTTTTTTGTTTGAAAGATCAATCTCAAAAACATTTTACAAATAATACTTTTGATTCTGCATTTTCTAATCGGCGATTTTCGGTTACTGTTTTAATTGTTATTGGTTTTTCAAATCTGATATCTTTGATTTTAAGGAGGTAACATTCGCATATTGTACGAGGACCAGTTGAAACGTTCGCGGAGCGACCTCTATAGGTTAGCGGTACAACTGAAATTTTTCGTGTGTTGTAAGATTCATATTTCATGTAAACAGCTGTTAATTCATAAATCTGTCCTGTCTATGCCTTTATTGTTTACCAGCTGTTCGAAATTTACGTGTCACGCGTGTTTTGAGAAATTGACAAAATCTAACATCTTGCTGTGGACGAAGTGTTTGTTGAAAAAGGTCTAGCGCCAACTGAATTTCTCAACAAAATGGTAAATGTGACATGCGATTGTTGCGAATTCAAAAATAATAATTTGTAAGCGGCCACTCGAGTTTAAACGTGGTTGTGCGGGCATTGAAGATGATGATTTCCTCAGTGGACGCCGAAAAAGTGCAACAACTGTAGACATCAATAAAAAAGAATTCATACACGGTGTTGGAAGACCAGCGATGATGGGTGGATTACATTTATGAGATCGTAGGCATCTCACATGAGCGTGTGTATCATATTTTAACAAAAACTTTGTGCAAGGTGGTTGCCGCATTTGGAGTTATTGCACTTTTGACCGTCCACTGCGGGGATCACCTCGAGTGCTCGTATGGTCACGTTTAAAATCGAGTGCCCATTAACAAGCCATCGTTTCTGGAGGCGCAGCATCTAACGCATTTATCATTTCATTGTGTATTTCCATTGACGATAGACGTTTTTGACACAGCATTTTTTATTTCGTCCACTTTTTTAAAACTCTTGTGACACGTAAATTTCGAACAGCTGGTAAGTAATTAATAAATTAACTGACAGAGTTAAAAATTAAGAGATGTTTGTACGAAATATGAATGTTACAACACACGAAAAATTTTTAGTACTACCGCTGATCTACAGATGTCGCTCCGCGAACTTTTTAACTAACCCTCGTATTCCTTACTCATCTTATGTAATATGGAGAGAATTTGTAGTGCCTTTTTTTATTCTTAATTATTATCTAGTTGTGTTTTATAAGTTTTCGCAGCAAACTCTGCGCGTGGATTCTACCCGTATCCGAAGTGTGCTCCTTAGTTTCTCCCAGCCTAGAAGCGGCCAGACCTCTTCAGCGAGCCCCAACGTCTTCACGTTAAACAAACATACTTTCTAACCGTTGTCGGTTGCGCATGACCGCGTCTCAAGGTGTCACACATAACTGCTTCCAAGTTAAACGTACGCTTAAGCTTACAGCCCGACCGTAACTGTTTGTCATGCCTACGTCAATATTTGTCCTTTCTCTCTCTCCTCTCTCTCTCTCTCTCTCTCTCTCTCTCTCTCTCTCTCTCTCTCTCTCTCTCTCTCTCTCTCTCACACACAGTCGCAAACACGGATTTTCTAACCATAATAAATCAACAACTGCACTCCTTTACCTTCTTCTTCTTGTTCGTGTTCTTTGTTTGCCGTTTCGGTTCCTGACTTTGGTTTCTTCTTCTTATTATTCTTCTTAAAGTCGTAGGATAAACATACGCGGATGTGTGTTCTCTTAGTGTGGAATATTTTACTCACAGTTTCTTCGAAAACGAATTAATGTATGAAAACATGATTTCTCTGTGATATTTTTTGTAAAGTTACCAATACTTGATAGCCAAGATTGTTTTAATTTTTACTTGTGATAGAAACAGTATAGGCTACTGTATGGAATAATTTATTTGTTACATAATGATTAAATTGGTGACTTATTCATAAAACGTTTGTAGACACTCGTGTGCTTAATTATTATCGGTAAGGGTTTTTTGCATCAGTTTTGGGGAAACCACAATTGACAGAGGGGGATTAAAAATCGCAACTTTGGTATTTCCTTTCAGTTCGTAGTCCTTTGTTTAAATCATTTTTAAACGATCTCGAAAATTGAAAATATTTTAATTTTATTCTATTATACGTGGGCTATCGGAGTCATTATTTAAAGAATTTATAAGTTTCGGGTTGTTCGGCGCGCGGTCGATTGCTTACTTGCGATGTAGTTTTTTATTAACTAGTCGTTTCGGCCATCCATCGGAAGGTGTGTTCAGTAGACAAAAATAGTTCGACAAGGGATGGTAGACCGAGCGTACTCAAAGTTGAGGTAAAAGCGAACCTGTCATGGTACGTTCGGCCTACCTAGCTACTACTTTTTTAATAACTCATCGGGCGATACTTAATTTTTAAACGTAGAAATAGAAGTACTTCCACCGTTATGTCTTATCTATTCTTGATTCTTTACCAACTGTAAAGTTTTTAACATGATAATGTTTTTAGGCTGGGGGTCATTCCACAAAAATGTAACGTCATCAAAAAATGTAACGCTTCCACACTTTCGATTCCCCACAGTCTAGAAATCTTCGGTCTCTGTTGTTTTAACATGATAATGTTTGTTATATAGTAAATATATTTGTTATATAGTAAATATTTGTATTATATAGTAAATATTAAAAACATTATCATGCTTCGATGTTTCGGTTTCGTCGAAATTCTTTCTTTTTTTATGATAACTTTGGTGTAGAGGTGGGCCGATATACCTATAACACGTATTCTGGAACGATTATTTTTGTGGAACGGATGTAACAGTGACTGAAAAGTTGAAATACCTGTTCCGATTCAACGATAACTAAAAAGTCGA
Source organism: Magicicada septendecula (assembly GCA_034769895.1). NCBI lineage: Eukaryota > Metazoa > Arthropoda > Insecta > Hemiptera > Cicadidae > Magicicada > Magicicada septendecula. The sequence goes on from CM068369.1 coordinate 570,646,701, forward strand.
AATACCCGTTCCGGTTACTCGCGGTTTCGAGGTTTCGCGTCGCGGGACCACCGTACGCAACTAACGAATAAACAAGTAAACGAGTACTATCGAGTATTACGAGTACTAGGAGTACACGAGTCCAAAGCCACTTTGAATACTTGATTCTACGCATGTGTCGATTGCCATACAAGTACGAAACGAAGCAAAACAGCGAGGTTCGGAATATCTCTATGCCAAAGAGAAAGCTGTTTTAATAAATGAAATAAATTCATACTGACGTAACATTTATTCTTGTGTGTTATGCAGATATATAATATAGATTATAATAACAAATTATATATTATACTAGTCACCAACTTAGTAAATTTTGAAAAAGCGAATTATATTGTGTTATAAACTACAGAGTAGCTGATAGTTGATAGGCAATATAGAACTTTTGTTAATGTGATTCGGAGATGATTTTAACTTCACTGCATATCTCACGTAAATTTGTTTGACATTATTTGTTGTGCTACTACGTGCACTCTAAATGTAATTGCCTGAGTTTTGCAACTGATTTGGCTAACCAAAATGGAATCATTAATTTAATATTAAATCTATGTCAGTTTGTTTACTCCTAGTGAAAACTTAAATTAGTATTCCCAAAGGGAGATAGGGCTGGAAATTCTCTTGTTTCTTATTTTCTTTCAAACAGTAACAGCTTAATAAAGTCACAGTGTAAAGTAACACTGTTAATACTTTTAATTTCAATTTATTTCTTATAACGAATTATATAATACAGGTATATGTATAATAAGTAGGCCTATATAATAATAGTTATTTGCACGTATTATTTTTGTTAACTGTATCGCTCGTATCTGTTATTTTCAAATACTAGTATAGCAGACCTCTACTGTGGTCGACTCGTGTGTCAAATACGTTTCCCCACCGAATGTTGAGGACGACGATGGTAAAAATAAATAAATAAATCATTGAAGTTCAACACAGACACGCGGACCACAGAGTTGTGTTCGGGCAATTAAAATTCAGTTAAGAAACGGTTTCTGAACACGTAACAGATAATTTGTTTATTAAAATACATATATGTAATTCAGTTTTGTGAAGACACACGGGACGAATAGAAAACAAGACAGTAGGACTGAGAGAGGGGAAGAAAAGCACAAACATGAATTGGTAACGTTGATTTATGTTGGCAACACTGAACAACACAGAAATGGGCTGCTGTTACATAAAATGCGACCAGGGATTACTTACGGGGGATGGTCGAAAAAGTTGACGAATTTTGTTAACCTTTTAATTTTTAGGCTGTTTTATTTTTATTTTTTCATCTGTGTACGCTAATATAGGGTAGCTCTTTCTTAAATATACAAACAGGTTTATTACACAGCATTAGGGGATACGTTTGAAATATGAAATATGGAAAATCCATTCAGTCAGTGTTTCAATTTTAAAGGAAAATCAAACTTTTAACAATGTTTCAATAACGGGCATTTTTATTATATTATTACCGTTTAATTTAGTGGGACAGATTTCAGGATGTTATCACTCGTTTTTGAGTCACTTTAAACACTTTAATGTTGATTAGCCTTAACTAGTTTGTTCTTTTGTATGAAGCCAACCCGACCCTGGACCCCTCCCAAAGCTAAATTCTAGATACGCCACTGAATGCGACTAGGCCTATTCAGATAATTCGCAAAGTTGGAAACTTCTTTGAGTTCATGTGGCAAATTACTGTCGTACTATAATGTGTCAATCAACGACATGGACGTCTCATCTAAGTCATGTGTGTGTCTCTCTCTCTCTCTCTCTCTCTCTCTTCTCTTTGCCCCTTTCTCAATAAATATTTGTGATTTGGAATAAGTTGTTCCTCATTAATTTGTTTGGTTACCCACATGGCACATACTATCTAGACGTCCGGGTTTGCAGTATTGACCTTTTCCCATTTTGCATGTCTTATCATGTGATAGGCTATTTGTTTAAATCATTTTCATTAAAAGTTTGTCGCCACAACGTGACCTTTTTTTTTGACATTTCATTCGCAGCCGACCTTCCGTTTATACTCGTGCCAATGTATTTTTAACGGTAGAATATACAAGGTACTGCAACAAGACATAACGTCCTCACTTGCAGATAAGATTTAATTGATTACAAGAGACCTTTACGTCCTGTTTAGCAGGACCATAAATATTTCCATTACAAAGTGTGAGAAACTGTGAATTAGCACATATTAGTTTGGCGTTGGTACATATTCTATTCGATAACGGCGACCATGATAAAATAGAATGATCACGATTTTGTTTTCACAACATTATTGACTTCATGTTGAATTTATTTAAGCCATAACCCATAGGGCTACATCTTCTTCTTATTATTAAATTCATGGCTTGGGCTATAGCCCGTTTCGACTTCACAGAGTCTCTGACCATTTTTTCCAGGGTCTTCCACGATCACTCGTCCCCACTGGGCTATATTCAAACGCTTGTTTAGGAATACGCGTGTCTACCATGCGTTCCACATGGGGCTTCTAGTTGTGCTTGTATTCCTTTATTCTATCCATAACCGACTGTAACTTCAGGTTCTTCCTTATGTCGTCGTTTCGTAGATGATCTCTCAAAATGCATCTCTTAATTGCTCTTAAACATTTCGTTTCCGAGGCCTGTATTTTTGAATATATTTTTGCAGGAGAGTCCATGTTTCACATCCGTACATTAATGTCGGCACAGCCACGACCTTATAGAACTTTAGCTGTGTCTTCCTCTGCGTTTTATTCTTCAATAATCGTCTTATTGTTCCACAGGTATAACTAAATTTATTTAACTTACTCTCAATATCGTTATTCTTCCTATATGACATATCACATCCCAAATAATTAAAATGCGATACCTGCTCCAAAACACTATTATCAGTTACAATTTTCGCTCTTACAGGGTTCTTCCCTAGAAGGCCATTGTTTTTATCTTAGTATTTGAGATCTTACAGTTGTATTTCTGGTAGATTGTACGCAAAGCATAAGTAGACCTTTGTAATTCATTTGTAATTCACTCTTCCCTATAATTATTTGGTCATCTGCGTATAGTAATGTGCTCAGTGATCCCTCATCCCTCATCTACAGGATCCGTTCTCGCAAAATTTCGTCAATATACATATTAAATAAACTTGGAGTGAGGCTACAGCCTTGTCTGTCACCTTGATTTATGGCCACTTCTTGAGACAATCTTTCCTTACCTAAAGTATACATGTTTCTAGAAAATAGTTTTAAATGGGAACTATTTATAGTTATAAATAAGGTTTATTATTTATTTTATATTATCGTTCGTTACAGATTTTTTTCATTGAGGTATGAGGTAGGCTGTCGCCAGGAGAATAGAGGAAGCCCTATCAGAAGATAATGCAGATTACCGAAACACTGAATTAGACATAACAGTGATGTGATTAAACGTAGGGACGGGAAAGCGGGCTAAAAGTAACGGGTTCATCCGTATATCAAGTGGGTACAGAAACGGAATTGAAAGGATACAATATTCTAAGCTTTGGGAGATAACAGAAGTAATCGACGATCTCGGAATATGATCATCTCCACCAGTTCTTGGATTGAAGCAGCTAGAGGAAGGAATTATTTTACATCGATTGATGTTGCTCGCTATCTTGAATTATTTTTGTTCAAACACTTTTTTCTACAGTTTATTTCTTGATGCATATATAATTTAATTTAATATTTATAATTACTTTACCTCAAGATGTTTTTTCCCTTATTCGGAACATGTTTCGGGAATCCTATTGTTTCCATCCTTAGCCTTCTTAATTTTGTGAGTTGTTGAGTACTTGTGTTTTGGTTGCTTGTTGTTATGGTTTCCTATTGGTTTTTACTATTTTAAAAAACCTAATATGTACACCACAATAATACCAGTTTATTGTGAAACCATAAACAACCAACCAAAACACAAGTACTCAACAACACACAAATTAAGAAGGCTAAAGGTGGGAACAATAAGATTCCCGAAACATGTTCCGAATAAGGGAAACAAGATCTTGAGGTAAAGTAATTATAAATATTAAATAAATTATTTTTGTATAGGATAGTATATTAATAACAATAAAGCGGTCCAGTCTGTCCTGGTTATAATTTTGAATGCCTATAAGAAGTGGCATGTCAGTAATCGTTTTAATCATCATTATCGGCTTATTAAAGTAAAATGAGTAGTGTCGTTACGGGCTGGGTGCTGCTTCGCCTGCCCGACTAACTACGTACGCAAACATTTAAATCTCCGCTGTCTCACAGTAGTATAATGACATTTAAATACATAACTTATTATGGGCGAGGTAATGTGACAAGGGGCGGCAGTGGATGAAACACAAAGAGAGAGAGAGAGATGAATTGGAATATGAATAAAGGCACACACACCGGGGTTTGAGTGCTCCTCCCTCTCCCTTATCTGTCGACCAATAGAATTGTTCCAGTGACAACAACCCTATGGATATCAATTTTTCATTTCAGCGTTCCTGAGGCGAACAACAACTCCGCTTCCAGCTCTCCAGCGCCGCGTTTATTGCCGCCAACACGTTTCGCAATCAGAAACACTTTTTTTTTGTACGGACGGTCGCGCGCGCGGGCGCGCCTGTGTTGGTCACATTTTTGCCTGTATATCACACCGGCGAGAGTGTAAAAATTAAAAAAGTCACCAAACGATGACGTCGTCATTAATAATTTCCACGTTTTTCGTTGTTTTCCGATGTTATTAATTTTTAGTTCGGAATCGTGATTATTTTATTTATTTCTTTCTTTTCATTATGTCGTAAAACTAATTAAAGCCGACCGCCTACTTCACACGTAGTATTTAAATAAAGCAAACAAAACGCCACCGTTATTATTTAATTTTATAAATATTATTAGAAATAATTACAATTTAAATTAGTTAGTTTTTGTTTGGATTTATTATTTTGTTATTCAGTTTATTTTAATTAATAATTATTTATTTGATAGAGAGGAGAGGTCTTGTTCCTGTTAATTATAAATTATCGTTATTTTCATAGCACGGCAGTTTGTTCTGTCGAAATAACGTGCCGGCGCGTGTGTTACATTTACTGTAATTCCACAAACAACACTGAAACAGTACAAACGTGGCTGCTTGTCGTATTCAGAACAAATTAAAAGTTGAACCTGGAGTAATTAATTATAATTACACGAACCGTTTATTTCAATCATCATTAGTTATGATATAATTGTAATGGAGTCACTTTTTTTTTAATAAGAACGGTTTTCTTCTCAAACATGTGTTATTTATATTCTCTTTTAAATGAAAGCTACTTAATTCATGTTCAAAAACGAGTGTTCAGCTTGTAACTGAGTGCAGGCTGCTCACTTTAAGACGACCAATACGAGTTTACTCCTTTAAACTTCTTCTTCTTCTTCTTCTTCTTCTTCTTCTTCTTCTTCTTCTTCTTCTTCTTCTTCTTCTTCTTCTTCTTCTTCTTCTTCCTCTTCCTCTTCCTCTTCCTCTTCCTCTTCCTCTTCCTCTTCCTCTTCCTCTTCCTCTTCCTCTTCCTCTTCCTCTTCCTCTTCCTCTTCCTCTTCTTCTCTTCAAGGATTAGGTTATATAAACCTGTTCCGGCACCCATCTCATGCTCGCACAACCCACATCTCTTCTACCAATGGTTTTATAGTTCAGTGCCGCTTTCGGCAATCGATCCTCTGTCACCCTTTGCAGATGATCCCACCATTGTTTTCTGTAAATTCAAATAGTTTCATTTGTGTCCTTTACTTCGAGTTCTTGTCTGATTTCTTCATTCCTTATTCTATGTTGCAATGTATAATTTAAAAGTATTTCGACGAAACTGCATTTCAGCACTCTGAATCTTGCCACTTTCCTTTTTTTGTCATGGCCCACGCCTCGCTCGTATAAATCGACGTGGGTATTGCGATTGTTTTATAAAATTTAATCCTTGTGCTGTGTCTTGTTTTATTTCTAAGATTTCTATGAATCGTACCACATATATTCCTAAATTTACTCCTTTAAACGTAACGAGAAAACAATTGATTTCTTAAGCTTTCGCGGACGGCGCCGTAATTAGTAGAACTACTTCCCGGGGTATCAGGCCCGTGGTCTTATGTTGTTTCGTACAGACGTTTCAACCTCGCCATTGGAGGAGGACTGTCACGATGTCCGTCGGTAACACCACAGTACTGTGGCAAAGGCTGTGGCTGTACAGAACAACATAAGACTACACAGTCTGATAGCCTGGGAAGTAGTTACAGTAACGAGAAAACGTTTTAAATGTACTGCAATTGTGGAGAATAGCTACTTGTAATTGTAATCAAAACGTTAAATCAACATTAGTAAGTTTTTATGGTTGATTGACATGGTTTTTAGTTTACTCAACCGCCATTTTGTTTTTGAGTAATATAAATTATCATTAAAATCGATTTTTTCAAGCTTTCTTTTCTTTGTGTCGGCCATCTAAGGACCACATGCCAATTTCAGTTCTTTACTCTTTGTTTTTTCCTTTTTTCCAATATTCTTTCATCTTCTCACTGGGGTGTCTCTTATTCCTGTCTTCAGTCCACTTTGAACCTGCGTTTTTCCCTCTCTCCTACCCTGGACACCCTCCATTTTTAACACTTTTGCCCGAAAAACGTCTCTTTCAATTGCTTCTTCTGCGTGTATATTATTTTTTTCTAAATCCTTTTGGACTTCTTTAATCCAACTTGATGTTGACTTCTTCCCTCACAGATATTTGAAGATTTGCTTTGTCAACCTATTGTCGTCCATTCTATATAAATGTCCAAAAAATAAAAGTCTTCTTTTTCGCGTTGTTTCTGTTATATTTCCTATACTTTGATATTATTCATCATTACTTCTTAATTTCCAACCTTCTGAAGTTTTTCGCGGGCCTAATATTTTCATAATAATTCGTCTTTCCAATATTTCTAGTTTGTCTAAATTATAATTAAATGCTAGACATTCACTTGCATATAGGCATTTTGGCTTCACTACTGTACTGTAATGCCTTATTTTCGCATTTTTAGATATGCACTTTCTGTTGTAAATATCTTTAGTTATAGGCTACCATATGCCCTTTCCGTCTTATGATTTCTTTCTTCTTTAGCAGATTTTTGCAAGCCATTCTCTTGAATTACTGTATGTCTCCTAGATACTTAAATTTTCGAACCCTCTCTATTCGACCAATATCCGTTACCAGAAATTTTGGCTCGTTTTTAATGTTTGTGAGAAATTTGTTTTTTCTGCAGAAATTCTTAAGCCTGTTCTAGGCCTACTGGGTATGTCCTCTAAAAAATTAACTTGTGTTACTGCAGATGTCAGATGTTCAGAAAGGTCAAGCTTTCTTTATTATTATTGTTACGCATTTCTCACTTTCTTAAATAGATTCAGCCACATTTTAATTTTAGTTTAACGCCTGTCGAATGTTAAATTAAATATTAGGTTATTTAACCGTTCTTACGCATCATTGTGCTTTATAATGTTAGATAACATCGCAGGCGGATGTAAAAGAAAGGGGAATCTAAACCACCCAATAATCTGTATGCTAACTGTCACGTTTTAATTAAATTAATTGAACTCTCAATTTGTAAACAAATTTGAAGTTAAATTCTGTAAATCAAATCAATTTAAAGCTGAACGGCGTTTATAGGCCGTGTTTTAAACAACTTTTAAATAATTTCAACTCCATACTATAATATACGAAGCGTATTCCACACATCCCTAGAGTCTATTGACATGCCCCCCCCCCCACAAAACCAGGTTCCTGGAGTCGTCCATACATATTTATGAATGTTGTTACTTCATTCTTCTAATCGAGCTTTATTTAAGAATTTGGAATAATATTGCATTTAAGCTCTGCTATCTTTCTTTTCCTTTTTGGCAGACTGATTCTATTTAGTAATACGAGTAATATTTTTATTTATTTATAGCAATTTTTATAGCACTTATTTGTTTTTATTTTTTCACGTTATAAAGCCTTTTGTTTATAATGTTTTCGTCGACGAACGGAGTTTTTCATGCCTTCGAAACTATTTTATACCATATACCATCAATTCATTTTGCACTTTTTTTCATACATTTTATCAAACAAATTTAATAACCAATACAATGAAATATGTTGTTATTAATTAAAAATAAGGACGTGTCCATAATGCGTGTACAGAGGATTATTCTCATAAAAAAATCATTTCTAGAAATGCGTGCGCGCGGGTGTCTTGTGGTATAAATTCTAATTCATAAGAAAAAACCAAAAGTAGTTCAAAATTGCGCGCCGGTCGTCGCACAGGATTTTAAAAACAGGTTTTAACTTTCAAAATTTCTTCGTATGATATAATTTACTTTTGGGAACTTTTTTACTTATAAAAAAGAATAAAGTAATAGGTAAAGACTTTTCTTGGTCGAGATAAAAAAAAATCCTCCTTGAAATTTGTTTTACAAATTTTCTTCTGAGAAGAATATGCTCTTCAAATCCATTAAGAATTAAGAGCTGTATAGAATTCAAAACAAAAACATATTATTTTCTCGGAGAAATACATGAGATCCATCTCGTAGAATTCTCGTAGGATTATCCATCTTTGTATAAAATATTTACATCTTTCGAGATACAACTGAGGTGCTCTTTTCTGTAGTCTGGACGCGAAAGTCGAAACAAATCCATATAGGCCTACTTGTATCATTTTTCAGTAATAACTTTTTGTAAAGTGTCGTTTACTTTTTTGCGATTTTTCGTTATTTAAATGTACAAAAAATCTTATTCCATACAGACCATATAACGTTATTACATCTATACTGAACAGAGAGTCAATAACGAAAACTAACAATTTATGTTAACTGGCACATTTTTTACTCAATTATACCATAAGTACTATACTTAATGCTTTGGATTTCTGGTGTACAGTTTTGTTTTGGAAATGAAGAAAAAGAATGTTGATAAATATTGTTGTTGGCGGGTTATAAATCTGCGGTCGTTATGCAATTAGACGGGTTTGTACATTATTCCATCCGTTTGCTTGTTGATGTAGTCGTGAGAGGGCGCCACTGATTCCGTCCGCCGCTTCTTTTGTACAAATTTGCATTTAACACGAATCGTTTCAAATGTAAATAATTACAGTTGAGCTGTTATTAACTGTTGTTGACGTCAGTAAACGTGATATATTCTTGTATCGTGATAATTTCGCCCCCGTTTCATCTGTGAAAACTTTTCATCGGGAAAAATGTTTCAGAATAAAAAATGTAATTTGCTGTTAGAAATAAGTTGTGTAAAAAAAAAGCGAAGAAATAACCCTTTGGGTTTTTTCTTCTTGAAAGTTAAAAAAAAAAACTTGAAGAAACTTTTAAAAACCAATCTACACTCTTTTCTTTTACGCTCGTGTTAAAAATATTTTCAGCCACTTATTATTCTGCTAATTCATGCTTGAATAAAACAATGAAGAGTTTAACATTAAAAGAAAAAAAAAAGTTATAAAAGTTACAAGATTGTTCTCGTATTTTCGCTGATAAATATTACAGTAGACATTTTGCTTGTTTTGTTAGGAAATGATTTTTCCGAACAGAGTCGATTTACTGGTTCTTAATTTTTAACTGTGATTAACTACTGTAACAGGTAATAGTACATATAAATCTGTTAGTTAATTAATTAAGGAACAATAGTTAAATCATCATCACATAAGTGATAGGCAAGATGGTGCCTGTTCCGCCTTCAAAGATCCTCCAGCCAACTCTTCTATATTTCCATACTTGTCTGACCAGTCTTGAATCTGACATTCCTTCTAAGTGTTCTTTCCGACGTTGTTTATAACCTTTTAGTCTTTCATTCAAATTAAAAACTTGTAATTTTTCTCTTATGGCCTCATCCTTTTTATGAACAAGTTTAGATCACCTTTTAACTCCTCTCAAGAACGCCATTTTCGAGGCCTGTATTTTTTACTTTCTTGTTTCTTGGTTGTCGTTCATAATTCACGTCCATAGGACAGAACGCGGACCGCCATAATTTTGTAAAACTTTTTAATTTTTGTAACTCGAAGTAACTCGTTTCTAAAAATACAACTGATTGTCCCGCAGATCGTCTGGAACTTACATAAATTAACATCTATATCATAATTCTTATCATAACCGATATCGTTTTCCAAATAAGTAGTTAAAATGGCACACCTGTTCTTTATTATTATTAGCGGTGGTCCTACAGTCTATGCCGCAGCCCGCATTTCAATCGCCATTTCTCCCTAGTCTTCCAGTCATCATCTTCAATAGCTCGATCTCTCATGATTATCCTAATTCCTGTTCTCCATTATGTTGTCAGTCTTCCTTTTCCTCTCCTGTTTTGTGGTGTGTAAGTCAATGCTTTCTTTGGCCATCGCTTCTCCTCCATCCTCATTACGTGACCATACCATAGCAACTGTCTGGATTCTATTCTTTCTGCTGTTGTAAATATGCGCCCTGTTTTCCTAATTATATCTTCGTTTCTAACATGTTGCATTCTAGATATATTACACGCTCTTCTTTAGATGTCCATTTCCACAGTTTCTATCATCTTTTTCTTTTTATCTGAAAGTTGCCAGCGTTCGCAGCTATAAGTTAAAATGGGCTCCACAATAGTTGTGTAGATTGTCAGTTTAGTTTGAAGTTTCATTTTTTTCGACCAAAGTAACGAGTTTAGCAAACGAATACCCTTTTTCTCTGTTGTATCCTATTTTTTAATGTCATTTTTTCCATCTTCTGAAATAATGCTTCCCAAATATTTGAATTCGCTACACTTTCCGATTCTATGCATTTGCAGATCTGGGTCTTCTTCTTGCATGTCTCCTATTTTCAGATACTCTGTTTTAGTAGTGTTTATGTTTAGACCCTATTTCTCGTACTCCTCTTACAGTTTTTGTAAACACATAGTCTGTGTCGTCCTCGTCACACGCTATAATTACCTGATCGTCGGCAAATAGGAGAGTTATTAAACATTGCTCATCCATTTGAATTTCCATTCCTGATGTTTTTCTTCTCCAGTTACTGATGGCTTCTTGTTCTTGGATATATATTTTAAACACGGTAGGTGATAAGCTGGACCCTTGCTTAAGCTCTTTTGTGGTAGGAAACAATTCTGACAGAACATTCCCAACTCTCATCAAACTCTTTGAGTCCTTATAGGCTATATGTTCCAGACAACGCGAACATAAATTTTGCTCAGGCCAAACTTTGTTAATGTTTCAAAAAGTCTTTTTAAGGGTACTGTGTCGTAAGCGTTCTCTAAATCGACAAGTACGAGGTGCGTAGACAGATTGCGAGACTTTCGTTTTTCTAGTATTTGTTGTAATACAAATATGTTGTCAATACATGAACGTCCTGCACGGAATTCAGACTGCTCTTCTATGTCTTCTATATTCGTTTCAATTCTATGTTTTAGAATTCTGCCGTACAACCTCCCCATTGTACTTGTCACACTTATGCCTCTATAATTTTGGCATGCCTTCTTCTCGCCCTTTTTGTAAATCGAGCTAATGTATGCTACGTTCCAGTCTTCTGGGATATCATCACCGTGTAACAAGCATTTATTAAATATGTTTGCTACAATTCCAAGCAATATATCTGGTCCATATTTAATCAATTCAATGGGGATGTTTCCAGGCCCTGCAGACTTTCCGGTTTTTGATTTTTCCAAAGTTTCCTTTATTTCTTCCACAGTTATTTCGATGACTTTGTCATTTTCGGCTGTTTCGATGTCTATCTTCGTCATTTCAAATTCTGTTCTATTTTCAGTAATTTCTATTAATTATTAATTTTGTTTTTATACGAAGTATAACAGGTAAACACGAAGTACAGTATTTAAGGAAGGTATAAGTGGCGTTTTCAAAAAGGCGGCTATAGCAGTGTCAGTAGGAATTCGTGTACGTGCTAGCATCTCTAGTAACTCTGCTCTTTGACGATCGTTTAGTACTTTTGAGGATGAACCTTTAAATTTCCAAAGATCGAACTTAGGTTTTACTAACAAAGTAAAGATTTCCGCAGACGTGAAAGACTGTTGTCCAGAAAACTTTTTTTTGTTCAAAATGCCCTGGAGTCTTGTTTCTTAACCGGTTCAAATCGCCTTTCTAAAAAAATTACAAATAAATTTCTAAAAGAGTTCTGATGCGGATTCTCCAATTGTAGTTTTCTAAGTCCCCGAACAGAATCCTATCACACATACATTTCACGCTACTTTTTCTCCAGAAATTAAAAAAAAGAAAAGTTATTTAAATTAATTTAGGCCTATAATTCCCCCCCATTAATTTGGTTTTCCACTTTAAGGTTTATTAAGTTGCTGTAAACACTGTATTGGCTGAATTTTATAATATAGTTTAATTCTTGTATAAAGTTAAAACATATTTTAGAAAAAGTCAAAATTAAAATTCCGCCTTGAGCCACTTATTATGAGTAGGCTATATGTATTATGAGAAAAGTTTTTTAAAAATATTTTTAAGAACCGAGGGCTCTAGAAAAATTTGAACAAAAAACACGTTTTTGTGGACCACACTGCGCGGATAGAGACTCACTTCAAGTTTTAGAAAATTGTGGTCTAGCGGCTTCATTGTACGAAAACAAAACTTCGGCTATTCTTACAAAATGGGAGACACACCAGATTCATTGGTCGGAAGTGAAATTTCTTAGGTCGGTGAGAAGATAAACGCCTGTGACCGTACTCATTATGTTGATTTCTTAGACGAGGCGGAGATTTTCTTTCTAAAAGGTAGTGCCGCCAAGATTGGCTCTGTCGTGTATACAGAATGGCGAATTACCGTATACGAAACAGATTTTCCAATGAAATATTCAAGGCTCGAGATTTGTAAGTGGACATTGCGTGAGTGTAGGACGTTCCTGAACAGGCTGGGGACACCGTTGTGAAGGAATGACAACTAATTCGTTCCACCCGGAAATCGATCATTTCAGTATTTGTTGTTTCGTCAGTATTTGCTGCTTCTAGTATTTATTGCTTCTTGTATTTGTTAGTCCCTGAAATTGTACCTTCCAATATTTGTTTTACTCAGTAATTGTCCTATTCAGTATTCGTTGTTGCTCACAATATCTGTTGCACCCAGTAATTGTTGCATCATGAAATTGTTTCGTCCACTATTCTTGCTCCCAGTAATTATTTCTTCCAGTATGTGTTGTTCCCACAAATCGATAATGTCTGTATTTGTTGTTCCCAGTAATTGTTCCTTCCAATATTCGTTGCTTACAATATCTGTTGATCCCAGAAATTGTTCCTTCCAGTATTCGTTGCTCACAATATCTGTTGCTCCCAGTAATTGTTCCTTCCAGTATTCGTGGCTCACAATATCTGTTGCTCCCAGTAATTGTTCCTTCTAGTATTCGTTGCTTACAATACATGTTGCTCACAGTAATTATTTCCATCACTATTTGTTTCTCACAATATTTGTTGCTTCCAGTAATTGTTCCTTCCAGTATTCGTGGCTCACAATATCTGTTGCTCCCAGTAACTATTCCTTCCAGTATTCGTTGCTCACTGTATCGGTGGTCGCAGTAATTATTCTTTCCAGTGTTTGTTTCTTCCAGTACTTGTTGCTCACAGTATTGCTACTGCCATTAGGCAGTATTGTTGCTACATTTCATTGGACAACTGCCTCTAGGTCTTTTGCCTTGTTAAACTGTGTTTCTGTGTGATGTATATCTTTTTCTTGCTACCTGTTCCAAGTAGTCTGCATGTATCACAATAGTCTGCTTCCATAGACTACCTATTGTAACCGCACTTGGTGTAACGTGGGAGCACTTGCATGTATGACACTCTTGAGATTATTCTGTAGACTCAAATTATGAAAGTTTCGATTCTTTTTGTTGATTCGCTTGTACAGTTTTGAGACGTAGTCACGGCTGTTGGGAATAATGAAGTTTTAATTTTTTTTGTTTCAAAACGAAAAAGCGTTTCAAAACAGAAAACACTTACAACCATACAGTAAACAGTGGTCACTATGCTTTATCTTCCTGTTTGGCCCAACATGTTACATAAATTGTATTATATATGTCACTGTAAAGTGCGAAGTAAGGTAAATCTTAAGATTTACCGGTGTATCCTAAGATTTACCGTTTTATGATGGTAAATGTCCGAAGATTCTTTTAAAATGTTTGCATTTCGAACTTTTGCCAACAGTTAGTGGTAAATGTCAAGATTTACCGCTGCATTGTGGTAAAAGCATAATATTTTTAATTTTAAAGAAATTTATAGTTAATAATTTAAAAAAAATAAGCATTCCCATAAAAGCGCGTGAAGAAAGGCTAATAAAATTTTCTGTACACAGCGTGAGCTGGTTTCTTGTGTATAAAGATGTAAGTTTGCCAATTGTGGTACCAAGTTGATAAAAATCATCATATTCAATATTCAGTACGACAGCTACAGCACACTCAGTACGCCTTTGCCCAGTCTACATCTGACACGTTGACTCTCACATTCTGTCCAACTAAAGGTTTAGCTACTTTTTTATAAGAGACAACTGTCATTTTTTCTGCTTGTTTTGAAGTCCTTCGGCGGCTCTCTCTTTCCAAAGCGCTTCACTGTATCGATCCTGCTTGTTGTAGCGGTTACATCACTCGTGTCAGGTTGTTCAACTATTTCAGGTTCATCTGTTATATTAAACTATCTTGCGGAAAACTATCTCCGTGCACAATTTTAACATCTTTCCACATTTAACAATAACAATAATAACAATCTATTACTAGATTCTTCCTTACTTTTAGGCTGATAGTGTTTGAAGTGAAGAGGTTTTTTTTGTTTGTTGAAAGCAATTTTAGCCTGGTTAATTCCGCTTATAATTTTCTTACTGGTACATCCATCACTTGTTATTTTACTTCCTAGATAGTTATATTCTTTAACTGCCTTGGAGAACATTATTTCCAAGAGTTATTCCGACTGGATCTTCTTCCTTCCGACTACGGACTAGGACTTTGGTCTTTTGTTCATTTATTTTCATGTTGAATTCATTCTTCATTACTTGATCCATTGTGTCAAGAATCTTTTGTGGATTTTCGTTGCTCTCTGCAGTCACTGCTATGTCATCTGCGAATCTAAGCATGTCCACTTTTTCTCCGTTTATGTTTACTCCGAGATGGGTGTCTTCCCTTACTCTATCGATCGCTTCTTGGTTGTACAAGTTAAACAAACATGGAGGCTGAGAACATCCCTGTCTTACTCCTTTCTCAGTGTTTGCTTTCTCTTCGAATAATATTCGCTTGTTAGTTTCCTCAATAATGACAATTAACAAGTACACAGTAAATAACGTGTGTATTTTCAGGCTTAAAAACAATTACGCACCTCCATAAAACAAAGGCAGAGCCTGTTATTCTGGCTTTACCTTTTCGTCCACTTTTCGCTTATAGGGTTGTCTAGGTCACGACTCCTCTAGTCTAATATCTCTATGGTTTGAACGCTCGTCTTTACACAAATAAACTAGCAGATTGTTGACCGTAATTCGAAAAATGAGAAAAATTTTACTGCCGTATTTTACGTAAAAAATAGCGTAATTTAACAAGGAATATAAGTAGCGTAAATGATTCTTGGGACAACACCCATAAATTAAAGTGGGAAGGGATAATAAAACCGGTTTTTTCAAAATATCTTCAGATGGGCTTTTTCGCACATGAATTGTTAAGAATACAAATTTAGAATAAAAGTGATTCATAAGCATTTATTCCTAAAGCGACATGAGGTTTATTATCTTTAATTTTAATATAATATCTAGAAATAAATACACTGAAAGTAGGTTTATTTTCACCTGACGCACGTTTCGCAGAAATTGAAATAAATTTTACATAGTCCAGAAGAAGAAAAAACTGTCCGAGAGATACATTCAACATCCCAATGCGTTTTTAAAACCTAATATTTAGAAATCTAATTCAGTCACACACTGTTTAAACAATAAACATAAATTTCCTGTTATTAAAATGTCAAATTAATTAAAAACGTACAAAAAGGCAATAAAATCAATATCTGGGAAAAACTTAATACGTATTTACAAACACAATAAGTAATAATAATCTACTAATTAAAGAACAAATTCAAATAAAAACAAAACAAGACGACTTATTTAAAGTCATACATTTATTAGAATAATAAAATAAATGTTAAATGTATAATAAATAGCTGACTACATAGACATTAAAACAATTGAAAATTGAATCGAAGTAAAATCGATTATCCGTTAACTATATATATTGTAAGCGAAACATTCAATTACAATTCAGACAAACCTCTGAATATACAGAATAATATCTGTGAAACGTGCGCCAGGTGAAAATAAACCTACTTGCAGTGTATTTATTTGAAGATATTACATGGGAGACCTGCTGGAAACTCAACGAGTTACTTAAAAAGGAATTAATTTGAATAACAGTCAGTCGAGATAAAGTATTTTGAAATCGGCTTTCAATATTTTTTTCAACCATTAAACTTTACGTTGTTTTACTCTAAACTTTGAGACGGAAGAAAAATGTATAAAATGTGTTTAGAAAATATTGTTTGAAGAATCCTGAATGTCTCATTTGTTCTGAGGAAAATCGGAAGTCGAACCTTCAACTAGTCACATCCTCCCTGCACAGGAGGAGCAGCTTCTCCTGGTTACGGCACTGGGTTGGTGTTCGTTTCGCAGAATCGCGTTCTTGTACGGAAGCGAGCCTCAACTATACGAGCATAAACATAAGTTGCAACGTATATGACAGAATACATCATCTCACATATGCATACGCATACAGACTAGACGTGCGCCGACATACCTATAATATTTTGGAACGATATTTTTGTGGAACGGATATAGTATAACAGTGACTGAAAAGTTGAAATACCTGTTCCGATTCAACGATAACTGAAAAGTCGAAATACCCGTTCCGATTACTCGCGGTTTCGCGATTCCGAGTCGTGCGATTCCCCTTAACAACTAACGAATAACCAAGTAAACGAGTATTAGGAGTATTACGAGTACACGAGTACAAAGCCACATTTTGTTGATGAATACTTAATTCTGCGCATGTGCCAATTGATATACAAGTACGAAACGAAGGAAAACAGCGAGGTTCAGAATATCTCTATGCCAAAGAGACGAAGCTGTTTTTAATAAATTAAAAAAATGCATACTGATATTGCATTTATTCTCTTGTGTTACGCAGATATATAGGGTGTAACGGAAAATTTGACCTATTTATAATTTTAATAAAGAAAATATGTTGAAAATAGAAATAAGGGTGTGTTTGAGAAAACAGAGAGGCATGTAGGCGTGAGAAAGCGAGGTGGGAATAAAGTGAAAACAGAATTACTTGCTAAAAGCTTGATAATGCATGTACGGTATGTTAAGGCACGATTTGGGACACTACGGTCATAAACTGTATTATGTTTCAGAAATAAGGGTGTTTACCAAATGTTGTAAAACCTAAGTGCATATAACAATAGCTGGCGTGGGAAAGCGATCTTGTTGTGCAAGTGAGATAGAAAGAGACGCTACTTTCTGTAAACACGTGTGCTCGGAGAAACGTTGGGCGAATTAGAAAAAGCGTCATACGTTACGCGGGAAGTTTTAGTTAAGCGGATCGGTTGAATTCGTATTTAGCGGTAGTTCGGACCTATCGGAGCGTTTTGTCGTAGTTCGTAAGTAAGGGAAAGTTGAGGCATGTATATATTGTGAACTTAGAGGAAATAAGGGCAGTCTTCTTAATATCGGCAGAATTATACGGAGAGACTCGTGTACGTTGTTTTGCGTCAAATAATATAGATATTTTAATAATTAACGGAAAGAATCAGAAAACTTCTCAGAATAACAAAGTACGGGAACACTATAATTATTAATATTGAAGTTATAAAGCAAGTTTCATAAATCATAATAATTCAAAGAAGTGTATTACATTCTGTCGCCCGGAACGTGAGACACGATTGAGTCACTATTAAATAAATTATAAATTAAGAACAAGTAGAAATTAAGAAATAGTATAAAACATATTTTTTGATTTTCTGATTACGTGAAGTAGGAGTAGGAGAAACAAGGACATACAAAACAACATTTCTAACCTACACAGCAACATGAGCACAAACACAAGTACCCAAAGCAACGCTATGGAGTTCCAAATAAATAATCAGCTAGGCAATCCAGACACGCTCGCAGACATTTCAGAGGAGGATGAAGCGTCAGGGACGCGGGGACTAAACAGACAGAACGATGAAAACGCAGAAACACAACAATTTACAGCAACAATAGTAACAGAAGTCCAAGAACGACCGGTAAGTCAGACACCACCAGAGACAGACAAAAACACTGATATATACACAATACTACAACAAGTACTAGAACAACAGTTGTCACAAAACACACGACGAATAGAAGAACAGATACAGAAACAATCAGAACAAACAGAAAAACGACTGACAATTCAAATACAACAAGTACAAGAAGAATCGAGAAATACAAAAGAACAGATAGCACGACAAATTGCTGAACATGCGAAAAGAACAGACGAACGGTTAGAACAACATGAGGTGAGATTAGAACAAGCACTACTACAAATGAACGAACAAATCAATAAACACCACGTAGAAATAAGAGACGAAGTCGCCATGCAAATAGAACAAGAAAGAACGAACAACAAAAAACTATTCCAAGACTACCAAGTAGAGACGAACCACAAAATACAAGACAATACCGACAAAATTACTGAACTAAGTATAAATACTAAACAGCAATTCGTAGAGTTGGACGAACGATATAGTAATAACATTCAAGTTATAAACAAGAGATGCGAAAATAACACAGCAGCAATTCAAAAATTACGAGCCGAAAAGATGGAAGAAGTGAAGAAAGTGTCAGAAGAAACTGGTCTACAAATACGAAAAATACAACGAGAAGTTAGTAATAAATTAGCATCAATTAATAACCAACCATGCAGCCATAACCTTACTAACGAACAATTAAAAAATATCAGATACAATGGTACTGGAGACTTCCCGATGGAGTTTATGAAGGAGATGGAGGATGTCTACATGGAATACTACCAAGATAATGGCAACGTCGCATGGATCGGAAGGCACCTAGAAGGAGAGGCCGCAGTGTGGTGGAGATTGATCAAGAATAGCTTAACCAACTTCGCAGAGTTCAAAGAAGCATTCACGAATAAATACTGGAGTGACATGATCCAAGAAAGGGTAAGAAACGAGCTCGAGTTTGGACGTTATCATGTGGAGAGTGGTATGAACATGATACAATATCTAGAACGAAAATTATTAGAGAACAGACAACTAATTCCACCGATACCTAAGCAATACCTAATCAGAAAGATCGCCAAACATTATTCGCAAGGAGTACAGATCGCCATTATTACTCGTGGGGTTACAACTATTAATGAATTCGAACAAGTACTCTCAGAATTCATGGAGTTGAGGAGTGAAACGAGGACAATGACTAGAACGCATTATGACAATCGACGGGAACAAAAGCCATGGGTAAGAGATGAAGAGGAGAGTGGACGACGGATGGAACCAGCACGGGCACACGAAAGTGAAAACCGGTCGAATACACAACACTACAATAGACGACCAAATAAATTTAGAAATGAACCAGAGCCAATACCTTCGACTAGCGGTACCCAACATAACAAAAACACCACTGCAATGTCAAAAAACTAGGTCAGTTTTGTACAGATGAAGTAGATGTAAGTACTATTAAGAAGTATATTAATAACACTTTTGTAGATATAAGGGAAGATTTATTATGTAATGATGACATAGATGTAAATTATAGTGTAAACAAGTGCCCGGAGACCAGTATATTGTTGAATGGAGTACCCATTTGTGCATTACTTGATTCGGCAAACCAAGTAAACGCTATATCTGAACAATGGTTTCAGAATAAGAAGAGGCATTTGGGTAGCGTAGTAACCTTGAGACTTTGCAATACTGTCATCAAAGGAGCAACGGGAATTAAATCAAAAAGGGTGACGCAGCAGGTATGGTTAACAGCTAGGATCGGAGATGTGGAAGTTGACAGCGCATTCGTCGTGATACCAGAGTTAGTACGGGATTGTATCGTAGGAGTGGGTTTACTAGGAAAACTTGGGTGCGTTATCAACTTACGCAACAAACAATTAATTATTCCAGAAAAGAGGAACCAAAAGGATACCACGGTAGGGATATTCCAGGTAGAAGTCGCGTCTGGGAACCAAGATATCGAAGAAACGATCAAACAAAAGGTGCAATCAATCGGCGGAATCACCGAGGACGAAAAGAGTAAACTACAAAAAATCTTAATGGAAAACAAAACAATATTCCGAAATACTCCTGGTAGGATTCAAAAGTACCAGCACAAATTTGAAGTTACAGATCGGACACCATATTGCCAGAAAGGGTGGCCGATTCCACTAAACTATCAGGATGCAGTTAAGGCCGAGATACAAAAAATGGAAGCATGTGATTGAAAGGGCGCAAACTCCATATATAAACCCAATGGTTACCGTGATCAAAAAGGACCAGACGGTTAGATTATGTTTGGATGCGCGTAAGCTGAATTCCGTTACCATTCCTGACTACGAGGGAGCCATTCCAATAAACGAAATACTCACAAAATGTGGAAATATCAAAGTGATGTCCGCGATAGACCTACGGAGTTCGTTCTGGCAGATCCCACTACATCAGGATTGTAGAGACTTCACAGGGTTCTTATATGAAGGAAAGTGCTATCGATACACGGTGACGCCATTCGGACTTAAGACGAGTTTAGCCAGCTTGACGCGAGGACTAGACCGCGTGTTATCAAAGGAAGTAAAGGAGTTTACCATTTTGTACGTCGATGACTGTTTATGCATATCAAACAGTATCGAAGAACACTTACGGCACCTGAAATTATTATTTCAAAATCTAACAAAAGCCAATTTAACTGTTAACTTTAATAAATAGCAGTTATTCCGAAAAGAAATTGATTATTTGGGTTTCCGATTAACAACCACAGGTATTACCACCGCACCAGACAAACTCAGGGCGATACAGGAATTCCAGACACCAAAAAATCAGAAACAACTCAAGGGATTCCTTGGTTTGACAAATTTTTACAACAGATTTACCAGCAGATACGCCGAGGCTACCCAACCGTTATTGAATCTCCTTAAGAAGAACAGTGCTTTCAAGTGGACAAGCGAGATGGATCGACACTTTGAAGCAGTCAAGAAGCTATTTATCGAGGCAGTGATTCTCAAGCATCCTGACCCAAATAAGCGATTTTATTTACAAACCGATGCGAGCCGATATGCATTGGGCGGGCAGTTTATCAGTTAGATGATAACCAGGATATCGGAGTGGTTGCGTTCACTAGCCGAGTGGTGAGAGGGGCGGAACGGAACTATTTCACGACGGAGCTGGAACTGCTGAGTATCATCCATTGTTTACAAAAATTCAGAACATACGTGCTAGGAAAGCCCTTGACCATCATCACCGATAACAAGGCGTTAAGTTTTATTAAGAAATGTCATCTGAATAACTCCCGGATAACAAGGTGGACCCTCGCAATCCAAGAGTATGACTTTGATATTATGCATTGTAGAGGTCGTGATAACATTGTAGCCGACATCTTAAGCAGACATCCGGAGGATATAAATGAGGTGCAGACGATAGACCAAATTGATGAATTTGAAATTAATCTTGTTAGTATTGATAAAGGAATTAAGAAGCAACTGAAAAATATCCATAGTTATCAATTAGCCGATACCAAACTGAAGAGTATTATTGAGTCTATTAAATCAGATAAACAACATAAACTTGCAAAAAAAATACACTTGGCATAACGGAAAGTTATATCGTAAGGATAAAGGTGTGTGGAAATTAATGTTGCCGGAGGAGTTGTGCCACAGTGTGATAACGGAACTACATGAGGCATACAGTCATGTGGGAAACCGGAGAACATATAAATTGTTTAAGGAGAATTTCACTGGAGATTCAATCAATAAAATCACAAAATTAATTACAAAAACCTGCATTACGTGTCAGAAGAATAAGGACCATTTTAAAAGGAGGTTAGGAGAGACGCGACCGGTCATACCAAAGAAGAAAGGAGAACTGATCAGCATCGATTGTTATGGACCGCTGCCGGTGTCTACAGGAAAGGTGAGATATATTTTAGCTATAGT
This sequence comes from Magicicada septendecula, assembly GCA_034769895.1. Lineage (NCBI taxonomy): Eukaryota > Metazoa > Arthropoda > Insecta > Hemiptera > Cicadidae > Magicicada > Magicicada septendecula. Next base: position 570,668,807 of record CM068369.1, read on the forward strand.
TGACAATTTCACAAAATATGTCAAACTATACAAACTAAGACAAGCCACAACAAATGCCACCATTAAAAGGATTCAATTGTATTGTGAAGAGATCGGAAAACCGATAGCCATTTTATCAGATAACGGTACGCAGTTTACGAGCAATAGATGGACGACCGCGTTGACAGGCATGGGTATCAAGACAAAATACACCGCAATTAGAAATCCCAACACAAATCTGGCCGAAAGAATAAATAGACAATTAGGAAATATGTTCAGAGCAATGACCTCAGATAAGCACACCAAATGGGCGCAATATCTTACACTCATAGAGGCATGCATTAACCAAACCTACCATGAAACAATTGAGACTACACCTTTTGAAGCACAGTGGGAAAGAAACCAGAGCGGGATTGGATCAAATATATTGACAGAGACATGATACCTCAAGACCAACCCATCAATTACCATAACATATATTTACGGATTAAGGAGAAGGGAGAGAAGAGAACAGACAAGCTCAACAATACTCACCACATTATGAAGTTTCATCTAGGAGACCAAGTTTTGTTAAGGGCATATCCGATGTCTGATTTAAACAAGAAGATAATCGGAAAATTTTGTAACATATTTGAAGGACCATATAGAATAATTAAAGAAATCGGAACAGCAACGTACCAATTGGAGGATCCACAAAGACCAGGACACATCCGCGGGAACTTCAATATCTGTCAGTTAAAGCCGTACTATGAAAAAGGAACCTAAAATGTACACACACACACACACACACACACACACACACACACACACACACACACACACACACACACACACACACACACACACACACACAGAAACACCACACAAAAATTGAAAACATAATGCAACAGCACACATCCGTACATTAATGTAGTAGTAATAGGTAGAAAAATAAATGTAAGGCGAGTCAATGTAATAACATATAATGAAAGTTAGTTACATAAGAAATTATGAATGTTTAGAAACTAAGTAAATAAGAATGGTCACCAGATGTTTAAAAAGGGAAATTGTTGTGTGTAACAGGTGTTATTGAAAGAGAAAGTTGACCACCCACATTTTAAAGAGTTGTTGACAAGTCAGGTAGAGAGAGGGACGGATAATTTGTTTGTAAACAAGTCATAAAACCAGACCAACCCTTAAGGTCTAGTATTCAATAATGAATGTATTAGGAGTAGTGTTGTAATAAAGTACCCACCTAATTATACTAAGAAATTTAAAGCAATTACGTAAATTGAATATGTTGTTAATTTTAATTATAATGAATGTATTACTTATGTCAAGTAATAGAATATCCAACAAAGTACTTATAATTATAATAATTTTAGGGACGCATCAATTAAACTAGTTTACAATTTTGAAAAAATTGAACGTTAGTTTAATGGGGGGACTTATGTAACGGAAAATTTGACCTATTTATAATTTTAATAAAGAAAATATGTTGAAAATAGAAATAAGGGTGTGTTTGAGAAAACAGAGAGGCATGTAGGCGTGAGAAAGCGAGGTGGGAATAAAGTGAAAATAGAATTACTTGCTAAAAGCTTGATAATGCATGTACGGTATGTTAAGGCACGATTTGGGACACTACGGTCATAAACTGTATTATGTTTCAGAAATAAGGGTGTTTACCAAATGTTGTAAAACCTAAGTGCATATAACAATAGCTGGCGTGGGAAAGCGATCTTGTTGTGCAAGTGAGATAGAAAGAGACGCTACTTTCTGTAAACACGTGTGCTCGGAAAAAGTTGGGCGAATTAGAAAAAGCGTCATACGTTACGCGGGAAGTTTTAGTTAAGCGGATTGGTTGAATTCGTATTTAGCGGTAGTTTGGACCTATCGGAGCGTTTTGTCGTAGTTCGTAAGTAAGGGAAAGTTGAGGCATGTATATATTGTGAACTTAGAGGAAATAAGGGCAGTCTTCTTAATATCGGCAGAATTATACGGAGAGACTCGTGTACGTTGTTTTGCGTCAAATAATATAGATATTTTAATAATTAACGGAAAGAATCAGAAAACTTCTCAGAATAACAAAGTACGGGAACACTATAATTATTAATATTGAAGTTATAAAGCAAGTTTCATAAATCATACTAATTCAAAGAAGTGTATTACAAGGCCTAATACAGATTATACTAACAAATTATATAGTATACTAGTCACCAAATTGGTAAATTTTGAAAAAGCAAATTATATTGCGTTATAACCTACAGAGTGGCTGATAGGCCATATAGTACTCACATATGTTAATGTGATTTCGGAGACGATTTTAACTTCACTGCACATTTCACGTAATTTTTTTTGATATTCTTTGTTGTGCAATTAAGTGCACTTTAAACATCGTGTGAGTTTCACAACTGCTTTGTCTAACCAAAATGGAATCAATAATTTAATATTAAATCTATGTCAGTTTGTTTACTCCTAGTGAAAACTGAAATTAGTATTCCCAAAGGGAGATAGGGCCATAAATTCTCTTGTTTCTTATTATCTTTTAAACAGTAACAGATTAATATAGTCACATTGTAAAGTAACACTGTTAATACTTTTAGTTTCTTATTTTCAAATACTAGTTTAGCGCACCTCTAATACAGATGGGAACTTCAAAGTACACACACACGTTACTGGAGACTTGACACGAAGTTAACACGTGACGGTTTATCGGTAAGAGGGCGAGAAAGCCCCCGCTACGGGAAACAAGTGAGCCAGGAAAAAGGGGGAGGATAAATTAGAGGGTCTTTCTCTGTGTATTAAGTTAAAGTGATATTTATTATGTGTAATGTGATTGGACAATTAGCGTACGAGCGACGGGCCAGAAACGTAAAGTAACGCTAATTATCGCGATACACTTACGTCGCCATGGCGACGATTAAAATATCAAAGGATGAGATTCATATTATCTGTCTGTCTATCTGTCGCTACTGGAATGGCGTTATTATTATTATTATATTTTTGTCTTTGAGTACTGTCACAAACGTTTTCATGCTTCCATTGTTTTCGCTGTTGGCAATCTGCTTAGCGTTGACAATGTACGCGCGCGCGCACTAACACGCGAGCATTCTTTGTGCGCCTTAAATTGGTCTTTTGCGTCCGTTCGTATTACGTATGAAAAGAATATCGTTATTGCGTCTTTGTGTCTGGTTGTGTGGATGTGAACTGTACGAGGGCATTTACGAGAATGTTTTTGCGAAACTTTTCCCATTTTTTGTTGTTGTCTGTGTTGTGTTTGTTTTGACTGAATACCTTTCCAACTTTTCTCTTGCTATCTTAATGCAGGTAGGCTACACCATCATCAAAATATTCTATCTTGATTGACTACAGTGGCCTCTCTCTTGTCCGACTTGGATGGACCGGGTAACAGTCGGATAATGGAAAAGTCGGTTAACAGAACGGTAGCTCATTTATGACCGTCGAGAACAAAGAACTGAACAGCCTATATTTGAAGTACATGTGCGTACAACTCACTTTGTACTCTATCTATAAATGAAATGCGTACGATAAAATTGGATAAATGGTTTAATTATATTTGCTTTTATTATCTGTGAGTACAGTAAATGGAACAGCAAATAAAATATATACGGTAGTGTACATGAACGATTTACCTTAATTATGAAAATAAGAATGAAATTCCGGTCTGCTTTCTTTTGGCTCATGTCGGTTCTTATTTATACGGAAACGAAGATTTTGGGTGTTAAGTAAACTATTTAGGCAGAAAATTAAAGTTGCAACATGAAAACGTGTTACGTATATTTTACCGTACAATTAATCTACGTAAAAACGAACGCTTTAATGCACACTGCACACTTGAAAAGTTTAAAACTCCTGGATTTATGAGATAAAGTCGGTGATTTTCTTTTGTTCTATGTAACACTGACATCTATCAGCTGCATAATCTCTCCACTTTTTCAAATTCAGTACATCGACTGGCGTTGAAGTAGACAGTGGTAATCATTTTAAGCATAGTAGAGTATTTCATCGTTAATCGAATATAATGTACGTACTGTACATGATATTTATTAAAAAATGATTAATAACGTATAATTATGGTACGTATGTATAGTTAATTTTTTGCACCCTCTCTAGTGAAATAGTCGGTTAATGGAATGGTCGGTTAAGAGATCGTTGGTTAAGAGAGAGGCCACTATATTATTATTTAAAATTAAAGGTAATCTCATGTCATTAGCAATCACTTTAATTTTAATTTTTTATTCATAATAAATCTTGTAAAAATGAGTCTTTCTGAAGATATTTTGAAAAACCCGCTTTTGTTAGGCCTTCACATTTTATTTTACGGCCGTTGTCCCAACGAATGTTTTAAGCAACTACAGTTCGGACTTCAGTACGTTATTTTTAATGTCATCATCATCATCATCATCATCATCATCATCATCATCATCATCATCTTCACGGATTAAACCAAGGATGGTTCGTTCCAGTCTCAAATAGGCAAATATTAGAGCTGGTCACTCCAGCGCTTCCTCGGACGTCCCACACCTCTCCGTCTCCTCGGCTTATAGTTCCAGAGTTGTTTGGTGATGCGGCAGTCATCCATTCGGCAAAGATGTTCCCACCAATTCAGCCAATACTGGGCGATCCTGTCGAGTATACTCATAATATTGAGTTCCTGCCGTATATCTGTGTTTCTTCTATGATCATGGAGATTACACCCTGCCACGTGCCTGAGAAATCTAATTTCAGCAGCTTGGATGCGACTGGCCTGGCCTTTCGTTTAAGTCGAATTCATAAAGAACTGTGGGAAGAGCCATCACCTTGTAGAATTTTAGGTGTTCCTTTATTTGCCGACTTAAGGGTTCATTTTTTTAAATGTAATTATAGAAAATTTTTTAATGTAAAATACAAAATAATATTGAATAAAATCTAATTTTTTCGAATTAAAGTAAAAAAATTTACAGGCATTGCACAAATGCAATGCACAGAGAAGGGCATTGAAAATGCTTCAATAAATCTAAAAAATGTATATATTTATGTTCATTCACCAATCAATGAATTCAGTCTTCATTTACCAATGTACAGATTATAAGTTAAATGTAGTCGCATTCATAAGCGAAGTTTTATATGTGTACTACGTTATTGACAACAAAGAAGTAGTTTCTATGGAAATTCACCGGTTCCCATTTTCGATCACGCACCAGCGATCGGCCGCAAATGTGCGACACGTCCTTATAAACATTTTCAATGTTAAAATCTCAGATCACTTGCAAACACGACGATGGTTCAAACTAAAGAGATATTAAACTAGAGGGGTCATAACAACTCTGTAAAGGGTAGTATGTCTGGGCGAATAACATAAAGGTAGGATAATAGTCCCCGAAAATTCCAGATTGTACAGTTAGTTTCTTTTCTGGCATTCTTCATTGACTATTGTTTTAAGTTTTCTTTTACACACACATGCGCGCGCGTTTACATATCGATTTGTACTCTTTTTTGACATGGAATCCATAGGTATGTAATGTCTTACTCGCACGTTTCGCGAAAATCGACCGTTTGAATCGATGTTTCAAATGTACTTTCGGCACACCACTATCTCATGAACCGCTCAACCAATCCCAGCAAACCAGGTGTCAGGTGATCGAGTCACTCGGCTCCCTTCCAACAATAGTACTGAGAATTTTGACAACTGACTTCAGTCGCCTCTAGGCTTTGTCTGCATGAGGGTGTTTTTGCGCCGAAAATGTCTAAATTGCTCCACTAAAACTTAAATATCTCGGGAACTACAAGTCCGATCGCGAAAATACAAAGTGCGTTGTGATCCTCAAAACTAAATCTCTCCAATAACACCAATTCCGAGTACAAGAAGCACTCACAGAAAATAATAACATTTGAACTCAAAAATTTGAAATGCCTCGACCTAAAAATCGCGATAAAACTCGAACCAAAAATTTCAAACCGAAAACCGGCAAATCCTATGCAGAGCATCAACAGGCCTATCGTTTGAGACTAAAATCAAAGAAATCGGCCGAGAACTTAGAAAATGGCAACCATTTGAAGATTGACGAAACCTCGTCAGCGCCCAAGCGGCCCGCATCTCCGATACCTGGGTCATCCGGCGTGCCCCCAAAGCGACTCAGATCGAGCGTACGGCTAGCTAGCAAGAAAACAGACGATGAGAAACCAACCCTTCATTCCTTCCCAAAGCACAAGTCTGCCCATGATTCCATGTCTACCGGTAGTCCCACGACTACCAGGTTTAAATTTTTTCTCTTCTAAACTAGTATTACATCGATGTTATTCGTATAGGCTAAACGTTGTTCCTCGAAATACTTGGAGTAACTCTTCAGATGTACGTATGTCTCTCAGTTCGAAGTAACTACATCACTGTAAAGGCGGCTTTATGAACTCCTCGGACTCCTCATCATCAATTTATGAACTCCTCATCATCGGAACCGCAATTAAAAAGGTTAATCTTCAGACAATATTTAGGGAAAGCATTACTTTAATATAACGGTAAGTACTACGTATAGTGCATTTAAATTTGTAAATGTGGCAAAACCGTAATTGATGGGTAGTGCCGTCGGGAACAGAGCTAAAACACATAACGATATATTTAGATAACAGAGCCCATACTGTTGTTTACGTCCGTTAGGGATACCTAGCCTACTTGTTTTGTCGAGGCCGTATTTGATGGAGGGTGTGTCCATCGCTGTAATGCGTTACTGTTAACGTTACCGAAATACATTTTTAATTCACTACATTTTATCTCCGCACGTTTTATGATGTCATACCCAGTGGCGGCGCTAACGAAACGGGGCCCCCCGCGAAACTAATTAGGGGGCCCTATAAAAATGGTTAAATTTTGTATACGTAATAGGGGAAAACACTCAAATGAGTTTCTATTTACGTGTGTTTCACAACAATGGTTTGTGAATACTTTCTCGTTTATCACAAAGCGTTTGCAATTTGCAAAGGACACGTGTACAAACTCTTAAAATTCATTGTTGCTAAATAGACAAAGTTCTATACAAACTATAAAAAACCAAAATAAAAAGAATGATTTATTTTTACGTCAAAGATTTCAATTCAGACTATGAAACAGTACCGCACACAGAGTGTTAAAAATTTATTATTTAAAATCGAATACCAAAGTAACATTCTAGCTTTTTTCAAACATTTAAATTAGTTTGTAACTGAATTTGTAAAATTCTTGAATATACTCTATACAAGTTCTCCTTAAGTCTAATCCAATTCAATAACACTCGAACTCAAGTAATGTACAATATTTACAGATGAGGATCAACCAAAGTTCACTGTTTTCCTAAGCCTAGTCTTCTTTTTTTATAGCTAAGAACTTTTCAACCACTTCGTCGATATTAGTTTTCTGTGTCTCTTCATGCTCAATGCTTAACAGTGCCAAGTCACTCAACCGAGTTTGGGCCATGGTACTTCTTAAGTATGACTTAATTTAATTAATTTAAGTTTTGAAAAGCTTCTTTCCGCTGTAGCTGTTGTGACAGGTATGGTTAAATAAAGCTGCAAAGGTGTAGTTAAGTCTGGGAGGCAACTCATAAGGCAGCTGTTTTCTTCAACCAGTAAATTCATCATTTCTCGAATTCTTTTCTTGTGTACAATTTCTTTGGCCATCAGAGCTTTGAAGGATATTACTTGGTCAGGCAGTGATGTGGAAAGGTCACCAGGATACACATTTACCAGAGCCTTACTTTTCTCCACTGTTGTCTCTTGTGAGAAGTTTACTAAATTCTGAGGCGTCAGGAATGAAAACCTATCATCAATGCAACGCAATCCTTCGAATCTCATTTGTAGCTGAGCTGTTACAATATCTAGTGTTGCATTGAAAACTTTTACTTCAAATGATTTCACTGGGTCGTCAATTCTATGGTCAACTGATAATTCAACAAAGAAGCGTTTGACAAGTCGTTTACGCTTATTTTTCATGTTACAAGTTATGTCCCATGACTGGGCCAACTGGGGCCCCCCCGCGCCGCGGGGTCTGCGGGGGCCTTATCGCCGCCACTGGTCATACCTTAAGATAGTTTCTGTTCGCCAAAAACAAAGTAGTTTGAGACTTTAACAAATCTACGTAGTAATAAACCAATGCTTATAAACTAGAGTTCACTATAGATACGTCTCATATTTATAATCAGAAAGTTATTTATTTTTGCTTTACATTTGCAATTGTATTTTTTGACAACGATGCGGATTATGCAGTCAAGTTTGTAAGAATCAGGAAGATACTCTCTTTATTTTCAAGAATGTGAAGTGTCAGAAGGTAATTTGTGTTAGATGCCGATATTTAATGCAACCGCATCCGCTTCTGAGTGTATAACGTAAATAGGCTGTGGTAAATTCTTATGCGCTGAAATACAATACATAATAATTACTGATAAACAGTAGGAGGAAACTGAGTTTTTATGATCAATATGCAAATTTCAGGGAACTAATGAATCTTAGGTAGACTCTTGCGGCTAATCGTATACGAAACTTGTAGATCCCATAGGAAATACTGATGCTCTAATATCAAGGCAGAAAACCATAGCAGGTTATCAGCTGTATGTTGTGGGATGAGAGTGTTTCAACAAAGAAGAAGAAAGGCACCGAGAAGAAAGCAATGGTAGACTGACTGTTGCGTTACTAGTTAAAATTAATGAATATTACTATAATCTTAAATAAAAGGATTTCCAAATAACCTAGACTCATGCAGTAAAACTGAATTATCTAGGAAGGAGGGAATGAATATTGGGATCAGAAAGGAAAAAAGAAAACAAAAGTGAGGATAATCGTACGCACAGGAAATGTAACGTGATTATTCTTTCATTAAGGAAAATTTTATACTATAATTCGTCCATTCCTTTCCAACAATTTCAGTTTTATTTTCCCTTACCAAGAAACGTGTACACATTTATCATCACGAGACCCTCTGTTATACTTCGCAACCCGCTGCCAATTCAGATTTTCACTCCCAATTGTAAATCATCCAACATCGTCACTCCCGCTCTTCACAGTTTTCTATACCTCTTGCGAATTATTCATAATTCTATAGTTTAAAATACAGTTCGGGATTTAACGGGTGTTGTGCAACCGTGCGAACTAAGCACCGGCCGCCACTGGTGTTCGCTAACTTTAACATTTGTAACGTATGAACGAGCGTAGCGAATACTCAGTTTTAACTCGACCGTTTGTCTGTCTATCTATGTGTGGTACGTCTCCCGACAACTTTTGAACGCATCAATTGATTTTCTTAAAACTTGGCTGCGTATCCGTACTTTCACCTTACAGAACTGTAGTGTTTTCGAGATTAATCAATCACTCTAAAGATAGTGAATGAGAAGCAAAAATATGGGGGGGGGGTCAAAATTGTTTAAAAATCGCGAAAGTCCGTGTGGGGTATAAAGTCAAAGAGAATTTTAACCACAGTCTGAATATAGTGTTCATTTTTGAAAATTTCAAAATTTATAGATCAAAAAGTTTGCGAAAATTTTGATAAAATCTAAAAAATTCATGTAGAGTATCAAAGTAAATAGATTTTAACTAAGATCTGAATGTAGTTTTAAGTTTTGTAAATTTGAAAACTTTGAGACTCCAGAGCCCTTAAAAAGAGACAAAAAATTTGAAACAATCTAGCAGAGTGTACGTTCAAAAGCAATTGTGTAGTGTTAAGATCTAAAGAATTAATTGTAAATAAGATCTGCGTGTAGTGTTAAGTTTTGGAAATTTCCAAATTTTGGAACCTCAGGGTCAGAAAAAGATATTAAAAATTTGAAAAACAATCGTGAAAATCCAGCAGAGTCAGACTAAAAGGAGTTGTAACACAGATCCTAACGTTTCAAATTTTTAGTGTTTATTTTATGGTTGCTTGATCTACAACTGTCATATTACTAAAGAAATAGTAGAGGTGTCAGTATTTTTGTTAACTTTTCCCGTAATTGAAAACTTATTTAATATCTAAATTTATGTAATAATAAATGTAGGCCTACTTCGTACGAAGTAGTGAACGAGTTCTGCAGCACAGGGAGCATACTAGTTACACATTTTTTATATAAATAATAATTTTTATTTATTATTCCTGCTGTACAACGTTTACACATTTTCCGGAACCAAAGATTACAGAAGTGATTGAATTCTCATCTTCCACTGCTGCTTGCCCATACAAAGATCTTTTTAAATTTCTCATTCCGTCAATGTAGTCAATGCATTCTAAATTTTTTCTATCCAGGTGATAGGTGCTCTTCCTCTTTTCCTTCTTCCTGGTGGGGTCCAGTCCATAACTCTCCTCGGCAATCTTTTCTGTGCCATTCTTTTCGTGTGGCCATACCGTTGTTATTTTTTTGTTTGGATAAAATTAACAACTGCATTTTTCACATTCTTTCTGTCCTTAATGACTTCATTTCTAATTTTCTCACGTCTGGATACTCTTGCCGAACGTCTCCAAAAGTCCTTAATCTCTGCTGTCATTATTTTTGTTCTATGTGTTTATTTGTAGTCCAAACTTCTGAGCCGTAAGTCATGATACTTGTAACAATGGTTTAAAATATTTTGGTTTTAGTTTCTGATATAAATACTTATTCATGTTATCATCATCATCATCATCATCATCATCACCACCACCATCTTCACGGATTAAATCAAAAATGGTTTGTTCCGGTCTCAAATAGGAAAGGATTAGAACTGGTCACTCCAACGCTTCCTCGGACGTCCCACACCTCTCCGTCCCCTCGGCTTATAGTTCCAGAGTTGTTTGGGGATGCGGCAGTCATCCATTCGGCAAAGATTTTCCCACCAATTCAGCCGATACTGGGCGATCCTGTCGAGTTATACTCATAATATTCAATTCCTGCCGAATATCTGTGTTTCTTCTATGATCATGGAGAGTACACCCTGCCACGTGCCTGGGAAATCTCATTTCAGCCGCTCGGATGCGACTGGCCTGGCCGTTCGTTAAAGTCCAATTCTTAGATCCATAAAGAAGTGTGGGAAGAGTTTGGGAATATTATAATTATTAATATTAATATTATTTATCCATGACATTAATACACACACAAACACACGAATAAGAACAGTGAGCTGATTAAAAAACAGCGTTATGAGATATGTTTTAAAGAAAGAAAAGAACATCTACGATAAACTCACATACGGTGTACATAAATATTCAAATGTTGACAAAACGGATGTAGCTTTCGCAGTAGCCTAAGCGTTCCTTGGATAAATAACGACGTCATTTAAATGGTTTTCAGCGACGGCTGAGCTGTGCTAGTAGGTGGTTGTGTGAATTAAATGGAGCGTGGTTGTGAAGATTAACAGAGGAAGGAGGATGAGTGACGGTGGCGGCGGCGGCGGTACAGGACCTATGTATACGTTTAGCTACAGGTATAGGTATAGGTATAGGAATATACGGAAACTGCCGGAGGCTCTCTGCGCTGCTCTCTACATGCAACCAACACACGATCGGTTCCCCGTAATTACAATACGCTGGCGTTGAATTTTTGATCCACTCGTAAAACAATGTACTCACTCGTGGGAGAGGGGAGGGGAGGGGATCCCTCAAGTCTGAGCGAGCGAGAGAGAGAGAGCACTCACTGTTTTCTAACCAAACATTACGATGTTGATACGCAGTAATAGAATAATCGGAACGGAGCAGCGACCCTCCTCGCCCGGCCCGCAGACCTTGAGTAAACATTCAAATTATTGCAGAACACTGATTGTATTTTATTAATGGAGTTAGTAAAGGGATAGAGAGGGAGAGAGAAAGATAGAGAGTGTGAGAGAGAGAGACGGAGAGAAAACCATCCCCTGCCCGCCTTATACCCTTCTCTACCCTTCTCAAAACTCTCTAAAAACCACTTGGGAATTTTCAAGAGGGGAAAATCCGCAGATGGCCACTTTGCTGCGTTTTTGTGTGTGTTTTTTTTTTGTTCTGTACGTATAAACGGCACCTAAAGCCTGTGTTGTTACAATTTGCGTCGTTATGATTTATCGCATTGGATCCTGAATATTGGATTCAATAAATATTTCTTCACCTTTTTGTTAGTAGCGGTAATAAATAAATCTCTTTTTTTTTAAGATTTTCAACGCTTTCCACTTTATATTGTCACAGTACCGTTATATATACAGCGGTGTGATATTTAAAATATGATCTCATTTCAGTACGCCAATTAAAATAGAAAACGGTTGTATTTCAGATTAGTCTGTTGTTCACAGTAGAGGCGGGCCGATATACCTGTGACAGGTATTTTGTAACGAAATTTTTGTGGAACGGATATAAGAGTGACTGAAAAGTTGAAATACCTGTTCCGATCCAACAATAACTGAAAGTCAATATACCCGTTCCCATTATTCGCGCCTCGTGGTTCCGAGTCGCGGAAGCTCCCTACGCAGCTAACAAATAAACGAGTACTACGGGTACACAGTTTAGTACGAGTACGACGAGTATTCTGGTGCTGAATACTTGATTCTGCGCATGTGCCGGTTGCGATACGAGTACGAAACGAAACAAAACAGCGAGGTTCAGAATATCTCTATACCAAACAGACGAAGCTGTTTTTAATAAACGAGAAAAATTCATACTGATGTTACATTTATTCTCGTGTGTTATGCAGCTTTATAATATAGATTATAATAACAAAATATACATTATACTAGTCACCAACTTAGTAAATTTTGAAAAAGCGAATTATATTGTGTATAACCTATAGAGTGGCTGGTGGATGATAGGCCATATAGTACATTATGTTAATGTGATTTTGGAGATGGTTTTAATCTCACTGCACATCTCACGTACATTTTTTTGACATTCTTTGTTGTGTTATTACGTGCACTCTAAATTTCATCGCCTGAGTTTCACAACTGATTTGTCTAACCAAAATGGAATCAATAATTTAATATTAAATCTATGTCAGTTTGTTTACTCCTAGTGAAAACTGAAATTAGTATTCCCAAAGGGAGATAGGCCTATAAATTCTCTTGTTTCTTATTTTCTTTTAAACAGTAACAGATTAATAAAGTCACAGTGTAAAGTAACGCTGTTAATAATTTTAATTTCAATTTATTTCTTATAACAAATTATATAGTACAGATATATGTATAATAAGTATATAATAATAGGTATTTGTACGTGTTATTTGTTTGGAACGGTTTCGTTTGTACCTGTTATTTTCAAGTACTATTTTACACACCTCTAGTTCACGGCCTCGATGCAACTCGGTCTGTGACACAAAGGTCCTCTTCAGGTTGTAGCCGAATCACCTGACAGACAATCGAGGGACCGTATTATCGTAGACCACTACTTACCAACGCAGACAATACTTTTATTATTTGGTAATACGTCATCATATTTTGACCTGACGAAGAGGAGTAAATAAAGAGACGCGAAAAGTACGACTCGGGGTAAACGAAGGAAATTCGAAAAATGCGTCGGTTCCTCAGTTCGGTTGTTATTAACGAAACCCACGAAACATGGCGGCCAGGAACAGTGTGTACTTTGGTTTGGATACAAATTAATCCACACAACCAAGGTTAAAATCTATAAGGTCTATATAGTCAGTCCATCTGCAGCATGCGGTTACTGCATTTGTAAGTTTCGATAACGATAGTAAGTCTGCTAGCCTGGTACACAGGCGGATCTTGGAAAACTGAAATTATTTTCGTTACAGCAATTTTACTTCCACGTGCCGTAAGGAAATGGAAGTATGGTGATGGCGAGAAAATCGTGTTCGAGATAAGTGCTGATTCTGATTCATGTTCTGACTGCCCTCAAAACATGAAAAAAGTAATTTTCAGAAAAGTGTAGAATGTAGAATTTTTTCTGTGGGGAACGATAACTGCCGCAAATTCAAACAGAATCAAATAATGTTTTGGATGTGTGCCCGAGTTGTAGAGGACTCAAGTTATTGATTTTGGTGACGATCTGTTAAGGAAGAGGGGTAGTTTGCATGCAACACTTTACGTTTTAACAAGAGTAAAGTAGTTAATTTTCATAAATAAAATAGACTATCCTGAAAAAAAGGCCATAATAATCCACTGTAGAAAGCTAGACGAAATATCTACAAATGAAAAGTGTAGTTAAAAGGTGAGGGGTGATTTTTTCACGTTTGGTATTGATTTAATGAGTCTGACGAAATTAAATAAAACTGCGTTTAATCTTTTTTCGAACAATGGTAATTGATAAAAATAAAATAACTTTGTTGCCAGGCAATAAAATTATATTTTTTAAATTTTAATTTAAATAATCTATGCGTGAAGATCCGCAACCACGGCCCAGCAGGCAACAAAATAATTTTTGGTCACATAATTACATAATTATATAAATATGTAATTAATGAGTGATTATCTGCATAGTTCAGTTCCTTAATAAGAATAAAGTACCTAATTTTTATAGATAAAGTGTCTCGAAAATAAAATTATATTAAACGACTACCCCACAATAACAAAAATGTCTATAAATAGTGTAAACAGTTTCAGGGTTGGGGATATTTTTTTTTTTAGAAATTATCGAACTGAATTCAAGTAAATGATTTTAAATATAAATCTTAGGACACGGAAGTCATATGTGGTTCTCATACCGATTTTTCATTTGCGTATACCACTATCTTGAACCCACTTAAGTTATCCAAGCTTTGTTTTTTTTAATTGTGATTACTTAATGCTATTTAATGGAATAATTGTCTTCATTTTATCTTCTTATCCAAACAAAGCAATTTTTTTTAAAATATTTTTCTCTGAAATGCTACGATTGAATCTTAATTTTTTCCACGATAAATCCCACTTCGGACAGCATCGCACATTTCGTTCTTTTCTCTTTTTCCAGGAGGCTTTCGTTCTTTCACTTCTGATCTTGCTCTTTTTCCTGTGATTTTACATCGCCTCCATTGTCTCTTGATATTTTCTTCCGGTCTGACTTCCTCTATTACATTTCTGTACTTATTTCTGTCTTAATTGTTTCTTCGCCTATTTTTTTTTTTTTTGGATCTGCTCTAAATATTTCTGTACTTCTTTTTGTCATTAAAATTGTGTTTACATGTTTTTTTATATATATTAAAATATTTGTTTCGTTAATTTTTTATTTTATATTCTTGATAAGAGATTTCTTTTCTCTTCGGCACTTCTACGGAAGGTTAAGATCTTTGTAAATGTTTTCATTTGATTTTAATGTAATTTAATGTAATTTAATGTAATCTTTAATTTGTTTTGCGTCATAAATCTCTCATAATATTCTCCTTTCTACTTTTAATATTTTTTGTACCGAACATTCACATGCAGGATACAGGCTTATTACTGTATAATTTATTGTTAACTTTTTACAAATATTTTCTAGTATCACATTCAGTAGCCTATGTAATAAGTGAATTATATTTTAAGTGTTGTAACAAAAGCCGACTGCTTTAGCAAATAGTTTAATCTGACCAATACTGTGGGGGAATTACTAAGCGATACTCAAGCTCTCCTTTAACCTGCAGTACCCTTCTTCGTTTCTTCTTTTCCAGTTAGAAGTTATTGTTTCTTTTCTTATATTTCTCGGTTCGCCCCGTATATAAAAACCTAAACCTTCTCATCAGTTGCAAAAGTAATGTATCAACTCCTCGATGTTTAGTCTTCTTACATTTGCTCTGGAACCCCGTCAAAAATATCTTTTTCCGCGATATAGGCATATTTTCTGTCTTGTGACCATATCACTGGAAAATCCGTCCGTCTAGTGTGCTTGTCACTTCTCCATATTTCCTCTTCTCGTAACTTATTTTCGCAAGTAACCTGTAGATCTTCTTCTTCTTCTTCTTCTTCTTCTTCTTCTTCTTCTTCTTCTTCTTCTTCTTCTTCTTCTTCTTCTTCTTCTTCTTCTTCTTCTTCTTCTTCTTCTTCACCTGCTCTTCAGGTTTAAAGCAAAACGCTTCTTCTGTTTTCAAAGTTTTCAAACTTAGTCCGGCCATCGTTTCCTAGGGTTTTTCGTATTTCTTTCCAGTAATCTGTACTCTAATACAGCATTTTGCTAACTTATTCTAAACGAGTCAGTAGGCTTAATTTCATTTTTCCTATACACGTGACTTGGGTACCGAACTCAAGCCACATGAATAGGCCTATCTTTTTCTTCCCCGCCTTGTGAAAAAGGATTTGTGCACGTAACATCTGTAGTTAGGCATATATTTTACTAAGCGTAAAATAAGTCGAAAATGTAAAAAGCTGAAAATATCATCACGGCAGAGCATCGGATAAATCCTAGTGAAAACGTTTTTCTGCGCTTTTTTTATGTTATACGTCTTATTATTAGCTTTATTTATATGTTCGGCGTTGGATAGGTTTCGTGCGCGCGCGTGTGTGTGTCTGTAGACCTATGTAGTGATGTCGGTTTTTGAACTTAAAGTTTGTATTACTGTTTATTTATAATAATTGTGTACACATTAAGATTATCACGGTAAATAACAACCTCTAATTACTTCAATACTGCTATTAAATAATAATTTTGTCATAATAATAAAATTCAATTCTTATTTTTTATTGGCCAAATGAAGTGGCGCCTTATTTTGAAATTAGTCGTTATACTTAATTCAATGAATGAATTAATCGATCTTGAAGTAGTGAAGAACGCGCAACAGATTGAACTTGCGTCGCCATTGAAATTCTGCGGTGCATGTACAAAGCCACGACAGTTATTGTCACGTGACGCCAATATTCGTGTGTGTGGAGATGTCAGACAATACTTGTCTTCCACGCCGCCAATCATTGCCTCTTTGTCACAAACGCCGCCCTACTGTTATTAAACAAATAAGTATTGTTCGTAATTTTTTCTGAGAAAAAATTAAACAAATTCTAGTTTTTTAATCTACATGTAATGTACTTAAATTATTACCAATATGTCTGATAAATTGAAGTCAGATTAACGTATATGACTAGTGACTTGTTTGAAAGATTTTAACCCTTTCTAACTTAACTCTTTTAACTTTTTCAAAGGTACAATACGCTAAGTCCCCGTGTATTTCTTATGAGTACACCCTGCATTGCCAGGCTGACTTTTGGCGTTTTGCAAGGGATTTTTTTAACAATTCATAACTCTTTTAATTTTTTACCTATTTTCATGATTCTTTCTGCTAAATATGTGTAGGCCTAATACATTGTTCGAAAAGAAGCAAAAATCTAATTTTACTAAACATAACAATGTATATAAAAAATATAAAGAAATTGTACTTGTTAACAACTTTTTTACCAATTTTCAACTTTGACACAAAATAAGGAGAAAAAATATGTAGAATCACAAACGAGCCACAATTTAAAGAACCACATATTACTGTACATAAATATCAATTTTCAAGTGTTTTTATAAGCAATTGTAAGCAAGTTTTTAATTTTCCCATATTAGTGCATTTCGTCCAATTTTGCACTGTTTCTAAAGACAGTTACTTCAAGCCAAATTATATTTAGGAAATAAAATATCATATTCACATTTCGTTTAATAACATGATTATATTATAATATAAAATACAATATCAAATATTTCAAAACACTTGCAACAAAAGCAAAACTTTAACAAACAAACATGGGTTAAAGACGTAATATGATCAGCTGATGCAGACTAAACAAAACCTACAAACTTGTGTCGCTACAAACTGCTATCGATATATCCACACATAGTGCGGATATACAAGATATGTGACATTCAAAGAAACAAATAACTCTTTCTGACATTCTCTTGAAGAAAGAGAATTTAAAACTTGATATTAAATTGGATAATACAATTTTAGAATAGGTTGAAGATTTTTGCTGCCTGGGGAGCACCAACACTTGTGGAAACAGATATGGGACAGAGAATAAGAGAAGAATAGCTCTAGCAAAGCAGGTGTTTCAAAACAAAAGGAAGTTACTTACAAATAATCATTTAAGTATAGAGGTAAGGAAATGGTCCTCAAAAACATTTGTGTGGAGTATCTTAGCTTATGGGTGTGAGGCGTGTACCCTCGGCAAAATAGAAAGGAGGAAGCTGGAAGCAATGGAAATGTGTGTCTGGAGGAGAAAGAGGAAGACGAGTTGAATGGATAAGAAAAGTAATGAGCAAGAAGTGAACGAAGATACATCACTTTAAAAATGATTGGAAGAAGGGCAAAACTTATCGTGCACGTGTTACGACACAATCAATTCCTAAGTAACATTTTGAAGAATAGGCGTTGGGGGGGGGAACCAAGAGGACGACCAAGAGCAGCGTTCTTCAAAGAAATGGGAAAGGAAATGAACGTCCTATCGTACTGCGCTTTAAAGAGAACAATGATGGAGAGAGAGAGAGAGACCATGGCAAGGCATGACCTTTAGATGATGATGATGTAACACTCTTTGATAATAAAAACGTATCTATAGTGCACATATTATACGATTTATATAGAATTCTCTATACGTCCGAAAAATCGGATGCTGGCAACTTTATGCAATACCTAACACGTCCGATTTTTCGGACATTGACATTGGCACTTTAAGCAGATACTCACAGCGTCCGAAAAATCGAACGCTGGCACTGAAAGCGTTACAAAAGCGATAGCTGGGTTTATACTGTATTGACATGAGCGAGGAGTCAGTATAAAGAAGTTACACCAGTCGTAGGCAACCTTTGAATTTATGGGGGCCCATATATAACTGAGGACCAGTTCGATGGGCGCACCCCTCCCCACCCCATCGATGGAAAACAGAAAGGTGGGGAGGAGTTCAACGGCCAGTCGTTACAAACATTAACTGTCGCTTTACAAAACCACTGCGCTTATATTCAGCGACGTGGAACACCAAATCAAAAAAAACGCTTTGCAGTATTTTTCATATAAATTTGTGAAAATTTTTCACATTAGGAGTAGGTTATCAGCAATTTGTCATCATGCAAACGCACGTTAAAACTAACAAAACTTTAAACGAAGAAATGGTTAAACAGGAAAACATTTTAATACAAAATAAATTAAAGATACTTACCACAATAAAACTATTTTCATAAAGTACACAAAAATGTAAAACTTCAAAAAATAACATTTAAAACATAAAAGGAGGTTTCAGTTCCTTTGAAGAAACTAACTCGCAGAAATTATTATATTAGAAAAAAGTAAAATTTGAAACGGCTGGTACTATTTTATAATACAGTACTTCGAACCAGGTGCAATGCGGGTGCGTTCCTTCGTTCAAAAGAAAATAAAATTACAAATTGGTTCGCGGGCGCGTGAAACCTTATCGACGGGGGCACTTGGGCCTGCGGGTTGCCGACTACTGGGTTACACGTTCCTCAGAACAGATCGAAACCAAAATGCAAATAAGTGCGGCCTCTACTGTATTACTACAGTACAATATAACTAACGTCTGCACAAAATTGTAGATACGATGACAGCTGGAAATAACGCGTACGGTAATGTCAGGTCACAATCAACCCAAAACCAAAATCGATAAGACAGTTCCTTAAAATCGATTAAAAAAGAGACGAAATTGTGGACAGTGGACGCGTACAATTTGTGTGTAAACAGTACACGCGAACGCTGTGACTGTCAACTGCCAATTCCAAGAAAGAAATGAGAGTCTACCGCGTGAATAGCCAATGTCACTGCGCGCTTAGTGATTCGCGTCATGTTGGATACAATTTAGTACTCCTGCTTTGAAATTTGAATCCGTCAAAAAATATAGAAATTCGCCCGGAAATTTGACAGATCAAGAGTAAAAAGCGTAGATAATTTAATAAGGAAGGAATATCATGTTATTTTGTAATTTGTTTTCTTCTTTTCACTCAGTGTTATTCCTAATAGCGCACGCCTACACGTATTATGCCTTTTTAGATTATTGCCTGTTGGAAAAATAATATTCAGTATAACGTCTGTTGGCTCATCTTAATCTAAATGACGGATGTTGTCATCATAGAAATGACGGATGTTGTCATCGTAGAAATGACGGATGTTGTCATCATAGAAATGACGGATGTTGTCATCATAGAAAAAACTATAAATGCGACGTTTCGCCCGCCAAACAATCGGCAGCCGTCTGCAGACTAATTAAACTACGTAATACACGTAAAATAATAAATAATGCTCTATCAATAAGTGACAGATAGTCAACAAAACCTCATATAATATACGAACAAAAGGTTAAATAATACAAATAAATACGTTACTAATTACAAGTACATACGAATAATACTAAGTAAGTACTTATTTGGGCAAGCGTATGATTCTGTTGATAGAGACAAACTCTACACCATAATGCATAAGTTTGGAATACCAGGCAAGCTGGTAAGATTAACGTAAGTGACCATGCAGCAGACTGAAGCCCAAGTAAAAGTGGATAGCCAACTAACTGAACCCGTAAATATCACACGAGGACTAAAGCAAGGAGATGGGTTAGCCCCAACACTATTTAATATTGCATTGGAATATGTAATTAGAGGCTTATCAATAAATAGCGCCAATCTGTTAACAAATAAAACTGTACAGATAGCCGCATATGCAGATGACATTAACATCATGTCAAGACTGATCGCGGCAGCTAAAGAAATATTTATAGAGCTTAAAAACAAAGCCAAGGAAGTTTGGCTAGCCATAAATATAGATAAAACAAAAATGCTTATCCAAACAAGAAGGGACCAGGTTCATAACAACATTGAGATAGAGGAGGACACAAAAGTGGTGGACAATTTCACGTATCTCGGAGTGAACCTAGCAAAAACTGGATCAGAGGAGCCGGAGATCCATAGACGGACCACCATGGCTAACAAGGCATATTTCGCATTGATGCCATCATTTAGGTCTGGGGATGTACACAGGGAAACAAAAATGAAAATATATAGGACTGTCATCAGACCGGTGTTATGTTACGTGTGTGAGGCATGGACAATCACACAGAAAACAGCCGACATAGTAGATACCTTTGAAAGGAAAATCCTCAGACGCATTATAGGCCCAATACAAGAAAATGGCTCATGGACACTGAGATACAATAATGAACTGTATCAAATATATAAAGAGATACCAGTCTCGAAATTTATAAGAATGCAAAGATTGCGTTGGACCGGACATGTTATGAGAATGGAGGTTGGCAGGAACCCCAAAAGGGCTCTGCTGGGTACATAGGAGGGAACGAGACCTAGAGGCAGACCGAGGAAGAGGTGGGAAGATGGGGTTGCAGAGGACGCGAGGGACATGGGGATAAGAAACTGGAGGAGGGCTGCAATGGATAGAGTAGATTGGAGGCGGAGATTGGTGGAGGCCAAGGCCCGACTTGGGCTGTAGCGCCATAAGAGGAGGAAGTACTTATTTGTATTATTTAGACCTAATCTTTTGTTCATATATTATGTGAACTTTTGTTATTATAATTTTGTTGAATATCTATCACTCGTTGATTGAGCATTATTTATTACTTTTCAAGTATCAGTTTATAATTAGCCTGAAGACGGCTGTCGATTGTTTGGGTGGCCGAATCGCCGCATTTATAGTTTTTCTGCGACGACAGAAGTCTTGTCATTTATATTCAGATATCTACAATCCATCTTTTACAGAAGTTATCTGTTGGTTCACTTTCACTATAAACAGCGTGAAGAAGCATAGTGTTTCGTTTAAAAACACCATAAACAGGAGTTCTTGAAACAGAGTTTTTAATTTTAAGGTAAAAGTAAAAATTCTCTATCCTTACCTTACCTTACCCTTGACACGTATATTTCGAACAGCTGGTACCTAAACAATACACGGTACTGTAACTTTATCCGTGCCTTCAGTCATTTTCGATATTTCGATTATGCGATTGTTTGGCTTCGATGTTTAGTGAAAATCGCACATAATTTTATGTAGGTGAAAGAATCATACAAATAATAATTTCGTATGCTGCAAAATAGTTGGCTGGCGATTGCAGTTGCTGTTCTTAGTTCTTTTTGAATGAAACATGATTGTAGCAGTAGTATATCACAGTAGCGTACCTGTGACGCCAAAAGTTGTTGTTAGGTTAACATGAGAACTGAAATTACACATAGAAAATGATACGTGTGTAATGTAAAATTCGTTTTTTGAGGAAACTATGAAAAAACCCAACTCGAAAGTAACTATTACTATACAAACCCAACTTGCCTGTTACAATCACTTTTATACATGCCTGTTATACATGTCACTTTTTTGTGGCAGAACTCGTTTTTCCGTTAATATTTGTTTTCCACCAAGCATTCGTTTCTAACCAAAAACCATACTCCTTTTGAGATTCATTCTGAACAGAGACCAAGAGGCGTGTATATTGAAAAACGAGTGCTTGGTAAAACGCGAAAAGTCTAAAACTTTTCTGTTTTTTTTGAGAAGTCACGTTACGAGGAGCTGTACATAACATCTATTTCGACTCATAGTGGAAGCTACAATCAACTGGAAAACACGAAAGGAAAGCTCAAAATATAAGGGTAAAGGCTTTTCGGATAATGGTACGGCGAGAAATTCGTTGTTCAACTGTCCAGAGCCCTATTGAACAAATCATTAATTACCAGGGTGATAGATTAAACATGAGGGAATGATAGAGGGGCATAATAGGAGGGGAAACCCCAGCCAGGAGTATACGGATGAAATGTGTAGAGATCAAGAGACTGTCTTCGGAAAGCGAGAAATTGTAAGCCCACCAACGTCTGGGTTGAGGAGGAGGAGAGGAAGAAGAAAAAGTAGAAGAAGAAGATTAAATACGCTATACTGACTCGGCATACGAAGAAAGGAGTAAAGAGGAAATGAAGTGCGGAGATCACGATTTAAGGTGTCCGTGCATACGGTGTGACAAGGAATGGAATACTTGACCGGGCTCAGGGAGCTTACCAGTAAGTGACAAAGAATGGGATACTTGACCAGGCTCAGGGAGCTTACCAGTTAATTTCGATAAACAAAAACTTATTTGTAGTGTTCAGAAGAAAAAGTTGTAACACTTTGGGCATGTTTTACGTGCGGCCAAATTCAAAGGTTTACAACTCATACGTCAGGGTGAAACAGAAGGCAGAAGATCGTTAGGATGAGGAAGAATTTCATGGAAGAAGACCCTGCGAGAATGGTCGCATTGAACATCAGTAGATCTTCAACAATTGATGGCAAATGTATCAAAGATCCCTACGATTGCCAACCTACTACGGGAGACGGTATGTAAAACTTACAGAAAATATAATAAATTGATTTACCTCCGTCTTGTGGCTGCCTGATGATTCTTCTTAACACTTCCGCGTTTCGGAACCTAAGGTTCCATCTTCAGAGTGTAAAAGTTTTTAAATCGGTCTAAAAGACGTCGTTAACCAATAAACATAATAAAAATAAAATTGCATCCGCACACGCGGGTCTTTGAGTGCGCACTCTACGATCGATCGCGACACACTCAAATTATTATATTATATAGTCAATTTATTATATTATATATTGGCTCTGATACCGTGAACATGGTTTTAAAATTACAGAAAATGTTGTGGCTAGAAAGAATTTGTGTGGAACAAGTGCACGCTTACGCTGGGCCGACGGACGTACCGCATCAAATGTAACAGTAAGCCCATAGGCCTATAAGTAAAGAATTGGGTTTGTTTTTACATTCAACAAGCGGTGTAAGTCCAGAGCAGTGGCGTAACTAGGAGCTACTCCTGGGAAGGGATGACATTAGCTACTGGGTGGTGGGGGGGGGTTGAGTCTAGCTTGAAAATTAGGTTCCCCCATTTTCCTCAAGACAAATATGAGAAATTCAGTATTCTTATCGTATAACTTTATAAATTATTTGCATCTCGAAGTTTTTGAATAGACTAACATGAGGTACAAGGGTTGGAAAAATAGAGAAAAGCGCTGATTCCAAAATATCCTATCTTGGTTAATTGTTATTTAAATTGAAGGTTATCAATTTTATGTCATTAGGAATCACTTTAATTCTAAGTTTGTTTTCTTAATAGTTCGTGTAAAAATGAGCCTTTATGAAGATATTTTTAAAACAAACCCCTTCGCATTTTAATTTCAGGATGTTATCCACAAAATGTTTAAAGCAACCTATAATACGTGTTACAGTACGCTATACAGAATCCAACTTAAGAAACTGGTAGTTTACCTGTGCAAAGACAATGGTTCAGACCATAGAGATATTGGAGTAGAGAAATCGTGATATAGGCAACCCTGTAAGGGGAAGTGAGACAAAGATACATTACGTACATTAATAGGCACTGCCTTTGTTTTCAGGCGCGTGCATAATTGTTTTTAAGGCTGCAAACACGTTAATCACCAAATGCTGACTGATTAATAAGACTAACTTTACTATATCAATATACAAATATTGTAATTCCATTATTCCTACAATTATTATAAGCATTACTTTAACGCGTTATTATACAAACTAAATAAAGACAATGATCTGGCCACCACCATCCGACTGCATAGATTGCAATGGGCGGGACACATCTTTCGGATGGAAGACAACCGCATACCTAGGAAGGTACTGTTTAGAAGACCCAAGCATCGTTGGATTGAACTGTGACGCCGTAGAAGAAGAAGAAGAAGTTGTTTTAACGCATGGAATTGGCTTTGAAATACTGCTACGTTAAGTGATTATGGAATTTTGCCAAAATTTTTAGTAGGTTTGTCAAACTAGTAGCTCTGGGCTGGGGTTGATCCCGCTGATCCCCCTCCCCGTTGTTACGTACCTTGATCAGAGAATATTGAACATACACATCGCGAGTAATATATAGAAAGTCGTGTTAATTACATGGAAGTCGTGTATTCTAAATTCGAATTCAAAAATGATACTGAACAGTGCAATGTGTAAAGCAGATGTGTTTATTGCCACTCCCTGCATCACTGTGCGCGTGCGTGCGTGTGCGCGCTGCC
Organism: Magicicada septendecula; assembly: GCA_034769895.1. Taxonomy (NCBI): domain Eukaryota; kingdom Metazoa; phylum Arthropoda; class Insecta; order Hemiptera; family Cicadidae; genus Magicicada; species Magicicada septendecula. The sequence goes on from CM068369.1 coordinate 570,693,580, forward strand.
AAAATAAGTAACAGTGATTAGAGAATCAATAGGCAGCCTATCAGTTGCACTCGTTGTAAGGCGGATTAGTAGAACCCCTTCAATTGAGACGTTAGCTGCACGTCTGTCACAATGACTAAGCCACCAACATAGTGCAAATCGTATAGTGGGCCAGTTTTTGACAGTAATCTTTGTTTGTATGTTTCACGGTCTTCAACGAGCCCGGATGTACTCCACGTTTAGAACGAGCGAATCGAGTTCTCAGTTTTAAGTCAACCGTTTTGGCGTTTGGCTGTATGTCTATCTGTTTTGGGTATGTCACACGATGACTTCAGAATGTGTCATCCTATTGGCAAGTGTGTCCATACTTTTACCATACACAACCCTGTTGCTTTGAGATTTATTCAACTCCCACAAAAAAGTGGCGAGGAAAAAGGGAGTGAAAGTAGTTGCGCGTAAAGTAGTCGCAGAAACCAATGTGGCATATCAAATTAAAGGAAATTTTAACCACAGTTTGAATATAATGTTCATTTTAGAAAATTTCAAAACTTTTCGACGACAGGGCGCTAAAAAATGGGTGAAAGATTCGATAAAAATTACAAACCTTCATGTGAGATATCAAATTAAAGGGAATTTTAACTAATATTTGAATTTAGTGTTAAAGTTTGGAAATTTTTATGTTTTTGGACTCCAGGGCCCGAAAACGGATCAAAAATTTGAAAAATTGTAAAATTCCATCCGGGCGTCAGACGAAGTGGAACTTCGACACAGATCCGAATGTTTGGAATCTTTAATGTTTACTGTAAAAAATTCGTGGCTTTATTTTACGAAACTTTGATTTTGTTTCCGGGTGCTAAGCGCGTGAGATTCAGTCATCCAGTCACGGACCACGACAAAAGAAAAGGCGAACACTAGTCTACAAATTCAGAATATTTTTAGTCTGGGAAAGTAAGTAGGCCTAGCAAGAGAAAGACTTGGAGAACACGTAGGGAGAGGAAAAGTATCGACGACTTGAAATTCGCTGGAAACAAAGTTAGTTTATAGAGCCTTGTAGAGAAAAATGTAAGGGCTTGACAGGGAACAGGGCAAAATGTTACCGAGAACCAGCAGCCTAAGGGAAGAAAATCTGATAACGACAAGTATTCTTGTAGTAGAAGAAATAAAAACTAATCTCATAAAATAATAACGTTTGACAATTTTGCGAAATGTTATTATCCTTAATACGCGGGGCGCACGTGTTGTTCTGTTAGCGGGAAAACGTAGATCAGCCACAGGGCAGTTGAACGAATTATTTTATCAAGTGGTTTAATGTTATATAAACCGGCGAACGACCGTGGTTAAGAATTAAAATAGAGGAAAAAACCCTCGATGAGTTGAACGAAGGGCGGGTAGGAGGGTGGATTGGGGATGGGGAGGAGCGGCGTTATCATAACATAATCTGCGGTAGTTAGTTACAGGGTGAAGTATATAATCACTGCCGTCTATTGCTGATAAGAGGGACCCCCTCTCTCCCAGACTAACAAAACACCAGATTTTAATTAAGTGAAACAAAACAAAATATTGTTGGTTGGGCGCGTGAGTGCGAGCGGGCGCCGGCTCAACAGGCGCGGGGACCAAAGGTTACGGTTTTACTGGGGCTTCACAAATTAACCGAGTGCTGTGTGCGTGCGTGCGCGCACTTGTTCTACAAGGGGGTATGAGCACATGGAAAGTATTCATTCAGTTCTTTCCGTCTATCCTTGAGTAGTTAATTTGACTGTCGAATGGTTTCTTTTGTTAAATTTTACAGATAATAAAGATGCAGAGGAAAAAGGTTTCGGTCTTATAAAGAGCTAAATGTAATCTCTTTTTTCTTTCCCCAGTTTCCCGTGCAGAAATTTAAAATAAAATGAAAATCTGTCGCGGAGAATAGCAATTTAAATTGTCGTTAAAAATAAGTTTATATCTCTACTGTGCGAAGTGACGTTAATTTGTAATATTTCGAATAAAAATTGTTCTACGCTACGACGGTTAGTTATAAGTTCGCGGAACGACATCTATAGTTTAACGATATAACTAGAACTTTATGTTTGTTGTAAGATTCATATTTCAAGTGAACAGCTGTTAATTTTAAATCTACCTGCCATTTATTGGGAACTGTACCTTTATCCGTTCCTGCAGAACATTTCGATGTTTTTAATATACGATTGTATCGATATATTACGATGTGGAAAAGAAGAAATGTACTAATTGTAGATTGTCCTATTTCTTAATGCAAAGCGAAAATAGGTGTTGTTTTCATTTGTGAGGTTAGGTGACAATGCTGTTTGGTTTTTAGTTTACTACTGAAATAAATAAAAGCCATGGTTGACGAAAACATAATGTTTAATGTGTATATACAACGGTTGTATCACAGTAATACTTAAAATAACGAACCTAACTTTTTTCAATTGACAAATTAACAAAACTAGAACATCAAATGTAAACTGAAAAATACAAAAATATTTATGGTTAATGGAAAACACAAAAAACAATGTATTAAGGAATGAGAACATACGCTCTACATATGTACATATTGTAGTGGATGTTTCTTTTTGGTTAGAAACAAATGCTTGGTGGAAAACAAAAATATTAACTGAAAAACGAGTTCTGCCACAAAAAAGTGACATGTATAGTAACAGGCAAGTTGGGTTTGTATAGTAATAGTTACTTTCGAGTTGGGTTTTTTCATAGTTTCCGCAAAAAACGAGTTTTACATTACACACGTATCGTTTTCCATGTGTAATTTCAGTTCTCATGTTAACCTAACAACATCAACTTTTGGCGTCACAGGTACGCTACTGTGATATAGAATCATGTTTCATTAAAAAAGAACTAAGAACAGCAACTGCAATCGCCAGCCAACTATTTTGCAACATACGAAATTAAAATTTGTATAATTCTTTCACCTACATAAAATTATGTGCGATATTCACTAAACGTCGAAGCGAAACAATCGCATAATCGAAATATCGAAAATGACTGAAGGCACGGATAAAGGTATAGTACCTTGTATTGTTTAAGTACCAGCTGTTCGAAATATACGTGTCAAGGGTATTTTGAAAAAAAAAACGGGAAAAATCAAACATCGTGCTACAGTTATTTGTTCAAAAGAGGCCTAACACCACTGGAAATTCATAAAGAAATGGTAAATATGTAGACGCTGCGTCTTCAGAAAAAAAATAATGGTTGTAAGTGGATACTTGAATTGTAACGTGGTCGTACGACCATTGAACTTGATCCGCAAGCACGTTACACAAAACTTTTCTCACACCAAGTTCCTGAGTTTAAATGTGATTCTTAGGATCATATGAGATGTCTATGATCTCAGCAGTGTTATCCATTCTCAATTGCCGATCTTCAACACCATGTATGAATTTTTTTTTTGATATGTGGAGTTTTTGTCCTTTTAGGACGTCCTGTTCGGGGATCACCTTCAGTGCTCACACGACCACGCTTTTATTCGAGTGCCCACTGACAAACCATCTCGTAACATATTTGCCATTTTGTTGTGAATTTGCAGGTGCTATACCGGTAACTTTTTTTAACAAAGAATTCAGTCAGAGCACGTTGTTCGATTTCGTTCATTTTTAAAACACTTGATTTTAAAGAACAGCTGATAAAGAACGTACAAATTGGTAAATAGAGTTGAAAATTAACAGGTGTTTGTGCGAGATATAAGTCTCTTAGAAGACACGAAAAATTTTAGTTCTACCGCTGAAGTATAGATATCTCTCCCCGAACGTTTTCAACTAACCGTCGTGTATAAACTCCGGACGTGGTATAAACACAGCAGGGGACATGAACGTCTCTGGTTACAGTTGTTCTTACTTTGGTGTTACGGGTCAAGGGGGTCTCTACCTTTGCGACTGTGACGCCTGTATTGTTCGTTCTCACTCCGCGTATACAACTTTTTCTTTTCTAGAGAGATTCCACTGCAGTTCTCTTTGCTTTTCCTCCCGTCTTTCATACACTCAGCCATTAGCTCCAAGACTTTCGTGCATTTGACAACGACTTGAACCAGCACGTCGAGTGTAACCAGCATTAGCTTGTCCAAGAATTGTAACGTTACAGCGACAAGAATGTCATATTGTTTTGACGAATTTTTTACTAAGTAAAACTTACGCGGAAAGACAGATTCTAAGAACAATATTTAGAGGAGTACAAGAGAGTAGAATGTGGCGCAGGTGCTATAATTATGAACTATACCATCTTTACAAAGAGCCGGAAATTGTCAGGATAATCAAAATATACAGCCTAAGTTTATGCTGGAGACAAACCTATCAAAATATAAGGCTCCCTATGTTGGACACATAGAGAGAGTGGAGGAAGGACAGCCTACGAAACGTATCTTCTACCAGAAACCATTGGGTAGCAGTAGAGCAAGGGGAAGACCCCGAAGTAGATTCAAAAATCAGATAGAGGAGGACCTCAGAAAGCTGAACATAAGAAACTGGAAAGCCAGGGCCCGCAATAGGGAAGAACGGAGTCGACTGTTGGAGGCAGGCCAACGCCCACCAAGGGCTGTAGAGCCACGGCTGATGCTGAATGTTTACCCGATAAACTGGCCGAAACGAAATCTCTATCCGTCGTTGTTTAGTTTTGACCCATATGTCTATCATCTATCCAATCATATTTCCTAGTCATTATCCAGCTTACACATCCATACGTAACAGCAGCTCTAATAAGAGGTTTACATTTATGACATTTAGTTTTGTTCTTATTACTAGCAAAAGTGGCAGTTATAACGTTGTAGCTTACTGGTTTCCACAAATACACGAAAACAAATAACGGAACCAAAATCCCCCCTCTAAATTTTTACTTTTCCCTGATGAAAGCGTTAAATATTCTTCATTTCAATTTCTGGTTTCACATTTACTTATTACGAGTAGAATGAAATTAAGGATTTTCAGAAGAAATTAGAGACACGCAGGACCGGATTAGAAGCGCGTGGTGCTCTATGCTGCTATCACACTGGTGCCCCCCTCCCGATTCAAAATTCAACCTTTTATTCATTATCTACACTGATAAATGGCATACACAATTTCGAAAGTTAACAGTTACTTTATTAGAGTCTCAAACTACAACAAATATTATCTAAATAGTGATTACAATGAGCATAGTAGTAGTGATTACATAAGCTTAGAAAATAGGTACTAATCGATACTTTTTTTCTTGACTTTCCCTTAACAAAGTCTTGTATATTTTTTTCTAAATCGAGCGATTCAAGTATCTCTCTTTCAATATTCAACCTTGCTAACGAAGGTAATTTCTCATCTCCCACAGTTGAACTCAACATATCTTTAATGCATTTTAATACAGAAAATGATCTTTCAGATTCGCTGTTAGCTATCGGATTCGTTTTTACAATCCATAATCCAGTTTCATTCTTTGAGCGAACTGTAGTTGAGGACATTTGTTTTTGTTTTTTTTTTTCAAATTCATTATCTTCAAAACGTTTTTAGGATTTAGGGCTGGATGATGTCCCCTCTGACAGCTAAGGCCCTGGTGCCCGATGCTGTAGCATACCCTAGCGTTATGGATAATCCGCCACTGAAGTCACGGACGCTAACACAGTATGGTTCGGTCGAGCGGTCAGGTATCAGATCTGAATCGAGAAGACATGTCGTAAGATCCTGAAGAGTTAGAGCACAAGAAGAAAACTAGGTTGAAATGCCTAGTGAATTTTTTCTCCTTTTGCTTTATGACATAGAAAAGAAAAATAAGGAAGAAAGGAAGAGTAGAAAGAGAAGAAGAAGTAAGAAGAAGAGAAGAAAGAAGAAAAAAAAAGAAGACGAGGCACAGAAGGAGGAAGAAGAAGATGAACGTAAGAAGAAGAGGAGAAGAAGAGTTTAATTTACAAAGATTCTAAGATAGTATGACAATAATTTAAAGGAAGTAAAAAAAAAGAGTTAAAAAAGAAAATAATAAGAAACATATGGTGAGTAAGTAAGTAGAAAAATAAAGACCAGTAAGAAATGCAATAATGAGAAAATAAATAATTATTTGTTAAATATTTAATAACGAGAAGAAGAAAATTTCTCTATCTTGTGTACTTTTTAAGTAGAAAAAAGATTTGTCGGCGGGTATCGATTCTGTGACGGCGGCGTAAGACGGCACGAAGAGCCATTGTATAAACAGCAAAGTTATTATCAGTTTATTCATAGATTACTACGGAATCGTCTGTGAAAACATGGCTGCGGAAGCAAGGCGCTCCATTTGCTAAACTAACTCAAGTGCTCGCTCCGTCGTAATGTTTATACTCATAATACACAAGTCCTCTCTCTGCGATTTAAATGCATAATGGATAAACCCTGTAGCCTATCCGGTGCGCTCCATTGGCGTATCATAACAACGGGTTACGCGTTACAGCGCGCGACTTTCTCAGACCTCCCTCCCCCTCCGTCTACAGTACCCCTACTTAGCATTTTTGTTCTTTTTCTTATAAGTTGAAAATATAATTTATAACGCCACATTTTCATATAACGTCTTCGCAATGACACCACCGAATAGTACACAAAAACAATAGTTGACGAAACTTTTTCCTCATTTACGAAAGTTTTCTTCTTTTTCTTGACGCTCCGACAGGGGCTGTATTACGGGGGGAGGGCGAAAGTAACCGGACCCCCCTGCAACAGGATTGGAGAAATTTGACGAGGAATTTTGTTAATCTCTTAATTTTGAGTGTTTTTTTTCAGCTGGGTACGCTAATGTAGTAACATACAGTAGCTACGTTTCTTTTTAATATACAGTAGAAACAGGTTCATTACGTAGCATTTAAGATACGCTTGAGATATGAAATATAGGAAAATTTAATTCAGTGGCCTTGGAAGAAACTGTTAATAAAATGGCCAAAAATCAAGGCGAATATTCTATTCTAAAACATTTGCAAACAGTGTATCTTTTTTTATGTAAAAATTTTTCTTAATTTACATTTTTACTTCCATGTTCCGTAAGAAACTGGAAGTATGGTGATCGCGAAAAAATCGTGTTCGAAATAAGGGCTCATTCTGATTCTACTACCCTCAAAACATGAAGAAAAGTCATTTTCCGAAAAGTGTCTGTGTGTAGAATTTTTTCTATGGCGAACAACAACTGTTGCAAATTCAAACAGAAGAAGGACGGGGTAATTTTTTGTAATGATGTTATAAATTACTTCGACCGACAACTTAAATATCGGTATGGAGAACCATACATGACTTCCATATTCTAGGATTTATATTTAAAATCATTTTCGAAATGAAATATTACTATAGAAACTACTTCTTTCTACTTACTGCTTCAGCCTTAACCACAGTACTGTGGTCACTAACGTATACCACCTCATGTTATCGCACTCGAGTTTCACTGATGATGGAAGTCGATGCCATTGCCGAAACGTCTGATTTTGTAGAAAACATTGGACTACGGCCAAACATCCCGGGAAGGAATTTTAACAAAAACTACTTCTTTGTTGCCGATAACGTTGTACAATATATATAAAAAATTGCATAAAATTAATGGCTTGTATAAGTTAATGTTTGATCTCCATTAAGTAGTGCTCAAGTTTCCAAAGTTTTAATATTATGATGTCCGTAATTAAAACATCAGAGCAGGTTTAGTGTGTATGAGGGTACACCGTGGACAACAATTTTCAACATTTCCTACTGAACGTTGCTACAATGTTCCTAGTTGCAGCGTTCCTATCAAGCTGCGAGTCTACAGCGTATGTTTCACAGAACAAACACGCGAAAAAGAAGGAGCGCTCCGAAGTCACTCATGGACCCTCAGCATCTTGCAGAGGGTTCATTCCCTAAAGACGAAAAGTCTGTCTGTGAATTGTTCCTCTGTAAACACGTGCAGTTACACTGCCCAGCGATCCACAGGAAGCAAATCGCTATCCACGCTGGACACTTTTTCGGCTTGCATGCGTTATGTTGGTATGGGTTCGGCACTTACCATTTAAAAAGCGTGCAAATGTAAGAAAATAAACATGAGTGAGGGCAGAAATAACGCGAATTTTGTGTGTGTGTGTGTGTGTCTTCCCTGCCTTTTTATTGCGGTAGTCATAATAATAAAATGGAAACGTGAACATTACATAACTGAGATATGCTCGCCTGCCAGGAACGATATATTATTTTTATACATGTATATTAACTCATACATAATTTACATTAAAATGAAAAAATTATAATTTTATTGCCTGGCAACAAAATTATTTTATTTTTAACAATTACCATTGTTTGAAAAAGTTTAAATGAATTTTCAAGTACTTTATTGTTGTTAAAACGTAAAAGGTTGCAGGTAAACTACCCCTTCCCCTTAACCGATCTTTACCAAAATCGAAAATCCTTGAGATCTCTACAATTCAGGGACGTATGCAAAAAATTATTTGATTCTGTTTGAATTTGCGGCTGTTATCGTTTGCCATAGAAAATACCCTTGTTAAAAAAACGTTGCAGGTAAACTACCCCTTTCCCTTAACCGATCTTCACCAAAAACAATAGGTCTTGAGAACTCTATAATTTAGAGTTTTATGCAAATAATCTTTTGATTCTGTTTGAATTTGCGGCTGTTATCATTTGCCATAGAAAATGCCCTTGTTAAAACATAAAACGTTGCAGGTAAACTACCCCTTTCCCTTACTACAATTCAGAGCTGTATGCGAAACATTATTTAATTCTGTTTGAATTTGCGGCTGTTATCGTTTGCCAAAAAAAAATTACCCTTGATAAAAAAATGTTGCAGGTAAACTACCCCTTTCCCACAACCGATCTTCACCAAAAACAATAGGTCGTGAGTACTCTACAAATCAGGGCTGTATGCAAAAAATTATTTGATTTTGTTTGAATTTGCGGCTGTTATCGTTTACCATAGAAAAAAAATCTACAGACAGACAGACAGACACACAGACAGACACACACACAGACACTTTTCGAAAAACGACTTTTTTTCATGTTTTGAGTGTAGTACAATCAGAATCTGCAATAATCTCGAACACGGTTTTTTTTGCCATCACCATACTTCCATTTCCTTAAGGAACATGTTCCTTAAAAAAAATGGAAGTAAAAATTGTAATAAAATATTAACAATTAATGTCGTTCCATGCTATGTCACCACGGATACGTAAACAAAATAATTTTTCGTTTTCAGAAATTCATAGATAAGAAACGCTGGGCGGTATCGCTGTTTCGCGTTGTTTAAATAAAAGCTAATTTAATCAAATTAATCCTTTATTTATAAAATATTAACAACTAGGTGCAATTCATATTTTGATTATCTTTCTTAGTGTTTATACCAAAAGCATGCTGATATATTTGGTTTCGTTCTGAGTGTAGGCCTACATATTAAAAATTATTTTATAATTAATTAGAACATGGAAGTCATGTATGGTTCTCCATACCGATTTTTTAAATTAAAACTTTAGTTATCATGTTTACATGTAAAATGTTAATATAGGCTATAACTTGTAAACAGTGTTTCAGTAGCAATTATTTTTATTGCGTTATAACGTTTACTTTATTACTTTCATGGGATTGACGTCAGAAAAAAATGTTAAAAGAAATTTGTGTAAGCTTACAAACTTTGTCGTGCTTAAATTTCTGATAAAACTGTGTGCTCAAAAGAATAGGAGAGAACAGTCGTTTGTAACCACAGAGCCTAGCTTTTGAATAAAGAAGAACAAGATTGATTTAAATTTAATTAATGTTATTTTTTAATAATCTTTTCGGCGCTGAGGTTAGATTATATCAATTCAGGAATGTACTTCAAATATGCCTGAAGTTTAATTGTATCATAAGTTGAATATTAAGTTACTCCTTATGGGAGTACGAGTTTGGCAACTCTGGTAGAGTCCTGTAGCTGGATTCTCATTGAGTTTCACCTTTTTGGGGGAAGTCCGTTGTCTTCAATCTGCCGTGTCGTATTTTCTTGGCAAAATTTAGTCCGTTCCCAAAGCTACTGAATCAGTCGAATGCTAAGGGTTTTAACATTTTCACCTTACCTTCTTTGTTTATCCCCCAGAATAAAACTAACAGTGCAAGGTACGTAGAAAAGGCACTTTACCTAAGAGAAGGTTATTCACAAGTGAAACCGTTGTCCTTCCAGACAACATGCTCCTGTTTGTTCCTTCTGATTGACGTATAGTGCACTGCGCTCCATAGTTGTAATAAAGGAAATATTAATAAGCTTAAACGGCTTCGAAATAAGATGAATTCAGGACAGCGGGTACGGCGGTTAAGGAAACGGGAACAGTTCTGGAATGCTACGGGAACGAATTTTTGAACTCGGGTTGCGGGAATTTCAAGAAGAAAGATAGAGAGACAGAGAGAGAGAGAATGAGGGAGAGGGGGAGAGAAAGAGTGTCACGGGTGAGAGGATCTGAGAGATAATGGGGAATCTTTCTGACGCAAGTTGCTCTGATACGGATGGGGAACGTATTCCAGAACAGATACTGTACTGGACACCTAGAAGAAGAAAGAGACAAGGCGAAGTTAGGCGGATGGAAGTAGAAGAAATACGGGTAGAAGAATACCAGTGGCTAGTGTTTCACTGTGTAAACGAAATATTGCGTCTCTCGAACTCTGGTGGAATTTTTTAATTTATCAAGTTTGTAATTGGCTACTCAAGCATGATACCTTTAATTTATTTCAAAATAACATCACCATGACCACCATAATATTCGCCACTGTTGCTTTATTAATATACTCTTCTTCTTCTTCTTCTTCTTCTTCTTCTTCTTCTTCTTCTTCTTCTTCTTCTTCTTCTTCTTCTTCTTCTTCTTCTTCTTCTTCTTCTTAAATACCTTATTATTGTTAACCAGCTTGTACGAACTAAGACGCAAAGTGTACAAGTCAATAATTCACGCAGTAATTACCACAGTTAGTCACGACTAGGTCGTAACAGGATTTTGGTTTATTAAAAAAACCTTATATGTTATTCCTTATATTACTAAGATTTTAAAGAATGCTAATTTTGCAGAATATATGTAGAATACAAATAAGAAAAGGTGTATTATTTTAAATATTTTCTAGTATGTTTCTGTTGTGAGGGGTACAAAATGGATCCGTGAGAAAGCCTAAATCTGCCCTCTCTGTTATCAACTCTATAAAGGTAGACCTATGTAATAGAACGTAGATTACAGAATACGCTAGAATATGGATATTGATATTGGAGAGGTTTTTACGTGTGATCTGTATGTTAGAAAAGAAAGGCAGATTCAGATAGGCTATACTTATTAGCCCGATGGTTTGGATAAGTTGCTCTTAATCATGATGACATTCGTCGAGTTCTCAGACTCTTGAAGCTTTCAGAAAGCAATGTTTTTTTTTACCCACTAAAAACACCCTTAATTCTATCTACAACCGAACACGCTCATCCAGCAGCTTCTCTTTCATGTTTCCTTCACGGGTGATGGAGTGAAGCCCAATGGCTAATTACAAGATTATTCTGTCTTTCTCTCACGTTGAGTGTTATGGATATTAATTGCTTTTTATTGCGATACCAGATCATGCGGCTTCTGTCTTCTTCTGTCTTCTAAGTCGCCTCAGGACCTGTGAAGCTTCTTCCATCACGTGTCACATTATTTGGTTACCGTGGATCTGAATCCTCTGATCATGTTTGTCTGCATATTTTATTATTTCGCTGACATATTCTACATTGAGGTCTCTACTATATGTAGGTTGTCGTTCCTTATATACCAAGAGGCATCCACTATGCTTCTGAGTGCTTTGTTCTAAAAGGTTTGTACCTTTTCTAAGTTTGTTTTCTTTGTACAGCCCCACAGCTGAATTCCATAAATCCACACAGGCTTCAGAACTTGCTGGTACAACAGCAGTTTGTTTTCAACTGTTAGTTGTGAGTTTCTTCCTAACAGTCAGTACATTTTTCTGTATTTGATGTTGAGCTCCTTCTTCTTTTTTTTTTTACATGCTCTTTCTTTTTAAGCTTTGCATCCAGCGTCATACCCAGATACTTTGCTGTGTTAGCATATGGCACTTTCAGCCCATTAATATAAACCCTTACTGGATCTACTTGTCTGTTGGTGAAGTTGATATGAACAGAAAGCAATTTGACTTAATTATATACATACAATTCACTGCAAGACGAATCTAAGGGCAAGTAGGTAGATGATAGATACCGTAACAAACATTCGTCCCAGTACAAAATCTGGTGATAGTTCTTCAGTCTACTTTAAACCCCACCTACACTAAAAACCCAAACTCACACACACTGACTCTCCCACACCACACCATGCACGCGTTCACACTATCACAGAAATAGAGAACAAATGAAAAACGTACAGAAATTAATAAAAAATATACTGCAACAGAATGGGTAGCTCTATAAAAAGGGGAAAATAGAATTGAGTATCCTTCAGGTTGGTTAGTTTTTGTGCTAAAAAAAGGAATCATACAAAAAATTAACAGCAGACAGTCGTTAATAAATAATTGATTCTGTTTGTAAAAGAAGTTAAAATACACATTTATTATTTCATTGTCGGCGAGCACACACACACGCGCGCGCGCGCGCGCGCGCGGACGGACGTCAGTGTGTACAATGGTATTAAACAAAGAAGAACAGAGGCGGAATGAAAAGTTGTAAATCAGAAAATTCAATTAGGGATTCGTTTGCTTTTCTTCGTTTATACACAGAAATTATTCCGCCGGTGTGTGTGTGTGTGTGTGTGTGTGTGTGTGTGTGTGTGTGTGATATTCTTGTGTTGGCCTGCCTGTAGTAATTATTCTCAATGTTTGTTCATTGTCTAATAACTTTGTGCTACTTTATACCACCACCTGCTGCAACACACTGTACTATAATCAGCTTTTGTACTCTCCCTAACCTCCCCCGTCCCTCTCTCACTCTCTCTCTCTCTCTCTCTCTCTCTCTCTCGTGTTCAGTGCCACGCTTCTCTCAGTCTTTATTTGCAAATAAATTTCATAAAACCGTTTTAAACTTCGTGTTATGAAAAGAGAATATTAAAAGAGAAAATCACCGAGATAAAGAGAGAAAGAAAGAGACGAAGACAATACAGGAACAGGAAGAGAAAACAGGCTGTGAAAGAAATGATTATTACTGTGGATGGAAATTGGTGGGCTCGCAGTTGTTTCTTCCTTTCCGTAGACATCACCTTCTCCTTCTTTAACCCCATCCATGTGCTCCTGCCTGGACCCAATGCGTTCGATTCGACGCTTTTGTCAGTCTTTATTTGCAATTAAATTGTTAACATTAACTTGTGTATCCAGGTTCCCTTCCTTGTAACTTCTTTTTTATATTTTATACACAGCACGTTTCGAGACTTATAGTCCCATCATCAGGTGATAAATATGTTCACTCACATGGAGTACGTCAATTAATAAAAGTCACACACGTCCCGTTATTTAAACGACTTCCAATTCGCGTTATCTCACGATGCGCATCGCTACGGATCTCGCGAGCGACTAACGATTCCACATCATACTGTGCCCTAACTTGTCTATCATATTGTTCTAGCACGCATATAGCTGTATCATGTAGCTCATTGGATTTGAAAGAAAGTTTTTCATTGAGAAGCTGATCACCCTGAATTTTGGAGGCTCTGTAAATTTCAAACTCTTCCAGTGCGTCCATGAGTTTGCTCTTTTTGCAGAAATGCAGTGGTTTGAAACTGTTTTAAAAAAGAATAATTATGGTTATGATTGATAAAATCCAAGGCAAAATTCGATTTAATGTTCCTAATGTCACCCTTAGACAGATGTTCTTTGTACCTAACAAAGAATTTTCTACCTGTCTGTCCAATATAATAACTATCACAGTCTTCGCACACTATTTTGGCAACCACAGCAACTATCTTTATTTGAAAATAAATCTTATAACACCTTTTAAACTTTGTGATATTAAAAGAGAAAATCATCGAGACAAATAGGGAAAGAGAAGAGAAGGAGAGAATACAGGAACAAAAACAGAAACAGGCTTTGAAAGAAATGATTAAATTTACTATGGAAATACAAACCATTCTCTTTCTCTTCTTCTTCTTTTCTTCTCCTCAACCCAGAGATTGGTGGGCTTGGAATTTCTTCCTTTCTGTAGACAGCCTCTTGATCACCACATACCTTCTTCCTTATTTTACCCCATTTATGTACTTCTACCGCATCCTCCCATTACTCCCCTCGATAACGGTAGTGAACCAGTTTGATTGGCTTAGCAGGTGACCAACAATATTGCTTATCCTTTCCACAATGGATCCAGTCAACGTCACTTTTTTTACTCACTGTTCTAAAAACCTCATCATTAGGTTTTTTCTGTCTATATTATTCTTAAGGGCCTACTCCAACGTCACAACTCAAAAGCTTCAAGATAGCTCCACTTTGTTTTCCTCACAAACCATTATTACGAATTTAAACATTTACATTAAAGTGAATTGGAAAATAATTTATGGGTGGATTACACTAGAAATGATTACGAATTAAGAAATACTTGGTAAGAATACGTGTGTGTGTGTGTGTGTGTGTGTGTGTGTGTGTAGTTTGGCAAAATTTAAAAGAGAACAAAAATGCGGAGACTAAAAAAAGAAGCCGACTGAATTGGTAGCTTCTGGCAAGAGTGCGTTTGTTTCAACAACAAGAACTGGCTCAAACGCCTAAGAACTGAAGGCTCTTCATTGTTCATATTGTAGCAAAAGCCGCACAGATCGCCTTGTTTAAACAGCAGAAGTTAACAGTTGAACACAGAGAAATCGCTAATTACAACTTTAATTAAAGTTCAAGTAAACAAAGACAACAATCGACTGTCGTCAACAGTAACTGTCTTCAAGTTTACTTGTGTTTGTCAAACACACGCCGACGTAACCAACAATAAATGTCACTTCATTAACAGTGTCTCAATAAATAACGCACTTCAGTAATTAGCCTACCGATGTTTATTGAGTCGAATCTGCAAGAATTTCGGATTATAGATGTCTACATTCAACACCAAGGTGACCTCCTCTCTCCTAGGTTAGCAGCCCATAGGCTGGCTGGCAGCAGCTCGCCATTCTTAACGCTTCTCTGCTTTTCTTTTCAACTCACAATATGATGTGCAATTCATATCGACCATAAGCTGTTTCGTGTAGTCTAAACGGGGTCGACCTCTGTAATTCTTCCCGTCAATTGTTCCTTCTTTTGTTCTCTTAACCAACCCATTGTGTCTTATTATAAACGTAGCTCCTCTGCCTTTTAAATTCCGTAGAAAGCTCTTCTCCTCCTGAGCTCTTCTAAAGACTTCCTCATTCGTTATCTACTCGCTCCAGCTTATCTTGAATATTCTTTTGTAGCACCAGGTCTCAATGCTTGGAGTGTTTTCTTGTCACTTTCTCCAATTGTCCAAGATTCACTCCCGTATAAGGCAACACTCCACATGTACGTCTTTATTAGATTCTTCCTCATTTTTAGGCTGATAGTGTTTGAAGTGAAGAGGTTTTTTTGTTTGTTGAAAGCAATTTTAGCCTGGTTAATTCTGCATATAATTTCCTTACAGCTACGTCCATCACTTGTGATTTTACTTCCCCTAGATAGTTATATTCTTTACCTGCCTGGAGAACATTATTTCCAAGAGTTATTCTGACCAGATCTTTTCCTTTCGACTACAGACTAGGACTTTGGTCTTTTGTTCATTTATTTTAATATTGAATTCATTCTTCGTTACTTGATCAATTGTGTCAAGAATCTTTTATAGATAAGGTGAGCTCATACGAGCAAAGATTGTTCTGGCCGGTACTGTGCTAGAGCAGGTCTATAAGCTTGGACTGTAATGTGTCTTACATCACAAACAATGGTGTGGTGAAGAAGCCACATGTGTGGGACCATCGGGAAAACTCTATAATCAGCGAGGAAAGAGACACGCCTGAAGTTCTACAGGGTGATGCCCCCCCCATACTTCTCTATGGATTTGGACTTTAACGAAATCCCAGGCCAGTCGCATTCATGAGATTTCTCAGGCACATCGCAGGATATAGGCATACTCTTCGAAATATCGAAAGAAATGTCGATGTAAGCAAGAAGTGAATATTACGAGTATACTTGATAGAATCGCCCAATATCGGCTAAAGTGGTTGAAACATGTTAACCGAATAGATGATTGCCGTATCGCCAAACAACTATGGAATTATAAGCCGAAAGAACAAAGAGGTGTGGGGCTTCCATAGAGGCGTTGCAGTGACCAGCTCTAGTCTGTCTGCTTGGGATCGGAACAAACCATTTTTGGTTTAATCCTTGCTGACGATGATGGTGACGACTAATTATAGATGTCCGCACAAAATAATTCACTGCAGTCACTGTACACTAAATCGCAGTCTTAAACTGTCTACTGGTCGTTTCTAAATCCTCTATTTATACATGTTGCCGTGGTTGTGAAATGAATCTGCTGCTTTCTAGATAACCACGTAGTTGAAGACGCCTAGAATACACTGGAAGCTTACGTACTACAGCGACCTTGTACACATCCGAATGACGCACACGGTACTCAGGAACTGTCCATTGCGATATTACAGTAACAAGAGTTAATCTCGAGCAAGCTCTCTATGCAGAGCTTCACAACTCGCATGAGTCAGTGTGCGGTGAGAAAGGGGACACAGATTCCTCCCAAGAAGTGAAACTATGAAGTTGGGTGTGTTAGAAGAGCAAGAACTGGCTTTGTTGTAGCGTAATGTTAAGATTCTGTATGATGAGGGGCGCAGGCGAATATTTCTTTACTTCCCAACCCGCCTACATAAAATAAGTATTCACGTAATCGTTTTTTAAAATAAGTATCATGTCTAATGTAATACAAATGTAGAGTATTTGTATGTGCATTCTGTACACATGGTGTATCCTCGGTCCGATTGCGGACAGTACGTCATTGGTCGGGGAAGCAGTCATGCCCAATCTTTGCCCTACTTATCATTTTCTCTTCTTTTTTTCAAGCAGTGGCGTACCTAGGCCATTGGAGGCCCGGGGGGGGGATTTGTTTCTGAGGCCCCCTCCCATAAGACGGGCGTTTATAGGCCTAATCTAATTTATCGTTAAGTAATACACAGCAAAAACACTTTCCTGTTATATATTTATTGTCTAATTACTGTATTGATACATCTAGTTAGGAAACTTTATAAGAAGCTGTAGTATGTTAGAAAAAAAAAATCCACTTTCATATTGTAAATACAAAGTTTAAAGAAATAATAAAAGTAGTATTATTTATAGAATGCGTTAAATTTACTACAAAATACTTTATAATATCTGTACAGTTGTACGTGCTGTTGTCTTCGACGTTTTGTTCACTCACACAATACGTGATGGACTTTTTTGTGAATTCGTTCGTTCGAGTAACTGACCCGATTTCTGCACTCCGAATTATCCACTGTTCGGTAAAAATTCTGATGAGATTTTAAATAAATTGTTGGTGTCCTGAAGGAGGCCCCCTATGGGCCTCCACGTCCGCCTCCCCTCCATTTAGTTCGCTACTGCTATCAGGGATTAGGCGAGTCACATGTTCTGGTCCCAAAGGAATACATCCACTTCAGTAACGCTTTCTGGGTCTTCCTATACTTCTTTGTCCAACAGGCTTGTATTGCCAAACTTCCTTAGGCAACCTGTCATCTGGCATCGTATTCAGATGAGCAGTCCATTGTCTTTGTTTTCTGTGATAAGATTTTGGATATTACAAAAGATTCAACTCTTTGCGAATGTCTTCAGTGTAGCGTCTGTCTCTTCGTGTACAGCCTCCGACAGATCGCAAGAATCTCATCTCCGATGCTTGTATCCTACTCGGATGATTTTTCACCGGAAACCAAGTTTCAGAACCATACAGTAACACTGGCACGGCCATTACCTTATAAAATTTTAGTCGATTCTCTTCCCTACCTGTCTTAGCCCACTGAATCCTGGCAAAGGGACGAAGAGGATAACTCGATCTAGATGTATTTTTGTACGTGTCGAAGTTGCAATTGTATATTTTTGTTGTTTTTGGTACATTAATAAAAGTTTATTTGGAGCTTAGAATTTTCAATATGGTTTAAATATTGTAAACTGAACTACTGAATCCTATCAACGGGGCGAAGGATATCTTGGATTTGTACGTGTCCAAGTTAAAATCGTGTATTTTTGTTCTTTGTGTGTACATTAATCAAAGTTTATGTTGAGCTTACAACTGTCAGAATTATTAACGAAGGAGCGTCAACAACGAACAGCGTACAGAAGAAATCATTGAATCGTACACAGCGAATAAAATAATCAGTCAGCAGCAGCAGCAGCATCAGCGGTTAATCAGCGCTTCCTCGTCGACTGTCTACACGATGCACTAATTACACCTCTGATGACGGAATAATTAAACAAAAAAGTCATAGCCGGGACGCATTTTTCCGTGCCGTATGTAACGATTGTAATTTCATTCCGTCTGTCAGGTCGCTTCCGTTTCACAAAATTTTAATTACACGCACTTTTCATATCCATTCAAATGTTAAAAATTTATCACGACCAGGTGGATAGAGAGCGAGAGGGTTAGAGCTGCTGTAAGAGGTCGGACAAATGGGGTGAGCGCGGCCGGCTTTGTTAATTATTGTGTTCAGTTTCAAGTCCAATCAATCGACGTTCGTGGGGGGGGGGGGCTGTTCGCTCGCTAATGATTTGAGAATTCGTTTGCACGATACAATTTTCTCGATTCACTTGGCTAATTGTTTTATAGTTCAGTTGACATTTTAACTGAACGCGATGCCGCGCGCCGTGTGGAAATATTTTCGTTGTAAACATCGAGCGGCTCTCGGTTTCCCAGTGATCCTGTTGTTTTCCACCGATACGAATTATACGAAAACCGTATCTGTACTATGGCGATGATTTTATTGACAAAAAACTAGAAATAATTTATAGAAAAACATTATTCTTTGATTTTCTTGGATTTCGTTGTCCATGACGTGTCCGTTGATTAACTAAATATAATTATGTCACTACCGACTCGGAAAGTTTTACCTTATAGCCTGAACCAGTTTTCGCTTACTAGCCTATAAGCTTCGTCAGAGGAATGGCATCAGCAATCTGCGGTATGGTCATGGCTTCCATAGTAACAACGTTTTCTCAAATGTTGACGTCCACGTAGTCGTCAAACCACTCACGACCTTCTAATTTTTCCCATTCCTCATCATCAACGGCAACATCACAACTATCTTCATTATTACAGTCTGCGCTACTCCCGAAAGCAGTCGCGGACAGTGAGTAGCGATACTCTGAACCATGTAGCTGAGACGTAATCCATTGGCTGTTAGAAGAGACCAAAGCAAAGTGCAAAAATATAATTTTTATAGGCCTACACTGTAAATTCTTTAGGTAGACCTACATCTATAAGTAATTTACATGCGGATTAGCGTATTGCCTGGTATACGCAGAAATTAATTGTAAGTTTTAGAGTAATTGTAGAAAATCACAGTAGAGCATACAGTGTCATCATAAAAGAATACCGGAATTTAAAAAACCTCTACTCCTCTCCTGATGTATAAACGTTTAATCTTTCTGAAGATCAAATATAATTAATTCGCTACCGACTCGGAACACAAAGATGGGTAAAAACGTAAAAGTATTACGTTATAGCCTGAACACGTTTTCGCTTTTAAAAAGCTTCTTCAGAGGCTGTCGCTGGGAGCACTGTCCGTCTTGTTCTTGGTGACGATATCGACTTTTGAAGGATCGATGTTGTGTGTGTGGGGTGTGATATGTTGGAATAATACGTGTGATTTGAATTGTGTCTGTTCGTTTAGGATGTCGTTTTTATGTGTTTTTGTGTGTTTGTATATTTCCAATTGTTCAAGAGTGTCTAGTTTTCGGCATTTTGTGTGTACGTGTAGAATGTCCATGTTATTGTCGGTTTTTGTATGTATGGTTTGCTCCAATGAGGTGGTTTGCAAAGGTGGTGGAGTGTAGTGCCTTTGCGTGTTCAATGTATCTTTGTTTGAAGCAACGTCCTGTCTGGCCTATGTGGAATTCGTTGCAATCTGAGCAATTTAGTTTTTAAACACCAGGTAGATCAAATTTGTTTTGTGCTTTGTGTGTGTGTGTTTTGATAGTGTGTGTTCTGTTCTGTTTGTAGTTTTGTATGCGATTCTTTGATTTTTCTTAGTTTCACTGAAGTACATTAGTGAGTGAAACATTAGGAGTAGACTAGCCATAAAGAAGGAATTTTTAATAGGAACAAAAGCAGAATGATCAAGAGACTGGTAACCTGTGTGATGTGAAGTGGTTCACTGTACGAGTCAGAGATGTGAACAAAGAGGAAAGGGAACGTAGGTAGGTTTGAGGCAGAAAACGAGATTTGGAAGCGTACGGAATGAATAAGATGGGTGAGTAAGGTAATTAACGAACAAGGCGAGCAAAAGAACCGTGGAGAATAGAAGACTGTTGTGAAGACATTCAAAACAGTTTGGACATATTCTGGAGCCAAACAAACTGGGCTAACAACCGTTTTTGAAAGAATAGTGAAAGGAAAACATGAGCAAAATTTTTGCTCAAGACTACAATAACAACAGAAAATGGCAACCCATACGAAATTACTTTGCTAGACAAACGTGAATGAGAACGTTTACACACACACACACACACACACACACACACACACACACACACACACACACACACACACACACACACACACACACACACACACACACACACACACACACACACACACACACACACACACACACACACACACACACACACACACACACACACACACACACACACACACACACACACACACACACCATTACGTCGACTACGGACGGCGACCATACATTGTGACCAAAATATGCCTCACAAGTAGACATATTGACTAGTACACATGATTTGTTTTGATTATACGTACATTTATACTATTTCTGTTCTTAGTTTAATCCTGGTGTAAACAAATAGACGTGGCACATATGAAACGACATTTTATGCTTGGATTAGTGTCATGTCACTCTGACAGAAGCAGTACAGACAGGGTAAATATAATATTGATACTCTATAAACACATGTAAATTGTAACAATTTTGTTCTGAGCAAAGTAAAATTTGTCTGACAAAGAAATATTTTATAATACCGCTTAATGGCTGTTTTTTATTAACCGTTTAAAACTAGCAACAAAACAGAAAAGTAAAATTTATTTAAAACGAAAATAGAAGCTGCGCTAATTGTCAGTGTAGTGTATATTATGTAGTGTATGTAGTATATGTAGTGCTGTCAGAGAGTAAGTCAATCCGTTCCATATCTGTGTCGGAACTTGTGTCATTAATATAGTCAGCTTTGTTGTTGATAAGACTGTCCACAACAACGACGATAATGTGGGTTAGTTCCCAGAGCTTATCTTCTTCCTTGATTATAATATACTAGATACAATGACGCCACTTATCCGACGTTATTCATTTACCGCCTTCTCTATCAGTTGTTTTATATCAAGCAGTTGCGTTGTGATGGGTTACATATCCTTCCAACTGGCTCCATATTAGTTCAATACGGTTCAGAATACAGCGATAAGGACGAAGTCTTAAAACGATGTGTCCCGATCTAAGTGGTAATATAACTCTCACATGACTGTACAGACATTCTGCACATGCCCATAATAGATTACTGTGTAAAGAGTGTCAACGCCCCTGACCAATAGCGTTTCAGATTTACCACGTGGCTTTGCTTACGTTAGGATTGAACTAAGAACGGAAATACCTAATATGTATCACCTTTATACTATTTATATGTATATATGTGTGTGTGCGTGTGTGTGTTAAATTTAAAAAAAGCTATATTACTATCTTCCAATATATTCTATTGGCACTGGTTTACTACCATTGTGTTAGATTTAAAAATCGGTGCTCTAATGTGTGGTAATTTTTTGTTTTAATAATAAAAATTTTTAAATAAAAATCCGTCATTACTTTGAACATTTTTATAACTGATAACAGTAACAAACTATTGAAATATGTAATATATGTAAGTATTAACAAAATAAAAATAACACAAAACCACAGGCCTACATTTATTTATATATTGATTAATATCTCAATATTATATATATATATATATATATATATATATATATATTGTAACATAACAAGATTATGCCCTAGAATACATATAAATTAATCATCAAAATTCGTTGTGAATTATGCCTAAACGCAATCTTTCTTACAGATAATTCGCAGAAAAGTATACAAACAAATTAACAAATAAAGGAATGAAGATAAGATGTAACTATTTAAAAATAAATATTAATTTCAATGAGTAAAATGTAATAAAAAAGGAAATATTATAATAAGTACAGACAATGGAAATAGGAAATGAAAACCTATTAATTAATTATTTTAATGACAATGACAAGACTATCAGACAACATGACTATGACTACTACACCCAGGAGGGAAGATCAAATGATAATAAAAAGTGTAAATAATTGTTAATGTAAATAGAAATATAGTGTATCAGTGTTAATAAGTTAGGAATTAAGTAAGAACACATTTGTTATGGTATGAGCCTTTCAAACTATATAGAGGTCTGCGAACCACAAACTGTTATTTTATGTAATCTCACTACGGACTATAAGTGATATAAAAAAACAATTAAAATAATATTAAACAATAATTACCAACTACCTAATGTAAGAAAGGTGAAAATAATGAAAATAACGTTGATTAATGTTAAAAAACAGTGTACAGTGAAAGTGCATAGGAAATAGACCTGGTTATAATATAAACAGTGAGTAACACATGTAATTTATATAAAATAACTATGTAACTAATCAAATAAGATTAAGCAAGGTGTACAATACTTATAACTAGTGGAATATATCCCTAGAAACTAATTATGTACATCAGGGACAAGTAAAAATAAGATTAGAATAAATCATGTTAATTATAAGGTATAAAAACAACCCTGTGACCATAAAACATGTCGTGAAGCCAAGAGCTTTACTAAGTGAATCTATAGAGATTAAAAGAAGAAAAAAAATTGAATTGTTGAATTTGAAATAAGCCAGAACAGATATAATTCGAAGCTGAACATTTCTACTAAAAAATAATGTCACACAGTAAATTAATGAAGGAAAGTTCCAGAAATAATGAGAAGTATACTGGGCTTAATATAAAACACGGAAACTGAAGGCCAGAAGAATTATAACAAGAAAATAATCTGTAAAACTAAACAGGAATTTGGTGAGACGGTTCTATTACGCTAAGAGCTCTATGGTTCTATTAAGCTCTATTAAGTTCATTTGTTCAATCATTATTCAATTTAAAGCAACTAGAATAGTGAACTGATATAACAAAAACACTATAAAAATTATGATTATTAATTTTATTTTTTCATTGTAGACCTACTATTTTAGTTTGTTCTGATTAGATTAAGATGTTTCTTTTGTATAATCCAAAGAACCCATGACACAACACACATACCCAACATCACATTAATGAAACTGATTTATAATTTTTATATTTTCTACGTATGTATGACATGTTACTACGTATGACTTTGACTGTACATTGACTTTAATTTTTTATTAACCCTGAGAAAGAGTCCTTATGTTATTGAATCTAAAGGAGCTACCGAATGAAGAGAAGGGCATTGCATGTCAATAAATTTTAATATATGTTAAAAAGTAAAGAGTGATAAAATAAAGCTGAGAATTAAGACAAGACTGAACAAGAGTTAATAATTTTTTATTTCACTATACATAAATTGGCAGCAACAACTTGGAGCTACTGGATATAATTACATAGAAGGGTAAGATTTACAATTAAGATTTAAGACTCATATTATAATTAGAAAAAAATTTCACGTTACAATATACATACTTGTGTACAGCTTCATTAATTCACCATGAGTTTCATGAAAGAATATGACGACTGTCAGACGGTATAAATAGTATGAAAATTGAAATAATAAAATTAGATGACGGTAGCTTAACAAAGGGAATCTAATGGAAAGATGGGTGTATTGTTAAAGAGAAAGGAAGGGTGTTAAGTACTCCACTACTGGTGTTGTTCAGTGTTGGAGGGTGGAACTGTGTGTGTCTGGCGGCTCACAGCACAGAGAGCCACTTGACTTAGTGGCTGCGTGTGGTTGACACCCCCCCTGTGTTATTGTTGTTATTATTATTACTATGGTAATTTGGATCAACCGACCACCGACTGTCAGATAATGGAAACCATGCAACCGAGTCGACTGGTAGTAATTGAAGTACACAGAAGACTGACCTTTGTTTGTGGTATCGCTGTGGACGTGCTTTAAGTTTGTTTTCATAACCAATATTATTATTTCCGACATCATGTCTCCAGCTCGCTCTCCGCTAGAAGAGTTTCCTGTTTTCACAATTTGTACTTTTCCATATTGTCTAGCGGTTGGATTATTTTACGAGGGTCAGTTGAAAAGTTCGCGGAGCGACATCTGTAGCTTAGCGGTAAAACTAAAATTTTTCGTGTGCTGCAAGATTTATATTTTATGTGAACTCCTTTTAATTTCCAAATTTGTCTATCAATTTGTTAATTGTTTAGAGACTGCTTAAAATTAACGTGTCATGCGTGTTTCGAAAAAAAAACGGACAAAATCAAACATCGTGGCGTGGTTCTTTGTTAAAAATTGTTTAGCGCTTTTGTAAATGTGTTAGTAGATGCTGGGACTTGAAAACCAACGGTTTGTAAGTAGGTATTTGAGTTTAAACGTGGTCATATGAGCACTGTAGATGATCCCCCCCCCCCCGCACTGGACGTCCAAAAAATGCAACAACTCCAGATGCGGCCGCCATCTTGCACGACGCTAAGTTCTTGAGTTAAAGTATGATGCACACGCTCACATGAGATGCCTGTGATTTCGGCGACGTCAACCATTCCTCAATCTCCGGTCTTCCAATACCCTATGAAATGTTTTCAATAATGTCATGTTTATTGCACTTTTTGGACGTCCACTGTTGGGATCGTCTTCAGTGGTGCACGACCACGTTTAAACTCAACACCCGTTGGTTTTGAAGTCGCAGCATCTCCTGGCAAATTTACAATTTTGTTTTGATTTTCTATTGGCGCTAAAACGTTTTTAACAGTGAATTCATCGCAAGACGATGTTTGATTTTGTGCATTTTAAAAACACGCGTGACAGGAAAATTGCAAACAGCTGGTAAAGAGTGAATAAATTGACAGATATATCTGAAAATTAACAGGAGTTTACGTGAAATATACGTCTTGCAGCACACGAAAGATTTTAGTTCTACCACTGAGCTATAGATGTCGCTCCGCGAACTTTTCAACAGACCCTCGAACATTTTCATGGGGATGTGGTCACGTTCTTTCCAATACTTTCGGATTCTCGTTGGTCACGAACCCCATTTCCAGATCCAGGGATCCTCTTTGTAGCTACTCCAAAGAAAGGCTCCATACATATATCCTAGTCACTGTAAAATAGGAGCAGTAACAGTCAGTGGCGCCCTCTGACTAACTTACAATGTTGCATAACTCCTAGTTTTTTGCAGTAAAATAAAAAAATATTTGGTTATTTTAGCAAAATAAGTAATTTAAACGAAATTTCATTTGTAACAATCACGTTTCAAAGAAGTAAATAATTTAGTTTATTTCTCATTGTGTATTACAACAGTAGTTAAAACAGATGACTTTGGTAATCTTCCTCTTCTTGTTCTTGTTCTTCTTGTTCTCGTTCTCGTCTCGTTCTCGTTCTCGTTGTTGTTGTTGTTGTTGTTGTTGTTGTTGTTGTTGTTGTTGTTGTTGTTGTTGTTGTTGTTGTTGTTGTTCTTCTTCTTCTTCTTCTTCTTCTTCTTCTTCTTCTTCTTCTTCTTCTTCTTCTTCTTCTTCTTCTTCTTCTCCTCCTCCTCCTCCTCCTCCTCCTCCTCCTCCTCCTCCTCCTCCTCCTCCTCCTCCTCCTCCTCCTTCGTCTCCTTCTTCTTCGTCTCCTTCCAGCCAAGCACTAGACTAGTAGCCTGTTGAAACCTGATCATCCCGCCTCATTTTTGGTCTTCCTAGGGAATCTCGGTCCCTGTGGTCGATACCTGTACATAATATTTGGCATTCTTTCACTGCGCATTCTTTGTAAATGTTGTACCATATATACCTATACTATCTAATTTGGTCACTTAAGCTGGCAGTGGTAATCTTACTTTGGCAATCTTCATGACAAATACTTAAAAACGAATAATTTTGCGCTTGTTTGTGGTTATTTCCGTTTGATAATTGTTAAAGAATACTGTTTAAATTCAGCGCAATAGGACTTTTGAGCCCGCACTGACGCTATCAATTGTAGTCTGTGTCCACAAATCAACTTAGTTTGTTGTCCTCGACTAAAAATCTAACATTTGGTATAGCCAATTAATTGAACATACACTTCATCTTCTGTTTCTTTATTTCAGGTGTGGTTCAAAAACCGGAGGGCGAAGTGGAGGAAACAGAAACGCGAGGAACAGGAGCGAATTAGGAAGTTGCAAGAGGAACAGACGGGTCTGGAGCGGGGCGTGTCTTCGGAAGTGACGGGGCACAACCATCACGATCTGACGCCCACGTTACACCATAGCGACACCGAAGAAGATTTAGAAGTTGCATGAACTCGTTTAAACACTTTTAGTATAGCCTACTTATTACCGTAGTTAACGATTAAGCCATACCACTTCCGACCCGTCGACGCACTCTCGATACTGACTGGTTGTAAGAATCAAGTCTACCGACTCCGAAACTATTAAGTGAATTATAGCATCTATCACAGTGGTTCCCAAACCATTCAGTCCGCGGACCCCCCCCCAAATAATTTAAAAATTCACGAACCCCATATGAGTTCTGAAATAAAACAAACAGTAAATATGATATAAACTCTAATATTTTAATTAAAATCAAAATTTTCTTAACTTGCAAAATTATAATAGCAATGATATCAAACATAGTTTAATGTGAACAATGAAGCTGCTTTTGAACAATTAGCTCTGCAATATTGGGTTTAATGTCTGATAATTTCAATATTAAGTCACTCTTGACATCAAACTTATTTCTCAACTATGACTTCAAGTACGTGAGCACGAAGAATGGGGTTTCACTCAAATAAGTAGAGGGAAACACAGTTAAACGGGTTTTTTTTTGCGAGGGTAGTCACTCATTACATAAAACCAGAAGTCAGCTAGCTGTAATTACGAAAACTGTAATTTTAATGAACTGTACCAGTTGAACGTTCTGCCAATGAATCATCTTTTTGTAGTGTAAGAGAGAGGTCTAGTCAGTTCGGCTGCTGCCAAACAGATCTGCTACACGACATGATTTAAAAACATTATTAAAGCCATTAGTTTGAAATTACTTTTAGAATTACAAATAGTTTGAACATAAAAAAAATCTATTGCAATCTTCTGTTACTTGTTGTAAAATTCTAAAATTTAGATTTCAGAGCATAAAAAAATCGGAGAAATTGGGGTACATTCTAATTTTCCTTAAAAGTGACCCCCTGAAACATTTTCGCGGCCCCCACTTTGGGAACCACTGATCTATCAAGTATGGTTTGTCAAAGTTAAGTTTGTATATACGCAGTCGTTAACGGTTAGAGGGCGGAGCTGCGTTTGCAGTGGGAGGTACACACGTATAGGCTACGCCAAGGGTGCTTCACTTACGATTAGTCGGTACAAAGTCTTTCTTTTGAACACCGTTCTCACTTTTTTAGTATGATACAAAAACCTCAATTGCAGTTTGTATGAATGTTTGTTTCAAGTATATATCATGGATATGAACTAGAATTACCGTAAAGTTCACGAATTGGTTATGAAAAAATCATAAATTACTTGTGTCACAATCCCCCCCCCCCCGGAACCCAATTGTTCTATGCTTCTCCATGCTAATGTAAGGAACATTAAACTCAGCCTGTGTTTAGTGTATTGCAGTTAAATTTTTACCGTTACTCTATTACCCTATTATAAATATTACGACCAAAGGATTTTTAAATATCTCAGAATATAAATTAAAAAAAAAATTTAAGTTGTACGTTCCAACACTTTAAATATTTACACTTTATATCCACATAAAATCATAACATATCAGTTTATCACAAAATGTCTAAGTGTAATGTGGTATTCTTAGAAGAATAATACACCCTGAAAATTTAATTTAATTATCTGTAACGATTTTTGAGAAAATGTTTCTTGAGTCCTAAGAAATGAATATCCGGAGTGCAACGGAAAACAGAAGTATGTATTCAAAATGTGAACATAACCTTTTCGGGTAAGATAACCAAAAAGAATCATGACAAACAGATGACAGAAGTATGACAATTAGTGCTGCCACGGCAAGAGGGAAAAATACATCGTATTTTTTTTTTTTAATTTCCTCTTTACTATCTACAGTAGACAATAAAATAATTAAAAGTGCTGATCCAGTATGTAACCACCAGATGTCAAAAAAATTTCGTGTGAAATGCTCAAGATGATAACTTCAAAACTTCTTTTTGTAGTTACAAACGTAGAAAATACCTACAAATAATGCATTATTTAAAGAGAAAGATATGAAGATTCGTTTACAAACAAAAACACTGGGGGTTGTATTGACAGAAGTAATTTATAAATTTTCGTGGTGGACATATTTCCACAATCTTAATCGCTGAGGTGGACTTTGAGTACATGCATATCAATTTTGATAAAGCGCTGTATGATAAAAATGACGTTCTAAGGAAGATTCATTCATCACAAATTATCTGCAACAACATTGGGGCTGCAGTACACCGACTGCATTTAATGTAAGTCGGTGTTATGTTCCTCAGTAGCAGTAGTACTATTTTTACTTTAGTTGGCTGGTATTCCGATTTCATGATACAGAAATATGATACCTTAAACATATCTGTTTTATAGTTATGTGTGAATAACGCCATTACCCTCACAGGAAGCCAGTCAGCTTCAAGAGTTCCCCACAATGCTAACGTAATGTTGATCAACAATTATTGTTATGCAGTGGCGTGGCGTGGGTACATAACACCTGTTGGCGGTTTTGATAGGCCTAAAACTTGAATTTTTCTTGTACCAAGTGTTCATTTTGGGGCATTTTCTATCATTCGCTGGGAGAATAAGAGGGTCCCGGTTTAACGG
The DNA here is from genome assembly GCA_034769895.1 of Magicicada septendecula. Taxonomy (NCBI): domain Eukaryota; kingdom Metazoa; phylum Arthropoda; class Insecta; order Hemiptera; family Cicadidae; genus Magicicada; species Magicicada septendecula. The sequence continues at coordinate 570,722,602 of CM068369.1, forward strand.
GATCTGACTCTTATTATACTTACATAGAATAAATCAGAACACAAATAATCGAATTAAAAATAATAAAGACAGACAGAGAAACACATGACTAAACGAACAAAACACAAATAGGTAGGCCTACGTAGTATCTTCTTCTGTACGTCAGTTCAGAAAACGAACATAACTGGTAACTGAGCGTTTTGTCGGTTTATACCGCGGCAACATATTGGACAGACGAGTGTGTGTGTCCCTCCGCGGTTTGAACAGTGACAACTACCACGGGGTCAATAACCGCACGCAGTAAAACATTGCCGATGTCTGAGCCGGCAACACAAGATGGTGCAAGTGCCCAGCAGTTCGAAAGCAATGCTATGCTTTTCTTCAAGTTCCCCTACTAATATCGTTCCGATTTCAAATTATTCAATAACTAAAGTATATATTCTGTGCTATAATTAATATTATTTTCTCTTATTTCCAGTATTGTTGCCGCGGTTACACGGACGCCACGCTACTGGTCATATGGTTTATTTACTCTTATCCTTCGAGCAGGAGGCACATTCGTCAATTCACCGTTTGATTAGTCACATTGATCCAACAATTTCTGGTAGATTACTGAACATAGCTGCTGGATTCGTGTAGTGACTTTTCTCCGTTAAGTCCGGTCATGCATTATAAACTGATAAAGTCAGACGGAGACATTTAGTTTGAAAGCCAAAGCCTTCTTGATTACATCGCTCTCTCGCTTTTTTGTGTTCCTGTGTTTTCCATATTCTCGTCACGTGACTCTAGTTCTTGACGCTTCTCTTCATTTCTTGTAGCTTACATTTAACTCTATCAACTTCATTTCCGTTTTCCATGTAATCTGTTTTAAAATACCCGCATTGGTCACTTTCTTTATTTATTATATCGTAAGGGTTACGTGGAGTGAGTGTTGTGAAACACCCCGCACTATTGTTTCAATTCTAATTAAAATGGTTCTCCTTTTTAATCTATTTTGGAGTTGTAACATCATTGTTACTAATAAAGACCACTATACTGTATTTTAGATGTTCTCTGTTATCCAGACGACGGTGAAAAAAATTACAAATCAATAATAACAGTTTTATTTCTTACACCAGACATCGACAGTGTGGCGCTAAGTCGAGTTTTGTTACTAACATAATGGCAGTGCGTTTGCTTTGTCTAAATCAATTCCTAGGTTGCAAAACATGTTTGTAAAATTTACTTTTACTTTATAAGTAATTTCTAAGCGTAGTAAAACACTGAAATTGCATACGCATTTATTTTAAATAATAAACTGTAAATCGAAACCAATAGTTTAAGACTACACTTTTTAAACATTCCTTGTAAAATAGTTATAAGCTGTACATAAAAACTAATTTATTTATTTTTTAGAGCTAAAAACTTATTAATATTGCTGAATTTATGTGAGTAAGTTTAAAATGTTTGAAAATGAACCCACATTCGTCAGATAATATTGTAGATAAATATAAATCAATATAGCAATCGATATAATAGTATCGAAAACATCTTCCTTCCTAGTGTTTATGGTACATAGAAGATGACTCGTATGTGCACATAGAATTTTCGATTGTTAGGATTTCGCATTTGGTCATAACAAAAATTAAACAATGTACGTACGAGATTTTAATTTTGATTTATTGGTTAAAATACAAAGTCTGTGTTGTGTGCAAACCAACTGTTCAGTAGAATTTGCTTTTCATCTTGGATAATCTAATTGAAGTCATTTTAATAAATAAAAAATTTGCTTACCAGCCAATCAACTATGTCCGGTGTTTTATGTAACATCGAGTGTTTATATTCCATTTACCGGTAGTTGGAATTAGATGTGTGGAAAGAAATATGATTCTGATTGGTGAACGTGATGCGAATAAAATTTGCGGAAGCCACTTAAAGAGATCGAAACACCACCACAAGTGTCGTTTGATCATAGAAATTATAAATTCTCTTATTGCACGATATTCTTGTTTGACCGTTATGTCATTGTAAACTGAAAAATGAAATAAATTAACATAAGTTACAGCAATGTGTTTCAGTTCTTGATTTTATTATAACTATTAATTATGGCAAGTAATAAACATTATGTGCCATAAACTTAGGTGTAACAACTGTATATTAATGCACTCAAAACGTTGTTGTTGGTATCATGTCGTATGACAACGCGTAACTCTAGGTGCATTTAATCTATTCTTGAAGGTTTACAGGAGGTCCTCTACTTTCAGACATTCGACTTTCGCACGTTTCCCTCTTTCGGACGTTATTTAAAATTGATACGCTTTATTGAAGTTTCTTGCTATAGCTTCGGACTTTCGAACTCTGACGGAGGTGTGAGGAAGTGAATAAACGTTAAGACAAGTGCACGTATTCGATATTATTATTCCAGCTTCATAATGAATGTTATTTGGACCGCGATCAGTTGCGGCAGAGGTAGACATTTGAACCCGGTCAATTCCGATCAATTGCATTTTCATGTTATTATTATGATGACACAGAAATTACCGTTATAATTCTATTCATTCTCATACTAACCTAACTTAACCTGACCTGACCTAACCTAACCTAAGCTAACCTAACCTAACATAACGTAACAAAAATATTGGAAGAAAGAGGTTACTCGCACACATGAAAAGTTGCAGAATTGAAATCTCATCGAATAGCAACGTTTCTGAATGACAGATTCGGTCAGTAAGTGAAAGTGCGGTGAGCAGTTGACCACGCTAGAATAAGTAAAAACGTTGTTCCGTCGCAACTGACCGAGACCGGCTTATACACTTTACTAAAGTACGAAAATGATTAATTTAGCATATTACTGTACTATGTATTTTTCTTAGTAAGGTTATAGATATATGACGTAAATTTAAGCGAGAATGAATAATATCTGAATTCGTTACAGTACGGTGTATTACAGTTCACAGAACCGATCCTATTAACTTAAGTGCACATTAGGCCTACGCGTACAGTAAATACAGTTTATTGTACAGTATTCCGTTTTCGAACAGTTCAAGTTTCGAACTCGTTTTCAGGAACGCATTATCTTCGAAAGTGGGGTCGAGGGAACTTGAAGAGGTAGTACCTTTGCTCCTGGTTGACTGGGCACTGGTCCTCACAAGTCCCATGGTTCCTCCAGGAAGCGATGACGCCCCACTGGATGGCGTAACATAATATCTTCCTAGAACGGGAATCAGAGGGTGGAGAGAAAGGGCGGAGACCAGGGAGGCGTGGAGAAGCATTGTTGAGGAGACTAAAGACCACCAAAGGCTGTAACGCCAGATTAGAAGATTATGTTCGAAAGTCGAGGACCTCCTGTTGTACTGGCATAAATTTATATTATTTCCATCAACACGGAATCAGCAATTAGCATTAATTTTCGACTATCTGATGACGGTTGTAAATATTTCAGTAAATGAAACCTTACATTACACCTACTTTTAAAACCTCGTAAAATCCTTTGTTGTTCGTTATAAATTTACATTGTTGAGGAATAATGACGTCCTTAATGACTATTTAGTATGACATGGAGAGGATGTTTCTTATATCGCTGATGATGGTGACGTATTTTTAATGACACAAATGATGATGAAATAGCATTATATTTTCATAATGTGACGCTGAACAATCTGTACAGGTCAAATATTTAATTTGTAGCCACCAGAATTTATGACTAGCTTTGAATGGAATCAATTATCGAGACCAAAATATACTATTACGACGCAGGGAACATAAGTAATTTAAGTAAGAATTTGTTTAAAATTCTTACCTTATTGCCTGAACCTGCATTCGCTGATTGCGATCTTCAAAGCAGGGAATCAGCAAAGGTTGGTTCACGCAATAAAGTAAGAATTAAAACAATGGTTTAGCAAAAATACTTGTGTTCCGCGTCGTAACTTTGTATTTTGGTTCCTGATAACACTCGGACACGTCGAGGCCAACAAAATCCAAGTATCAATGATTACTCATATGATTATGTTGGCGTTGTCCATGAGTATTGTTTAACTTAATGTACACAGTTAATCGATTATTATACAAAAGTTTTGGAAACTTTAACAGTATTTATATATTTGTCTAGTGTGAACTTTATAAATTATTGAATATTTACGTTTTATTGTTAGTGCAATAATATTACCGAACACTGTACATATTGTATTTATTTGTATTATTATTATTACTAATACTTAATTTATCAATTACTTGTATTCATCGATGTACATTAATAAACATTTCGTTAGCGTTTAAACTTTTAAGTAGAATAAAAGTGTATTCAAATTTCTTTACTGTGTTGTTAATAAGTAAATAAACAAGGGATTTTTGTTTGAAATGTAATGGTTTGATTAAAACCCGTTTTGAAACCAAACAAATTAAATAGTTTTCTTGTTTAGAAATGCTGTACGTACAACATCCGGAATACGTAACTTATAACGTCATTACAGAAAAGAAAAATACAGTTGGTTTCAAATTAATTAGTGTTTAATGTTACGTTTATTGAAATAAACATCTTATTGCAAGGAACGTGAGTACAATTTATATTGAATTATTTCAACACATAATTTATTTGTATAGTTATAAATATATTATAGTTAAATATACTATAAACCTACGTAAAATATATGAAATATAATTTGTATGCTGACATTGTCTAAGACATAAAATGTCATAGGTTGTCATCACTTGATTGAGGAGAGCTGTGTGGAATAAAAGAATTTCGACGAAACCGAAACATCGAAGCATTATAATGTTTTTAGGCTTTTGAAACGTATAATGTGCATAAACTGCAGACTCTCCTGTTCAGCGATGTTCGTATTATCATGTTTTCTATATAACTATATAACAAATATTTACTATATAACAAACATTATCACGTTAAAAACGACAGAGACCGAAGGTTTCTAGACTGTGGGGAATCGAAAGTGTGGAACACATATAGTGTTAACATCACCTGGAGCGTTACATTTTTCGATGACGTTACACATTTTGCATCACGCATTTTGTGGAATGACTCCCAGCCTAAAAACATTATCATGTTAAAATGGTCAGAGAGCCAATGCCCACCTTGAGTTGTAATGTCAAAAGAAAAAAATATATGTAATCAGTGCTATTTAAATGTACAGTCAAGATACGTTTAAATAATTCAAGGCAATTTACACACACTGTAAGATTAATCTTTTTTTTTTAATTTTTATTGTACGATCTGTCTAGTTAGCTGGTCAGTAAGTAGGCCTATATAATAATTGCTTTGTAGGGACTAGTATACTTTGGAAGTTCTTATAATTTCTTTAAGTTCTTATTCCATTACAGGCATGACTATCGTACTGTCCTAGAAATGAAGTTCCACTCATTAACATGGCTTCATTTGTTGTTACCCACTGGTTCACCGTAAATCATACTTCTCTTCAGTCACTTGCGCGTCCATCAGCTGGTTTGGATGTCTGGAATCCTTCCACTGTATTTGACACTTTTACTCTTTATTTTCGTTTTTGACAGTACATATATGAAATCAGAGAACTCCTAAATTTTTGCGTGTATACGATTCCCGATATTTATACTTCTGTTATTTAAAGACTGATTCTGACAGCTCTCAGAGGGGCGTGCTTCCACATCGCGCTGTTGTCAAACATACACTCACCAACACTTGCTTTCTTAACACAAATCTCGCTCTCTCTCTCTCTCTCTCTCTCTCTCTCTCTCTCTCTCTCTCTTCGCTCTCTCTACCTCTCTCCCTTCATCTGTCTCACTCTCTCTCCCCACCTTTCTCTATCTCCCACCGTTCTCTCTTAAGAAATCACGAGACATAGTATAAACTCTCTCTCACCTGATAAGTTAGAATTATCTCGTCTCAGCTAAATACAGACTATGATCAACATTGTTGACAGCAAACGATAGCGAAGCGAGTCTGCCTGTCCATTTGTTTGGGGTATGTCTCACGATAACTTTTGAACGTACCAACATACTTTAGTAAAACTTGGCAAGTGTCTCCATACTTTTACCCTCCAGAACCCTATTGTTTTTTAGAGTGATCGTCTCAAAAATATGAGGACGGGAAGCAAAACTATGAGAAGTGAGAGTTCTGAAAAAAATAGCAAAAGGCCATAAAGGGTATCAAATTAAAAGGAATTTTAACAAAAATCTGAATGTCGAAAATTTAGTAATTTTCGGACGTCAGAGCATAAAAATTGGGTGAAAATTTTATAAAATCGAAAAAAAATTTCTTGTGGGATATCAAATTAAAGACAGTTTAAACTAATATATGAATAGGCCTAAGTGTTAAGTCTTAGAACCCGAGGGTCCAAAAAAGAGCAGAAATTTAAAAAAAGTTTGTGAAATCCAGCAGGGTGTCAAAGAAAATGAATTTGAAATAAAATCCGAATATTTAGTGTTTATTGTAAAATTATGTGCTCTACAATTGTCATATTTCTGAAAAAATAGAGTAATCAGGATTTTTGTAATTTTTTTCACAATTGAAAAATTATCTAATATCGAGTTTATGTAATAACAAATATACTTTGTTAAAATAGTGAGCGAGTTTTGCAGGCAAGGGACATACACTTTCTCCGGACATAATACATGCACATAGCACACAACAATGCATACTGTGGGTTTTCCATACTGAGAAGCGGCTGAAATTATTCATTATTAACATTATCGCCGCTACGGCAGCATTGTTCACAACTGATGCGACGTTGCTATAACATCATGGTTGGCCCAATTATGTGTAAGGTACCGGTCTCCACATCTGTCAGAACTGAATTCTCAAAATTAGAAGAGTAGTTTATAAACCTTTTTATCTTACACGTATTGTTTTTTGCTGGCGGTTCCCAAAAGTGGCGCTCTACACGCCACACTGCTGTTAACTGTCTCACACACACACACACACACACACACACACACACACACACACACACACACACACACACACACATTGATCATTTATAATTACTTATTTCTTATGCAAGTATTAAATTTTATATCACTTTACGTACTTTTAACGAAGAACGTACTACATGCGTCACCATATCTTCATTTGGAGACTACGAAGGTACAGAACATGGTGTGTGAAACTAGCGTCAATACATCTTCTTCTTCTTCTTCTTCTTCTTCTTCTTCTTCTTCTTCTTCTTCTTCTTCTTCTTCTTCTTCTTCTTCTTCTTCTTCCTGGCTTCCAACAGCATTTTTCTCCAGTGTCTCCTATCCGTTTCCATCTCAACGTAACAGCTTACATCCATTCTTCTTAGATCTTCCAGCACATGATCCAACCATCTCATCCTAGGTCGGCCCCTCTTACTGCTCTTATACACCTCTGCCCTCAGAAATTTCTTTGGCATACGCTGATCACCCATCCGCTCTAGGTGACCTAACCTTTGTATTCGTTGAGCCTTTACGAATCTTACAATGTCCTCGTGCTTCAGTAGCTTATTATCTATCTCCTGGCTATTTCTTACTCTCCATTCATCATCTTTCTTACTCAGTCCACAAACAGGTCTTACAAACTTTCTTTCAAACCTTCTTAGCGTTTCTTGTTCCTTTTACATAAATTGATACAAAATTATATTCTTGTACATTAATTATTACAATTATATTAATGGCAAGAGAAGTACATCTTACTCTGTGTGTGTGTGTGTGTGTGTGTGTGTGTGTGTGTGTGTGTGTGTGTGTGTGTGTGTGTGTGTGTGTGTGTGTGTGTGTAAGTACTGGAATTGCAGTTGTGTAATTAATTGCATTAAGTTAATTAAACGCATAAAGCAAGTGAGAAATCTTTTGTTAGCAGAGGAAGTATAATTACTTTGAATTACTGCATTTACTGTACTTGGATCAAAACGGAAAAGAATCCTTACAACTTGAAGGGAGAAAAATGTAGGTAAACCTGAAGTTTAAAGAAGGGTGGGCGCAGCTGTGTCTGTCAAACGTCACGGCGAGTACAAAATGTCTCAACAATAGCAATAATAACTTTTAGTGTGGAAAAGAAATTATTTCTTTTTTTTTTTTGCTAATTTCCTTTTTTGCAATTCCTGCCGCGGTGACGATGACGTAGGAGACTTTGTCTTTATATATAGGCTACACTGAAACACGTTTATCGGCTTCTTAACCAAATCATACAATGTATCCATTACGTCGTCGTCGAGTTGTTATTTTGCTCGACTTGAAATAAATTTCGTTAATTTTGAAATGTCAAAATATTCGGTGGCATATGACGTCAGTATAAAACTGATTACAGAATCGACGTCTTTCTAATGTATCGACGTAAGCTGAGACCACGTCGACTGTGAATTTTACATTACCGTACCCCTTTTCTTTTTCTTCTTTTTCTTCCTTGCTTTGCGATTAAAATGAAACTGAAAATTTTGTGTCCCTTAAAATTTCTACAATTTAAGGTATTTTGGGAAACAAAAAATTATTTTAAAACACACCGGTTTGTTGCTAATTAGATTTATTTATATATAAATAATTATCGCTCATTTTTCGTTCTAAATTAGGTTTCAATTCAGTAAATGTTGAATAAGCGTAATTTGCAGTAAATATGTATTTTCAACTAAACGAATAGGATTACGTATATATGGATGGTAGGCCTATATAAAAGCGTCGTTATTAGAATTAAAATTTTTTAACTGATTTACCAATTTATAAATGTGCGATTATGATGATTACGTATTCAATCAATGAAGTACGTGGTAATTTCTTTAAAAATTTTAATACCATTTGCTGAAAATTATGTAATTTACATTTATAAAAGTGACTGAGATTTATATTTATTATATGTACTTTATACTTATATCTTTAGAGATTTATATACACTGAGACTATACTGAAACAGTTTCTGCTACAGCCCACCGTGAGCCCTGGCTTCCAACACCAACCTTCTCCAGTGATTTCTATCCGTTGCCATCTCAGCGTAATCCCTCACGTACATTCTTCTGAGATCTTTCTGCTCACGATCCAACCATCTCGTCATAGATCGACCCCTCTTTACCTTTTATACACCTGTCCCCTCAGAATTTTCTTTGGCATAAGCTGATCATCCATACGCTCTGGGTGATCTAGCCATTGAATTCGTTGAGCCTTTACAAAGCTTAGAATGTCTTCATGCTTCAACAACTAATCTGTTCTTGGTCGTTTCTTATTCTTCATTCATCACCTTCTTTAACCGGGCCACAGACACTTCGTATAATCTTCCTTTCAAAGAGTCTCAGTGTCCCTTGTTCCTCTTATTGAAACAGCGTACGGAGGCTATATTAAAACACATAACCGTTACTTGTTAAGATTGATAAGTGCTGAGCTAAAATAAAAAAAAAGCTATTCAATGATTTAGCAATTACAGATTTCTCTATAACAAGAAACTTCTTTCTCGTCACTTTTTAAGCTTGGTGCCTGTTACGGTTTTCAATTTGCTTGCTGCAGTTTTCTTTAAGGTTTCTTTCTGCTGTTCTAAGGTTCTTCGTTCTTTCGGTTGATATTCAAATATCTTTCTGAATTGGCTGCAATATCAATATCGTTACTGGATCGTGTGGATGATAATATAAATTGTACAGCGTAAACTGTATACTATTAGTAGTAATTGCGTTGAATTATAACTTACAGTGCAATTTACCAGAAGTGATATCGCGATGTTTCTATTATTTGAACGTCCCCAAAGTCTTGGAATGCGAAATTCTCCGGAAATCGTATCTAAACCAGAATATTCAATTCAACAATTCAGTTCAATTCAACTCAACCAGATAGAAATTCAATTAATTGATGAATATGTTTCACCAGTCTTATGGCGGTTATTATTATTACTGTATCAATGTTGACACTGTACTATAAAAAAAGATATTTTCTAGTTGTGTTTTAATATAATATAGTCTATAAGACGGAACCATAACCTCTTTCATTTTTTTAAACGTAGCTAATTTTAAGCTCTGTGAAGTAATAAATGTTTATTAAATGTAATTACAGTGAACGTTATTTCAAATATAAATAATAGGATAAGAAAAAAACAATTAAAATAAAAAGTGAGAAGGCATGAGACATTGTAGTTTGTATGTAAATATATTTATTATTGTTTTATTTGAATATAGCGATAAAAAAAGAATAAAATTCTTGTTTACGTGTAATCGTTTGCTTTTGTTGTTTCTTTACTTTATACTCCTTTACAGACGTCTTTGCCCAGGATTTTTCGAGTTCCTCCTCTTTGTCCGGTCGCTGGCTGTAACTCTGTTTCCTGCAGCCACGACCTCTCCGTTCCCTTCCGTGAGGACCATCAGCGCCACAATACCACCATCCCCGATCCGAGTCAAACGCCCTCGGGCCGATTCTTTATGATCCACCAAAAGGCCATCCCCGGGTTTACCTTTTCGTTAACTCTCCTCCAATTCACCTTTCTTCATCCCGCCTCCCTAAACCTCTTCAGAGACCGCTGAACACACCGCTTCCGCCGTTATCTTAAACCGTACTTGTTTGTAAATAATCAGTTTATTATGGGACATGCCCAAGTCGGTATCGTCTTTTAACAACTCATGATATAGATGCTGAAACTGACCACATTCACTAATCCGTTCATGTAGCCAGAACTTACTTTGTTTCCATGGCGTTCGATTTTCCCGTTCTTTGTGCCCCTCACGAACTAACGAGATCCTCATCTGTTGAATGCAAAAGGAAATACTGAATGCATCTGGCCGGTGTCGCGCCATGGTGTCCGTTTGTAATAGGTTTCCTCCTTAACAATGGACAGCGGTAAGATAGCCGAGGAATTTCGACACCAAATCGACACAATGCTTCTTTTGATTGAACAAACATGAGTAAATACGGAACGGAGAAATCCTGGTGAAGAAGAGGAAACTTTATAATTGATATATACAACAACCAATATAGAACACAGCGGACAGTAAGAAAATAGCTAAGGGAGATAACGTTGCCAAGATAATTAAAGTGCTGAAAGATAGGCTAAGGTGGAAAGAAAATAAGACTTCAGAAAACAAAAAACTTAAATAATTATATTGAACAATTGGAAACAGAAATGAAGGTAATATACAAATCAAATAAAGGTAACTCTTTAACCAAGGAAATCTACACGAGAATGAAGCCATGTGTTCAGATATTGTAGTTGACTTGAAGAAAATGATATAAAATTATATAAATCGTAAGAAAGTTCCATTGTTCGACCTGACACTTGGAGAAGTATTAAGGCAGCTGCCAAGAGAAGCAACGGTAAACGCTGTCGGTAGACAGAAGTTTTATGACACAGAAACCACGAAAACCTTCTACTTCATGGGCCCTCATATTACAGACTGGTTATGTGTTTTAAACTCTTTAAGAAATTACTCATTAAAAGAATTAAGCCAGCCATTGAAAGGGAAAGTCAAAACAGAAATTACCAGTTCAATATTGGAAATAAACATTCAGCAGTTCACTGGTTCAATGAGTTACTGATACTATTGAATAGGTTGTTTGTCGAAATAAACGTTTAGTTTACAGTCTTCTTGGACCTGGCACAAACGTTTAGTTTACAGTCTTCTTGGACCTGGCACAAACGTTTAGTTTACAGTCTTCTTGGACCTGGCACAAACGTTTAGGTTACAGTCTTCTTGGACCTGGCACAAACGTTTAGTTTACAGTCTTCTTGGACCTGGCACAAACGTTTAGGTTACAGTCTTCTTGGACCTGGCACAAACGTTTAGTTTACAGTCTTCTTGGACCTGGCACAAACGTTTAGTTTACAGTCTTCTTGGACCTGGCACAAACGTTTAGTTTACAGTCTTCTTGGACCTGGCACAAACGTTTAGTTTACAGTCTTCTCGGACCTGGCACAAACGTTTAGTTTACAGTCTTCTTGGACCTGGCACAAACGTTTAGTTTACAGTCTTCTTGGACCAGGCACAAACGTTTAGTTTACAGTCTTCTTGGACCAGGCACAAATGTTTAGTTTACAGTCTTCTTGGACCTGGCACAAACGTTTGATAGAGTTTAGATGACAAGGGTTCAACCGAAAGTTGAAATGATCGTCTTCAAACACTACTGACTGACATTTGTTATCATGTCTAACATAGAAGTATTTCAGGCGAATTCAAAAATCAAAGAAACCGGCAGATTATCAGGGAAGCGAATTCGTGTCGATTACTTACCTCTTGCATACAGGTGACTTTGAAATAATACTGCGAAGGTTTTTGCTAACTGGTCTGCGATACTGGCAACGGGCTACAACAACGTACGGCCCACGTAAAAGTTACACACAGATTTTAATTAATTACAAAATTTGGGCACAAAATGCCAAATTGAACTTAATAAATCAAAGTATTGTAACGACAATCGTACCGAACCGCGTAGAATAGCCGAGAGCATTCTCCACTCTTGCACCCGTCAATTGTGAAAGGTGTTGCCTCAGTCAAGGCCGGTCTCAAGTAGGTTCCAGTGTATCCAAGAACACTTGAGATACGCATCAAGTAGCATGAAGTGAGGATGAAAATTTTCTAGAACGCGCGTGCTACCTATAAAAAGCTATAGCAGCCGGCTTAGTGTTTGTTATATGAACGATTTTTCATAGCGCGGATCGAGTGTTTGTCGAATTGAAGTGTTATTGTGATAATAATTGTGTGGAACTCTATTATTTGTCATTGTTATTGCGTGTGGACAAATCTAACTAGAATTATTGTACGAGTTGATTATGAGTTATTAATTGTGATAACTAAAGCTGGTAATTAGTGATTTCATTGGTGTAACATTACTTTCGTTAATAGACGCCTTGAAAAGCCTTGAAAAGATTCAGGTAACAAACTATGCACGCCCGGGTATATTAAACGAACACGTGGAATAGCTTGATAATATACCACCGGATGCTGAACTTAGATGGGCAGGAAAAAACTGGCAATCAAACGTAAAATATTGTTGATAACAATCTGCAGTGAATGGTTAAGAATGGTTAACAATAAAAAGAGATGGTTAAGCTTTTATGGCCTTATGGTATCCAAATATGAGGTTGTACAAAGAAGAGCAATATTAGTATTAAAAAGCATTTTCAAAATAAAATAAGCTTACTGGGAAATACCTTTACGGCACTATTCATCTTCGTAGGGATTTGGAAGTCGCCCTTGCGACCAACGAAGTCTAAAGGCTTTTATAGAAACTAAGAACATGAAAACATTGAAGTCACCCAACTGTTAGTCGTGCAACATGAAGCAAAACAGCGTGGTGCAAGACTTAAAATTAGAAAATTGTCGCAACTATTGCTAAGTGATGTTGTATTTAAGCAGAACAGTGGTGCATAACGCTCAACATTAAGTGAATGAAGTTGCAATGAGACGCTCACTGGGTGTACAGAAGACCTGACGATAGATTTTGAACACTTGCTTCCAGATGCGCAGTGGACAAACATCTCATTGCGCGGCTATCAAAATTGTTCAGTCATTCGCACATGCGCACAACAGTCTTGTAGAGTTTTTGATAGTGTTAGTGGCGGCTGCAACAAGGCTGATGAGAACATTAGAAGTATGTGTGCGACAGAGACAGATGTAGTGTGTGAGTGAGGCAGTGAACTGTTATCACTTTGACATTAGACACTTTACGCTGTACTTGTAAGTGGGAACAATTCTCTGGCAGGTTCGGCGCAGACCACCACTCTAAAATGGCTTGTAAATAAATGTATGTTAATTTAATAGATTTTGGTTTAATCGAGATTACTAAAGTCGTTTCAAGACTAAAGTCGGCTTACGTAAAGTATTCGTTAACTTCCTATTACAAAAAATAATCGCAACATTTTCCTATAGGACTAAATGTCATACATAAACATCTGAATTGGTTTTTCGTATCAACTCAACAAAGGTTAGCGATAGATTTACCCTGAAACGTTCATACCCCACTAACACATTCCTCCGTATTTCGTGTAGAAAGGGCAAAGAAGAAATACGAAATAAAATAAAATGTAAAACAAAATTTGAAATAAGATTAAAAGTTAAAAACTTGGAGTTCTTAACTGACATCTAACTTGTAACTTTCTCTTTAGATTCTACCGCGCAACATGACCTGTTTATAAAAACGGGTGAATTTAATGTCGTTATTTTTCAATGAATTTCTTGTTCCATTTGAAATACAATTTTTGAAATTGTCACTAATGTGAAGTATTCTCACAATGATTAAAATGATTTCCTAAGAGTTGAAAAAATATCCGTTGAACAGAATGAAACTCTCTCCCCCCTCTCTCTCTCTCTCTCTCTCTCTCTCTCTCTCTCCCTCGTTATTTCGTGATTTACAGTAAAAAATCTACTTCTGTGCTCAAATCAAATTCAATTGTAATTAAAACCATTTAAGTGGAAAATAATGGTGCTGCAGGTTTGAGACACCCCGGTGCATTTGATTAACGGCGGCACTACGCTCGCTGCCAAAAAAATAAAGTGTAATTTAACGTCCGCTAAAAACTGGAATTCATAATACTGCTCCGTCCCGTGCTGTCAAACATTCTACCGTTACACGTGGCCATTGTGCGTAGGTATGTTTTTCTTTTTTACTGAAATCGAAACTACTGTGGAAATTAAGATAGTTACGAAAAAAGAAACTTATAAAAAGTAAACTTAGTGGTTATGCTTCACGAAGAAAAATAACCTCTACGATTGTTACTTAACTTTTTAAGTGAGAACTTCATATACGGCATTATCGTGCCCGGCTGTATCCCGTACACGTCGCGCTCCTAGGGCAGTAAACTGATTTTACGTGTAACAGAACATGTAACAAAATAGTTGTAACGAAAAAGCAGTGTTGCCAGGTCAATCAAACATCTTTTCCCCATATAGCTACCCAAAATTTCCCCACTGCCACAAACATGTGTGCTTTAAGCAAAACGTAATATTTTAAAGCGTGTGAGCATGTTCTAAATGTTGAAATACTATTACAAGAATAACGTAAATGTTAAAAATAAATGTATTTATGATAAAAGAAAATATTTTATCACTTGCCGAGAGATTGAGGTGAATACTTTAAAAATCCTTTTCTCGTACCAAGTTCATTATTAAAGGTTACTAAGTTCAATATTTCCAGTTGTTTAATTCATAAATTACTGTTTATTATAATATTTATAGTATCGTCAATGCGAATGTTTGGGGACATGCTTGAAACGTTGAAAGACTACAATTTTGTATTCTGTTTACATTGTACGTTTTGTAGTTAATCCGTGAGTTCGATTCTGGTTTTCAATTATATTTCGCTGGAAGTTGTTTTGTGTTTCAAACTTCGAATAAGTTACTTAGCTATTTTATAATTTGTAAAAAATTTAATGATTATACTGCGCATATTAATTATAATATAATACATAATTTAAACATTATAAACACATAATGTAGGTCTAACATATAATAAAATAATATATAATTATAATATAAATATCTAATAATGATCACATTCTACTTTTCAACTAAAGAATGCGTAAATCATGTTGTTACATTTGAAAAAATTATTTGTTGCATATTGTTTGTATATGTATGTATGCTGAAAATAATACGACGTGTGATATGATTCCCTATTTATGTTCATTGTTAATATTGATTTCTTATGATAACATACGTATAGAGAAACTATAGATAAAATAATCCGAGAATTTGGTGTTAAATCTAAATTGGCAAATCTAATCCGTGAAACCCTTACGGACACAGTCTCAAAAATAAAATTCATGGGAGAAATATGTCAGCCATTCAAAATAAATACAAGAAGTGTAAGACAGGGTGATGGTTTATCACCAATTCTTTTTAACTGTGTCCTGGAGAAAGTAGTGAGACTTTGGAATGAAAAATTAAAGGAATGCAAAATATCACCAATTATGTTGGGAAGAAGGAACAAACGTATTGAAATAAACTGTTTGGCATTCGCAGATGACTTTGCTATACTTTCTGAACATCTTACATCTGCAGTAAAACAAGTTAATTTTTTAGAGGACATAGCCAGTAGAACAGGCTTAAGAATTTCTGCAGAAAAAAAACAAATTTCTCACAAAAATTTAAAACGCGCCAAAATTCCTGGTAACAGATATTGGTCGAATAGAGAGGGTTCGAAAATTTAAGTACAGTAGAATCCAGCTAACTCGCCTCCCGATATCTCGACATTCCGTATAACTCGACGATCACTTTTTTTTAATCGCTAAATGATTTCTGCTGGTGAAAAAAGGACATTATCTTTGAAATAATGTGGTGGTCTATTAAAAGCTAGACTGTAATAATTTCTAACATCGCCTATACGATGCAAACAGTATAGGTACATTTTAATTACTGTATTGTTGTAATTACAGTACATATTTAGGCGTTTGAATGTCCATATGTTTTCCTGTTCTGTACAAAGATTTGTTAAGGTACCTATTCAATTTTTGCAATTTTTGTCTCTTTCCTTTGTGACACTAATTCTTGGAACTGTCTAACGAATTTGGTAACAGCTTTTGTTCTTTTCGTGGAAATTCCAATCTACCCCATTCCCCCTCTCAGTAAAGAAGTGGCTGAAGAAAGTCAGGTAGCCGCTGTTAATCACCACTCACATTCTCGTTTGCCTCATCCCATCCTGATGCGGAACAGTTACGAGACGAAGACATAAGAGCCATGTCTCTCCCTCCTAACGTGACTTCGGTATGTCAACCGATGGACCAGGGCATTTTGGAAGCAATGAAGAAGGGATACAGACGTAAACTTGTTTCATCTCTTGTCTTAGCCATGGAGGAAGGGTGTGGCATGATCGATAAACTAAAGAAAATAGACATGTTAGCCGTAGTGGGGTGGATATCTGAATGTTGGAATGAAATCGAGCATATAGGCCTAAGCCTCGTTCGTTCCTGGAGAAAGTTGCTGGACCATTCAGGAAACGAGTCTCAAGAAAGCAGAGAAGAGACAGAAAATTGTGAAATAGTGGACTTATTGAAGAAAATTCCAAGCTGGGAAGAATTTACTGATGTAATGTTGGAGAATGGATGGGGCAGGATGAAAACTGTGATCTTTTAGGAGACGGCGAAATAGTTGCACTAGTGAAAGAGAACGAGGATAAAAATGAAGATAACTCAGAAGACGAAGAGACAGAAGACAACGGAAAAGTTAAAAAGATGACTCACAGTGAAGGACTAAAGGCCGCTGAAGGAGGAGCAGGGTGCATCTGCTATGACATTTTGTTGCTCCGTAGCCTACGTGATGAAGCTGCACGAAGACGAAATGAGTGTGAGAGACAGTCTAGCATCACGAGATTTTTTTCTACAAAGAACTAGTCATTTCTTCAGTTTCGTATATAAGTTTTTTTTTTTGACTTTTAACAATTATATTATGGTATGTTGTACTTTTCTGTGTCCTGTATTGTGCTAGAACTTTCATTAGAGTAATATGCAGTAAAATATTATGAGTAAAATATTATGGGTAAAATATTATTACCCACCCCTTATTCCGTAAAACTCGACATTTTCGGTAACTCGTCGCCCTCTCAGTCCACATTAGGTCGAGTTTGCGGTACTCTACTGTATCTAGGAAAGATAATTCAAGAGAATGGCTTGTAAAAATCTGCTATAGAAGAAAGGATTCATAAGATGGAAAGGGCATATGGTATAACTAAAGATATTTACAATAAAAAGTGCATATCTAAAAATGCGAAAATAAGGCATTACAGTACAGTAGTGAAGCCAGAATGCCTATATGCAAGTGAATGTCTAGCATTGAATTATTATTTAGACAAACTAGAATTATTGGAAAGACGAATTATTAGGAAAATATTAGGCCCACGAAAAACTTCAGAAGGTCGGAAATTAAGAAGTAATGATGAAATATATCAAAGTATAGAAAATATAACAGAAATAATGAGAAAAAGAAGACTATTATTTTTTGGACATTTATATAAAATGGACGACAATAGGTTGACAAAGCAAATCTTCAGATATCTGTAGGGGAAGAAGTCAACATCAAGTTGGATTAAAGAAGTCCAAAAGGATTTAGAAAAAAATAATATACACGCAGAAGAAGCAATTGACAGAGAAGTTTTTTGGGCAAAAGTGTTGAAACTGGACGGAGTCCAGGGTAGGAGAGATAAAAACGCAAGTTGAAAGTGGACTGAAGACAAGAAGAAGAGACACAGTGAGAAGATGCAAGAATATTGGAAAAAAAGAAAAGAATAAAGAGTAAAGAATTGAAATTGGCATGTGGTCCTTAGATGGCAGATAAAAAAAAAATACGTATATACGATTTTGTCTTATTTAATTATCCATTCACTCTTACTTAGCAAAATCTCCCTTACTTCAAATAGGCTACACATGAACACGTTGCATCAGTCATTCGCCTCTCGACAGTGTCGCCTCTTACTTCTGACGTGTGTCCCACGGCACACCTTTTTTTTTTTACTTTTCGTCTTTCGCACAATTTATTATGCGAACAACTCTGTTGTATGAAATAAGTGGATCCGATTATTTCCGCCGTCACCGACTCCTGGCAGCAGAGTTGGGTTACGATATGAACATATCAGCGTATCGACCTAACTGGATTCAACGGTTATCGTCTGGGCACATACTCTCTTACATGTACAAAGGGCAATAAGGAGACATCAAGACAAACTATATCAACATAACTGCGATGAAGTAAAAGGTTTGGTCCAGGCTATTAGTACAGAGTTTAGTTGACGATAAAATTGTAATGGGCGTCAATTGTGGAAACAATTGGAAGTATGTATCGTTTAAATAGTGCGAAGGCTACAGACAGAACATAAAATCAAGAAGAACGAAAAGATAAACACAAATAAACTCTTTATTCGATTGTAACAAATATATTGTGCCATAGTTAGATTGCCGTACAAATTAATTACTGTAAAACAAAAATTGTAGAAATCAAGTTTTTTCTAAAATTTGTACTGAACTCGTAATAAATACCGTATTTTTAATAAATCGTTCAAATAGTAATGTGGAACAAAAATATCCTAAAAGCGATCGGGTCTAGCTGTTGCATGAACCGAGAGCCAAGATTTGACGATCAAAGTTTCCTTTGGCGAGCAATTACAACGAAATTTGCCACTGCTCTCAGTTGAACTACTTTGAGACAAAGATCTGATTCAGGACTGAACACCGGAAGTTCTCTTCTCAGAATCTCTAGGCGGGTCACAGCCTTGTTGGTTCTACATTTTGATTATTAGAAATGGAACAATAGCATTTTCTTGTTATAATAGCATACATTATTAAAAATACCACTAACCAGCATATTCAATGATAGAAAAATAAATAATCGACTCTATTCTACTGTTTAATTCATCAGAAATAAGCTAAATTTTATACATATTTTACTAGCGAGTGGTCAGGGCAGGGCAGAGTCTCGCGTCCGCGACGCAACGGGCTAGACGCACCGTGGCAGTGGTCGGTCAGTTTTGTCGTGTTGTGTTAAAACCGTATCAATTGTTGTTTGTTTATTTGTTTGTTTTGTGAAAAAGCAATTATTTTCATTATGCCATTCCTCTCGCGCGGCTATGGGTACGTAACGCACATGTTTTCACGTTTGGCTTTCCATGTACCCTACACCCTCTCTTCCTCTCCCACCGAAATTCTCTCTCCCTCGCAAATCTCTGTCTTTCTCTCTTCTATTCACCCACTCTTCTACGTACTCTCTCGTCGTTCGTTCTGTTCCCCTTCCCACTCAAATTCAATTCTGTCACTTTTCTGTGGTATACAAAACAGTCGTTTATTATTTTTCTACTCTCTCTCTCTCTCTCACCCCCTCTCTCTGTGTCATGTATCAAAAACAAAGCATAAATTTTTTTATAAATCAAGAAAAACATCGAGGAAAATTCGTCAAAAGTTATTTATTTATTGTATGAATTCAATAAAACAAACCATACAGTCGATGGCATACGTATGGTACGCATACAGATGAGAGTAGAGAGAGAGAGAGGGTCTCGATTCCGCGATCACCACCAGCACAACGACGAAATCAATTAAACCTCCCAACGATGTTCACTATTATTTATGCACACATTGTTCGTTAGTTTGATTTTTTTTTCTACTGAGTACATAAAATTGACAAACAAGAAAAACTATAACTGGAGTTTATTAAAACATCAAAATGTTTTGATGAAATTGAATTATGTTGATATAAAAAAAAAAAAAACAACAGCACGACAGGGAATAATTCGTTATGAAACCTTATTGTCAATAGGCACCTAAATTTAGATTAACTTAGGTTATTATATTTATGTTTGTATAGTTCGAACACAATACAAACGTGAGAAAATTCGAAAAAATTACTCAGTTTTACACGCTATTATGATTACCTGATAATATTTTATTACTGAAATACGGTTAACACATACATATTTTTTACTCATCACTCTTCTAATTTCTAAACAAGGTTTATTTCGAAGAAGTAATTGGAACGTTTACCTACTAAATATTGGTTTAATAATTAATTATTATGTTAAATGCTTGTAGACCTAATATTAAAATTAAGCACAGTTTAATATAAGAACGAATACAAAACACCAGTGTAAAAATTAATTATTTAATAATGACGTTACTTTCTCACTAACTGCAACACTCTACTTTCCTGTTGTGTCTTGCTGAATTTGTTTTTAAATATACTTTCTTTCTTCATAATTAAATTTATTTATTTATTTCCTTATTAAACGCAATGTGTTTGATTGGATGACGTAGGCCTATGGTGTTAATTATTGCTTTCATTTATTTACATTACAATCATGCTACAGTATATTAAACTGCCTAAATTCGATATAGTCCTACATCGATATTAACAAATCGATATTATTATAATTTCACGATGATAATTTGTTTATCTATTTACGATTACACCTCCCCCAAAAATGCATCTCAAGAAAATATAAAAAAGGTTAGACATGGTTAGTGGGGTTGATATGCAAGTCACTAACTTGATTTTCAAGAAATTAATAGTTTACAAAAAAATACTGCGCAAATAATAAGAAAGATTAGGTAAGGTTGGTGTGACTAGCTACATACAGGCTACAAACGTTTGGGCCAATTTTATACAAATGTAGGTACAGCTAGAAGCATACAAGTTGAATAATATTTTAAATAATATAAAATATTATATGGTAATAGTTCCGAGTTTTTTGTGTTTTTACGTAAACTACAGGTCAAAACTAGGTGCGAACGCGAAAAATTCGCAAAACATTTTGCAAAAAACAATTATTGGATCAAAATAATGTAAAATGCGGTTTTTTTCATTTTCTAAGTGGAATCCACGTTTAATTTAGCTGCTTAGCCTACGCGGTTTTTGACTCACCACCCCATAAGGTAAATTTGGCGTTGTTAGGTTAACATGCAAACTAACGTAACTAATAACCTTTCTCGCTTTTTGTGAAATCGACATAAAAAAACAACTAAGTAAGGCCTGTTACTGTATGTGTCTCCCTTTTTTGTGACAGAACTCGTTTTCCACTAGTAGGCCTACTCGTTTTTTCAATAATACTCGGTTTTTGTGCTGATCACAGAAAAAGCAACCATCTCGAAGTAAAGCGGTGTGGCCCAAGGGCCCTTGCCTATGACTATACATGTCTCTCTTTCTGTGGCAGAACTCGGTTTTCACTAATAGCCTACTCGATTTTTGTGCAGCTCACTGGAAAAGCAACCAACTCGAAACAGCATTGTGTTTCAATGCTGAATCGCTATAAGGAATTATGGATTTTTTCGCAACTTACAAATAAAAAGCCCGAATTTTTCGCGTTCACACCTAGTTTTGACCTGTCGATTCCGTAGAAACACAAAAAACGCGGTGTTTCCAAGTTCTGTGGAACAGGTAGTCAATCGGAACTATTACCGTTTATATTATAAATTCACTAGCTGTTACCCGCGGCTTCGCACGCGAATATCTGCTTTTAATAAGTATTTTAATATAATTTTTATTGTCTATGTATATATGGCGTTCTGTCAGCTCGTATAACAGTTTTGTACTCATTAGTCAAATTCTCTCCAAAGCTGTTTTCAATACTTGTACTATTTTAACTTGTACTAAATTATTACGTTGGTACAACAGCCTTTGGAGATTTAAAAGTACCCGTTTATAAAGCCTTTGGAGATATTTATAAAGTACCTGTTAAAACAAAAACGTTAAATTCTTTATTTTAAGTGTTACTGTGTTAGAAGCATTGTATAACACATTGAAAGTTATGTTTTCCTCAACCATGGCTTTTATTTATTTCAGCAGTAAACTAAAAACCAAAAACCGTTGTCACCTAACCCCACAAATGAAAACAAGACGTATTTTCGCTTTGCATTATTTAATAGGGCAATTTACAATTACACTTTCCACATCGAAATATATCGATACAATCGCATATTATATAAAACATCGAAAATGTACTGCAGGAATGGCTAAATGTACAGTTCCGATGCCGCTAAATAGCTTTTGTTTATTTATTTGTTACTATGGTAATTAATTCTGGTCTCCATGGTGTTTTTGACATCTTTATACGCGTCAACGAAAAGGCATAATTAATAGGGCCAAAATCGTGCGAACGGGACAAAATATCAAATTCCAAGTTAGTATTTTTGACAGTATTTTTTGCCTTGTGCCAAAGGTTACCTGTGCGAAATTTGGTGGCAATCGGTGTAACGGTGTAGATTTGTATGCAGTACCCATAAATAGTCAGACTTTGAGTTTTATTTACATAGATATTAAAAACAGGCCTATATGAGCAACTTCTGCGCTACAGAATGATGTAAATAATGGAAAGTACTCGAATGGCAAAATGTTTAGCGAGGTCTTATATAACGTATGACCCCGAATTACAGCTGTTTGATTTGACAACCCGAAACCCACTCGTAACTGTGTTTACCGAAATGCTGGCACAGTTATTTCATACTATGTCGACACCTCGCTTTCATATCTACGGACAGTACGGAATCAATTACGGTACATCTTCGTACTTTATTTCGGAGTGTTCTGTTAACGGTTCCACAGATCATCTGAAATTTGTGCAACCTCTTATCGGCCATGGTCACAGCTGACGTCATATCCGATGTAAATGCTTCCGGACGTAACTTGCTTTGCAGTCTTGGTGCGGACAGATTCTATTGGACAAAACGTTGTGTTCTTCGTACTGTACTTATTATGCAATTGCTGAAACTTGAAAATGTATTGTACATAGCATTAAACCAAACTGTCAATGGTACGTGAACGTAATCAGAAGGGCTCTCGGTTGTGGGAACTTGCGTCATTGTGGTTGTGCTTCTCGGTTCCGTCTAGCGCACTTACAGTATAAGTAGGCTTTACACTTAAAAAGGGGTCTTCTTAAATGTACTTTTTCTATAGTCGTGTTTATCTCTGTAAGTGGTGGTGGTTTACTAATTTCTATAGTCGTGTTTATCTCTGTAAGTGGTGGTGATTTACTAATTTCTGTAGTCGTGTTATCTCTGTAAGTGGTGGTGGTTTACTAATTTCTGTAGTCGTGTTTATCTCTGTAAGTGGTGGTGGTTTACTAATTTCTGTAGTCGTGTTTATCTCTGTAAGTGGTGGTGGTTTACTAATTTCTGTAGTCGTGTTTATCTCTGTAAGTGGTGGTGGTTTACTAATTTCTGTAGTCGTGTTTATCTCTGTAAGTGGTGGTGATTTACTAATTTCTGTAGTCGTGTTTATCTCTGTACGTGGTGGTGGTTTACTAATTTCTGTAGTCGTGTTTATCTCTGTAAGTGGTGGTGGTTTACTAATTTGTATAGTCGTGTTTATATCTGTACGTGGTGGTTGTTTGCTAATTTCTATAGTCGTGTTTATTTCTGTAAGTGGTGGTGGTTTACTATTTTTTTTTTACGGTTCGTGCTTGTTAATGAAGGAATCTCGGGTAGGCTTAAGTTTCTATTTAATGGACTAGTTTAACTTACACCTGTAGACGACCACAGAGATCGTTTCACTGGTCGAAAATTAGAATTTGTAATAAATTCTAAGGATGGTGATTGTCCGACTTAACCTTTTCGAGTATTTTCAATGAGCTGAACAATTAGATCATGTAGCTGAACAAGGTTTGCCGTCTTCTTTGTACTCCTCTTTAACCCCCCAGTTTAGGCAGTGTTCATATTAACCCTCTGATTGATAACTATCTTTTCAGATATTCTTAAACTATCTTTGACAAATATGTTTATTTTCAACGGCTTAAGTTACGAAATTGTGTACACATTATTGATTACAAAAAGTTGAGATGTTTAAATATTCTTTGATTTTTTAAGTTTTAGGGGTGTGTACGTATTACTTTTTAAAACAACTGCCATGATAATTATCTGTTTGTTTTCAACGCTTTCTTATCGTTAATGGCATCTACTAGATTTTCTGAACAGTACACTCGATGCCTTCAATCGCTTGCAGTGACATCAGAATTGTTCTTGAATTTAAATTCTTCTTGAATCTAAATTGTTGTTGAATTTCTTGAATTGTTCTTCAGTAAGAAAAACGTGTCTTTAAAGGCGCTGACTACGTATTACTGAAGAGAGATTGTTAGGAGACCAAGAAAGTAACTTAGTCTTGATCTGTTGAATGTAAACAATTCCAAATATAATTATTTGCTAACAGTTGTTATTTATAATAACCCAAATAACTAACTAACCCAAACAGACCAGTAACTAATGTCCAAATGCTACAACTAAAAAGTTACATGCGTTTAGTTCAATTTAATTAATATAATTCCGTTATGATTCAAAAACAATTCTGAACTTGTAAAATACGTTTGACTTCCAACAAACAGAGATTAACTTCCGTTCGGACCTAGGCTTCGAATCTTTAAACAGATATTTGTGCTTTTTAGTATATAAGGGAAAACAGAGGTTATGGTTCTATATATCTGCAGCAATACTTAAACACTAAATGGATGTAATTGTCATCTAATCTATGACCTCTTGATTAAACTCTTAATTCGGTATTGCCAAGCTATCTGCAGCTCCATAAAATGCCTTTGTGAAACATAAAAATCGATTTATTAAACAAAAAAAAAAAGGTGAGCGGTTGACGGACTGGGCAGAATCAGTTCTTTTAATAATAAAACAATAAGGGGTGGTGTACGGCTTGTTAATCGTGTTTTGTCGTGGCGTTTGGTGTACGTATAAAGGGTGAGCAAAAGGGCCGTAGGCGCGTTTCACTGATAACTAATTAAAACATTAATACTGAATTCAACAAGGGTTGGGAGTTCGATACCTACCGCAGGTACAATAACACAGGTGAAAATTAACGTCTAAGCAGCAGTAGCAGTAGCAGCAGTAGTAGCAGCCGCCGACATT
Source organism: Magicicada septendecula (assembly GCA_034769895.1). NCBI lineage: Eukaryota > Metazoa > Arthropoda > Insecta > Hemiptera > Cicadidae > Magicicada > Magicicada septendecula. The sequence continues at coordinate 570,747,776 of CM068369.1, forward strand.
TAAATCTGTTCTCCAGAGAACAATGGCGCTGTATTCAATACCACAGACTTGTGTCGTGAACTAGACTATATATATCTATATAGCTCTCTGTATATTACAATATTACCGACTATTGTTGTTACACAACGAACAAACCAGGAGAGAGAGAGAGAGAGAGAGACCTTAAACTTTGTTAGTAGTTATCGATTATTATTGAAGTTAATATACCATACCCACTCAGTGCTAAAGGCACTGCCTACGACAAACGATATTTGTTTGAAATAAGTTTTCAGCATTATGCAACGATATTCAGAGACTTTGTGTTTTAAGAAAAGTCAGCTAAACACTTCTATAGATTTACGTAGTTTAAAACCGAGTGAATTTTTGTTAGAAATATAACAAAACTTAGTGTTAAACTTCAGACTGTTTCTTGAGTGAGGTGGCGAAGTCAGACACAATCCAATTACACGGATTTAATTAATAACGTTTCAGATATAAGGAATCACGGAAAAACGAAAGTCTTGTAGCCGATAAAATAACTTCAAGTGGATAGTACTAGATTATCGAAGAGAGAGAGGATTAGTAACCTAAGAATAGAAGTTTCTCCATTCTAAAATCTGAAGGATGTTTGCTATTTAACTTTTTGAGGTTGTTATCTTCTTGTTTAAGTAGTAACAACGGTTTGCGCTTAAGAAATTGGAGTTAATTTAACACAAATGGTGCCATTAAAAGTGAAAAAAAGTTGACTCTACTCAGTAACCTTAGAAGAAAGACTTTAGAAAATAAGTATTTTTCTTTATGACATATCTACTTCATGAATGTACTCTGATAGTTGTAAAGATCTCTCTGGAAAATGAAAACAGTTATATAAATGAAGATATAAGTAAAATAATTCAAAATGATAATACTATGAGCTGATGTAATACTTTAAATCACAACTTCTACACCGTGAAACCATGCTAGACTATATAGAACAGTTGTAAAACCGGTCCTGATGTACGGAAGTGAAACATGGGTACTGTCCTGTTTCGACTTGCATCTTTGGGAAGGAAAATACTTAGAAAAACTTATGGACCTATTAGGGAAAGGTGGAGGGTGGAGAATAAGTTACAACAGAGAGCTTTATGAGTTATATAGATCGCCTGATATTGTGACATCAATTAGGATAGCTAGGCTGAGATGGGCAGGACATGTACAGGGAATGAATGAGGAGGAAGTTTTTAAGAAGATTATGAAATTCACACCAGATGACGTGAACGACCTAGACTACGAACGATTGATGGAATTCTAGAACATGTGAAAGTACTGGAGTGAAAAATTGGTGGAAATTGGCTAAGGACAGGGAAGTCTGGAGGAAAATCCTGAGAGAAGCTGAGGCCCACGGTGGGCTGTTGAGCTACTGATGATGAGTTGTAAAGACAAGTACTTCAATAACATTGTAGTTCATCACTAATTGCTACATTTGTATGAATAACTGTTGTTATAAAACTATTGGGCCTGTTTGGTAGCAAATTCAGAAGTAGGCCTAAACGTTCGAGATAATGCTCTGTGCAGAATGAGATTTACTTGTACAAAGTATACATTTTATACTGTAAGCACCGATAAGTTCGATAAGAAGCGATACCAATCACATTACATTCGTATTTTTAATAATCCTTAAAGACAAATACTTTTTATTCTATTTGACCTAATACAGTGTTTTACTCCTTTAATAATTTACAAATGTCAGTATTAAAAAATACAAATTTATATTTAAATGCTCGAAAAAATTTCTGGATATAAAAGTATTAACCAAGAAAGAACATTTATTGCAGTCTATTGCTTCAAGTGGTCTCCGATGAGCACTTCCGTGTGATACCTCATCCACAGATTGGACAGAAGACCGGTGGTATTTTGTACGATCTTTGGGTGATGCAAAACTCGAAAGCGTTCATCCGCAGCCATTTAAAGAAGTGGATTGCAAGAAGTGTTCTTTCTTGAATAATATTTACTAGTATGCCGCTGCTCCCTGAACTGCAGAACCCGATCACTATTTTGAACTAAGGTACACGTATTGTTAGATAAATTTTGAAATTAGATAAATTTTCAATTATCAGAAACATTACGAAAATCCCGATTAGGCTACTCTATTACTTTTCTTTTGTGAAGCAACAATTTTGTAGAACAATCATTACAGTAAACGTTAAAAATTCCAAAAATTCAGATTGTGTTACAATTCTCTTTAATCTGACACCCAACTTGATTTTTACAAATTTTTCATGGATTTTTATTGACCCCTAGTGTCAAAAATATTTCCAATTTCCTAAACTCAACATTAAATTAATAGCTTAGTTAAAATTCCCACGTGAATGTTTGCGTTTTATAAAAATTTTACCCACTATATGAGCTCTAGCGCCTCAACATTTAAAAATTTTCAAAAACGAACACTAAATTCAATTTTGGTTAAAATTCCCTTTAATTTGATAGTTTCACGGTGTTCTGCGATTTTGTCACAATTTTAACCCATTCATATTTTTCCCGCCAGGCTCCGTTATTCACCAAATGTTGAGCGATTGTTATTAAAAAATATTTAACTGTATTTGATTAGTTTACAAATATTTTAACTCGTTTTATTCTGCTGTTATTTACAAGCCTTATTTTTAACACACGCAGCCTGGCTTACAAATAAGCTTACGTTAAGTGATTATGGAATTTTGCTAAAATTTTAAGTAGCTCTGGGGAGGATGGATCTTATCCCCGATTCTCCCGTAGTTATGCCACTGTTCGAAAAAGTGCTCATTATGAGAGAATTAACAATATACTTACTGTTCAAGTGACTGGATAGATAAAATAATAAAACAATAAATAAATAAAACACAGTAAATAAAACGGAGGAGCTGGCAAACCTCCTCCTAGATCCTAGTTTCCTAGATCTTTCAGAGATCATCCGTTTCCAATGTGGTGCTTTGAGACAAGTTTTCTTCTTTACCTTTGACAGGTAGCTAGTTCGGATACTGCAGGCGGAGTATTGCGGATGCGATTTAGATGTTTTCTTGTCCTAGCTTTTAACGAGCCAACGTTGGACTGCAATCCACGACCTTGCTTTTAAATTAACCTTAAAATTAGGGTTATCATTTCCTCACCTTACCAGGATCTCTTTGCTCTGCCTTAATTGCCGAAGCCTGAAAACGGGGCTCTTACAGAATGCTGTCAGCCGGAGCCAGCTGAGCTCAGATTTTTGACAATAGGCTGTTTTGTCCCTATCTCTCCTCTTTCCTAGCCTCTGAAGTGACGACACCTCAGGCTAGGGACTGGCGTTTATTTTGTAATGGACTGATATAATATTTTTTTATTGTAGTCTATTTGACTTGATTCTTCTTCTTCTTGAACTTACACTTCTAAATGTGAAAAACTTTTGTTTTCTGTTTTGATATAACGCTTTTTTTTATAAATTTGGTTTTCAGTTTTATCAATAACAATTGATTAAAATATCGTAAAGCTTTACTTTAATACTTGGAAGCTTTGGTTTTAGAACTTTAGTTTGGTAGAATTGATACTTTGTAATTAAGAAAGATAAAAGTGATTTCTGATCCATTTCGTTCTACTATACACATAGGGGAAACGTGAAAAAAGAAATTACGGAAAGAGATAATTTAACGGAATTGAAAATACACCGGCGAAATACCCACATGCCATGAGAGGTGCAAATGTAGAGCAAAATTTTGATGCTCTACAAAACAGTATAGGCCTAGAGATGTTTCTATAGACATGAGAGTTGCGAGTTTGATCAGGAAAAACGGGACTGACGGTAACCATAAATAATTCAGTTGAAATGAATGTTCGACTTGGAGGCACTGCGATGAGACAGGTTCCTGGACAGCACAGTCTCAGTGGATATCTACTGGAGACAAGGTTGTTGTTTACGGAGTGGGGCCAACGGGACCGCATCCCCCTTCAAAAGGTTGAAAATTTGACAAATTTTATTCATTTATTAATTTTTAGGCTGTTTTTTAGCTGTGTACGCTAAAATAGTAGTAACTATTTTAAAATATAAAAACAGGTTTATTACGCAGCATTAGCGTATACATTTGAAATATGAAATATAGGAAAATGAGTTCAGTCAATAAGTATCTTGTAAACAATGTTTGAATAACGCGTATTTTAATGTGTTATAACCGTTTACTTTAATGGGACTGAAGTAACTTTTCAGCCACTTTAAAGATAGTTGTGGTGATTAGTCTTAAATTGTTTCTTCTTTTCTACGAATCCGGCCCGACCCCGGACCCCCCCAAGCCTAATCTAGATGCGCCACTGACTGGAGAAGTTAAAATCAGAATAGCACAAACAAGTACAACTTTTGTGGAAAGAAGACGCTCCCAATTAAGGAGTACAACTCAAGAAAAGGCAAAGGCTCCTAGTACTTTGTGTGGAGTCTGACTCTGTATGGTTCCTCTAATTGTAAACCATTAGGGTAAGAGACACAAGAACTAGGCAGAAACATTCGTTACGTATGTCGAAATCCAATGGAGTAAATATCGGTAGGTGCTTAGTGAAACCAGTAAACCACTGCCTTCCACAGTTTTACTTTATTAAAACACGTACTGTATATCAGCAGTAACAAAGAAGTATTATTATGACGTCCAATCCAGTCTTCGTTATAAATAGACTACTAATTACTCATAATACTTCTGGTACAATTTAGTAGGTCTTTGTCACTTACAAACACATAAAACGATGAAAATTTTTATAAAGATGTTTGATAAAAGTATTGTATACAATTTAGAATCTCTTCTTCCTTCTCAACTAAGAAAAAGAAAAATCAATCCATACAATATAGTTGCCATGGTGACCATGTCAGCTGATCGGCTAATTTATAAATGATAAGTCTGGTACATTCCCAATAATCGTACCTACTCTAATTTTCGATATTTCGATTAAGCCTATGTGATAGTTCGAATCGATATGTAGCGAATATCGCATATAATTTTAGTTAGTTAATAGAAATCGTAAAAACATATTCGTCCATCATTTTCTATATACGTAACTCAAAGTTTCTTGCAGCAATTATATAATATTTTGACATTGTTGAATATAGTTTCATGTGCAAGTAGTATATTTTATCTATGTATATTGGCGTTGAGTAATATATTTGTTTAATTTATTTTTATTGTTTTTTTTTACAATTATTTTCGTGTATTTTGAAAAAATGTTAAGCTGTAGGCATTTTTGTTGAAATATATGTTTCAAAAACAATTAATTAATTGTTTTTACATTTAATATTAAAATATAAATAATTATTTATTTATTAGAAACAGTAATTTTAGAATAAAATATTATTAATTACTTATTTATAAATATTATATTAAATTAAATTAATTTAAATTTTATTAATATAAAATAATATTAAAACGACAAAAACGCAATACACACTTGCCGAAGAAACTTTATTCAACAATATCGCATTATTACTAAACATATTTTTTTGTACATATATAAAAGGTATGTGTTATAAAATACCTTGTTGACGTTTGCAAGCGCTTTTCATTTTCATATTTTTTACGAAAAAAGTTTCTAGCAATAATAGAACTTCGATGTGCCCCCGTGTCGCCAAACGTTGACGTTGTTAGATTAACAGGCAAACTAAAAGTACACATGAAAACTATATGACTTTTTGTGAAAATCATATGAATCCTCTCATTTCTGTGAAAATCACGTAAAAAAACAACTCGAAGTAAGGCGTGTAACTTCCGGGTTACTATAGGCCTACATGTTTCCCTTTTTTGTGACAGAATTCACTTTCGCTTTGAACAATAAATTTTACATGTGTACTTTTTTGATCGCCGAAATGTTTTTGGAGTTGTCGTTTTTCCCTGGTCCCTTTCTACGTTTACAAAGCTTTTTGTTTAGTGTTTATGTATGCCTTGTGTACAGTCATGGCCGTAGGAGTACAGTCCTTGCTCTAGTAGGAGGCCGGAATATTAAACATGGCAACACTGGAACTAGCTGATATTTGAGGCCCACTAGACGATCTCTTAATTTATGTATTTCAATAATCAAATCGTGTCATTTTTAATTGCTGGTAAACAGCAGTTTTTTTTTACTTCTGCGTTTTTGGGAAATTAAATGTTATAATGTTAAATACTGTTATAGCCCAGGAAAAATAGGAATTTTTAAGGAAAAAATTAGATAAAAGCTAATTTTTTGTACATATGGTCCTTGAACCATAAATTATACAAAACCAATGAGTCTACCACTTAAAAGTGTCTAGGGTGGTTTTACAAGGGGTTGAAAGGGGTGAAAAAACGGTTGTTTGCATATAACTTAAAAACAAAGTATTTTATCAAAAAATGTTTCAAATACAAGTTGTAGCTCATACAATTCCCTATAATGTGGTGGGTCTCACATTGCTGTATGCCAAAGATTGTTGGAATAGGCCACACTTAAAGCTTAGAGTATACTGTATTTTTTTGTATTTTGTGTGTATTGCATGTGAAAGATTTTTTTTTTTAAATGCAAAGTGAAGAATATTTGCGAAAAAGTGAAAAAAAAACACATTTTTGATAAGTTCACATAATTTATTATTCCAGGTGAAATATTTTGAAGAAGTATCTTTCGATATTTACAAAATTTTAATGATAATAATAACAGCAAAAGGATTGCAAAATGAAACAAAAATTTTATAAATAAAACATTGTTTGAATAAAAAAAAAGCAAATTCAATAATTATTGAGAATTTAAAATCTGAACATTTTTACTGACGTTAATAACCAAAATTTAAATGATGTAAAAATACGAAAAAATTAATTACATAATTAAACACATTATGTCATACTATATCATTAAATGTCAAAATCAGAAGGCAATCAGTTTATGAAATCAAATATGTGAATTACACAAAAGGAAGGTAGAATCAACACAAAACGTTTACGAAAATAAACACTTAAGATAAAGTAAAATTGAATAAATAATTAGTTTATAAATATCAGATGATGAATTTAAATTGAATTAAATGGAAATTATTTAAAAATAATACAATAAAAATGTTTCAAGAAAATTATACACTAATTTTTAAAAATATGGTAAGATTTTCCTTTTGTAAGCCTTTTTATAACAAAAATTTAAAGTCACAAAAAGTCTTCAATATCACTGTTTTCATTGACTGTTTCTTCAAGATCATAAAAAAAAAATTCTCTTTAATTTTCATCATCAATATTAATCTCTTCACTATCAGTAATATTAATATTATAACCTGGCGTTTCAAAATTCTGACACGTTGATCCTTGGCAATTTATTATCTACGTGTTTGGCGTAGAATAGTGTTTGGCGTCTTTTTAAAGCTCATAAATGTCGTAATTATTTCGTGTTTGGACCCATTTTGAAGGAAATTGAATATAGAATCCAAAAAATGTATCATAACTTATGTAAAATCTAGAATACAAATTTTCATAGTTTTGTCGTTCAATGCCTAGTAGGTGACTCATCGAAGCGCCATTAGAGGCAGGTCAAACTGGTCGCGCGTGTGTGTGTGTGAGTGCGAGTTGGTGGGCGAGGGTCTCCTAATCTCTTATGTGCCTTCTGAAAACGTAAGGAGTATAGATTTAGCTATAAAGAGGCCTACTCATGATTTTTGTGATGCTATGAAACTAAATCAAAATATAACATGTTCACTTTAACTATTTTATTACAATATGTTTATAGGCCTCAGACGCAACGTTGCTACTTTTAATATTCCGGCCTTCTACTAGAGCCGACCACGGTTTAGCACGTTTACGAATGAAGAAGAAGAAAACGCGTGAATGTCACAACAATGAACAATTAGTTCAGTTTGCTTTTAGTTATTTTTTTTTTATTCGTGATGACAATCATTGTATTTACGTATAAAATGTAACATTTTGTCAAGCATGAATTTGTTTACTTTAAACAATAAAGTAAAAAAAAACGAATCATTCTTACTTAATGTCACGCCTTACCACATTACGTATTGTCGCCTTACTTTCTGCAGTTACAATTGGTATTCTTCTTCTTCTTCTTTTTCGCATCATGGAATATCGATACTATCGCATGCTCAACACATCGACAATGTAGTGTAGGTACGGTTATTGGGAAAGTACCACATGTTTTAGACCAGGTTTGGTTCTAGATACACTATTTATTGAAATATCGATACTATCGCATGCTCAACACATCGACAATGTAGTGTAGGTACGGTTATTGGGAAAGTACCATATGTTTTAGACCAGGTTTGCTTCTAGATACACTATTTATTGAAATATCGATACTATCGCATGCTCAACACATCGACAATGTAGTGTAGGTACGGTTATTGGGAAAGTACCACATGTTTTAGACCAGGTTTGGTTCTAGATACACTATTTATTGAAATATCGATACTATCGCATGCTCAACACATCGACAATGTAGTGTAGGTACGGTTATTGGGAAAGTACCATATGTTTTAGACCAGGTTTGCTTCTAGATACACTATTTATTGAAATATCGATACTATCGCATGCTCAACACATCGACAATGTAGTGTAGGTACGGTTATTGGGAAAGTACCATATGTTTTAGACCAGGTTTGCTTCTAGATACACTATTTATTGAAATATCGATACTATCGCATGCTCAACACATCGACAATGTAGTGTAGGTACGGTTATTGGGAAAGTACCATATGTTTTAGACCAGGTTTGCTTCTAGGTACACTATTTATTGAAATTTTAGAAAATATGATGTTTTCAGGCTTATATAGACTACTATTTGAACTACAGCAATTAGGTATATAAAACTATGAATTTAGATATATGTATGTTTATAATATACGATAAACATATTATATATAGTAAAGTTGTAGACATTAATCAATTGTCGATTTATGTAGACAACAAAATCGGAAATCACAGAAAGCGTTTTCAGTTTCCAAGTTGGTCGTTGTAGCAGCGGTAGGCTTTCGTCAGTAACTACTTATGTAGTTAATAATAATCAGTAAAGGATAAAACAGATTGTACGTGATTCAGTTTCTTTACGACAGCAACAGAGGGCGTAATTGTTTACCCAGTTAATGTACTATGCACTAAATCATCCGTATATTGACTAAGCTCTATGTACCCAAACCTATTAGCCGGTGTGTGTGTCCATTATGTTAACAAGCTGATGTCATTAGTACATATCCGACTGTACGACGTCACCTAACTCACCCCGACCCCTACCAGTGGTCTCACCTTACTTGGACACCTGCTTCACTTAATGTAATTACACAAGATGGACTGTCATCTCCCCCCTCCACCATCACCCGACACTGCTTTACATCTCTACCGAAGGATTCGTTGGAGGGAGAGTAATACACGATTATATATATAGTCTAATAATTAAAAACATTCATGGTTTTAGATTTAATAAGTATTATTTTTAGTGACTCAAAACGTTTCTGTATTCTACGATGCAGCAGGCTCAATAGTGTGACTAGACTGAGTCTGAGACTTTGATTGAATCAGTCACAACCAGACTGTACACTGAAGATTCCTCGTGTTTGGTATTACTGAAACACTAAAAATAAAACGTTTCTTGTACATAAAATGTTTTTTTTTCTTCATGCGTCCTTTGGGTTCTACGACCTCGTTGCCATATCTCTGCCACTATCTCTTGGACAGTTCGGTTGTATTTCAGCTCCACTTGTTTAGGAATATATGTGTGTTTTATAGGGCACGTTCAGTTTTGTAGAAGGTCTTTGCTGATATCCTTGTTTCTATTTGATGGTCTCTCAAGCTGCTCTCCTCCACAGCGTTTAACAATTTTCTTTCGGGGGCCTATATTTGTTTAGTGTTTTCTTTCCATGCAAGTGCATGTTTCTCTTTCGTACATTCTACCTTATAAAATGTATGCCTCTCTTTCTTTGTTTTATTGTTTAAGACTTTTATTGGTATTTTACGACAGTAGCATTAATCATAATCTTAAAACATTAAGTTAAATAATTACAACAGCCACGACACAAATAAACGTTTAAACACTTGACACTTTTACTAACACTGTCTGATCGTTTGAATTCACAGAACTCACAACGCAATTGACTGCCGCTTGTCCCATGTTGTCTTTATTTAGCAGACACAGACATTATTTAATACGAGTCCTGAAAATAAAAAGAAATTATTATAACAAATTATAAGATGCTTCCTGGCATTCGCCGTCGATTAAACCAGAAAACCAGATCGTTTCAACAAAAAATACCAAACACAGAGGTCACCTACAGGCGGAACAAAAAATTCAAACAACGCAAGCGAACAGATATCGTCACCGAGTATAATACTTAAATGTTAGTAATAAAATTAACGTTACCAGTCTGCTTACCAGAAACGTCCACCTTGGTTGTTTCTTTAATCACCGGAGGTGGAATGCGTGACGGTCTATAATAATAATGTTAGCAAATATAATATTAGGTCGTTTAATGTACCTACGATGTCGTTAGATTAATAGATCAACTAAAGGATTTGTAAGTGCGGCTAGTCTGTGCCAGACTTCCCTATACACCTTTACGTGATGAGCGTCACGTAGGCTACACGTGCCTACATCGGTATTAAGTGGCGTAGAGATGTGATTCCGGCATCAGCCAGTGGTTCCGGTACCACTGCAGCCAGTGCTCTTCTTCTTCTTCTTCTTCTTCTTCTTCTTCTTCTTCTTCTTCTTCTTCTTCTTCTTCTTCTTCTTCTTCTTCTTCTTCTTCTTCTTCTTCTTGTCACCGAGGTTTATTGTCCTAGACTGACAATACTTTCATTTATTTTTGACAGTCTCTTTAATCTTTCCTATCAAGCCTCTCTTAACTAAGCCTTGTTTTTTTTCAGACTCAACGCTATTAAAATATTGAAGGGATAAGTATGTCACTTTCCCATTATTTTGATTTTTTTCACAAACAGGCCAGCCGTGGACCACGCGAATATCATTTCCTTTTCTTCTCCTGCCAGAAGGACCTCATTCGCACACTATTCGCCGCCTTCCTTTCCACTGTCCACCCCTTTCTCGTCTTCTTCTCACCGCAGAGAACCTCAAGATTTTGAATTTTGTTTCTCTACATATTTCTATCCACACAGTCGTTCAAAGAGATACACAGTTCCATCATTTCCTCCTTGAGTTGTTTGGTGTATCCGTTCAGACTGGAATGTTGCCAAATATATTTGAAAATTTGTTTATTTAATTTGGACCGATCTATCCGAACCATATGTCCAAGTAATCTTAATATTTTCCTTCGGAAAGCCGTTTCCAGATCTTCCAGATCCCTGTACAGCTCTTCTTCAGGTATGCCTGTAGCCATCTTCAGTTTTCTTGGGGCCATACATTTTCAGAAGAATTCTTCGTTCAGTTTTAAGAAGAATTAATGTCACTTTTCCATTATTTATTACATTTATTTTATTTTTTTTTTGTAAATGGTAAAGGGAAAAACGTGTTTAAAGTAATAAAGGTGTTTAAGGTAGGCTCTTAGCGTTAAGGTATGCCCAGAATAAAGTCGTCCTGGTCTTCCAGTTGCGAGAGGCGCTAACCACTCCTCCGTCTAATCTTATTCGAATAGACCTATTTTGTATTCAGAGTAACATGATTGTACAGTATACACAAGACTACGATTTAGCAGGGCATATCGAATCGCGGTAAAGGTTAAGATAGCAGCCAGCCTGTAATGTTAGAAGCCTAGCTAAAAAAGAAACTGAATTATTGAGAAATGTATTACTTTTAATAATGTAAATAAGAAAGCTTTCTAGCGAGGTGCAATAATGACAACTTAAAAAGGGAATCCGAAAGTCAAGATCGGGTACTGTTAGGCGTACTCGTTTCCAAAGGGTAGCGTCATTCGTTCAAATCTCTCTCGGTACGGTTCATTCTCTCGACTGACGTGTAGTCCACGCAGGAATCGGAAATATAGGCTTAGGCAAAATGGCGGCTACTTTGGCCTAATTGTATAGTGTTGAGAATATACTAGAAAACTCTGCATTCAATTTTAAGTAAGTATACCTGTCATTGTAGAGTGAAAGTTTGTATTGTGCGGTGGGAGGTCTAGCTACCTGGGCGGGGCCTCAGCCCACACACATGCTTGTTTACTGTGAGAAGTCTACAAAAGTAATGTTCTGGAAGTTTTCAATAAAAGGAAAAATCTGGAAGCTTTTTTCTATATAAACAGAGATGCACTCGACCAGTTAGTTCAGTTTTAAATCTGTTTTTGTAATGTGTATTTCGTGTGTCCGTTGTATGTATACTTGCTACTAAACTGTTCTTCAATAAAGCGTGTGTTTGCTCCTGTACTTAAATTATTAATTATTTTTACCCATACCTCAACATATAGACCTACAGAGCGGTAAAAGTCTAATAATGTTACTTCATTAAATCTTTGTAGCTTTAATAAGGGTTTAATGTGTTGCTTCAGAAAAGTTCTGGAATTCTCATGTCTTTTAGAGCTGCCCACAGTTTATTGTGTTCGACACAGTCAACGCTTTAGCATAATAGATGAAACAGAGGTAAGCATCTTTCTGAAATTCGCTTGTTCCATGATCCAACGAATACTACAATCCGATTTCTTGTTCCCCAATCTTTTCGGAAACCAGCTTGTTCTTATGGTAATTCTCCGCTCACATAGTGGGGTGGGGTCTGTTTTACAAGGTCTTAAGTAAGGTCTTAACGGTTAGAGTATCCATTGACGCTGATTATTTTAGGAATTTAAATGTAGACCTATCTACTGACATTCTCCAATACACTGACCATTGTTGAGTTTTCCATATTTGTTATATGGGATTGAATACTTTAACAGCGTCCTCTTTTAGGCTCTTAAACAGTTCACGTTGTTAAACTAGATTCAGGTTCCCAGTTCAGCTGGGATTCCATCGTCTTCACTAGCCTTATTTCCAGCAATATTTTCAAAAGGCCATTTTACTTTGCTTTCTAGGATATCTGGTTCTAGCTTAGTGGTTACAACAAAGAGGTTATCAGTTGCGAAAGGTTCTTGTTCCTAAAAGTCTTCCTGTATATCTTCATTCTTCTTTTGATCTCTTTTGCTTCTGTTAGATCTCTGCCATCTTTGTCCTTTATCATCTTTTGCATTTTTGGTATCTTTATCATCTTTTGCCTTTTATTTTTTGCATTTGTCTTTGATATTTTCAATTCACTTGAATAAATCGTTTGTCTTTCGCACTCTATTATTTTCCTCTTCTTCTTTATATTGGTTATTTTAAAATGATTCTTTAACTCTCGTTAATAAACTCTGAAATTCTGCATATAGTTGATGTCATCTAATCTTATCACCATTAAGTCTCGCGTTACGTATATTGTCGGGTATTTATAATGCCACGTCAGTCGACCATTTCGTTATAATGCCACGTCAGTCGACCATTTCGCCATTTTTCTCTTCCTTTCCTTTCCTTCCTTTCTCTCTGCTGCCTTCTGAACTTTTTTGCATCACAATATTACAAATACAATATGACACCAACACAACAGAGTGATGAAACAAAATAGAGCCCCCTTAGAAACGACCGTGTTGATGCTTCACTCACGTAAACGTAACTACGACCGCTTGCTACTTCACAAAAACAAATCAAATAAATATCTTGATTTACAAAAAAGAATTATTAAAATTAAAAACACAATTGTAGCAAGCTGCATTAAAGGAATACAATATAATACAATAATATAAAGAATTACAATATAATATAGCCTACAAGAATTAATCTTGGAAAAGTTATTGAACACAATGTCTGAGGGAAAGAAGCCATTAAAGCACGAGTTAATAAGATGAAAGTTGTTTATCATTTAACCAAGGACACACATAACAAGAAAACAATGTTCATTAATGCCAAACGTAGGCACTATTCAACAGTAATTCGCCCGGAAGCACTTTATGCAGCTGAATGTCTGACTATGAACAAAAAAATGATGATAGAAGAACTGGAAGTCACAGAAAATATTAAGAAATATATTAAGAAAAATCTTCTGATCAATCAAAGATGGAGACGCCAGAATAATGATCTGTACACACGTGTTGAGAAAATCACAGACGTAATTAGAAAATGAAGAATTACTTTCTACGGACGTGTTCAAAGAATGAATCCTGACAGACTAAGAGGGAAGTTTTTTAACTATTATAAAAAGTTCAAAATGTCCGATACGTAGTTCAAATAAAATAGAAAAATACATATAACTCCAGATTACTGAAGAAGACATTGAAGAATGCTTGCAACTCAAAAAGAAAATGCCCAAGGTTTTCAGGAAAACTCCAAGAAGAGGACACATGACATCTAGACTGACGAAAGGAGGGCGAGACATCGATCAAGAATGAAGGAGATGTGGGTGAGGAGGAAAAGAGAGGAGAAGAAGGGAGGAACCAGTTGGAACAAACGTAGTACACAGTGGCTCATACCCCCCCCCAAAAAAAAAAGAAATAATACAATTCAATAATAATACAAATTTACATTTATTATCACTTCTCATAAAAAACACCATGTTAACTTTAAAAACATACAGTTGCTTTAAGTGAAGAATTCCAAACTTTTGAAAATTCATGGAAACTTCTCTCCACAATTCATCAGGCAATTTGTCTACCCATATCTATCCTTTCAGATTATTCTTCACCTCTACAGTAAATGGAAATATGCATTTATATCATTTTGTATAGGGCACACCATTTAATTGCGAGCCCTTGTGGTTAAGCGTTATGAATGGTTTAATTTAACCTGAGATGAATTTATGTTGTCCAAGTAATCAGCTGTCAGCTGATAACAAGGCAGTAAAAACAAATTGCTGCAGCTGGCAACATGATTCGCATCCTTGTCTCCAAACGTGTATTTGTATTTGGCAAACAAGAATTAGGCTATCCAAATAATGAAGCTTAGCCGAGAATGTGTGGACCGCATTCCGATGTGTGTGTGTGTGTGTGTGTGTGTGTGTGTGTGTGTGTGTGTGTGTGTGTGTGTGTGTGTGTGTGTGTGTGTGTGTGTGACTACAATTTTGCGGACGACTGAAAACAATTTCTGTTGAGTAAACCTCTTAAGAATTAGGGGCTGCTACTTGAGTTTATTGCATTTGGCCTAGTCCGGTCTGCCTGCTCCACTATTTACTTTACAAAACGGACACTTGGGCAGCAATCGCCCCTCTCCCCCCTTCATCGCGTAGGTAAAACGCAAATATTTACTCGTAATTTTTTCTGTTCCTGGAGACATTGTTTGCGGTCATCGTTATTTGTCGACATATGTTTTCCGTTAATTTCGTGTTTGTTGTGACCAGTGGTGTTGGAGTCATTTAAGTTTTGTCCATTGTTTTACAACGGTACGATGTGTAGAGTAAACAAGACACAGCTGTCGCACTTTTGTGTCCACTCGCTCAGAACATAACGGATTTGGTATATTTTGTAGTGCGTTTTGTTATTTCAATTTAGTTAATCAATAATCTCCTCTACACACAGAGTAGGCCTACTTAGTAATCCCAATGTTTCAGGAAAGTCGATCAGGGATTCCTGTAAGTTTTATAAACTGTAAAATATTGTGTTTATGGTACTTTCTTAATAACCCTACCTACACTCACTTTCGGTATTTCGATTATGCGATTATTAGCATCGATATGTCGCACATAATTTTTGTGTTATATTTAAAATAGCGTGTTAACGATTGTAATCGTTTTTCTTCATTATCATATTTTTTACAAAAAATGTTTCTAGCAATAATATAGCTGTAATGCGTGCCTGTGACGCCAAATGTTTTTGGCATTTTTGGCGTCAAACTAACATGCATGACGTTAGTTAACATGCAAATTAAAACTACATATTTTGGAGACCAATATACTTTAAAACAAAACAATGCTTTTGTAAAAACCACGTAGAAAAGACTATACCCTGATTAACGAAAGAAAGTGACTGGCGGAGCGACCGCGCGGCGACCGAGTTTGTAGTAAAAACATTCCACTTTATAACCTCGTGGAAACGTAAAATACAGGGCGAGAAATGTCTAATGAACTGTATTTTAATCATCAATTAAAGACGTTTTTAACAAACTTTTCTAATTTTAAAATCTCTTTTCAATAAATTTACATTGTGAGTTAAAGAAAAAAATACACGAATTTGAATTAAAAAATTAGGGTTTATCGTTTTTATTACGTAAGAACTCAGAGGTTAAGCATCGGAAAAAAATTTCTTGTAGACAAATGGTAGTCCACCTTCTTTAGTACAATATATCAAAAATTGAGATTCCTACGATTAATATTAACGACGTTATTAATTTTTTCCGAATGTACTGTTAACTCCGTTATTAATATTTTTTTTCATTGTGTTTTTTCACAATAAACATAACAAAATTGTATTCATCAATACAAAGTGGTATGTAACCTTCAAATATTACGAAATATAACCGCAATCAGTTAATATAGGAAAATTAGAACTAACATCGCTCAACGGCGCGCGATTGAGTCAAGGTACAGTAACAGCCCAAAGAAAGTGGTGCATACGCTCACGGCTCACACATTGACACATAGCCAACTTACTACGAGTCACCAATCTCTCATAAGTATATACTTAGTTATCTGTCTACTTATTTAATCTAATCTTCTACCTGGAGATCTATCAAAAACGTACATCTGACCAGACTTTTGTGGTTTAGTTGAACTACATGCTTTTTATAACAGTCTTGAATGATTGTTTATTACTCTTTTGCGGTACGGTATTTATTGTTTTCTTGTTAATAAACTGTTTTTGTTTTGTGATCAGCTTTAATACTACTAATTGAAGTGCAATGTAATTACTGGGAAATTGTTAATGCCATTCAAATTTCTCAATAACTAATTATTTAACTATGAAATATAGTTTATAGTTTAAAACTACCGAGCAAAGCTCGGTCTACCAGATATTGCAAAATTATAACAGTATTTTACTGTTATAATGTAATTGAAATGTAAAAACAATTAGTAAATTACTTGTTATTAGCATTGACAAATAAATAATAAATACAGTACGGTACTTACAAGTATTGTAGTGTTCTTCAGCTTTTATGGAATCCGCTCATAAAATATGTGTATAAATCATAAAAATACACTATTAAAACACTCTATAAAAAACACTTATAGCTGTGAGTTAGTAGTCTTCAAACGAAAGTTCTCTGATACCCTCCATTGGATCGTCATCACTATTATCATCTTCTGAACAATTATCATCCTCGGAGCTACTGCTGTCTTCCACGGATATAATCATTTCCTCCACAGCTTCTTCCATTAGTCCTTCGTTATTCCATGCATCGATAATAACTTTTTTGGTGTGGTCCACTACTTGCTCCCACCTCTCAGCAGTAATTCGATTAAATCCGTCTTTAGTCAGTCGTTCAACTTCTTTTAAAGTAAACATTTTGTTGTTTTCGGCAACATACCCCTTAACCTGAGCCCATATAAGCTCAATGGCGTTAAGATGGCAATGGTAAGGTGGTAGCCTTATCACTTTGTGACCTCTGCTCTCTATCAATTCATCAACAAAATACCTTTTGTTCTGGGGCTTGTGCCATTTCACTAATTCCAAAAGTTCTGATTTTTTCAAGTCGGTTGTAGATTGAATATTTTTTTTTCCAGCCATGCAAGTATGTCAGCTTTTTTATCTTTGCTTGTGGGAGCTTTATCAATTTGCTTAGAATGGTAGGGAGCATTGTCCATGACTATTACTGCAGGCTCTTCTAGGTTATTTAGCAAAGTTTCAGAACACCAACCGAAGAATTTGTCGTGATCCATATCTTCATGGTAGTCACCGGTTTTTTTCGATTTAAATAGTAGAAGGGAATTTGGAACAAACCCTTTTGAAGAACCTGCATGACATATTATTAATCGTTCACCTTTCCCTATAGGTGTTAACATTGTCCCCTGAAGTGACTCATCAGTCCATCCTTGTTTCAAACAATGCCCAGCATTGACCCAGGTCTCATCGAGCCAAATTATATTATCGAAATTCTCGTCTTTGATTTGGCGAAGAAAACGACACCTCCAGGCAGCGACATCGCTTCTCTCCATAATCACTTTTCTGCCCGAAAATTTTCTCCACGTAAATCCTAAACCTTTTAGCACGTTTCTAAGCGAAGACAGACTGCCATTAAACAGCTCTTCATTTTCCAACGATGATAAAAGTTTTTTCAAAGTGGGATATTCTTTTCTTATGTAATATTGATATACATGTCTTCGTATAGCGTCTTCCTGAAAAGTGTCAAGTTTTGTCACAGTTTTCTCCCGTTTCCTCTGTTTGCCCGGAGTTGAAAGTTGGCTATTACTGTCATCTTGTATTTCTTTCAATTCTTTTTCCTTGCAAACTCGCAGAACTCTATTTTTATGTATTTTCAGAGCATCTGCAGTTCGCTGTATTGCATTATTAACCGGAATCAAAGGACCTTTGTTCGCCTTTTCTCTATCAAAATATTCCCGCACTTTGCACACAATTTCTCTTGACTGTTCTTTCATAGGTACGCCTCGGCCCGAAGTTTGTCTTTTCTTTGGAGTTCGAGTCCTAGGTCTTCCCCTATGTTTCCTTGGTTCAGCCTCGTTACGTTGCTCCATGCTCAGCCACCGAAGTATATTCACACAAAATAACTTAAAAACACGTCAATTTATAATGAAAGCACAAGAAACTAACACTTAAAATCAAGATAACCAACAACCGGACATCACTCAACCACCACATCAACTAAACTGAAAGCTGGAAATTTCCCTTACCCTTAGTGTGCGTATAACGGTTCAGTTTTCCTGGAAGCGTGTGCTATTTGTAGACATAAAGGAGAGGCCGAGACGCTGTACGGGAATGACGGTAGCGCGCGAATAAAATGGGTCCAATAGGTTCTGACTGTACTTCCGCCGCAGAGCGCCACGCATTGCTCTCTGTGAAATTCACTTTATATATTAATCCATTGTAGTATTCCTATCACGTACAAGGTGTAAGTTGTATATGTCTTCTACATTTAGTTATCTAAAGAGAGCGTCACGCAAATCTCATTCGTGTACAACTTTTAACAACTGAGTTAACAGGACATTAGAAAAAAATTAATAACGTCGTTAATTTTAATCGTAGGAATCTCAATTTTTGATATATTGTACTAAAGAAGGTGGACTACCATTTGTCTACAAGAAATTTTTTTCCGATGCTTAACCTCTGAGTTCTTACGTAATAAAAACGATAAACCCTAATTTTTTAATTCAAATTCGTGTATTTTTTTCTTTAACTCACAATGTAAATTTATTGAAAAGAGATTTTAAAAATTAGAAAAGTTTGTTAAAAACGTCTTTAATTGATGATTAAAATACAGTTCATTAGACATTTCTCGCCCTGTATTTTACGTTTCCACGAGGTTATAAAGTGGAATGTTTTTACTACAAACTCGGTCGCCGCGCGGCCGCTCCGCCAGTCACTTTCTTTCGTTAATCAGGGTATAACTCAAAGTAAGGCGGGGTGTTCCAAGGGCAGTTGATTTTCCCAAACCCTTGCCTGATTCTATACGTGATTTTCTTTTTGTGATAGTACTCGTTTTCCACTAATACTCGGTTTTTGTGCTGATCACTGGTAAAGCAACCAACTTGAAGTAAGGCGGGGTACTATCATGTCTTTTTTTTTCGTTAACATGATAATGTTTTTAGGCTGGGGATCATTCCACAAAAATGTAACGTCATCGAAAAATGTAACGCTTCCACACTTTCGATTCCCCACAGTCTAGAAATCTTCGGTCTCTGTCGTTTTAACATGATAATGTTTGTTATATAGTAAATATATTTGTAATATAGTAAATATTTGTATTATATAGTAAATATTAAAAACATTATCATGCTTCGATGCTTCTTTTTTTCTCACATAATTTGCTTACAGTGAAATTTTGGAGATTTTAGTAACTAAAATAAAAGAATATTTACCGTCTAACGAGTAACACATTTTGTTTTTATTTGTTAATATGTCACTTTTTTGGTTTTGCTTTAATCTTACTACACAGAAATAATAATTGCATTTTTCGTTTTACATTTTCTGTTGTTGTTTTGTTAAAAAACGTAACGTTCTTTATTTTAAATGTTACCCTGTTGTAAGCATTGTATATACAAACAACGTCATATTTTTCCTAACCATGGCATTTATTTCTTTAAACAGTACACTAAAAACAAAAAAAAAAACATTATTACCTAACCTCACAAATGAAAACATTAGGCTGCGCGTTACATTTGAGTCTGGTCACAAATCAAGAATTTCGTGCCATTTTGTTTAGGGTATTTTGATTGGTAATTTAATATTTTAACGATATTAATTAATGCCTCGTTGGGCACTTGGTGAAACATATTAATACAAAAGATTTTTAAAAATATATAAACACTTGGTACGTTTCACAGTTTATATTTAACTCGGACAGCTGTTTCAACTTCTTAAGTAATTGTCAAAGAGATGAGTGAACGAATTGGTTCACTCATAACTTTGACAATGGCTTAAGAAGTCGAAACAGCTATCAGAGTTAAATAAAAACTGAGAGAGACGTACCAAGTGTTTATATATTTTTAAAAACCTTTGTAATATTTTAATGACAAACAATGTATATTATCTGAGAATTTATTTTCATTTACTTTCGCCAAGTTACTGACGAGGCAGGTTTAATAAATCTTCGGAACTACTTTACAGACGAACGGTAATAAACATTTATTTTATTCCTAACAGAGAAAATCAAATTAAATGTTAACTAAAATTAAAGAATTAAATTAAGTAATTTAAATTAAGGAATTTAAATTAATTAGGGAAATTGAAGTTAAAAGTTTATACAAATCGTTCAATCATTACAGAGGATAATAGTTTTCTTTTCTTTTTTTTTTGTTTTACAAACATTCGTACAAATCATTAAAATTTACAACAGCGTGAAATAATCGATTTTTTGACACGTCGTTACCAATTGTTTCTACGCGATAGTTATCAAATCGGAAGCGTCAGAAGTTCGATACATTCCAACCAGAAACTTCAGCAGAGCATATTTTAAGGAATTTGCACTAGGCGGCACTAAACCAACCAATGTATATACTGTATATACATATATATATATATATATATATATATATGATTTTTATATAATATTAAAAATTATGTAATTTGACTTTAACTTGACCATGATCATGTTCATTCTTTACTCGTGAAATTAACTGTAAAAATAACCACAAATGGTTTAGACATTAGGAAAAATCACCACAAACACTAATTGATTCATTATAATTAATTATGTAATATTCAATAAGTACATTGCAGTGTGATGTACACATTACTACGACATGGAAGCCTGTTACAAATTCAAAGCCTTTATCGCTGGTCTACTTAACAATATATAAAGAACTGTAATTATATATATATAACTACACTTCTACTATGCGTTATTGTAATGTAATGTTGTGTGTGAGTACCCACCTGCTGTCTGATCTTGCAGATTCTTCCGACTAGGGCGTGTGGATTTTCGATTTGAAGTTCGCAAGCTAGTAATCTCAAATTATTACAACAACACACAAAATGTGTTACTTTAAAGGGGGAGAGTTTTGTGAGACTGGTAGGCTTTATCGTACAACAATAAAACACTGTTATATGGGGTAATAAAACGTTGTTTATTACACCAACAACACACAAGAATAGAATGGTTATAATCTTATGAATTTTCTTATAGTCTATACAATGAATCGATGTTTTTCGATTGTTTAATAGTTGAAAGAAACTGAACTCGTTCTTTGCGAGTTAATTGCAATTTAAATTTGACTTTATTAATTGATTTGAATTTAATTAAATTTATTTAATTAATTTGAATCTAAGTGTTCATGAAACAAAATATAAAACTCTGAAATTAATTAGAATAATTAATTAAAATAAATTAGACGTGACAGTCTAGTTCACGTTATTTCATTTCTAGTGATTCTATTTCTGATCTACTGCAGTATGATCTAAGATTAGATAGTCAGTTAAGATTTGTATAGCGCTTTTATACTACTTCTATTTCTTAACCATAACTTACTAAAGCCTTAAACTGCTATACAGATTATCACAACGAATTTACTTTTTAATTACTAGAGTCTTTGCTTTTTGTTTGGCACCTGAATTATTTGAATTACAATGTTTTAATTGAAAAATAGAAAATTTGATCTGAAAAATAAATAAGTGGATTTTGCTTTCCTGTTACTGAAGAGGATGTCGTCCCGATTTGTCCCTCGTCGATTCGAGTCCTTGGTTAGAGAAAGTAATCTGCTTAGAACTGCTGGATTCGGTCGTGGAGTTCAAAATTCGGCAACACTCTGCTTCCTTGCTGTTTGTGAATATTTTAACGTCTGGTGCTGTCTGCTGGAACTGCTTCCTATCCCTCGTCGATTCGCACGTTGCACGTCAGCGTGTGTGTGTGTGCTTCGTTCGGGTGGTCGCTCTGCTCGTCAGCTGTTAACCAATGATTTAGACGGCCTCTCTGCTGTATTCTTGAAGTCTGGTCTTGAAGTCGGGTGGATCTCTTGCGTGCTTATGACTAACTGGTAGTACACAATAAGCTTAGTTGATGTCCTGAAGAGTATCTCGCCTTTACGTAGCAATTACGAGCTATACAGATGATCTGTACTTTGTGTGTTCGTAATTGCGTGTGTGTAGACCACGTAGAGTCTTCTTGTTGATCTTCACCGCTTTGGCTACTAGACGATCGAAGGACTACGTCTTAACTTCGTGAGTACTGACGGAAGAGTGATTTTTCAACCAGAAAACACCGCACTAGCCGGGGCTCACATGAAATGATTTCATTGGTTGCACACTCTCCCTACCACATAAAATTTAGAATTCCCTTGGTCCGTGAGAATGAAGTCTGGTTCCCACAGACGGAGAATAGAATTATTATCTAATATAATTATTCGGCGGAACCAATTTGTCGCTACGGATATCCTGTACTTATTTAATTTTGCAATAACTTGGTTGCAAATCAAGTTGTGTGAAATCTAAAATATACAATCTGTCACAAATTATTATCTTTATAACATAGTAAAATCTCATTACTGTAACTCTATTTTAACAGAAGTTATTCAATTATTTTAATTAACTCTTTCATTTGTTAATTATATTGCATCAAATTTGCACACGTCATTATTAATATCTCGGCAAACATTTTGGCTATGTTAGATTTCGCCTTTATTTATTAGTTTCCGAGATATTAATAATTAACAGTTTGGGTGTGGTCGCTTCCTTGTACAGCGAACTGATTACATAACGACCACGTGTGCGTTGCTTTACACAGCATTATTTTCAATGCGCTACATTCAAATGGAGTTTTAACTGTTAATTTTTATTTAAATATGCTTTCAGCATGCGGTAAACATATAACCCCAAATAGTTAATATTTGGTTCCGTTATAATATATATATATATATATATATATATATATATTGTAACGATAAAATAGAGAATTCAAAGTTACTTCTATTGAAACGTAATGTATGTAGCCTCACCTCGGGTTCGTCTATTTGTAACCAGAGAATATTTCGTTACATCCAATGTTATTATGGACAGGTTACTTGTATTTATTCGTGTGCACTTGTATTACACCACCCGTAGGAAGTGTGAACTTGTAATATATATAAATAATGTATCGACAAACTCGCACTGGAGTCGTCGATGTGTAATTGTGAATGTATTATGTTGAACGGCGAATAATTTTGTAAATTGCCGCTTACTCCCACTACGCTGCTTCTTTTCCGTGACGTCACTCACCGATGCCAACTATCGGGTCAGCTACAACCTGTGAATTCTATTTACTAAATGTAACGGCAATAATAACGACACACAGTTACCATCAAACATATATCCTGGTGGAATCTTTTATTCGAAAACAACACTGGTTAATGGTTTAATAATTTTAAACAGAATAATCGCAATTGAATTACAAATTATAAATCTTCTCTTTACCAGTTGGCAGCAGTAGTAGCCAAACGTTCAGTATTTCTTGAGACCAAAACCATGCTTTTTGTTAATGTTTTTAAATAAAATATATCAATTATCTCAGGGCGTATATGGTTCGGGGGTTATAAATTAAACAAAATATTACACTATTAATCAAAATACAAGTTTACAATTATGGGATATTACAACGTTAGAGTGATAGGTGCACACAGAAATCGTATAGTGGTTACCAGTTTTAAAAGGTTATGTTCAAATCAGGCTTTGATAGTTATTGTGTAAATTAATAGTTCTCGTTGTGTTTAAAAAGGTGTTAATCTTATATGGTGTTATTAGTGATTGTTTTTTTTAGTGTTTGTGTTATATGGCGTCTGTAGTTTAGTTGATTATTGTTTAAAATTCGTGTATACAAATGTGTGTGTTAAAGTACGATATAATGAGATGTCAGATCACCAAATCCTCTTCTTGTACTCTTCTTGGTTGTAAATAGGTCCCACGTACACGTCAGATCTTCTTCTCGTCCCTCGTCCACTTCAAATCTTCTTCCTGGTTATTATTTCTTCTCATCCATCTAATGGGTAGTCTTCTGGTGTTGCAAAAAGTTCATGTAGTGTACCTCTAACTGTATTTATCTAGTTGTATTGTTTTTTCACACTTTATAACATATAATGTAAGACGATTTAAGAACGCGTCTATCTGCTAAGATCGTTGTCAAAGAAGTCTCTTTTATTTATCCGAATTTTCTGGTTGCTAAGGGTAAACTTGGAACCTGGTTGGCTAATCCGGATCTACATTGTCATATACTTTTATTATTTCAGGATCTAAATTTCGTTCAAAATCTTTAATTTAACATAACTTTTCTATACTGAATGGGAGTTTAAAACCATTATCAGCATTATTTTGATCTTCACATGTGTTATATTTAGACACCAAACATGCCTATTTTTGCTTAAGAACTATGGATGTTACAATTTTGTTATTTGGAATTTTCTTAAATAACTTGATATGTGTTATTTTGTTTCTATATTCCTTGTATACATTTTTACCTATAAATACATCTACCCTCTCACATTTGCTTTACAAAATTTCTAATATAATTGTTCAAAATTTACTAAAGTTGGTTTCACCTGGCCTATGTAATAGTATTATTTTCATCATCATGTTTTAACATCTCTAACAATTAAATTAACTTCTAACATTCATCAAATTGGTTAACATATAACGTTATTTTAACAACACAAAATATATATTATTCTAATAGTTAAATTCATGTTCACATGGCTATGATTATACCAATTCCATGCACAAATAGCTGTTTTCTACTCAAACTGTATAGGTGTTTGACACTTAATAAAACATCTTTGTATAGTCCATTCTGCTTGGTTAATTAATTTACCATGGTTTAACATCAGCTCTATTGTTACATTTGTTAACACAACATAAAAAAAATTGAATTAATATCATAAAATTGACATTCCTTTAAACTAACTGTATCCCCTGGTACATACAAAAAACACAACACAAATACTATTATATAAAACACTGTGCTATAACATAAAACATGCACATTTTACAAAACAAATCCTATACTAATTAGTTAGTCCTTTGTCAGCTAATTTACTAATTGTTCTGACACTGTCTATGTCATATTTACTATTTATATGGGTTTAAACATCCGTATACTTACTGATGTTTGACTTACAAAATTACAATAAAGTGAACACTGTTGCTCTACCTCACACACAGTTCTAATAATCTTGTTACATTTACTGTTTATCTAGGTTTTACTCTTGTTATAAATGTTATTGTGACCATGTTATAATTTGTTGGTTACTGGACAACCCTATGAACTCTATATGTGACAATTATTTGTATGGTTCTTGTATCTATAACCAAGTATATTTATATTTTTGTTACATCAATTGACTTAATTATTTACTAATATTTTTCTTACATAATATTATATGTTTGGGTCTATTATCCCTCACTTTGTATTTTGATTGTCTGGATTTAATGATACATCAACTGAAACCATTTGTTCTTTATAGTCCTGGTTCATAAGCTGTTTGTCTTTACACTTCTTTGTTTGGTCAATACTGAAAATTCATTGTCATAGTTGGGGTTTGAAGATATCTGCATCACTTAGCCTAAATCATTAATTTGGGTACGGTCAGTTGTCTTATTAGTCAGTCTAAAATTGTTAGTCGTTCCTCTTCACTATCATCTTGAAGATATTGTTCTTCTTGTTAGCTTCTTAATCAAAGTCTTCATTAAAACAGGTAAGATATTATGTTGTTCCAAATGTCATGTTACAATATATATATACACAGACTGAGATTGGCAAAAGCTTAAACACTATAAGTTTGTTTAATTTTAAGTAATTTTTTAAAAAAATAAAAAATGCATAAACATTCCATATTAAATTGCTTTACAACTAAATAATAATATAGTCAAGAAAGAAAAAGAAAAAAGTATGCTAGTAACAAAATATTTGCAATTTGCACACTGCACAGACAATGCTGAAAGCTAATATTCGCAAATGCAAACGCGCCTTCGTGATTTGCTGATTTCTCCCCTTTTTTCTCACTTTTCGGCACCGGCACTATTAATAATACCTGCCACTAGTGCCGCCTAGTTTATTGCTTACAATATGCTCTGAACTTCAGTGGTTATTCTTTGTTTCGACGGCGTTATTATGAAAGCGGTTGCGGTGGGCGGCGGGCGGCAGGAGACGCCTCAGGACAGCAATAAGAGGTGAAGTTTTGTCAACTACAGCGTCAGATATTAGTCGATCATGTTAGTTAACCAAAACAAGCGGTGTTGTTTACGTACAAGCGCTGGTGTAGGCCCCGCCACAGCCACAGCCACGGCCTGTGTTTAATTCAAGAAACACACCGCACCGCTCCGGCTCCAATGAAAATTTCAACAGCTTCGGCGTAATAACACAGCTAAACCTTATTAATTTTAACTCGCTCACTTAGTTTAATTATACACTTCATGTGTATGATGGCATAAAATATTTATTGACGGTATATTTCGAACACAGAAATCAAAATTGGATCGCTAAATTAAAATGCAACAAGAATTATTTGTAAATCCGTTGTTTTTACATGTGATAAAATTATCGTCTAGAGAAGCGAGAACAAGTTACGAAAGTGGTGTTTATATCGCGGTGTGCTTGAGGGCAACACGACGAGAAGAAGATCGCTGTAAAGTCGAAACCTCTTGTAAGAACAAAGATCGTGATAGGAAATAAATTTGCTTGAGCGAATCAGCAGTTTTAATTACTTGTGGTGATGAACTTGCGGTAACATATGAATAGAATAAAATTTACCTCTTTCATCCGTCTAGTGGCTTTTCCTTTTTTATAT
This sequence comes from Magicicada septendecula, assembly GCA_034769895.1. Taxonomy (NCBI): domain Eukaryota; kingdom Metazoa; phylum Arthropoda; class Insecta; order Hemiptera; family Cicadidae; genus Magicicada; species Magicicada septendecula. The sequence goes on from CM068369.1 coordinate 570,775,001, forward strand.
TTCACGATGATTATACTGATTTCGAGACTAACTTTCAACTCCTCCATATATGTAAAAAAAGGCAGATATATGAGTGCTGTCGAGGAGTTTGAAATATATAAGGCCTTTTTAAAATAAAAACTCCAAAGAAGTCCTGCTGAACGAACAGCTGAACTTTCGGTCAGATTCTCTGTACGACACAGCGATAAGATTACAAGACGAGGTCCGCAGTGCACGGTCAATAACAACGTAAGCATAACAGTCGATTATAGTGTTACCGTGGTGCGCACCAAAAACACCGCGTGTACTTCGTGTTCATATATTTTATATTTATTTACAATATGTGTGTAAATTATACGTAACTTGTTTTAATTATCTGACGAACTTTACTGAGGGATTACACCTGAAGATGGGATATATGTCCAGAAACGCGTAGTGAAACACAAAAGAGGAAAAGCCACTAGATGGATAAAAGAGGTAAATTTTATTCTATTCATAAGTGGTTTGTATGCTGAAAGTATGCAATGTGTAGAAACTGCAATGTGTTGGTTGGAAAAACACCCCGAATGCTCTACTACCCAACTTTTTTTTACTAAAGAGACTTAGAGACCTGGCCTCCAATAAACGCACCTCATGCCTTGTTTAAACAAGGTGACTTTTTTCGTTGTTCCTAATATGCGTAATTAAATTTCTTCAGAATTTGTGATTAAAATTATTTTGTAAAATATTTGTGTAAGTGTTTGGAATAAATATAGCGAAAATAATGTTTCTAACCTAACGCTGAGTTTTTTAGTTTTCGTAAGTACCCCGTCTATCCTTATATGCTTTAAGTAGTGTCTATTTTCGAAATTTTTTTGTATATGTTCGAAAATCCGGACAAATCGATAATCCGGACTGGGTAGAACACCAATTAGTCCGAATTATCGACGCTCTACTGTATTTTGTGTCTAATTGTTGAAGTGAATACAGTTTTTATACACTAACCTAACCTAACATAACCTAACTTAACCTAACCTAACCTAACCTAACCTAACCTGACCTGACCTGACCTAACCTAACCTAACCTAAACTAACCTAACCTAAGCTAACCTAACCTAACCTAACTTAACCTAACCTAACCTAACATAACCTGACCTGGCCTAACCTAACCTAACCTAACCTGACCTAACCTAACCTAACCTAACCTAAACCAACGCTACAGTCTTCTGTTGCCTCAAGCTCTCACGGCCTGCGTCGTAGTTATTATAAATACTTTTCGGGCTATCAGGGAGTGGTCCTATGTTGGAAACTGCAAGCGTTTCAACCACTCCGTTGATGGTCATCTTCAGTCCCGGAAGGACTAAAAAGTACTGACAACGGTCTCGCCAGTAAAACCCATCGATGTATACTATATGGATCGCGTGCTGCATTCACTGAATTCGGTCCGACCGCTGCACCAGTGGGGGGCAAGAATACTGCGTATGCTATACACTGTACCTGTACAAAGTCTGACTTTTCTGCGTCCTTTATCGCAGCATATTTTGCGTTAAATGGTATAGCTATGTCATATTTTAACATTAATTAATGACTCAAAAGTGGGAGGTTTTTAATAAGTTCTTTTCCAAAATAAACACATTTGTTTCACTGTAAGATTTCAGTATTCTGACACATTATTTCAGTTTATCACCAAGTTCTGTTGCGTTCATACATACTTATTTATGAACATTTAATGTTGAAGCCAGACGAATAAAGATTAAAAATAAGGGAAACAAAGAATAAAAGACGTGAGCCGTAAACTTTAAAAAATGTTTATTGCGTAAAGGAGCTGGCGTATACGCTCGCCATGGTCGTTAAAGTGTTCAATAAGCAATGCTAATTTACATTAATTATTTTATTTTATTAGCTACATATTAATTGTATAAAAATTATTTACATTTAACATTACTAAATAATACAAATTTATTTAACTTTTGGCGGACACCAAGCTTAGAGAAGGTAGCTGCAGCGGTTCTTTCCTTAGCAATATCATAGCACAAGATTTTATAAAATAATGTGTCTATTAATTTGATAAGTTTCACTTCATGGCTGTCTTCAGAAAAATCATTGTTTAAAATATGTTTTTTAAACACTGTGCAAAGTTTTTACAAGCTGATATAATTATTTAAGATATACGGCAAAAGTAAAAACAAACTGTTATAATAATAACACCATAAAACTCATACCCACAAATTCTTCAAGTTCCACAAATTCCACAAGTTCTTCATATCCACAAATTTTCAGTAGAACGGTCCCAAAATAATTTTAAAGTGTCAAAACAAGTGCATTACTGACTGAATGATTCGTTTAGTACACGTGTTAACGTAGCGCCAAACGCTTTATCCCTCCCGATGGTGGGGGAAGCTGTACGTGCTTAGGAACGTTTTCTGCCATTCGCTTTGCCTGTTAGCACGCGATCCATATAGGCCTAGTATACATCGATGGTAAAATCCCAGTACTTTGGCTAAGGCTGGCAGCCCTAATAAGGCCCCGTATGTATAACTTTACAGAGCTACAACGTTTACTGACATTAGGCTTTAAATTGTTCTACACTATTCTTTTTTCGTTGTGTTTTCGGTATATAGAATAATGTAATAAATAATTATAGACAAAAAAAAAAAATTCAAAATTTTGATAATTTTAATGAATTTTTGTAGGGGAGTCTCCTTAAGTTAACTCTCAGACGACGCTATGTTGGCAAATCCTGCAATATGGCGCTGAAATAATTGGTGGTCATGGAAATGCAACCCGCTGACGGTGAATGGGAACAAACGTTTTCCAACTATTGGCTACCGAGTTTAGTAGATTTTTCAATTGTAAACTGTTTTCAGATTTGAAAACAGTACAACGTACAACAAATATGTAAAACAATACGGGCCCAATACAGAGAGAGGCACTTCGTACGTTTATGCTCTGTTAGGTATGTAATAATTATGTGCAAAGCCGGCGCCCGGCCAGTGATTACTGAATTAAACAACACAAAGCGTTTAATTAGGATTACTAATTGATTAACAACGAAACCGACTGATTAATAACAGATCGCGACGATTGTTTGTGTCGGGTAAACACCAACAAACACGTGGTGCATTAAAACGGTAATGCGAAATGAAATTCGTTTGTTGCATACTGTTCTCCGTACGATTTACATAGTGCACACCAGGGGCATCGAACGTTCGGCATCTGTTATTCTACGGGATCGGTTAATCCAGTTACCACTGAAATCTTTACTTCGCTCGGTCGTGGAATGTGATTCACAAAGAAGTTTACACAAACGGTTTTTCTTATCTGACTACTCTCTTCTGTATGTGGTTAATACTACCAAACTCCCTGAGCTTATTACTCCCTCACTATTTTGAACGAACTACACATTTATTCTTACATAAAATTTGGTGATATTTTTTCAATTATGGGAAAAAATACAGAAATCCCGAATCCTCTACCACTTTTGAGTAGTAATAGGCTATAACAACATGTAGAGCACTCAATCGTACCATAAACACTAAAAAATTTGAACATTCGCATTTGGGTTACAATTCCCTTCTAGTCTTACATCCTGCTAGATTTTTGCATTTTTTCAAATTTTTAATCACTTTTAAGCTCTAAGATCTTAAAACTTTTAAATTACTCAACTGAACTAGTAATTCAGCTGTTCGACAAAAATTCTCTTTAATTTGATATTTTACACGAATTTTTGCGATTTTGTCAAAATTTTCGTCAACTTTTTAGGTCCTAACGTCTATATATTTGGCAATTTTCAAAAATAAACACTATATATAGATTGTGTTAAAATTCTCTTTAATTTGATACCCCACATGGGCTTCTGCAATTTTTTGACAATTTTGACACTCTTACATTTTTGCTTCCCGCTCCCTTAGTTTTTAGGGAATCAATCTCAAAAACAAGAGAGCTCTGTAAGATAAAAGTGTGGACAAGCTTGCCAAGTTGTGTGTAAATCGGTTGATCTGTTCAAAGGTTATCGAGAGACAGACGGACAAATCCAAACAGTGGAGTTGGATCTGAGAACACGCTTCGCTCGTTCGACGAGAAAGTAAACGAAATCATGTTTGTGGATTAAGGTCTAAGTTATTGTTACATATTTTAATTTTTTTTTCCTTTTTCATCGTATATGAGATATGTAGAAAAGCTAAAGCAACGAATACGACACGTAGGCCTAAATTCAGTGTTGAGTTTTATCTGAGACTTGACTGTCTTTGAATCTCAAAATACAATTTTTAAATACAATTTCATTTACTCATGTGTGTGTGTGTGTGTGTGTGTGTGTGTGTGTGTGTCATTTTAAAAATCTTAACGTTTTGAACAACCTGCCTACGACAGGTCATCATCATCAGCCGTGGCTCTACAACCCTTGATGGGATTTGGCCTGCTCCAAGAGTCGATTTCATTCCTCCCTGTTGCGTGCCCTGGCTTTCCAGTTTCTTTGTTCAGCTTTTCGAGGTCCTCCTCTGACTGGTCTTTGAATCTACTTCGGGGTCTTCCCCTTATTCTACTACCCATTGGTTCCTGATAGAAGACATGTTTCGTAGGCTGCCCTTCCTCCATTCTCTCTATGTGTCCCACCCACTTTAGCCTGTACATTTTGATTATCCTGACATCTAGCTCTTTGTAAAGATGGTATAGTTCATAATTATAGCGCCTGCGCCATATTCCATTTCCTTGTACTCCTCTAAGCCTACGACATTTAGTTAATCATAATTCATATCTTCTGAGCAGCAGTCACTTCAATTTTTTAAGTTTCCTTTACTTCAGTTACAAAAATTAGTTTTCTGTAGTCAGCAATGGATGAAAGACAAGAAAAGTATGCTAACGTGAATAAGATAGGAAAGGCTACGAGTTCCAGAAACCCAACAGAAAAACTAATATCGAGGTACCAGAGTATAGGCCTATAACGATTTGCATCAAATACGTCTTTTAGATATTAGGGTAGAGAATTTTTAACTTATCTGAACAGTTTACGACGTAGGTTGTCAAACGTTTTAACGGTGTAACCTCTGTAAAAGGATGTTGATTCGGGGGAGGGGTGAAAAATAATTTCGCTTCGCTTATGAGAGGATTTATTTGTTGTTATTAATATGAACTAGACTCAGTAGTGGATAACAGTATTTTTTTTTAATTAGAATTAGAAAGAGAATTTTATGATTAACAGTAAAATAAGTAAAATTTTGGAAAGGTTAATATAAAGTTCTCAAACCTAGTTTCTGACATCATTTCTTTTATCACTTAACATTTTTTTATTATTTTTTTTATTAACTAAAATGTTATTTCCCGTACACAATTTAGTAATTTTTTATACACGAGAGTAACTCTGATTACATTTTAAATAGTTAAATTAGTTTTTTACAGTTTGTTATTGTCGCCGTCCAAGTTGCTGCTAACACCTCGAGACTAAACAACTCGCATGCTTTTTTCTTGAACTCTTCCCAGGAACTCTCCTCCCATCCTTCTGTAACTCGTATTAATTAACCATTTTTAAATTAGTTGTTGATTGATAGTTAGGAAGGTATGAAATGGTAGGTGTTTTGGGTCCGAGATTTCCACCGTACAAACCGAACTTGTTAACAAGTAGGTTCCCACGAGAAGTTCTTTAACTATTCTTGTTAATGGAAATTGCAGTAGGTCTACTTTTATTATTAAATTTGTTTCTACTAAAGTTGCTTTGGTAGACATTAATATAGTCTAGACATCAGTGTTAATAAAACGAAGCTAATGATTGTATCTAAGAACAAGTTCACAAACTGCACCCTTCATATAAACCAAAGGCCAGTTGAACGTGTAAGCCAATGTACATTTATCTTGGTACTATAGTCAATGAACAATGGAACCACTCTCAAGAAATAAAGAGCAGAATTGAAAAGGCAAGAGCACTGTACACTAGAATGAGCAGTTTATTGAAAAGTCACGATTTAACAATAAACACAAAGCTACGTACTCTCGGTCCTTTTCTACGGTGTTGAATCTTGGACTTCACAGCGAATAAGAAATTGGAATCTTTCGAAATATGGCTCTACCTTAGAATACTGAGCATTTCATGGACAGCGCATATAACTAATGTTGAAGTTCTTAGAAAGATGAAATAAAGGGAAGTTATTAACACAGTAAAGATAAGAAAGCTTCAGTATCTGGGACATCTCATGAGAAATGAACAGAGATTTTACTTATTGCAGTGCATACTACAAGGAAAAGTACTTGGAAAGAGAAGAGTTGGGGGACCGAGAATATCATGGCTGAGAAATTTAAGGACCTGGTTTGGCATGAATACAACTGACTTATTCCGTACAGCAGTGCAGAAAATTAAAATAGCCTGTATGATATCCAACATCCGAAACGGATAGAACTATCAGAAGAAGGAAGTTGCTTTCCTTAGTTTAGCAGATCACGTGTACTGTACTGGCGCATGTGTTTGGTTTTTAATTACCGACACTTGACATTTTCTTTGTTCTGGAATTTTCACACAGTCTTACAACCCCCTTTGTAACCACATGTCCTCCGGAACATGGTGATAGTATAACTACTTTGTGTACTACGCGTATGCGCTTTTTACACGTACATGTTTCGTGCGTACATGTAGGGCAGACTTGCCTAATTTCGCAGCATTTTGCATTTGGATGTACTGTGAAGTTAAGAATGGTAATATGCGACATTTTAAATAATGACTGGAGAGAGCAGCACTTGCTTTATAATCTGGGACCATTACCAACCACTGTTCGTCGACAGTTGAGTCTAGGCTTTTATAGCGAGAAGACGTCTGCACCTGTTTTCTGTGATTTTCTTCTAATTTTGCAAAGTAAGTTGTTTTTATTTGCTGTACTCTCCTAATTAATTCTTTAGTAAAAAACTATATATTCATTAAATTCACAAAAGACTACGCTTTCGAAAGATATCAATATATAATTTAAAAACAAATGTTTGAAGGTGTTTTTTTAATCTATCCCCGGTCATTGAACTATTAGTTACAGAGGCTCAAATTGGGTGGTCACAGTGAATCAGCTGTTCTAGTGTTACCGAGTATTCAAGCCACAACAGTGTTTTCCAAGCACGTTTCCATTCCACACAACCAACTTACTTCAGGCTGTAGACGTAGGAGTTTTCGGCCCAACGAAATCTCTGTGGAAGAAGGAAGTAAAGAAGTTACTGCAACACTGTGATTACAAACCTTCCAGAAAAGATTTTATGGACACGTTTTCTTCAATCCAGTTACAATGGCAAACATCTGCAGTGGTTTCAGGAAGACTGGAATATATCCTTTTAATAAAGACGCAATTTCAGATGAGGACCTGAAAATTTCAGAACCTCTTGTTTCTTCTACGTTTGCTCATGACAATACTAACGAAGATAAAGAGATGAAGAAAGTGAGCCCAAAGAAAACAGCACCGTCTACTGTAACACTGGGTCCTCTATTGAGCCGCTTCCAAAGCCAATTGAGAAATTGCAAAAACGCAGAAGTAATGCAGCAGTTGCACGACTTTTTGAAAACAGTAGGTCTACTGATAATCAACCTTCAACTTGAGGCGTCCAAGTTGTGAAAAAGCGGTCGTCAAAGATGCCGAAACCTAGAGATGAAATGTGTTCTTTTTGTGACGTGGCGTGCAAAGGGGACACAAAAGGAGGAAACTGGATTCAGTGCCTACAATGTCTTTGCTGGTTTCATTATAAATGCCAAAATTTAAAAAAATATGGACCAATTTTTTTGAGTGTATAATGTGTATTACTGAGAATGGCTCGGGCTAAAGACAAAATAAACAAAAATCTAAAACTTTCATCAACACTTTTCATTTGACTATGGATTAAAGTATAATTTTTAGTAATTTTTATAATCAAATTAATTATATTATTAAATAGTCTGTAACCTAGTTCGTTTTAGTTTTAATAATTTTCATTAATTCTGTAATTTTAATGTTAGCTTTGTAATTACATGTGTGTAATTATTTTAAAAATTGTAAAAAAAATTTTTTTTTATTATTTTATTAGAAGCATATAACTTTTTATTATTTGTATTATTTATAATACGTTTTAAACAATATTATGTTACAAAATATACGTATTATTAAATATAGAAATTATAGTGCGAAATAAGGAACACCTATTGGGAAATAATGAACACTGTTTTAAATTTTTTTATAATTACCTCTATGGTGTTTTGTGTTTTTCTTATAATATATGTTTTGCTTTTGTAGCAGTAAATATTTTGTTAAGAAAACCTGTTTTTATTAACTCATATATACACAGTTTTCTCATATATTGTGAAATTACTGCGAAATTAGACACGTTTGCCCGTTTACGAATACTTTAACGTTATCCGTGGTGATGATGAAAACAATTCAAACTAAAACAATTTATTAAATATATTGAATGTCTCCTTCAGAATGTAATTATGATAAGGATTAATATAATTGAACCGGTGACTGAGAAAAGGAATTGACTACGTGAAATCCTAATTTCCAGGAAACGGAAAAAACATTCTACACATTTCCCTATTCGTTTACTCTAAGCGTTGTTAATAGAAAAAATGTTCACCATTGTTTAGAATATAAAGCAAACTTCATACCCTTTTGTATGTTGGGTATGATTTTTTCAATTTTTAAAAATTATTTCCACTCATAGATAACAGCTTTTATTTCATTTTCCCTATATACTTTACTTTAAAAATGATCTAAAAGGTAAAATAAATTTATAAGCACTTTTCAGATAAATTTTTATAAAAATATTTCGTCATTCTAGTTAGGTTACAATGTTTACATTGGTGTTCCTCACAAACAATGTAAAAAATACTTTTCGTGTGTCCGTAATTTCACCTCACAGGCCGGTATTGTTATCTAGGTTTATTCTCCCCCCCCCCCCCCAATGATGGGTGGGAGGCAAAACTGTGAGGGTCAACATTCTCAAAAAAAAATTAAAAAAAATCGCGGAAGTCTACGTAAGAGGATTTTAATCAAAATCTAGAATATAGTGTAAACTTTTTGAAACAAAAAGTTTTAGATGTCAGGGCTTAATAGGCTAACTGGATACAAATTTTGGAAAAATATTCAGAATCCAAGCGGGGTATCGGACTAAAGAGAATGTCAACCCAAATTCTAATGTAGCATTTACTCTAAAATTTTGTAACTTTAAGGGCGGCACCACGGCCCAAAAATGAAATACAAAATTTTATGAAATTAAAATCTATGGGGTGTATATGCAGAGCATTATTCAAAATAGAAACAACAATGTATTCAATAGGCTACTGAATATATTCAATCATTGGTACTGTCCCAATAACCGTACCCGCACTCATTTGCGATATTTCGATTATGCGTTTATTTGCATGGATATGTAGTGAATATCGCATATAATTTTAGTTGGTTAGTAGAAATTGTGAAAATTAATTTTTGCATGTTATAAAATAGTTTGTTGACAATATTGCAATCGTGTTTTATTGTCATATTTTTTACGAAAAATGTTCCTAGCAATAATATAACTCCTATGTGTGGCTGTGACGCCAAAAGTTGGCGTTGTTAGGTTAACATGCAAACTAAAATTACACATGGAAATCAATATGCCTATAAAATAATACTCGCTTTTAGTGAAATCCACGTAAAAATAAAAACAACTTGAAATAAGGGAGTTGGGCCACTCCTTTCCTATTACTATAGGCCTACATGTCTTCGTTTTTATGCAGAATTCGTCTTCCACTAATACTCGGTTTTTGTGCAGATCACTGAAAAAGCAACCGACTCTAAGGAAGGCGTATTGTATTTTTTTTCGGACACAATTTGCTTCTAGTGAAATTTCTGAGATTTTACTGAATAATATAAAAGAATATTGACTCTAACAAGTAACAAATATTGTTTTCATTTGTTAATACTTTTTTTGGTTTAATATTATTATTCAGAAATAATTGTTTTTTCCTGTTGTTGTGTTTTTTAAAAATACGTAATGTTCTTTGTTCTTAATGTTTCTTTCTTTCAAGCATTGTGTGGTCACATAGAATACCATATTTTCCTAACCATGACTTTTATTTCTATAAACACTAAGCTAAAAACCAAAAACCAAATAAAAAATCTTGTTTTTATTTGTTAATACTTGTTTTTGGTTTAATATTACTATTCAGAAATAATTATATGTTTCACATTTTTCGGTTGTTGTGTTTGTTAATAATACCCAATGTTCTTTGTTCTTAATGTTTCTTTCAAACATTGTGTGGTCACATAGAATACCATATTGTTACGACGGTCTACTCGATCGTCGTAGGTACAGCGGAAAACAAAATAAGTACAAGACACCAACTAAGTCACTAATCACACCTTTAATTTTTACAGTTAAACAGTTCGTAATTAACAACACAGTGTCTACAACAAATCAAATGAAAATTTTTAACACGCAATAAAATGTCCACTAATATTAAAACTCAATTGTATTACAATTATACCGTCCGATTATAAAACGCAACACTTCACTAATAACTACTATACGAGCACAAGGTGTGCTACCGAGACGCCTGAAGAGCGGGTGGGGGGGGGTCTACAGAATGATAACGCGTGCTTGTGTTGGTGCGGTATTACTGGTTCTGTAAACATTGTTCAGTAAGCTATATGCAATTAGAAATACCGTGCGAGAGACAGTGTTCAACGTATTTTAAATGTGTAGTAGTACCGTGATACGTGCTGTGGAATGGCAAACGTCACCGCATTCCTTGTTGGGTTGCGAAGCTTAACACATGATAGTACTTGAACGTACACAGTAATAACTCAAACCGCTCTGTAAATATACGCACTAATACTCTCGAAGTGCACAGTCAAAAATTCGCCTAATATTAAACTGAACGTTGTTGAGTACCGGTATTTATAGCTAGTCGAATATCTAGACGATTCCTAATTGCGTCGTAGTGTGCGTATGAACTACGTAAATAACTGCGGCCTTGACACAGTCCGCATGGCTGGCGGCATCGAGAACTTTCTCGTAGATGCGTCTACAAGCACGTACGCCACACGCTTACATTCTGGATCTCTCTGGAACGTTCGCTAAACACGTAGATTGTTCTGTGACATCATAACACTGCCTCCTCCTTAAGCCTGTTCGTCCCGAACTGGCAAACCGTCTCTAAAGTTGTACTTAGCCAGGCGATCTAGGTGGACGACCTTGAACTTTCGCTGTCCTTCCTGTTGAATCCGATAAACAACATCGTTAATTCTTTTTTTTTCACAGTGTAGGGTCCTTTCCAGTTAGACTGAAGCTTATGTGAGCGACCACGACGGCGCTTTGGATTGAACAACCAGACCTGATCTCCTTCTTGGAAACCCACACTATTGCTGCGAATGTCATACCGAGTTTTCATTTTATCACTGGCAATCTTCAGCCGTCCAAGCGATTCATTTCTCGCAGTTGGTTTTTTAATTTCGAGGAATAGTTCTGTGGCTCTTGGGACTGAGTCTCAGATGATCCAAAAATCAAGACCCCAGGAAGACGAATCTCCCCCAAAAACACCAATTTTGCTGGAGTCATGCCGGTTGTGTCGTGTACTGAAGACCTATACGCCATAAGGAATAGTGGTATACGTTGGTCACAGTCTGTTTGGTTCTCGTCAGCAACTTTCGAAAGATGCTGCTCAAGTGTCCTGTTGAATCTCTCAACCATCCCGTCCGACTGAGAATGCAGAGGCGTTGTCCTGGTCTTTCGAATTCCGAGTAGACGGCATAATTCTTTAAACACTTCTGATTCGAAATTTCTCCCTTGATCCGTATGGATTTCCATAGGGGCTCCATAACGGCAACAGAAGTTGTGAACTAACTGCTTTGCCACAGTGGTAACCTCCTGATTTGGAATTGCGTAGGCTTCCACCCACTTAGTAAAGTAGTCACCTACAACCATGATATACCGGTTTCCATCGTCAGTAACTGGGAATGGTCCAGCAATGTCTATGGCAATTCTCTCGAAAGGTAGTCCAACGTTATACTGTCTCATTTTTCCCCTGCTTCTGGTTTGTGGGCCCTTGCTTGCAGCACATATTTCACACGTCCGAATCCATTCCTCTACATTGTGGCGAAGATGGACCCAATAGAATCGCTTCCGTATTTTGTCAAGGGTTTGTTAACGCCAAGATGGCCTCCAGATGTTCCATCATGCATCTCCTTCAAAACAGACTGCACTTTACTTCGGGGAACTATCAACTGCATGACCACGTCTCGTCCATCTGCACTGTCCCAAGCCCTCTTCAGCAACCCGTTTTCTAAGGTGAGAGATTCCCATTGTGCCCAGTAGCCCTTCAGCACTTCGGTACCATGGCAGATATCTTGTCAATCCGGGCGGCGACCTTCCTCTTTTGCTGTCAAGATCGGTCCAATGTCTTCATCAGTCATCTGTTCTTGCGACAGTCTTGTGTTGTCCAGCCGTCAGCCAGGAAATCTACAGTGATGGCTTGAACATGTTCGCTTGAGTTTTGTTCTTCCTTTCTGTGGCAATGTCGGCAGTCTTCCGTGCACGGTCTTTGTGATAGGCCATCTGCATTACCATGGAGGCGCCCCCGCCGATGTTGTACCTTGAAGTTGTACTCTTGGAGACGTTCGAGCCACCTTGCCAACTGTCCTTCCGGATTTTTAAATCTCAAGAGACATACAAGCGCGGCATGGCCGGTACGTAGTGAAAACTCTCCCCCATAGAGGTATTTATGGAAGTGCTCCAAAGCTCTGACAATTGCCAACAACTCTCTCCTTGTAACACAATAATTTCTCTCTGGTTTAGAAAGCGGCTTGCTGTAATACGCTATTCTTCGTTCTTCACCGTTCTGGACTTGAGACAAACTGCTCCTAGACCAGTATTGCTTGCGTCCGTGTCTACGATGTACTTCCCTTCGGAAGCTGGAAAAGCGAGAATTGGCTGGGAACATAATGCAATCTTCAAAGTCCTAAATGCTTGGTCACACTCTCTCGACCACTGGAAGTTTCGTTTATTTTCCGTTAGCTCATGTAGTGGTTTAGCAATAGTAGCGAAGCCTTTCACAAAACGTCGGTAATATGAGCATAACCCCAGGAAACTCCGAACTTCGTGTTTACTCTTCGGAACTGGCCAGTCTCTTACGGTGTCTACTTTATTAGGATCCATGCTAACACCCGATGCCGAAACCAGATGGCCCAGATACTGTACTTCCTTCTGGAATAGAGAACACTTTTTCGGGCTCAGCTTCAGTTGTGCACCGTGAATTCTAGTCAGAACTTCCTTAAAGTTTTCCAAATGATCTTCGAAAGTCTTCCCGATCACTATGTCATCGTCTAAGTAAACAAGGCAAGTTTTCCACGTCAGGCCTCGGAGTATCAGGTCCATCAATCTCTCAAATGTTGTCGGTGCATTACAGAGTCCAAATGGCATGACGTTAAATTGGAATAAACCACTTGGGGTCGAAAAAGCGGTCTTTTCCTTGTCTTCTTGATGAAGACCCACTGCCAATATCCACTATTCAGGTCCAATGTGGAAAACCACTGTACTCCGTACAGCGTGTCGAGTGTATCGTCAACGCGAGGTAATGGGTAGCAGTCTTTCTTTGTAACGTCATTTAACCTCCGGTAGTCTACGCAGAAACGCAATCCACCATCCTTCTTCGCTACCAGCACTACAGGAGAAGGCCAAGCACTTGACGAAGGTTCGATTACTCCCTCTGTCAACATGTCCTGTACTAACCGAGACATTTCCTCTTGTTTAGATAATGGATGGCGTATCGGTGTTGTGTCCCCGGTATTGATGCGATGTTGCACAAGAAAGGTTATTCCCAGTGACTGTCCCCGAACTGCAAAACGATCTTTGAATTCGTGTAAAAACTGTCTGAGTTCTTTTACCTCACCACTTGAGAGGTCGTTAGAAGGTCTGTTCAATAATTCTTGCAGTTCCTCTGGTAATTTGGAAGTATCCGAAGAACTGGATCTTCGTTGCGTTATTCCGGCTACCCAGGCCACAGGAGTCAATTTGCCTAGGAGCGTATTGCTTTGTAAAGTGATAGCTTGATCCAAAATATTCGCCACTGTAATAGGTACATTTCCGGTTACGTCAGGTTTTACTAAACTTCTGGCAATTAGTATGCCCGGTGTGATGACTACCTGGGGTTCGAATATAGAGCACTGGTTGCCCCTAGTATCTACCTCGGTTCTAACCATGATGATCTTTTCGGAGTTTGGCGGAACAATTACGGCCACTTGGCTTATGACGTCCATCGATTTTTCTGCTGTCGTCATTGTTGATAGCATTACCTCTTCACCTCCGATTCTCAAGACATTGTTTTTGAAGTCGACTATAAATCCGTATGCGTTCATAACGTCCACACCAAGAATTGCTTCATCCACAATGTCTGCAACAAGTAGGGCCTACTTGATGATTAAACTCAAGTCGACCGAGGCGTAGGTGTATCTCCACTTTTCCATACACTTTTACAGGCCGTGCAGTAGCTGTTCGCAAGCTGCAAGAGCACCAGATTGGCTTGAGATCTTTCACCACGTCGGGGCGCACAATAGAAACTGTTGCGCCTGTGTCAACTGTAATCGAGGTTGGCCTTTCTTGAACAAATCCGGTAACTACCAAGCTCCCGCTGTTTTTCTGAAGTGTAGAAATTGCGTATTGTCTAGGGGCTTCGTTCCTCCAGTTAGTCAGCACACGCTCCGTTGTACCGACTATTGCTCGTTTCCCTGCTGCTGATTCTAACCCGACAATCTCGTTGTAGATGTCCAGGTTTCCCACATCTATAACACTTCGGTCTTCCATCCTTTCTTATTTTATTCTGTGGCGCCGACCGTCGAGTCTCTGTCCCTTGTTCTTCTTCCTCATCGTCTGTGCCGTCGCGATCTTTTAGCGCGCGCACTTTATGACTTGTCCAACCAGACGCTGATTTAGCGGCCTCAAATTGCAAAGAGTGTACCAGTGGGTCCGTACTGTTCTGGTGTCTTGCCATTCGTAACACTTGCTGTAGATCGTTATCTCGGACACCGGCAGTAAACGTCTGCATCGCAAAACTCGTTCGAAAATCTTCTGGCGCTTCAGGATAGGCCAGTCTAATTAGTCTGTCGATACTTGCTTCAAACTCTTGAAGACTCTCCCCGGAATGCTGTCGCCTTGCTCTCAATTGGGTGCAGTACACATCTCGCAAATGTTTATCACCATACCGTAACTCTAGAGCTTTTATCAACTCGTCATAGATGTTCTGGCTGTCAGGTGGCACTTTCTGTAGTAATTCTGCCCCGGTTCCTTTTAATGCAAGAACAAGTGAGATTGCCTTGTCTTTCTCTGTCCAATTATTTGCGCATGCAGCAGCTTCAAATTGGCGGAGGTACGTTGCCCAGTGACTGCTTCCGTCAAAGGTTGGAGCTCTGACATGAACTGTCCCTACTGCAGGCAAAGTGACTTTCTCTATTAACTTATTTTCTGTGTCTTTTTCTGTCTTTATCACTGGTACAGTCTGTTCAGAAATTTGTTTTGGTTGAATCTTCATGCACTGTTCAACTTCACTCTTCATTTGTTCTCTTATGTTTGCCATTGAGTTTTCTACTGCAGATATTTATGTTGACATAGCTTCTTCCACAATCAAGACAGATTTTTCTACTTCAGATATTTTTAATGTCATTGATTCTTGTACCTCCGATATTTTAGTAACTTGTTTATTAAGCTCACCTCGTAGGAGACCCAATTCTGCGGTACTATGTTTTTGCATCTGTTTCTGCTCCTGTATTAATGCTTTGATGTCTTCTGTTTCACGCTTCCGTTCCTCTGCCTCCTGTCGTTGTCGTTCCTCTGTCTCTAGCAGGAGAGTTTTCTGTCTCGCTTCCGCTTTCTCGTCTTGTTGATTTTCTACTTCTTCCGCCTCCTGTCTGCGTTTTTCATCCTGTCGTTTCTCCGTCTGTAACAGCAGAGACTGTAAATTTTCCATCATCTGACTGGGATCCATTGTTTACCGATTAATTATGAATTACACTTGTCTTGTACAAAGTGTCCACTGTTTCCACTGTTAACCGTTTTATTCCAATTCTGACACTACTGTTACGACGGTCTACTCGATCGTCGTAGGTACAGTGGAAAACAAAATAAGTACAAGACACCAATTAAGTCACTAATCACAGTTTTAATTTTTCCAGTTAAACAGTTCGTAATTAACAACACAGTGTCTACAACAAATCAAATGAAAATTGTTCACACGCAATAAAATGTCCACTAATATTAAAACTCAATTGTATTACAATTATACCGTCCGATTATAAAACGCAACACTTCACTAATAACTACTTGAACGCACACAGTAATAACTCGAACCGCTCTGTGAATATATCGCATTAATACTCTCGAACCGCACAGTCAAAAATTCGCCTAATACTAAACTGAACGTCGTTGAGTACCGGTATTTATAGCTAGTCGAATATCTAGACGATTCCTAATTGCGTCGTAGTGTGCGTATGAACTACGTAATTAACTGCGGCCTTGACACAGTCCGCATGGCTGGCGGCATCGAGAACTTTCTCGTAGATGCGTCTACAAGCACGTACGCCACACGCTTACATTCTGGATCTCTCTGGAACGTTCGCTAAACACGTAGATTGTTCTGTGACGTCGTAACAATATTTTCCCAACCATGACTTTTATTTCTATAAACACTAAGCTAAAAACCAAAAACCAAATAAAAAATCTTTTTTTTATTTGTCAATACTTGTTTTTGGTTCAATATTACTACTCAGAAATAATTATATGTTTCACATATTTCTGTTGTTGTGTTTGTTAAAAATACGTAATGTTCTTTGTTCTTAATGTTTCTCTCTTTCAAGCATTGTGTGATCACATAGAATACCATATTTTCTTAACCATGACTTCTATTTCTTTAAACACTAAGCTAAAAACCAAAAACCATTATTATCAAACCTCGCAAATGAAAACAACAGGTATTTTCGTTTTACATTAAGAAACAGAACAATTTACAATTAGTACACTTCTACAATTAGTACTTTGCAATTAGTTCACATAGTAGCATATCGGTACAATCGTATATTTCAAAACAAGACAGTTCCCGATAATTTAGCAAAATGTAAAACCTTTTATTTAAAAAATAATTAAAGAAATTTCGACGATACCCAAACATTGAAGCATGATAATGTTTTTAGGCTTTTGAAACGTATAATGTGCATATAACAAATATTTACAACATAACAAATATATTTACTACATAACAAACATTATCATGTTAAAACGACAGAGACCGAAGATTTCTAGACTGTGGGGAATCGAAAGTGTGGAAGAGTTACAATCGAACAATGATGACGTCATACAGCGTGACAGTAAATCCAATGTTACAGAAAGTTTCAAACGATGTCCAGCTAAAAGACATTATCATGTCAAAACACTATACACATTATTATTACTTATTTTTCTTCGTAAAAAATACTAGATAGACCTATAGGGTTAATAATATAGTTTATATTATTAAATTATATGTCATTTAGAAATTGTGGTTATAAATTTCACCAAAAATAAGATTTG
Source organism: Magicicada septendecula (assembly GCA_034769895.1). Lineage (NCBI taxonomy): Eukaryota > Metazoa > Arthropoda > Insecta > Hemiptera > Cicadidae > Magicicada > Magicicada septendecula. The sequence goes on from CM068369.1 coordinate 570,792,485, forward strand.
CAGTAGTTTGGCATTGTTAGTGTTTATTGTGTGATGGCTTTACAATTGTGATTTCACTTAAAAACAAAACAAAACAAAAAACCGGAGTAATTAGGATTTCCGTAACTTATCTGATAAGTGAAATATCGGTATGGAGAACCATACATGACTTCCATGTTCTAAGATTTATATTTAAAATCATTTTCGAAATGAAATATTTCGATAGAAACTATTTCTTTCTACTTTCTTTCTTCAGCCTTAACCACAGCATTGTGGCCACTAACGTATACCACCTCACGTTATCGCACTCGATTTTCACTGATGATGGCAGTCTATGGCACTGCCGACACATCTGGTTTTGCAGAAAACTTTGGACCACAGCCAAACAGCCCGGGAAGGAATTTTAACAACAAACTACTTTTTTGTTGCCGATAACGTAGTACACATATAAAAAATTACAGTGGATTATTATGACCTTCTTTTCAGGATACTTTATTTATCAAATTTAAGTACTTTACTCTTGTTAAAACATAAAACGTTGCAGGTAAACTACCCCTTCCCGTTAACCGATCTTCACCAAAAACAATAGGCCTCGAGTCCTATGCGACTCAGGCACATGTGCAAAAGTTTATTTGATTCTGTTTTAAATTTGCGGCAGTTATCGTTCGTCATAGAAAAAATTTCTACACATAGATACTTTTCAGAAAATGACTTTTCTTCATGTTTTGAGTGTAGAACAATCAGAATCAGCCCTTATCTCAAACACGATTTTTTCCGGTATCACCATACTTCCATTTCCTTACGGAACATGCAAGTAAAAAGTCATCTAACATTGAAATACATCTAATAATAAATGTATTTTGTTCAAAATTATGAACAATTTCTGCTGCTGAGTGAGCTTAGTAGTTTCAGATTTACTGTATGATACTTTTGGTATGTAATTAAATTTTAATTTAATTTAGTTGATCACCTATTAATTGTTTACTGTTGCAACGTTTCACAAATAATGCTGATACGTAATGTGATAGATACGCTTGTTTCTAAGTACAAAATCAATTAAACTAGATAGTAATATTAGAATAGAGTGTGAATGTAACCTCGGTTTTTCGGTTATATGTATTCTCGTAATCTTCCCAGACGTTAGAGCTAAAAATTCAGTTTCACACAAGTATGGCTTTTTCACCTAAATTTGAGCATTCTGCTCCAACACTATGGCTTGGAGCGCTATTTCAAAACTGCTTTTCTTTATCAGTAATATTTCATAATATATTTTTCGTGACGCATTTTCAAATGACTATGCGTAAGCGATTCCAGGTGTTTCGTAAAAACTCTTTTCAAAATTTTCTTCTACCGTCGATAAGTAATACCGTCCGAAAAATTTCTCGTGACTCCTGTTGAGTTTGCTATCGATTGAGACCCTGACGTCTCAAAATTTTGAAATTTCAAAAACTTTTTACTGAAATTTCACAATTTTTTTCAGTTGAGTCAAGATTGCGCCTGCCTACAGTTTGAGGACAACCGCTCGTCTATGGTGCGAGACGAAATACACAATACCTACTGAAACATACGCTTTTCGTATGTAACATACATTGTGTAGCCTATACTTTATGTAATCGCGGTAAAGTACAGTAATTTGGCAGAAATTTACAACAAAATTAGTTTTCAACACATCTGTTCAAAAAACGTCTATGTCTACATATCACGTTACTTTCCTACATTCTGTATCTCTAAGTTAAACAGACATTTTTATTTTTCAGTACTAAAATGGGGGAGGCCAGGGACTTCCACTAGCCCCCTCTCTGAGGCAAGGTTATATGGCAATAGGGTTAGGTCATCTGGAAATAATCTGAACAAGTGCTTGAAATAACAAATTTATTAACAAATGCAATATAGTAATACTACAAAACATCTTTAAAAATCGGTATGGAGAACCATACATGACTTCCATGTTCTAAGATTTATATTTAAAATCATTTACTTGAATTCATGTTCGATAATTTCTAAAAAATCTCCCCTGCCCTCAAACTTTTTTCACTATTTATAGATGTTTTTTTTATTATGGGGGAGTCGTTTAATATAATGTTATTTTTGAGTCTCTTTATCTATAAAAATTAGGTACTTTATTCTTATAATGAAACAGAACTACGCAGATAATCATCCCTCCTCCTCAACCGATCCTCACTATTAATGATATTTACACTTTCATAGAGTAATAGTTTTATCTTATGTAATTTCTAAGGTGTCTTATCCTTAAAAATTAAATACTCGTAATTTACTTGATATCAGCAAAATGATGTTCAAAAAATCACCTCTCCCCCTTCAACTACTGTTTCCATTTACAGGTATCTCATTTACCATTTTATAGTGGATTAATATGACTTTATTTTAGCGGCACTTATTTATAAAAATTAAGTACTTTACTCTTGTTAAAACACAAAACAATGCAGGTAAACTACCCCTCCCCACTAACCGAACAATCCCATTTTTAATATTTACATTTTTATTGAGTAATAGTTTCATTATGTGTAATTACTAAGGTATCTTATCCTTCAAAATGAAATAGTTTACTCGACATCAGAAAGGTAATTTTTAAAAACTACCCCCTCCCCTTTAACTATCATTTTCATTTATAGAAAATTACCCCCTCATCCTTCAACTACCCTTTTCATTTATAGATACTTTATCTAACTTTCTACAGTGGATTATTACGACATTTTTTCAAGATACTCTATTTATCAAAATTGAGTACTTTATTCTTGTTAAAACATAAAACGTCCCAGGTAAACTATCCCTCCCCATTAACCGATCTTTACCAAAATCTATAGGCCTTGAGCCTTCTACAACTTGGGCACATATGCAAAAAATTATTTAATTCTGTTTGAATTTGGGGCAGTTACCGTTCACCGTAGACAAAATTCTACATATAAACACATAGACGCACAGACACTTTTAGGAAAATGACTTTCTTCATGTTTTGAGAGTAGTACAATCAGAATCAGCCCTTATCTCGAACTCGATTTTTTTTCGCGATAACCATATTTCTATTTCCTTACGGAACATTTAATTAGAATACAAAATATTTCTGCCATTATCTCTTTTTATTAAAACTTTATAATTAAAAAAATTGATCATACATTAAATGGCAAGTTAAATAAAAAATAAGTAAGTTATTTTGAGGCTACTATGAAATGCTACAAAAAGAAATACAATTCATGAAACAAATAGTACTAAGCAAGACAATTCTTAAAATTTACATTATTAAATTACATAATAATCCGTTAAATTATTAAAACATTATTGAACATTAAGGAGTTTCAAGAAAGCTATAACAAGATAAGGACGAAAGATTCGTAACTAGAAGCACCTTTTTATAAAAATGAATCATATCTTTTATACAAGTAGTTTCTGAATAAAATGAAATACAAGTAGTTTCTGAATCTGAATCTGAATTCTGAATGAAAAAGGTGAGGTTGTTTGGCAATACCTTGGATTTAAAAAAAATAAATAAATAAAATGGTACATTATACAAGAATATGACCAACAATTATAGAAAATTATAGAATAATTACTTTAGATAGTCTAATAATCGACTCTGAAACTCAAGATTGTAATGGCTTCAAAACATGGCACTGAAATTTTTTTTTTCAGATAGCTAAGGAATGAACAACTTTTTATACAAAAATATTTCGAAAAGATTCATTTCACTTATTAGTTTGTTTCATTAGCTTTACATAATTTACAAACTCACAATACAACATACACTTCTACACAATTAATTTTGACAAAACTGGTTCACATAACATATGAAAACAATCACTGCCTAATGAAAAGTTTTTGTTTCTCGTCAGTTGCAGGCAGTCGGCAGTTGTTGCAATGCAAGCCAACATATATGCTGCTATCTTCTGGTAAAAATTGAACCAACTGGAAAGTCATGTCATTTGATAACAACAAAAATTCGAAATACTGCCAATAACCTTACCTTACTGTTATAATAAAGTAAAAGTATTATAATAAGCATAGGCCTATAAGCGAAGAAGTAGCGGATTTGGAGATTCTGCGGCCCTAAGCAGTTTATTTACGGGGCCCTCCTTTTTAAACTGGAAAATTTAATATCCCATTTTAACACGTTTTCAAGAGATCTGTACAACTTGACTCCTTGATCTTATGTTTCAGTAAAAAGAAATTTGACAATGATTTGTTTAAAAACACACTTTATATTAGAATACTTTTGTGAAACTTTATGCATGAACATTTGAAATAAATTAAGGACAAAATAACTTAATAAAATATATACGCCCAGTGATTTCCAATATTAAATAATTTCATTTCCTACCCAAGAAAAAAAAATCCCAAACGGCACTTAATCCGTCCAGTCGAAAATCCACCGCTGAAGCGAAGGAAACATTACAAAACGGAGAAGAGAAAATAAAAACGTAAGGGACAAAAGTAAAAAAAAATGGAAGAAGGTACGAATTAAAAGATGGAGGTATTAATCGAAAGGATAGTTTTCAAAGCGGGTAAGCGGGTACTTTGTGAAAGTCCAAAGCCGCTTGAGGGAACGTTCAACGGTTTAAAATATATTTGTGATCAAGTCGGCACAGAGTGACATGTGTGTAGCAGCAGTAGGCCTATATAGTAGTTGTTGTAATCAACAGACGGGCATTGAACGAGAGACGCACAGAAAACGGAGAGAAAACCTATTTTTGCGGTTGATCTATTTTGAAAATAGAATTTTATCGGTTGGAGCAATAATGGACGGCGCACAAGGGTGTCAGCGAAACAGATGTTTAGTTGGTTGCAAAACAAGTTAATCCTCAGCGCTAGAGAGGACCACCTCGGGAGACGTATACCTACCTGGCAGAGCCGGTAAGCGATATCCATTGTGATTCAACCGTGCGCGAGGAATTGCATTTAGTCCCGCAGTAAACACTACTTGTGCGACCAGCACGCCTCTCCCCATTGACGAACATTTTGGCATAAAATCGAACATGAAATTCTTGTAAAATAATAAAATTTTAATTATTTTGATTGTGATAGAATAATAAAGAAGATCGAAATATTAAACAAAAGTTAAAAACATTTTATTATACCTGTAAAGCAATTAAACTAATATTAAAGAATAAAACGCTGAACAGGGCACGACTGAAAATTTTTAGTCATCGACTTTAAGCTTTCGTGAATAGCGGGTTCAAGAAAAGAAAGTCCCTATTTCAAGAATACAAGTCTTAATGTTCAAAGAACTTATTAATACACGCGAAGGATATACAAAGATGGATAATATTTTATGATTTTATGGGTAATACGAAGAAAAAGTTTGAAAAATGTTCAGTTCTAGTTATGATAAAACAATAATTAGGAAAGCCCCATATGGAACCAATGACGAACGAACGTATTCCCAAAAAAATTCATAGCTAAAAACCAGCCGATAAGAGACACCATAACAAACAATAGTATAGAAATGCGGTTCGATACTGTCTGAAGTTGGAACAGACGGAAGTACGATCTATGAACCGAAAAAAAGAGTAGGCTAAGTAAAAGCCAGATGTACGCGTATTTTTTTTTTTTATGCGACAAAAATGATTTGTAAGGTTGTGAGAATCACAGCCAGTAATTTGTTTAAGGATAGTATGCATAAAAATTTAAGCTAGCCGAGCAAATATTATCCTCAACAATTAATGCTCAATGAATCTTGCAGTGGACTACGTGTCGAAAGGAGTGTCCTCACGAGAGGAAATAAACTTCAAGTGTATAAAAGAACTGTATGATATTGGTTACATACGTTACAGAGGAGACGTCACAGTTTGCAGTCAACGCTTCTTATAAATAAATACAATACCATAATTGGTATTACGGTATTATAAATAAATACGCTTCTTATAATAACTTGGGAGTTAGATTTTAAAAACCAGATCAAACGTAAAGTCTCAAACCGTTAATCTGGACTCCACAGTCGATAGATTAATTGACTGACAAGAACATCGCGCAAAGAACTTCTTCATGATAGCGAACGTATTACGGTTTTTCAAATTCGTTCATCACCAAAACGAATGATGTGAAACTAATCGGGAAGGCACTTGCCCGAAGAACACAGAAACTTTATTATAGAAGAATGACTAATGAATTTTTTTTTATTTTAATGAAGTGAAGAGATTCATAACATATTTTTCACCTTGTCCTGAGGTTTGAACTGGGTTTTACTGGGAACCGGTTGAACTGGGCCGAAGTGTGGGAAACAAGAGAGCATATGAAGAAAGAATTACAAGTCATCCAATACTGGATACTGGAGAAGGTGCTGTAGGCACACGTTGCAAGATAGGATTACAAATGAAGAAATAAGAGAAAGAATGACTAGGCCTACACGTACCAATATAATGGCACAATTGATGGAAAAAGGTTAAGATGTTTCGGGTATGTGCAATGAATGGCCAAAGAAATTACTACAATGGACCTCTCCTGAAAAAATAAAAAGAAAGACGCCGCGGGAGCCTTGGATCTAAGGCATAAGGAATGCAATGGCACAGAGAAATCTGAAGGGTGATGACTGGAAAGATCGTAAAGTTTGGAAGCTAGCCGAAAGGGCCCTGTTTTGGGGTGCCGGTGATTAAATTTTATAAGACAATTGCAATACCCACATTGACATATGCGAGTGAGGCATGGGTCATGACAAAAAGAATGCGGCAAGATTCAGAGTGCTGAATGCAGTTTCTTGGAAATACTTTAAATTATACATGCAAGATAGAATAAGGAATGAAGACGTCAGAGCAGAACTCGAAGTAAACGACATAAATGAAATTATTTCAATTTACAGAAGACAATACTGGGATCGTCTGCAAATGATGACAGAGGATCGATTGCCGAAAGCGGCACTGAACTATAAAGCCATTTGTAGAAGAGACGTGGGTCGTCCGAGGATGAGATGGGTGCCGGAACTGTTTTATATAATCTAATCCTTAAAGAGGAGGAGAAGAAGAATAAGAAGACTTTAATCGTAAAAGTAATCTTTGTGTAGTAAATTTTGAGTTTACCTTTAATACCTTAAATTCAGATATTATTGAAACCCTCTTAATGTTACCAGCACACATTAAATTATAGATAAGAAAAATGTGTTTTAAATTTAATGATGAGATGGATGCCAGAACAGGTTTATATATCTTTGAAGAGAAGAAGAAGTAATAGTTTGTATTTTGCTCCCTCGTTAAATTGTCTGCCAACGCTATTTGTTTATTCTATGTTTGAGGCTTCGATTCAATCGTTAATTCTGTTCTTATGTGACGTTACGACTACAGTTGCATAATTGCTGCAGTCTACCAGGGGTAATAGCGCCAATGTATTGGCCATTTCCCCGCATCAAATGTTCTGCGTGCATTATTTCAGCGTCTCCGGGTTCTCCATACTTACAACAATAGGGTAACATCCGGTTGTATTGAAACATCCCCCCTTCCAAGGTGGAGGCCTACGAGTTTTTGACCCCCGGAGGCTTTGAATCAGGGGCGTATACCGCCATTTCCGGTTGCTCCGATTTCTGACATCTCCATCTGACACCCGCCGCCTCATCAGGGCCTCAGGGGCGAACCGGGATTTCGGTTGGATTAGGGCCGAATGAAGCTGGGTAGGTGTCTTGCGAAGTGAACCGGGGTTCCGACGTGCCTGGCAAGTAGCCGCACTAAGAAACCACGTTTGTTCCAGTGGTCCTAGCCAAGATCATGTGCGGTGAACCCTAGTAGCAGGCGAAGCCTTCACGTGGCGTCTCCTGTTCTTGTGGGGGAGGGCCGTTCCGAGTCTGTCGTCGCGTGACTGACTGAACGCAGTCAGGTAGACCTGAGGCTTGCCCTAGGATGGGGTTATACCCCTGACTACCGATGGCTCATTCTCCTTCCGATACCCCCACCCCGTCGCACCCTGCTTTTCGGGGCGCGCGGTTACCCGATGTCAGCGGTACCAGGGCTGATAATCGAAACAGAGCGTGTGTCCAGCGCCGGGGAGCGCGACCCGAGGTTCGGGTCTGTACAACCTGCGCTGCCAGAGCCTGTACCTGAGTCGATTTTGGTGGCTGGCCCCCGTTGTCCTCGTTATCTGGGTACCGAAACAAACCCTCCACGAGGCTGGGCAACGTTCGTGTTTTTACATGGGCAAAGTCCGTTAGTCTCCTTTTGAGGAGAGGGTTCCATACCATCTCGTTGATGTATTCAGTGGATGGAGGGCGGTAATTTTCTTTATCTTCCCTGAGAGATTTATATGTTTTGCAGCCGGGCGGGCGGCGCCTTCCATTACAGATGTAGTCAAATATTTTAATTGCCATGGACTTATTTACGTTATGGATAAGGCATTTTATTTTTTAAGCATTTAATGTCAGACGTGTACAATCGTGTGGTCGACTTTGCGACCAGACTGTACTCCCCCCTCCACCGGTATTTACGAATAAAAGCGATCACTAACCTTATTCGCATTTTGTTTACAATCGATTGACAAAGCACAAATCTCTTTGCTTCTCGCTCCCCCCCCCCCCCCGAGACAACTAACACGCCTGACCCCAACAAATTGTTCGCAGATTGTTTCCTCCACGTGTAAGGCTTCCTGTATTACACCTGCAGAGCGTAGACTATAGACTATACACAGCGTTCCCACAGCTAACGCGCACGGAAGCGACGAATACGCGCGCCAGCGTGCAAGCACTTTTTTTTAATGTTTACAAATACTTATTTATTTCAGTTTCGCAACAAACAAGCGGGTTGCGGTGCCACGGAGCTGACGTTTTAGAGAGCTAAATAAATATTGTGATTTCTGAATTAAATGAAAACACATAGTCAGAGCACAAACAACGAACGAGAGCAGACAAAATTAACTTCTCACCACCGCCGCCATTCATATATTTATAATTACTCGTATATACGTTTTATGAAAAAATCAATTTATACGGGCCCGTGTGTGTGCGTTATGCAAACAGGAAAATGTATTATTGTTGTTATAACTAGCGTTATTAATTTTATCTTTTAATGTAATTATTATTTATTTAACGCGACGTATGTCGCGCTTGTGGTTGAAATGTGGTTGATTTATTCTGTCACGTGTTTTATTTAGAATCTATTAACGCGGCTGTAGGCTATAGCTGCGTGCTCCCGTTTGTTGATGTATTTTATTTATTAAGTGTTTGCGTATTTTCATACTGCCGTTTATTCAATTAAGAACTTGGCACCAATTAAACAACATTTAAAATTAATTATTTTTAAATTTAAATTTTCGTAAAAACTAATATTCCGCTATGAAATAAATCATCATAATCATCACCATCTTCTTCTTTTTCTTCTTCTATGGCGTCACAGTTCGGAGTCGAACATTAGCTTCCATAATCATCCGCCTCCGTTTTTCCCTGTCTTTGGCGATCGATGGCCATAGTTTTATTTTAAGTAAAGGATCAGCATTCCTCGCTACTGCGTCAATCCAGCTACGCTTGGGTCTTCCAACAGGTCTTCTACCCTCGATGTGACTAAACAGTACCTTCTTAGGTATTCGGTTGCCTGCCATCCTAATTATGTGTCCTGCCTATTGGAATCTATGCAGGCGGATGGTGGTGCCCAGATCATTGTCTTTATATAGCTTGTATAGTTCCTCATTGTGACGCATTCTCCATATTCCATTGACTTGGATTGGTCAATATATTCTCCTCACAATTCTCCCTGCAAAGGTATTGACTATGTTAGCGGCTTGTTTGTTCGGAGTCAAAGTCTCGCTACCATATGTTATCACCGGTCTAATCATAACTTTATATAATGTGGCCTTGGACTGACGGTGGATATTCCTTGTCTTAAATATAGTTGTCAGCGAAACATATGCTTTATTTGCGGCCTGTACCCTTTTCCTTATTTCATTTATTTCTTCATTACCTTCTGCCATACAACATCCCAAATATTTAAACCGATTAACTATTTCCAGGTTTAGTGATCATCACCTGCAAGGATTAAACCAACGATGGTTTGTTCCAGTCTCAAACAGGCAAAGTTTATAGTAGGTTACTCCAGGGCTTCCTCGGACGTCCCACACCTCTCCATCCCTTCGGCTTATAGTTCCATAGTTGTTTGGGGATGCGTTAGTCATCCATTCGGCAAAGATGTTCCTTCCAATTCAGCTGATACTCGGCAATTCTGTAGAGTATACTCATTATATTCAGTTCCTGCCGTATACCCGTGTTTCTTCTACGATCAAGGAGAGTAAGTTATACCCTGCCACGTGCCTGAGAAATCTCATTTCACCCGCTTGGATACGACTGGCGTGGCCTTTCGTTAAAGTTCGATTCTCAGACACATAAAGAAGTGTGGGAAGGGCCATCACCTTGTAAAATAATTGGGCGTGTTTCTTTACTTCCTGATTTAAGAGTTCGCCTGATGGTCCCGCACATAAGGTTGAACTTATACAACTTATTCACAACGTCGTTGCGTGCATTATAAGACACTCTGTAGCCCAGGTATTTAAAATTACTGACTTGTCCAAGAACAGTACCATCTATAACAATTTTTGTCCGTACGGGATCAGTTCCACGAAAAACCATCGCCTTGGTCTTAAGTGTGGATATTTGTAATCCAGAGTCTTTGCAGATTCGATTTAATAAATGTATACCTTTCGATTTAAAAGGAAATGCAATTACAATAAATATTTGAAACAAGAAAGCGATAACAATAAATGCATTGCTATCTGCAAAAGGAGACGTCAACAGACGTCACTTTTTCGTATATTTTGGGAGATTCAAAAATTATCTGATAATTTATATTTTGCTATGGCTGATTAAAAAGTTACTTTTTAGAATTTAATTATTGGTTGTCTGAAAATATGACAGGAATTTTCAAATTTCTCAAATCTTGTCTTACTTTTAAATTGTGTATAAATCAATAAATAAACAGTACGTAAATTAGTTTTTACACATGACTAGAATATTATTAAATAAGTTATGTGAACAAGGGGATTTTTATCTTAATCTATGTCTTTTCTGTTGTCGTTCACTTCAAAATATTATTCCATAATTACAAACGAGTTTCAGGTATTTCACTTTCAGGTTTTCAAAACAGTATCATCAATTTATATCTTATAAAATGCCCAGGATATTTCAATTTAAACAATTCGTACGTAGGTTTAACTGATATGCTTCAATCTATGTATCTGTATTGTTTTAATTAACAAGTTTTGGAAAAGATTAAAGACACGTTGCTACAACGTAAACAATTTAGGAAAATTAACATTTCTATTTGGCCAGTAGTTTAGTTTGTTTTAATAAAGTAATAAGACGCTAAATCCTTTTTTTTAAATTAAACTTCATCAACATCTTCTTCTTCTTCACTACATGGCTTGGGCTACAGCCCGTTCCGACTTTACAGAGTCTCTGACCATTTTTCCTAGGCTCTTCCATTATCTCTCGTCCCCACTAGCCTATATTCAAACGCTTGTTTAGGAATACGTGTGTCTACCATACGTTCCGCATAGGACTTCCAATTCTCCCTATATTCCTTTATTCTCTCCAGAACCTACTGTAACTTCAGGTCTTTCTATATGTCGTCGTTTCGTAGACGATCTCTCAAACTACATTCCTTAACTGATTTTAAACATTTCATTTCCAAGGTCTGTATTTTTAAAATTCTAGAACTTCAGCTGTGTCTCCCTCTGCGTTTTTTCTTCATTAGTCTTCTTATTGTTTCACAGGTATAACTAAATTTATTTAACTTTTTCTCAATATCGTCGTCCTTCACATATGAAATACGTATCATACCCCAAATAATTAAAATGTGATACCTGCTCCAAAACATTATTATGAATTAGGCCTACAAATTTTTACTCTTACAGGGTTCTTTCCTAGGAAGACCATTGTTTGTTATCTTAGTATTTGAGATCTTAAAGTTGTATTTCTGGCAGTAAACTAAATAATAACGTTTGAAATTAAGTTCTGGCAAAAAAATTTAATATTAAACTAATAAACTAACAAAAAACTATTTCACGAAACCAGTGTCCAGAGTAATCCGGAAATAACATAATGTTGCACTGATATCGGATTTACTTTCTTATTATCTTCTTGTTTATGAAATTATGATTACGATTACCAGGTTTATACTTACAAGTCCTTGTTCAGCCTTGGAGTGTATCTGATAAAATGATTCAAAAAATCCCTTTCTTTATTACTATTGTATAGAGCTTAGAAGATAAATGTTTTGTTGATCCTTGCAGTTGGTGGCAGATTCTTCTTGAGGAATTAATTTGCCAGACCTGTTCATATAATACTTTTGCAATTAACTTCAGTTTTTTCAAAATTTTTGTTTATATTTATCCACATGTGTAACACCTTTACTCCTTTTGACTTGAACAGTATATAATCAGGACAGAGATTTTAAATGAATTAGAAACACATAAATAAGATTCATAAATAAAACAGGTCTACCGTAAAACTGTTAATGCAAAATTGTTTTAAATGATATTTAAATGATCTGAACCAGGTCCGTAACAACGAGATGGGGTGGATCAAAGGGATTAACTCCACCAGACCTGTTAAACATTTCAGCGTAATTCTATACTCACATGAGATAGGACTATTTCTAAGTCAATTATTATAACTACTTTCCGGGCTGTCAGTGGTCATATGTTGGTAAAAGCAGACGTTTCAACCACTCTATTGGCGGTCATCTTCAGTGCCTGAAGGACCAAAAGTACTGACACGGGCCTTAACCACAGTGACTGTGGTGCTACTGACGGAGACCGTGTCAGTACTTTTGGTCCTTCAGGCACTGAAGATGACCACCAATAGAGTGGTTGAAACGTCTGCTTTTACCGACATATGACCCCACGACCTGAATGCCCGGAAAGTAGTTATAATAATTACAACGCCGACCGTGAAAACTTAAGAAATATCTCTAAGCCAGTTGCGTCTGTTAAAATAAGACTTATAAATAATTATAGGAATAAAGGAAATACAATATTTGTAAATTAATAAATTTTTCAGTGAAGGGTTAGTGAGGATCGGTCAAAAATAACACACATTTTTAACTTATTTGTGTCGACGTTTCGACTATGTTTATTGTCATCCTCAGGACCTGTGTATGAAATACAGTACTCTTCACCGATTTATATCCGAATCCGCGGTATATCGGACCGCGCTATATCGGGCTTCTACTGTACAAAAGAAATGTAAAACAAAACAGAACAATTAAATATTTGGGTGAATGTGTTCGGGTATGTGAGTGTGTGTGCGTGCGTATGTATGTATCGTTTATATGTGAGTGTAAACAAACTATCTCAAGTCTTCACATATAAACGATACGTACATACGCACGCACACACATTCACATACACGAACGCATTCACCCAAATATTTAATTGTTCTGTTGCGTTTGACATTTCTTTTGTATTTCATACACAGGTCCTGATGATGACAATAAACACTGTTGAAACGTCGACACAAACAAGTTAAAAATTTGTGTTATTTTTGACAGATCCTCATTAACCCTTCACTGAAAAATTCATTGATTGACGGTCACTACAAATTTAAGGATTAAATTAATAAAAATAAAAGTTTAAGTTTTCTTAATAATGACAGTCACTCAATATTTGGTAAATGGCGTATACACGCATCAATTTAGGAAGTTGCCTGGTTAGCGCATGCGCAATGAATGAGCGTCTCCCACCATACAGTCTGACTGTAAGTTTGGTGTTGTTTACACGTACAGTCTGCAAGCATTCCAAAAGTTACTGAGTTGCTGTTGTGTTTTGTGTTTTGCAATCTGTGCTGTGGTTTTGTATTTTAATAGCTATCTTAGTGATTAGGTTTACCTTTCTGTGACGTTATTTAAAACTAATTTGTTTGTATTGTTTTTCGTCGCGATACATTTTATATCTTTAATTTTTGTTATTAGTGATTGCTTAACAATGAGTAAGTTGTCGGGAAAGGTGCTTAAAAGCCAAACTCGCGAAGTTATATACAATGTGATGGAGTTTATGAAGAAGGAAGCAGATCATGGAGGGTTTTTAATAGACTGTAAAAAAGTTAGAGAAAGAGTGTCGGCTTCAGTTGGTGTAAGTCGGATGACACTAGCGAGAATAAACCAGGAAGCGAAGAGGCAGAGAAGCGAAGGGCAACCATTATTTGAAACGCCAAATAAGAAAAGGAAGAGAGAAAAGCCTGTGACAGATTTGGACGATTTTGATAAATCTGTTATACGCCGAATGATCAACGGCTTTTACTTCGTCGAAAAATGTCTACCTACACTACCAAAATTACATTCAAAATTAGTGAAAGATATAGGGTTTAATGGAGGGAAGACAAGTTTAAGGACAGTAATCAAACAGTTGGGTTTTAAATGGAAAAAGACGAGAAACAACAGACATGTACTTATTGAACAACAACACATAGCCTTCCACAGACACGAATATTTAAAAAACATTAGGAAATACAGAGAAGAAGGGCGACCAGTAGTTTACATGGATGAGACTTATATTCACTCGTCACATGTGAGCCAGAAATCGTGGGCAGACAATAACAATGATGGTGTCGCTATACCCCTCACTAAAGGAGCAAGACTTATAATAATTCATGCGGGAGGAGAGATGGGTTTTATTGAAAACTGCTTCACCATGTGGAAATCAAGTCTGTGTTCAGGAGACTATCACAGTTCAATGAACTTTGGAAACTACCAAAAGTGGTTGACAAAAAAATTAATACCAAACCTGCCAGAAAAAAGTGTACTTGTCATTGACAATGCACCATACCATAATGTGCAGTCAAAAAAGTGTCCAACCTCCGCTTCAACTAAAAGTAAAATGCAAGAGTGGCTTCGAAGTAACCGAATACCTTTCGATGATTCGATGCTGAAGGTACAGTTACTGCAGTTGATTTCGTTACATAAACCAAGGATCAAAGAATATGTAATCGATTCGCTCCTTCAACAACACGGCCACACTGTATTGCGCTTACCTCCATACCATCCGGAGCTCAACCCAATAGAACTTATTTGGGCCGAGGTGAAGAACTGGGTAGCAACCAACAACACAACGTTTACAATTGAAGACGTGAAGCAGCTAACAGTACAAAAATTCGGGGAAATCACCAGAGAATCCTGGCAAAAAAAATGTGACCATGTAAAAAAGGTTGAAGAAGACTACGTTACATCTCAACCACAAATAGAAAACGCTGTTGAAAATTTCATCATTCAACTTGGAGGGGAAACCAGTGACACAGATGAGGATGACGCCAGCGGATGTAGTCAAATGGACACGGACAGTGAGGAAACTCTATCAGGAATTGAAGACTTAATGTGAAGTGTGGTTTACCTGCTGTCATAGCTGTTAACTTAGTTGAAAATTTTTTTGGTACAAAAAAGTCCATTACTATAAAAAAAGTCATATTACTATATGACTTGCACAGTAAAAATTTTATTATTTTCTATTTGAACAGTTAGCAATTATTTGTGACCATAGGACTGCATATTACTGATCGTCTACTGACATGAAACGAAAAGGAGCTCTGAAGATGACCCTTGGAATCATTAAAGGTAATTTGTATAAACATAATTCCATTTTTCATTTTGTTGTGTTGTGTAGGGCCTACTTCTATAGTACGTAGTTCCAATGATCTATTTTACTGCATAAATAGGAGCAAGTGGGGTGAGGTGATGAATGGATTAATTTGATAATGTCGGCATATTTATAGGCCTACAATAATTTTACAATAATTTACAATAATTTTCGGTATGCTTTGTTAGTGTTCTGTGTTTAATTTGTAGTACGTTAATGATTATAAATGTTGTTCTTTAGATCCAAAAACATTAAATAGAAAATAATTTGCATTACAAAATTTAGAAATTACAGTAGCACATAATTACCAGTAGTATTTGCATTTCGTTGTTTGGTTCTATTTTTAAAGGGACAGTGGATATTTTTCTTAAGAAATAAAAATATAAGGCATATTTGCTACCACCTGGGGGCTATGAGCGCACGAGTGTGCAATTTTTATATTTAAAACAGCTCTTAAATTATTGAAATTTAAACAAACACTGACACAAACAAAGCGTTCCGAACACTGCTTGCAGTAGTGACTGTACCAACTAGTACACGCGTACTCACGTAATAGTGGGAAGTCAGTCAGCGGAGGGGAAATTTCCCCTCTGTGGGTTTCCAGCTACGTTGATGTATGTATACGTATTTGCAGCCTTAAAAACAGTTATCACGCGCCGGAAAACGACGGCAATGTACCTTATCTTCACACTTCACCTTACAAGGCTGTCTATATCATGACTCCTCTAGTCTAATATCTCTACGGTCTAAACCGTCGTCTTTGCTCTGATGAACTATCTCTTTCTTGACTTGTATTTTATAGAACTACAGCTTGCTTTGAACATTCTTGGAACAGCGTCCTCAAGTTAAAGAGCGATGGGGTAATGAAATTGTTGTTTTTTTTTCAAAATATCGTCGGAAAGACTTATTTTCACAAGAATTGTTAAGAATACAATTTTATAATTTAAAGTCCCTAACGGTATGAGATTTATTACCTTCAATATGAAAAACAATTTTTTAAGAAAGAATATTTTGAAATCAAAATATTTTTTCAACTTTTCAGCTTTTTTCGAGTCTCTGAGACCCCAACGTCTCAAAAACTTTGAGACGCAAAGAATTTATAAAATTATACAGGAAGAATGCTGAATTTCACATTTGTTCTGAGGAAAATGGGGGGGGGGGTCCAATTTTCAAGCTAGTCTCAACCTCTCCTTCTAGTTACGTCACTGATCTGAACAATACGGTATAACCTCAATACAATAGACGACTAAGACGAAGGTGACATTATCAAACTTTATAGACAACTGACTGCTGTTTACTGCAGATACGGTACTATTACAAGCAGATGCCCTACTTTTGAAGCAAAATATATTATCTATTCATATATTTGTCCATTTACTTTAATCGTTAGACCAAAACCATGGCCTTTAAAGGTAAATATCCAACAAGGACTAAGATACGGTTATAAACAACAGCACTTTAGAACAAGTGAGCCATTTCAAATATCTCGCCTGTACAGTGAGCTATGAATCTGAATATGATACAAGAGAGAAGATAAATAAATTTAAGAATATTTGTGGTACGATTCATAGAAATCTTAGAAATAAAACAAGACACAGCACAAGGATTAACTTTTATAAGATAACTTCAATACCCATCTTGATTTATGCGAGTGAGGAAAAGGAATGCGCCAAGATTCGGAAAAATCTGAAATGCAGTTTCTTCGAAATACTTTAAATTATATATTGCAAGATAGAATAAGGAATGAAGATATCAGAGCAAAACTCGAAGTAAAGGACATAAATGAAATTATTTCAATTTACAGAAGACAATGGTGTGATCATCTGCAAAGTATGGCAGAGGATCGATTGCCAAAAGCGGCACTGAACTATAAAGCGATTGGTAGAAGAGACGTGGGTCGTCTGAGGATGGTATGGGTGCCGGAACAGGTTTATATAACCTAATCCTTGAAGACGAGAAGAAAAAGAAGAAGACTTTAATTGTAAAAGTAATCTTTGTGTAGTAAATTTTGAGTTTACCTCCAGTAAATTAAAGTCAGATATTATGGAAACCGTCTTAAAGTTAGCAGTAGGCCTACACATTAAATTATGGATAAGACAAATGTGTTTTTAATTTAATTAAACGGTATCCTTACAGTCTCGTGATACAATAGTCACTGCTGCACTCACGACGTAAATTTACGAAATGCACTTTTAGTAGAAGTCTATCTGAATAACGTGTTCAGCAACTAAACAATACTAGGCCTACGTTATTAGGAAAAAAGATACAGTACCGTTTACCAAATGGTAAAAGCTTAAGAGCATGATAATGTCTTTCTTTAAAAATAAACAGTTGAACGTTTGATAAACAAAAGTACAAGTTGACCCGAAAATTCCAAACACAGGGATAAAGATTTGAGGAAATAAACAGAAACTAACAAATCAGTGGAAATAAAATCAAGCAAATTAATAATTCCGAGGGAGACGAGCAATAATAAAACATACAAGATACAGACGTGATACCAAAACTACGAAATAATAGCCAACTAATACACAGAACAAAAACCCAATAACCTATCTACAGCTATGCAGTGTTGTTCGCTTGTTAGGTCTTTAATCTGCGACGACGTTAGCATGTTAGCGGTCGCGGTTTTAGTTAACGATTCCCGGCTGGTAAATTGTGCTAACACTTGATTTTAAACTTTCAGGACGCTTTATAAATCTGGTTTAATTGTTTGCAGTGATACTATTTTTAACACATTATATATATTGCGACGTATCAAAACAAACGTTTATTTACAACAATCCCAATGACGTCACGCAAGAATGACGTCATGCAGCGTGATGCGTTACAGTTTACAGCGTTACAGAAATTTTCAAATGATGGCCAGCCAAAAGACATTATCATGTCAAAAAAAATAGAAATTCACATGCTTTATTATCGGTTTTATTAAAGCATCACTATCATGTAATTCTTTCAATTATTGTTATCTGTAACTTGAATACTACTTTATTGTTACGTTATTGCACTTTCTAATGTTTAAACTGGTTACGTTTAAACATTGAAATAACTAATATTGTCGTAGTTTTTTTGCAGTTATCTCGATTTAAATTATGAGGAATATATAAATATCAAGGATATATGTGTGATGAAGGGGTGTAAATATGAAGAAGAAAAGAGCAGGTAAACAGACACGGATATTTAGGAAGCACGTCAAGTAAGGAATGGATTAGAGAACAACAGTTAGAAATAGAATAGGAATGCAGAACGAACTCGGAACTGAGGAAGAGACTGGTCGTATACTGAGTCGGCGACATGGAGTAGCCTATAGCGGGTAGCGGCAGTACGCGGTGTCGGTCAGTTGCGACCAACTGGCATTTTTACTTCGATGTTCCGTAAGGGAACATGGAAGTATGGTGATCGTGAAAAAATCGTGTTCGAGATAAGGGCTGATTCTCATTGTACTACCCTCAAAACGTGAAGAAAAGTCATTTTTCGAAAAGTGTGTGTGTGTGTGTGTGTGTGTGTGTGTGTGTGTGTGTGTGTGTGTGTGTGTGTGTGTGTGTGTGTGTGTAGAATTTTTTTTCTATGACGAATGATAACTGCCGCAAATTCAAACAGAAATAAACAATTTCTTGCATATGTGCCCGAGCTGTAGGGGACTCGAGGGCTATTGATTTTGGTGAAGATCGGTTAAGGGGAAGGAGTAGTTTATCTGTAACGTTTTACGTTTTAACAAGAGTGAAGTACTTAACTTTGATAAACAAAGTGTACTGAAAAGAAGGTCATAATAATCCGCTGTAGAAAGGTAGATGAAAATAGAAACAGAAAATCACAAAACGACAATAATATTGATTTATTTATATATTAACAAAATACAAACAACACATAATATTTACAGTATAAAAAATACAAATACTAACAAAAAACAATCAAGCTCTAACAAAATAGACATTCAAACAAAATTAAACAAAACAAAACAAAAAATAGAAAAGTAAATGGAAAGTAACTAAAACTAAATTTTTCTTTTAAGACAGTCTTTACTTTAACATTTTTGCCAAGTAATTCATCATATGTTGCAGTAATGTTCCCCCAACAGTCATGTAAAAAGTCAATCGTGGACTTGAAACGTCAATTTAAAAAAAATAAAAACCATAGAAGTTTTGTTATGATTGCATAGTTATAAACAACAACAAAATTTAAACCTATGCTTTTGTGTAACCAAACGAATTAAAGTAACTGTACTTCCATGTATACGTTCGACACCAATTACCTAATCAAAGTACGTATGCAATTTCTTCTACTACGTATAATCCAGAAGTTATTTGTCAGACTGCATTTTAAGCTTTCTATATAACAGAAGAGTATACTCTCTTTCACATCTGATCGTCATTTATAAGCATTTCTCTTAAAGATTTTATTTTACTTTAGAATAATTCTTTTATTCACATTTTGTCAAACAGATCTTAGTGGTTTCATTGCTTCCGCCCTAATGTAATTTACCAAGCAAAATTAAATAGCATAAAAACGTGATTATAATTTACATTATCTGAACCATAGCATAGACAACACATGCAAAGAACAACTAAGACATTTCCAACTATCTTGGACGTGACATTACTTATGGTCAAGATAGAGATATAGAAAATAAAGTGACGAATTTCACAAGAATGTGTGGAACGATTTGGAGAACGTTGGCAAATAAATGTAGAAAAGAAACCCAAATAAAATTGTATAAAACAATGGCAATACCTACACTACTGTATGGTTCTTAAACTTGGGTCATAAAGAAAAAGGATGAACAGAAGACACAAACAGCAGAAATGAAATTTCTGAGATCAGTTAAAAGGGGTAATAAACGAGATCATATAATAAACGAGGAGATAAGAAGTGATTTAAATATTTTTGCAGTTAATGAAAGGACTAAGGAATACAGAAGAGACCATTCCTATGGTTCCTAGGAAATCCAAAGGAAAACTTTGTGTTCCGAATCGGTAGTGATTTAATTATATTTAGTTAGTCAACGGACACATCATAGACAACAAAATCCAAAACATTTTTTAATTGCTGTTTTGCTGTTTCTGTTACCTTCTGCAAACGTAGATAAGAATACAAAGGCCCGTGTTAATTAATCTAATTGGAATTGACACTCGGATACAACTTGAGATATTGAATGTAGTCTATTTGTGTCCGTATGTGTCATTTACTTCACAATCCGTGGTACAAGTTAAGTTTAAGTTACAACAATTAGTTATAGTTTAAGTGAAAATAGTGTTTTATGTTGATATGTATTTAGTGAGCTATAATATTAGCATCTTCACAAAATATACATTTGTTTCACTGTCGTACTGTACATAGGCTTACTGAGTACAAACACACAAGAATTAGCGATTTTAGAGAATAGTTGTCTTGTGTATAATTAAGATGTTCCCAGATACTGAAAGAAATGAAATATTTTTTATAAAATATATGTTAAATTTTAATATAATTAATTTGTCATTATAAGGTGGAGTGAAACTAGTATAACCTTAATTAATTACGTTATTTGTAACAGCGTGGAATGCACGAATTACATAATACCCACAGAGACGGAGACAGCTTACAGACTAACCCGTACAGTCTCATTCAATAGGGGTCCATAGTAATCATCACAGTTTGACATTAATAAATGCCGACATTTTCGGCCCACATTTTCACACGGACCACTGTTTTCTGGAGGCAAAGTATGCTAGTAAAGCGGGTCGTATTTAAACATCGAAGTATTGTGGAAATGTTACCACAGTTGCGGTCCGCCTAGTGTATTACTATAACCAGTATAGCAGGTGTCGAAAACGTGGCCCACATTCAGTATCGAATCATGTGTCACTGTGTTCGATTTCATAGGTAAGCGAAAAGCAATGGTCGATTGCCCTGTTGCGCATTGGAATGCTGGTTTTATGTTGGTTTTAAATCAACACGAACAGTTTTTTCTTTTCTTTTTTTTCTACCGACGAAATATTTTTATAATGATAAGTACAATTTTCCGAATACATATCTTTCTTTTAATTATCGTCTTTCCACGACAGAAAAAAATGACGTGCATACTAAGATAACCGTCAGCTTCGGCGCGGACTATTCATTTGATGTCGTTTCATTAGAGACGGATGTCGTTTCTCAAGCGGCATTAAAATGCTCTTGATGAGCAAACTGCATAAAACTATTCTTAATAAGCAAGTTATGTGAAAAGTATTCTTAAGTTTTTGGAAAGAGAAAAGGTATTTCTTTAAATTCTTAAAAAAATGTATACTTACGTTAATGTAAGCCTAAAGGCAGTTGTTAAGGTACAATTAATCGACGCCTGCTTAATCGTATAACAACATTTACGTTATTTCTTTCTATAATGTTAATTAATTATAATGCCCGTATAAGTCAGACTACTTCGTACAGGTAGTGGAACCAGAAATGCTTATTTGGTTCGTCAAATACGTCGGACTTATATGTGGTTCTGTTGTGTAGCAATACGCCTAAAGTGTAATTATTACTCTACGTGAATAAAAAAGATACTCATAGAGCTCGGAATGTCTAGAATTCACCTGCACACAGGAAGCTTCAAAGTTAGCTCTTTCAGGGTTTTGAGAATGTTTTGCCGTGTGCAAAATACAGGAATCATCTGAGTATTTGAAATCACAGGCAACCCGTAAAAGACTTGAAGTGTGCTAGCATTGTCTTACCCGACCTCGTTTAGGAAAACGCTAGAAAGTCAGGAATTAAGCAGGGGCCCAATATCGTAGTAGTAATGGTAAGTAGCATAGGTCTATGGGTGGACATCCAAACAGGAGACAAATCCCAGTCCCAGAGACGACGGTGGGAGTCTATCTTGAGGCTGCGCTGTGAACGCAGAGCCAACATGACCGCCGTAAGAACTCAAATGATACTTATGGTATAGAGAAAAAGGGAAACCGAGTATTGGGTATGTAAGTCTTGGATCCCGGAGAGCGTTTTGATTTTTTTCTCAAAGCGTTCACAGAATAGAATAGATCCGTTTAGCTTGTGGATTGGGGCCTGCCGCAAGCTAAACCTAAAATTATTCTATAAGCTCGACCAACGAATTACACTACAATCCCTTTGTGGTAAATTGACAGCAACCATCACCGACATAACACGCTCTCCCGCAAAGCTCGCTTGTAAATACGGGGTCGTGTCCGTATCCAGCACGGCACGACTCTACACGACAGTGGTCCGTGTGAAAGCGACAGTCCGCGGCTTCGCGCACTCACGACGTTTGCTTCTGTCGCGGCTTGTTGTTGTTGCTTCTGTTGCACAGCAGCGAGACGGACAGTAACACTACACCACAGATCAGCACAAACATGGACACTATTGGAGAATATCTCATTAACGCGAACAGCAGTTTCAGGTAGCCGACGATCTTGTCCGTTAGTATGATCCTCTGGTCCACCCACAAAATCGGTATAAACACTCGCGGTACTTTCGCGTACATCCTGCAACAAACAACCAAACAGAATAAACAAACGTACGTACAGTATGCTACAATAAGGTTACCCTTTTGCTAATTTTATAACATATTTTTCATAAAATGTTTCAGTGGAAAATATACTAATGAAAAAAGCCTTCTTTCATCAAGTAGGCCAATATCATTTGCTTCAACATTATTACGGATAACGTTCATTACGCTGGTTAGTCTTAGCAAAATAATATACAGCTGAAATACTTAGACATGATACGGGTGTCTGGTTGCGCTGTGTCAAAAGATCTCATTGCGCGTGCGTAGCTATGACGCGCTGTTTTCGGACCAATTATTTTGTGTTCAGAGCAACACCATGGACGGTGTATCATATGGTTGTGTGACATGGTTGATCACCTCACACCATACATCCTGCACTGCCTTCCCTGCCACCACTACTATCTGCGCCAACTATTTCTATTTCATTTCTTTTCATTTATTAAAAACAGCTTCGTCTCTTTGGCATAGAGATATTCTGAACCTCGCTGTTTTGCTTCATTTCGTACTTGTATGGCAATCGGCACATGCGCAGAATGAAGTATTCAGCACCAAAAAAATTGGCTTTGTACTCGTGTACTCGTGATACTTCTAATACTCGTAATACTCTTAGTACTCGTTTACTTGTTTATTCGTTAGTTGCGTAAAGGAGTCCCGCGACTCGGAACGGCGAGGCCGGGAGTAATCGAAACAGGTATTTCAACTTTTCAGTCACTGTTATTTACGTTCCACGAAAATATCGTTCCAAATTCCTGTTATAGGTATATCGGCCAACCTCTAGTCAAAACAAAGTCGGCCTATATCGAAAACTGAAAAGGACGACTTTAGTTTTGAAAGTAAACGCTTGCATGTAGTAAACATAATCGATCAAGTTAAAATGTAAGTTGATTTCTGGCGAGATCATCTAGGGTATACTAGTTTTGTTGTGAAGCGACAATATGTGACATGAACAGTAAACTATTACCCCCTACTGCTTTCTCTCTCTAGTCACTGATTAAGTGGAAGAAACCGTTGTCACGTCTTTATACCGGTGTTGGGACAATTCTTCCCGTCTTCCTTGCTCTGAACGTGGCTACCGCCGAAACTTCACTGTATAACATCATCATCACCACTCCAAGGACTAGGCCTTGGAACCCATCTCCTCTTCGCTCTGCCGACATCTCTCTTCCCAGTAGGGTGATAACCCAAGGCAGCCACGGGTAGACGGATATCAGCCACGCGATTCAAGTGTTCACACCATCTCTTACTGTGGTCTTCAATCTTCTGGTGCAATGATACAATGTTTAAATCGCGTCTAGTATCCTCGTTCCTTTCCCGATCTAAGAGAGAACAGCCTTGCATCTCTCTTAGAAATTTCATTTCGGCTGCCTGAATCCTCTGCACGTCCCTGGTACCTAGAGTCAATGTCTCACTAGCATACAGGAATGTGGGGACAGCCACAGTATTTTAAAATTTCATTCCGGTATCCTTCCGTGTTTTATTTTTTAGGTACATATGATCGTTCCACAGATGCGTTACACAAATTTTCTTTTTTTATCAAACAAAGACACGATTCTTTTTGGTTTCACACTCGTCGTTTGATTTGTTTTTTTAATTAAATCTTTGGCCTCATTTAGTACAATGAGGCATCCTCAGTGGCTCTCCTGACACAGAGCACAAAACCTTGACACTCATAATTATACAGTAGAATTTCTCTGAGACATATATTTTAATAATCCAAGAGGCTAAATTTTGGTCGGAGGCAACTACTTTTTAACGGGATTGAAAAAGTTTTTTGCCTGGAAAAGTATCAAATTTAGCGACAATTATTATTTTACCCTACGCGACCGATATCTTCAAAACAACGTCAAATCTATAAATTGTTTTGCTAGTTGATGCACACCGTATTTTCTACGAATATGTACTGATTTCTGACATTAAAATTTCCTCGATTTTACTTTTCACATACTGGAAGAGGTTTGATCAAAAAGTTAATGCAACATTTGAATTTCCTCAAGCGTCCGGTTAAAAAACTGTTTTTGTGTGATGTTGGTACACACGTTAGTGATAATCGTCTAAAAGTTTAGCCCCATTTGACGCATAGTTTAGATTTCACAGCTAATTGAGTGAGTCATCCATAGGTGTACTATGCTATTTTTTGTCATTATACAAGGCAAGATTGAAGAAGATGGATTAAATTTTGTATAAATTGTGAGATAAACTGTTCTATCTTGATAAACATGTTGCAGAAGGCTTCTCGCGAGACTGCTGTCCGTGAACAAGCGCTTTACAAGCTTTAAAGACTACTGTCAATCTGTTGAAGATCGTGGTAGTCATGAAGTTTTTGTGTTCTACGAAATTCTATCGCTATTGGGAAATAAAGACTACTATTCGGACAGTTTACGGTATTTGTGTGAAGCTATTTGTAGAAAACGGCTCGATTTACGGAAGAATAATTAACGAAAATTGCAGGCCGGTAATGCACCGGGACCCAAGTCATTGCTGGTTCAAGAATATTGCCAGCATAGGCAAACTACACGGCAAGTACCGTATTCCCCAGATGTGTCTCAATGCAATCTTTCCTCTTCGCCATAATGAAAAGTACTACGAAAGGACAATGTTTCGCAACTATTGAAGACGTAAAACAAAAATCGCAATGCGAGCTGAAGGCTATGCCAAGAAGTGAATTCTTGAAATGTTTTGAAGACTGGAAAGAAGGCTGACATAATCGTGTTTCATTCGACTGAGACTACTTTAAAGGGGGGGCCAGAATAAGTGTCGATGACGCAATGCTTATTTTCAAATAAACATAAACTGCATGAACGTTTTGATCAAACCTCGTATGTAGGATGGAACGAGTGTACAGAATTGTAAGTTACTTTATACTAGCAAGGCAGAATTTATCATCATCAAACAGCTGATCGCAGAGCTGCCGAACACACTACGCTTGTGGTGGGGGGGGGGGGGGGCAGATTTACCCAAAGTCAGTCAACGTCTCTTCACCAAGTGATTCTCTTCGCCGCACCAGGAAAACTGCAGCCAATTGATTATTTTTAATTATCGCATTTAATTTCACCGCGTTATTCGGTTACTCGGAGTTTGTTATAGTTGCAACACACCGGCCATTCTGTTGACCGATGTAATCACTTTAACTGTCGACAAACAACGCCAAAACAAACACTTTGTTTACGTTGAACAAATGTCCAATCTGTTTATCCGTGATTAAACCAAAATAATTGACAAATTCTAAATTCCAGGAAAACAGTTGAGGATAATAAAGTTTGTTCACAGTCGACGCGTTGGAAATTCAACAAACAGACGATTCTGTCGAATTCAACACACACAGACACACAACACGCCTCCATTATCCTCTACAAATACAGTGTATTCACAGCATTGGTTTATTCCAAGCTTCACTTCGCTGTTTCCATTACTAGTATACAGTTCATACGTCGTCATCATACGTATTTAAATCTTGCACTGTTTTAATGTACCCTCCATTTAATTCAATCATCTGTTCCGGTTTTATGCTATCTTGAGTTAAAGTTTTTACAATTATTTTTATATGACCGGACCATGTATTGTTGGGGGCGTGCCTTTAGTTCAATATAGGTTATGTCCTGTCTTGTACACCTTGTGACATATTATAGAATAAACAATAAAGTAAAATAAAGTAATGCATAGAAAAAACGCTTTACTGTTAGGCTACATATTTATTGTCTAATTACTGTGTTGATAATAGACTGCATTAAATTCATTATAATACTGTATAATATACAATGAACTTATATACTGCAAAACAAATTTATCGTTACTGCAAACAATATTTGGCAATTTTTTTTCAAGTCAATTAGCAGATTCAGTGCAATTAAGGTGAACTTTCTAAAATAGCCGTTTCCTAGTTTTGGGCTTGGAAAATTCGAGTAACTGACCTGATTCCGCACTCCGTATTATTTACTGTTAGGTAAAAATTCTGATAAGAGATTTTAAATAAATTGTTAAGTACTGTTCTAAAGTTACTGGTTTAATCTCCTTTAGCGTAGGCCTACATGTTATCGCCCGGTATTTCACTCCGCCGCTTTACGTTTTCGTATCGAGGCACGGCCTTCTCGAGTCGCTGCCGCTGCCGTTGCCGTCCGCGCTGTTTGGGGTTCATTTGCGCCTTCCGACTGCGTAGTGAGCATTGACACCAGGTACAATTGACCCTTCTTTTTTAGCATGAATATATTTCTAATAATAAACTTACCTTTACACATTTTTTAAAATATCTGTAAACACTTTAAGTGGTAGGGTTGTAAGGTAGATTTCAAAATAATATGAAGAAACTTTCGAATCGATCGATTAAATCCTGGACCTCTCCTACTGTTACGTTTCAGGACGTGACAGTAGAACATTTCCAAATAAATTTAAAAAATTACCAAATAACTTAATTTTCTAAATCTGAAGGCCCCCTATTAAGTGGGGCCCGGGGCAGTCCGCGTCTTCCGCCCCACTTTTAGTCCGCTACTGTCTTAACGATTCATGGGTTTTTGGTTTGACCTAACTGAAAAATGTATATAACTTGATTAAATGTACAATTAACACTAGAACTAACCGTGGAAAACGTTTTAACACGAAACGGTTAACACGGAATATTTCTCAGGTCCCGATCGCTGCTTATATTTTAAAATGACAGTTTGTATATTTAACATAAAGTTTTGCTTAAAAAATATCGGTGAACACGAAAACGTTTCCTGGCTTTTCGGTTAACAAAAAGTTAACAAAAATAATTTTTTTGCTGGCTTTTCAGTAGCTATACAACAAATAAGTTCATGCAGTGATTTAACCTAAACAGATAAATACAAAACATTGAAATTAAAAACTGTGAAAGTGATGACACTGCCTATGAATTATGATTGTAATTGTTAGGAATACTCACTTCATATGTCTGATGGGCTGCAACAGCATGTTGATCTGAACACGTGCTGCCACGTCCAAAGGTATGCCGAAATTCTGAACAGACGAACAAAATACAAAGTCACTTTACTGTAGAGGGCTACGTGCTTGAATTTTTTCATTTATTTTGGGAACAAGTTTTACAAATCGTAACAGAAATTTTAATAAGTATCTGAAAAATATTAAATTGGATTTTCAGTGTTGATATTAAATCTGTGGCTTGGTGCAAGAACTATCAGTGTCAGTTTTTGGTGAAAATAACATTAGAGGCTCTTTACACTCCTGAGGTATGTACTTTCATGTGTAAACACCACCAGTGTCAATCTGTAATATCTTACGAGTTAATAGGATCAGTGGTTGCCAAAGTCAGAAACACCAATTTCTTTTTGGTGTTACAAAAAAGTCAGGTGGTTTTGAATTCAGAACCACCAATGTCACATTTATTTTAGAAACTAAAAAAAAATTTTTCACAATTAAACTTACATGGAGCTTGCTCTTACATACGTATGCAAATATTTATCAAATCATCAAACATGATCTTGACCATGACACCATAATAGGCCTATAAGTCAGAAAAACTAACCAATTTTAAAACTCCATTTCTCAAAACACTGTTTTATGACATTGGTGATTCTTGCAAGAAGCCACAGAAATGTTATTATATATTAAATTATTTTTATTAATGTTATTTAAATTATTTTTAATTATTATTTGAATTATTAAATTATATTAAACAATATTAAATACAGTGTAGACATTAAATTGTATTTCCAACGTAGAAAATATTTACAACCACTGTACAGCAGCAGAAGTTGTAATAACATAACCTAACCTAAACTATCTGTTACTAATGCACTTACTGCATAATTAGATTTTTAACGCAATTTTATTAAATTCTATCATTTAAAAATGTATTTCTCCTAGTATATGAATTATATTCTAATACAGTTACTCATGTAGAAAATATTTACAACCATTGTAAAGACCCAAAATTTTTTAAATGTTTTTATATGTGTTATGATGGTACAGTTTATATTTAATTTATAACTCATAAACAATTCTAAACAGCGAGCCTTGTCAAAAATGTATTCGTGGGACCAACACAATTAACAAGTTGTTTTGGTAGTCAAAACACAATGTTTGACAGCAAAGCATTTGAACTGTCCTAATATATTCTTTTAGATTGTTTAACAACAAATTAATGTGTACAACAATTTAATCTAAAATTACAGAATATACGAGTATCGTTTTCAAAATTGATCATAAATTTCGTGTAGATTGGTAAAATACATTTAATTAAAACGTATAATGTTAACAACAGACAAGTCAAACAACTGGTAGTTCAATCGTCTACTGTCTCATAAGACCCATAGGTTATCTATCGCCGACGAAAGATTGGAGAGTTTGTCTTAATTAATCGGTTTTGTCTTAATTTACTTAACAAGCAAAAATTGGATTAATAAGTGTATTGTGGTCGTTTATAGGAACACGCTTCAAACAGGACACAGAAAATCTAATTATTTTCAATTTTTCTACGTAAATACCACACAACACACGCACGCACGAGATAACAATACTTTCGAAAAACAGTTTTTATGGTTAGAAGGTCCTAGTTAGAAGCCTATAAACATAGCTGCAAAACTCGAACACTGTATTTTTAACGTTCCTATGGAATATGAGAGTAAAAAGCAATGATAACATACGCCTAAATATTCATTTAAGTGGTTAGTTTTGATTAAAATAAATCCTGGCATCGAGTAATTCCGGAAATATTGGAAAAATTTAACAACAAAGTTAGACAATGAGTTTACTTATAGCGAGTGAAAGATAGCTTAATCTTTTAGCGTCACCACATTTTGTTCATAAGGTCACATACATGTCACACGTATGAAAATTGTATTTTAAACGCATTTAATCACGTAAAACAAAATTTGTAAAATATGCTTCCTCTTCATTAGTACTACCAGTCTAACGTGAGCCCTGGCTTCCAACACCAATCTTCTCCAATGCTCCTATCCGTTGCCATACCAGCGTATCAACTTACATCCAGTCTTCTGAGATCTTCAAGCACATCATCCAACCACCTTATTCTAGATCGACCCCTCTTTCTATTTTTATAGGCTTGCGCCTCAAGATTTTCTTTGGCATAAGTTGATAATCCATTCTGTCTAGTTGACCTAGCCACTGTATTAGTTGAGCCTTGCAGAATATACTGAATATCGAAATCGAACACGACATCGCACTTGCCCAGATATTTCTTGAACTACATCACAGGTTTTCGAGAAAACTTATTCAACATGAATTTTGAAATGCGTAGGCGAGAGTGCCGATTTCATTTATAATTTTTTTTTATAAACTAGTTTTTTGGTATCCAAGTCGCGTAAATGTTAATAATTAAAAATTACCTTAATAAACGTCTTGCGACTTCTCCTTATTTTATCCTGACGCGTTTCAAAACATAGGGTTTCATCTTCAGAGGAATCACTCTTCCGTCGTCAAACGTTAAAAATTAATGACACAATGACACACATACACATAATTTACACACAAACTTAGGCCTTTTCACATTGCACAGTGCGCACTGTATGGAGGTCCAGTTCATACTGTCAAACTTATCAGAACTCAGGTCCAAGGTGCATATTTATTAATGTTATCTAGTACTGTCTTGTGTCTCGAACTTTCCATACTTTATAAATAGGTTAATCAATATACCACTGAAACGGATGATTTTAAAGATGAATTAAATACCATAAAATACGTAGCCACAAGAAACGGATTCAGTAGCACATTAATAGATACATTATTGAAGAAACATTTAAAAAACAAACATAATAATAAAAATAGACTTTAAGTCTATTAATAGTTAATTAATATAATAATTAATAGTTAATCTATAATTAATAGAAACACTAATATTGTGAAATATATATTAGCAGAATATACAAATATAGTGCCGCTTATTTTAAAAAACAATTTAAACAAATTTGGCTCCCAAGTGATTTTCCGTACCAATAATAACTTCAAAAAATGCTTAAATCAACAGACAAAATACCTATAGAGAAACAAAGAGGTGTATACAAGTTATCATGTGATGACTGCAACAAGATATATATAGGCCAAACTGGCAGACGATTTCGAGAGCGGTTTAGGGAACATTTGCTTAAGAGCAAAATTACAAAGTCAGAACGTATTAAATCCAACTACGCTCGTCACCTCATAGACTCCAACCATGGGTATATACAGATTTTGACACTAATTTCAAGCCATTACATTATTGCGCCAAGGGACGTCGTATGAACACACTCGAGGAATACGAGATTTACAAGGCATTTAAAATCAATCCTGGAAATGTTTTAAATTATCAGTTATCTTTCAAATCACATTATTTATTTGATACAGCTCTTAAGTTCGAGACACAAGACAATACTAGATAACATTAATAAATATGCACCTTGGACCTGAGTTCTGATAAGTTTGACAGTATGAACTGGACCTACATACAGTGCGCACTGTGCAATGTGAAAAGGCCTAAGTTTGTGTGTAAATTATGTGTATGTGTGTCTTGTGTCATTAATTTTTAACGTTTGACGACGGAAGAATGATACCTCTGAAGATGAAACCCTAGGTTTTGAAACGCGTCAGGACAAAATAAGGAGAAGTCGCAAGACGTTTATTAAGGTAATTTTTAATTATTATAATTTTTTAATGAAATTGCACACCAAAATTGAGTCGGAATTTGGTGTAAGGATAGCAGTCAACAGCAGGACTAACTAAGACAAACAGAAGCTTACGTGAAGCTCGAGTTTACTATAAGAAAGTATGGTGTTTGATATCGTTTAACTATTACGTAAAACGTAATGAAACTGGTATAGGCCCTACACGTGTGTGTTTGTTTGCACACGCCCGTATGCGTGTTCTGTTAACACCTGAAATCAATAATAAATATTTTGAAAAACCTCATTCTGTTTTATAATTATTTTTACAACCGTTAATGTGGCCTGATATTGAGCTGCTTTCGGATTTGAAAACTAATTTAATTTATATTACTTATCGGAACCTTAATAGAATCGAAATCTCAGCGCCTTTCGTTCGATGCTCTCTAACCGGATTTTAAATTGAGAACAAACCTCTTGTCACATAATTATGATTTAATGCGCGATAAAACCAGTGGCGTTTAGATCGTGTCAGACGTCAGTTTAACGAGATGATGAAGGCGTGCGTGCAATGAACCGACTCAATCATGGTCTGGGTTTCAAGTCCGCCCCAACGCTTCCGTTTCGATGCGTCGTGTTAAGCGTGTACTCGTGTTTTAAACTTCATGTCATATCTATGTTTTGATTATAGGCTACATCTCAAGCTAAACACCAGCGTGTTACTAATGTGATAACGATTGATACACCAAACGTCGGTAAATAAACTGAAAAGAGAATTGAAGATTTTTTTTTTACACTTTATCGTGAGTACACACTTTTTTGTCACTTCTTTTAGCAGAACACGGTAGAAGCATCAGCCTGTGTACTTTTATTTACACGGTTTCAGTTTGATAAAGCACATTCATTGCTTACTAAATATCTGCAGAATACCTTGAATGCGTCATGCCAATCTACATCGGTTGCTCCGTGATGATCTTATTCAGAAATTTGTATCTTAATACAAGTATGCTTTTCTGTAAATTTATTCTGTTTCTTCTTCTTGGATTTTACGATTTGCATCGTTTCGTTTAAGTTTGTTTATACATTTGTTTGTTTATGCACACATACATGCACATATCTATATGTATAAACCTCAAAGTCTGAGGATTTGTTTCTTTGTGGATTTGTTCCATCCACACCGTTACACCGATTGCCACTAAACTTTCCACAGGTAACCTTTGACACAAGGCAAAAAACATTGTATAACTTTGAATTTGATATTCTGCCCCTTTCGTACGATTTAGGCCCTTTTAATTATGCAATTTTGCTGACGCGTATAAAGATGTCAAAAACACAAAGAGACCAGAGTTAATTACCATAGTAACAAGTAAATAAACAAATACTATTTAGCATCGGAACTGTACGTTTATCCGTTCCTGCAGTATATTCTCGATATTTTTAATATAAGATTGTATCGATACAACACGTTGTGGAAAAGAAGACGTACTAATTGTAAATTGTACTATTTCTTAATGCAAAGCGAAAATACGTGTTGTTTTCATTTGTGAGGTTAGGTGAAAATGGTTTTTGCTTTTTAGTTTACTGCTGAAATAAATAAAAGCCATGGTTGAGGAAAACATAATGTTTAATGTGTATATACAATGCTTATAACACAGTAACAATTAAAATAAAGAACCTAACGTGTACTTGTTCTGTATAAAAGTAAAATGTAAAACATAGGCGCTTGTGTGTGTGTGTGTGTGTGTGTGTGTGTGTGTGTGTGTGTGTGTGTGTGTGTGTGTGTGTGTACGCGCGCTTGTGTTTCTGTGCGATCATAATCACTAGGAATCATATTCACTATACTTCTGATGTGACATTAAAATGTTCACGGACGAAATACGCATTAGGTTTTTTACAAAACACATCCTTGGAGAATATTTACAATGGATATAGATATTTATATATGTTTAAACCAAAAAAGAACGCATATATTTAATTTAATACAATCTGATTCCGAGTAGCACAGCATCAGCACAGTCGCTTACTAAGCAAAGGGGTCATGGGTTTGAATCTATCTCAGAATTCGCTTAATCCATTCTGTCCTCATGTAGCCTTAATCGGACTCGTCCTTATCAGCTGGATAAGTTAAAGTATGTAGAGGTATCTTCTCTGTCCTATTTGTGTACTGTAGGGCTTCATTAGACTACCTATAGTGACCCTTAGTCGTGATGAAGGTTCATAAAATATTAACAA
Source organism: Magicicada septendecula (assembly GCA_034769895.1). Lineage (NCBI taxonomy): Eukaryota > Metazoa > Arthropoda > Insecta > Hemiptera > Cicadidae > Magicicada > Magicicada septendecula. The sequence goes on from CM068369.1 coordinate 570,826,280, forward strand.
TCCGATTCTTTGACATTTTCAATTATAGATATTTTATTTCGTTTTCAATTTGTTTTAAAATTGTTGTGGTATAAATCATCTTTCATCGTAAAAAAACAATAAAACTTTACAGAATATCTTTACTTAATTATGTGTCAAAAAATATATGAACATTCTGTTTTATTCTTCGTATATTTGTTTTGTGATTGAGACATTTCACTACAATACTTCGGTTGACATCCACATTTATCGATCTTATTGTTGACTGTTACTGTTCTCACGTACACCAGTTACAATGCTATATCACCAAATAAGCGAAATATTTGGTGTTAACAATAAATAATATCAATAAAATGTGGTTGTCGACAGAACTACGTTTCTGATTTTTATTTTATTTTATATGGATATAATTTTATGACTGTGTCCAGTTATAAAGCGAAATTGCTGAAGAAAAGAGTAAAATTTGTCAGTTGGCTTTAATGGAATTTAAAAATTGTTGTTTGGAAATACAGTGGAACTTGATTATAACGAGATTCAAGGGACCGGACACATGTGCTCGTTAAAACCGGGTGCTCGCTAGATCCGAGTTGTCGACTCGCAAGCCTAAATTTGTATACCGTGGTTATCGAACACACAACAAAAAAAAGTCTACTATAGAAAAGGCTTTGCACATTAGAAGTTTGACATGTTTTACATTCTACGCTTAAAAGTGAAATTTAGACGCTAACATTCTTTAATTAATACTGGCGTATAGTGCATTCGCGAAATATAGTCAAATCAACTGTATAGTAAAAACTTACCAAAAGTCAGCCGACTATCTGGCAAAAAACCCAAAACTTTCCACGACACATGTACGAGTACAATATTTATTTTTAAACTACAAGAAAATGAACTCTAATTTATTTGTCTTTTTGTTCTTCGTTCTAAGTGGAATCGTCAAAATTATATTTCGCACACAGAACTTAATTAACCTTAAAAAGCCATCTATTTTTGTTTGTTTAGTAATTTTGTACCTGTAGATATCAAAACAGTTTTGTAATTTAGTTAAATATTCCACTGATTCATTACTGACATTACTAGTTTCACTAAATTGCGTTAATGATTTGAAACGAATGTTTAAAATGCTGTACTGTAACGAACGTTTATTAGACCTTAACCAGTGAACAAGCCTGAGGTACAATGCTCGTTATAACCAGGTCTCTAATGTGTTCCTACTCGTTAAAAGCGAGTTTAATTATCATTACTGGGATACAGAACCAAACAAATCTTGTACTTTTGCTCGTTACATCCGAGTTCTCATTATAAGCGATCTCGTTATTCGCGAGTTCCACTGCATATCAATAAAAATGTGAATTAAAGTGAACTCTCCAATTATTAATGATCCACAGTCTGTTGTACTCACCGGTTCGATGGTGAAATAAAAGCTGTGTCTGTTCTTGTCGGGCGACAGTCCTGCGACCTCCTGTTGTACGCTGGGATCGACTCTGTGGAAGTGCGGCAAGGAGACGAACACTGGCGCGCCGTAACGACACGAGGTCAGGTTGAGGAACCCCGACGGTACGCATTCGCCGTTACAGTAGCACTTGTTGTCCGGCAGGCAGGTTCCGTTGTCCGTGAACGAGACGCCCGTCACGAACCTCTTGCCGTCCACTCCGCTGAAGTCCACGTCCTTCTCGTATTCCATCGACATCGATCTGTAAACATCGGTCACGTTACATTATTGTGGCGTACAACTACAGTCGGATTATTTTTATTAATAACGTCTGAAGTTCGGACAGCTTAAAGATAATTAACATTCTGGTATCTTATCTGTAATGTCTACGATACATTCGTCACAGGAAGTGAACTTTTATTATATTTGACCCGTTCGGTGAGGGGCTCTGACATTTCGCTACGATTGTATATGGAAAGCTCTGCGTTGTAACATCAAAAACCAACTAAAGATTACTTCCAAAGCTGCAGTTGAAACGTTTGGATTTTCCAAGAAGAGGACCACGACACAACATGCCACACTGAAGCTTTACATTTACTGAAGCTTTACATTTACTGAAACTTCACATTTACTGAAGCGAGGCTCGGTGCAAAACTGACCACGTGATTGGCCGGGTAGGAACGTGGAAAGACAGTATCGTTGCAAGCCGTTACTATGGTGACGTGAACGAATTCCTGTAACGTGATTGGCGGAGATTCTTACACACGTTTTTACTCTCAGCACATACAGTATATCAAACGTCAGAGTCGCTTGCTCAGCGGCTCAAGTCTACTGCTCTTACTTTTGCTAATCATAGGTATATTCAATCTTCATTTCCACATCTTCGTCATAACCACCACTACTATTAGTTGCTAATGCAATACCAGAACATTACAGACAACATCGTCTTCTCCTCAATCTTCCAGTCTCATTTACCTGTACTTTATACCTTTTACATAACATATTTCCTTCCCAACGTTCCTGTGCTTACGGTACGAAGGAGTATAAAACTCCTTATAAACTATCTCCATATGCAAGAGTTTTCATTTCTTTTCTTTTTTTTTACGTATTTACTTGTCAACACATAGTTTATCGTCATGTTGTACAGTGGAAACATAATAACTGACACCAGATGAAGTCACTAATTACAACTTTAATTAGTAACAAGTGAAATGAAATTCTTGAGGAAAACTAAGGGTTGCACCCTTAGAAAACAAATACGAAATGAAGATATAAGAACTGAGCTAAATGTATATTCTATGGTCAGCAGAATAAGGAAAGGAGAAATAAAAGGAGGGAGCATATCAAGAGAATGGAAGCTATGAGGCTACCTGAACAAGTAATACGATACAGACATCAGGGAAAACGTGATATAGGTAGACCAAGGAAGTGGTTTAGTGAAGTCGGAACAGGCTGTAACCCTATATCTTGACGTGGAGAAGAAGAAGAAGAAGAAGGTTAGAAACAAACAACAGTTAGAAAGCAACAAAAAGGATTGTTGTATGAATAATTCAAGTTAAATTTGTCCAACACACAACAATAAATGTCACCTTATTACAGTTTCCCAATAAGTAAATCAATTACACTAAAACCGTGAGTCATAATAACAATCACTCCGAACCGCGCACTATTGCCGTCGGTTAAGAACTAAACTTGGCCTTATTGCATTATTGGAGCGGGTTATCGTTGCACCCGTGGCATGATTGCTGCATCTGGGTCGAGCCCAGTGAATGCAAGAAGATAAACATAGTGCTGGTTAAGTTGACAGGTGTCTAATACTGGACTGGACAACCGCCAACACCATCATCGCTAGATGGCGAGGCAACACGACATTAATGTATGGCACTGCCGCAGGAACCGACTCAGGCGACAGGTGCCGTCTGTCTCAATCCCAGCTAGCAGACGTCTTGAGGTGTCGATCGCTCTTTGCGAGGCAGAGAGCCTCCGAGCCGGTGACAGCAGCAAGCAGCGCGGTCAGCGTGCAAGGAAGGAAGAAAGGACACCTTTCACTGGTTAACTCTAGGGCTGGGAAAACTTGGGCTTGGCCGCTGGAGCTTCTATTTATACAACGCTGAGATTCGAAAATAATCTTCCATTTTCCGGGCGACGCGCCGAGAATAAATTGCGTAGTTACAGGCACGCTGGAACGTTTTGGAAACTGTGTCAATATCTGAGAATAATAGACAAACATCTAGAACGTCTGTCTCGATCTACCTCGGACGTTGCGTAATCAACGCGTGTGAAATACGTCTTTCACCCCAACGTAACATAACATGTTTTGTAACCGCACAGACGATCTGGACACAGCTTGGATTCTAACCCCTCGTGGAATTTCAGGATTGGAGTAAGCTAATGTTTGAGGGAGTGCTGAATAGAGTAGGCCTACTAGCAAACTGGTACGACACGAAACATCCGATATTTAGACACGACAATTTCTAGAATGACAGAGTATCAACCGGTCACATAGTCTACGGCAGTACTTACAAGCTTAAGTAGCTGTCGACAATTCCCTGCTAGCTGGGAGCAATGGCTACAGCTTCTAGTCGTAAAACAGTCACAGTTTGCAATCCAATAAGCAGAGAAGAATATTATACGACATATTATGGCGTATGGAGCATAAATTTGGATGTTAAACAAAAACAATATTTGGTCTAATAGAATAAAGACAACAGAAATTGACTATACAAACAACGTACCGTATTTTGCTCCGGATAGAAATCTCTGTAAAATAACTGATTAGCCATTTGTTCTAGATTGCTATGTTCGTTAAGATGAAAGACAATTACATACCGCTCTTGAAGATCCGAGACTTGGGTTCTACACGTTTCTCTACTAGCCCAGCGCGTGCAGTCGGCACGTTGCGTTCAAGGTCGCGCGTTCAACCCAGCGTCCGTAACTACGCACATTATGCTCGCAGTGAGGCTGGAAAAAGAAAGACTATTCTGTAACCTCCTCGAGGTATATGGAGCCTCAGCGGGCGGCTTAGAAGTCAGTTACAGTTGGCAATTTATTCAGTGCGGATAAAGTAATTGTTGCGGATTAATAGAAAGTGATTGTTGTGTTAATTAGTGCCGAACTGTAATAAGCTGACATTTATTGTTGCGTGTGAACACGTTATTGTATGATTTCAAATGGTTGTTTGTGACTAAATAAAGTTGGTAATTAGTGATTTCATTGGTGTCTGTTATTTTGTTTCCACGGTACAATACGACGACCCGTGAGACCTTCGTAACAGTATTATGCAGAGAACTGGTAGTGATGGCGATGATGTAAGGTTCGTAGACCTACATACCACCTCCTGAGACATATTTATGAGAAACATACATCCGCTTACCTGCAAAGATCGGGTGAGAAGATTTTAATGATAGATTCGTCGGTAACTGGCGAGGCGAACAGTTCTCCCGAAGAGCCGTCTATGCTTCCGCAGCGTCCCGAATAGAAGCCGGTCTGCTGTTTGTAGTTCCAGAACTTGAGGTCTCCCAGTCGGCCCATGTCTTCTTGTCCTGTGTCCACGTTGAACCAACCGTCGTGCACGTGAGAACCGTTTCTCTGTAACCAAAACCATAATAAGTCCTTACCTTAATTTTTTTCTTTGTCTTTTATATTAACTGCAATTTCCAATTACATTTTTTTACCACCCCCCCAAACTCAAACACTCGCAGAGACCGGACTACCATAAGGATACTATAAATATAAAAGTCTAAAATTCATAATTACAAATAAACAAATAACGACCTAAAAATACATTATAGGCCTATAACTGTCTCCAGTGGCGGGAGTATAACCAGGAAACGCATATCGCTTTCGTTGATCTGGAAAAAGCATTTGATAATTCTTTTTAAATTTGATAAAACAATTGCAGCAGACCGTCAAAAGTTATGGAATATTATGGATAGAAGAGGATATCCACAGCATTTAATAAATTCGGATAAGATCCTTTACAAAAGTACATCTGTAGTCTTGGATCTGAATGGTAGGCTCTCAGGTGACATTCCAATAAATAAGGGAGTTAAGCAGGGATGGCGTTTCCTCAACCTTGTTTAATATATACATTGACGACATGTTGACAGTATGGAAATCCAGAGTGATTTCGGGAATACAGCTTAACAAATCAATTTGTATGGGTTCCCTGCTATATGCGGACGAAATAGTTCTTATTCAAGAATATGAGGATGATTTACAAAAAAGTGTTTCACTTACAAGAAGTGGCAAGAGAGTACTCACTGACAATTTCAGTGAGAAAGACCAAAACCATGGCCTTTAAAGGTAAATATCCAGTGAGGATAGTTATAAAGTACAGCACTTTAGAACAAGTGAGCCGTTTCAAATATCTCAGCTGTGCGATAAGCTATGAATATGAATATGATGTAAAAGAGAAGATAAATAAATTTAGGAATGTTTGTGGTACGATTCACAGAAATCTTATAAATAAAACAAGACACAGCACAAGGATTAAATTCTATAAAGACAATTGGAATACCCACATTGACATATGCAAGTGAGGCGTGGGTCATGACAAAAAAGGAATTCGGCAAAATTCAGAGTGCTGAAATGCAGTTTCTTCGAAATTGTACACTTCAAAATAGAATAAGGAATTACGATATTAAAGCAGAACTCGAAGTAAAGAACATAAATGAAATTATTTCAATTTAGAGAAGACAATTGTGGGATCATCTACAAAGGATGACAGAGGATCGTTTGCCGAAAGCGGCGCTGAACTATAAAGCCATTGGTAGAAGAGACGTGACTCGTCCGAGGATGAGATGGGTGCCGGAACAGGTTTATATAACATAATCCTTGAAGAGGAGAAGAAGAAGACAGTCTCCAGTTTGCAATGTGTTAATTAATTACCTTAATGTAATCCGTCTTGCGGCTTATTATTTTATTGATACGATATGTCTCGGGACCAAGTTCCCATCATCAGAGACTAAAATTCTTATCCTGTCATGAGGACGCGTCGATGAAATTAAAACCGGTGATTAATAAATTATTTCACAAACACACATACAATAATGTATGCGTGCACGTGTTAATGGGGCGAAATATTAGCAAAATTCCATGAAAAGAAACTTGGCGTAAACACGTTGACTGTCGAACGCATTATTTCGTTATATCGTGTGGATTTGTTCAGTAATTTACGTAACGGCTGGTTTTAATTTCACAAACGCGTCCTCATGAGAGGATACGAACTTTAGGGCCTGATAATGTGGAACTCGTTCCTGCAACTTGTATGAAAAAAAAAGAATTTCGACGAAACCGAAACATCGAAGCATGATAATGTTTTAGGCTTTTGAAACGTATAAATAAATAAATAAACCTCCGCTCCACAGTCCGTTAAGGACCAAGGCGTACCGCGCGGTTTTTGTGTTAGTGTGACGGTGTATGGCTAGTACTACGCGCCAACAGCCGCTAGTTGCGGTATTCACGGCCAGGAGGCGGCGCTGTTACCTCAGCGCCTACTCAGTTTGCCTCACGACGCTGAGTGCACGCAGTATGGAGCCTCCGCCGGGAATTGAACCCGGGACCACGAGCGCATCAATCGCCCGCGTTAGCCACTAGACCACCTGGAGGCTTTTAGGCTTTTGAAACGTATAATGTGCATAAACTGCAGACTCTCTTGTTCAGCGAGAATTTAGTGGTTCTAACATCACCTGGAGCGTTACATTTTTCGATGACGTTACACATTTTGCATCACGCATTTTGTGGAAAACATTATCATGTTTTCTATATAACTATATAACAAATATTTACTATATAACAAATATATTTACTATATTAACAAACATTATCATGTTAAAACGACAGAGACCGAAGATTTCTAGACTGTGGGGAATCGAAAGTGTGGAAAAAATATAGCGTTAACATCACCTGGAGCGTCACATTTTGCGTTAACATCACATTTTTCGATGACGTTACACATTTTTCGATGACGTTACACATTTTGCGTCACGCATTTTGTGGAATGACGCCCAGCCTAAAAACATTATCATGTTAAAAAAAAAAAAATAAGTATCAAGACGGATTACATTAAGGTAGGCCTAATCAATTAATTGATCTAAAAATAGAAAAGGAAACAAAATAAAAAAATTTCAAAATAGGCAGTCATTGAGGACTGCCGACAGAAGTGAAAACTTAAAACTATGAAATAACAGTGGTTTTTTTTTATATTCAAATTAATTGTAGTATCAAAAATTAAAATTTTTTTTAAATTAAAATCTTTAACATCAGTCTGGTTTTCACATATAAGCTAATAAAAATAATTTTGAATTAGTAACCATATTTTCAAAATTCAACACATAAATCTAAAATTATTATAAAATTTTATAGAATTTTTAATTTTAAAATCCGCGGCAAAAATACTATCGAACAACTAGAAATTTGTTTTACCACGCTAGTAAGATAACTCCTAAGCCACTATGAAATACTCATTGCATGATGTATGGCAGAGGTCAAATATCAAAAATAAAAAATAAATAATGTCAAATTTTTAAACGGAAATATTGAGACGAATATTGGAAATATTTGAAAATCATGCTTTGTTTATGTTATTCATTTTTCTATATAAAAATATTAACATATTTAGTACTCACTTTTGTACTGCACAGTGATCCTACATTTGAACATTTAAAATAATGATCAAACTAAAACACAATTTAAACAATGCACAGTATACACACATTAAACTTTCCACGTAGTCAATTTAACTTTACTTATATACATATACACAGCACTAATGTTACAATCTTAAAATAATAAAAAAACTATTAACAATACATACTTCGACATTAGACATGACGAAAAACCCTAAGTTAACAGCCAGACGGACAAATAACAATTATGTAAATATCATGTAATATAGTATAAGTAATTAATAAGAATAAAAATAATGTAAAATAGATCATAAGTATTGCGTTAATTGTTAATACGGAAAGTCGAAATCGCGCTAGGGATCGAACACGCGATAGCAAATTCGGCAGCGTAAGAAACTCCAAAATAAAGTACGTAAACGATAAAAGTGTGTTAAATAGTATAAATAGTATTACAATTGTATAATATAATTGTAGTATAATAGTATTACACACAAGTATAATCTATACTTTCACTGCTGGCCACGCGCAACACGTCATACTTATAGCTACAGATATCATGTTAGCATTAGCATGTCGGTGACGCGAACTCATAAGATTTTACCCATCCAAAAATCGCCCAACGTGCCTATAGAAGTTTTCACTTCAAAAATAGGCACACAAACAAAAAATTGTTGTACAGGATAGTGTTTTGCAAGGAATAGTTATAGTTATAGTGAGCACAGTGTAGTGAACATAGTGAGATATCAGACAGACGTTTGTATACTACAGTGTGTAAAATTACAGGGAACAGTTTGGACAAGAGTTTCCCATTGTTTACGTGGTAAACAATGTAGAAATTAAAAGCTAAGTTGGAAGTCACGCAAAATAATGTGAAGAGAAACGGCTTATGTCTGTACCATCGTATCCGTCCTGGTTGCCGAGACCAACCAACCCTATGCCGGCTAAATTTTTTATCGATCTTCTCTGGTCTAGATCCGTCGTGTTATGTTATAGGACCACCTCGAAAAGGTGTGGCTCTTCACCACGCACGACGGGCTTGAGTAGGTAGAGTCTCTGGTCCAAACGGCTCTATATTCCGCATATCCTACTCCTGGATGTGAAAACATCCTAAGGTATCTAATTGAAAATAAATTCACTAATTTCACTAGAATGTGTGGAACGATTTGGAGAACGTTAGAAAATAAATAATGTAGAAAAGAAACCCGAATAAAATTTTATAAAACAATGGAAATACCTACACTACTGTACGGTTCTGAAACTCGGGTCATAACGAAAAAAATGAACAGAAGATACAAATGAAATTTATGAGATCAGTTAAAAGGTGTAATAGACGAGATCATATAAGAAATGAGGAGATAATAAGTGATTTAGATATTTTTGCAGTTAATGAAAGGATTAAAGAATACAGAAGAAAATGGATTCAACACATAGATAGAATGGAAAAAAGTAGAATACCGAAGATAGCGAAAGATCACAACCCTAGAGGCAGAAGAAAAATTGGAGGACTGTGGAATAGGAGACCCTAAAACCGTTAAGAAGATGGTGTGGAAAAACGACTAATATGACATGATGCTAAGAACAGTCGCGGTATTTAACTAAATTACCTGATAGACCGGAATCCTATCAACAAAGAAAGAAGAAAAACTGCCACATGAATGATGATAATCAGAAGTAGACGAGGCGACGGAGATGCAAAGGGTGGAAATTGCAAGTATGGAATGGATACGATGGATAAGCCACTGTTAAAACACTGTAATGAGGCGAAATATTAGCAAAATTACATGAAAAGAAACTTGGAATAATTATAATTAGGGCAGCAAAAATGACTAACAAAATGAATATTAGGCCTAAACTGTGAAGAGCAAGTTTGAGACAAGTGGAGGTTTGCAGACACGTAGGTAGCGGAGTGTCGTTGGGCGTGAGATCCTTGAAGAGATTAAACTTAGGACATAACAGATAAATTTCACGCAAAACAAAACTCAATAAATGTTCGGCCTCTGCCAGTTGCGACGAAACGACGACGTTGTTACCTGTTGCCAAACCCGGTCAACGGCGCCCCGCTCTGTCACTTGGTCGCAACTGAACCAAATCCGTGGTAACTATAGCCTACTCGGGAGAGCTGCAAGCTGCGCAGAAGCAAGAACATAGTATCACGTGATGTGTCAGCCAATAAGAGCCAGTCAGTCGTTTCGCTTACTGGCTGTCGCGGTGTTACACTCTGTCTCTCTCTGCACAATGCGCTTTCACTTTTCGCCTTTAATTGTGCTCCCGAGTATAGTAGAAACGTTCCTGTTCCAAACGTCGATGAGGTTTCAATTCTGTAAGTTTTTCATTTCTACGAATAACCTCTTTCTTCCAAACTCGGTATAGGTGTTTTTAATGTTGGTCATTTGTCTTAATGTTGGTATAGGTGATTATAATTTTTAACATTGAAAATGTTTATAAGGACGTGTCGCACATTTGCGGCCGATCGCTGGTGCATGATCGAAAATGGGAACCGGTGAGTTTCCATAGAAACTACTTCTTTGTTGTCAATAACGTAGTACACATATAAAACTTCGCTTATGAATGCGACTACATTTAACTTACAATCTGTACATTGGTAAATGAAGAATGAATTCATTGATTGGTGAATGAAGAATGAATTCGTTGATTGGTGAATGAAGAATGAATTCATTGATTGGTGAATGAACATAAATATATATATATTTTTTAGATTTATTGAAGCATTTTCAATGACCTTCTCTGTACATTGCATTTGTGCAATGCCTGTAAATTTTTTACGCGGTGGACTCACGTGTGACATCCTCATCCTCCGCTCTTCCGCTCATCCTCCTCATCCTCTCCCCATCCTCCGCTCGCAGCTATGGCTCGTCAAAAGACCAAGCGTTGCAACCAATTAATCCTTCGATGTTACTGACACATGGATGATGTTTTTAGTAACCCGCAAATCGATAGGCGGCCGAAGGTCTCCGTTTCGATGCCTATGTAAGGCGAGCAAAGTGAATGCAGAGGTCTGTCACATATGCGTTCAGTATGAAGAATGTAAATATGCAAAAATATGCACAGGGAAAACTGACTAGTGGCAACAGTATATAAACATTTGAAACAGCTGTACGCATCACCATTCCAAGCGTGAGCTTTCATCTCTTGACACGCCTTTGACAATCGCAGTCTGAGTCTGTAGCTGATAAGATGATTTTTTTGATCGCAACTGACCGCGGTCCTAAATGTTCGAGCCAACACTAGCACTATTCCCACAAATTCGTGTGTACGGAGCGTAGCTGTGAACTGGACGTGGCATCTACAAACGTTCATGTAATGACTGTAGTTGTTTTTATATTGGACAAAGGGCATTAAGGTTTTATAAACATTTTCTTGATTACACACCTAAAAAACAAACATCTCTCAAGTCCATCAACATAGAGACTGAATTTGCGTCTGCCTCTTGGTGTCACACGAGCACAATATTACACGGATTTAAACTGTAACTAGGAACCACTACACATTTCTGAAAAGCGCCGTATCATGAACGCCTTGTTTATTATTATTATTATTATTTGATGTTCTGCACTAAGGCAGGTCTTCAAATGGTAAGAGCTCTCCAAGCTGTCCTATCGCATATCAGTCTCTTCGTTTCTTCGTAACACCCTCTGATTTTCATGCTATCTATTAACTTCATTCTTCTACGCCCTCTTCTTTTTTCTCCTTCTATGACACCCTCCATGGCAGTTGTAAGTAAGCAGTCTCTTCTTAAACAATGACCTAAGCAAATCCTTTTCCTATTTTCTGTTACCTTCAGGATTCTTCTTTCTTCTCCTATTCTTCTTAAAACTTCATCATTCCTTACTTTATCAACCCACCTCACTTTTTCCATTGCTCCCGAAACTCACATCTCAAATGCTTCTAATCATTTTTAGGAGTTTGAAATCTATAGAACATACACAAACATTCCGCTGTACGATACCGCTTTGAACTTGCTTTGTTACGTAGAGATGAACAACCGCTCGGTGGTAGACCAAACGTAAATACATGCGCACTACTGACGCGTACAGTGCAAATCCAATTAGAATTTTAACCAATGACGATTTCGTATGAGAGATTTTTAAAGATCTGATGATGAATCATATGCTTTAAAACGCATCGTTAATTGTAAACAAATAGTCACAAAGCGGATCGAAACGGTTAGTTTTTTTATGATTGTTGCTTCCATCAGTGGAGCAACGATGAAGTATGTAACAGGATCTTCGTCGTAGTCCTCAGTCCATGGATTAATTTGCGGCATCATCCGGTCAGTTCTATTTTCAGCTCTACTCTTCAGTTCAATAAATTGAAATCTTCCATTCTCTGTTTTATCCATTTAAAACGCGGCACCTTCCTTGTCACATTGCCCCTTCCTTCTGCCATTCCTTCACTACATAGCGTATTAACCAATAGGAGCTGATTAACCAATGACCTGTTAACCTTATTCTCATATTTGTTATACTATCCCAGATAGCGTTACTCTCTCCAGCTCTCTTCATTAGTTAATTTGTTTCTTCAGCTGACCTTTAACATGCTTCTGTACTACCACTGTTCGAATAGAATCAACTGTCTGTTTCCTCATTAATTATCTTCCACGCTTCATGCCCACAAAGGACCACACTGCAGACAAATGTTTTGCTGACATTGTTTGCAGTGAAAAGTCGTTTCGTTTTTCTTAATTTTTTTTTATGCTTGATTGATCGTACGCCTTCTTTTCCTTCATACTTCTACAATCCTATGTGATCCTATGTAAGTAAAATCATCGACATCTTGTAGCGTTTCTCTATTGATTATTAGTTTTACTTTTGAATTTTCCCTCCACCACACACTTTTACTGTATAGTGTTTAAACGATACGTGGTAAAAGTTTGCTAAAATCTCATCAGAAGAAAATACCAATAGCCGGGACTCTTGATTAGGTACAACAGCTGTATGACTTTGGTTCAGAGGTAGAACTTCGAAGAAGCTCTAACAGATGCGTCTAACAAAATTTAGACGCATCTGTGGAACGATTCATAGGTACCTGAAAAATAAAACACGGAAGGATACTCGAATGAAATTTTATAAAACTGTGGCTGTCCCCCCATTCATGTATGCTAGTGAGACATTGACTCTTGGTAAAAGGGAAGTGCAGAGGATTCAGGCAGCCGAAATGAAATTTCTAAGAGGGACGCAAGGTTGTTCTCTCTTGGATCGAAGAAGGAACGAGGATATTAGACGCGATTTAAACATTGTATCATTCCACCAGTAGATTGAAGACCACAGAAGGAGATGGTGTGAACACTTGAATCGGATGACTGATATCCGTCTATCTGTGGCTGCCTTGGGTTATCACTCTACTGGAAAGAGAGATGTCGGTAGACCGAGGAGGAGATGGATTCCGGAACAGGTCTGAGGCCTAGTCCTTGGAGTGGTGATGATGATGATGAACTTCGAAGAAGTCAAGAAGTATTTTATTGGATCAAGTGGCTGATTTAAAAGGCTATTGTGATTTAAATCACAGGACGATGAGCAGAATGGTACGGTGGCTTCAGAGCATGGCCACCCACCAGCTGCGATTGCAAAACGATGATGTTTTGTTACTCTGACGTTGCATGAATGTGTGTATGTGTAGCGAAACAATCTCTGTAGCGACTTACGTTGTAGAACCAGGCGAACTTGTCAAACGGGCTGGACAGCCTTGTGAGGCGGGCGGGCACGTGGCTGGCGATCATCATCAGGTTGTCCTCGTAACCGTCGAACAGAAACTCTCTGACGGAGCGCGTGATCTCTAGCCTCTGTTTGGTGAAACCCAGCGCCATGTTGAGTGAACTCTGCGTGAAGAATCCGTGATGACGCATCACGTACGCTATTGTCTGAAACACATAGAGACAGTGCCACTGTAGTACGAGGAGACCCTTACTAAACACACACACACGCGCGCGCGCACGCGCGCAGCTAGCCGCACGCCTGGGCTATGAATCACCTACGGGGGCGTCCACCACGCAACTGCAACTTTCGTTATATTAGTTTTTTTAACAAACGAGCTCAGCATATTTGTAATCCATAAATCTTTTAGGAATCTAAAAATTTTAGATTTCAGGACACCAAACACGACGTGGTTATGATATAGGCCTATTTTAGACGTACAACTAAGTCTCATTTAATGCTCATTTTGGCTAAAAGTTAGTATTTTGCAAATGTTATTTAATTTCTTATTTATTTTTTTAATTAAATAGCATTTTCAAAATCCTCATATTTATTGCAATTATGTGTTGTTTGGACTCATTTTTCTCACAATTTCACGGAGATTACAAAAATTATAGTTTAAAGCTAAATTAAAAACTTTATAGTTTTGAATTGGACCGTATACTTATACCTGAACCACCCGGGTCGTGCCTGCCCGGCCGTGCCGGTTGTGAGTGCGCGTGCGAGAGCAAGGGTCTTCAAATCCCTTAGGTGCCGTCCGGTTTCTGGGAACACATTATAGTTATAAGAAACTTACATATAGTTTAGTTGCTTTGTAGAGCAGTGTTTCCCAAACTTTAATAGCCCACGGCACACTACAAATACAGTAAATAGAAGCCGCAACACACATCTCCCTCTACATACAGACTTTCCTCACCGTCTTTATCTTCCCGCGTCTTTAAAATCGCACTCCAACGTGACATACTATTATATCGTTATATAATAATGAGTGTTATTTACTTACCTGAGTACTACTTGTGGTATCTCAGTTCTGTCAGTGGACTTTTCCAACAGTAACACAAATTTATCAACAAACTTACATTTTTGTGACTGGAAAACTTACGAAAAACCCAGTGAAATACATTTTCCCACATAACTTTTACTTGCACTTTATTAATTTACAAAGCAATGAAAATCACAAAATATTACAAGATTAAAGTTTGTTCTGTGTTTTATTTTATTTTATTTTATATTTTTATTATTTTTCAAAAATTTTACAGCACAGCCAGCCGCGGCACACAGTTTGGGTAACGCTGTTGTACAAGGGTGTTAGATCAAAGTAGATACTGTGTATTATATTAGCCGTACAGTACACATAGGGCAATGTTGTTTATACTATTATACTACTTATACTATATACTATGTGGTGGCTTATCTATACTGTCTGTAACTTCCTTCTGATGTGTTGAGTTATCAATTAGGGCTAAGTCAGCCCAGAGTCCGGCTGGATGCTGTGAAAAACGATCTACCCTGAGTGTTTCCGCGAACAAATTTTACTGTGAGACCAAAACCAAAACTCTTTCGCCGATTCGTCTGTGCCCGTTTAAAGGATCATGTCAATTATATCACATTATGTCAAATTGTATCTCATCGATTTCGCAACAGATGCTAACGGTTGTCTGATTTCACTCGTAAAACACTTCGTGATTTTCATTAATACTTACGAACAGTGTGTTGTGAGACACTTTTAGAAATCGTGAAATGTTTCGCGTGTTCCACGATGAATCATCCACAGACGTTTTGATACGCCTTTGAACACTGTTGTTCCTAATAATAACTGACTTTAACGATTGGTTTTTTAACTTGAAGATAAATTTGACTCAACAACGGAAGAGCGTTATCCCACTGTTTTTGATTCCAAATAATGTTATTACAAAAACCGTAAGTAAACTTATTACTACTGACATCACTATGTTCCTTGTAATTCAGTATGTAGTTGTTTCTCAGATAACAGTTTAAGTACTGTTACAGTTTAATCTATTTTAATTAGTCCTATACAAAATGATAAAAATAAATGTGTGACCAAAGTATCGACTCTTATCAACTTCTTGATTGACAACAAAAATGATTTAGATTACATTAAATAAATGTATACCTTCCTTAAAACCCTCTAAGCGATGGGTGATACTTACGGGTAAGTCGCTTCCACCATATGATTTTCTTGCTTGACTTTTCTATACCTGGAGTCTGTGATCGTCCTCAGAAGCTGTGAGTGGCGGTTGAAAGACATTGTCAGCAGAGTCTTTCTGAGGAAGACTCAACTCAACTCACAGCTTCTGAGGACGATCACAGGTTCCAGGGATCGAAGCAGTCCGAATCGAGGACTTACCCGTAAGTGCATACCTTGTATCAGAAGCGTGACTAGGAGCTGCTCGTGGAGGGGGATGAGACTAACTTCTGCGTGGGGGTGTGAGACTAGTTTCAAGGTTGGACTTCCCATTTTCCTCAGGACAAATGAGAACTGCAGGATTTTGTATATACATTTTATTAATTCTTGTCGTCTCCAAGGTTTTGAGTTGGAAGGTTGGAAAAGTAGGGAAAAGCGCTGGTTTCAAAATATTCTGTTTTGATTAGCTGCTATTCAAAGTAAAGGTAATAAATCTTATGTCATTGGGAATCACTTTAATCCTAAATTTGTATTCTTAATAGATCTTGTGGAAATGAGTCTTTCTGAAGATATTTTGAAAAACCCCAGTTTTATTAGTCCTTCGCAGTTTAATTTAAGGATGTCCCAAAGATGTTTTAATCGACTTATGACTCATGTTGAGGGGTGTCTGTAAGGCATTTTCGTCAATAAATTCAATTTTATTTTTTTGTTTCAAAATATTGTATGGAATATCTGCTTTTATTTGATATTAATTTAAAATTAATCGGAAAACTACAACATTTTTTACGATTTTTTTTAGGTGATGATGTCAGGGATAAACTCAGTCCAATATGTCACCCATTCGAGCTTATGCATATTTCGGTTTGTTGTAGTACACAGAACTATTGCTTTTTGTTCTTATTTCTATTTGTATTTATACTACACATATGGATGAGCTTAAACTTATATTTAGAGACCTGGCTAACCTAGAAAAAGTGTCGCCATGGTAAAAGTCAAAATCATAATGAGTCTTGAAACAACAAAATTTGGTCGCGCATTCCTAAAACTGTTTTTGTTTCCCTACTAACATTGAATTTTGGGGTTTATGATGCAATTTCATGCTTTAATAGAGGCTACGCAACCAGGTGCTTAGTGTTGAAACAACTAGGCATGTCAGTAGGAAAGAACTGTGCTGAAATTATGTTGGGTATTGATATGAAACGAGTGCGGAGCAAGCAACTGCAGAACTACAGAAATAAGCCAGGCAGAAGGGAGCAATGGCAAAAAGAAAGCTGGAAGAAGAATTTCAAGCTGCAGAAGACCCAGACAAACCTTCAAATGCATCAGGATTTTATTAGGCAATGCACACAAATTCATCATATTGATGATTAATCTTCAATTGTTGTTTTCCGACAATTGTTATTTTTCACACAAATGACCCATTATCTCTGGAACTACTAGAGATACAGAGCTCACATTTTCTGTACGTGTGAAGGGCAAAAGGGTACAACGTTTAACACAGGGAATTTTTTATATCTGTGCCTGTCACGAGAAAAAAATTATAATATGCGATTTTTTTGAAGTGTTAAACATTGTATTGGATTAAAATTTCCATAATGACTCAACGTCAGCATATCCTAAAATCCCTGTGTTAAAGTTTCTAATGAGGGCCAATCAATTAATGGTAAAAGTTTCAAACAGCTCAGTTAATTAGTGTTTGAGAAAACGGGTCATGAAGTCTAGTAAATTAACATAGGCGAAATAGGACTTAGAAACGCCCCTTAAAGTACGTTATGTTATATGTAAAATCCAGCAATAAAATACTATAATTTTTCCTAATTAAAGTAAAGAAACCGCTAGTTAATCTGTCTAAGGACGAAGGTTCAAACTATAGAGATGTTAGACTAGAGAAGTAACGATATGTATACACACCCCTGTAAGGGATAGTATGCTGGGTCAAGAAAGATATCGCTAAATTAATAACCTCTGCCTTCGTTTCCTGGCGCGTGCGCAATTTATTGTTTTCGAAGGCTTCAAATACGTACGTTATACCAAATGTTAAATGATTTGTCATTATCAAGAAACCTCCAACGTTATTTCATTAATTTATTAATATTGTAATTTTACAATAAATTATATTGTTTTACAATTATTTTTATTGTAAAAATTTATATTATTTTTAATTTATTATTATTTATATTATTTATAAATGATATAAAATAAATTTATATTTTTTACAATTATTTATAAGCCTTATGTTGACACACGCAATTGGATTAGACATAGTCCTATGTTATTTGATTATGGAATGTCGTTGAAATTTTCAATACCTCTGGGTGGAGAGGATTGTTCCCCTGATCTCTCTCCGCAAATACGCCACTGCCTTGTATATCTCTAATACAAATATGGAGAAATTGTATTTGTCATACGTTTTCTAAAATTACAAAAATAAAATAGAGTGTTACAAATTCTTATAAGAAGGGTAATGATGATGATTAGATGTTAGTGAATTGCACATTTCTAATTCGACTGATATAAAATGAAATGCGGCGGGGTTGGTAGGCCTGTATGTACTTACAAGAGCGACAGGGTTGACAGTGGTGACCAGTTGGTTGATGTCTTTGGACTCTGCCGGTGAGTAGAACCAGTTGCGCATCTGGTGGTAACTGACGGTTCCGTTCGTGTTCCAGGTGACGTTCAATTTTTCCCGTCGCTCGCTGTAACAATAACACAAACACAAATAACTGACAAGATCGTGTTGTAGTGTTCGCACACTTGATTGTATTGCTACTAGTCCCGATTGTAGTGTGTTCATCGGGTTCGCGTTAACGTTGTTATGGCTGGCTAACGTAGACTTTTTCTTAGGGAGCTGGCTGTATTTCCACCACCAGGCTAAAAAATAACATAAAGAAACTGTAACACAAAGAGAGACACAAAACAGAGTCACGAACTCCGACCTCTTTACGCTGTCGTGGCATCTTTACGTTTCTTTATCTCATTGCATTTTTCGCTTAGCCAAATGTCCTAATCGCATCCATTAGTTTTCGTCTTGTTGTTGTTGTTGTTGTTGTTGTTGTTGTTGTTGTTGTTGTTGTTGTTGTTCTTCTTCTTCTTCTTCTTCTTCTTCTTCTTCTTCTTCTTCTTCTTCTTCTTCTTCTTTTCTTCTTCTTCTTCTTCTTCTTCTTCTTCTTCTTCGTCTTCTTCTTCGTCTTCTACTTCTTCTTCTTCTTCTTAGCCCATTCTTATTCTCCGAATACAAGCTTATGCTAGTAGAGGGAAAATGACAGTTCAAACTCACAAAGGAATGCCGCCTTCTTAAAAAACACTAAAAAAACACTAAAAAACATGATCTCAGAGATGACGCCGCCACCGCTGGACCCGCAGCATCCCGATGGACCACAGCACCGCGAATTTCCGCGAATAAATTTTTTTATTTTTTTAATTTTATTTTTTTTTATTTTTTTAATTAAATTGATTTGGTGGGATGATGTTCAATGGACCACCAGCATCCGTGAATATAATTTTTTTATTTTTTTAAGAAAGCTGATTTGCATATCAGTGGGTGGTGTTGGGTGGGAGGTTGTTTTTTTATTTCATATCAGTGGGTGGGGGGGGGGTTCCAACTCGAAGCATTATAGTGTATACTAAAATATATGATCAGGTGTACCAACCTTTGCATGAGTTCAAATTTGTTGTGTGTTATAACGTATATTAAATCTATATGATCAGGTGTACCAACCTCTGTAGTATTATTATAGTGTATAGATATTTTATATGAGCAGGGTTGTCAACATTTTCTGCGGCGGGGGGAGGGAAATTCAAATATGTGTTATATAGTGTATATATTAAAATATATGATCAGGGTTACCAATCTTAAATTATTGTGTGCGTGTATAGAGCAGATCTGCCAACATTTCTTTCTCTTCTGTGGTGGGAAATTCAAACTATATATGATCATAATTGTTACTCTCTCTCTCTCTCACACGGTGTGTATGTCTCTCTCTCTCTCTCTCTCGTTGTCAAACGTTATGCTCACCGGCATTATAGTGTATATTAAAATATATGATTAGGTGTACCAACCTTTACATGAGTTCAAATTTGTCTCGTGTTATAATGTATATTAAATCTATATGATCAGATGTACCAACCTCTGTATTATTCGTCCTCTCTCTCTCTCTCCCTCTCTCTCTCTCTCTCACACGTTGTGTATGTCTCTCTCGTTGTCAAACGTTATGCTCAAACTGTGGTCAGTACCGAGCGCATGTATATGAAATTAGAAAGTTTATATTTATTCGACAAATATTAACGTCCTCTCTCTCTCTCTCTCTCTCTCTCTCTCTCTCTCACTCTCACTTGTTTCAACTGTGTCAACAAATAGTAACGTCCTCTCTCTCTCTCTCTCTCTCTCTCTCTCTCTCTCTCACTCTCACACGTTTCAACTATGCAAGGTTTCATACCCTTTCTCCTGTCTCCCTCTCGTACATTGAGTAGTCGGTGTGATGAATAAATAATTTTAGCCCTCTCTCGTTGTCAAAACGTCGTCTTCATTTTCAATGTATTAAATAATTAATTAATAGTTTTATAATGCAGTCAGTGTGATTGATCCTTGTTAGAAATATATATATTTGGCGTCAATGAACTACTTACCTGTTATGTTGTTACAGACAATACTTCTGTTTTAAGGTTGCAGTTTACACACACATAGGTTCAGTAGTGTATAGCGAAATAAATTAAAATTATACACACACATGAAAACGGCGGCTGAAATTCATACAAATCTTCTGATGTAACAGTTCACAAAAAATAAATTAATTGTACACATGTTCAGAGGTGTAGAGTGAAATAAAATAAAGTCATGATTTGTTTAAATGATTAAATATATTTTAACATTCACAATATAAAATTCACAATTAAATAAATACATTAGAAATTGATATTTTTCGAAAGTTTATATATATATAATTGTGTGTCGTACTTGTAGAAGAAGCAACCTGCAACATAACAATACAACAACAACATTAAAATCATGTTAAATATCACACACACAGATGCACACGCAACGCGCGCACATACAGACGCATACGCAACGTAATCACACACACACACACACACACACACACACACACACACACACACACACACACACACACACACATACGCATACGCAACGTAACCAAACACGCAACGCGCCCACACACAGACGCAAACGCAACGTACACACGTTTGGGTTACACCACACGTGCACGCACACACACACAGACGTACACGCACACATACGCAACGCACCCACACACAGACGCAAACACAACGTAATCATACACATACATACAACATGTACATGTAGGACCAATAAACAGATAACAGATTTAAATATGCTATAGTCATTGTAAGACGTTACAATCATTGAAGTGTTTAATAAGTAAATTGTATGTATGTATATATCACTGAATAATAATAATAATATAATCGTTCTAGTGTTATCGTTTGCTGCAACAGGTAAAGCAGTTACAAATAATTACATATAGGTTCAGAGGCGTATAGTGAAATAAATTAAAAATCCATTCATCAAAACTTTGTAAATTAGAATCTGCACTACATTCAAACATACGCACACACACACACAATGATAAAAAATTGTTTATTAAAAGTAGTTTGTTACCTTAACGAGGTACGATTTCCATATGTACTGTTTGATTCCTCATGCCTCGAAACACGAGATGTAGGTCGCTGGGGCTTATATGACGGAGCTCTTCATCTGTAAAGACGCAAGCATACCTCTTAGGTAGATATACACGATAGCGTAGCTCACCATCTTCCAACGTTACAAGCACAGACTTCCCATATCTTGTGTCCACATGCACCATGTTAACAATCGGATACTGCTTGTTCAATGTTAATTCTGCACACCGTTTGTACTCAATAGCAGAAACTGCATTGAATTTTGTGATAAACGACATTATTTATGAGAAGTGAAGACGTCTGTATCAAGCTAGGTGCAACTAAACAATGACTACAAAGAAGACTAGTGAAAGTAATGGTGGTGATGTGGTCATCAGGAAAGTTCACGTTCATCGCCCGAAGCTTTGCATGTACATACACACAGGCAGAATTAGCGCTGTTACAAAATATATATATATTAGGAAAGTCAAGCCCACAGACTACTAGAAATAGTTATCGTTTGAAAAAAAAAGAAACCACACATTACGAACTAATATCGTTACAATAATAATAATACATAAACTTACGTTTACGGTCGTCCAAACTGAAGTATGGAGTGACAATAACTATACAAATAATTACATATAGGTTCAGAGGTGTATAATGTAAAACAAAATACAGATTATATGATAAGTAAATTGTGTGTATATATCACTGAATAATAATATAATCGTTCTAGTGTTAACGTTTGCTGCAACAGGTAACGCAGTTTACAAATAATTACATATAGATTCAGAGGTGTATAGTGAAATAAATTAAAAATAGAAATTAATTCCTCATAAGTTAATGTCCTTTCAAATAGTATTCTCTGCACTACAGTCAAACATACGCACACACAGTGATAAAAATTGTGTATTAAAAGTAGTTTGTTACCTTAACAAGTACTGTTATCCTACGCCGTTGGGGGGGGGGGGGTCCTCATGCCACGAAACACGAGATGTAGGTCGCTGGGGTTTTATAAATTGTTTATTAAGTCTTTTAGAAATGGTCTTATACTTGAGCTTGGCCTGTTGACTATTGCTTTTAATTTTGTAATTTCTACAGGCGTTAACCGTTTCGGAGAAAAAAACCATTTATGGAGAAGATCCTCCTCCTCTTGTTTTGATGTGGTATTTATTCTATGATCCATCCTTCTTGTTCCTATAATAATAATAACAGTACCTGCTTCATTATCATATACATTATGTGCTATATATAAATATATACATAAGGCTTTCAACACACACACACACACATACCATAAATCCAGAACAGGAAAGGTATTATAACAAACATTACGAAAACAAGTACGTACATAGATCAACGTTTAAACAAACAGATTATTACCTGAATAAATTTTTTTTAAAAACAGGACAGCGTATTATCTATATAACGTTCTGTTTCAGATAAGAATAGTTTGAATATAAAATGAAAGGGTACGTTGTATTTTGTTATGAGAAAATGCATTTCTAAATTTCGTTACATTTGTCAAAAGAGCTTATTGATCAGACGTATGAGTAATTATATTAATCCTTATGTAGCAAATACGCACGGATTCGTAAAATACAGCACTCAGGTGTAGGGCAATTAATCCTTTTTGTATTGAACGTATTTAAGTAGGCCTACTCGTGATATCAGTAAATTCTATCCAAACGTCATCTCAACGGAATCATTAAGTTTTTCAAAAGATCTTATTGATCAGACGTATGAGTATAAAATTGGAAATCTACAAACACATCAAAAATATCTGTCAAACCCCTATCAAACAAAAACCCCCGTTCTTATCGAGAGACAACAGTAACTGACCTAAGCACATGTGCTTCATTAGGCAACAGACCAAAAAAATCAAATAGACGACTATAAGCTCAATTTAAATAAAATCTGAATATTCAATAAAATTTTTTTTTTTTTTTTTTTACTTAGTAACATATGCAAATCTTTTACTTACCTCTTAAATGTTGTTATACACACAATAGCCGATTGAACGATGAGTGTCTCATACAAATGAGAAATAGTGACATGTCGTCTTGTGTGTGTGTGTATGTATATATATATATATATCATACGGTGGTAGCGTACACGTTTGAAAGTTGATACACATTAAATTCTCTCTCTCTCTCACACACATTACAGAGATTGATATTAATTGCATGTATGTTCAGAGGTTGGGTGTCTAAATCGATGCATTTTACTTTCACTTTCTAATTTGACACATGGCTTACTTCCATACATAAATATCTATCGTCCATATCCGTCTACGAGTGTTGCTAAACGAAATTGAAAATGTTGTAATACATAACGTCCTGTGTAATAGTATGGTATGTTTTTTAGGACAGCCAAAAGCATGAAAGTATTATTTAAATCTGTATGGAAGTCATATATAAATATCGGGTCAGCGCTTGAATTATTTGCGCATGCGCATAACAGCTTTTTAGTACAGTTGCACACACACACACACACACACACACACACACATCGACACTCACTTGCAACAACGTCTTACTTATCACACGTTCATGCGCTACAAATTGATATTATAAAACGTTTAAGATACACTATAATAACATAATACCAGCGTTATAACCGTACCTTTTGTTTTTCAGTATTCATTAATTCTCAGTAAATAAATAACACTCGTCAGGGTAATATGTCAGTTTATTACAAACCGCAAAGATGTCGGCTACTCATGATTTTAGTATTGAAAGTGAAAGAATAAAATCGTTCAAGTATTGGGAAGTGACGTTTATCAGCCCCGACGAGTTAGCGTTTGCGGGGTTCTACTTCTACCCTAGAAATTTCGATGTTTGTGGACATAGTATGTCATTCGTAGACGATAGAGTGGAAAGAAGGTGACAAACCTATGAAGGAACATTAAAAAGTTTCATCTACAACACAATTTCTAAACGATGTTAAGAGTGAGACTTTTCATACACGCACCAATAGACATAGTATGTATGACTCAAACGTTAATTCGCATCAGCAAGTTTGCACGCTACATAATTACAAAAATAATTTCTTAACTGTGACAATTGGTATTGAACTTTTTACCTTGTTCAGTCTGCTCCTCCCCACGTTCCTGCTGAAGGTTAGCTAGTCGTGGTTTTGGACTTGATAATGATTGAGACACTGAAAGGCCTCGTCCGAAGCATGACAGGTAGCAGTTCAGCAAGTAAGCACGACAAAGTTGGAATTACAGAGACTGCTTATTTAAATAACAATTAAGATGAATGAAGATGATTCGTTAATTTTATACCTGAAGGAAGAGAGAATGTACAGGTGAACATATGGACGTGGACTTGTCAGTTTGGCTATTCCCGCCGTTACCTCGACACTTCGAGCTGTTACGACTTTTTTAACTCTACAGTCACATTAAATTTGTAAAGTGGGCAACCAGAGTATCCTATCGAGGTAACAACGTCCCTTTCTGCTAAAACCTCTGTGTAGTAGTCAGTGAGTTGACGGAAGAAACGGTAATGGAAGTAATCATAATCAGCTGGGCAAGTATTGGGAAGTGACGTTTATCAGCCCCGACGAGTTAGCGTTTGCGGGGTTCTACTTGTAGTTCCATAATTATTTGGGAATGCGGCAGTCATCCATTCGGCAAAGATGTTCCCACCAATTCAGACGATACTAGGCAATCCTGTCGCGTATACTCATAATATTCTGTTAATGCTGTATATATATATATATATATATATATATATTACATTTAATATTTATAATTAAATTTACCTCAAGATGTTATTTTTTTTTTTTCCTTTTTTGGAACATGTTTCGGGTACTATCTTGTACCCATCCTCAACCTTCCGGTTTTTTTGTCTGGTGAAGTACATATGTGTTGTTGGTTGACTATTATTATTATTGTGGCTTCCTGGTGTGTGTGTGTGTGTGAGTGCACGCTTAAGTCACAGTACACAATAAAGACAGAACATTGTAATGTTACGTAGGATAATGAAGTATAACATGTCAGATTTTGGTAATGGAAATATAATTTGCATTTTCATGTTAGACGTAATATAGTTACATGTAGTTTATTGGCATTTGTGTATGTGTGTGCACTTGATATTGCGTAAACGTCTCTGCTCTGCTCTACTTGTATATTCTCATGCAATAAAGGGCGTACCTCGGTCATGATCCGACGCACGCACACACGAACACACACAGACGCACACGTAATCACACATCTGACGTGCACGCACACACATACATACGCAACGTAACCAAACACGCACACACGTATACACGCAACGAGCGCACACGTACACAACGTAACCAAACACGCACACGCGAACACACACAGACGGATGAAACTTTTTAATGTTCCTTCATAGGTTTGTCACCTTCTTTCCACTCTATCGTCTACGAATGACATACTATGTCCACAAACATCGAAATTTCTAGGGTAGAAGTAGAACCCCGCAAACGCTAACCCGTCGGGGCTGATAAACGTCACTTCCCAATACTTGAACGATTTTATTCTTTCACTTTCAATACTAAAATCATGAGTAGCCGACATCTTTGCGGTTTGTAATAAACTGACATATTACCCTGACGAGTGTTATTTATTTACTGAGAATTAATGAATACTGAAAAACAAAAGGTACGGTTATAACGCTGGTATTATGTTATTATAGTGTATCTTAAACGTTTTATAATATCAATTTGTAGCGCATGAACGTGTGATAAGTAAGACGTTGTTGCAAGTGAGTGTCGATGTGTGTGTGTGTGTGTGTGTGTGTGTGTGTGTGTGTGTGTGTGTGTGTGTGTGTGTGTGTGTGTGCAACTGTACTAAAAAGCTGTTATGCGCATGCGCAAATAATTCAAGCGCTGACCCGATATTTATATATGACTTCCATACAGATTTAAATAATACTTTCATGCTTTTGGCTGTCCTAAAAAACATACCATACTATTACACAGGACGTTATGTATTACAACATTTTCAATTTCGTTTAGCAACACTCGTAGACGGATATGGACGATAGATATTTATGTATGGAAGTAAGCCATGTGTCAAATTAGAAAGTGAAAGTAAAATGCATCGATTTAGACACCCAACCTCTGAACATACATGCAATTAATATCA
This sequence comes from Magicicada septendecula, assembly GCA_034769895.1. Lineage (NCBI taxonomy): Eukaryota > Metazoa > Arthropoda > Insecta > Hemiptera > Cicadidae > Magicicada > Magicicada septendecula. Next base: position 570,852,939 of record CM068369.1, read on the forward strand.
ATCTCTGTAATGTGTGTGAGAGAGAGAGAGAATTTAATGTGTATCAACTTTCAAACGTGTACGCTACCACCGTATGATATATATATATATATATACATACACACACACACAAGACGACATGTCACTATTTCTCATTTGTATGAGACACTCATCGTTCAATCGGCTATTGTGTGTATAACAACATTTAAGAGGTAAGTAAAAGATTTGCATATGTTACTAAGTAAAAAAAAAAAAAAAAAAATTTTATTGAATATTCAGATTTTATTTAAATTGAGCTTATAGTCGTCTATTTGATTTTTTTGGTCTGTTGCCTAATGAAGCACATGTGCTTAGGTCAGTTACTGTTGTCTCTCGATAAGAACGGGGGTTTTTGTTTGATAGGGGTTTGACAGATATTTTTGATGTGTTTGTAGATTTCCAATTTTATACTCATACGTCTGATCAATAAGATCTTTTGAAAAACTTAATGATTCCGTTGAGATGACGTTTAGATAGAATTTACTGATATCACGAGTAGGCCTACTTAAATACGTTCAATACAAAAAGGATTAATTGCCCTACACCTGAGTGCTGTATTTTACGAATCCGTGCGTATTTGCTACATAAGGATTAATATAATTACTCATACGTCTGATCAATAAGCTCTTTTGACAAATGTAACGAAATTTAGAAATGCATTTTCTCATAACAAAATACAACGTACCCTTTCATTTTATATTCAAACTATTCTTATCTGAAACAGAACGTTATATAGATAATACGCTGTCCTGTTTTTAAAAAAAATTTATTCAGGTAATAATCTGTTTGTTTAAACGTTGATCTATGTACGTACTTGTTTTCGTAATGTTTGTTATAATACCTTTCCTGTTCTGGATTTATGGTATGTGTGTGTGTGTGTGTTGAAAGCCTTATGTATATATTTATATATAGCACATAATGTATATGATAATGAAGCAGGTACTGTTATTATTATTATAGGAACAAGAAGGATGGATCATAGAATAAATACCACATCAAAACAAGAGGAGGAGGATCTTCTCCATAAATGGTTTTTTTCTCCGAAACGGTTAACGCCTGTAGAAATTACAAAATTAAAAGCAATAGTCAACAGGCCAAGCTCAAGTATAAGACCATTTCTAAAAGACTTAATAAACAATTTATAAAACCCCAGCGACCTACATCTCGTGTTTCGTGGCACGAGGACCCCCCCCCCCCCCAACGGCGTAGGATAACAGTACTTGTTAAGGTAACAAACTACTTTTAATACACAATTTTTATCACTGTGTGTGCGTATGTTTGACTGTAGTGCAGAGAATACTATTTGAAAGGACATTAACTTATGAGGAATTAATTTCTATTTTTAATTTATTTTACTATACACCTCTGAATCTATATGTAATTATTTGTAAACTGCGTTACCTGTTGCAGCAAACGTTAACACTAGAACGATTATATTATTATTCAGTGATATATACACACAATTTACTTATCATATAATCTGTATTTTGTTTTACATTATACACCTCTGAACCTATATGTAATTATTTGTATAGTTATTGTCACTCCATACTTCAGTTTGGACGACCGTAAACGTAAGTTTATGTATTATTATTATTGTAACGATATTAGTTCGTAATGTGTGGTTTCATTTTTTCAAACGATAACTATTTCTAGTAGTCTGTGGGCTTGACTTTCCTAATATATATATATTTTGTAACAGCGCTAATTCTGCCTGTGTGTATGTACATGCAAAGCTTCGGGCGATGAACGTGAACTTTCCTGATGACCACATCACCACCATTACTTTCACTAGTCTTCTTTGTAGTCATTGTTTAGTTGCACCTAGCTTGATACAGACGTCTTCACTTCTCATAAATAATGTCGTTTATCACAAAATTCAATGCAGTTTCTGCTATTGAGTACAAACGGTGTGCAGAATTAACATTGAACAAGCAGTATCCGATTGTTAACATGGTGCATGTGGACACAAGATATGGGAAGTCTGTGCTTGTAACGTTGGAAGATGGTGAGCTACGCTATCGTGTATATCTACCTAAGAGGTATGCTTGCGTCTTTACAGATGAAGAGCTCCGTCATATAAGCCCCAGCGACCTACATCTCGTGTTTCGAGGCATGAGGAATCAAACAGTACATATGGAAATCGTACCTCGTTAAGGTAACAAACTACTTTTAATAAATAATTTTTTATCATTGTGTGTGTGTGTGCGTATGTTTGAATGTAGTGCAGATTCTAATTTACAAAGTTTTGATGAATGGATTTTTAATTTATTTCACTATACGCCTCTGAACCTATATGTAATTATTTGTAACTGCTTTACCTGTTGCAGCAAACGATAACACTAGAACGATTATATTATTATTATTATTCAGTGATATATACATACATACAATTTACTTATTAAACACTTCAATGATTGTAACGTCTTACAATGACTATAGCATATTTAAATCTGTTATCTGTTTATTGGTCCTACATGTACATGTTGTATGTATGTGTATGATTACGTTGTGTTTGCGTCTGTGTGTGGGTGCGTTGCGTATGTGTGCGTGTACGTCTGTGTGTGTGCGCGTGCACGTGTGGTGTAACCCAAACGTGTGTACGTTGCGTTTGCGTCTGTGTGTGGGCGCGTTGCGTGTTTGGTTACGTTGCGTATGCGTATGTGTGTGTGTGTGTGTGTGTGTGTGTGTGTGTGTGTGTGTGTGTGTGTGTGTGTGTGTGTGTGTGATTACGTTGCGTATGCGTCTGTATGTGCGCGCGTTGCGTGTGCATCTGTGTGTGTGATATTTAACATGATTTTAATGTTGTTGTTGTATTGTTATGTTGCAGGTTGCTTCTTCTACAAGTACGACACACAATTATATATATATAAACTTTCGAAAAATATCAATTTCTAATGTATTTATTTAATTGTGAATTTTATATTGTGAATGTTAAAATATATTTAATCATTTAAACAAATTATGACTTTATTTTATTTCACTCTACACCTCTGAACATGTGTACAATTAATTTATTTTTTGTGAACTGTTACATCAGAAGATTTGTATGAATTTCAGCCGCCGTTTTCATGTGTGTGTATAATTTTAATTTATTTCGCTATACACTACTGAACCTATGTGTGTGTAAACTGCAACCTTAAAACAGAAGTATTGTCTGTAACAACATAACAGGTAAGTAGTTCATTGACGCCAAATATATATATTTCTAACAAGGATCAATCACACTGACTGCATTATAAAACTATTAATTAATTATTTAATACATTGAAAATGAAGACGACGTTTTGACAACGAGAGAGGGCTAAAATTATTTATTCATCACACCGACTACTCAATGTACGAGAGGGAGACAGGAGAAAGGGTATGAAACCTTGCATAGTTGAAACGTGTGAGAGTGAGAGAGAGAGAGAGAGAGAGAGAGAGAGAGAGAGAGAGAGAGAGAGGACGTTACTATTTGTTGACACAGTTGAAACAAGTGAGAGTGTGAGAGAGAGAGAGAGAGAGAGAGAGGACGTTAATATTTGTCGAATAAATATAAACTTTCTAATTTCATATACATGCGCTCGGTACTGACCACAGTTTGAGCATAACGTTTGACAACGAGAGAGACATACACAACGTGTGAGAGAGAGAGAGAGAGGGAGAGAGAGAGAGAGGACGAATAATACAGAGGTTGGTACATCTGATCATATAGATTTAATATACATTATAACACGCGACAAATTTGAACTCATGTAAAGGTTGGTACACCTAATCATATATTTTAATATACACTATAATGCCGGTGAGCATAACGTTTGACAACGAGAGAGAGAGAGAGAGAGAGACATACACACCGTGTGAGAGAGAGAGAGAGTAACAATTATGATCATATATAGTTTGAATTTCCCACCACAGAAGAGAAAGAAATGTTGGCAGATCTGCTCTATACACGCACACAATAATTTAAGATTGGTAACCCTGATCATATATTTTAATATATACACTATATAACACATATTTGAATTGCCCTCCCCCCGCCGCAGAAAATGTTGACAACCCTGCTCATATAAAATATCTATACACTATAATAATACTACAGAGGTTGGTACACCTGATCATATAGATTTAATATACATTATAACACACAACAAATTTGAACTCATGCAAAGGTTGGTACACCTGATCATATATTTTAGTATACACTATAATGCTTCGAGTTGGAACCACCCCCCCACCCACTGATATGAAATAAAAAAACAACCTCCCACCCAACACCACCCACTGATATGCAAATCAGCTTTCTTAAAAAAATAAAAAAATTATATTCACGGATGCTGGTGGTCCATTGAACATCATCCCACCAAATCAATTTAATTAAAAAAATAAAAAAAAATAAAATTAAAAAAATAAAAAAATTTATTCGCGGAAATTCGCGGTGCTGTGGTCCATCGGGATGCTGCGGGTCCAGCGGTGGCGGCGTCATCTCTGAGATCATGTTTTTTAGTGTTTTTTTAGTGTTTTTTAAGAAGGCGGCATTCCTTTGTGAGTTTGAACTGTCATTTTCCCTCTACTTATGCTTTGCCAATTACAGTGGTTTTAACTGTAATAAGCAGTTTTGTTAATCAATCTTTACCACGTTAAGTGACTAAAAATTCAAATGGGCAGACAAAATGCAATCTCTTCACGTCACGAATTAAGCAAAGTTATTATACCATTACATTAGTTGTTACATCAAGTTCACATAAATGCCGGACGCAATCATTAGTTTTGGTACTTTCGAAACGAATTCAACAACGATAAATGTTACGGAATGATTAAGTAATGCACATATATAGGCCTAAATTTCTGTTTAGCAAACAGCTCATTTTCAATAACAACACTGTTTTCCGATTCAACACACATCTTTTTTTGCTTGTAACACCAAACGTTTCGCCCGTACTACGATCGGGCATTCAAGCCCATGGTTACAACAAAGTTTTCCCGTCCAATAACCCCAAAAAAAAGTTACAATAAATTATTAATTTACAAATTAATACATAAAAGAAAATAGAAATATTCTAGAATTATGTAAAAAAATTCTCATCTTTATCAGCCGTGAAAAATATTTACCATAAGAGAGGCGACAGAAATTTACAAAAATAAGACCAACTTAAACAGATACGATAGTTATACTATAAGTTGCTGGGGGTTTGGACACAGGTTTTAAATGACATGACCATTGTAATAATTAAATTGGAATATTTGTGGTGTATAAATGATAAAATGTTATTGTGATCAAATATTTCTATTGCGTGTGATATTTTAATTTCTAAAATAATAAGTTATTGTAACTTTGTTTGAGGGGGGGGGGATGCTTTGTTGTAAAAATGGGCTTGTTGTGGACGGATGCTTCACCGTAGTAGTGTCGGCGAAATGTTTAGTGTTACAAGTAAATATCGGTATGGAGAACCATACATGACTTCCATGTTCGAAGATTTATAATTTATATCATTTTCGAAATGCAATATTTCCATAGATTCTACTTCTTTCTTCAGTCTTAACCACAGTACTGTGGTCACTGACGTATACCATCTCGCATTAGCGCACTCGATTTTCACTGACGACTGCAGTCGAAGCCACTGCCGAAACGTCTGGTTTTGCAGAAAACATTGAGACCGCGGCCAAACAGCCCGGGAAGGAATTTTAACAACAAACTACTTCTTTGTTGCCAATAACGTAGTACACATATAAAAAATTACCCCTCCCCCTTCAACTATCATTTTCATTTATAGAAAATTATCCCCTCCACCTTCAACTGCCCTTTTCATTTATAGATATTTCATCTACTTTTCAACACTGGATTATTATGACCTTCTTTTCAGGATACTTTATTTATCAAAATTAAGTACTTTACTCTTGTTAAAACGTAAAATGTTGCAGGTAAACTACTCCTCCCTCCCCCTTAACCGATCTTCACCAAAATCAATAGGTACAGTTTTGTACAATCAAAGTGTAAAGTCTTCTACAACTCGGGCACATATGCAAAAAAATATTTGATTATTCTGTTTGAATTTTCAGCACTTATCGTTCGTCATAGAAAAAATTCTATACACAGACACAGCACACAGACACACAGACGCTTTTCGGAAAATTACTTTTCTTCATGTTTTGAGGGTAGTACAATCAGAATCAACCATTATCTTGAACACGATTTTTTTCGCGATCATCGTACTTCCATTTCCTTACTGAACATGGAAGTAAAAAAGACGTATGTTAACAAAAAAAGTAACAATGTTGTTATTATTAAAAAACAACAAAAGTTTACGAGCAAGCTCGTTTTTAGGTGAAACCTTTGAATGAGGTTATCGGATGTCACTGAAAACATTGCAATATACAATAAACGTTATTCAGTATATTTATTGTATGTAGATTTATGTTTCCTATGATAATTATAATCAATAATTGTCTTCTACATGACACCACAGCCACGAGAAACAGACTTTCGTTAACCACGTTGTTAAAGTCACTGTAGGCCTACAAACAGCGCACCGACAGACTTTTCACTTTACAGTTTTATTTATTTTTTTATCACCTAATTAAATAATGAAATATAATTAGTTATTTATTTTACAAGGTTTGTAGACGGCGTCGGTTATCAAGGGTTAAAGGTGTCTTTATTATCATCGTGACCGGAGGAGGAAAAAAGGTGATTAAACTGTGCCTAAAATAATGGAAGATTTACGAGAATGAGAGAGAGAGAGAGAGAGAGAGAGAGAGAGAGAGAGAGAGAGAGAGAGAGAGAGAGAGAGAGAGAGAGAGAGAGAGCTCGTAGTGAGCGTGCACACGACCACATTATTTATGAGAGAGAGAGAGAGAGAGAGAGAGAGAGAGAGAGAGAGCTCGTAGTGAGCGTGCACACGACCACATTATTTATAAAATTAACTTTAGTCAGAGACACGAAAACTTATTTTTGTGCGATCAGTTCTGTCACAGTTTAAGTTTTCCGAAGAAAAAGTAATACTTGTTGCATCTTGTTGTCAGTGACGTGTCTGAGTGTTATCACTAACTATAATATATTATTCCAACGCGAACATAATTATTATAGATAATAAAACTTATTAACTTAATTTTTTAAAACAGACCGGCGCCAGTGGAAGCTAGGACGCGAGAGGCGGCGCCAGCCGTAATTAAATTGCCTTAAAAAAAATATTTTTCCGCTCGTTTTCTTTACATTTTAAAAAAGTAATACCGTATATAGCATACCATATATATTACGCTCATCAAAATCTACGACAAACCACTTGCCCATACCTAAATTGCCTTTCTCTTCTAGGTAAAGCAGTTAGTTAAGAAAGAGACGTATAAACGGCCAGACCAGCCGCAGTGTTGATGATGTTGACAGAAATCCAAGCTCTTCTTAGTGAGGGTGGAGAACTACACAAAGTTGTGCAAGTTTATTACTTACGTTAGAACCCGCTGTGTGAACGGGTAGACTTAAGCCTTCCATTGTGCAGACATTGTTGACGATTGTTTCTACGTAAAAAATTATAAACAGATATTTAAAATTTTTAATCATGTAAGAATATATTCGGGTTTCTTTTCCACATCGTAATTTATCGATACAATCCCATATTAAAAACATCGAAAATGTACTGCAGGAACGGATAAAGGGACGGATCCGATACCGCTAAATAGCATTTGTTTATTTAATTGTTACATGGTAATTAATTCTGGTCTCCATGGTGTTGTTGACATCTTTATACGCGTCAACAAAAGGGCATAATTAAAATTGGCTAAATCGTGCGAACGGGGAAGAATATCGAATTCCAAGTTAAACTGTGTTTTTCGCCTTGTGTCAAAGGTTACCTGTGCAAAATTTGGTGGCAATCGGTGTAACGGTGTGGATTTGTATCCAATACAAATAAATCCTCTGACTTTGAGTTATATATACAATAAAACCTGTCTTTAGCGGCCACCCTCGAATCTCCGTAAAATGTGGCCGCTCATATAAGTGGCCGTTAAATAAAGGGATTGGCGGAGATAGTAACAATACAGTGTATTAAATAGGGGTGATCAGGTATATCATTTTATTATGTACTTGCAGTTGTGTTTCTATTTACAGTACGTTTTCAGTGAAAATAATTACATTACAAAACATTGGTAAAGATTGTACTAAAAACAAAATAGTCTTTTAAAGTGGTCTGTTTTGAGGTAGCAGTTTTCTTATAATTGCGTAATTTTTGGTCAAACAGTAGAGTTTACTACACTGTTCCACAGCACTTTCCCCACATTCCTTATCAAGAATAATTCAAATATCTTTGATCCGCCTAAGAGTTTGAACACTTCTTTTAAACACATCCGCGGTTCTCTAATTTCTTCTTCTTCTCTCTTACGTCATTATCACGTGTTTCTGCAAAAAACAGAAAAATTACTGTATTGTAAAATTATATAGGCTATTCTGTAATATTAAAGATTTTAATCGACCATTTCAAAAAGTTTTGATTGTAAATACAGAAATTGTTCTGATTTACCTTTATTAATCTTCCTAAAGTCAATTCTCCCAAGTGCCCTCGAGGTCGTCTTAGGTTCTTCTGAAATTTCATTTAATGACTGTTTCATGTAATGTTACTGTTTAATTACACTACAAATTACAAAAACACTTCTCAAGCACACGCAGGTCGTTTACGCGAATTCAATGTTATTACGGTTTCAACAGTTAGGAACGTTCGCGTGTACTACTGTTTCAACTTTATGGAAACTTCGAAAGTGTACTCTTTACAAATAACAACTTGTAAATTTAAAACTACACAGATACGTAAGGCTAGGTCGTTTCAGTTGGCTAGGTATAAACACTACTTGAGTGTTCGTAGAAATCTCTACTGTCAAACTATTATGTCTCATGTATTCTATTCAAGACGATTGAACATCGCTGACTGTGTAAGCAAGTGAAGGAACCCGTTACGGGCTGACCGCTGCCAAGGCACGAGGTGACCGTTTAATGGAGGGAAATTTACATCGATCTTACGGAAAACAAAATTCGTTCCTCAGAAAAGTGGCCGTTCATAAAGGTGACCGCTGAATAAAGATGGCCGTTAGGTCAGGTTTTACTGTATATGGATTGAAATTTATGTAACAGTAAAATGTACGTTACTCGAAATAGTGAGCGAGTTCTGTATTCCTAATTTACTTACGGTTGGTTTCTCCCTTAAATGTACGAATGTGTATACAATATGTGTGGACGTAAAACTGAACATGTGAAGCATATTAAAACAGTGTTATGAATGGCATAACTTATTACACGGTTCAAGGAATGTTGTGACGTTTTCGACTGCAAACAAAATATATATATAGTAATTAAACGATAAACTTCTCGACATCGTCCGTGAAATGCATATGACAATATTTCATGTTTTTATTCACAAGTCAAAATTACAAAACAAAGTTTACAAGGGCATCGTGCGTTGGGAAATAACCCGCTTCGCCACAGATAGATAAACGCCCGTGGTTGGTCAGGTTCGTTCTGTTCTGCCCATTATCTAATGAAGTAAAAAAATAACTTAGTCATCGCGTTGGACAGAAAACATACAGTACGTTTGCCTTGTATCCATTTTTTTTTCTCTAAGAAATTCATTCATTTTTAGACAAAGAACAAATTTCCGGCAACTCTTATCTATGTTTATCCAACCGAACGCTAATAAAAACTTATGAAGAAACATCATTTAAAAATATGAATAGAAAATACATAAAAAGTGTTTAACCTAGACAACTCATGCCCATGATTAATAACGTTGACGAATATTCCTGTGTACTGGTTTAGTCCCTCCAAATTATGTTTAACCTTTATAGAATATGATTGATTGTATGTTATAAGCCCGCTAAGAATGTTTAGTGTAATTATGTTCTATACTCTCACGTAGTTGTCCATTATGTTTCTGAATTCTTCTTCCGGTATGGACCGCGTCAAAAATGTCTTGTTCGACAACGTTCCTCCCGTATTACAATGAGTATCTTCAGGTATACGAGGGCCAGTTGAAAATTTGCGGTGCGATATTTCGCTTAGCAGTAGAACTAAAATTTTTCGTGTTTTGAAAAATGGACAAAATCAAGAATACTTTTATAAAAATGGTCTAGCACCACTGTAACTTTACAACGAAATGACAAATGTGTTAGGAAATGCTGTAAAAACAATAGTTCGTGTGTGGGCATTCGAGTTTAAATGAGGTCGTACAAGCATTTAAGATGATCCCCGCGTGGTCGCCCCAAGTGCAACAACTCCAAATGCGATACCCAGGTGAACAAAGATTTTTCACACAAAGTTCTTGAGTTAACATACGATACATACGCTAATGTGAAATACCTATGATATCAGCAGTGTCTCCACTATCAATCGCCGGTCACACAATACTGTGTACGACATTTTTTAAATGATATCTGGGGTTGTTTCACTTTTTGGTTGTCTACTGCGGGGATCATCGTCAATGCTCGTACGATCATGTTTAACCCGAGAACCCACTTACAAATTATTGTTTCTGAAGACGCAGTATCTTCGTACCTTCGCGATTGTGAATTTCGATTGATGCTAGACCGTTTTTAACGAAGAATTCAATCACAGCACGATGTTTGATTTTGTCTATTTTTAAAAACACACGTGACACGTAAGTTTCGGTAATTTGATTCACCATTTTGAAATTGGTAGAAAGACTTGAAAATTAATATGTCTATACGAAATATGAATCTCGGCAACACACGAAAAATTTTAGTTCTACCGCTAAACTGTAGATATCGCTCCGCGGACTTTTCAACTGACCCTCGTAGACCTGAAGATACTCGCTGTAATATGGGTGAAACATTGTCGTACAAGACATTTTTGACGCGGTCCATACTGGAAGAAGACTTCAAAAACAAAATTATATTCTGTTTAACTATGTCCAGTACTGAAAAAGCAATAGGGAAGAGAGGATATACTGTAGTCGATTATTCTGTGTATCGACTTAAAGAAAAGAAACTTGGCGTCCTATGTACAATGGGAGGAATAAATTCCAGACCTTGGATACAGAATATATAAGAAGATGCCTACACGTTACCTACCACAGAAATGTGAAGAACACCAATGGAAGTGTCACGGTCAGTAAGAAGAGTATTGAGGAAGCGCGATTTGTAAGGGTAATGCGACATTAAACAAATTTTGTAAAGCTCTTAGAGCTGACCCCAACCTATATGTGATCGTAATCAAGGACCAGGGATACAACCCTGGGCGGGGCGCTGGCCTGCTGAAGGAGACTTCACCAACGGTCTCCGTCCGATGCAACCGTCCTCCGATTGCGTATTCCTGCATCCTGCTGCACTCCATCTCGCCACCTCAGCTTTAGTTTTCCCAATTTTTTTTTTGCCATCTGACGCGCTTTACAGGGTCCTAACAACGTGACTTGCCCACCTAAGCCAGTGGTCTATCTTTATCTTTTCGATTATTATCATGTCGTGTATCAGGTTATACAACACTCCATTAGTTGTTTTCCTCCAGACACCTCCCTCCTTCACTGGTTCATATATTCGTCTCACTATTTCCCCTCAAATGTTTCCAGCTCCTTCATTAAACTATGATTAACCCCTGGATTTTGAGGATCACATGTTGCCCGATCAATGGAAAAGGAGTTTGGTTGGGCACGCTGAGGTTTATGGAGGCCAATAACAGCTAACCTCTATAGGAGTAAGGATACCATGGAAGAAGAAGAAGAAGAAGAAGAAGAAGAAGAAGAAGAAGAAGAAGAAGAAGAAGAAGAAGAAGAAGAACAACAACAACAACAACAACAACAACAACAACAACAACAACAACAAGAAGAAGAAGAAGATGAATCACTGTTACCGAGTCTCAAACTAATTTTTCTATTTTGAAAATTTGGTTAAATAAAAGAACATTATTTTACTTAGCGCCTATTACACCCTTGACGAGGTTTATGGTGAATGTACAGTAGGCTACTACTACAACGTTTTCGCCGTAAGGGTCGGAAGCAGGACAATGTGGCAGTACTACACCTAGACTGGCTAGAGTGGACGAGATCACGTATCCGTATGACAGGACAGGACTTGCATCATCCTCCTGGACTTCATGATGAACGAGAACTGTGAGGCGGAATTAAGTGCGTTGGTCACGTGGAAGGCAGATCTCCACCGGGCGTTTATGTGAAATCTATTATTATGATTGAATTGATCTTTAGAAACGAATATTCTTCGAATGTTATTAGCTTTTAATTTTTATTACCAAGAAAATATTGTATTCGATTCGAGAGCAGACGATTACTTCCATAGTGGAGATGATCGTATATTGTCTCATGCGTATACGGGACCATAGTTTAACGTCGGCTTCGAACGACTATAGAGGGGTTTTACTAGGCACCCATACTACTCGCTGGTTTGCCACTAGTTGTAAGGGCATTAGTTTTTATATTTTAAATCTATATATAAAACTCAAAGTCTGAAGGTTTGTTTGTTTGTACTGAATACGAATCCACACCGTTACACCGACTCCAACCAAATTTTTCACAGTTAACTTTTGACACATGGCGAAAAACACTGTCTAACTTGGAATTTGATATTCCGCCCCGTTCGCACGATTTAGGCCCATTTGTTTATTCACAGTCGATGTGTGACGCGTATAAAGATTTCAACAACACCATGGAGACCAGAATTAATTACCATAGTAACAAGTAAATAAATAAATTCTATTTAGCGTCATCTTTGAACAGTCTGTGTGACCACTCTCGTGCGTGTTAAAAACGGAACTAAAACGCAGCAGGTTGCGTTTCGACGCGGGAGACCTTGAAAACGCAGCAGAGTTGACGACCCGTGCGTTTTTTCGACGTCTGTGTGAACAGTTTCATTGCTGCCTGTGCGTTTCACAACCGCACTCTAAGGCGCAGCGATCGCCCGCATTGATTCGTTTTTACTTCGACTTTGAAGACAAGTAAACAGTACACAAGAGTTACTCCTTCACAGATTTTTTACCATTTCTGTTTCTCTATTGAGTTGTTCATTCATTGTCGTGTTAGTTACATTTATTCGGTCGAGTTGTTCTGCATTCCGTTTATTCGTTTTCCTTAACTAATTTTAAACTTCAAAGCCCTCGTAGCCAATAAAAATTATATTAAAACACGTATTAAAAGTCAAATATTCGTGTGTGAAGCGGCGGGTAACAGCTAGTTTAATATATTCATGAATGGACCAAAACTGCTAAAATTCCACTTAAAACATTTGTAATATAATAAAACAAATTTAAATAAATACTCCTAATTATTAGATAAACAATTTTAACAAAAGTAACAGATTGTGTAACGAAATCTATAGGCCTACAATCACATTCAGCAGTGAGTACAGCAATACTTACTAAAACCTGTAGGGTCCCATCTCTGTGAACATCGGTTTCTCTTTGTGTATCTTATCCGGGTTTGTCCAGTTGAAGAAGTAGAAGTCCAAGTATACTGGTACCGGTGTCTTCTTGAAGCTCCTGAACCTGATCGACGTTGGGGATAACGACATTTCCTGAAACAGAGACAAAGCCGGTTCCATAAGAGTAAAAACCGAGGTAATTTAATAAATGTAGCTTGAAGTTAATTCATTTACATGTTTAATAGTTTGTAAGAAGAGTATTGTTTTTGTATACGATGTTCTTGAACGTGGTTTTGTTATAGTCTGAAATTTAATGAAGAACGTTTTATTTAGTCGTGTGCCTGTTTGTCTGTTTTTATCTGTCTATCCGTCTGCCTCCCTTCTCTCTCTCTCCTTCCTGCGGATAAGGGCCCAGGGCCATGGCTCTGAAGTCCGAAGGCAGGGAGGACCGTTCCATAGTAGCTCTGGACGCCCGCGTCATCTCTAACATGAGCGCCGGACTGATTGTGAATCAACATATCGTGTATGTAGGCTATGTTTTTTAGAATAATTTTTTCAGATTTTTCCTGAAAATCTCGGATTTTCAATCTATTGAGTTGTGGGATATTGTGTTTAAATAATTATAAATTGTAGTTTTAAATGATTGAACGAGCGAAGTGAGTTCTCAGGTTTGATTCTACCTTTTTCCATTTGTCTTCTGTCTGTCTATCTATCTATCCGTCTATTTGGATTCTGTCTCACGATAACTTCTGAACGCCCAACCAAATTTTTCAAAACTGTGGATTCGTATCCATACTTTTACCCCACAAAACCCTACTGTTTTGAGATTTATCCCCCGTAAAAAAATGTAGTGACAAAAGGAAAAAATGTAAAAAAATCGTAATAGCTCATGTGGGGGTATCAAGTTAAAGGTAATTCTAACCACAATGTGCATGTAATGGTCGTTTCTGAAAATGTCAACATTATTGGACGTTATTACCCAAAAGGTAGGTGCAGATTTTGATAATAATAATAATAATAATAATAATGGCTCCCATGTGTACCACCGAAGCAGCTTAAGAGTCAAGTAGAGTAGGCTGCCTTATTCGAACCGTACGATGTACAAGGAAGGCAGTGTGGCAAGCACTACGCTTCAGCCGCCCATTATTATTGTCCCCAGGATGTTACCCCCAGGTACACATTTTCAACAGGCTGAGTCGACCTGGCAGCTGAAAAACGCACCTTAATTTTATGGTCCAGGCCCGGGAATCGAACCCTGGACGTCTAGATTAGTAGCCAGGTATGAAGATTTTGATAAAATCGCAAAAATTCATATGGGGTATCAAAAAATTAAGAGAATTTTAACTAACACCTGACGCAGTCTGAAATTTGGTAAATTTCAAAATTCTGAGTTCTCCGGGGCCTAAAAAAAAAGATCCAAAACTTTAAACAAATCTTTTAATCCAGCTGGATGTTAGATTTAAAGGAACTGTAACACAATACAGAATAATTTTAGTGTTTATAACACGATTGTCTGTTCTACAATTGTTATACTGTAAAAGTAATATTAAAATAATCAGGATTTTTCTGATTTTACCATAATTAAAAATTTATCTAATATTAAAATTTATGTTATAATAAATGTCCTTCGTTCAAAATAGTGAGCAAGTTCTGCAGCTCAGGACGGTATTACTAGCATATGAAAATGTAATCATATTAGTTTGAAATAAATTTTTTTGAACTTACTGCAGGTAAGCAGAAAGCAGTAATTGAGGATTACTCAGGTAATTTTTTTTTTGCTTTGATTCTGCAGGGCGCTTTGGTGTCTTATCCCTTTGTCAGTAATTGGCAATATGAAGAGAGAGTTAGCCGAGTCTCCAAAAACGCAACTGCAGAATTAAAGTAAATTTAATGAATAAGTGCTTTCAGATTAGTATAACAAGTTACTTCAGAAACGGAAATAATCCTGGCTGGATTGTATCGTGCGAGTGTCGGCAAGTCCTTAGCCAACAGCTGTGCAGGTTACTCACTCCTATTCCGGTAGCACTTACAGTAACCAGTGTCGGCAAGTCCTTAGCCAACAGCTCTGCAGGTTACTCACTCCTATTCCGGTAGCACTTACAGTAACCAGTGTCGGCAAGTCCTTAGCCAACAGCTGTGCAGGTTACTCACTCCTATTCCGGTAGCACTTACAGTAACCGGTGTCGGCAAGTCCTTAGCCAACAGCTCTGCAGGTTACTCACTCCTATTCCGGTAGCACTTACAGTAACCAGTGTCGGCAAGTCCTTAGCCAACAGCTCTGCAGGTTACTCACTCCTATTCCGGTAGCACTTACATAACACCGCATCACTATGGGCAGGGGCCGAGTAAGATGAGACGCTGCGTGGCTAAATAGGGCTTGAGAAGGAAGATCGAAGGGTACGTTGCTTTTTCCTCTCTCCGACACCCTTCGGACTGGCTGAAGATGCCTTATGGCACGCGAGCGCAACCGTTCTTCGGTTGAGTCAACGCTAATCTTCTTCTTCTTCAGCCCTACAACCCAATTTGAGCCCTGGCTTCCAACACCAATCTTCTTCAAAGTCTCCTGTCCTTTGCCATCTCATTGTAACCCCCCCCCCCACATCCATTCTTCTGAGCTCTTTTAGCAAATCATCCAAACATCTTATCTTAGGTCGACGCCTCTTTCTGCTTTTATACTCTTGCGCCCTCAAAATTTTCTTTGGCATACGCTTATCATCCATCCGCTCGCTCTAGGTGACCTAACCATTGTATTCGTTGAACCATTATGAATATCTTAAAATGTCTTCGTCATTCAATAGCTCATCTATCTCCTAGTTATATCTTATTATTCTCCATTCGTCATCTTATTAAACCGGGCCACAAACACATCTTATGATCTTTCTTTCAAACCTTCGTGTCAACACGTATGACTAATGGATTTTAACTACAAAACAATTTTATCTCCTTCAAAGTAGTTCCCTTGAGAAGCCACACACTTACGGAGAGGTTGCTCCCATTGATTTAAACAGTGCTGGAAGTCTTCAGCTGTCAATGCCTTTAGCTCCTCCGTCACAATATTTTGGATGTTCTCCACACTTCCAAAATGGCGGCTCCGAAGTTGGCCTTTGATTTTTGGAAATTGGGAAATAATCACATGGACTATGATCAGGGGAGTAAGGGGGTTTGGGTACCATATTAATGCCCTTTTTGGCCAAATACTCGTTCACAGAAAGTGCGGTGTGACATGGAGCGTTATCGTGATAAAACATCCATGAGTTAACAATCTGTGGCCGGACACGAGTCTCTGGCCCTTTTCCTGAGTCTCTCAAGAACCTGACGGTAGTAAGTTTGGTTGAGTTTCTGTCCTTGAGGCACAATTTCCTTTTGCACAATACCTCGATTGTCGAAAAAAGTAATGAGCACTGACTTGATCTTGGATTTGTTCTTTCTTGCTTTTTTTGGACGTGGTGAGTCTTTTGTGTGTCACTCTTCACTTTGCCATTTTGTTTCTAGATCATACTCAAACTTACACGATTTATCACCTATTATGACACTTTTCATAAAATCTGTGTCATTTTCAATGTGTCGAGAAGGTCAAAACACACATTTTTTCTGTTGCCCTTTTGTTCCTGAGTTGAGGTTTTTTGGAACCATTTTTGCGCATGTTCAAATCATGCGTCAGAATTTCATGAACTGTCTGGTGATTTAAATTTAGTTCATAAGCAATCATTCTCACCGTCAAACGACG
This sequence comes from Magicicada septendecula, assembly GCA_034769895.1. Classification (NCBI taxonomy): domain Eukaryota; kingdom Metazoa; phylum Arthropoda; class Insecta; order Hemiptera; family Cicadidae; genus Magicicada; species Magicicada septendecula. The sequence goes on from CM068369.1 coordinate 570,870,031, forward strand.
ATCAGACTTGATGAGATCTCCCACTTTTAACACATTTCCGTCAGTTCGTGTTCGTGTTCAGTTCGTGTGACAACACATGGTCGTCTAGAACGGTGTTCATCCTCCACGGTTTCACGGCCATCCAAAAATGCTTTGTGCCACCTAAAAACTGGCATCACGATATCAGCAAGATCAGGCGGTTGTCACAGGTCGATCTTTTCGATACCTTTGTCAGTTGCCGCGGTTTTTGAGCGACCTGAACATAGACCGTCACAAATAAACTAACGACGAGTTTGAATTCAGCCCGTTTCTTCACTGTTAAAAACGATGGTGAAGTGAATTCTTCCAAAGGTGAAATCCAACTCGTTTTTAATTTTCCGTTAGCGTTAAACCTTTTGTAACGAAGTATTTTATAACTGCGCGATATGCATTTGAAAAACACGAAGCTTGCTGCTTTATTTGATCACAACAAACAAAGAAGTAAATGCAGCTGTTTGAAGAGTTGTGGTACACCATATGACGTATGGAACTTACGAACAATTACAGCTATTTGATACTCCTAGCGCCATCTCTGTGTCAGATCGAGAACTTTTCTAACTACTCTCGTATGAACTGATCAATAGTCCTTTCACATACAATCCTGTTGTTTGTGAATTACAATAACAGGAATATGATTGTACTGGTGTTTGTTTTCATTCTGCGAATGTATAGTTAATTACGAATATGAGTTTGTTACGAATATATGTACTATAATAATTGTATAATAAATACAATTATTATCATCATCATCATCATCATCTTCAAGGATTAAACCAAAGATGGTTTGTTCCGGTCTGAAAAAGGCAAAGATTAGAGCTGGTCACTCCAGCGCTTCCTCGGAAGTCCCACACCTCTTCGTCCCCTTGGCTTATAGTTCCACAGTTGTTTGGGGATGCGGCAGTCATCCATTCGGCAAAGATGTTCCCACAAATTCAGCCCATACTGGGTGATCATGTCGATTATACTCATAATATTCAGTTCCTGCCGTATATCTGTGTTTCTTATATGATCATGGAAAGTATACCTTGCCAGTGCCTGAGATATCTCATTTCAGCCGCTTGGATGCGACTGGCCTGGCCTTTCATTAGAGTCCGATTCTCAGACCCATAAAGTAGTGTGGGAAGAGCCATCACCTTGTAGAATTTTAGGCGTATTCCTTTACTTACTGACTTAAGGGTTCGCCTAATCGTCCCGCACATAAGGTTGAACTTATGCAACATCTTCACAACGTTGTTGCTTGCATTATAAGACACACTGTAGCCCAAGTATTCAGAATTGCTAACTTGTTCCAGGACACTACCATCTATAACAATGTTTGCCCGTACGAGATCATTTCCACGAAAAGCCATCATCACCTTGGTTTTAAGTGTGGATATTTGCAATCCAGAGTCTTTGCAGTTTCGATTTAACACGTATACCCACCTGCAATCTGTTTTCAGAGTCCGACAGAATAGGCTGATCGTCCTAAAACACAAAGTATCAATTGTAGAGTAACCAATCATAAAATGTTTTGGAAGACACATCTGCCAGTTTTGTATGACATCGTCAATATATAAATTAAAAAGAGAAGGTGGTAATGGACATCCTTGTCGTACTCCACAATTGATCCGGCCAACTTGGAGATACAATTAATCTATATATATAAAAGAGAAATACCACTGACTCACTCACTGACTCATCACGAAATCTCCGAAACTATAACACCTAGAAACTTGAAATTTGGCATGTAGGTTCCTTATGTGATGTAGGTATCCGCTAAGAAGGGATTTTTGGAAATTCGACCTTTAAAGGGGGAAAAAGGGGGGAAAGTTTGCCTGACTGACTGACATAGAATCAACGTAGAGCAAAAATACTGAATGGATATCAATGAAACTTTGAACATAGCTTCATCATAGGTCTTAGGTGCTCACTAAGAAACGGTTTTAAAAACTTTCACTCCTAAGGGGCAACCCCACCCCTATTGTATGTATGTTCCACATCTCCTCCTAAACCACTGGACCGATTTCAACCAAACTTGGCACAAATATTTTACGCGACGGGAGAACCAACATAGGATAGGTGTTTTTTTCGATGGGGTCCTTTGGGGGTTCTTTGGGGTTTTTCACATCTCCTCCTAAACCACTGGACCGATTTCAACCAAACTTGGGACAAATATTTTACGCAGCGGGAGAATCAACATAGGATATGTGTTTTCTTCGATGGGGTCCTTTGGGGGTTCTTTGGGGTCTTCCACATCTCCTCCTAAACCACTGGACCGACTTCAACCAAACTTGGCACAAATATTTTACGCAACGGAAGAACCAACATAAGATAGGTGTTTTTTCGATACGATCGTTCGGGGGGTCCTTTGGGGTCTTCCACATCTCCTCCTAAACCACTGGACCTATTTCAACCAAACTTGGCACAAATATTTTACGCAACGGGAGAACCAACATAGGACAAGTGTTTTTTTGATACGATCCTTTGGGGGGTCCTTTGGGGTCTTCCACATCTCCTCCTAAACCAGTGGACCGATTTCAACCAAACTTGGCACAAATATTTTACGCAACGGGAGAACCAACATAGGACAGGTGTTTTTTTTCGATACGATCCTCTGGGGGGTCCTTTGGGTCTTAAACAACTATTAGATCTGGTTACTATGGCAACCCAATAGAATAGATTCTTGTTACCATAGCATCGGTGGAAGTCTCCCGCGTAGGAAATAGTGCGGGAGTCGTCCGACGGGCCTTCCCCGGAGTTCATCCACGGAACCCGGGGAGTCTTAGGTCGGATCCCGCGAAAGACGGCGGGGTCAGAGTCCACGGTTCTTATAAATAAAGATATAGGTTATGATATCAAAGGTGGTGTATGCATCTTAAGAAGCGTCTTAATAGTGTGTGAATTCAGAGTTGTTTCAGTTTGAATTTAAAAGTGTTAAAAAGTGTGTAAAGTGTTTAAGAGTTAAGATCGAAGTAAGTTATAAGCGAGTACAAAAAACAAACTTTGATAGCGAATGTATTCAGACCATAGAGCTCAGACAATATAAATGCACTTGCTTCAGTTTGAATTTAAAAATTGATAAGCTGAAATCTATAGAGGTATTGTATTGTTAGAATAAGTTTAGGAGACACTAATTTAACAAATGCCTTATTTCAACATTAACACAATGAATTATAAAACGACAGTTAAATACGCAGCGCGTGCAAGTACTGTAGACATTTTATTGAAAACTAATTTGGCTGTTCGCCCTCTCCCAGGGCTAGAAATCGAGCAGGAGCATCACGAACAACAGAATTCTTCTCCAGATATAAGAATACAGTTTATGACATGTTCTTAAACAGGTGCGCTACAGAGTATTTCTCCAGTGAGAATGCGAACGTAACAATATAAGGAAGATTATACAATATACAAGTAATATAACGTTAGAACAAGAATAGGTGCCTATGAGCCTATGGATAAATTATGAACCCGAGCAACGCTGGGTAAATCGGCTAGATATAGATATCTATATAACCCAAATACCACTGACTGACTCACTGATCACGATATCTCTGAAACCACTGAATGGATATCAATGAAACTTTTAACATAGCTTCATCATAGGTCTTAGGTGCTCACTAAGGAACGGTTTTAAAAACTTTCACTCCTAAGGGGCAAGAAACCAAATACTGAAATTTATCGCGGGAATTGCATACTTTGTAAATGAAATGGCTGACAACTCAGTTTACTGGAAACCCCGAATACATTTAGTCCTGAGTTTTTAATCATTGTTTTAAATTGAAAAAAACTTCGTTGTTTGCAGGTTCTTATAGTCGAGAAAATTTCGAAGTTCAATTAATTAATAAATGTATGTCCTTTTTTTCTCGGAAACAGCTCTAACGATTTTCTCGAAATAAATAATAAATAGCTGTTGCTATGAATGTAAATAAACAAACTAAGAGTTGAGAATTTGTACAATCTATCTAATCCTATACTATTAAGCGAGCAATAATTGTACAATTACGTACAACGTGAAACTCCGTAGCGAAGCACGGGTATTTTGCTAGTACAATTATAAAATATTAAAGTTACTATTCTTTGCCATCGGCGTTGTCCTTGCAACCAGGAATTCCTGTTCTCTGCAATTCTCTTCAGTACATCATAATTTCGGCTCCCAAGACCCTAGGGCCCAAAACCTCTCCGTCGGTTCTTTTGAGAACCAAAAACCAAAAAGAATTTCGCAAAACTATTCGTAGGGTGTACATACATACATGCGACTCTTTGTATCATCACCTCACAGCTGGATTGAAAAAAATACGTATAAAGAATTTCGACGAAACCGAAACATCGAAGCATGATAATGTTTTTAGGCTTTAAAAATAAGATTTCTAGACTGTGGGGAATCGAAAGTGTGGAATGACGTCATACAGCGTGACGGTAAATTAAATGTTACAGAAAGTTTCAAACGATGTCCAGCTAAAAGACATTATCATGTCAAAAATATAGTGTTAACATCACCTGGAGCGTTACATTTTTCGATGACGTTACACATTTTGCATCACGCATTTTGTGGAATGACCCCCAGCCTAAAAACATTATCATGTTAAAAAACATGTTAGTTCTTGCGTCAGCGTGTACAAATGACGTTTGTACGTCAGTGTCTACAAACATATTTGTTAGTTCAAGGCTAGTGGCACTACTGATTTAAGGTTTCCATTACAAATTGTGAGCGCGATTTCTACTACTTTCCATCAGATGTCTGCCCGTTTTATCTTGATAAGGCAGTACGCAACGCAGGTGATTAGATCCACAATTAGTTCTGTATAATTAGTATAAATTTTGTTTTTCTTTAGTTTTTTTAGTCAGTTTTTCTTACTTATCAGTAAATGTGTGAAAGTTGAATGATGTATGATCCTCACAAAAACACGTTTTACGCGATAAGATACGTCATCTAACGATACACAAACACAGAACGCAATATATACAATTTCACAAGACTAAAAATGATATTCATCACAGAGTACATCGACCTATTACAACCAATTATCACTTTAAAAGACTACTATTCTCATCATTTTTATTTTTATTTCGGCAGAGTCTTAAAATAACCACCAGGATTCATCGATCCCTTTGTATAAAATTCTTTCATCTACAGTTCACGGATAACGTATATGCTTGTCACTTGTTGTGTGTTTGGGCAACAAAGCCAAAGCGCGCTCGCACACAAAGACTCACCAGTTACAGACAAACATAACACTTTTCTGCCGCATTTCAGTCTGTTTTGTTTTTAATTAAAGTCAAATTTTTCACATTTTTATTCACTTTTAATAGACTTTGTACACAGAAAGTTTCTCATAATTAAATTATCTACAAAGTTAGTTAGAAATTTGTATTTGTTTATCGGCAAATTAACGAAGTTATTTTATCCCAAATATAACAAATTTTGTTCTTCGACTTCAATGTTTTGTGTTTTAGACAGGTTTTCTTAAAATCTAATTAAGATAGAGCTATGGGACCTCTTTTATTCAATTTTTCAGATCAAAGACCACAAAAAACCACCAAATTTACCATTCACTTTATACACCAAGAATTTCAGTATGGCGTCATTTTACCGTGAGAGCAGAAATCAGGCGAACTGGTTCGCGAGACGTAACTCGCTAACGAACCATTCTCGAGCCTATGTTTATATCAACTTTTTTCTTATTTCTAGCCATTGAATCAGATCCCGAGAGATTGTCATGCAATTTTGAATCGCTCTGTAGATTTGAAGACAAGTCTTGTAACCCCAGTGTAAGACCTGTAGGTTTCTTGTAGTTATTCCATATTATTTATAAAAACAATTATTTTTCCTATCCAATTATCATAATTTATGTTTTTAAATACGTTTTAGAGAACCTTCTCTGTTCCAACAAGTATCTGATTGAATCACTTGAAATATTTATGTCAATAAGACTGGGAACCAAAGACGGCTTGCATGTAAAATTATTGGTTGCTGTGCGTGAAAAAAAAAATTAATAACTAACTTTGTTGTGCTTACTTGCTAGACTGCTACCTATCATGCTCCGGACGAGGCTTTCCAGTGCCTCCTCCACCATCATCAAGTCCTAAACCACGATTTGTCCGGAGCATGACAGGTAAGCACAACAAAGTTCGAAGTACAGAGACTACTAATTCAAATATAAAGATGTAAATTAATAACAAAACGCGATATGAATTTTCGAATTATTTCCTTTCACATTTTCCTGTCCTTTTTGTAGTATCATTTTCAATCTGTTGAGTTATGAAATATTACGGAATATTGTGTTTAAATCATAATATAAATTTTGGTTTCAAATAATTGAACGACAGAAGCGAATTTTTGTGGATTTAACTCGACCGTCTGTCTCACGATAACCTTTAAACCCATCGACGTACTTTCGTAAAACTTGGCATGCATGTCCATCCTTTATTCATATAACTGTATTGTTTTAGCTTGACCCCCCCCCCTAATAATAGAGGGGCTGGAGGCAAAAACAAACAACAGGTCAAACTTCTGAAAAAATCGCAAAAGTCCGTGTGGGTATCAGATTAAAGAAAAATGTAATCAAAATATAAATTTAGTGGTGATTTTTAAAAATTTTGATAGTTTCGGACGCCTAAAAGGTGGGAAAAAGTTTGATAAAATTGTAAATTTCGTGTGGGATATCAAATTAAAAATAAGCTTACAGTTTACAGTCAAAATCTAAATATTCTGAAACATTTTTGGAAAATTTCAAAAAATTTTGATCCCAGGGCCTAAAAATGAAATCTTAATTTTTTTCCAGCCGGCTGTCAAACTAAATGGAATCTTAACACATTCCGATTGATTGGAATTTTTAGACCGTATGATTGGTCTACTGTTGTTACTTTCCCAAACAAAAAATAGTAGGGTATTTTCGTAATTTTTCTGATAGTTGAAAAATTATCTAATAGGCCTATCGAAATTTATTTAAAATAAGTACATTTTGTTTACAATTGTGGCCGAGTTTTGCAGCTCAGGGAGCGTACTACTTTTTGTAAGAATATTATCAAGCACAGAATAACGTTAAACGCACAGTAGGAAGCTGTAATATTCTATCTAATATTATCTAAATGTAATATTCTATCTAATATTATCTAAATGTAATATTGTATCTAATATTATCTAAATGTAATATTCTATCTAATATTATCTAATATTCTATCTAATATTATCTAAATGTAATATTTCTATCTACCTGTTGATAGAGATCGAACATTGACTTCGAGAGTCGTAGTGGACAAACACCTCGTTGCGAGGCTAACAAAATTGTCATTGAATTCGCACATGCGCACAACAGTCTTGTACAGTATTTCCTACATTGAACATCGGCTGCGACAAGTCTGACGAGAACATTAGAACCATGTGGAGTGCATGAGTGAGACGGTGAACTGTTATCGCGTTGTCTCCCGTCTCTACTCTCTAGACAATTTAGTTATACCTTTAAGTGGGGGTAATTCATTGGTGGGTGTGGGTAGCTCAGCGATCGAGAAAGGCTGTCACGTTTCTACGGTTGACGCTGACGTGCCGTTTGTGTCCGATACGAGCTGCACACACTACAGCTCCAATGTCAGTGCCATCTTGCGGGCTTGCTGTTACCAAACGACTGTATAGAGTAGAGATAAAGAAGGCGTGTACCTTCATATATCGCTACAATCAGAAACACATCGATTACTACGGACCGCAGAATCTCGTTCAGTTAATAAACCTTTAGTTTTCTATGATAAAGTACAATCCATCTTAAACAATGATATGCGTGAATAATTCACAATTACAAGTTGTATAGTATCTTACGATGCGACTCTGCAGTCTTTCTTCATCACGTTCGCGACAAGATTTTTTAATCGCGTAAATGTTAAAATAGCTGCTATCCATGTGAACGTAGGAAGAAGCGTTATGTGTTGCTCTATGGCGATTAGCTGTTGAGCGTTTTAATTAACTGTACTACTACTACTACTACTACTACTACTACTACTACTTCTACTACTACTACTACTACTACTACTACTACTACTACTACTACTACTACTATTACTACTCCACTGCGCTTCAGCTCATGAAGAGACCTGGCTTCCACAATGACGTCCCTCCACTCCTCTCTATCCTGTGCGACTCTTCGCCACCTTCTAACTCCCAGTCTTCTCATATCCTTATCTATATCGTCCACCCATCTTCTTCTTGGCCTCCCTCTTGCTCTTCTTCCTCCTGATCCTCCAATGAGTACTTTTTCATTGATCTTTCCTCTGTTATTCTTTGTCCGTGACCTGCCCACCAAATTCTGCCTTGTTTTATTGCTGTGAGGATGTCCAAAAGATTGCTTGTATAGATCTTACAATTCGGCGTTTGTCTACATACACCACATTCCAGTATCTAGTAGACCTCCATATATCGTCCTCAGAATCTTTCTTTCCCATCTTCTGATTATATCTTCTTGGGCTGTGGTAATTGTCCAGGATTCTGAAGCATATAATTAGATACTACTGGCCGCAATACAGTTTTGTAGATCTCGACCTTGGAGATTCTAGAAATGTTTCTGGACTTTAGGATAGGCAGCAAAGAAAAGTAGCACCTACTTTCCATGGCCAGTTTGTCTTGAATTTCCATTGACATCTGTTTTTTTGACGTCAAAAGGGACTCAAGATATCTAAAACTATCCACCTTTTCACATTCATTCCCATTAATTTTAAGTTTTGGAACTATTTCTTGTCGGACATTCTTCTTCACAATTAATTGTACATACTTAACTATAATTATAAAGAAAATTAGTTATAAGTTAGCGCGTTGTAAGGCTCTCACCACCTTTGAAACCAAATTTTAAGGTCAGTTTTTCGACTAATAGGGAAAAATATATTAAAATATATTTGTAGAATTTGAAAATAAGAATAAATAATGGACTTGCAGAACTCTGCACTGATGGTGATATTGTATTCCTAATAAAAATCAAAAGTTTGTGGTGGGCTGGTCATGTAATTAGAAGAGAGGAGAACTCAACAATTAAGGCTGGCACGGCGGTCAGGAGACTCCTCCCTGGAAAGGCACCTAACACTCACAAATCGATGATTATAACAATGATAAATGTTATTACTGTTACTCTATTTAATTTATCACGCGGTAATTTGAGATGCACTAAATTTTAAAATCCAGTATATTATACTAATTTAGAATGGTTGTTGGCTACTAACCTAGAGATCCTACCTTCGATTCCTGGACAGTTTTATAAAACCAACTTGGATTTTGCACTCCCCAGTTCAACTCAGCCTGTAGGTCTTACCTAGCGAAACACGTCTAAGCCCTCTATTAGACTAGGCCACTGGTGGCGCAACAAAGTTAATCCACCAGTGGCTCAGCACGTCGTGGGGCATTGAAGCAAATGAGACTTATTAGACTAGGGTAACTGTTGGCGCCACCGAAAATTGGTGACCGGCTGATGGCAACTTCTGGTGACGCCACTGCCAGCCAGGGCATTGTTTCAGATGTAGCCTATTGCACAAGGCCACTAGTGGCGCCACCGCAAATGCGCGTGCATCACGCCTGCTTAATAACACCAGGTTTCCTCAACATGTCATTTTGCTACTGAAAATCAGTTGATTGGTTTTACCTTCTGATAATGTCGAGGGAAAGTGTTAATGAAAATAGTGAAGAGATGGCGAAAATAAAAAACAAGATGAGATTAAAAAATCCTCTTTTCATCCTCGTGTTAACACCACTTATGTCTCCTTTTATGTGGTCCAAAAGTTCGATAAATTTAATTACTTTTGATATTCGAAAGTAATTAAAAAATTTATTATCATCCGCACAAACATCATCAAACAAAGTTTAATACAGTGCTCCGTCTTCTCTTGAATACAGTCCTCCGTCTTCTCTTGAATACAGTCCTCCGTCTTCTCTTGAATACAGTCCTCCGACTTCTCTTGAATACAGTCCTCCGTCTTCTCTTGAATACAGTCCTCCGTCTTCTCTTGAATACAGTCCTCCGTCTTCTCTTGGATACAGTCCTCCGTCTTCTCTTTGATACAGTCCTCCGTCTTCTCTTAAATACAGTCCTCCGTCTTCTATTGAATACAGTCCTCCGTCTTCTCTTGGATACAGTCCTCCGTCTTCTCTTGGTTACAGTCATCCGTCTTCTCTTGAATACAGTCCTCCGTCTTCTCTTGGATACAGTCATCCGTCTTCTCTTGAATACAGTCCTCCGTCTTCTCTTTGATACAGTCCTCCGTCTTCTCTTGGATACAGTCCTCCGTCTTCTCTTTGATACAGTCCTCCGTCTTCTCTTAAATACAATCCTCCGTCTTCTCTTGGATACAGTCATCCGTCTTCTCTTGAATACAGTCCTCCGTCTTCTCTTGGATACAGTCATCCGTCTTCTCTTGGATACAGTCCTCCGTCTTCCCTTGAATACAGTCCTCCGTCTTCTCTTGAATACAGTCCTCCGTCTTCTCTTGAATACAGTCCTCCGTCTTCTCTTGAAGCTAGCATTGGATGTATGTGCATTTTCCTATCCTAACTCTCTGCCTCCTCTTTTTTAATAGCAGTGCAAGCAGAAGCAAACTTTCGCTTGATGCCATATCCTGAACTACATTTCTATGCTGCAAAGAACAGGCTTTGTTCTTTAATGGTGGTGCAACTGGTGGCTGATTCATTTTTGTCCCGTAATGAGGTGGACCCACCAAGTTTGCCACTAGTCTAATAGAGGCCTAAGAGGTAAGTGAATCGTACTGCTGGCCTATACTGGACCAAAGAAGCCTACCTCTCCCCTGTACGTAACCACTTCTTTTGTACAATAAAGAGTTTTGACGTTGCAATTAAGAAACTTTGAAACGTAAGAAAAGTATTTGCAACGTAATAAATCGTCGTAAATATTAAAAGCTTTGCAAAGTCTTATTCGGAATTAAGAGAAGATTAGAATCGACGCAGGGGAGCGTGTAAATTTTCATTAAATTTTCACATTAAATCACAGCGCGAGAGCTGAGTAGGTAGCAGACTTTCCTCGCCGGTCTTTACTGATTAGCGTCACAAGTGAAGAGTGGAGCATTCGCAGGAAACTGTTTATTACAAGTTTAATACAGATTAATAAAACACGAATCTCTCTTAAACATGTTTGTGTGTGTTCACTTAAAACGCGTATACTATCCAACTTTCACATTTCACAAACATAAAGCAATATTAATATATTTATAAAACGTTTTTAAAATAAAGTAATAAGGAAACAATGGATCATAAAGAAATAAGATTCGCGTTGATTGATTAAGAACAGCGACGTCCACGTGATTTGGGGCCTTGTGCTGAGAAAAACGAAAGGTTTTTCAAGAACATTCCAGGGAAGACTATGTCACAATGATAATGTTGAAACCATACAATAGATAGTTGACTCAGATGCGTTGCTAAGAGTCGAGAAAAGAAAGAGCCAGAGTTGAGTTAGTGTCAGATGGTGAATCAGAGCAGTGTTGTGTAGTGCACAAGATTAGTGTATGTATTGTAACCGCTACGGGGGTTACATTTATATTTAAAACTAGACACATGGTCTAGACGGAAACATAAAATGGCTGGAGCCCATAGTGACAGGACTTGCAATAATACGCTTGCTTGAACAGTAACAATCCCTTTTATTTGTGTTTTATAATTATCAGTTTACATTACGTTTATGACAATGATTCTTGTAATATATATGTATACTAGCAGAATACCCGTGCTTCGCTACGGAGTTTCACGTTGTACGTAATGAAAATGTTAGTTTAATTAATAAAGTTCAATTAAAGTAGGCTTCTTAAAAATAAATAGCTGTTGCCCACAACTTCGTTCGCGTGGTCTTCAATTTAATGCGATAATATATTTAGAACAGAATCTATTCTATTGGGTTGCCATAGTAACCAGATCTAATAGTTTTTTAAGACCGCATAGGACCCCCCAGAGGATCGTATCGAAAAAAACACCTGTCCTATGTTGGTTCTCCCGTTGCGTAAAATATTTGTGCCAAGTTTGGTTGAAATCGGTCCAATGGTTTAGGTGGAGACGTGGAAGACCCCAAAGGATCGTATCGAAAAAAACACTTGTCCTATGTTGGTTTTCCCTTTGCGTAAAATATTTGTGCCAAGTTTGGTTGAAATCGGTCCAGTGGTTTAGGAGGCGATGTGGAAGACCCCAAAGAACCCCCAAAAGGACCCCATCAAAAAACACCTATCCTATGTTGGTTCTCCCGTTGCGTAAAATATTTGTGCCAAGTTTGGTTGAAGTCGGTCCAGTGGTTTAGGAGGAGATGTGGAAGACCCCAAAGAACCCCCAAAAGACCCCATCGAAAAAACACCTATCCTATGTTGGTTCTCCCATTGCGTAAAATATTTGTGCCAAGTTTGGTTGAAATCGGTCCAGTGGTTTAGGAGAGATGTGGAAGACCCCAAAGAACCCCCCAAAGGACCCCATCGAAAAAATACAGAAACCTTCGCGGGCGTGCGCACAACGACTCACCGAAGTTTCATCGCAATCGGATGAATGGTATAGGAACGCATACGGGACAAACAAAGAAACATTCATTTTTATATATAAGATGTAAACTATACCACTTACTTGACATAAACCGTGATAGCTAAGCTAATGTACAACATATATGTATTAATTATACACATAAATGTTCCTCGATAGACACTCTATCTATTGGCGAAAACTTGAATAAAATCCGTTCAGTACTTTCTGAGATTAGCGATTTCAAACACAGAGAGAAAATGGACCGACTTTACTTTATACTATGTATAGATAAGCATGTAATATATTGTAACGAGACATATGAGCCCAATATTTCAGTAACCCAAAATATTCACATATGTCAACAATTGAGTGAAAGAGACACACCAAGTGACTAATCTAAAATGCCAAGAATGGAACTACATGAGCAACTCAGCAAGAAGGATGAGCTCACAACAACAAGAGTTAATAAAACTAATGGTAACTAACAAGTGGAATAACATTATAAGAAAAAGAAGATGCCACAAACAATGATTGTACCACAGGAACCAACAACCCAATAGTTTTCGGTCAGTAAGGAACCCATGAAGACAAAGAAGAAACAGACTACGAGAAAGACACCTAACAACCATGGCATAAAGTATAGATTCCAAGAGCCAGTCAACTATAGATCAACATCTTACCCGTATATGCAATAACTGAAGAACTTACAGATTGAAGAGTTGGACAAGAACTGACTAACTGAGATGACCAATGGGCAACTGATAATGTTATAAATAAGTAGGACAAGATATGTTATAAAAAGAATGAAAGTAACAATACTGTTAATTGAATAGAAGCTGTAAATAAAAGCATAGTAACATGTTATGCACAGCACCCATGTAATATAAAGAAGTATTAAAATTGTCTCATAATAATATCAAATATTAGTCAAATAATCAAACAATCATGTAAGATAAGAAAAGGAAATAACTAAGGAATTACCAGTTATCATTAATGAAACCAAACTTGAGAAAATAAGGTTAAAAGAATGTAAATTTGTATCAACCTAACACACACATTGTTGGTACAAATAATGAAACCACATAACCTAAGATACAGGTACTGTTCACCTGAATTCACATCTATCAGTAGGAAAAACCTACCCAAACTAAAATGTTTTGTACCTTAAACCAAGTAGAAATAATAAGCTTTCTACAGATACCAATATAAGATACCCAAAATGAGTTTTAAATAAGAATTTAAGTAAATAAAGTGAACCAAAACCAACCAAAATGGGATTCACTATGTAAAACCTGAACAAAACCATATTATAATACCAAATAGAAACAAAAGGCCAATGTCTATACCACAAGTAAGGTATAATACCACTATTGTAATAATATAAGAGTATTATAAGCGAAGACATAATGTATTATAATAGTAATTAAGAACACCTGTCATGTGACACCAGGTGTAAGTAATGTTATTCAATGATATACACTAAGGAACAGACCAGTGTAATAAAAACACAAAACCAATTATAAAGATACTACTATGATTAAACTATTCTAACTAAATAATAGTAGAGAAAGACAAAAGAATACCAAAAAAGAATAAAAATAAGTGTGCACCTCATAGTGCAAAATAGAGGTCACATTAATGATAGAAATAACAAGGAATACCATTATATTCCAACTAACAGAGACTCACAGTAGTTGAAACCATTTATTGTTGTCAACTAGAGTCCTACAGAAGGTACACAGATACTTTCTATTATTAATAATATGTAAATACAAATATAGGGACATAGGCTAAGGCAATGTTAGCTTAAGTAATATATTTTGTCAGTAGATTTAAGTTACCAGTAAGTAAGAAGTGTAAGAGAACTTGGAAGGCATGCCCACAAATGGGTATGAGTGCCATTAAATAGTGTTAATCTAAAAATAAACATAAATAATAGTAAATAGTGAATTGTGATAATCCCAAACATTAACTCCCTTAATAATGGACCAAAGCACACCATGAGTAGACTCAAAATAAAGAGCCGAGTGTTACCAGTCCAGTGATACGCTTAGATTTCAAATCTAAGCCATAATAAAAAAGTTATTATAATTATAAGATATTTGTGTCAAATCGAGCAAATAGTTATACTCTCGACACCAGCTACCCCACGCCAAAACCAACAATTAAAATAATTCGCAGAGGGGGTATGTGCATCAAATTAAAGATCGTCAACCAATCAGATCCAAGAAATTAACAAAATTTTGGACGATCGCAAGACGGAACGGTAGAATGAGATGCGTGTTCCAGACACTTTGTAATCAACTTCAGAAGGAGACAGACGGCTACAATTCGGCGCAAAGAAACAGCTGTTCATATGATTTGTGCGCATCACCGATGTAAACAGTGCAACCTAACCTCAATTTGTGATAACATAAATACTTTAGTATCGAAGGCGTTAAGTGTAACAGTGCGTAACAAGGATTGCTCAGTGTATAATCCAGAGCAGTTCCGGGATTTAAATTATAAATAAAAAGGAGTACAGTGATTTCTACATTATTAGTTAAGAATTGAGAAACGATATAATCGAAACATATTCAACAATGTTCGTAAATAAAGAACTTAGGTTAAGGTGTATTCACAATATTATTTAATCAACAGTAATAATGACAATCCTCAGATTATTTGCTAAAAGAACACACACACACACACACACACACACGCGCGCGCACACACACACATGAATTAAATTACTTTAACTAAAAAAGCATTTAGATATACTGATTTTGTAAATCAGTTCTGCCACCCTGAGACAAATTTTATAACACCAATAACTCATGTTACTTATTTTGAATTGAAATAATAAATGATACTTCAGATCATTTAAATAGAGCATATTAACTGAATAAAATATTATTTCACATAAGAAAACGGAGTCAGTTAGTTTATTTCAAAAGACTAAGTTTGAAAACAGGTGAACGACTTTCATTGGTAAGCTCGACAAGCAACGGCGAATCCGGTAAGTCCGTTTACAGATTAGATTGTTACATCGACCCTGCAAGATCGACATGACTCACCACAAGTAAGTGACTGTTCATGCAAATTATTTGTGCTTTCAGTGTGGAACCTACATCACAATTTAACTAGTCGACGGAAGAACAACCATATAAAATAAACTAACCGAAGTTGAACACTACTTCGCTAAATAATCTCCAGTGCATTAATCGGATTTATTTACGTTGGATTCAATGCTAGATTGAATTGAAATAAATAAATCAATAATAATAAAATATTAAACTAAAAGTTATTGCAATTTTAAAAAAAAATAAACGGGCAGTTAGCACCCCAAAACCCCAAATAAACGGTGATCTACAAATTGACGCCGTCCACGTGAGGCTATAAGAAGGACGCAAAAGGATTTACTATAAATTGGCGCCCAACGTGGGGCCTTTTAAGAGGGAGCAAAAGGCGATACTACAATATTAAGAATGCAAAACTGTAATAATGATTGTACAGGAATAATTCTTCCAGTTATCTTTTGTTATATCTTTTACTTTAAAACATAAATATATATATGTACTTATATATTGCAACGTAACGAAAATATGGTCACCTACGTTACATAAATCAATTTATAAGTTTTAAAATAAAATAAAAATAATAATTATCCATACCCGTAAAAGGTCAGAAACCCAAACCATTATTGAATAAATGAATTATCCCCAATAAGAATACAAGGTAGAAAGAAAAAAATTAATAATGTTAATGAATACAAACTTCAAAGTTCAGTGAAAGATGTAAACAACAGACATTGACAAATAATGTAAAAACTAACTTAGACTGTTTTATAATAATTAATTAATGTTTTAAATGAGAGGAGAATGATTAATTATTACATGATTTATTTCATAAAAATGTACCCGTTATTACGTTGTATCATGTTGTATTATTATCATGATAGTTATGTTATTTTTTGTGTGTAGCAAGTGGAGTAATTCTTTTAATAGAATACCAATTAAATAATTATTATGTGTTGTCAATATATCATTAGAGAGCTGTTGTTAAACTCGTTGATTAATTACCAATTAATTTCATTTTATGTGTTATCCATATATCATTATAGAGCTTTTGTTAGACTTTATATAGTTAAATGTTTGTATACATGTACTTAGATAGTAGGCTGATTATAATTGTAAACTTGGCCAGAAAGGCTATAATTGTTAACGAGATACAAAAGGGTTTAGTGTAATCATGTCATAAACAAATGAAGGATTCTATAATAATGCAGGTAGTAACAAATTAAAATCAGAAGTAGATAAAAATATAATGATAGGCCTAACAACCAGTAACATTGTATAGTAAGTCAGATCAGAAAGGTTAGGTAAAGAAATTTGTAAAAAATACTAAATAGAATCTAATGAGTTAGGAGAAGTTAATAATAATTGCTAATAACAGATAAATAAATTCAATTTAAATAAATTCTCATAATGTAATAGTGCAATTATACCGATAGGTAATGTTTTGGTAACAGAAAAATAATACTTGTTAGAGTAAGTAGATTAAGAGGAAACGACAGCAAAATATACAAAATTTAGTAACGAACAAAATATAAAATTATAATAGGATATAATGGAAATTTAGTAAAGGATTATTTTGATGAGTGTAAGAACATTGTATGATAATGGTTATAGTATAATATAATATCCAATAAGAGTAGACAGGATGGTTGTCAAGGACGACGAGAGATATAAAATTTGTTGATTCGATTATTGAATAATGATCCATGAACGAAGACGGTTTAGTTTGGATGCACTCAGAAAAGATTTGATTAAATTAAATTAAAGCAATACAATTGGGAACAAATTAAGTAATAAATCACCATAGTATGGTTCACTGACATTCAACCGTCTTATATAACCGAACAACCATAAACCTGTACATGAAAATTGACGAAAATCTAAAGGAAGAACTCTAATAGTAAAACTCAATATAATGAGCAAATATTAACTTAATTAATCAACCCAAGCAGAGAAATAACTACATGAATAGAGTTATGTAATCCAATAACATAAAGAACGAAAATAAAACACAAAATTATATTTGAACATCAGTTTCCACAATCCAATAGAAAAAGCGTAATTGGACACGAAATACGTTGAAACACGTAACCACAAACTCGGACATTGGTGAACAAAAGGAGCGGCATTCCTGCATCATCCCAGGACCAAGAATTCAACTTTTATTTCGAACTTGGAGCGAAGACTGGCGAGGATTAAATCATCTGCATTCCGTTATTGACCAAACACTACGACGAGGTTAGCTGTACACTGCCTTACCGAGTCACGATGCCCAGCGGACGGTAAAACTACACTTATTTTAAATAATATTTAATAAGAACTTAATACTATATTGTAATACCTTGTAATCCTTTTTATGCATTTTCTGACCTTACTAACAGTTGAAAGAACCTTCACCCCCTGTGTTTAAAAAAATACAAAATCATAACTAAAATAATATATAACCCTGAATCCGATCGATAATCGATTACTTCTAATACTATAGACTTTGTATCTCCGTAAAGGAAAAACTTTGTTGGCAATAATTATTAAAATCATAATAAAGAATCCTTTCAGAATTTAACGATATCTTCTCATTTATATAATATTTAGTGTAGTGTGAACAAGTTATAATATAAGTAGAGAGTGTAACGGAGGAATTATTGTACGCGGGCAACTAACCTACAATTTTCAGCTGTCTGTGAACCACAGCGCTACTCGCGGACTGCTTTTGTATTAAAGAGAATGAGAAACCAATAAGAATTCCTTCTCTTATCTTCAAACGCGGGCTAGGCTTGACGAGAAAATTAGAATTATACACTTAATACATAAATCACAACAAAACACATATTATATATACGAATAAAGAGAAGACGTAAGGGTTAAGTTATAAATCGGCACTCACAACAGTGGGGCTTTAGGAGATATAGATACGATAAGTTATAAATTGGCGAACCCAACAGTGGGGTCTAGAAAAGATTGATACGGGAAATCCGTTAAGTTATAAAATATATTGACTGCACATGTATGGTAATCACCACCAGCAACCATAAGATTCAATGGCCAGCATCACGAGTGGATACTCTTAATTAATATAGTAACACATGATAGTCAGTAATGAGTGGACATGTTCGGAAAAAATATCAGATCATTAAAAGAAGAAAAAAAATACTGATTATATCAAAACTTTTCTACTAAAACTCATGAACGTAATTAAGAAAATTAATCAACCGCCTGACAAACACGGGCTCCATACAGTTAACAATACAAATCAACATATATATATTTTTACAGGGCTAGTTCTAACAAGTTGATCTGTTTCATTGCTTAATGCCTTTAACATTCATCGTTTTTCATTTTCTAGAAAATATATGTATATATATTCAATGTGCTGTTATAACAGAAATGAAAGTAATTTTAACACTGTAAATAAGCAGGGAACATAAAAGTGAATGCCCTTTTTAACACAGGCTAAGTGAAACAAAATTATGCATTGATTAGGCTTGTTCTCACACAATTCTGGCAATTATAAATTGAAAATATAGTCCATATATTGAATAAGCATGTCCATGTTTGCTTCGAGCACCAAAAGTGTAGCAATTGTTGAAACTGTATAATTGGAAATTTCCCACCTGTATTTTAACACTGGTTGATGTTACCGCCGGTGATGATGATGACTAGCAAGGTTGTTGGTGAGCTGGAAACTGTGGTTCACTTTCCTTAGGGCGACTGTCCTCCTAATCTCCTGGAGCTTGTGTGTGTATGTGTGTGTCCGACGGCGTTGGGGAGCTCTCGATCGGCGTCCCTGCCGATGGTGATAGATGGTCAGGTCACCATTTCAGCCTCTCCCTTCCTCTTGGCGGATCAAGGACCCTGAGACACCTTCGATCAGCGACACATAATAAAAAAAGAATGTAGCGGTGGCAGAAATTCTTTCCAATGCCGTCAGACACCAGTACCGAGGAGAGCGAAACTGGAAATGATGCAGACTCGCGTTTTTCATTTTGCCACGAGGCTTCGGTTTAACGTGTAACGGACTGTTTGTCAGCTGACCGGCAGCCTGCATTATTGAATCGCCGGTCACCTATCAAACGTCATTGGCGCCGACAACCACTGCCTCGGTTAGCCTCGGCGCGATTTTTAAATTATGCCGAACACTTCGGCACAGTATAAAGGAAACTAAGAGATATTAATAAAAAATCTCTCAGATATAAAGATACATAGACTTAAAATTTAATCATTACTCACAAGAATAGACTGCAATTATAGAAAGGATTAGTTAAGCGTTTTAACAAATAAATTTTACAAACAACACTTGTGGAATCAGGTCACTACCAGTCTTGGATTCTCTACGTGGAGCCAACTTTATCAACATTTTTTTATTAGTAAGTTCCTTGAGTTGCAGAACTCTCTCACTGTTTTGATCAAAATACATTTATTATTTAACTTGTACATTTTATTTAATTTAACACTTACACATTTATTAAACAAACTAAAGATCAGATAAATTTACAATATTCTTTTTAATAGTAAAATGACATTTGTGAAACAGGCAATTATACAATAAACGCTGAAAAATATAAACTACTGCATTGTTTTTTTTTATTAGTTAAATTTATAACCACAATGCCTAATTAACAAATAATTTAATCTTCGTTTTTAATTTTATGTATTCTTTCCATATACGTCTATAACGCTATGTCTAGTACTTTTCACAAATATACATAACTTATAATATTGTTTAAAGTTCTTTACGAACATAGCTTACAGACTTTTTGAAGATAGCCCAAAATCTGCAAATGGTGTTGAGAGATTGAATTTTGTCAAATTAGTAAAAATACCGAGTTTGTACTTTGAATAAAATTCCTTATAACTTGACACCCCGCATAGACTTTTATAATTTTCTTAATGTTCTGATTTCCGTTCTCGCCCCACTGTGCTCCTACAGTTAAAAAATTTCACACTAAATACTACATTCGGTTTCGGGTAGATTTCAACCATTAGTCTGATATCCGGAATGATTTTAAAAATCTTTTTAAATGTTTGATTTTTTTTGCGTCACGAGTCCTAAAATTTTGAAATTTCCAAACTGAACACTATATTTTGATTTATATTAATATTAATTTCATTTTAATACACAGGGTGGATTTTTATGTTTTTCACATTTTTACCCTTTACATTTTTTGCTTCTCGTCCCCTATTTTTAGGAGTCTATTTCAAAAATAGAGAGGTAAAATTATGGACATGCCAATTTTTACGAACACCGGTTGATGCATTCAAATATTATAGTGAGAAACACCCTAAACAGACAGACAAATGTCAAACGGTCGCGTTAAAACTGATGCCCCGCTTCGCTCGTTCAGTTATTTTTTTGCGTATTTAAAATTCACGAATGTCAATGTCGACATAGAGCCTATTTTCTCATAAACGGTTTACTATTTTTGTACCATTTAAATTTTTAATTATTATTTCGGATATGTTAAATAGACAGGGGTGAGTCCGATGGCGAGGCGTCCGAGACTCGGAATCCGTACTTTAATACCAATAGTGTCAGTGCCTCCTCGCAGACCTCGCTGGGAGGGGGGGGGACCGGCAATGTTCTCTGATGGGTGGCGAAACGCGTTGTTCCTTCAAGGTACCAAAGTCGTTCTCTGCTGATAGCGGACGGGAAGACACACCCTTTTCTTGTCCACTTCAGGCACCAGGCAACTTATCTGTTCCACCTTCTTCAAAGCCATCGCCGATCCATCTCTTTGTTTAAATATAACTTTAAAAGGTTTTATAATTTTTAACAATTTTTAACAATACGATTTCATTCACCCGCTGGCCTACGTTGTTTCCAGACGAGTACACTTTCCTCCACTCTATCACTGATACAATAGACTCCCAGGTACTCTCCGCTCTGTCACTGATACAGTAGACTCCCAGGTTCTCTCCGCTCTATCACTGATACAATAGACTCCCAGGTTCTCTCCGCACTGTCACTGATATAACAGACTTCCAGTTCTCTCCGCTCTGGAATCACCTTTTCATTCAGAAGCTGATCACCCTGAGTTTTGGAGGCTCTGTAAACTCATTCTCTTTACATTTTAGCTTCATTCTGTTTTATCACTTGATGATGGGACTATAAGTCTCGAAACGCGTTGTGAATGTTAAAAAATAGAAGTTGCAAGGAAGGGAACCTGGATAAACAACGCAATTTTAACAATTTAATTGTACATGCAACTTGGAGACCACACAAACTATGAACAAGTTCCGCATTTAAACTTCACTGACGAAGGAAAGCGCCACTCCGAAACGACGTTTGAGGAAATAACAAAAATTAAGTTTTTCACAAGTGAAAGTGCCTTAAATTAATAATGTTCAAATCTCAGTTTCGACGCAAGGCCGCATTTCAAATCATTACAACCGTCCGTAAGTTTCTCTTGAATTTTCATTATTATAATTAGTAGTATTGTTGTTGTTATTGTTATTGTTGTTATTATCATTAAACATTATAAAAAAATAAAAATAAATTCATTTTATTTGGTACAATTAATTCATATCTAAGTTGAACTTGGTGTGAACCGCGTGATAAGCGGTGATAAGGGCCGTGAAAATGAGATTACACGCACCGAAATAATGACATAGTGATATTTCTGTTTTAAAAGGAAATAGGCTTACGTGTGTTTTTATGGTTTGTTGTCGCTCGGTACTGACCTTGTTTATCAGCCAGTCGAGCAGCGAAGGCCAGACCAACACTAGGAACAGTCCCATCATTATGAGGAACGTGGCTGCGTAAGTGGACGGGCCGCACTGTACCGGCGTCGTCCTCATTCTGGTGGTGCTGCGACTGCGGCTGCTCGTCGTGGCGGTGCTGAAACAACACAAGAAAATATTATACACCGATGCTTTTACTAGCGTCTACCTGTACGTTTTCCTATCCACAATGTCCAAGTAGCACAATGGTGGAAGGGACAACACTCTCTCTGTATCTGCTGAGACAGATGTCTTGTATCAATACTGTTCTACGTGTTGGTTATGAGACTATAAATATATAAATATCAAAAATTTATGCATAAAAATGGTGTTGTTTAATCATTAGGAATGCAAATATTATTTTGAAACTGATGTAAAAAAAAAAAAAAATCTTTATAACTAATCACAGAGGACATTTATGTGTTTATTACACTTGCATCAACCTAACTACCATACAATTTTTTAAAAATATTCGGACACCAATGCAACATTTGTAGTTAATATTATCCGCATCAAATGCAAATAACAATTTTAAATAAGCCATATTTCTTTCGGCGATGATGTCAGAAATGGTAACAGTGTGTACAATATATAATTCCAGTTTATAATATTTATATTTGATTTATTAAAATTGAATTGTTTTCCTTTACTACTCACAATTACTGTATGTACCCTACTGATTGAAGCACTATGAAAAGCTATGCTGGATACCAAGTGACTGTAAGGCAATGATTTGCACATTAATGAAAAAATTACTACTACTACTAATGCAAGAAATCACGTTAACTAATGCAAGAAAACGAATAAAAAACGAGTAGTTCTAATAAACACTTTGGTTACTTATCATTGTTTTTATAGTTCACTTACGTTTTCCGTCAAAACCAGAATCGATTGCTAAATAACTTCATTTTGCAACAATTACTTCGTATTGCTGTTATCGATAAAGTGTTTTCGATAATTGTTTAGATGCTGGGGTTCACAAAATTCCCAAGATAATAATTGAGAAAGCTGTTACTCAACCTTTTACGATTAAATAAAATATTATAATCATATACATAAATTGTTAATAAACACGAGAGGACACTCGCAGGAACACCGCTAAACAAACCCAAAATAAGTTACGGCCTATAGGTTAACTTTACATAATATCTCACTGTTGACACAGTTGTTATAGGCTTCTTGATAGAGCGGCAGTGTTGTCCCCTGCTATGTCTCCCTCCACCTGTGTGCTACTTGCACATTCTGGGTAGGAAAACGTACAGCTAGACTCCAGTGATGCTTTTGGCCTTTAAATAAACAATAACAATACGGAAAGCGATAGCTGTTGATCAGCTGCTTCCTCACCACAAGTAAACTGTCCCAATATCAGTACCCGCATTACATTTTCGATGTTTTGAATATGCGATTGTATCGATATACTACGTTGTGAACAAGAAGAAGAAGAAGAAGAAGAAGTGTACTAACTGTAAATTGTTCTATTTCTAAATGTAAAGCGAAAATATGTGTTGTAATTTCTGAGGTTAGGTAATAATGGCTTTTGAGTTTTAGTTTACTGTTTAAAGAAATAAAAGCCATGGTTAGCAAATATATGACGTTTAATGTGTCTACAAAATGCTTGAAAGAGAGAAACATTAAAAACAAAGAACATAACGTATTTTTTTAACAAAAACAACAACAGAGTGTGTAAAATTAATGAATACAATTGTTTCTAAGTAGTAAGATTAAAACAGTAAAACTACGTATTAACAAATGAAAACTATATTTGTTATACGTTAGGTGGTCAATATTCTTTTTTGGAAAACTTGATTGGATGCAAATTTTGTGCAAGACCAAAAAAAATTGGAGACATCTGTAATACACCGCCTTTGGGCCACCCCACCTTACTTCGAGTTGGTTGCTTTTTCTGTGATATACATAAGAACGGAATATTTTTGAAAAAAAAAAAACAGGTAGTGTTGGAAAACAAGATCTGTCACAAAAAAGAGATATTAAGTATAGTAACAGGCAAGCAATACTTCGAGTTGGTTTTTTTTTTAAGTGGATTTCACAAAAAGCGAGTATTATTTTATAGGCATATTGGTTTCCATGTGTAATTTTAGTTTGCATGTTAACCTAACAACGCCAACTTTTGGCGTCGCAGGCACACATCGGAATTATATTATTGCTAGGAACATTTTTTCTTAAAAAAATATGACAATGAAACACGATTGCAGTCGTCAACAAAATATTTTATAACATACACAAATAAAATTTCACGATTTCTTATGCGATATTCCCTACATATCGATGCCAATAATCGCATAATCGAAAATGAGTGCGAGTACGGTTATTGGGACAGTACCGCTACAAGTAAAGTTACTGTTAGGTATGACATACTGATCTAAGATCTAAGTTTAAGGGATTTTTTCCGTTTAGTGTTAGCGCGATAACAGCGCACTGTTGGCAGGCATGCTGTGCGTCCATAACGCTAGGGTACGCTGGAGCACCAGGCACCAGGGCCTCAGCTGTTAGAGGGGGCATAATCCAGCAGAATTGACTAAGCGAAGCGAATGTGCTTATGATCATATTACGCAACTGTTTGGTTTTCTTACGCAGTTATTAACCATGGACAGTGTCGAGTTGGAGAATCAAGCGAAACCTCAAACAATTTGAACAATAGAATTGAAGCACTTTGTGCCATGAGTAAAATTGTAAGAAAGAGGTTTCTTTCAAATCGTTCGAATGAAGATAATAGATTCCATGATACTAAAGATTTTCCACTCAAACTATTAAGCTGGATTATTGATTGTAAAATGATTTATGTATTTCCGAATACATACATTGCTTATCGTCTGCTTTTTTGACGATTCCAGTAGCTAACTGCGAATCTGAAAGATCATTTTCTGTATTGAAACGCATTAAAAATTTGTTGAGTTCAACTACGGGAGATGAGACATTATCTTCGTTAGTAAGGTTGAATATTGAAAGCGAAATACTTGAATCGCTCAATTTAGAAGAAATTGTACAAGACTTCGTAAAGGCAAAACCAAGAAAAAGTGGATCGATTAGTATTTTCTAAACTTAAGTACTACTGTCCTTATTGTAATCACTTCTTCTTCAACGGCGCGACAATCCATTACTGAGTCAATGACTAATAGCTTTCGCCAGTTGTCCCGATCAAGTGCAGCTGCTCTCCAGTCCCAAGGATATAGCGCGCATTATAATTCACATCGTCTTCCCAACGTAGTTTGGGTCTAGCAACTCTCCTGGTCCCATAGATCTGTTCTATGAGTGCCTTTCTGGATATGTCATTCTCCCCCATTCTGATCACGTGTCCAGCCCACCTGAGTCTATTAAGTTTTATAACTTTCACATATCTGGTTCGTTCAGAAGAGTGTTCAGTTCTTGGCTGGTCCTTTTCCTCCATTCGCCTCCCACACGTATTGGACCAAAAACACTGCAGAGGATTTGGTTTCATGAACCAGCAGGCTTGACTCAGACTTTCTATAAACGGTCCAAGTTTCAGAGCCATAGATGAGAACTGGGCGGATCATTTTTTTTATACAGAAGCAGCATGATGCTCCTGCATTATAACCACAATTTAACTAAATATTTGGTGTAATTTGAGAGTTTAATAAAGTAATTAACTTATCAGTGTAAATAATGGATAAAAGGTTGAATTTTGAAAGGTTGAATTTTGCCAGTCTGATGGCAGCATAGGGCACCACGCACTTCTAATCCGCCCCTGACTGTACGTTCCAATCACCAGGGTAGTTAGTCTTACAGTCTTGGTTCGTAAACTGTCGTGGATTCGTTAATAACAACAACACCGGGGTTTCGATTCAACACACGTCTTTTTATTGCTTTTAACACCAAACGTTTCGCCCATACTACGATGGCCATCTTTAGTGGCTCGACTGAGACGTTCTGTATGGTGTTGACGTCGTACCCTTAAAGGATCACCCTGACATACGGTTGCAAACTCACGGGTTCACTAAAAAAAAAAATTGGTATGGAGAACCATAAATGATTTCCATGTTCTAATTAATTATCAAATTATTTTTAATATGTACACAAAAACTCAAAACGAAACCAAATATATCAGCTTGCTTTTGGTAAAAACGCTGAGAAAGATAATCAAAATACGAATTGTACATAGTTGTTAATATTTAAAAAATAAAGGATTAATTTGATTAAATTATCTGTTATTTAAAGAACGCGAAAAAGCGAATACCGCCCAGCGTTTGTTTCTGACACTTTCTGAAAAAGAAAAATTATTTTGTTTACGTATCCGTGGTTACACAGCATGCAACGATATCAATTGTTAATATTTTATTTAAATTTTTAATTTTTCAGTCGAATAAATGTATAACATCAATACAAAAAATTACCCTCTCCCCCTTAAACTACCCCTTTCATTTATAGATATTTCATCTACCTTTCTACGGTGGATTATTATGACCTTCTTTTCAGGATTCTGTATTTATCAAAATAAGTACTTTACTCCTGTTAAAACGTAAAACGTTGCAGGTAAACTATCCCTTCGCCTTAACCAATCTTCACCAAAATCAATAGACCTTGAGTACTCTAAGACTCAGGTATATATGTAAAAAATTATTTGATTGTGTTTGAATTTGCGGTAGTTATCTTTCGCCTTAGAAAATTCTACACATAGACACACTCAGACACTTTTCGAAAAATTACTTTTCTTCATGTTTTGATGGTAGTACAATCAGAATCACCCGTCATCTCAAACACGATTTTTTCGCTGTCACCATACTTCCATTTCCTTACGGAACATGGAAGTGAAAAAATGTACTCGATTCCGTTAAGGAAACAAGTTACTTCTGTATAAAAGCTTATAGGCCTATGGGGGTACGAGTACGACATACGCCTTCAGAGATCAGCTGGCTACTCAGTCGTTACAGTTTTACAAAAGTCTCAAAATAAAATAGCAAAGCCTGTAGTCATTCGTCAACCCACCGCGCGAATAACGGGCGCCGGTTGCTGAATCGACTAGACCGTAGTTTGTTTTCTGAAACAAACTACAATTAGATGGTTGAGGCACGTAGAAGGAATGACAAACTCTCAGTGGTATTATGGTTGGTCCGAAGGAAACGGAGATGTTGATTGAAGGATGCAGTAAGAGATTTGAGAATAATGAAAGTATACAGTAGTTGGCGAAAGATTGGAGGAAAGTTGTAGTGTCAGAATATACTGTACGTGTCCATTTACTGTCTTTCGCAGTCCAGCAGCCGGTTAAACTGACGGCCCGCGGCGTTATCTTGGCGAACCAATTTAGTAATTGCTCTACTTACTTACTAAAAATTATTTTACGTTAATTAATTTAAAATAATTATGGTAAAATTACTTTAAAAAGTTTTAAATATTATTTAAAAAAAAAATGAATTGGCTTATTTTGTAAGTTGTCGGCAAAGAGCAAACGAGTTTAAATGACAAAATACGTATTTTTTGGAATTAGATGCAAATATTAAAGAAATCATAGACGAGTTTAACAGAAGATTTAACGAATTTTAAATTATAAAAAATAGTGTCGGGCTACTTTATAATCCTCTTCTTGCTACAGTCACTGAAGAGCAAAAGACATTCAACTAGAATTGTGCAACTTACAAGCTAATCTCTTCCTGCAGATCAGACATGAAAAGGAGCCAGATTTCTTTAAGTTGCTACCTCGTGAATGATTCTTAAGTCTGGAAAGTTTTGGACACAAAATGACGTCCATGTTTGGACGTACATATATCTATGCAACCCACAATGAAGTTAATCGAGACCACAGTAGAAGTCGCCTCACAGATTCTTCTCTGCTTCACCTGTTGAGATTAACAACAGCTCAAGCGCGCAGAATAATCGCGGCCACGGGCGCGATTCATCACATCATATCGCGGCTACTGGAGCACTCAAAAAGTTATATTGAGTAAGGTCGAGTTTGTTTGTAATCAGTCTTTGTTATATTTGCCTGTATCGACACTGATAAGTGTTGACTTGGTTGACAACAAAAGTGCATAATTACTTTTATTCTACTGGACGTAATTAAGTCAGTAGTTAATACGGCCAGGATGATTGCAGGCTACCTAAACAATCTGACAAGCGGACATTATATTCAGCACATCAAGAACTTCACCAACTCAACTTCAGCCTGTTCTGTTTTCTTCTGTTCTCATTTTATTACTGCTTTGTTAACAGCTTAATTTACATAACAAAATGTTAGCATGCAACACTGCTGACGGTAATGCAATGTCACAGTTTTGAATTTTTACCTGTGCAAACTGTTCGGCTGACAATAGGCCTACAGTGACCGATTTTTTAATGATTTTCAATTGGGGGGGGGATTTTCAATTCCTCCAAAACACTACCTAGAAAGTTTACAGAAAGATTTCTTAGCACACACCTACTGTCTAAAAGAATTCTTTTTTACCAAATTTCAAGTTTGCAAGACTTGTAGTTTTGGGGATTTCCTGATCAGCTAGTCAGTGGTATTGGATTTTCCACGTGTGTGTGTTATATTGTAGTATATATATTTTGTAACGGTGGAACCCTCTCGAAAAGGCCAGAGCCTCCTTATACACGTTTCTCGGCTAGCCGAGCAGGTGCGTGTTTCTCCGAAGGTCGCACTCAAGTACCCTATAGACTTTTAGAGTGCTTGTTAACGCACATTATGAAACACTAGTCTGAAACATCGGCACGCTATATGTAGCGACAGCTGCCTCTTAGCAGTTAGTTACGTTGGCCGATTTACTCAGTGCGCCCAAGGTGGTAGTTGTTGAAAGTGATTATTGTGCGGAACTCTATTAGTTGACATCATTATTGCGTGTGGACAAATTTAACTTGAATTATTGTGCGAGAGTATCTTGTTGATTTCACATTGTTATTTGTGACTCATTAAAGCTAGTAATTAGTGACTTCATTGGTGTCTGTAGTTTGTTTCCACTGTACCATACGACGATCAGTGAGACCGTCGTAACTATTATATATTATAACAACACACTTTTAATGTAAATTTACGAATTTAATGCAATAATATTTATGCATGTGTGAATTATATAACATAACAATGTTGTTAGGTGTAATCGTAATAACAAGAATCCGTATTACTTTTTTAAAATATTTACATTATTTATTTAACAACCTCTTTACTTATTTCGGAAATAACAAAAATATTCACTATTCATCGCTTGTGCGATCTTATGCATTTACGTCTGATGAACAATTTACATTTAAACAGGTTATACAGAAATCTTATTATCTACTCTTAACTATCAATTATTTTTGCTCTCGGCTTACTCATTCAGTGTGGTCATCTTTGCAATTGCTTATAAATTTATTTCAACAATGATTTTACTTTTATTTCAATTCCTTTAATCTTACTTGGCTTTAATGCTTTTCTACTGCATATGCATTATACTTTTACCAAATAAAGACTTTATTAAATACTTTAATTTTCTTCGATTTCAATCAGATATTGCTCTTATAGCATTTACGTTATCTTCAAATCGTAATTGCTATACATGAGATATTATTCTAAATTAACAATCTGCCTTTACATGACTATGTACCATTTAATTATTTTTATCAACAGTTCGAATGTCTTTCATTCTAGTTTTAATTATTGTCTTTCAATTGTCGGTAATTATTATGTTTTTTTTTATCACCTCGTTTGATGTGGTAAATTATCGGTGTGTCCTCCTCCGGTCCTCGTCCGTGTCCTCGGGTCCTCTTCCAGGCTTCCACTCCATGTACTGCTTACTTGTTGTCTCTCCTCACATCACGGGCTGTAGGTGTGTCCATAGAACCTCTGCATATGTGCTCTGCTACTCTGCTTTTACTTCCAGTTCGTCCTGTGACTCTTACAGTAGATTCAAGACAACGTTGTTGACTGACATAGCCTCCAGCGGCAATGGTTGAATTAAGAAGAAGAAACTTTATTAGCGTGACCTGGTATTTATAGCCACATCGTGCAAAACTCCTGTCTGAACAATATCGGTCTTGTCAGAGTTTGTCGAAAGCGTCCTTTCTCCCACTCTCGTTCAATTCACTAATTTCGCTTATCTTCACGAATTGCGAAGTCTGTTTTACACTACACTCTGCTCTAACGATCGCTAATTTTCATATGTAACTTACACTTCTTTATTCAGGGAGTTATTCAGGGAGTTATTCACTTTTTTATTCATTGTAATTTCACTTTACGTCACTTTTAAACGGTTTTTTAACCCTTTACGCATCTTTATAAAATACATACTTTGGTGCATTTAGTTTTACATTATTGTACATAGTTTTCTTATAATTAAAATAATACTTAAAATCTAACATCATTTGAATAGGGGTGATTACTGTCCAGGAACAGACAGGTTTCACGCACACAAACAAAATAGACATGTACACACAGCTAGCGCCAGGTGGCCAGATATGCGTGTACATGCCTGAACGGTGCGTTCCCTATTTTTTTAAACAATCCAGCTTGCAATCTGAATCATGTCTATCAACTACAGGTTTATTTATTTTTATTAATTCTTTTAATTATTTTGGCAATGCACAGTACCATATATCAGTGTTCCGCAACCGGTGTGCCGCGGCACAATAGTGTGCCGTCACAAGGTGAAAGGTGTGACGCGAACTTTTACCTATTATTGTAATAAATTAATTATCGATTTTAAGTAAGAGGGTGCTTGTTTATTCTTTAGTACATGCTGATAACTGTTATATTTTCATAGAAATTAAATGTAATTTATTTACTCAATATTGTTGTTATAGTTTGCTTATCTTAAGTTATATGTATTCTCGCCTGAAATATTGTGCCGGTTTGATGGGTTACAGGCGGCAAGCTTTGTGTTCACCGCAAAGAAAGCCGCGTAAGACTTTTAGCAAGCCTTTTAGCGGCCCGCACCAATCATACAATAGAGTTTAGGTTCAAAACTCTGAACGTTCTAAACTCTATTCAAGAGAGTTCTTTGTAACACCCCATCTTTTGTGTACGGCTGGCTGTACGTCCTTTTAACTAAAATTGCGGGGATTAGCAAAAATTTCCCTCTCTTTTATTATTTTATTGCCTTGTTTTGATATTTGTGCCTGTTTGTCGGTGCTTCTTAAACGTTATTGCTCTTTTCCTTCGCCGAAGGACCCACACATTGTCAAACAACAATTACAGTATTTCAGTTCAGTTCTATCACAGCTGTGCTCTGCAGTAGTGCGAATATTGTGATTGATACACCAGTCTTACTATTTTCTATTATAGTGTTATTAAACTATTTTTTTTTTTCGATATGGATAAGTTCCTTGTACGGAGTGGTCCGTCCTCGAGTGCAAGTAGTGAAACCATCGAGCCCGAAAAAAAGAAACAGAAAGTAGTTCACCAGCAATATAATGATAATTATTTATCTTACGGTTTTTTTTGGTGTGGTGACAAAACATGCCCAATCCCCGAGTGTGTTGTGTGTGGTGAAAAACTCAGTAATGCTGCTATGGTTCCCAGTAAATTGAAACGACATTTGTCAACAAAACATTCCTCTCTGTTAAGTAAAGATGTGAATTATTTTCGTCGGTTGTTGGAACAAAATAAAAAACAAGTGACGCTCATGACTACGTCGGTACGTGTTTCGCAAAAAGTACAGGAAGCTAGCTATAAGGTAGCCGAACTTATCGTAAAGGCCAAAAAACCACACACAATAGCAGAAACGTTGTTAATGCCCGCATGTAAAGAAATGGTAAAAATAGTTCTGGGTTTAGAAGCTGGTACTGAAATTTCAAAAATTCCTCTCTCTGCTGACACAATCAGCCGCCGAGTTAGTGACATGTCCAGTGACATCGAAGACATTATGAAGGAGAAAATAAAGAGCAGTCGAAAGTTCTCACTTCAGATCGACGAGTCCACCGATATTGGCGGTCACGCGCAACTTCTTGCCTACATAAGGTATGTTGATGGGGATGTAATTGCAACTAATTTCTTTTTTTGCAAAGAACTACCCGAGCGAGCAACCGGTGAAGAAATATTTCGTACGACTAATGAATATGTGGTCCGTAATGAATTAACATGGGAGGATTGCGTTAGTGTTTGTACAGACGGAGCCGCATCTATGACAGGCCGAGTGAAAGGATTCGTGGGTAAAGTACGCGAAGTAAATCCTAACTTACGAACCGACCATTGTCTCATTCACCGCGAAGCCATTGTTGCTAAGTCTTTGCCATCTCCTCTGAAAATTGTGATGGACGAAGTAGTAAAAGTCGTGAACTTCATCAATTCGCGGCCCCTAAATATGCGGCTTTTTAACGTTTTGTGTCAAGAAATGGGATCAGAGCACACTACACTTCTGCTACATACAGAAGTACGATGGTTATCTCGAGGTAAAGTGTTAACGCGAATGTTTGAACTTAAAGAGGAGGTACTTGCATTTTTGACTACTGAGGGGCATGAGTATGCGGATTTATTTGCAGATGATGAATGGGTATCTTAGTTGGCATATCTTTCCGATATTTTCGTACACTTGAATGAACTAAACAGAAAAATGCAAGGTAGAAACGAAAATATTCTGACTAGTATGGATAAGATTCAAGGATTTATTAATAAGTTAAATTTGTGGATACAGACAATTGAAAATGGATCGTGTGCGATGTTCCCAACTGTATGGCCCCTTGCTGACGATAATAAGGTGTTGATGGACTTAATTAAAGAACATTTAGTACTCTTGCAGCAGAATTTCAAAAAATATTTTGGAGAGAGTGTTGAAGATTTTGACTGGGTTCGTGATCCATTCATTATGGATTCGAAACATCTTCCGAATAATTTAGGCTTACAAGAGGAACTGGCAGATTTGAAAGCAGACAGAACGTTGAAATTAAAATTTTTTTCGAAGTGCCTTTGGAAACATTTTGGTTGTCAATAAGCAGTGAATACCCGGCTATTTCCGAGATGGCAGTTAATGTGTTATTACCATTTTCAACTACATATTTGTGTGAACTGGGCTTCTCGACGTTGACTGAAATTAAAACATCAAAGAGAGAGAGAGACTCAAATCCATCGATGAAGAAATGAGGCTTGCTTTGTCAACGATTCCGCCACGAATCAGCCGCCTGTGTGCAGCTAAGAAGGCTCAAGTATCACATTGAAGGTATGAGTAGAGTTATTTACTTTAAAAATCGTATTTTCTACAATTAATTAAAGTTAATAAATTTTTAATAAATGCATGAGTCTATACCTATTTTATAATAATAATAATAACAAAAATAGATGATGATGATGATGATAATAATAATTAATAATAATAATTAATTACATAACGACGTAATATTTCGTAATTATATTAAGAGTCATATGATTTTGAGGGGACAGACATTTTGGTGTGCCGTGTTGAGTCTAGGCCCGTCTGGGGTGTGCCGTGAGTAAAAAAAGGTTGCGGAACACTGCCATATATGGTTGTACTGTCGCAGTATATATATATATATATATATATATATATATATATATATATATATATATATATATTGTAACGCAACAGAAATGCCAGCATTCATGTTACATAAAAATAAGGTTCACCGAATAATAAATAAGTCAATGTTTAACACCATAATAGAACAAAGATCCAATAATTACAAAGATAATCATAGATAAAATTAAATAAGGATGCAAGGTAGTGTTAACAAGAATAAACGAACCTGTAAGTTAAATAATAGCTGATGATATATGTTTAATGAAAAGCAAACAAAAAATGGAACAATGATTTAATTTATAGTAATAACAAATAAGAATTTTGAGTTAAGAAGTATTATTTTATGACAACAAATGTTATGATAAAGTTTATGTTATGTTATACCAAATATGTGTTGAGTTAGTGAAAGATAATGAAACAAGTTGTATCATTCAATGACTGTTGTAGAATGAAGTGTGAAGCAGTTAATCAATGTTCATAGATTCGAATTTTGTTATATGTGATCAATAGATCAAGATAAAATTGTTATTAGATATAGAAAAATAATTGTTTATATAAATGTTAATAGTTAAGATTTGATTGTATGTATGAATTTATGTAAAAGGGGCTATAGATATTTAACAGCTATAAACACAGGTAGATCAGTTTACAATAAAAGGCCTAACAGCCAAACTACTAAATAAACACTCATAACATAAAGATTAGGTACATCAATTAATAATAATTAATAAATACGATTTGAAGAGCTAGAAAAAACATTAAATTGATAATAATATATAATAAAATTTGTACAAATTATGATAATACCATAATGCCATGATATCGATTAGTAACATATAATACCGAAAGTGGATTAAATATTAAAAAAAGGAAAAAAACCGGCTTATATCAAAAAACCAGCAGAAAATGTATAGAAAATAATAAACCAACTATCGGTAAAATTACATTCCGATAGGATAGCAAATTGATAAAGAATAGACAAAAAATATATGAAATAAACACTATATATTTAAAACATGTGGAAGGAAGGAATTATGTGTTGCTAGGGACGACAAAAAGGAGAAGTTGTTGATATTTTGACAAGAGTTGTTTGGATGAAAAAAATGTGATGAGATTAAAAAACCCAAGAATAATCTATTTAATCGTAATATTCGAAATTACCAGATACGATTATAAAAATACAAAATTCTAATGACAATATTTACGTCTATCACCAATACAGATTAACCAAATAACAATACAATATGAAATCATAATAGAGAGTAAATAACTGAAGTCTACAAGAAAGAACTTGAACTGTCCCATATCCGAAGGGAATTGATGAGATATTAATCGAATAGAAAGAATTAACAGTAACACAATTAATAATATTCACTACACCAGAAATTATAACCTTCCAATTACACGGAACAACACTAATTGCTTCAACCGAAAGAAGAACTTATTTGGATCCTGGCGTTGCAGAAGAAACATCAATCGGGCTGTAAATCAATCCAGAAAGCTGTATTCCGAAGTGGACAGGACAAGAATTACTTTTATTAAACCGAAGAAAGAAAACCGTACTGCATAATCGTCCAGAACAGTAAAGTTAGCGATCAACCGCCTACACGATTTGCTTCATTCGAGTCTGGTAAATTATATTATATTAATCATACTAACTACACAACACTTCAATTTTGTAAATCTTGCATTCTTATTTATATATTTTTAATCTTCCCCACAGTTACAAGAACCTTCACACCCTGAATTAAATTAAATACAAATCAAAACACACTATATAACTAAATATAAATAAAGGATTAGAATAATCAACAATCGATTCATGAAGCCTATAGCCCAAGCATATGTTAATTAGAACATATCTTATTCAATGTGAATTAAGTAAACAAATAAAGAACCTTTATATATTTGTAAAATCTTGTTATTTGGAGTATGGTTTAAAGAGCTGGGAACAAAAAAGTAACTGAATAAGTATATAATAATTGGTTAACATAAACATCGAAATAACCTATAAGTTTCGTTGAGCCGATACTACAGCGCTTATAGCGGAATTATCTGACACCAAAGAGGGAGCGTAAAAATACAAAATTAGACACAACTCTCTTCAAGGAATAATAGGGTTGG
Organism: Magicicada septendecula; assembly: GCA_034769895.1. NCBI lineage: Eukaryota > Metazoa > Arthropoda > Insecta > Hemiptera > Cicadidae > Magicicada > Magicicada septendecula. Next base: position 570,905,817 of record CM068369.1, read on the forward strand.
ATGAAATTGTAGAATAGCGCTTAAGTTGTCTAAGTTTTAGGCACACTAACACTGATATTTCTTAAAGAGTTAAGTTAATATTAATTAAGTACATCAATATATCCCACAACTCCAAATATCTCCAGATTGACATAATTAAAGTAATTCAAAACACATTGGCATAGGTGTATGTACAAATCGACAAACCCAACAGTGGGGTTTTAAGGAGAGGAATCTCGTTTATCTACAAATTGGCTTCCATCGCGGGGCTTGAACAGTAGCGGCCTCACCACGTTTATCTACAAATTGGCGCTCAACTTGTGTAGGGTTTAAGTTAAGTAACTATAATTATAATAACATTACTTAACCAGAGCAGGCAACTGTGGGAGAATAAAAATGTATGATACCAGATTTAGATTAAAGAGGAGGGCAGAAGATACTGAGAAGGAAGAAGGTGAACAAGAACAGGAAATAGAACTAATAACAGACAGTGAAATGGAACAACAGACAGACAAAATAGCGGAAACTGAAATTATTGTGGACAAGGAAAGGGAACCAGTGGAAGAAGATGCCCAAGGGGACCAAATAGATAAAACGGGAGCCAGAGAAATACCAAGTTGGCAGGAGATGATGAAATTTATGACAGAACAATTTAGGAAAACAAATGAGGAAAATAAGGAAAACTCAAAGAGACTGGAGGAAAAATTAGATAAAACAAATGAGGAGAATAAGGAAAACTCAAAGAGACTGGAGGAAAAATTAGATAAAACAAATGAGGAGAATAAGGAAACCTTAAGGGAACAATTTAGGAAACATGATGAGAAATTCGACAAAACAAATGAGGAAAATAAGGAAAATTCAAAACAAATGAACGAAAGATTAAACCAAATTCACGAAAGGTTAGATAGGAATGATGAGGGTTTAAAACAAATGAAGGAAGGAATCCTACAAATGAACAAAGAAAACTTAAGGCGAATGGATGAAAGAATTGAAAAAATGAACGAAGCAGGTTTAAAGCAGATTGAGGACAAGAAGGAGCAGTTCAATAATGAGATAATGGAAACTTTCGAAGGGAAGTTTGAAAACGATAACACGCTTAGCCCAGAAGTGGATAAATACGAGGGGGAGACAAATAAAGAAATGGAGAGGTGTTTAAAGAATATGTCTAAAACACTAGACAGCACTTCCGAAGGTATTATAATAAATCTGACCATAGAAGAGAATATCCAGAAAATAAGGAAAATATGGAGAAAGAAAATAGTTTATACAAAGGAAGAAATGGAGATGAGGAAGGGTGGATTAATTAGTGCTGTTAACATCCCAATTAATGAGCGAAGGGAGTTATGTAAAGGCATGCATTATAGAAGAAACGTTATGAAAATAACCAAAATAACCCACCATAGAACAATCACAAAAACTTTAAATAAATTTAAATATTATTTGAAAATATCAACGGTTAGAGAATATTTGACCAAGTCAATTATATCGTTAATACGGAAGATACCCGTAAAACATTTGGTAAATAGTCCAGATATCCAAGGGAATGGAAAGATAGGATATACAAGTATTTATATTAGAATAGAGGAGATACGATACCTGATAATTCAAAGGGAGCTAAATATAACTGAATACCCTGAATTAAATAAAGACTTTACAACAGCCGAGTTACAGTACTGGCTTTGTATCATGCACAAGAGATACGAAAAAAGTGAAAAATTTGGTATGAACACTGCAGTCATCCGGACAACGGGTGCAGTCGAATTAATGGACCATGGTTAGAAAAAGAAACAGTCAACCAGAAAAATGGGACTGATGTTATGAAAACTGACCAGGCAACCAATTGACAAGATACGGAAATATTATTTAATGAATAAATTCTAAAAAATAATAAGAACCAGTCTTACCAGTCTTAACCAGTCTTATACCATAAACTGGTCTTAGACTGGTTATAAGTCTTATTACCAGTCTTGAAGAAAATTACTTGGAATTTAAAAAGAATTTGAGTTGAATACTACCACTAAATTCTAAAAATAATAAGAACAACTTATTACCAGTCTTGAAGAAAATTACTTGGAATTTAAAAAAGAATTTGAGTTCAATACTACCACTAAATTCTAAAATACAATAAGAACAACTTAGTCTCTGAGTTAAATAAATTTACTATTAAAATGATTAACACCCCCCCCCCCCCGTGCTACACGTCAATTAATGTTGTGGTTATAAATAATTACTTACTTCAAACTGTTGATTAATCACTGGTGACATCACTGTTCCTAAAGTTATAGTCATTGATAATTAATTAAATATTTGAAAAGGACCACAGTTATAAAATGTAATTTGATTCCTTCTTAACCTTGATTGAATTATTTACCCAGCATTAATTCAAAATACTTAAATTCTGCGGGCAATGTGTGCTACCAACTGACTTCATATGTAAACATAACCTTAACTCAAACTACTAAAATCTTGTTGACTGAATAAAATAATTCCATACTCCATTAATGCTGTTAAAATTCTCTTTATTCATTGTATGTTTTGTTTCTTAATCGGTTTTTTAAAATAATTAATTCTATTATCGTTATTTCCTATTAACTCAGACGTCCACACTACACCTTCTGAGTTCAGAGACACCTTCTCTCTGCTCGGGTCGATGATTCCTGAATGTTTCCTCAGCACATCACATCCTAGTAATATATTAAATGGTCAGCCGTTTGCGACTAAAAACACCATGGGAGTAATCACACCGTTGCTGCTCAGATCCAAGAATACTTGCTTTTTTACCGATTTATTCTGACGTCCTGTCGCTGCGAGTAAGACAATGTTGTTGACAGGTAGAGTCGGTAAGACCCTTTGACATTCCTTCTGGATTCTATCCCGGTCTGTACTATTACTTAGTGACACGTTGGCACCTGTATCTATCATTATTCTAGTAGGAATTCCATTTACTTCTGCTGTTACTATGGCAATCTCGTTATTATTGCATAGATGGTATTGGTAACTTCTTCTTCTAGTAATTCGTCTCTAAGGTTCTTTAAATAATGGCTGTTTACTATCGTTATAGTATTGTCTGTCGGCCCGTGGTTTCGTCCTAGTATATACCCAGTAGATTGGAGCAGTGATGGGCCGTGAGGTGTTCTCACTGCCTCCTCTCGTTGTCTGCATTGTCCGGGCCTTCCGGTTGATTCGTTACGTTATCTTGTGGTGACTCTTGTCGTTCGCAGGATTGTCGTTAAAATTTTCATAATTCCTCCTCCTTCGACTATCTTCATTACTTCTACCTCTTCTATCATTATACCTAGGGTAATGATTATTTTCATTGTTGCCACGTCGGTCATAATGGTTATCAAATGACCTGCTTCGTCGCAGGTAACAGTATCTCCTCGAATCACTGTCATCAGCTCGGATGTGATTTACTCGGGGTCGATATGTTCTATTGTTATTATTATTATCGCCATGATTAGGTCGATTATTATTATTGTGTTGATTATTATTATTACGATTATTATTCACATTATTGGTATTGTTATTACGATTCCCCTGGTCCCTATTGTTATTATGATATCTATCGAGGGCTATTTGTTTTTCAACCTCCGATAGACCAATAAACAGACACATGAATAACATCAATAATTTTATTATATACAAAAGTTTCATATATATCTAAACTACTTTTCTACATAGTCACCACCATTGTTGAGGCACTCATCATAGCTAGGCACCAACTTTTCTATGCCCATGTTGTAGAATGTTCGCTCCTGAGTAGTCAGCCAATCTGCCACACTGGACTTTAACTCATCATTGGAGTCAAACCGATACCCACCTAACCACTTTTTCAAGTCAGTGAACAAATGGTAGTCACTTGGTGCCAAGTCTGGGCTATAAGGTGGGTAATCAAGGACTTCCCAACCAAATTCATGAAACATGTTTTGTGTGAGTGCAGCTGCGTGAGGTCGTGCGTTGGGGAACCCACCGAGCACACAGTTTCCTATACCCAAGCTTCTGAGTAAGAATATCATAAAGAGCAGACCTAGAAATTTCAGGAAAGTCAGCAGAAAGTTCAGTAATTATGAAATGACGGCTCTCTCGAACTATCCTGTCTACCCTTTCAACAACATCATCAGTAGCCACGGACTTTCTTCCTTGCCCTCCTTCGTCATGAACATCAATTCGCCCTTCTTTAAATTTTCGACACCATTCCCGAACTGAATCATCACTCATCACATTTTCTCCATACACATTACACAACCTTCGATGAATTTCGGCAGCACTATGACCTTCAGCTTGAAGAAATCTAATAACAGACCGAGTCTCACACTTGGAGACAGTTTCAATTGTAGTTGCCATAATTTAACTGTCGTCACCACAGTAATAGACAAAATAACTATACAACCAGTGGTTATAGGTTAGAACAAAGCCTCAAAAATATTAATCGACAATCAGATTGTTGCTGTGACAACAGAACCAGGTTTGCCAACTCACCGGATGTTGAAAAAAAAATAGCCCTCGTAGTTACTTCGGTAGTTATTGTTGTTATTATTGTTAGTGACATTGTTACTACCTCTTACTCCATAATGGTCATTCCTCTGGCGGCTTCTACTATAATAATTCTCGTGTTCGTAGTTCTCCAGTAATGCGGCCATTGCTTGAATAGTTTTTATCTGACCACAAAGTCGGGCTCTCGTAATCCCTTCTTCATAATGATAGGACAATTTGGTGACTAGGCATTCTTCAGGTATTTTCGGTTCAAGATTCCTCGCTAGACACACCTTACCCAGAAAATACGCAGTCGGCGTCTGTCCTCGATTCGGATCATATTTTCCATTACATATATTGTCCCGTACGATATTCTGCGTTGACTCTGACCAGTATTTAGCCTTAAAGAGGTTCTTAAATTCTTGATAGTCTGTGATGTCATGTCTCGTCGCCGTCCACCAGTTGTCATTCATATCCTTAAAATGTTCGTCCAGCATACGTCGAATGGATGTCCACCTTGTTTCGCGGTGTTTCGCAATGTTTTCTTCAATTCTCTCCAAGAATTCCATGGGGGTTCTCTTGTAATTCTTGAAGTTGATCCCCTCTCGATTCTCGGTTGTTGATATATTAGATATATTGAACGGTCTGCTCCAAATCATTTCAAGTTCTTTTCGGATATTTAAGAGTTCTCTTTCACGCAGCTCTTCTATTTTCTCTTTGTTCTGAATGACTTAACCTCGGACGTCATTCATGGTAGTATCAATGTTTTCACATTTTTCTCCGAATCTCCTTTGTACTCGTACCAAGTCTTCTTGGGTTTCCTTCTGTAGTACCTCTATTCTAATTAGATTGTCCTCTTCGATGTTATTTATTCGTGTGTATATGTCTTCTTTAACTTGGTGTATCTCCTGACTGGTCTGGTTCCACTTCTCGTTTACCTCTGAAATTTGTTGCTGAATGTTCTTCGTATTCTCCTCCATCTGATTTTTCATCTCTCTTCTGATTTCGGTCATCTGTTCTTCGATTTTCTTGATATTATCTGCCATTTGCTGACTTAATTGTCTGTTATCTTCCTTTATGGTTTCTGTGTTTTGTTATTCTCTTCTCTGGCTTTCTTATTATCTTCTTTTAATGATTCTATGTTTTTATTTAATTGTCGGTTATCTTCTTTTATTGATTTATTATTATCTTCCATTTCCTCTTCCATCTTCTTACTATTTTCTTCCATTTTCTTTAATTGTTCATACATACCCCTCATCATCTCCTGTAGGCTAGTCTCCTCTGTTTGTGTCGGTTTATCTGGTTGTCTTTCTTGAGTATCCCCCACTATCACCTCCACTTCAGGTGCTGGTTGGGCCTCCTTATCTTCCATGTCTATCTCTTTTTCTGCGTCTGCTGCGCGTGTTTTGGATGTAGCTCTACGTTGTATTTTCGTTTCGTACTGCATCTGCTGCTCGAGTTAGGTTAGCTTTATCATTATTATTTGCGATTGCGTTAGTGAGTTTTACCTAACTCAGGGCTCAAACGTTGGTGTGCCACTTTGTAATAGAACGAGATTCTCCCCTTTAAATATTATTATTGGTTATGTTGTTAAAAAAGATATTTACCCTTCTCACTAATGGAATGAGTTAAATAAATTTACTATTAAATTGATAAACACCCCCCGTGGTAAACATCAATTAATGTTGTGGTTATAAATAATTACTTACTTCAAACTGTTGACTAATCACTGGTGACATCACTGTTCCTAAAGTTATAGTCATTGATAATTAATTACATATTTGAAAAGGATCACAGTTATGAAATGTAACTTGATTCCTTCTTAACCTTGATTGAATTATTTACCCAGCATTAATTCAAAATACTTCAATTCTGCGGGCAACTGACTTCATATGTAAACATAACCTTAACTCAAACTACTAAAATCTTGTTGACTGAATAAAATAATTCCATACTCCATTAATGCTGTTAAAATTTTCTTTATCCATTGTATGTTTTGATTCTGAATTTCTTTTTTAAAATAATTAATTCGATTATCGTTATTTGAAAACAACAGGTTACGTTGTTTGAACTCATATCTCAGGGTTGGTAATACGGTTTCATAAACCATTTAGTGGACAAATTATCTAAGTCATTTATATATAATACGAGTTCTTTTAACTGCACAAATACGTAACGAAAAATGTCTATCACTAATATAAAACCTCGTAATAGGAGAGTGATTACATATAAACATAACAACTTCTTAACCTAATATAATAAAGTTCGTCTGACCACTGACGTCAAATTTGTAGGTTAGCATATGACTGAGAGGTTACACAAATTTAACCTCTATTTACAATTAAATTACCTATAACGAGTGGAAAATTATAGTATTGCTAATGTTTTGTTGTTTTGTAGTGTTAAAAATAGTTCACATATGTTCAATAAGGTCTAATTGCATTATACTATAGTGTGATAATTTGATTAAGTATTTTATAAAAATCACTATACTTTCCTTAATTCCTTTTATATATTTTGTATATTCACTGTTAACTTTCTAAATAACATTCATTGCTTTATTATTCCCAACACTTCACAACATTCGTACTCTCGGTTGATTCACTTCGCGTCATTAAGGTTAGAACTTCTTTGTTTACTTCCGGTACCGCACTGATTTATAGGTTACTGGTAAATTATTTTGTCGCGGAGTCCGTGTTCTGTACTGCATTAAAACTGGTGAAGAACTGTCTCTAGTTTGAGCGTCACTCTCGCTGTTTTCACCTGTGCCTTCGGGGGGGGGGGGTTCTCGAATAAGAGTTTTGATTGGTTGGAATGCACAGAATTCCTTTATTAAATCATCACCCCCGCGTTAACAAAACAATTTAATTTTGTCTTAAGCGTGGGTTATTGAGAACGAGATTATAAAAATTACGCTAAACTTTTTATCAAAATCTATAAAAATAATTTACAATTGAAACAATTTCCTTATGCTACTTGTGATTACATATATAATGTTACCATCACCTGGCATTTGCTCTGCTAAACCATTTGATACCTCACAAGGCATAATTCTGTCTAATACTAACAAAGTTATATTTCCAACTTATGGCCTAATACAATATTTTTGTCAAAATATGTCCTTTTGCTACCTAATTAACATTCTGCTATTAAACATACTGAGTACCACTAATACTAAGTCTTTTGCTGTTATTATTTAGCATTATAAACATCCAATTTTTGAATAAAATACAGAATCTGTCTCTAGGCTTCATACTGCCTTCAGTACCATGAATCAGTTTTGCTTCATACAATATTATTATTAAATTCGAAGAGTTTATAACACTTGATACTTATTCCTAGTGAACCTTTTCCTTGTATATTATTATTAATATAACATGAGTTCTTGGACAAGTAGGCCGCTTGTTAATTATTCTTATTACTATATTATACACCTTTTATTCTATTCATGTCTTACTCCTAATTACACAGCTTAATTCCCTTTACATTTTACAATAGCTTGTCTTATTTTGACATCCTTATTTTCTGGTTGTTTTACTAATGGAACATGCATCTTGATGCAACAAGTCATGCTCATTAGAGATATTATTGTTGGTCTATTATTAGTGATAGTTATTATTTGGTTCTCTGACCCATAGTCAGTTCACTTATCACTTGTTATATTAATAGTATTTACATTAATTAATTATTGGTATTTCTGTTGTTTTTTAATGTACAATATTAGTCTATTATACTCTTTCTATCACATTTCATCATGTTAATATACAATACTACAACAATTACAACATCCTTGAGACCTAATCTTTGTCTCAGAATGGTCTATTTGTTTTTCAGTTTCATCTAGATGTAACATAAAATAGGTTTATAGTATTTTTACTATATATTTTGTGTTTACAAGTGTGATTTCAGATTTTGTTAGGTTAGGTTGGCACATTTGCCTTCACTGACTGAATTTAGTTCACATTACTTTGTCTTTATTATTTATTTTAATCACTTATTACTATTTATTTATAGTACCATTTACTACTTACAATTCTGATAACAATTATTCAGTTTTTTCTATAGTTCTAAGTACATTTTCAATCCCAAAACAGTCCTGATTCTGACCTTCAGTTTGGCTGTTAGTTTTGTTACATTAATGGTATAGTCTGAGGGTACAATACAATCTTATAATCTTATACTATACATTATTACATATCTCATTATTATACTGTTATTCTTTCACTCTCCTAATCTTGTTGGGTAACTTTTTATTATAAGTCTAAGTTATTGTTATAGTCATGTCTTTTAGTAAGTCTTGTCTGTTACTTTATTACTTATGTTTCTTCCAATTTGGAATTCTATATTTTGCTCTATTTATTCTGTAGATCTTCTATGCTTTATTTATGGGTGGTTGAGTTAGTTTAAACCCTTTTTACTTTATAAAATTATCTGTTTTTTTTTTGTTTATTATTCACTTGATATTACCTATGTTTAATTGTCATACATCCCTTTTCAAGTTATTTTTGGATTGACCAGATTCAGTTCCCTGCATAGTTTTATCTTTAATTGTAGCTCGTAGTACTGTATAATTTTGTGATGCTACAATATACATGGGATATTCCTTTGTAAGTAACTCGTTGAGTTTCCTGCAGGTCTCGTATGTAATATCTTCAAATAAATACACTGCAAGTAGGTTTATTTTCACCTAAAGATGTGTCAGTGTGTATGTTACTAATATTTTAAAGTTTCTATAATTTCGTCTCATGACGAATTATTTCGAATAATCAAAATACAAGCTGAGGTAACAGGCTATACGACAGCGTAAGAGCTAACTCATCTGAGAGATTGCACCGGTTATAATCACTAACAAACAAACAAACTGACATCGTTTGTTGTTTACAGTAACAAATTGTTCCGTTCAGAGCGAGTTGGTTAGAGGGCGGATGATAACGTAACTTTCCAGCCGATAGCGAGAATCCTTACAGTTTTAATCTGTTTAATGAACATCTGTCTGATTGACAGACTAGACGCTACGTCACTCACATCAGTCAGCGCCTGCGCGCCTACGTGTGTGATGTTCACACGTGATTTAATAAAGTCGCCAACGTTTCTTGACTTTAGCGTTCTTTAATGAGGTCTGTTATAAAATGCGACTGAGTACGTTCCTCAGTACAGTGGAATCTCATTAATTCGTCACCCACTAATTCGTCTCCCTCTGTAATTCGTCTCCCATTCAAACTATTTTTCTTTTCCTTTATTAACAAGAGAGTAACATATACGCTCTAATTATAGCCGGGGTTAACCAGAAACGTGCTGATTGTGGCCGGGGCTCTGATAATAGCCAGGCGAACGGATTGCGGAAGGTGTTGGTTCCGAGAATGGGTATTTCGTACTTCTGTACACGGCACAATAAGTGTTGTGTTGTGTAGTTACAGCGTAATACGTTTCTGAAAATTCAGTCGGATTGATGATGCCTGGCAGAAATTTCCGGAAAACATTTTAAAATCTGCCTAGAATCAGTTACGGCCATCAGAAGGTCTTGATCCCACATCGGTTAGATATCTGCCAATCCCTACCAGCATTTAAGAATTTGAATGAAGACGACGTCAACAATTGGTGTGAAACTGACTTACCGGATGTAGACAACGAAATGTGTGTAGAATTTTTTCTATGGCGAACGATAACTGCCGCAAATTCAAACAGAATCAAATAATTGTTTGCAAATGTACCCAAGTTGTAGAGGACTCAAGGCCTATTGACTCTGGTGAAGATTGGTTAAGGGGAAGGGGTAGTTTACCTGCACGTGTTATGTTTTAACAAGAGTAAAGTATAATCATAATCGGTATTGAGAACCATATATGACTTCCATGTTCTAAGATTTATATTTAAAATCAATTTCGAAATGAAATATTTCCATAGAAACTACTTCTTTCTTCAGCCTTAACCACAGTATACCACCTCACGTTAGCGCACTCGATTTTCACTGATGATGGCAGTCGATAGCACTGCCGAAACGTCTGGTTTTGTAGAAAACATTGGGCCACGGCCAAACAGCCCGGGAAGGAATTCTAACAACAAACTACTTTTTTGTTGCCGATAACGTAGTACACATGACATATAAGTAAAAATTATCCCCTCACCCTTCAACTATCATTTTCATTTATAGAAAATTACATCCACCCCCTTCAACTAGCCTTTTTATTTATAGATATTTCATCTGCGTTTCTACAGTGGATTATTATGACCTTCTTTTCAGAATACTTTATTTATCAAAATTAAGTAGTTTACTTTTGTTAAAACATAAAACGTTGCAGATAAACTACCCTTTCCCCTTAACCGATCTTCACTAAAATAAATAGACCTTAAGTCCCCTACAATTCAGAGACGTATGCAAACAGTAATTTGATTCTGTTTGAATTTGCGGCACTTATCGTTCGTCATAGAAAAAAATTACTCTTGTTGAAACATAAAATGTTGCAGGTAAACTACCCCTTCCCCTTAACCGATCTTCACCAAAATCAATAAGCCTTGAGTCCTCTACAATTCAGGAACGTATGCAAAACATTATTTGATTCTGCTTGAATTTGCGGCAGTTATTGTTCTCCTAAAAAAAATCCACACACACTTTTCGAAAAATGAAAAATGACCGTTTGACATTTGTCTGTCTGTCTATCTGCTGTTTGGGATATGTCTCACGTCAACTTTTGAACGCGTCAACCAATTCTCGTCAAACGTAGCATGCGCCTATCCATACATACAACCTACAGAACACTACTGATGTTTAGACTGATCCGCCCCCCAAAAAAATAGAGTGGCATGGCGCAAAAATGTGAGAAAGCAAAATTTTGAAAAAATTGCATAATGCCCATGTGGGGTATCAAATTAAACATAATTTTAACCATAATCTAAATGCAGTATCAGGTTTTAAAATTTAAAATTTTGGGGATCAATGGCTAAAAAGCGTACCAAAATTTAAAAAAATCGGTATAGAGAATCATACATGACTTCCATGTTGTAAGATTTATATTAAAAATCATTTACTTGAATTCGGTTCGATAATTTCTAAAACATATTGCCCACCCTCAAACTTTTTTCACTATGTATAGACATTTTTGTTATTATGGTGTAATCGTTTAATATAATGTTATTTTCGAGTCACATTATCTAAAAAAATTAAGTACTTTATTCTTATAAAGAAACTGAACTACGCAGATAACCATCCCTCCTCCTCAACCGATCTCCACCATTAATGATATTTATACTTTCATAGAGTAAAAGTTTTATCACATGTAATTTCTAAGGTATCATATCCTTCAAAATTAAAGGTTCATGCTTTACTTGATTTCAGCACAGCAATTTTTAAAAAATCACCCCCTCCCCCTTCAACTACCCACTTCATTTATAATTATCTCATTTACCATTTTACAGTGGATTAGTATGACTTTATTTTCGGGGCACTTATTTATTAAAATAAAGTACTTTACTCTTGTTAAAACACAAACAATGCAAGTAAACTACCTCTCCCTCCTAACCGAACAACCTGGTTGCCTGGCAACAAAATTATTTTATTTTTAACGATTACCATTGTTTGAAAAAGTTTAAATGAATTTTTAAGTACTTTACTCTTCTTAAAACATAAAACGTTGCAGATAAACTACCCCTTCCCCTTAACCGATCTTCACCAAAAATCAATAGGACTCAACCTGTACAACTCGGGCACTTATGCAAAAAATTATTTGATTCTGTTTGAATTTGCGGCAGTTATCGTTCAAAATAGAAAACATTCTACACACACACACACACACACACACTCACACACACACACACATATTTCGTAAAATGACTTTTCTTCATGTTTTGAGGGTAGTATAATCAGAATCAGCCCTTATCTCGAACACGATTTTTTTCGCCATCACCATATTTCCATTTCCTTATGGAACATGGAAATATAAATCATAATACCTTTCATAATAATCCACTGTAGAAAGGTAGATGAGATTATAAATGTAAAGGGTAGTTGAAAGTGGAGGGGTAATTTTCTATAAATGAAAATGGCAGTTGAAGGGGGAGGGAATAATTTTTTATTTCAATGTTCCATAAGGAAATGGAAGTACGGTGATGGCGAAAAAAATCGTTTTCGAGATAACAGCAGATTCTGATTGTACTACCATCAAAATATGAAAAAAAGTCATTTTTCGAAAAGTGTCTGTGTGTGTGTCTGTCTGTCTATCTATAGAATTTTGTCTATGGCAAACGATAACAGCCGCAAATTCAAACAGAATCAAATAATTTTTTGCATACAGCCCTGAATTGTAGAGGCCTCAAGGCCTATTGATTTTGGTGAAGATCGGTTAAGGGAAAGGGGTAGTTTACCTGGAATGTTTTACGTTTTAACAAGAGTATAGTGCTTAATTTTGATAAATAACGTATCCTGAAAAGAAGGTCATAATAATTCACTGTAGAAAGGTACATGAAATATCTATAAATGAAAAGGGTAGTTGAAGGGGGGAGGGGGTAATTTTTTTATAAATTAAAATGATAGTTGATGATGGAGGAAGTAAATTTTTTAAGTTTTATATGTGTAATACGTTATTGACAACAAAGAAGTAGTTTCTATGGAAACATTTCATTTCACTTTAACAAAATTCTATATTTTTCATTTTAATTTAAATCATGTATGAGAGAAAATATATTGTTCGTGGCAGGCAAGCATATCTCAGTTATCTAATGTTTACGTTTCCATTTTATTATTATGATTACGGTACCGCAATAAAAAGGCAGGCAACACACACACACACACAATTCGCGTTATTTCTGGTCTCACTCATGTTTATTTTCTTACATTTGCACGCTTTTTAAATGGAAAGTGCCGAAACCCACACCAACACAACGCGTGCAAGCCGAAAAAGTGTCCAGCGTGGATAGCGATTTGCTTCCTGTGGATCGCTGGGCAGTGTAACTGCACGTGTTTACAGAGGAACGGTTCATAGACAGACTTTTCGTCTTTAGTGAATGAACCCTCTGCAAGATGCTCAGGGTCCATGAGTGACTTCGGAGCGCTTCGGAGGAGGGATGATTATCTGCGCAATCGGTTACTTTATAAGAATAAAGTAAGCCTACCTAATTTTTATGGATAAAGTGACTGAAAATAACATTATATTAAGCGACTACCCCATAATAACAAAAATATCTATAAATAGTGAAATTAGTTTGAGGGGGGCGATATTTTTTTAGAATTTACCGTACCGAATTCAAGTAAATTATTTTAAACATAAATCTTACATGAAAGTCATGTATGGTTCTCTATACCGATTTTTTCGAAAAGTGTCTGTATGTCTATGAGTAGAATTTTTTCTATGGCAAACGATAACTGGCGCAAATTCTAACAGAATTAAATCATTTTTTGCATACCTGCCTGAGTTGTAGAGGACTCAAGTCTTATTGATTTTGGTGTAGATCGGTTAAGGCGAAAGGGTAGTTTACCTGCAACGTTTTACGTTTTAACAAGAGTAACTTGAAAATTCATTTAAACTTTTTCAAACAATGGTAATTGTTAAAAATAAAATAATTTTGTTTCCAGGCAATAAAATTAATTATAATTTTTTCATTTTAGTTTAAATCATGTATGAGTGAAATTATATCGTTCCTGGAAAACAAGCATATCTCAATTATGTAGTGTTTATTATCGTGAAGTTTTATTATTGTGATTAGCGTAATAAAGAGGCAGGCAGGACACACACACACACACACACACACACACACACACAATTCGCGTTATTTCTGGCCTCACTCATGTTTATTTCCTTACGTTTGCACGCTTTTTAAATGGAAATTGCCGAAACCCACACTAACACAACGCGTGCAAGCCGAAAAGGTTTCCAGCGTGGACAGCGATTTGCTTCCTGTGGATCGCTGGCCAGTGTCACTGCACGTGTTTACACAGAGGAACGGTTCATAGACAGACTTTTCGTCTTTAGGGAATGAACTCTCTGCAAGATGGTTAGGGTCCATGAGAGAGTTCGGAGCGCTCCTTCTTTCCCGCGTGTTTGTTCTATGAAACGTACACTGTAGATTCGCAGCTTTACTCTGAGCAACATAGGGAATGTTGAAAATTTTTGTCCACGGTGTACCAATACACACTAAATCCTGCTCTGATGTTTTGATTACGGACATCATAATATTAAACCTTTGGAAACTTGAGCACTACTTAATGGAGATCAGACATTAACTTTTACAAGCCATTGATTTTAATTATATTTTGAAGCAATAAATGTTTTAATAAATTAATACAATCTGTGTACTTATTTCTATTATGATATAAGAATTACAAACTACGGTGCATGTGTGTATGTATGAAAAATAAATAAACTATTTTCTCCTCTGGAAAATTGTTTGCCCCTCCTGAAAAATATTTTAACCTCCCTGATGGCTAGTTTATATTTGTACTACGTTATCGGCAACAAGGAAGTAGTTTGTTGTTAAAATTCCTTCCAGGGCTGCTTGGCTATGGTCCAATGTTTTCTGCAAAACCAGATGTTTCGGCAGTGTCATCGACTGCCATCATCAGTGAAAATCGAGTGCGCTAACGTGAGATGGTATACGTTAGTGACCACAGTACTGTGGTTAAGGCTGAAGAAAGAAGTAGTTTCTATAGAAATATTTCATTTCGAAAATTATTTTAAATATAAATCTTCGAACATGGAAGTCATGTATGTTTTTTTATGTGTACCGATTTTTATACGTGTACTACGTTATCGGCAACAATAAAGAATTAGTTTCTATGGAAATTATTCATTTCAATTTGTCAAACATAAAACTCGATTTACAAGGATTACGCCTAACTTGTTAGAAATTATCGAGCCGAATTCAAGTAAATGATTTTAAATATAAATCTTAGAAATGGAAGTCATGTATGGTTCTCCATAGCGATACTTGAGTTAACGGGTACTTGTGTTATATATAGTATTCAATCAGTTTTAGGAGCAAAACAATGCTCTCAAATTCTCTCATAATAGAAATAATAATTTCTGTTATTATTATTGTTGTTGTTGTTTTTGACGGTATTTTTATTATTATTAACACTAACATTATTATAACTCTCTCGTTACAGCGAGACAGAAATGGAGTGTTCATGTTCAATAGATCATCACGGAGTCACCGGAAATAATACTAAAAATTTACTGAAATTATTTGTATCTTAATAATAAAGAATTAAAACCGAGTGTCTGTACTAGGATAAGTTTATAGGTTAATATACAGTTTTTTTGTGATCTGGTTTTTAGGTAAGTACTAAAGAAAAACTAGTATTGTGACACGCCTAAGGCCACGATTGTTTAAAAGAATTCTATCAAATAATTAAAACAATTGTTATCATCTAAATCTGAATTTCAATGTAGTAGGATTCACTGCAGTTGTGAACTTTTTGTGCCAGTCAATAAAGAATAATTAGCGACAACTCTCTATCAGTTACGCTTATTCATCGGTTTGGTCCTTGTTTTCGCCAGAAGATACCAACTCGTATTCATAATTTCCACTCATTTTACATCAAACACGACGGTCGGTACTTTTTCACCGTAAAAAAGTCTCTTCTGTCTGCAGCGCATCCCGTCTTATGACCGTTTTGGATTTGCCTCAATCTTTTTTGTAGTAAACCTGTAGAAAGGATATTGACCGTGAGAACAATGTCGGAATTTAAGATGCACCGGGCGACGGCGCCACTCGAACGAGATAATGCCATTGTCTACAAATCTGTTGCATTGTGTTGGCATTAATTTTTATATAATCACTCCGGAGATTAATGTAGTTGTTACTCCAATAACACGAGTTCCCTGCGATGATAATAACAATAATTCATTGCTGATAAATCCTTTAACACATAACGAAAGCGTTGTGTAATTTTAAAACGTGTGTAGTTTATATATAAACCGTATTTTCGGTTATCAGTCGTTACTGGTCACTGTTGTCTCTAGTTTATTTTACTCGTGTTATTTTATAACTTCGGGAATACAGCTTAACAAATCAATTTGTATAGGTTCCCTGCAACATGCGGATGACATAGTTCTTATTCAAGAAAATGAGGATGGTTTACAAAGAGCTCTGTTTCAATTACAAAAAGTTTGCAAAAGAGTACTCACTGACAATTTCAGTGAGAAAGACCGAAACCTTGGCCTTTGAAGGTAAATATCCAGTGAGGACTATGATAGTTATAAACAACAGCGCTTTAGAACAAGTGAGCCGTTTTAAATCCCTCGGCTGCTCAGTAAGCTATGACTCTGAATATGATATAAGAGAGAAGATAATAAATTTAGGGATATTTGTGGTACGATTCATAGAAATCTTAGAAATAAAACAAGACACAGCATAAGGATTAAATTTTATAAGACAATTGCAATACCCACGTTGATTTATGTGGGTGACGCGTGGGTCATGACAAAAAAGGAAAGCAGCTAGATTCAGAGTGAATCTGTAAGATAGAACAAGGAATGAAGATACCAGAGCAGAACTCGAAGTACAGGACATAAACGAAATTATTTCAATTCACAGAAGACAATGGTGGGAGCACCTGTAAAGGATGACAGGAGATCGATTGCCGAAAGCGGCAATGATCTATAAAGCAATTGGTAGAAGATACGTGGGTCGTCCGAGGATGAGATGGGTGCCTGAACAGGTTTATATAACCTAATCCTTGAAGAAGAAGAAGAAGAAGAAGAAGAAGAAGAAGAAGAAGAAGAAGAAGAAGAAGAAGAAGAAGTTATTTTATAAGTAGTAAGCATTCGAATTTACAAAATACCGAATAATCGATAAATTTACATAACGTATTCTTCATTACTAGAATGTCTAACTTTATCCACCGCTTTGTCAGAAGTTTCAGTTATTCAGTGTTCTAATTGAGCGGGACTCACTTCTTCACGGAGTAATAATGCTTAGCGTTTTGACACGTCATAAAGTCGTCACATTGCTCTATATCAAAGAGGATTTAGCGGAGAGATAATAGAGGACACAGCTGGAGACATTCATCATAATCTTCACAACACGGCGTAGGCAAGGTGCTGCCTGTTCCGCCTTCGAAGATCTTCCATCCATCTCTTCCTGATTCTACCCATACACCTGTGTCTTATAGGTTTGTATTTCCAGACTTGTCTGACCTGTCTTAAATCTGAGAGTCTTTCTAACTGTTCTTTCTACCGTTGTTTGTAATCTTTTAGTCTTTCATTCAAGATAAAAAACTTGTAACTCTTCTCTTATGAGCTCGTTCTTTATACGGTCAAGTTTAGAACACCTTTCAACTCCTCTTAAGAACGCATTTTCGAGGCCTGTATTTTACCTTCTTGCTTCTTGGTTGTTGTCCACAATTTACACCCATAGAAACCGCCATAACTTTGTAAACCTTTAATTTCTTATTTTGACACACCGTGTTTCTAAAAATTCGGTTGATTGTCCCACAGATCGTCCGGAACTTACCTAACTTAACATCAATATCATAATTCTTGTCACAGCCGATATCATTTCCCAAATAGTTAAAAATTACTCACCTGTTCAACAATTCGATCATTAGTCATTATTTTTGTTCTTATTGGTACCTTGCCTCCAAATACTATTAGGCATACCTTTTTTTTTTTTTTTTTTTTTTTTTTTTTTTTTTTTTTTTTTGAAGTGGAGGTTTTTATATTGTATTGTTAGGAAATCTGATGAAGCTTAAAAACAGACTTTTGTATAGAATATTCTGTATTTTGAATGACAAGCAAGTCGTCAGTAAACAACAGCACATTCAGACATCTGTCTCGTGATATATTAATACCAGGGTTCACTAGCTGCTTCCATTTCCTTACCAGCTCGTCAATATAAATGTTAAAAAGAGTAGGTGATATACGACACCCTTATCTAACACCTTGAATGACAGATATTTGTTGGGATATCCTACAATTATTTTTAGGAGACATTTAAAGGGCATATTGACTGAGCAGTGGACCAGCTGGCAAGGTAATCATGTCGAGGAAGCTTGTGTGTTACAGAACGAACTTGGACTCAACTAAAAACTTGAGTTCAGATGCCTCTCCAGATCCATCATCTTCACTACTTAGGTTTTATCAGTGGAACAGTTAGAATCACAGACATTAGATAACAAGAATAACGGAATATGTTCAAATGAAACATGAAAATCATAGAAGAGAATTTTGTGTGTCATGTAAAGCATCCAGAGCAGACTGTCCTAGGGTGTACCAAGCTGGTGTTTTTAGCATTGCGTTCTAGACTGGAATATGGATGATAGCCATAACTAACTCAATATTTTGAAGCTACATTTTATCCGCACCAGAAATTGATAGCTATCTTAAAACAAACGAAATGAATTATAAAATTTGAAAATTATACAGATAATATAACACTATTGCATCGCTTCACTGACAGTTAGATGACTTACTAACAAATACACTTTTGTAAGTGAAATGATTTACTTTGCGAATGAACTGATTAAGAAATATCAGTTCATTGCGATTGCGATTTATTAAGAAATTGAACTGATGACCCTGAGTGAAAAGTAGAAGAAACAACTGTACAAACACAATGACCAAGTTGTTGTACATTGTGTAATCGTGTTTTTACTACTGTTTTAGTCAAATTACTCTGTTCAATAACAAGGGCACAGGAAAGTCACGCCACTTACCTTGGACACACTTCACTTACATAAAATTGGAACATTTTGTCACTTACCTAATAGCATCTTACTTGTCTAATTGTCTAATTTGTCTGATTTAAAGTACGATTAGAAAACACACATAGGCTTCCAGTATATATGGAGCTTTCCGGTACACATAAGTAATGTCAACAAATAGAAATCTTATTAAGACATTCTTCATTATAGACTATACAGACGTATGCTAAATGTTAAAATGTCAAAATCATCTACATATTATTGAGTTTTGCTCATGTAACAATTCTACTACTATAGTTTGTTAAACAACTAAATTTTCAAACTATATTAATTAAAGTATGATTTGTTTCATGATCTCATACAGGATACTGAGAATCTTAAAAGTCACATGAGAAGAATAGTAAGGAACAGAATCAACTTCCAAAATTATAAGACTAGAAAGAAGTAACTGTTAAAGTGGTCTTAACAGTTCATTTTTTCAGTGACATACGGGCTGAAAAGCGACAACAATCTCGTCACCCGTTTTAAGGCCCAAAACAACAATACGCATGCGACAATTAAAATTTGCACGTATACTCACTATATAATAATATCTTGAGTATTTAATACTCAATTAAATAATTAAATATCACGTGGCTACTAACCTAGAGGTCCCGGGTTCGATTCCCGGGCCCGCACCATAAAATCAAGGTGCGTTTTTCAGCCCCCAGGTCGACTCAGCCTGTTGAAAATGAGTACCTGGGATAACATCCTGGGGATAACAATGGGCGGTTGAAGCGTAGTGCTGGCCACACTGCCTTCCTTGTATGCCGTACGGCTCACATAAGGCAGCCTACCCTACCTTCTCCTAAGCTACCTTCGTGGTACACATGGGAGTCATTATTAAATAATATACTCATTACGCATCAAAAACGTCAGAACAAATTGTGTACATTTTTTTATATTGGTACATCCGTATGTTTTTGTGATATAAAATTATTAATATCATTATCAATGTTGTACGAATAAGAATATTTTTTTAACTAATAAAGCTGTGTTAGTGATTGTAATCACAAACAGAATTAACATTATTGTTCCACACCACTATAGAAAAATTTTCCGATTAGCGCCTTCAAGCTTTACAGCTTATTATCAGATCGGAAATATCTTTGCCCTTACGTGTGATTGTAAGATATCCTTCGAGACTCGGTTTGTGTACTCATTGTCCACGCCACCGTCACTCGTCGCAGGTTAAATGAATCAGCTGTTTTAAATAACTTTAAAAGAAATCCAAACATAATATTTAAAACGATAATATTATTATCGTTCATACACTGAATCTTGCATGATTCAGAACATCGTTTGAACACTTTCGTTTTAATACAGTTATTTTTATATTGTTTACATCTTAAAGTGTACATGTACAAAATTCTATGGTTTATCGAATAATGATTTGACTTTTTTACTATCTTTTAATAAGAATAATAATGATGATGATGATATGAATGATGAATGATGATGAATGATGATGAATGATGAATGATAATCATCATCATTATATTAAAATTATTTTAATTATTATTCTAATATTAATAATTATTTATAGTAATAATTAATAGGTTGAAATTTATTTATTATAAATTATATAATATTATATTAAATAGTAATGTTTAATGCTAGCTAGCACGTCCTGCGCGTGCGCCCATGTACACATACGACACTCAGATTGTTATCAACACTTGACGTAGGTATAACTGTATTTTCTTATCTTGTACTTCGAAGTGCACAAAACTGTTATTATCATAACACAAATATTGTCAACTTGTAACTCTCGAGCGTCTCGCAGTTACACGTTGTGCATATTCACGAAATGTGGAACTTTTAGACGTTTTATATTACGAAATTCGTTATTTATTTCATAATTATATTTATAGATATTTCATAATTTATTTCAAAAATCCTTATTTATTATAAGCGTTAACAATAACTATAGTACATCACGCACGACTCGTGTTCTCCGCTTTTAAGAGCTCGTGTCTGATGTTAATGAATTTATGAATATTCATTTAATGTTAATTTTATTACATTTATTAATAAATGAAATATTAACTGATATTAATAATTCGGTTATTCATTAATAAATTAATGAATAGTGAATAGTCACTGATATAATGAATTAGTGAATTCATTCATTAATGAATTAATGTATATATACATGAGTATACATACTCATGTATTATGAGTATATATACATGAATAATAATATATTACTCATAATATAAAATTAATAATAATTTTTATTCTGATGTTTATACAAATTAATATTTGTAGTTGGATTTAGAATGTTTTCCACTATAATGATGTGTCTTTAAGTATTCAGTTCTGTTAAATGTTTTAAAAATTCAATCCAAATCTATTATCGTTGACTCCTTCATGACGCAGAACGAAATTTTAACACTTCCGATATAATTATTTTTATGATCGGTTGCACTTATAATTTTATAAGTCCGATTTTGTGTTTCACTGTACAATTATTCTATTTTTATTGCAATATAAGGTCACTGTAAAAGGATTTGTTTATTTTAATTTATTATGTAAATTTCTTGATCCGTTTTGTTCGATATCGTCAAAAAAACAGTGTTGAACATAAAGGTTTAATGAAATGTACGTAAGAAATTAAAATAATGAGATACTTCTACTAGAACTTTATACTGCAACGAAAAATTAAAATCGTTGTATTACATAGTAAATTAAAATAATTATGTAACTGCTAATTGTAGGTCTAATATTAGATGATAATTATAAAGTGTGAATATAAATCGAAATTAATGTAATTCACATGGTTCACCACAGGGACACCGGTTTAGAACAGATTTCAGTAAACAATAATGATAATGAACGAGACAAATTTTACAAATATTAAAACGTATTTGTTTTTTAATCTGTTGTGGCGTCGTAGCTCTGTTAGCAAAGTCAAGCGTGATGCGTTAGTACAAAATATAGGTAGATGTGTGCTTGACAGCTCGATGCGCCGAGACGTCAGCTAAATGTAGACGATTCGATTCGATAATTCGAAAACATGCTAGAATGAATTTAATTTCTGATGGTGTAAAGCAATACGTTGTTACGAAAGGAATATAAAGAAACGAAAAGCAAAATGACATCATGAAAGAAATTAAACAATTAAAACTATAAAATTAAAAATTTAAACAAATAAAAAATTATAAGCTATGGTAATTGTGATGGAGTACTTACATGGTGTCGGTGGGTATGAGTGAGACGGAGGTGACGCGGATAGGCGGCAACACCATGCATAGGCGCATCACGTTGGGCAACTGACTGACTGACTGTGGTGCCCAAACACAAATCACGCTTTACCAATGACCTATTCACCCTCTCGACCGAGAGATAATACACACGCAGACGGAAAAATCATAACACACAAATATGACAGCCAGCCTATGTGTATGTGTGTGTGTAGGCCTCCACAGTACAAACGAGAATACTGCCGTCGCCGTCGTCATCATCTTCCCAACGCGGCATAGGCCATCAAAGATCCTCCAACCATCTCTTCCTGGGTCTACCCACACACCTGTGTCTATCTTACGTTATCCACCTCTTTGTCAAAAATTTCAGTTATCCAGTGATATAATTGAGTGGGGCTCACTCACTATTCACGAAGTAATAATACGTAACGTTTTGACACGTCATAAAGTCGTCACTTGCCCTATGCACAAGACGATGTAGCGGAGATAATATAGGACACAGCTGGAGACATCCATCATCATCATTTTCACGTCACGGTATAGGCAAGGTGCTGCCTGTTCCGCCTTCAAAGATCCTCCAGCCATCTCTTCCTGGGTCTACCCACACACCTGTGTCCTATATGCTTGTATTTCCAGGCTTGTTTGGCCAGTCTGGTATCTGACAGCCTTTCTCAGTGTTCTTGCCACTCCGTTGTTTGTAATCTTTTAGTCTTTCTTTCAAGTTAAAAACTTGTAATTCTTCTCTTGTGGCCTCATTCTTTATACAATCAAGTGTAGAACACCTTTCAACTCCTCTTAAGAACACCATTTCACAGGCCTGTATTTTACTGTCTTGTTTCTTGGTTGTTCTCCATAACTCACACCCATAAGACAGTACAGGAACTGCCATAACTTTATACAACTTCAATTTTGTATCTAGACGTGCCTCAGGCTTTTATTTACAAAAAAATTAAACCTGGTAGTCGTGGGACTACCGGTAGACATGGAATCATGGACGGATTGTTAATAAAGTGCTTAGAGAATTCCTCGTCGACTCCTTTGAAGCGGCGACTTGGACCGGGCTGTTCTGCGCAGAGCATCGAGGGTCCAATGTTGTCGAAGCACAACTTATTAATGTTCTCATCGTCTGTTTTCTTGCTAGCTAGCCGTACGCTCGATCTGAGTCGCTTTGGGGGCACGCCGGATGACCCAGGTATCGGAGATGCGAGCCGCTTGGGCGCTGACGGGGTTTCGTCAATCTTCAAATGGTTGCCATTTTCTAAGTTCTCGGCCGATTTCTTTGATTTTAGTCTCAAACGATAGGCCTGTTGACACTCTGCATAGGATTTACCGGTTTTCGGTTTGAATTTTTGGTTCGAGTTTTATCGCGATTTTTAGGTCGAGACATTTCAAATTTTTGAGTTCAAATGTTGTTATTATTTTCTGTGAGTGCTTCTGGTATTCGGAATTGGTGTTATTGGAGAGACTTAGTTCTGAGGATCACAACGCACTATGTATTTTTGCGATCGGACTTGTAGTTCCCGAGATATTTAAGTTTTAGTGGAGCAATTTAGAAATTTTCGGCGCAAAAACACCCTCACGCTGACAAAGCCTAGAGGCGACTGAACTCAGTTGTCAAAATTCTCAGTACTATTGTTGGAAGGGGGCGAGTGACTCGATCACCTGACACCTGGTTTGCTGGGATTGGTTGAGCGGTTCGTGAGATAGTTGTATGCCGAAAGTACATTTGAAACATAACGGTCGACTTCTGCGAAACGTGCGAGTAAGACATTACATACCTATGGATTCCATGTCAAAAACGTCATAGATAATGTAAGACAACCGCGAATATGTAAAACAATTAATATAAATACTGTGGAACCTCGATAACTTGAATCTCAGGGGAAACGGAAACAATTTGAATTGTCAAATGTTTCGAGATATTGAGATTCGAGTTATCAAGAGTAGGCTTACTAAAATTCCAGTTATAGAATTTCGCGTATAGCGGAATACAGGCTTACTGAATATCGTAGCTTAACCAGTGCAAATAACTGCGTTCTCCAATGAACAAGTACGCCAATGAACAGTATGTTACGTAAGATATAAATCCTGTACCTGCATGTAAAACTTTATGATAAAGTAAACTGGCAAAGTATTACACATATATGTATTTTACATTATTCTCCAATAATGAGTAAACATTTACTATCCAGACCATTGAAAAAATGCCGAATATGATAAAAAATGAAATTTCACGTTATCAAAACTAAAGTTTACAATAAAAACAAAAGCTATCGTTATACGTAACTAAACAAAAACATTATTCTGTTTCAAATTTACATTTTAAAATTGTGGATGATTTGTTTACTAAAAACAATTTAAACTCAGAAACTGTAAACAATTATATAGTGTAGTTCTTATTTACTTGTTTAACTGCTACTGTTAATCCATCGACGAATACGTAGCCTAATGACAAGAGCATTGGTAGGGGTTTTTATGTTTTAACAGTAAAGTGACTCATCTTTTCTACTGTGGAAACACGCTACCTCCGACTTACACATGTTTACGCTGCTAAACGGCGACTTGTACAGGTTTTTTAACAGAACTTCCAGTTGTAGGTCCGCACCTCTATTACTTCGAGTTATAGAGGTTCGGTGGCGTGACCAGGAAGTGACAAAAAATCGAGTTGTCAAGGTTTCTTTTAAAACGCATTCGCGTTACAAAGGCAAAATAACATGAGTTGTGTAGGAAAAGTAAAAGGAAATTAAAAAGTAAATTGAGATATTAAAGAAAATATTGAGATATCAGTTTATCGATGGCCGAATGTATAGGATTTTTAGGATTCGTAACAACAGTAAAACTCAAGAAGTTTTACACCGTCTTTAAGACCAGTCAGTCTTTTGATTTCTCTTCTTCTCGTTCTCGTTTTTTGTTTCTTCTCATTCTTTTTAACTACTTTACTCCTTCCCGTCCCTCCTAGTTTCTTTTTCTTCTCTTCCTCTTTTTTATTCTTCAAGATTTCCTCTTTTTTTATTGTAACTATAAAAATTGTAGAGAATTTCAAATAAATAATGTTTGTAAATAAAGCAACGTTGTAAAGCTGAATCGCTGAGTATTTTGAAAGAATATTGGTCTCCAGTAAACGTGTAGGTATTTCACTCGGTTTTAACAAAATCGTTAATTGTATTCACTAGATTAGGTCCTTAGGCCTATTGTATACCTGCTGTACACGGAAGATATACCGAAATGTGATGAGGCGACGATAGTGATGACACTGCACTGGTAGCTACCGGTAACAATGTAGAAACAGCAACAAACTGTTTACAGATAGCAGTTAATAATGCCACTAGATGGACAAAAAAATGGCGTATTAAACTGAGTGAGACAAATCTACTCACGTCAGCTTCGCCAAAAGCAAATAGGACACTTAACTGTTTTAGTTATTGATTGTATAATTCCAAATGGTATTTCGACAAATTATTTCGGCATGACTCTAGATGCTAAACTTAGGTGAAAAGAAAAGGAACTTAAAGAAAAGAAGGTGAATATGTCAAGAAAAAAACGTGTAGGACTCGGAATAAAATTCAAGAAAATGTGTTGGCTACTTGGAAGACAGTCTGAACTGTCGCTGGATAATAAACCGTTATTACAAAAACAAGTTTTGAAATCGGTGCGGGCTTATGGTGCACAACTGTGGGGTTGCATAAAGAAATCGCGCAATAAAATAATTAAAACTTTTCAAAATAAAGTGCTTCGCAGTGTTTCATTTCTGGACTTGTTCATTAATTTATCTTTCTAGATTTAAATCGTTTTCCTCTTAGAGAAATGTTTGAGGTCCTTACAGAGATGAAGAAGCCTGTCCTTTGGGACTTGGTGTTAATGAAAAGAAAACACACTATATGAAAATGACAGCAGCACAGGCAAAAAGTGACCTCCATAACTTAGAGCTGGATAATTACACTTTTAGTGATGTAGATAGGTTTTTTATATCTTGGAACAGAACTAAATGAGGAGAACAAAATCTCACAAGAAATAAGTAGAAGAATCATGACAGATTCTTCAAAGAGATGTCTTAAAATGGAGTGATCAGAAGCAAGCAGCGAATACGTAGAGTAAAGACTTCTTAAATTTCATGAGTCGACTTTATTGGACACAGAGGGATTTGTACTGTAGGTTATGACAAGCCTACGTGACAAACAGCTGACGAGACTTGGCATCTGACAGTTTGATTATTATGGAAGTTGGATCCGCAAGTCGAAATTAGCCCGCTCTTAAGCCTGGAAAGACACACAAAACACACAAATCGGATCTACACAACAAAACTTGATAAAAGATTTATCGGTCTTCTAGATTGGTAGGTTGGGGTACAATTGACCATTTATACCCCTACTAAAAACCTAAAAATACTTTAATACAAAAATGCTTAGAGCAGTATATACAGAAATTAGGACAACGAATACTGGAAAGATTAGAAAGTGAAAATAGATGAAAATAAAAACAAACGGAGACTGCAATGTAACAGAAAGTGAAATAAAAATGACCGAAGACAGCATCTGTGTGGGCATGGGACGCTAGGAAAACTGTGTAATGATGGTAATAGCCGGATGTCAGCAGAGAAAGCACTGAGCTTTGTTGGAAATAAGAAGAACGAGGTGGAGGAAAGAATGAAGAAAAGTCAAGGAGGGAGAGGAGAGAAAGGAGATGGAGAAGAAGAAGAAGAAGAAGAAGAAGAAGAAGATAATGACGACGACATGACAACACAAAATCAAACGTTACATCATCTGACGTAAGTTAACGCCAGATAAAAGTTAAGTCTGTTACCTTTAAAGAAGTGATGCCTCGTATGTCGAAAAACCATGAATATACACAACCATGATGTCAACAACAGAAAGTTTTAAAACTTAGTTTCACTGAAAATCACTAAACATAAATTAAATAGAGACATTTTCAGTACAATTAAGGACAAAGGGAAAGGCAATTGGAGTGGCATCGAAGCTGCTACCGATCTGCTTGAGGGCAAATCGTAATGACGATGAAGCGACTGCCTGCACTGCCTGTTTGATCTTTCTCGTCACGCCTGACCGTTACAAATGATTCCGTATTGCATAACAGATATGTTTAATGTTGAAATGCCGTATTAAAGAAGATCACACTTTATGAAACATTAATTTTTATGAAATTTTAAAAGACATTAATTTAAATTCTTACATTGGAAAGCATGCGTCCATACATCATAATAATTAAAATAATGTTCATAAATAAGTAAAATGAACACATTATATTGTTGTACCAAGCATGCGTCATTGAACGAAACGCTTAAAAACGAACATTGGTGAGAGATGTCAGTGTTATCACATCACGCGGATAAATTACGTATCGTGAATGATCTGTTACAAAAGTATGAGTGAGTGAGTGAGTGAGTGAGTGAGTGAGTGAGTGAGTGAGTGAGTGAGTGAGTGAGTGTGTGTGTGTGTGTGCGTGCGTGTGTGTGTGTGTGTGTGTGTGTGTGTGTGTGTGTGTGTGTGTGTGTGTGTGTGTGTGTGTGTGTGTGTGTGTGTGTGTGTGTGTGTGTGTGTGTGTGTGTGTGTGTGTGTGTGTGTGTGTGTGTGTGTGTGTGTGTGTGTGTGTGTGTGTGTGTGTGTGTGTGTGTGTGTGTGTGTGTGTGTGTGTGTGTGTGTGGCATCACACAGACGCAGCATAATGTAATTTATATCCCTTTTTTTAAGAAAAGATATTTAAAACTGTATAAAGTACAAACATTTACGTTTAAGTTTAGACAAAAGTTAATGAAATATATTCTTTAAAACGATATCAGAACGTATCACACCACCACTTCGTTCTTCGTTTGCTATTACTTTCTCTTGTTTTGCTACTGTTTTTATTCTATTCCTAGGTCTCTTCTTTCGTACATAGGCAATAGTTTACACGTCTGAGATTATCCAGATTAATTTAAAATTGGCAAACGGAAACGAAAAACTGGTGCAGTTATCAAAATAAAAAGCTGTCAGAGTACTTAAACAATTTGTAGCTTCATTTAGCGAAGACTCTCTCCTACCTCAACTTTAATTTCTGCCTCCCGTCATCTCTGTCCACCGATGCTCTCTTCCAGTTCTCGCGCAACTTCTGTCATCCTCTCCTCTCACGTTTTCCCCATTCACTGGCACTATAATGCCCTCTTTGGGTTTCTACGTTCTTCCGTACTCACTATGTAGCCGGCCCATTTGAACCTTTCTAGTTAATAAAATCTAATACTCGTTTCATGTAGAGAAGATGGCCGTCCAGGTCGGTGATTGGGCTTTGGACTATAACCCTCTCCTGGACAAATATATTGCAAATCCTTCAACAAAGCCTCGGAAAGCTCGGATTTATAAATAAGGAATCAGCCGACGGAAATTGATTTCAAGACACGGAATGTTTAGACCACTGTTTAAAGCAGATGAAACCTTTTGGAATAACTTTTGGGCCCTTCTGGAAGTGAAACCTTTTGGAAGACTCTTAAAACACGGTCTGTCTGAGACTTCCGGCTAGAGTTGGTATGTGTGATTGTGCGGGATTAAGTTCATTTTCACTACCAAATGTGGTGTATACCGAGTGATCAGCATCTTATTGGAGCAAAGCGAGTCTCAGTTTCAGCTCGACCGTTTGACGTTTGTCTGTCTGTCTATCTGCTGTTTGGGATTGGCCTATGTCCAGGGCCTGCTTTAAAGGTTTTTAACGCCCTAGGTTGATGACGTTTTTCACCCCGCCCCCGCCAAACCACCACTCAACCTCTCACACAACGACTATGTCGCACGATATACTCATATATTATAGGCTATTTATTATTTAGGAACATGTGTGTTGTAAAAAAATCGTCTTGTTTACATTTTAACCGCGTAAATTTACTTATTACAATAGCATGAGCACATTGACAAATTATAAGTAACGAGAATATCACGCAAGTCTCATACTTTAGTTAACCTTTACACAAAATAAATCAAAACTCTAAGAACAAACGTTTTTTCAGGTACTTGTCATGTCCATTATTAACTGCTTTTGTTTACTCAAAGTTTATTTTTCAGGCTTTTGCTGTTGCAAATTGATGAGCAATTTAATTTTAAAAACTGCTTTGCAGAAAATCGTTTTCAATGAATAGGTAAAAGTCCTAGAGATTTTATTTTCCTTGACTCGAGGTAGACTTTAAATAATCTGTAACTCCCATGCTCAAAAAAATTCACAAGGCTACTTTAACGTTCGGAAATGTTGATTCCACACAACATGATTTTAAGAACTTTAGGAGTCTACATGGATCACAACGCTTCTTTTCTTTTGCTTTGGTTTCTTAGTTTCTGTTCCTCTATTTCATAAAATTTACTTTCTTTCAAAAATGTTTTTACATGAACACCCTCTGCAGGAAACGATTGAGCCAAGTCTGAAATATAGCCCTACACTTTCAACAAGTTGCTAGTTTTTTTCTTATACATTGGAGTTTTACATTTTGTAGCGTCACAGAACGTTCCATAAAAAGAAATCATTTATATAGTAAGTTAGCATAAGAGGAAAGTGAAGTGAACAGTATCGAACCCAAGTAGTCCCAAAAAATTGTGTAATTTTGTATAATAATTATTTCTATCAACTTGGAAAAAAAAACGACCAAACTATGACTAAGACAAAACCCCATATATATTATTAAAGTGAATAAGAGTGAAAAAACCATAAGACACTATAAGAGAGAGAAATAATGTCAGAATCCACCAGAATAGAGTCAATAATTATTAAGTTTTATAACTATGAATATAGTATTAAAAACTATTTTTTGTGAATAAATGGACATGATCCATCATTATATTATGTGATGTAAATAAAATAAATGTATTAAATGACTTAAATACATTATTAGAAAGAGTTTAAGTTAAAAGCGAGACAAAATTTGACCGAAAAAACACTTGAAAACTGAACGCCAGAACTGATGCATCTCACACAACACTGATCAACGCAGCTAAGGCGAGACCGAGAGGCGAGAAATCGACAAGACACGGCAGGAAGGCTTTTCCCGTACATAGACATACCCGACTGACTTAACCTCAACGAGAGTCGCCAAAAAATATCGCTGAAATAGAGCAGCGATACGGCAAATTCTAATAGAAAGCACGCAGCCAGAACGTCGACGGCCCAGGAGGGTCCCAACATTTAATAGAGAACGAATTCTGCTGTGTTCGCATTGACTGACTAACGTGACAAATAATTCCCCCGAACGTAAACAAACAATACACTGAGCCTTCCTCAAAACTGCATGGGGATCAGCGCTGCGGTGGCAGATTTCTGAATCAACGCTAAACAGATGATTCGTAGTGGCGGCGTTTGAACGAGATTTTACTGCCAAACGTTTTGACAAAAAGTGCGGAAAAAGTAACGATCGGAAAAATTGACTTTAAATAGAATCAGTGTACACCCGAAGAGGCGAGATCGAGAAACTACCCGAAGGAAGTGTCCAGTGAGAGAATAAACGACCATTGGAACGTGAGTTTACCAAAATTAAAATCATTGTTACCTGGTTACATTTATCACACAGTTGTACTTTACACGCCACACATACACCTTCAAATCACTTAGTTTTTTCTTGTAAGGCATCTAATTGATATGTCTTGGTAGTTCAAAGGAGGCACGTCCTGAGATTAAAGTTTTTTCATATATTAAACTCATGCTTGTCAACTGAGTCAGAATCTGAATTATACTAGCCGATACTTGATTGGACATATAAAAAATTGTCAATAATAATAACTTGTAAAATTTTTTCTCTGCAATTTTATAATTTTTATGAATGATAGTCCTTCAGACGATTTGTTTGTTGTTTTTAAAGAACTATTAAACTTAACTGATTTTTCAAAGTTAAACTGACTTGTTTAAATTTTTTCGTAGATTTAAAAAAAAATTTTATCAATCACATTTAATTTTTCTTGGAACAAACGTTTCCAAGTGGCGCCCACAAAAGCATAGTTTTAAGTTGCATTACAGGACTACATCACTGCAGAGGATCCAGTCAACAGGGTAAGTAACAAAAGTGCGCGGAGGTAACGCCCGACACATATTACAACACAGTTTACAACACAACAACACCCACATTTCTTTATTCTATAAATTGGCAGCCCAACTAGTGAGGCTTGAAAAAGACGTAACAAGCCCGGCAACTACCAACATATTAAAATGCCGCAACCAAAGGGAAAGAAGGTGAAGAAGACGGTGGAACCCGAGTTGAGTGTGGAAGACGGAGAGGCAGTACAGGTCGAGGAAACGGAATTAGAACCGCCCACACTAGAAATGGAAAGACCGGTACAAACGGCAGAGGAATTAGAAGAACAAACGGGAGAAGAACCCATACAAATGGTAGAACAAACAGAGAAACCCGAACCAGAAAAAATAACAGGGAGTGTTGACGTGAATATACTAATGATGATGCTCCACGAAATGAAGGAGGATATTATAAAAAATAATGAGAAAATGATCCAAAGAATGGAAGAAAATATGAGAAGAATCAGACAGGAAGAAAGGGAGGAAAGACAGAAATATAGGGAGGAAATAATAGGGGCGATAGAATCTTGGGGGGAGTCCCTGAGAAAGGAAACAATTGCAAATTACGAAATAGTAAACGAAAAAAAAAAGGAGAGTAAAACCGACAAAGACGGGGAGGTCGAAGTAATGGAGGAACAAGTAGAAGGATTACAGATTCTATCTCATCATCTTCCAGAAGATAATAACGGTCCTGAAACCATAGAGAAAGAAACAGTAGAAACGGAACAAAACATAGCTAATAGATTGAACAGACCGAGAAAAACAAACAGGGAGTATACAAAGGAAATAGGAGAAATTACTCAAAGCGGTTTAATTAATATACTTAACCCCCCGGTCACTGACCGCAGAGAAAGAAGTTATATGAAAGAATATAAACAGAATTTAATGAAAAGGGACAAAAAGAAAGAGTGTATTACAAAGAAAATCATAGGCCAAAATACTTTTAAGGTAAGCGTGCCTAGAAAAAAGATACATTCCAAAAAGAAGGAAAATTATGAGGAACGAATGTGCCAGCTTATAGAAAAATACGCTCAGGCAATAAGAGAAATAAGAAAGAAAAGGAATCAAGAGAATAGGCCCCAGGTAAGTAAAGACGAAAGACCCCGAACAGTTCACGAAAATCCAGGTTTTTCATTACAGCATAATCAGGCAAGTAAAGACGAAAAACCCCGAGTATTTTATGTAAACCATGTATTGGCAGAAACTGGCCGAGAACCAGATAATGATCCCCAAAATGAAAGTGAGAGAGAGGAGGAATTCCGCTATGCAGAAAAATTATGGCCCAAACATGTGATGAGATGGTAATGCCATGAAGCCAATCATCCAGAATAAATGTCATAGACCAGGCATTTGAAGGAGTAGAGGTGATAAACATCGAAGGTCGAATATTGAAAAGAGAAGGAATTAAAAAGGAATGGGAATAATAAATAAGGACATAATATAAGGAATACAACCAAAAGGAGTTGAAATAATTAACCCAAACTGACAAATATAACCAAAATATTATCAAACATGAAAACAATACCTACGAGGTAACTGACACAATCAGGAACAAGGTAAAAGGTACGTATAACCAGACTTCATTAAAAAAGTACCATGATTAAAAAAAATCGCAAGTCGAATACTCAATCAGTAACCAAGACCAAAGAACCAAGTCAAATACAGCATCATAGAGAAGGTACCTTGACTAAACATGTCAACGTGAATTTTTTAACTTAGCCATAATTAGAAAGGAGATAGAGATTTTTAAATAAATATAAATATTATTATAAATAAATATTACGAGATGGACACATTCCATCATAGGCAAGATTTATTTCCAATAGCCATGTCAACGTATATTTACCAACTTACCCGTACTTATAGAAGGAGAGAGATTATTATTAATAAATATTACGAGAAGGACACCTTACACCAAAGGCATAAAGATATATATAAAATATAGATTTATTTCCAATAGCCATGTCAACGTATATTTACCAACTTACCCGTACTTAGAGAAGGAGAGAGATTATATAATAAATATTACGAGAAGGACACCTTACACCAAAGGCATAATGATATATATGTAAAATATAGATTTATTTCCAATAGCCATGTCAACGTATATTTACCAGCTTACCCGTACTTAGAGAAGGAGAGAGATTATTATTAATAAATACTACAAGATGGACACTTAGTAAAGGAGAAAAGAGGGAGAAATACTGTCATATATTTGATACTAAATGGATATGATAAATGAAAAAAAAAAAAAAAGGAAAACAGTGTGTTACATAAGGAGGTAATGATGAATATGAATATAGCTATTAACATTGAATGATTTTAAACGATAATTTAACCTGCGGAGAACGATATATTAATATAATTGTGAATTAATCAGAAGAGTTTAAGAAAGGGAATTTATGTGTAGGAGCCTATGATCTTTGAATATTGTATTTTTTTTTATTATTATTATTATTATTTGTTGCAAAGGTGCAATTATTATTTTCTGAACAGGGATGTGTTGCCTCTGATTTCAGTAGTGATAGACAGGAAGGGACAGAGAATGTATGCCATAGCGAGCCACTCTGACTCCCAACCCTCTATGTAAGTTAGGGAATTGATAGGGATTTATATCAAAGATTAATTATAAAACATCAAGGTAAAAAGGAAAGGAACAGGTGATATGACAAAGAACGAACTAGGAATATGGAGTTGGATTAATATATTAAAGGAGTAGTACAGGAATTTAATTATAAGATAAAAGAATGAGATATAAAAAAGCTAATAAAGGGTTATTATAGAGATGATAATTTCATCAAAACCAAAGATATGTTTTTCCAAAATTATCAACTTTAACGGTGAGGCATATGTAACGTCACTGAACGTTCCATAAAAAGAAATCATTTATATAGTAAGTTAGCATAAGAGGAAAGTGAAGTGAACAGTATCGAACCCAAGTAGTCCCAAAAAATTGTGTAATTTTGTATAATAATTATTTCTATCAACTTGGAAAAAAAAACGACCAAACTATGACTAAGACAAAACCCCATATATATTATTAAAGTGAATAAGAGTGAAAAAACCATAAGACACTATAAGAGAGAGAAATAATGTCAGAATCCACCAGAATAGAGTCAATAATTATTAAGTTTTATAACTATGAATATAGTATTAAAAACTATTTTTTGTGAATAAATGGACATGATCCATCATTATATTATGTGATGTAAATACAATAAATGTATTAAATGACTTAAATACATTATTAGAAAGAGTTTAAGTTAAAATAAAGATTGTATATTTGCAATGACAAAAAAATATTAATGTGTTGGATTTGAGACCATACACAAAGATTTCATGAAAAAATTAATTATTATCAGATTTAAATAAAAACTATATGTAATTGTCAAGCAGACAATAGTGAACAATTTATCTTAAATAAAGGAAGCTGTCAAATGAATAAAAAGCAGCCAAAATAGCCAAAAACAGTGTTAACTAAAAACATGTAATAGGCATCTAATATTGTATAATTTATGAATTTAATGTTGCCAAAATGCAACCAAACTGTATTAGAAAGCTGTAATATGATATAAAGCAACTATACTAATATATCTGACCAACTTTAACATTGTAATAGTCAAGTCAGCAAAATATTTACTTATACCATGTATGGCTGAAGCCAATTATCCAGTACAAAAGAATCATATCTGGCTAAAATACTTACATAATACTAACAAAAATAAGATAGAAAGGAACAATACATCAAAATACCTTAATAAGAAATAAACTCAGTTGAAAGAAAAGTCAATTCTAAAAGAATTTAACTAATTAGAGTGAGACTTGTCACACCATAAAAAATGACATCTCAAGACAATCAATGATGCTATGTCATCTTGTGATAAATATAAAATATGTACAAAGTAACCAGGTATCACAAAGGATAGACAAAATAATAAACTCTGTGTGTATAGTGGTGAAATAACACATATATTAAAGAAAAGACTAATCATTGTATTAGAAAACTGACAAGAATTTAGGCCATGAGCAGAGGCCATATAAAATTGTCTTTATTTGTGTTTTATTAATGTTAAAATTTTGTTTATTTTGTTGTAGGAGAGTAGTAGTAGTAGATGTCCGGCTTGTGAAGGGAACTTTATAAAAAACACTTGAAAACTGAACGCCAGAACTGATGCATCTCACACAACACTGATCAACGCAGCTAAGGCGAGACCGAGAGGCGAGAAATCGACAAGACACGGCAGGAAGGCTTTTCCCGTACATAGACATACCCGACTGACTTAACCTCAACGAGAGTCGCCAAAAAATATCGCTGAAATAGAGCAGCGATACGGCAAATTCTAATAGAAAGCACGCAGCCAGAACGTCGACGGCCCAGGAGGGTCCCAACATTTAATAGAGAACGAATTCTGCTGTGTTCGCATTGACTGACTAACGTGACAAATAATTCCCCCGAACGTAAACAAACAATACACTGAGCCTTCCTCAAAACTGCATGGGGATCAGCGCTGCGGTGGCAGATTTCTGAATCAACGCTAAACAGATGATTCGTAGTGGCGGCGTTTGAACGAGATTTTACTGCCAAACGTTTTGACAAAAAGTGCGGAAAAAGTAACGATCGGAAAAATTGACTTTAAATAGAATCAGTGTACACCCGAAGAGGCGAGATCGAGAAACTACCCGAAGGAAGTGTCCAGTGAGAGAATAAACGACCATTGGAACGTGAGTTTACCAAAATTAAAATCATTGTTACCTGGTTACATTTATCACACAGTTGTACTTTACACGCCACACATACACCTTCAAATCACTTAGTTTTTTCTTGTAAGGCATCTAATTGATATGTCTTGGTAGTTCAAAGGAGTCACGTCCTGAGATTAAAGTTTTTTTATATATTAAACTCATGCTTGTCAACTGAGTCAGAATCTGAATTATACTAGCCGATACTTGATTGGACATATAAAAAATTGTCAATAATAATAACTTGTAAAATTTTTTCTCTGCAATTTTATAATTTTTATGAATGATAGTCCTTCAGACGATTTGTTTGTTGTTTTTAAAGAACTATTAAACTTAACTGATTTTTCAAAGTTAAACTGACTTGTTTAAATTTTTTCGTAGATTTAAAAAAAAATTTTATCAATCACATTTAATTTTTCTTGGAACAAACGTTTCCAAGTGGCGCCCACAAAAGCATAGTTTTAAGTTGCATTACAGGACTACATCACTGCAGAGGATCCAGTCAACAGGGTAAGTAACAAAAGTGCGCGGAGGTAACGCCCGACACATATTACAACACATTTTAAACAACACACACCCAATTTCTTTTTTGTTATAATTTTTATTATTTATTTTTACATTGGCAACATGAGTTTTTTATCTTTTTGTTCTCTTAAATTTTTGCATTTCCCCGCCAAAGCTTGCGCCCTAGGCTACAGCCTACTCATCCTAATGGTAAATCAGTCCCTGCCTATGTCTCACGTTAACTTTTGAACGCATCAACCAATTCTCGTCAAACTTAGCATGCTTATCCATACATACAACATACAGAACACTACTGTTTTTAAGATTGATCCCCAAAAATAGAACGGCATGGCGCAAAAATGTGAGAGGCAAAATTTTGAAAAATTGCATAATGCCCACGTGGGATATTAAATTACACATAATTTTAACCACAATCTAAATGCGGTATCAGTTTTTAAAATTTCAAAGTTTTGGGGCACCAATGTCTAAAAAACTACCAAACTTTTTTAAAAATTGAAAATATCCGTATCGGTTTATAACCATAGTCAACATAATTTTAACCACAGTCCGGATATATCGTTTAAGTTTGAAAATTTAAAACTTTTAGGACACCAAAAAATTTATTAAAATATTGAAAAATTGTAAAACTTCATGCCGAACATCAGAATAAACGAAACTGATAAACTCAATCCAAACTTGCTTTGAATTTTTTTATTTTTAGACGCACCAGAGCTAAAAATGGAAGTCAAAATTTTGCAAAAGTTACAAAATTAAGCGTGAGTTCTCCAGATCAGGGAGCTTAGTAGAATACATTGTTACGTAATACGGAACGTTCTACAAGTGTCTCGGCTATCCCAGCAGTGCCCAGCTGTAATATGTGTGTGCGTACATATTGCTGCTACTTTGAGATGAAAGACAATTACGTGACACTTACCATGCGTCACAACAATCGAGGCTATTCCAGAACGTAACGATCGGCCCACTTTGTGCAAGGCCAGACAGTTGCACGGTTTCTAGTGGATCCTAGAGCGCCTGTAATACGCGGTTTGCTCGACACCCCGTCGTCCAGAAAGTGACCGATTATTCTGGCATTTCAGTGGGGTATACATATAAGCACCCAGCGATGGACAGTCAATTTACGTCGGGCGATTACTCAGTGCGTTTAAGTGGCAATTTATTCAAGTGAGGTTTGAAGTATTGTGGCCAAGTGATATTGTGTTATAATTGTGTGTGACTCTATTAGTTGACATTATTATCGCGTGTGGACAAATTTAACTGAATTATTGCACGCTTATAATCTTGTTGAATAACTTGTTGATTACAAACTGTTAATTGTGATAATTAAAGCTAGTTTTTAGTGACTTTATTGGTGCCTTGTATTTTGTTTTCCACTGTACCACACGACGGTCAGTGAGCCCGTCGTAAAATATATTTGTGTGCGTGTGTGTGTAAATTTTGTTTACACCCAATTCTGTCTTTCACTTACGTCAAAAAGTCATAGTGATAACAAAATATGTTTAATTTTTAGTTTATCTATTTAAGGTTCAGTAACTTGTTGACGGCAACAATCAAAACGTCACGGCAATTAACTGCGACTTTCCGCTCCTCTGTGTTCAACGTACAGAAGGTAGCCTAAGTACTAAACGGTCGTTATCACTTGGTTCGCCGACGGTATCACTATTACGAGCCGAACCGCTGAGCAACGCGGCTGAGGAGAAACGTATTAACCTAAAGGACTAAACAGAAACTGTGGATCTAGAAATAAATATAAAAAAGACAGACATGTTAGAACAATGTCCTGTCCATCTTCAAACATACTCAACCTGCCATCCTTCCTGATCACATAATACTGTAATTTAAACATTCCCAAACAACTTGCATAGTCTTTTACCCTCTTCTTTGTGTCCCCCTCCCCTACCTTGACGTCTCTCTGTCGCCTCCTTCCAGCTTTGTGGCGACCTGCATTACTCGTCCCTGTCTTGGCCGCCGTCATGCATAAACTTTATGGCACTTCCATCAGCCACTTCCTTTACCTATATGACTACAGTCTACATCTACACACACACACGCACTACTCTATACCTCCAATGCGCCTCCATCTTCTTCGCTTCCGGCCTGCACTGTGGCGTCCGTCTCCTCACATCCTTCCATATGGCTGAAGGGGGTTTGCCCCATATCAGCCCGAGACTTGTCCTTCTGGACAACCCTCAAACAACACGAAAAGAACAATGTCTTAAGACGCAGACGACCCCCTCCTCCTCCTCCTATGGAGCTACAGCCCAAGTCGGGCCCTGGCCTACACCAATCTCCGCCTCCAATCCACTCTATCCACTGCAACCCTCCTCCAGTTTCTTATCCCCATGTCCCTCGCGTCCTCTGCAACGCGTGGTGAAGAGCCACATCCTACTAGAGGTGACCCCGTTGGCGCAGAACAGTACGGATCTAGACCGGAAGGTCGATAAACATTCCTTGTGGAGGGCAGCAGTATCCATCAGTACCGAGGTAGGCGTATAGGAAATGATCATGGACCGGCCTATGTCTTGGATTATTGCAGGCGGTAGTCAAAATTTGACCCATCCGGCTGTAGTACTCCGACTGAGGGGGTAGGCGGGACTCCATAGCAGACGACCCCCAAACACCCAAAACACCGCACAAGTAGTTCCAAGAGATACTCTACGGCTGTTAGAGATAAGGAACCCTTTGTGCCCCTTTGTACACATGAGAAGGAAAAGATTGCTCGCGGATGATAATCTCATATACCAAATAAGTTGTGGTGTGAAGCATGTAAAAAACTAAAAATAAACTAATTCCAAGTACAGTCACATCAGAAACACGGAGTAATTTCGTCGTGTCATGAGGAGAGAGATACATCACCGCCTGCTAGAAGAAAAAAAAGAGGAAAACTTAGACAATCTTGGAACAAACACTGAAACGCTGTAATTTATGTAATTGAATCAGCCTGGGGAGAAAGGGAACAAGTCAAAAATGCCATTTTTTTTTTTGTTTGTGAAAACTGTTCTTTAAGGCAAGGCAAATTGTACTGTGAAGAAAGGGACCATGTCATAACAGTGTTTAGGCTATAAATTGCAAGATGGAGCTAGCTGTACTGCGGAGGAAGGGATCAAGTCACTGACATGATCCCTTACTCCTTAGTACCATAATTACCATAGCTTTCATTAGCTTGCATGGTATCTATAAGAAAAGAGTTTATAGGTTAGCAAAGCTTCTCCAGCTTGGCAAAACCCCACAAGATAAAAGCGGCAGTAATCCTAACCCTGCTAAAATTTTTGAGCACGCATTACAATTAATAAATGAGCATATAAGTAGTCAATAAATCCCATTACAGCAACCGAGAAACGGAATATCTTGACGCTCGTTTAAATATTAAAATTATATATGATCTTTTCATAAAGAAATATCCAGATAGTGATATTAAATATGACTTTTTTCGAAAACACTTTTCAGAAAACTTTAAACTTAGGTTTGGTAGACCTCAAGTGGATGTTTACTCGAAGTGTGAAGAGCTTGGAACAAAAATTAAGAATACATTTTTGTGTTACAGCGCTAAACGTGCAGCAGAGGCTGAACTTAATATCCACAAAAGAAGAGCTGATAAATTTTATAAATCAATGCACGAACCTAAAGAGAGATGTTCACACAATGAAAGTGTTGGAGCGATTCCATTTGACTTCATGCAAAATCTCCCTCTGCCCTCAATCCCTATACAAGAAATTTTTTACATGCGCCAGTTATGGATTAATGCCTCTAATATATATGACCTAAAAACTGGTACTTGTGTTATATATCTTTACCATGAGGGTCAGGCTAGAAAGGGTGCAAATGAAGTTTCCTCTTTTTTGTCTCATTATATTAAAAACTTTATGCCTAAAAATGTGACAGAGTTAACTTTGTTTTCTGACTCATGTCCTGGACAGAATAGAAACCACACTGTCCTGAGACTGTGTTCTGGATTAGTAAGTACTGGGAGCCTACACAAAATAGTGTACAAATTTCCTGAAAGGGGGCACTCTTTCCTGGCATGTGTCCGATACTTCGGTGTATTTAAAAAGAAAATAGCAAGATCTGATCGGATATACACTCCAAGGGACTACTTGGAAATAATTTGCAATGCTAAATCAAATACGTTTGTGTGTATGGTGGACAGTAGTTACATTTTCGATTTTGATAAATGGTGGCCGAAATACTTCAAGAAAACTGTTTTTTCTGTGGAGACAAGTACAGCAGAAACGCCTAGAAATAAAAAGCAGTCTTTTATGCCTAGTCGTTTCAAAGAATTTAGTTTTAGTTCTGATGATCCTGGAGTTGTTGTTGCTCGACCATATATTAACAGCTGTGTAGTTCATACATTCCGACTTGGGAAACCTAATCTGTCTGTCATTTCTTTGGAACCAACACGAGCATATCCCGACAACGGTGTGCCAATTAATAACAAAAAACTGGAAGACATTAAAAAGTTGCAAAAATACGTGGAATGCAACGTAGAATCTTAGAACTTTTATCAAGAAATAGCTGCGTGGAATGGTACTGATTCAGACAGTGAAGAAAATTAGTATCAAACAGTGTCTTATGGTTTTATATATTTCTGAATCATTATTATTATTAACTTTTCAAAAACACTGTGCTATTTTTCTGATATGACCTGATTTAAAGACTCAAATTAGTAATCATTTTTTTAAATTCTGATAAAGGTTGAATTTTGTGTATTTAAAGTTCAGAATCATTGAC
This sequence comes from Magicicada septendecula, assembly GCA_034769895.1. Lineage (NCBI taxonomy): Eukaryota > Metazoa > Arthropoda > Insecta > Hemiptera > Cicadidae > Magicicada > Magicicada septendecula. Next base: position 570,947,163 of record CM068369.1, read on the forward strand.
ATTTTTTACTTTGCTTAAAAACAAACTCTTTCGGATGCAAGGAATAATTTTTAGTTTTAGTTAATATTTTAGCATTATCTACAATAACGTTTTTTTACATTCAGATAAATGTTGTACTGTGTTTTTACTTGTTCCTGAATTTATTGATATTTTTTACTAACCTGATGAAAAAGGCTCTAGTTTAGTTTGATTAGTCTTTAGTTTTAACTTAAATCCTATCATAAGATTGTCATTTTTCCAAACTCTTTACAATATGGAATTTGTAATAAGTGTAGCCAATTTTTGTTACACAAATATTTATTTCGATGGATAAATGATTGTACTAAACAAATATAATCTTTTTAAGTATTAAGTGAAGTCTATTGCATTTCGGTAACCAGTTTTCTTTAAACTCGATTCTGACACTGAGGAAGAAGGAAACATGTCAACAAAAATTAAAACCAAATTCTGGTCACATAAAAGACATTTAGTACAAAATACATTAAAAAACAATTTAGTGCTATCATAGTGAATTCACACACAAAAATTGGACAGGATAATATAAAATGTGTGAGTTTAATTTAATTTTTCCTTCCTCCTGAAAAGTTGCAAAAAATGACTTGTTCCCTTTCTCCTCAGCCTGATTCAATTGTAAAGATTAGGGGTCTGTGTCAGATGTAGGATAACTCGTATTTTCCAGAATTAAATGTAGACAATTTTTCGTTTAATTCAATAAACGGAATTTAATAATTGATCGAGCAAAGCGATTTCTCAGTTTTGTGTGACAAATTAGTCTGTGTTTCTGTTTCTCTGTCTATCTGTCTATTAGGAGTATGTCACCCGATAACTTAAGAATGCACCAACCGATTTTCGTAAGACTTGGCAAGCATGTCCATACTTTAATCTTACTTTTTTCGTGTAGTTTCGAGACTGGTCCTGATTAGGGCCAGGCTCAGGGTGTTCTGGGGCAAGCCCCCTTCATCCGTGTGGGTAGGATTGTTTGGTTGGGTTCGCACGCCAGCGCAGACCGGCCGATGAGAAGGTTGTGGTACCAGAAAGTAGAGAAGATCTGTGTTCAATAATATGAGCAGCCTCTAGGAGAGGGTGAGGGGGGTGTTTTTGCGCCAAACTTATAGACATAGGCGGCCAAAAATTTAACTTTAATCCTACAGAACCCTATTGTTTTTTAGACTGATTCCATCAAAAGTAGAGGGCGGGAGGCAAAAATCCGAGGGGTCAGAATTGTGAAAAAAATTGCAAAACACCACGTGGGATATCAAATTAAAGGGAATTTTAACCAAAATCTATATGCAGTCTTCATTTTTTAAATTTCAAAATTTTGGGACGCTAGACGCAAAAAATTGGGGTAAAATTGTTATAAAATCGCAAAAATCCATGTGAGGTATCAAATTACTAGAAATCTTAAAACAATCTGAAGATAGTGTTCAGTTTTAGAAATTTAAAAATTGTAGGACTCCGAGGTCCACAAAACGCGTTAACACTTATGATAAAACTGCAAAAATCCATGTAGAGTAATTTTATAAGATTAAAGAGAATTTTAGCAACAATCTGAATATACTGTAGGCGTATAGTTTTGTACTTTCAAACAGATTTTTAAATTGTCTAATATTGATACTTACGTAATAATAAATGTATTTTGTTCAATACAGTGAGCGAGTTCTGCACCGCGGAGAGCTTACTAGTAGTAAAAAACAAAACAATGGTAGACTTTGAGTCGGTAGTGCCTGTACAGGGAAGTGACTGATTATGGAAAGCGTATAGCTCAGTATATGGAAACTGAGAGAGCTTAAGAACAGAGCGAAGATCGGAAGTCAGGATACTACACGAAACCATGACTAATTGTGCGCAGAGAGGTGGGCCGATATACCTGTAACAGGTATTTTGGAACGATTATTTTTTTGGAACGGATACAACAGTAACTGAAAAGTTGAAATACCTGTTCCGATTCAACGATAACTGAAAAGTCGAAATACCCGTTCCGATTACTCGCGGCCTTGCGGTTCCGAGTCGCGGGAGCCCCCTACGCAACTAACGAATAAACGAGTACACGAGTACAAAGTCACTTTTTGGTGGTGAATACGTCATTTTGCGCATGTGTCGATTGCCATACAAGTAAGAAACTAAGCAAAACAGCGAGGTTCAGAATATCTCTATGCCAAAGAGACGAAGCTGTTTTTAATAAATAAAAAAAAGTCAGACTGATGTTACATTTATTCTCGTGTGTTATGCAGATATATAATACAGATCATAATAACAAATTATATATTATACTAGTCACCAATTTTTAAAAAGCGAATTATATTGTGTTATATCCTACAGAGAGGCTGATAGTTGATAGGCCATGTAGTACTTTTTGTTAATGTGATTGGGAGATGATTTTAACTTCACTGCACATCTCACGTAAATGATGAGATTGTTGTAACTCTTTTGGCTTACTGTTATGTTTTTACTACATTTTTCTGATTCTTTTTACATTATTTGTTGTGCTATTACGTGCACTCTAAATTTCATTGTCTGGTTTTTTGCAACTGATTTGTCAAACCAAAATGGAATCAATAATTTAACATTAAACCTATGTCAGTTCATTTACTCCTAGTGAAAACTTAAATTAGTATTCCCCAAAGGGAGCTAGGCCTATAAATTCTCTTGTTTCTTATTTTGTTTTAAACAGTAACAGTTTAATAAAGTCACAGTGTAAAGTAACACTGTTAATACTTTTAGTTTCAATTTATTTCTTATAACACATTATATAATTCAGGTATTTGTATAATTGGTATATAATAACAGTTATTTGCTCATGTTATTTTTTTGGAACGGTTTCGTTCGTACCTGTTATTTTAAAATACTAGTTTAGCACACCTCTACACGAAACCGTGACTAATTGTGCGCAGTGATGTTTGGCTCCTTGCAAGTGCCTCTCGGTATTGCCCACACGTCTGGACTTGAGGCTGCTTGGTAACAACTGCACACTTATCTCTTGACTCGTGCCCGCGGTCAGCTGACTTGACTGCATCCAGTAATCCGGCATTTTATCCTGTTTGTATCACTCACACACACACACACACACACACACACACACACACACACACACGCACGCACCTGATTAAATTTTAAGTCTTGAGTTTCTTGCAATTACCACACGTTAATCACAAAAGATCAATTATTTTCTAATGCAAGTATTAGGCTATAGTTTACATCACCTGACACCTGTCATACGTTTCTCACGTTGGCACCGTCACACTCTAAACGCTTTGACAACTCAGTCTGTACAGTGACGTAACACAGGAGTCACCCCCCCCCCAATTTGATAACTCCCCCCTCCAGGAAAGATATTTAAAATTAAAACAAAATGTGATCGTAACAAGCGTTTTATTACAAATAAGCTAGAGGTAAAAATAGTACAGTTTGTAAATAAATTCTGATTTGAAATTAAACAAATAAATAAATATAAAATCTAATGATATTAATACGTGTAAGACAATATTTCAAAGCACAGGGACAAAATATCAACAAAGCGTACTGTAAAGAAGAACAATTCAAAAACTAATGGTTTGATAGAGTCCGAGTTGCTTTGGCTTATATTCGGTACAGTAAATACCTCCTCTGCGATGACGATAAAGAAAAGGCATCAATTATTTCTTCATTAGGAATCGATTCTATTAAGTCTTTTTCTCTGAAGCCATAACCATAAGGGTTTTTTATCAACCCCCCAAAATTTCAATGACGCAGTCTCCGTCACGACCCCCATTGGAGACACTCCTGCGTAACAGCTGGGCCCGCAAGCACCGCAATGCGGGAGGCCCGCACAAACATTTTCCTTAATTTTTTACGAATTTTTTATAAGCCATTAAACTTAAGTAAAACCAAAGGTATGTATTTAACGTCAAAAACAAATACATTTATTTGTTTAACGTTATTTCACCAGTACGTAATGATGTACCGGTACTTGGAGAATCGTACATTATTTCGTTAACATAGAACGACGGTTGCAATTAAGAATCCACCGAGGCCACCGGGTAGACGAGCATCGTTGTTAGTTGTAAGCTCCCAAAGGAAACTAACAAATGGGACAAAGTGCTGAATCGTACTGTAAATATTACGCTGACATTGGGAGCTTCAAATTTAGTCTTTAGAGGCCGTAAAGAGTAAACGAGTGAGCCCAATAGGGAAAACGTTTTGGCAGTAATCGATCTTTTGAGTAAATACGATCGATTGTTGCAAGAGGTGATCCGAAAAACAGGGAGACGCATACGAGTTCCGAAATTCAGTATGAGCTGATTCAGCTGGTACCTAAAAAAGTTGAAAATATTATTGTGGAACAGAGTTAATCTGCTTAGTTTTTCTCTGTACTAATGGATAGTACACAAGACATTAACAGAAAATATCAACTCAGTCATTTAGTCACATAAGTCTCAAACTCTGAAGTTGAAGAAGGATGGCTGAATGAAAGATTTCATTAAAAAGTCTCTCTCTCTCTCTCTCTCTCTCTCTCTCTCTCTCTCTCTCTCTCTCTCTCTCTCTCTCTCTCTCTCTCTCTCTCTCTCTCTCTCTCTCTCTCCCTCTCTCCCTCACTCTATTTATGCACCTAAGCATTCAAAGAATTTCGACGAGACCGAAACATCGAAGCATGATAATGTTTTTAGGCTTTTTTAGGGAATCGAAAGTGTGGAAAAAATATAGTGTTAACATCACCTGGAGCGTTACACTTTTCGATGACGTTACACATTCTGCATCACGCATTTTGTGGAATGACCCCCAGCTTAAAAACGTTATCATGTTAAAATTAATGAAGCTTTTTAGTATTTATGGAAATAATCGATTAAATTGGCCTTGCCATAGAAGAAGAGATTTTAAACAGTCTTGAGGAGAACGCGTTCTGTTTACGTTGTATAATTTTAGTAGCTATAAAGAGGCGTTAGTATTCAAGATGGAACAATGGCATGAATTAAGTAAGGGTAGTAGGGATAGTACACATATATATACGGCATCTAAATATCAGTAGACAAATACCAAAGCGATGGCTTTTGATCAGGAAAAGGCAGGACAAAAACAAATATACTAACTTATTATCAGAAAACAGAATTTAGATAAGCGTACGTCAACATCAATCTCGGATGACCTATAACGAGTGGAACACAAATACGACAGTATTTAAGTTTTAAGAAATTAAACACACGTCAAATATGTACCAATAAAAGGCTAAACAAAACAAAAATACTTGGAAATAAAACAGGGAAACATACGAGGATAAAGTTTTATAAGACAATGTCGTGTAATAGGAACTTACACAACACGTGTAATGATAAAAATAATAATAGGTGGATACAGTACAAGTAAATTAAATTCGTCAGCTAGGGCACAGGATTAAACTGTGTAATTATAGTACTTAGACTGTATGCAAAAAATATGGCGATAAAATTAGAAGTGTTTAAGCGACAGGTGAACCCTCTACGTGGATGTCTACTCGACGTTTAGATCGCCCATTACAGTGCCGGCAGAGGACCCCAGATTATGGTCAAGTACAGACTGAGTACGATGTGTACAAAGCGTACATTATTTAAGACAAATTTAAAAGTTTCAGATCCTGCAAGGAAAAGATAGTATCCGTAGCCGACTGCAGAGACTAAGTTTGGAAATAGAACAGCATTGTATAATCACATGAGCGTGGACACACACACACACACACACACACACTCGATACCTTTTGGTAACTGTCTTTTCTGTACATAGATAACTAGTATGCTCCCTGCGTTGCAGAATTCGCTTACTAAACTTATTTTGAATAAAGTACATTTACTATTACAGAAGTTTCGATATTAGATAATTTTTCAATTATAGAAAAAAATTACAAAATCCAGATTTCTCTGCTACTTCTTTAGTAATATAATAATTGTAAAGCGTACAATCGTACAATAAACACTAACAATTCTAAACCTTCTGTTGGATTTTCAACATTTTTTTAATTTTTAATTTGAGGGGGGAGTCGCAAAACTTTCAAATTCTCAAAACCTGAGACTACATTAGTTAATAACATTCTCTTTAATTTGATAAGGTACACGAAGTTTTGCGGTTTTATAAAACTTTTCACCCACTCTTTGAGCCTTTACGTAAAAATGTTAAAATTTTCAATAATGAACATTTATTTCCTTTAATTTCATATTAGGCCTATACATGGGCTTTTGCGATTTCTTCAGTTTTGACCCTCCACCTTTTGTCCTCCTACCTCTACTTTTGGAGGAATCATTTTCAAAAACAAAAGTCTTCTGTAGGGTAAAAGTGTGGAACATATGCCAAGTTTTACGAAAATCCGTTGAAGCGTTCTAAGTTATTGTGAGACATACCCAAAATAGACAGATAGGTAGACAGACAGACGGACAAATGCCAAACGGTCGAGTCTAAACTGAGAACTCGCTTTGTTCGTTCAATTAAAAAAACATTAACATATTTCACTGTATAGTCTCCTATATTTTTTAATTTTATTCCCTTATCTTTTCTGTTCCCTTTTCCTCTTCTGTATCTCTTCAGGCACATAGAGGGCAGCACGCCCTAGAATAAATTTTACCCGAACGGGTTTTTAAAAAAATACTTCGCCAATTTCTATTTATGACTTTTATTTTTGAAAAATACCAGTGAATTCCAGTAGCGTATCTAGATTTTGGTTATGGGGGGGGGGGGTTCGGTCGAGTCGGTTTCATATAAAAGAAAAACAGACTAAGACTAATCATAATTACTATCTTTAAAATGGCTGAAAGCGTATGATATTATCCTGAAATCAATCCCTTTAAAGTAAACGTAATAACACAGTAAAAATACGCGTTGTTGAAACATTGTTTATAAATACTTATTGACTGAATTGATTGTCCTATACATATTTCATATCTCAAACGTATACGCGTGTGCTGTGTAATAACTAATAACCCTGTCTGTACGTTTAAACAAGAGTTACTACTATGCTAGCGTACACGGCTGAAAAAATAAAACAGCCTAAACATTGAGAGATTAACAAACCTTTTTCCTGTCCAATCGCTTCCGTCACGCCCCTAGTAAACTCATCCAAAGAAATTACAAAAACTACGAATTAAAAATCTTGTTGATTTAAGCAGTGCAGTAGACTGAAGGTTCGGTTGGTTAAATATGACTGTATGAGATAATTACAGAGGTACTGGTGTAGCCTACAATGCAATTGGTGAGCAGACCTTCGTGCCAGACTTTGTCGAAGCCTTCCTTCACAACCAACACTACAGCGCCTCTGGACTATAGCCTATTAGTGGTGTCCGCTAGCTGGGTAACGATCCTCAATAGCTGAAAAGTAATCGATTATCCGTGCCGACAACAAACTGGTCGCCTGCCGCCTGGCAGTCAGCACCAAAATATCATTGTAGGCCTATATGCTGTTTTTACGGGCAATCACGTACACGGCTCCCGCTTGGTTGTGGGTCTCCTGTCGGCTAACAAGTTTTCAAAACCATACGCTCCGGGCTCCTCTCTCTGGAGGATTTCATCCGGTCCCTGAAAACTTCATTGTTCTCAAAGGCCTGGCAATTCTCCTGCCCGCATTCTGCCTCACGTTTTGGGCCCTGGTGTCCCAAATATGTGGAATTTCCAAAAATTAACACAACATTCAGATTTTAATTTGAATTTTTCCCACTTTTTGGCCCCCGGCGCCCCAAAATTTTGAAACTTTCAAAAACGAACACTAAATTCATATTTCGGTTAAACTTTCCTTTAATTCTATGCCCCAAATGGACACTTTTGTAACTTTTACGGAATTTGGCCGCCTGAAGGTTTTGTCTCCCGCTCCCTTGTTCTTTGAGACTGGGGGACCAATATCAAAACCAATAAGGTAAAAGTATAGACACACATACCACGTTTTACAAAAATTGGTTGACACGTTGAAAACTTACCGTGAGACCAAACGGTCGAGTTAAAACTGAGGAGTCGCTTCGATCGTTCAATTATTTAAGTTATATTTAATTTCTTAGCGTCAAAACTTTTCATCCGTCAACTAAACAGTACAAACAACGCACTGCCCTCGGGCCCTACTTGACGATCCACCGTAAACCATTCTTCACATGAACCTCGAATGAATGGACCATCGCCTTTCTAATCTTCCGTGATCCGTTACTTGGCACAAAGCAGATGACACCCATTGCGACGGATTCCGACATCAAGCCTCAGCAACAGACAGAGCAGAAACAGTTCGAGTCGCCTGTTCTGCGCTGTCGACCTACCAAGGTGAGTAAGTGCCTCATTGCGGGAGCCATCCACCTCTTCGCGACAGCTAACGTCGCCTAATGGAGCTAACGGCGTACTCCGTTACGGCTCTTAAGTTTCTGGAGCTGAATTATTAAGTGAACCATTGATCCGTGACCCAGATATAGGCGAGACTGGTGCACAAAAACAGTATCCAATTTAATGCACCGGCTCGAGATTTAAAGTTCTGCTGCGAGGTGTACAAATGTTTCCTCGGCGTGGCAGCGCAACGATGCGGGCGACCCAAGTGGCCGCCACCTATCGTCCACGGTAATGCGGCTCCACGCGGGAGCCGCAGAGCTGGAACTCAGTGCGGAGCAGGCCAAACATTAAGTCTTTACTTGCATGCCGTACTGTCCAAAGGGGACCTTGTACTGCGAACGCTTGACCGTGCTGCACCGCAAGAACGGCGTTCATCGAACTGCTACCCGGACAAAACACACACACACACATCTGGGCGCTATGACGCCCTGCACAACTTCTGTCTGTCTACCTGTCATGAAGATGCAACATTACGACACCAAGCAGCATTTGCCTACCATAAATTGAAACAACAAATATTTTAGTTTGTCCGCAAAAGTTGAGACACTTAAACAAGTCATTATCCATGACTTCCAGAAACAAAACAATAACCGCTGGTTTCGAGGTGCTTGGTAAAATTAATTAAATGGCTGGCTCCAGTACTGTACAGCAAACCTTGTGGCAGTATACCTCAGTGGCGCGCCGACACAGTGTGCGCTGCACGCAGGCGCCAAAAATTTCGGGCGAGGAGAAAATATTTGAACAAAAATTAATATCCATTAAGTTAATTGAATTCATCGGAGCTCTGGACAGGTATTCTCGCCAAAGTTTTACGACTGTAAACATTTTCTTGACAAATAACAAAAATTACTTTATTTTCTTCCAATTTATTTTCGATGTTTTTTGTTTTTGTACCCTTTGTGACGATTTTAAAAAAGGAAAAAAATGAAATAAAAGAAATTTAAAATATCACATTAAAACAGAACATAAACCCCTAAAGAAAATGATAATGTAACCCCGCCATAATACCCAAAATAAATAGTTTTAAAACCAAAAAGAATTCTATAATAATAATATTTAATATAAGTCTAATAATAAAATTAAAAGGGAATTGAATTGTACAGAAAGGGTAAAGCTTATTATTTATTCCTGCATAAACAGGAACTGACCTGAATTAACTTGTTTTCTGACCCCTAAATAAACTAAGTATTATTGTAAATTTGTTATTATTTAAATAATTAAATAAGACCATTGTTACGTACTTTGATAACTTCTGCAACTAAGAATATCACGATTTAATTATTTAATCAACCGTAGTCCTTTAATTAAAATATTAATCGAATACGGAACTACTTTATGTTGCCTAGTAATTGTCTTGAGATTACTACGCTCCCCTTAACTATTTTCTGCCACTTGGAATGTAGCGCTCACGCCGTAAGCAGCGTAAAGCGTTATTTCGCTACGCGTTTATAAAAATGTGAAAATCTTGATACAATGACTTGTTAAATAAGTAAAGTTGTGTGGTGATGACATCTCTCTCTATATTATAAAATAACGGACCATGTAAATAATACAGTATTACAACCAAGAAGGTGATAGTAAAATAATCTATCATCATGTGAAGTGTATAACAGTGAAACAAACTTTCTATCTATGTGTTCTAACTACAAGAATTACTAAGAATAACTACAGTCGCCTGAGATGAATGTACCACACCAGGGATGATTTCACATACTTCAAGAACTTCACCATCAAAGTATGATAATGTAACGACTGAGCTTCAAGAAACATCAGGAGGACCGAAGAACTAATTCTGCAGCAACTTCAGGAAACACACAGGTGACATGGAGGCTTGTCTTCCATGGTTAAGAGTTACAAAATTATAAACCCCAAAAGACAATTTAAATTATCATATTAAAGACTTTAAAACTTATGATTTAAATGTAATAACATTAAAGACTTTAGAAAACTGACATTATAGGTAACATGTAATCTTTGTAATATTTGTTGTTTTAGAAGATTAATAAAAAACCATTCTTCAAATGGTTAGAGTTTCAATATTGTACATGGCAAGGTGACCATAATTCATTTAATATATTTGATCCCGGATCCGTGGAATTAATTAAAAAGGATGTACATCATATTTTGTGGGCCCTTTGTAAAGTTGTAATTTATATATTTAATCATGTAGTAAACTATATTGTTTGAGAACTTTCAATAGAGAACTTAATCACCAAATGTAATAAAGAGATGTCATGGTCCAAAAAGGTGAGTGAATAAATCTACAAACCCCTGTCAATATTCCTCAATTCACGGGATCCTATTTAACTTTTGTTTACTTTCCAGTTATTTATGATTTGATAAAGATAATGGCAGCCTGTTTAATTGACCTGAGCCAATTAACCAGGTTCCCGAATTGTAACGTTATGCGAAAAGCTACACCTTCTTGTATGTTTACTACTTTTTACTCATTTTTCTCTAATCCTGGCTTTTTGTTCAATAAACTCATAATAATTAATATATTCTGTATTTCATTTGTACTCACTGATAAGTTTTTATAAAATGATTTTTTATTGTGGGGGGGGAGTATAGGGGCGCCTACTAAAGTTGTGCACACAGGCGCCGGACACTACTGGCTCGGCTCTGGTGCACCTTTTTGTCACCACGAACAAACATTCTATCAACTGAAGAACTCCCGGGATATCAGAACTTTTGTAAATAACCTCAGAGATAAGATAAATCCAAGTCCATCTGAGGATGAGAATAAGATTAAACTGAAGTGTAGGAGTGAGACTGAACTACTGAATTCTTTGTATGGTTAAAATTATAACTTTTGGAAGTTTCAGTTTATCTCAGTTATAACAGATCAAAGCTGCATCATGAAAAGTTTAAAATAATCTGTGTTTGTGTGTGTGTGTGTGGGGGGGGGAGTGCGTGTGATACTATTAATTTATGTTAATTTATTATTGTTAAATTGGAGAAGGCTTTTGATAGGGTAAAACGAGATAAACTCTGGGAAGTATTGAATAAAAAAAGGGATACACAAAACATTTGATTGACGTATTGAAGATGTATTGAAGAATTTATTCAATGGAACAGAGGTAACTGTTGTGTTGGGAGACGAGCGTATCTCACGAGGACTCTTAATTAATGAAGGGCTTAGACAAGGGTGCACTATGTCCCCGCTATTGTTTAATATATATCTTGACGATCTGCTCAGAAGACTTAATAATGGCATCATTTCTGGCATCAAGTTAAATAACTGTACTACACTAAATATCCTGCTCTTTCCAGATGATATGGCTGTAATCCAGGCTAATGAGAATGCACTGCAGAAAAGTTTATAACATGGCTTCCAACCGATAAGTAAGGAATATAATTTAGAAATTTCTACTGCAAAAACAAAGTGACCAGCTCATAGAACACGTCTCTACATTCAGTTACCTTGGTTGTAGTCTGTCTTATAGAGGTAGCGATGATCTCAGACATAAACTAGGCAGGTTGCAAACTATTTGTGGAATACTGAGAAGGACATTGAAAAGGAAAGATAGATATTAGACGTGTATCAAATTCTATAAGACAATGGCAGTACCAGCATTGCTGTATGGATACGAGACCTGGATTGTAAGGAAGAAGGAGTGGTGCCAATTACAGGCTGCAGAAATAAGTTATTTGAGATCGGTAAAGGGATATACGCGACTCGATCATATAAGAAACGAGTATATGAGAACAATGTGATATAATGGTTTTCAGGGGTGAATCAGATAGACTTGACGATCGGCGGCACGATCCCGATACAGTTTCGAGTAAGCCACACTTAAGTGCCAATTTTGTCGTTTTTACTTCCATGTTCCATAAGGAAATGGAAGTATGGTGATGGCGACAAAAAATCGTGTTCGAGATAAGGGCTGGTTCTGATTGCACTACTATCAAAATATAAAGAAAAGTAATTTTCCGAAGTGTGTCTGTGTGGAATTTTTTCTATGGCGAACGATAACTGCCGCAAATTCAAACAGAATCAAACAATTTTTTGCACATGTGCCTGAGTTGTAGAGGACTCAAGGCCTATTGATTTTCGTGAAGAACGAAGGGGTTAAGGAGAAGGGGTGGTTTACCTGCAACGTTTTATGTTTTAACAAGAGTCAAGTACTTAATTTTTATAAAGAAAGTATCCTGAAAAGAAGGTCATAATTCACTGTAGAAAAGTAGATGAAATATCTATAAATGAAAACGGTAGTTGAAGGGGGAGGGGGTAATTTTCTATAAATAAAAATGATAGTTGAAGGGGGAGGGGATAATTTTTTATATGTTATCGGCAACAAAGAAGTAGTTTGTTGTTAAAATTCCTTCCTGGGCCGTAGAACAATGTTTTCTGCAAAAGCAGACGTTTCGGCAGTGCCATCGACTGCCATCATCAGTGAAAATCGAGTGCGCTAACGTGAGGTGGTATACGTTAGTGACCACAGTACTGTGGTTAACGCTGAAGAAAGAAGTAGAAAGAAGTAGTTTCTATGGTAATATTTCATTTCGAAAATGATTTTAAATATAAATCTTAGAACATTAAAGTCATGTATGGTTCTCCATACCGATATTTTCTTTTTAGTCACGTGATACGGCAACGCTGCATAGTGGTGATATGACAATTTCGTATTTTATTCATAAAGAAAGTGTAGGAACAGGAAAACGGCGCACAGGACAGACCTGGTGTGAACAAATACGATACAGCTGTAAACGTCAAGTCTGTTTACTGTAATATCACTCGTATGTTTCCACGATTTACACTTCGAGAACAACACTAATTCTCAGTCCAGCCACTGACAATAAGCCACCGGAGAAAGGGCGACACGTTTCGCGTTGTTAAAAATAAAACGTGTCAAACCTTCAAACCGTGTTGTTTATTATCTATTTACGGTTCGCGCACGTTCCAAATACGATTTTACGTCTACGTAACGTGCGACTGTAACCTTACGTTTGCTGTATAATTTAGTAAAACAAATAAATTACGCTTATAAGTAAGACTCGTTGTTGCGAATTAATTTGCAAAACATCTGATACCTGAGTGCAGCTGCATTTAACAGTCTGCGTTCGATTTCAAAGAATGATCAGAACATGTCGTTAATCGTAAGTATACGCTAATTTCGTTTATTAGTAAACACGTATTTACCTTTGTATTGTCCGCCGCCGCCAAGTAACACCAAGAAACCAAGCCCACTCGATCACACTAAACTTTATTAACCTGCATCACACAGTCAACTTCTTCAACGGATTGTACGTAAAACCGAGTCTGCAGCTACAGGACGACAGCGCGAATCGTTGCCAACTGACCGACCGACCACACAATGCCATATGCACGGAAGTACCAATCTTTTCATTATCCATTTAAGCTGATTTTAAATACCAATTATTTGGCCGCGCACGCTCTTTGTCTCTCCTTCTATTTCTCTCGCTCTGCGTCTCCCCCCCCCGTCTCTCTCTCTCTCTCTCTCTCTCTCTCTCTCTCTCTCTCTCTCTCTCTCAATCACACACTCTCTCATTCTCACTCAGTTTATCTTCGTATATCTTTCCTGCTTTTTCTTCCAATATATAAGGGAGAGGAGAAGGAGAGGTAGGATACGCGGACGATGCACCCACTCCAAAATGTCCATTGTCTTTTGATAAACACGACAACAATCAGAATTGACAGAACTCGCGGTCAGAGTAAGTGATTTCACATTGCTTCTGAATAGACATTTTTTCTTGTTACAACATGGCCTTATAAACATTATTTATTATCGGTTGCAACTATTGTGCCTTAATTTGCCACTGGCCTAAATACATATTTAGAGTTATTTGTGTTGATTGCCATTGTTGACGCTGTGTGAATTGTTGCAGTGACAACAGTGAATCGAGTCAACAATTAAAATGATTATCGTTGCTTTTGTGGGTACCGCCCATTGTTGGAAAGAGAAGCAAAATAGTATGGGAATGACATAATTGCTAATCTAAACAGCTTGACGATAACAATTTACATCTGAAGAATTTCTTCTTCTTCTTCTTCTTCTTCTTCTTCTTCTTCTTCTTCTTCTACTTCTTCTTCTTCTTCTTCTTCTTCTTCTTTTTCTTCGTCTTCTTCTTCTTTTTTAACTTCTTCTTTATCTAGCCCATCTACCCTCAGCGTCGGATTAACTTATATCAATCCCCATTCTGAGGCTCTCATTCGTCTCTGCATCACCTTACAATCATGCAGGTGATTAGCCCAACGATGGCAGCTCCGTTACCTCTGGGCAACCGGTCTCCTGTTCCTCTCCCCGGACAGAAGAATCCACCTTCCTTCATGATCCACTACAGTCGGTTGTCGATACTGAGACGTCGTGTTTTCTCAAATATCAGCCTACAAGAGGTTACTGCAGACTGTAGCCCACAGCTAAGAAATAAGAAAATTAAGAAATACAAACGAAAAAATGAAATACATCCCCTACACCTTGAATACTCTAATAGCATCGGGGTGAGAAAGGAAGAAAAGTCAATCTAGAGAAACTATACTGTAAAGATTAAAGAAAGGGATCTCACCCGATACACGTTACAGCAAAGTAAGAATTCAGCTAGGGCTTATCGGGGTTTGCCAAACACGTATACACAAAACGCCCGATGGACAACTCGAGAATTTAAAACATGAAATTGTTGCGAAATCATCTTCATGATTTGTTAATTGGAACACCTGCAATCGTGACTACTTCATTACTAAAGTTTCCACCACCTTTAGCTCCAGTACCCGTTCCCACCTTAAAAGCTTCATGCGACATCTCCTCTTCTTCTTCGCAGTGGATACGAAGGCAACCTCCACGGTATTCAGAGTTGCAAGACGGACTTGAGTTGGAATTATTGAATGCCTAGTTTGATGCTGGAACCGCTGATGATAAGCAAGTGACACCAGAAAACGTTAAGGGGACAAACATACCTGTTTGAGAACAACCATTCTGGGACGAAGGCGAGAATACTTTTGCGAGCTCAGCAAAGATGTGGACTGATTCCATCAGATAAACCTTGATCTTTCGTCAAAAATAAAGACGTTGTTACTACTGCTGTTTTTTGTTTTTTTTTTTGTTTTGTTTTTTGCTGCAGTTACTTCCTTTCATCGGGGTTTCTTCTTTTTTTCTACTCCGGTCAGTTATCAGATGTGTCGTCAGTTCTTATTTTCAACACTCTGTCATATTTTGATATGATAGTCATATACACTGTCATGTTTTGTTTTGGTTTTTAATCTCTCCCTTCTGTTTAGGTGGTGTGTTCATAGTTAAGAATACCTGTAAGCGTCTTATGGTATTTCTTATTCAAGAATCTGTTTAACCAGTATGCTTTACATAAAAATCAATGAGTACGTACAAAATTGCAAGTTTCCTACGAAGCGTATGGCCTCATCTGACCCCATGTTGCGGTACATGACCGCATCCCCGTGCACTCAGTCTTCTCACAGCTCTATCTTCTCTTCTTTACGGCTTTCAGGTCTGTCATTTGTTTCCACTTGCTTGAGTCTGTCTTATTAATCCACTCTTCACTGGCTCTTGTTTTTTTAAGCCCTGACGCCATTAGAGTATTCAAGGGTTAGTGATATTCCTTCATTCTTTCCTTTCTAGGTATGTTTTACTTCTGATGGTAGAGGGTAAATTCTCAAATCCTTAATCCCTAGTTTCACTTACCTTAGAAGCTTCAGGTAATGTTGGCATTGTTTAGTAAAAGAACTCCTTACATATTGTTACGTAATGCGGAAAAGTGTTATGTAATACGGAACGTTCTACAAGTTTATCGAATGTTCCAGTGGAATCCGGCTGTAATGTGTGTGTGCGTACATAATGCTGCTAGTTAGCGGTGAAAGACAGTTACGAGTCAACTATCGGGTATATACCAGTTCATACCGGTCCGCGCGTGCTGTGTTCGAGGCCGCAATGAATTACGTTCTAGTGTTTTCTAGTAGACGCTTGTTAGCGAATATTCTGGAACCTCAGCGGGGTATAGATACAAGTATTCAGCCACGCTCGGTTCAGTCTGAGTTGCGATATATTCGAGTGCCGTTCGTAGTATTGTGGCGAAGTGTTATGTGTTTTATAATTGTGCGAGACTATTGTAATACAATTTTGTTTTATATCAGTTAACATTTTTATTGCGTGTGTTAAGAATTAGTGTTTTAAAATTTAATATTGTAGTGGAATCAAATTGACCAGGATGGAGAAAATAATGATGAGCAAGCGGACTGTAATTTAATACATTTATTGTGCATAAATGTTACAAGTTAATTTAGAATTTGAAAGGTTAGCTAAGCCTTGTACGCAACATGAAATCTGGGAAATCACCTTAGGTCAAAAAATGTTATACATTATAGAAGTGAGGCACAATTACGCAACACTTGAAGCTAGATAAATGAAATGATTTAGGGCCTAAGGCCTACATAATAAGTCGCGACATTAAAGAATTAAGATGACAGCCGAAGCAACAAGCGTAAATCACGTCTGCTGCGTTCGGACGCTCGGAGCACTATGAGGTCATGTTTGCCGTTGCAAGCATAGTTGGACTATGATCATATTAGCCAACCTTTCAATTATACAATTCCCATATTAAATACCAACATTACTGTCCAGCGTGTGAACAATTTTTAATTGATTTGTTGTAAGAGACTGTCTTGTTAATTACAAACCGTTTAATTGTGATAATTAAAGCTGGTGATTATTGACGTAACTGGTGTCTTGTATTTTGTTTTCCACTGTACCATACGACGATCAGTAGACCGTCGTAACAATATGATTAATCGTGAAGAACTCAATGGGTACTGTGTACGGAAGAGGAACCTATTCTTCAGGAGACAAAAATGGAGACCTGTTTCCGGGAAGAGAAAATACAGAGGAAGTTTCTAACGGTTCCTTCTATAGGGATAGCACAAATGAAGGTTTCCAGGGATGCACTGTCTCACAATGCACTGGTAAACATCATCTGAAGGGCCGTTTCCAAGTACGTGGAAGTTTCAAAAGACTAAGCTGGATTAAACGCTGGGCGGATCGCCTTTAAAGCCGTAACGGCTCATACGTTAATCCCCATACAAAGCCGTAACGGCTCATACGTTAATCCCCATACAAAGCCGTAACGGCTCAAACGTTAATCCCCATATAAAATAAAAAAAGAAGCAGAAAAAATGACAATCACAAAAATGTAGCTAATTTAGGAGTTCGATTCAGTGAAAATTTTGGTTTATTCAACTACACATATTTAAGGAGAAAAAAGTATACAAAATTTTACATGAAGCTCAATATTTTATTGAACTAAAAGTATAAAATTAGTACATTGTTTCAATTTTAAGTGTTTAATTTATAATATTTAATTTGAAAAATGCTTAATGATCAAAATACAGTTTTTTACGTGCCTACTTTTACACGCGCTTGCGTGCATTCATTTCAAACCAATAAGTATTAAATATAGTACGTAAGCAGGTAAACGGTTTTTTATAGAATTTTTGGAGGAATTTTGAAAAGCAAGGAATTGTGTGGCGGCGCAATGGAGTGTCTTACGACCAGTAGGCCTACACGTGTTGTATTCTGTTGTAATTTAATTATTTTAACTTTTATTTATGTTTTAGTTTTACTGTTAATAAACTGTTGCTGCTGGTTAAAACTGAGTTTAGATAAGAAATATTTAGAAGAATTCATTAATATCTATCGTTCACGTCCTTGTTATAATGAGTTTTAATGAGATCGTGCGAAATGCTGAGAAGTGTAGCCGAGCCGTACATTTGTGATTAAAAAGGTTACCCTTTAAGACAGCGGTTTCCAACCTTTTTGACTCGCGGAGTTTTTTTAGAATCAATTTATATGTCGGAGGCCCTTAAGCTTACCCTATGTCTTACAAGTTAATGGTGTTTAGGAGTAGTATTACGGGGGGAGGAAGAGGAAATAGATAGCAAAGGGATGTAAACAGATATCTAAACAATTGCGCAGTGTTCACCCAATGAAATTATATTTTAAAAGCTTTTTCGAAATTTACCATAATATCTGAATTTATTCTCAAATACCACCAATACAAATGTTATTGTCAAAACTTGGCTATACATAAAATTTCTTCCTAAGTTCAATAAATCTTTGGACTTACTGCGTTGCAGCAGATTTTACATTATTCATGAGACCAATAAGAAGATCCACACAATAATCTCAGTCCCTCCAATTTAATCATTACATCCAATTCAGTTCAAATAGACCTACGCATTCGTTCATTACTTGTTATTCGAAATTTTTATTATTTATTATTATAAAAGACAATTCTAATTTAATTTTACTAAATATACTGCTACTAGAGTCCACCATAGTGCAACAGTAGACCTAAATTAAGACATAACATAAAATAATATACAAACGTCTAATGAGACATATGTGATTGCATTTGTTGCAGTTTTCTTATTTGAGGTTCAGTCGATGATAATTGTAGGCGAATGTCTGGTTCTGCATCTAAGCGGCTTCTATATTTTGTTTTAGTACTTGTATATGCGAAGAATCCCGCTTGAAAGATATATGTAGTTGAGAAAGCAACAGTACTAATTTTGCTTTTTCAGACAAGATTTCGAATTCATCTTGTAAATGCAGCCAAAACTCCGGTAGATTTTAGTTTTGAAACGCTACTTTTAGTTTGTTGTGAGATGTCAAACTTCGCCTGTGCCGTGGCTAGACGAGCCCCGGCATGGGATAAATTTACAGAGCATTATTCCCGGCAGATGTTGAATTTGAATTGGCGCCGCGTCAGTCTGGGCACACTTGATTAGCAAGCGACCACGTTATTCTGTAAACCAGCCGTAGCGACCTTGAGCGGCGACGGAAATTAGTTAGGCTGTGCACCGCTGACAGCGAAATCAGGCCGGCGGCGTACCAGCTGTTTGTAACTCTACACTATCGCTGACAGTTTTCCTGTTCACTGCTTGCGTGGCTGAATACGCTGT
Source organism: Magicicada septendecula (assembly GCA_034769895.1). Lineage (NCBI taxonomy): Eukaryota > Metazoa > Arthropoda > Insecta > Hemiptera > Cicadidae > Magicicada > Magicicada septendecula. The sequence continues at coordinate 570,966,385 of CM068369.1, forward strand.
GCAGAAACTTACAAGTTTCTCAGTCAGTCAAATATGAATGTGATGGCTAATAATTTATTCCCCGTAGGGGCCCGATAGGATCCGGGGGGGGGGGGCAGTCCTCACAACTTCATGTTACTGCCAAACAAAGAACACGCGGAAATCACCAGGCAATTTTAACATCGGACTGTGGAATATACTCAGCTTAAACCGACCCGGAGCTCTTTGAGTGCTCTTAGACCAACTTGACGCTTTTGCAATAGACATAGCTGTGATACAGGAAATCCGGTGGACGGGCCAGGGAATTCTTGAGAAGCGGAGCCACACTGTCTGTTACAGCTGTCATGATAGGCTGCATCAATATGGAACAGGATTTACTCGTAGGACAGATCTATGGCACCAGGAGAGTAGGAGAGTTGGTAGACCCAAACTACGTTGGGAAGACGGTGTGAACTATGACAAGGAGCTGCACTTGACCGGGACAACTGACGGAGGCTGTTAAAAGGAGGCCTTGACTCAGTAATAGGTTGTCGGGCCGCTGTAAGTGAGATGTCAAATCTATGAGGACTTCGTATTCCGCTAAGTTTAAGGTGGGTGGTTTTTTTGTTCGTGCTGAACACATTCAGTGCCCATTTAAAGTCATCAAGGATCTTCTTTTGAGCTGTCGGAAAATAATGTTCAAACGAGTCTTTCAAAGATTCGAGACGAAAGCTTTATTTTATTTTGCTGGAGCGGCCACGTAGGGCTCCGATGAGCGCAGGTTGGGAACCACTGTAGTTTTACAGTTGAACTGCAAAAAAAGTTATTAATTTGTTAAAGAAAGCAGCTGAAGAAACATATAACCCCATTCCCTGGATAAACGTTGTTCACCAATGACTGTATCATCGTCATCATCATTGCCTAAGAGTATTTGATATAAAGTGGCATCAATACGCAAAAAGTTTTATAATCATGGGGTTCACGTAAAGACAGTTCGCGTAAAAGCTAATCATTTGGAAATGTTTTATCAAGAAGTCGTTTTTAACTCCATGTAATTATTTTAAATTTTCTATTTGTCTTATTAACGGCGTACAAAATCTGCATCTAAAGGAATAAGAACATACAGTGAAACATTCGTCTGTGCTGGTGACAGAATAACTGCCGTTTTTGAAACACGGCATCAACGTCTGACGCCGCGATTTTCCTTTTGTACTGGTGAGAGTAACAATAAGTTCCATAGAGTAAACTCAGTTCCTCCAATTTAATCATTACATCCAATTCAATTCAAATACATATTCGTTCATTACTTGTGTTCATTACAAAGCCCGTTCCAATAAAAATATGAAGGGTCCAGCTTTACATATTCTCTATGAAAACCTTTTTTAGTGTAGGACTGAACTGTTAAATTCATTAATGTGTTAAGTAACGTTTAAAAATGAATTAAACAATAATTATCATCGGCTATGAACAATATATAAATATCAGTAAGCGCGCGTGCGCGTGTGTGGAATCGGAAGCGGGACGTCTGTCTGCTGAGGAAACGCCACAGAGATAACACCAGAGGTCATGTAAACATTATTAAACCATTCGTTACTGATTGTGTAAGTTATTGAGTTACTCAATTTTTTGTTAACTAGTTCGTTCCAGCAGGCTTCTCACAACAAATCATTCAATATACTTTCAAAATGAACAGAAATCTGAGAACATTAATTTTCTAGTAATAGTAATTTACTGAGTTACTAATACGATTACTGAAATTAACTCCGGGGCAAACTTAATTCTTTCCGCGTCCTTTTATCCGTCCAAATAACATTATCCGGCGATGGTTGAAGGTTCCTTCCGTCGATGAGTTTGTGCGTTCTCTTGCGCTCAAACTCTTCACACGAGGCTCTACCTCATCCTACCCTCACATTCGCCGCCTTAGGACAAACGAAGGCCCACCTCCATGAAGACACAAACGCCCCCGAGCCCTGCTCGATGATCCCCCATGAGCACTCTCCTGCTTCTCACCAACTATACTCTTTCCTCTCTCGATAATTAAAAGTGAACATTCGTCTTCCCATACTACTTTATGGGTCTGAGAATTGGATTTTAACGGAAGGCCAGGCCACTCCCATCCAAGCGGCTGAATGAGATTTCTCAGTCACATGGCAGGGTATACTCTCCATGATCATAGAAGAAATACAGATATACGCCAGGAACTGAATATTGTGAGTATACTCGACAGGATCGCCCAGTATCGGCTGAATTGGTGGGAACATCTTTGCCGAATGGATGACTGCCGCATCCCCAGACAACTCTGGCACTATAAGCCGAGGGGACGGAGAGGTGTGGGACGTCCGAGGAAGCGCTGGAGTAACCAGCTCTAATCTTTGCCTATTTGAGACCGAAACAAACCACCCTTAGTCTAATCCGCGAAGATGGTGACGAAGATGATGATGAACTACATTCGTCTCTTTCATGGCATAAAACAAGTATTGCTTCACCGCCGCTCCATTCTTCCTTTCCTCTTATCCATTCCATAAAGGAAAAGCAGTTGCGAATCGCTCTGCGGTTTAGACCAACCTCAACAACAGCCTCCATTCCTCCAAAGAAGAAGGACACATGCCTACACCATGCGCGTGGCTACTCAGGTTTCACTCTTGCATCAGGTCGGGTTCACCGGTCACTGCAACCACTGGACCACGTCCAGCTTAGCTGCTCCACGATTGGTCTTGGTCTTGGTCTTTACCCGTCCAGATTTCTCCTCCTAAGAGAAATTTCTTTATCCAGAAATTACTGGACTGTCTAAAAAGAGAAATGTTTGTTACGGCTTGTTCTGTTTTCAGAACTGAGCAAGCCTCCTTTAGCATTCTTTAGCATGCCTCAAAAATTCTATCAACATTGTTAAGAATAGGCTGAACGGGGAAAGTAGAACATGGTGTTGATTGCGAACATTTATATAAATAGTAAAATAGTTTTACCTTTTTTCTTTTCCGTCTGGTGGCCTTTATCCTTTATGAATATCTACGCGTTTCGGGACATATGTCCCATCATCATGAATATCCCTTGGTGAAGTTCGTCAAATTGATATAGGATAGGATAAAGGCCACCAGACGGAAAAGAAAAAAGGTAAAACTATTTTACTATTTATATACATATAGTGGCTTGGATACCAAATAGCATGGATCTGAAAGACGAACATTTAATTAATAAAGTTGTGTTAGTGGTTATAATCACAAACAAAATTACACTGTTACACACCACTATAGAAAAATTATTCCGACTAGCGCTTTCAAGTTTCACAGCTCATCATCAGGTCTGAAATCTGATCCGATTTTCGATCTGATGATGAGCTGTAAAGCTTGAAAGCGCTAGTCAGAATAATTTTTCTATAGTGGTGTGCAATACTGTTAATTCTATTGATAATGAGCAATTTGTCTTTAAACCAGTAAAGGGTACGCAGGAAGTAATTTTTATTTTAACGAAAGTTATTTTCTTTAATATGTTTCTTATTATTATCACGTAGAATAGTTACATATTCTCGCACTCTCCACACGCCTGCGCATATTTTTGCACCACTTCACAACACTAATTTATTTTTTACTCTCTTAAATTTACTTAAAACTAACAAATTGGACATGTCTCTTATTGCTTATTATACAATGTCCAAACCATGCAAGCTTTACTTGTACAAATTTTCATTCAACATGCTATCATATGCTCAGACTCCCAGTACTAATTTATATGCATATTCTACTCATTCCAATATATATATATATATATATATATATATATATATATATATATATTGTAAGAAGACCGCTGTATGCCGGTCGTTACAAAAGATAAAAAGTTGATAGAAAATTTTATAAAAATAAAATTTCCAAATAGTAAAAAATTTTGTTTATGTTTATTAATGTATGTAAATAAGAAATAAATCTGTTTTAAAAGGTTCTTGTAAAATTTTGGTAATCAGGCAGGTATTTATTGACTATCGAGCACTTCTTGAAGATTTGAACCAAGTCTGGAGTTAAATAGATTAACTCCAGTTAGCAATCGATTGGTGATTTTTCTTGCTGGTCCAATATCTCGCTCAAATAAAATGTTTTCTTCTTCTTGAAGTCACTCAGCCTTAATAAATACTCTTAAATTAACCTGTGAAATAAATAACAGATAAGAAATAATGGAAATATAAAGATTTATTGAACAATTTAAATAAATAATCGATTTATTATCGATAGAGAGCAATTATCGACTCCGTCTCGGGAATTATCGATTGTGCATACAGAAACAAATTTATGATATGTATTATATTAAAAGACAGGTTCTTTGAGCGATTAAAATTAATAGTCAGAGAAGGGTGACGAGAAAGTATAACATTAACAATTAACACAAATATAATAATTATTATTCAATATAATTTAAATAATTCCAATATGTAATATGTATGAATGCTGTCAAACCATACGCAGACGATGACGTCACTTCTGGATAAAGAAGGCCGGCTCTGTAGAATTAAAAGATGGCCGCTACTAGTTCTGGCGTAGTTACTGCGAAATCGGCATGTCCAAAAATCACGACAAAATTACCTTCGTGAATGTCTGAAATCTTCCCGCACTGGTGTAATATGTCTGTTAAGTTATTTGGTGTATTCTGACGAAGTGTTCTGTGAAAACTTGTGTTGGTTAGTTTATTTTGTATGTGTTCACTTCTGTGGGTTAACGTTCTCAAGATATGGTTATGGTTTGTAGAGTGAATTAGTTTAAATATATTGTTTTACTGTTTTCTTTCACTCGTATTATGAAGTTAGGTGTTTGTTTTCACTATTGTCGTGAACGTTTTGTTAGATTTAGTTTAAAAAAGTGTCTAATTCGTCTAACTCTCGGTTCACTGATTTTAATGGCTAACTGCTAATACCATTTTCGATTCGGATTTAAAGGAACGTTCTTTACACAACTGTCCAGCTTGATATTCAACAAAAGACTAATTAACTTGGTCAAAAATATGGCCCAGTTAATCTTTGAAAAAGTATTGTTAACATATTTCGATTACCCATACACATGATAAAATATTACATTATATATGGAATTTATCTATTTTATTCATCACTTTTATGAATTATAAACCTTATCATTGGTTTAACCATCTCATTCCCTTTAAATTGATGTATTATAGTCCATATCTGTAGACATTCTGTGGAAATTAACAAATTTCGTTCACCTTTTGGAAATATAGGCTCAAAATTGGATTTCCGTCTTTATACAGATTTCCTCCATTTTAAATATCATTAATACTATTATAATAAATTTTAAATAGTCATATTCCTCTTCCTTTCCTTAAATACATATAAATTAAACCTTTAAACTGGTTTTTTGTGTTAATCTGTAAATTTGACATTGCTCTTTAAAATTAATTAATTTATATAATTTGAAAATTTACAATATTTTAAGGTATATTTCCTTATTATCATTTTAACTCATAGGATCATTCCCAGTAGTGTTAACTGAGTTACCCTATCTAAATCTTGGTAGTTTACAGGATTTATAAGTGAATTATTCTGGTTTATATTGGTTCTGTGAATTCACCAAATGGCCTAGATTTTAGAATTTTATATTTCTGTTTTTCTCAAATAAATTTAATCCTAACTCCTCCTCTGACCTTACATAGTTACTGTTACATGAAAATAAACTGGTTTATAACTTATGGTGAGATGTAGTATTTAATTAATACTACTGTTATTAAAATAAATAATTATGAACATTATTTAGCAATCTGCACAATTGAACATATTGCTGATATTATAACATCTTCTCTTGTGTTATAACTTAGGGAACCCGCAATAATTGGATCTGCCAATTATACAGGCTGCCTTAGTTGTGACGAGCTGAAAATAATCACAACAAATAAAACAATTCTTATAACAGGATATTAGGAAGGGGAGACTGTTGATTTATGCACTCAGTTTACACGGTACTCAGATGACATCTCTTTATTACATTTGGTGATTAAGTTCTCTATTGAAAGTTCTCAAACAATATAGTTTACTATATGATTATATATAGATATTACTCCTTTACAAAGGGCCCTCAAAATATGATGTACATCTATTTAATTTATTCCACGGATCCGGGATTGAATATATTAAATGAATAATGGTCACCTTGCCATGTACAATATTGAAAATTTAACCATTTGAAGAATGATTTTTATTAATCTTTTAAAACAACAAAACTTTTAGTTTAAACTTTTACTCTTTTGCTATAACCAGTGTTAGTAGATTTCAGACTACATGTTACATATAATGTCTGTCTTTTAAAGTCTTTAATGTTATTACATTTAAAACAGAAGTTTTAAAGTCTTTAATATGATAAGTTAAATTGTCTTTTGTGGGTTATAATTTTTGTAACTCTTAACCATGGAAGACAAGCCTCCATGTCACCTGGGTGTTTCCTGAAGTTGCTGCAGAATAGGTTCTTCGGTCCTCCGGGTGTTTCCTGAAGGTCTGTCGTTACCTTATCATCCTGTGACGGTGAAGTTCCTGAAGTATGTCAAATCATTCCGGGTGTGGTACACTCATCTCGGGCGAATGTAGTAATTCTTAGTAATTCTTGTAGTTAGAATAAATAAATAGAAAGTTTGTTTCACTGTTATACACTTCACATGATTATAGATTAGTTGAATATCACCTTCTTGTTTGTAGTACTGTATAAACTACATAGTTTGTTATTTGATAATAGAGAGAGATGTCATCACCGCACAAATTTACTTATTTAAATAGTCACTGAATCAACCCTTTCACATTTTTATATACACGTAGCGAAACAACGCTTTACGCTGCTTACGGCGTGAGCGCTCCATTTGAAGTGGTAGAAATAGTTAAGGGGGAAAGTAGTAATCTCAAGACAATTACTAGGCAACATAAAAGTAGTTCCGTGTTTCTAATTTAATTAAAGGACTAAAGTTTGATTAAATAATTAAATAGAGATATTCTTAGTTACAGAAGTTATCAAAGTACGTAACAGTGGTCTTATTTAATTATTTAAATAATAACAAATTTACAATAATACTTAGTTTATTTAGGGGTCAGAAAACAAGTTAATTCTGGTCAGTGCCTGTTTATGCAGGATTAATTAACAAGCTTTACCCTTTCTGTACAATTGCATTCCCTTTTATTTTATTATTAGACTTTATATTAAATATTATTATTATTTAATGATAGCAATAAGATTTAGTTTAAAATGTGAGATTTTATTAAGAATTTAAAATTTCTCAGCTTATACATTATCAACTTAATTAATTAACATATTTTTTATTAATGAAATCGTCACAATATGGTTTGAACATATACTTTTAACTATTTTTGAGTTAACATAGCATACCTATTGAGACATTATTAATGGTATGTAGGCTATTATTTAGCAAACATAATTCATTTTAAAACACATAATATAAATCTTATTTTCTAATAACTCTTACAAATACATTTTACTAACACATTGATTTTATAGCTGTGAATGAACAGTCTATTTAAACATTTTACACTTACGAATACTAAATTAATGCCAGTCCTTTCTGGTCTAACCCATTATTATTTATGATCCCCTACATCAGTAAACATGAACTCCCATACTCTATTTATTATCATTTTTTACAAATGTCTTGTAAATTAAGAGTTACATTAAAATAATAAAATACTGGAAACCTTCCATTTTATTATTTTATTATGCTGTTTATTATTGGAAATGAAAGTTATTATATAGCATACTGATAAGTTATAGTTTCACCAACTTTAAGTTTATTGCATTTCTAAAAAACACTTACACAAATTCACTTTCACTGTTGGTTCTGATATTTTGAGTCTTATTATCTCAGACCAGACCTTTAGTAATCATGGACTGTTAAGACTTGTTTATTTTCTTAACACACAATAGCTTTAGTCGGCTCACTTCTTATAATACTATACAGCACTTTATTTTTCTAAATAATTACATTTTATAGGATTTTGGGGTATGTTATACTTTCTTTTGAATCGTTTTTGTGGGTTTGGGGTTGATGGTATTTAATTATAATAATAGGTTTTACAACGGTGTTTCTTTCATACTATTTCTTCCTCTCCTCCTGTCTTCTTTCTTGTCCTTCTTCGTATCTTCTTTCTTGTCTTCATTCTTGTCCTTCTTCTGGTCTTCATTCTTGTCCTTCTTCTAGTCTTCATTCTTCTGGTCTTCTTGTCTTCCTTCTTTATTCTTGGGTAAATCAAGGTACTTGGTGTATCTCGACTGATGTTTAGTTTGGAACATCTAATTTATTCACTGATACGGACCTTGTTCTCCTCTACAGGTTTCAGGGTATTGTTTTCTTCCTGATCACAAACTTGATTCTTCCCTCTTCTTGTTTTTTGGGGTATTTTGGTATTCACCACTCTTAAATTGAGTCTCTTTCTTCTTGATATGGTCTTATTTATTTTGTTTACTGCTCCTAGCTTCCTGGGTAAATTACTGATATTATAATAGGAGTTGCTTTCGATACTTTCTTTGATATTTAATCAGTGGTTTTTATATAATGTCATGAGGATTTTTATTTTATCGTGGTTCATTCCTTTGATTTCCTTAAATCTCATTCAATATTATTTTAATATATGTGATGTAATTAAACTTTATGATTTTATATAACTTAATTGTAGTGGATTTTCTGTCACACTACAGAATGCCCTTCTCCAGAAGTAATTTTTTCAGACTATACTTGCTTTGTTTGAAACAATTGCTTATGATAATTTTTCTATGTTTGTTATTATTCTGGACTTCCTTCCATTTTAAAAATTTTGTTATTTATATTTGAGTTTATATCATTCTCACTTGATCTTCCTTGATAGTAATAATCATCTGAGTTTCATATTTATTATTTCATTTTCATATTTCTTCTTAGTATTTTCTCCTTGGGATATTTCCTCCCTATCGTTCCCTACTTTGTGAGCTGGTTCAGTTCAGAGAGGCACTGTACGCTACTTTCCTCTGCTGTCCAATACTTCACACATATTTGAGTACAGAGGCAAATCATCTCTGCTCAAAAAACATATTAATACTGCTGGAATTATCTACAGACAGATTAAAAAAAATTATTCAGAATAGTACACATTGGTTACTATTTAAAAAATATCTTTGGGATACTTCACTTATTACTTATTATATTTCTCAGAGATTTTAATATTCCTATCTCAGTTGTTCTTCTGACTCGTTAACTGGATGTTTCTTTCATTTGATATTATGGTAGGAAGCTCTTCTATTATTACAGTTTTCAACTTTTCTTATCATATAAATCTTTTGGTTATAAATTCTTTATTACCTTCTGGTTTTTTTATTATAATCTGCATTGTTTATTGTAGCATATCTTTATGACATAATTAGACTGTTTCTTTGTTCTTAAATTTCCACTTGTTCTATTTTCTAGAACTTTTTATAGCTGTCATTATCACAATTGACCTTTAATTCATAAATCATTTTATATTAATTCGTTTAATTACATAAATCTTTGATATTATTCTCACATTATTCCTGTCATGGTTATTTTACTTTCGAATGAATGTTTTTTATTAATTTCATAATGAGGTCATAATTTCTCCTCATACCACTTCAAAGTTTCATTATCTCATAATTCCAAATAAGTTTTTGTACTTTATTATATTCAATCACTCAAATCGTATCAACTCAAATAGTATCTTCTCAAATCGTATCTCATTTTTCTTTTAATTTCCTTTGACATCGTTTTATGGAAAGGTTTTTACTCTTTATATTGAAATTAGACATGATCATACTGTCCAGAATTATTTGTTTTAATCCTAAAGTCTGGTTCCTTTATTCATCCCATTATGATCCTTTATTAACATGGTAATTATATTTTATGCTTACCATAAATATGGTATTAAATCTCTTCTGTTTACCTCACCAAAGTGTTTCATTAATAATTGGTTGGTAAGTTGTATTTACTCTTGGTTTGGAAACTTGATTTATACACAATTCAAAATTCACTCTTCTTATATTATTCCATAAAGTTTTCTTAAATAATTTTTATGTAAGGTGGACTTACTTTTCTTTTTAGGACTTATATTATTTCAATCTAAATTCTGTTTTATATTCTTCTCTTCAAAATGTTTTTTCTCAAATTCCTGGTTAGTAAGATGGTCTTACATTGTTTTAAAATTTTGAGGATTTTATTCTAACTTCTTCTTATATTATTGCCACATAGATTTTTCATAAATAACTGGTATGTAAGGTGAGCTTACTTTTGTTTTGGAATTTTGATTATGGTTCAAAATTCTTCTTGTTATATTCTTCTTTCCAAAATGTTTATTCTTCAAATAATATGTTCGTAAGGAGAACTTACTTTTGTTTTAGAATTTAGGGGTTTTTAAATTCTAACTTCTTATATTATTGCCACATAGATTTTTCATAAATATCTGGTGTGTAAGTTGGGCTTACATTTGTTTTAGAATTTAGGAGTTTTTAATCATAAAATTTCTTCATGGATGCCTGGTTAAAGACACCCTTGACTTTATTTGAATTCATTTCCTTGATTTCGTATGTGTTGTTGTTATTGTCCCTTGAGACAATATAGGGACCAGTGTACAGGAGCAACAACTTTTTTGTTATCCCCTCTAAGGAACTGGGTAATTCCCTATTCTTCAACAACACCTTCTCTCCAATGGTATAATGAATAACCTTACCCATGCTTTTATTGTATTTATTCCGCCGTTTCTCCTGATCTTCGGCCACCTTATTGTGAAATAGAATTCTATCAAATATATATTTATGCTCTCTGGGGAACTCCAAGATATCTTCGATCTCTCTAGGGGGTTGTCTCTCGTACATTGCGGAGTATGGGGTTATTCCTATGGCTGGATGGTATGCCAGGTTGAGGAATTCTTCAGTGGCCTCCAAGTATTCTTGCCACCTTCTCTGCTGATCATGGCAATACGTTCTTAATAGGCGCCCCACCTCTCGCAAGACTCTTTCGGCCGGGTTACTGCTTGGGTGGTATACGGATGTCTTGTATGTATGAACCCCCATTGACAGCAGTGTATCCCGCCATTTCCTCCCCTTGAATTGTGTTCCGTGGTCGGTTATGATCGATACCGGTTTTCCGACGGTTGGGAAGTACTGGTTGATCAGGATATCAAGAACTTTATTCGTAGTCGCCCGATTCGCTGGGTATAGCTTCACGAACTTGGTATAATGGTCCATTATTATGACGAGATATTTGTATCGGTGGCGGCCTCCACTGCGGGGAAATGGCCCACAGATATCCAGGAATACCTTCTCAAGTTTCGACTGCGAGGTTATTGGAATCATCTGCCCCTCTCTTTTCTCGTTGTTAGTTTTTACGAGTTGGTAAATGCGACAGTTTCTAATGTACCTCCGTACCTTCCGATTTATATCTTTGATATGGCAGCTCTCTTCCAGGGCCTTTACCACCTTTAAGGCGCCCATATGCCCATATCGAACATGATAATCGAACACTATCTCCTTCTCGATATGGGTCGGAATTATTACCTTCCATTCCTCCTTATATAATGATGGTTTGGAAAACAGGATTCTATTATGTATGGTATAATATTGGGAGATTGTCTCATCCCCTGCTTCCAATCTTGAAATAATATTGATTAACTTCGGGTCAGCTTGTTGGTGTGTGCTTAGGTGTTCCAAAATTGATTGTAGACCGGCGCTGCTGCTGAGAATATGGTATACTTTCAGAATACTCTCCTTCTCCCCCTCGAACGTCTGTTTGTCAATGTCTACTCTAGACAATACGTCCGCGACGACATTCTTCCTTCCGGGGATATACTCCCACTTAAGGTCGTATTCTTGCAGCAATAGTATCCACCGCGTTAACCTTCCATGGCTCAACTTACATCTCTTAAGGAACGAGATAGATTTATGGTCTGTCCGGACGGTAACGGAATAACCAAGAATATAAGTGCGGAACTTTCCGCACGCGAACACAACACTCAATAATTCCTTTTCTGTAACGTGATAGTTTTTCTCACACGGGTTTAATGCTCTGCTGGCAAAGCAGATTACAAGATGTTCGCCCTCCTCATCCTCTTGATATAAGGTAGTGCCGAGGCTGATGTCACTGGCATCACAATTAAGAAAGAAAGGCTTGTTAAAATCTGGATGGCGGAGTATAATTGGTTCAAGGAATTTTTGTTTTATAAGAGTTAATATATTTTGTTGTTCATTACCCCAGATCCATTTATTTTTAGATGACAGTTGCGGCTGAAATCTGGCAGTCAGTTCGGAGTACTTTTCCTGGAACTTGCGGTAATAATTACAGAGTCCCAGGAACGACTGTAACTGCCTTCGATTCTTAGGTGTAGGAAAGTTCTGAATTGCTTCGACTTTTTCAGCCGACGGTGAGATTCCCTTATCATTTAATATGAAGCCTAAGAATTGTATTTCTTTAGCAATAAAATGAGATTTTGCTAATTTCAGCGTAATATTGTTTGCTGCTAGCTTCTGTAAGACGTGTTCCACACGGTAGCAGTGTTCCTCCCAAGTTTCTGAGGACACTAGCAAGTCATCGACGTATACGGTGGTGAATTGTAGTGCTTCTTGGCCAAGTATCTGGTCCATGCAGTGCACAAAAACTGCGACTGAGTTTACCAGTCCGAAGGGCAACCTCTTAAACTGGTAGTTCCGCCCTTCGAATATAAAGGCCAGATACTGGCGACTCTGTGGATGTAATTCCACCTGCCAGTACCCGCACACTGTATCCCAGGTAGTGAAGTATTTGGTACCGTGGAACCGTTTTAAGATCTCCTCAATCTCACCGGGCGAAGTCCTGTCATTAATGATCATCTTATTTATTTCGCGCGCATCTAAACACAAACGGACTTGTCCGTTTTTCTTAGGAATAGCCACGATAGGACTTGTATATGGGGAATGGCTACTCTCTATAATTTCACGGTTAATCATTTGCTCTATTTCAGCTCTTACTGCTTGCTTTCGTGATTGCGCAATGGGGTAAGACTTCCGGTTAAAGTCCACTGTGTCTCGGAATTGTAGAGTACACTGGAAGTTTTTCACTTTACCGGGCTCATCAGAAAAGACTGATTTATATTTGTTGTATATGTCTATTAATTTGTTCGCTTCGTTTGTTGTTAAACCTTCGCCAGTTATACCGCTCCGGAAATCCCTGATCTCCTGGATTTTTTGTGACCATAAATCTTCATTGGAGGTGTCGTCGATCCTTTGATCAATTATAGATGTTGGATGGATGTAATTAATTTTGCGGATTTGCTGGTGAATACTATCGGGAACGACTTGGTCACTACCCACCAAGTTCGCCGTCCACGTATGTCCGTTAGAAAACAGCGATAATGTTTCAGTCCTCAGATCAATGATGGCGGAATTCCTCCTAAGCACATCACACCCGACCAGTATATTAAATGGCAGACCGCTCGCCACCAAGAATTCCATGTCAATCGCTATACCACAGCTCATCACACTGGCGGAGACTTGTCTACGTATAGTTTTGTTTTGTCGGCCGGTTGCACCCAACAAAACAATATTATTCAACGGCAATGTTGGTAAAGTTCCCCCGCACTCTTGCTGTATCCTCTCCAATTCCGTCGTACTTATTATTGACACGTTTGACCCAGTATCGATCATTAACTTGGCTGGGATGCCTTCTACCTTGGCGTCGACATGTATAATTTCATTATTGAAGTTATTGGTGGGACTCCTGTTATCCTCTTCCAATAACTCCTGTCTGATGTCCTTTAGGTAGTTGCACCCTATGATGGTGATACGATTGTTATTATTCACGTGATTGTACTCATTATTATTATTATACCCAGTATTTAGGAGCAGTAACGGGTTCTGGCGATTTATTACTGCCTGTGCCCGTTTAAAGGCTCGGCATCATTGTTCCTTTGAGCCATACTAGTTGATGCCTCATTTGGGATGCTCAGAGTAGTTACCTGTCGATCTGTCCTATGGTCTTCCGGTCGTTCGTGGTTCGACCTCCGTTCAGCGTTGTCTAAACTATTGCTCCTACGCGCCGGATAGTACCTTGGTTGGTCCCGTTCTAGGCTCCTCCGCCTTTCTTCATATCCGCGGTAGCTATTTCGTCGATTGCGATCGAATCTCCGCTGTCTTCCATCTGTGGCTCGTATGAAGTTCACTCTAGGACGAGGAAACCTATTATTATTAAAATTACCATTATTGGGACCCGTACGATTGGTATTATTAGGGTAATGACTATTACCATAATTGGGGCTTCTCTGACTATTTGCGTTATTAGGGTAGGGATTGCGGTTACCCTGATAACCATTAGAGGGTCGATTCGGGTTTTGATGGTTTGGACCCGTATTATTATTATCATTGTAACTAGGATTGTTCACATTATTACTATTATTAGAACCGTTATTTCGCGGGTATGCCCGGCCTCCTTGGTACCCAGTATTTATGTGGTTCGTACCCTGGTTATTGTTCTGATACGTCCTTGGTTCGGGCCCATCACTTCTTCTACGACTCTGTCGGTAGTAGTCTTCATTTTCATAATTTTCTAGGAGTTCTGTCATTGCCTGGATGGTTTTTATCTGGCTGCCCCTCCTTGCACGAATTACCTCTTCATCGTAATGATAGGACAACTTATTTATTAGGCATTCCTCCGGTATGGCTGGTTCTAAGTGCTTGGCCATACACACCTTGCCGAGGAAATAAGCTGTCATTGAACTACCGACTTGTGGTTTGTAGCGGCCGTGGCATATATTATCTCTTATTAGATTTTGCGTGGTCTCTGACCAGTACTTGGCCTTGAACAGGCTCTTGAATTGTTCATAATTGTCGATGTCGCTCCGGTTGGCCATCCACCAATGGTCATTCACCTCCCGAAACGACTCGTCAAGGATTTCTCTGTTCTGGACCCATCGGTTCCCTCGGTGTTTCTCTAAGTATTCCTCTATACGTGCCAAGAACTCCATAGGCTTCCGTTTATATTGTCGGAAATTGAGCCATTCTCTGTTCTCTGACATGGGGAAATTGTGATATCCAGATGGTCTGTTCCGTATCAACTCTATCTCCTCCTGACTCTGACGCACCTGTCCGGTTATGTTCGACATAGCGGCTTCCACACCGTCGCATCTTTCGGTTACCTGTGTCCGCACTTTATTCACTTCTTCCAAAGCAAATTTCTTGGTCTCCTCCATTTTTGTTTTCTGTTGTTCTTGGACCTGAGTAATCTCCTTAGTTATTACTTCCCGGACTTCCAGCACTTCGTTTTCTGTTTGACGACATCTTTCGTCTACTTCTCTGATCTGCTGGTTAACCACCACGACTTCCTGTTCTAACTTCTTGACGATGGACTTCTTCGTCTCAGTTATCTTTTTATTCAACTCCTCTTTAGCTAGCTCAATCCTCTCGTCTAACTTATTCATGTTCTCTTGGTTAACTTCCCTTAATTCTTCTCTCAGCAGTTGATTGTCCTCTCTCAATTCTTCCCTTAATTGTTGGTTGTCACTTTCTATTTTCTTACTGGTTTCTTCCATTTTCTCTTCTAAATTCTTATTATTTTCTTACATTTTCCTTTCCATTTTACTACACAAGGATTGGTTGTCCTTTTTCAGGTCTTCCATCTTCTTATTCAAGGATTGATTGTTTTCCTCCATCTTCTCTTCTAAATTCTTACTGGTTTCTTCAATCCTCTTGTTAGTGTTTTCTATGCTTTTATTTATTCCCCCCAAATCTTCCTTGGTAGACTGGCTGTTGTCATCCATTTTCTTGTTAGTGGAATCCATTTTCTTGTTCATGGATTTGATTTCTCCCATCATTTGTCTGAGCATTTCCTGGATGTTACTATCCTCTGCTCGTGATGGTTTCTCCTTCTCTGAGACATTGACTTCCACTGTCTGCGTTGGTACTTCTAACTGTTCCTCTGGTGGTTCAGGTTGTTTATGTTCCACCTGGATTAGTAACACTTCCGGATCCTCCACAGGTGTTGCCTCCTTATCCCCATGTCAACCTCTTTTTCGGCCTCTGCCGCCCTCTTTTTCGAAGTAGCTCGTCTTTGCATTTTTCTGGTATCTATTAATTAATCGCTGCCAAGCTTATCTTATTAAGCCCTCTAAGTTGGACGCCACTTTGTAAGAAGACCGCTGTATGCCGGTCGTTACAAAAGATAAAAAGTTGATAGAAAATTTTATAAAAATAAAATTTCCAAATAGTAAAAAATTTTGTTTATGTTTATTAATGTATGTAAATAAGAAATAAATCTGTTTTAAAAGGTTCTTGTAAAATTTTGGTAATCAGGCAGGTATTTATTGACTATCGAGCACTTCTTGAAGATTTGAACCAAGTCTGGAGTTAAATAGATTAACTCCAGTTAGCAATCGATTGGTGATTTTTCTTGCTGGTCCAATATCTCGCTCAAATAAAATGTTTTCTTCTTCTTGAAGTCACTCAGCCTTAATAAATACTCTTAAATTAACCTGTGAAATAAATAACAGATAAGAAATAATGGAAATATAAAGATTTATTGAACAATTTAAATAAATAATCGATTTATTATCGATAGAGAGCAATTATCGACTCCGTCTCGGGAATTATCGATTGTGCATACAGAAACAAATTTATGATATGTATTATATTAAAAGACAGGTTCTTTGAGCGATTAAAATTAATAGTCAGAGAAGGGTGACGAGAAAGTATAACATTAACAATTAACACAAATATAATAATTATTATTCAATATAATTTAAATAATTCCAATATGTAATATGTATGAATGCTGTCAAACCATACGCAGACGATGACGTCACTTCTGGATAAAGAAGGCCGGCTCTGTAGAATTAAAAGATGGCCGCTACTAGTTCTGGCGTAGTTACTGCGAAATCGGCATGTCCAAAAATCACGACAAAATTACCTTCGTGAATGTCTGAAATCTTCCCGCACTGGTGTAATATGTCTGTTAAGTTATTTGGTGTATTCTGACGAAGTGTTCTGTGAAAACTTGTGTTGGTTAGTTTATTTTGTATGTGTTCACTTCTGTGGGTTAACGTTCTCAAGATATGGTTATGGTTTGTAGAGTGAATTAGTTTAAATATATTGTTTTACTGTTTTCTTTCACTCGTATTATGAAGTTAGGTGTTTGTTTTCACTATTGTCGTGAACGTTTTGTTAGATTTAGTTTAAAAAAGTGTCTAATTCGTCTAACTCTCGGTTCACTGATTTTAATGGCTAACTGCTAATACCATTTTCGATTCGGATTTAAAGGAACGTTCTTTACACAACTGTCCAGCTTGATATTCAACAAAAGACTAATTAACTTGGTCAAAAATATGGCCCAGTTAATCTTTGAAAAAGTATTGTTAACATATTTCGATTACCCATACACATGATAAAATATTACATTATATATGGAATTTATCTATTTTATTCATCACTTTTATGAATTATAAACCTTATCATTGGTTTAACCATCTCATTCCCTTTAAATTGATGTATTATAGTCCATATCTGTAGACATTCTGTGGAAATTAACAAATTTCGTTCACCTTTTGGAAATATAGGCTCAAAATTGGATTTCCGTCTTTATACAGATTTCCTCCATTTTAAATATCATTAATACTATTATAATAAATTTTAAATAGTCATATTCCTCTTCCTTTCCTTAAATACATATAAATTAAACCTTTAAACTGGTTTTTTGTGTTAATCTGTAAATTTGACATTGCTCTTTAAAATTAATTAATTTATATAATTTGAAAATTTACAATATTTTAAGGTATATTTCCTTATTATCATTTTAACTCATAGGATCATTCCCAGTAGTGTTTAACTGAGTTACCCTATCTAAATCTTGGTAGTTTACAGGATTTATAAGTGAATTATTCTGGTTTATATTGGTTCTGTGAATTCACCAAATGGCCTAGATTTTAGAATTTTATATTTCTGTTTTTCTCAAATAAATTTAATCCTAACTCCTCCTCTGACCTTACATAGTTACTGTTACATGAAAATAAACTGGTTTATAACTTATGGTGAGATGTAGTATTTAATTAATACTACTGTTATTAAAATAAATAATTATGAACATTATTTAGCAATCCGCACAATTGAACATATTGCTGATATGGTTTGAACATATACTTTTAACTATTTTTGAGTTAACATAGCATACCTATTGAAACATTATTAATGGTATGTAGGCTATTATTTAGCAAACATAATTCATTTTAAAACACATAATATAAATCTTATTTTCTAATAACTCTTACAAATACATTTTACTAACACATTGATTTTATAGCTGTGAATGAACAGTCTATTTAAACATTTTACACTTACGAATACTAAATTAATGCCAGTCCTTTCTGGTGTAACCCATTATTATTTATGATCCCCTACATCAGTAAACATGAACTCCCATACTCTATTTATTATCATTTTTTACAAATGTCTTGTAAATTAAGAGTTACATTAAAATAATAAAATACTGGAAACCTTCCATTTTATTATTTTATTATGCTGTTTATTATTGGAAATGAAAGTTATTATATAGCATACTGATAAGTTATAGTTTCACCAACTTTAAGTTTATTGCATTTCTAAAAAACACTTACACAAATTCACTTTCACTGTTGGTTCTGATATTTTGAGTCTTATTATCTCAGACCAGACCTTTAGTAATCATGGACTGTTAAGACTTGTTTATTTTCTTAACACACAATAGCTTTAGTCGGCTCACTTCTTATAATACTATACAGCACTTTATTTTTCTAAATAATTACATTTTATAGGATTTTGGGGTATGTTATACTTTCTTTTGAATCGTTTTTGTGGGTTTGGGGTTGATGGTATTTAATTATAATAATAGGTTTTACAACGGTGTTTCTTTCATACTATTTCTTCCTCTCCTCCTGTCTTCTTTCTTGTCCTTCTTCGTATCTTCTTTCTTGTCTTCATTCTTGTCCTTCTTCTGGTCTTCATTCTTGTCCTTCTTCTAGTCTTCATTCTTCTGGTCTTCTTGTCTTCCTTCTTTATTCTTGGGTAAATCAAGGTACTTGGTGTATCTCGACTGATGTTTAGTTTGGAACATCTAATTTATTCACTGATACGGACCTTGTTCTCCTCTACAGGTTTCAGGGTATTGTTTTCTTCCTGATCACAAACTTGATTCTTCCCTCTTCTTGTTTTTTGGGGTATTTTGGTATTCACCACTCTTAAATTGAGTCTCTTTCTTCTTGATATGGTCTTATTTATTTTGTTTACTGCTCCTAGCTTCCTGGGTAAATTACTGATATTATAATAGGAGTTGCTTTCGATACTTTCTTTGATATTTAATCAGTGGTTTTTATATAATGTCATGAGGATTTTTATTTTATCGTGGTTCATTCCTTTGATTTCCTTAAATCTCATTCAATATTATTTTAATATATGTGATGTAATTAAACTTTATGATTTTATATAACTTAATTGTAGTGGATTTTCTGTCACGCTACAATATATATATTGTTACGACGTTCTCCTTGATCATCGTATGGCACAGTGGAAAACAAAATACGAGACACCAATTAAGTCACTAATCACCAGCTTTAATTATCACAATTAAACAGTTCGTAATTAACAACACAGTTTCTTACAACAAATCAAATAAAAATTGTTCACACGCAATAAAATGTCAACTAATACAAAACACAATAGTATTACAATTGTCCCGCACGATTATAAAACACATAACACTTCGCTACAATAATTACTTTTCAGTAATAACCACTTGAACGGACAGAGTAATCGCCCGACAATCACTGAACTAAACGCCGCTGAAGCCTTGTATTTATACCCCGGTCAGACACCAGAACATTCCACACACTACGCATCAGCGCTACACTAGGACGTAATTGATTGCGGCCTTGACACAGTGCGCGCGTCTGGCGACGTCTAGAAAAGTCTCGCGAACGCGTGTTGAAATCACGTACGCACACAACATTACGGCCGGATTCCTCTGGAACATTCGAGAAACGCGTACATTGTGCTGTAATGTCGTAACCATATATATGTGGTTATAATCCTAGTAATTGTCCATTGTACGATAGGCATACAACAACATACGCGCCAACCAGAGTGACGTAATTGCGCGGTATGGCTGTGCAGTGAAATATTTTTCAGTTACGGCATTATACGTTCATATGTGAACTATGAATGTATTTTTAGTATTTCTTTTTCACCTAGTATGCTGTGTTGTCCTAAATACTGCGTATAGGTTTCTACTTATGCTAGAAATTTGTTTTTCTATCTGAACCACCAGTGCTGGCTGGTGTTATGGTTGCAACGTTGAACAACCACCAACATAGAATAACTAAACTATAAAATAATATACGAAAACATTAAGCAGCTAAAAGTGTCATAAATTTCAATGGAGAGCGTATTAGGTCCTACAGGGTAATGTTCGCGTACAATTCAAATGTGGCGCGCAGGCTGGTGGTTGTAGGCCGTTTGCAACTTCAACAGTATATGGCAGAGCTTACTACACAAACATATAGGATGACGTGCGCTACTCTTCGCAACTGCCTTATGTTTCCAATGATAGCTAGGCGGTTGCAAAGTTTCTGCAACGCTCCACTTGTAGCACTGTAGCGTAACTTTGTGTCATGAAATCAGCACAGCCTTCTTGATTTATAAGTTGTGTCAGGTTTAGTGTTTACGTTGGTTCAAGGTAAAAGTTATCCGTTGTTTGAGCTTATAAAATTACAATAATAGTTTTGTATAACTGTGATTTTGATAGTTAAATGTCTTTTAACTCCTCTCCCATCCACTCAACCAACTACTGCAACCACCATAATTTGGAACCACCACCCGCCACTGGAACCACTTCTACATCACTGAACTTTACTTTAGCTTTCATTAAATTCAGATGTAGCCCTACTTCCATTGATATTGTATTTCAATGAACACTTAGAGACTGTGCTTGTTTCAAACGACATTCAAAAGGAGTACAATTAATTACTGTCCTTGTTGCGAAAGTCGCCACATTTAACGATCTTCCACTTCGTACCCGTTAAAGGACCGACAAAGTAATGATAATTTAATTTATAAATTCCTTTATTAAGTTGTTATCATTATGGTATGTTTCAGAAAGTAAAGGTTTTGTTAATGATTTCTTTCCGTTTCCAGTCAAGACTATTTAATTTTACTGATTGTGATACATGTTAATTAACAGACGTATTAGGGAAATTAAAACCTTAATTTTTTTCAGACATCCATTTTACTTTTACGGCTTGTTGTTATTTTACGTGTGTGTGTTTTTCAATACACTGTTCCTTTGAGGTTGAAGTAGATACAAAATCGCTACAACACAGAGGTATTTAAAACAAGTCCGGTTTACCTAGGAGGGAAAATATTAAATTAAACCGGTAAAAGCTTGCTCAATAAACCGCTGGTCTAATCTTAAATCGGGATTCATTGAATACAGCACATAAATTCTTAAAACATTAACGTTCACCTCAAGTTTAAAAACAGTCACAAACTGTGAGATGAAGAGGAATCCGCTGTGCTGTGTAACGTTTTTATGAATTCGTACGACAAAGTATCGACGCTACTTTCTTTACAACTTTTGTACAGACGAAGAAGAAGACATAATCTGTTTAGTTCACGCTAGTCGAGAAGAATATTCGAGCTGTCCCAGTGAATTACGTGTGCATGACTGAGAGCCGATTCCCGCTCAGCTGTTCGCCACTACCACTGCCTGGCCAATATTTGTTCTGCCCGTATGTAAACATTACCCACACACAACAATCGTATTCACCGCTCTTTCCCTCTCTAAGCTTATTATTACGTCTTTCGATTTTTCTTTAAGAATATTCATTTTTTCCTTTCTTTCTTTTTTTTCTGTTAAAAATATATGCGTCCGTATCGTGTTAGGCATGCGTGTTATGTTAAAAACCTTCTTCACTGAATCAGAAAGAAACGTAGGCCTATTCAGCGCTCGTCTCTGTAAACCAATTATTACAGAATTGAATAGGCGCAGCTTCAATGAACTGATCTCTGTTGTCGTTGTAATATGATAAAAGGATTTGAGAAGAGATATTTTTCTACGGAAAGAAAAGCAAATGCTGTGCCTTCTGAATAAAATTCGCCGGTCAGAAATATTTATTTTCATGGATTCATTCACTGACCAAGTATTTGTTTATGCTTATGCGAATGCTAATTTTATTTAAAAAACAAATTATATCGATAAAACAGATAAATTTTATTTTCCTTATAATATACCATTAAAGTTATCATTTGTATTAGACAGAGAAAATTCTCAGAGTTTTAATCACATTATTTTATTGAATTAATAAAGAATGAGCAACGGCAGATTTTTGAAACTGTACTTAATTGTATTTAATTATAGGTCTGGTACGAAATCCTGAAAGGCAAGGTACAGATGGAGTACTGAGGCGGAACAGACTCAAGGTCCTAACTTCTTGAAATTTATAAATAATAAAAAGAACAACATGATGATGGTGATTATTATTATTATTATTATTAGGTGTTAGTGGTACGCTAAGTGGTTCTAGGGTGGATATGAATGCCAGAATTAGTTGTGGGATTTTTAGTGGGTGAGAGTCCCACACAACAGGGGAAGCACGGTCTCCTCTGACGGTACATAAAGCATTTTCCCCCTCTATAGCTGTTACTATTATAATGATAACGATGAACACAACGACGACGAG
This sequence comes from Magicicada septendecula, assembly GCA_034769895.1. Taxonomy (NCBI): domain Eukaryota; kingdom Metazoa; phylum Arthropoda; class Insecta; order Hemiptera; family Cicadidae; genus Magicicada; species Magicicada septendecula. The sequence continues at coordinate 570,989,036 of CM068369.1, forward strand.
GTGAAATAATTTCAAACGGAAATTTAAAATCGATTGTTGATAGACTGTAATTCATATAACAAAAGGATTGGGAATTGGTCGAAAACAGAAAGTAGGGCTATAAACATTGAAACATCGAAAATAACAACAGAAACGCAAAACCAACAAAAAAAAAAAAAAAAAAAAAAAATTGTGAAATATGTCTCCTAAGGAAACAGCGCTCAGAGACGAAGTCTGAAACGAGGTAAGAACATGGTATGGTAAACTGTGAGTCTTATGAAAGCAGAATGTCTTGATCTAGGCCTACTAGGCTACAATTCTTACTTCATAGTGTCAGGGAATTTTCATTTTAAATTAATTGACTTTGTTAACAAAACTATAAATTTACACCACACACAGACATGCTTATTCGTTTGTGTGTGTGTGACGACTTGTGGCACGGGTGTTTCTCGCGTGATCCTGTTTTGTCTCTTAAAAGGGTCGAACGTAGTTTTTCTAAGAGGAACAAACATAACGACAGTTATAACAAGCCAAAACCAGCAAATAAAATACTTCATCGGTAAAACTATTTTTAAAAACATCTCGGCGTTCTATCAGCACTGCTGAGTGAGTGCCTCATTATTTCTCCCAGAGTAAATCGTATCCAGTAAATATGTTGTGCCACAGTATCTATAGGGCCGACCTTTCGTGGTCTCCAACCTACGTGATCGTACGCTACTTAACTCCTAGTCAATATGTTGTGCCACAGTATCTATAGGGCCGACCTTTCGTGGTCTCCAACCTACGTGATCGTACGCTACTTAACTCCTAGTCAATATGTTGTGCCACAGTATCTATAGGGCCGACCTTTCGTGGTCTCCAACCTCCGTGGTCGTACGCTACTTAACTCGTAGTCAATATGTTGTGCCACAGTATCTATAGGGCCGACCTTTCGTGGTCTCCAACCTACGTGGTCGTACGCGACTTAACTCGTAGTCAATATGTTGTGCCACAGTATCTATAGGGCCGACCTTTCGTAGTCTCCAACCTACGTGGTCGTACGCTACTTAACTCGTAGTCAATATGTTGTCCCACAGTATCTATAGGGCCGACCATTCGTGGTCTCCAACCTACGTGATCGTACGCTACTTAACTCCTAGTCAATATGTTGTGCCACAGTATCTATAGGGCCGACCTTTCGTGGTCTCCAACCTACGTGGTCGTACGCTACTTAACTCGTAGTCAATATGTTGTGCCACAGTATCTATAGGGCCGAATAATCTAAAATAATGTAAGTCTGTGCGCACTTAGTACTATACGTTTAAGTTGAAGAAATTAGTGAATTAGTGTTAAACCTAATGAATTAATTTTGGTTGAATTATTGAATTCTTGTCATATGAATGAGTCAATTATTATATTTTTTAAATAATATAACAGTATTTTACATAATAAACTTTTAATTTGCAGAAATGAAAACTTATAAAACTGCTGTTAACCGGCAATTAAAAATGACGCGATTTGATTATTGAAATACATAAATTAAGAGGTCGTCTAGTCGGCCTCAAATATCAGCTGGTTCTAGTTTTGCCACGTTTAATACTCCGGACTTCTATTAGAGCCAGCCATCCGTTTAGTCATCGTTTTCACTATCCAGTTGACCGGTTCTGCAGCCCGTCTTCTCTTCGGTCTAACAACTTCTCGCTTTCCGATACGCTCATATCGCAACGAGGCTGGTATGACCGTTAAGGAGTCCGAATCCTCTAGGTTTCAATCGGGCTTGGCGCCCACCACCGGTATTTCGAACTGACCTCATAAGTCCCTAACAACCTATCATATAAGTACCATACAATTTGACTATATATCCATTTGATTCTGTCCTAACGTCCTTATCATTTTTATCCGTACGCGCAACTTAGAGAGGTAAGGGGACACTTAACCGCCCCCCTCCCCAATAAGCCGAGCTTTAAAAATTATACTTGTGCAGGTATTATAAATATAAACTAACAAACAGTCAAACAGGAAACAGTTTTAAGCTTGCGGGTACAGTACGTAACAGACAATTTATCACCATCTAACCAATTTACGGCAAAGTTATTCTCGATAGATTTGTTATTACTGTTTCTATAGGGAAAAGTTATGAGTCCGAAAGTAGATGAACGTGAACCGTTAAACGGCTGTCCAAAGCAAGAACATTCATTTTATCGGACTTGGACCATAGCCTACATTTTATTGTACATTTGTGGTTGTTAGACAATATTATACACCTTGTATTTTTAAAATAATTATGTAAAAGATCTGATGACGATGACTTACAGTGTAGAGTGCCATAACCATTTGGAGAGCTAGTGTTAGAATTTGGAATAGACATGAAGGGAGACGGTGATGTTTAGGACTACCTGAAACGATTGAGCAGAACATCATATGGTGATTGTGATGATGATCATCATTATTATCATCATCCCTAACTCCTTTCATATTCTATATTATTATAATACACTTAGTGACTGTATGTGTTTCAAACGACATTTAAATTGAGAACAATTAATTACTGTCCTTCTTGCAAAAGTTGCCAGATTTAACAATGTTTCACTTCGTACGCCTACCCGTCAAAAAATTGTCAAAGTAAGGATAATTTAATTTATAAATTGCTTTATTAAGTTACTACTATGGTGTGTTCCAGAAAGTAAAGGCTTTATTAATTATTTTTTCCGTTTTTGGTCAAGGCTAATTAATTTTACTGAATGTGATGCATGTTAATTAACAGACTTATTGGTAATAAAATTCTAAAACCTTAATTTTTTCAGGCAGCCATATTACTCCTATAGCTTGTTCTTATTTTGTGTGTGTGTGTGTGTGTGTGTGTGTGTGTGTGTGTGTGTGTGTGTGTGTGTGTGTGTGTGTGTGTGTGTGTGTGTGTGTGTGTGTGTGTGTGTGTGTGTGTGTGTGTGTGTGTGTGTGTGTGTGTGTGTGTGTGTGTGTGTGTGTGTGTGTGTGTGTGTGTGTGTGTGTGTGTGTGTGTGTGTGTGTGTGTGTAACTTAATATATTACTTTATTAAGTTATTACTGTGGTATGTTTCAGAAAGTAAACGTTTTAGTAATTATTATTTATTTCCGTCCTTTCCATAATGACAACTTGTGTTAGACCGTGTGATAATTACAGAACAAAGAAAATGCCAAATGTCGGTAACTGGATACCAAACACATTCCCCAGTACGCTTACTTGATCTGTAAAACTAACGAAAGTAACTTTAAAAGGAAACACGTAATAAATGTATGCTACTAAAATTTCCATCGGCGAATAACCCACACACTACAAATTTATAAAGTACCGATACATAGGCTACGGAGCCCAAAATAGGGTGCGAGCAAAAAGAACCCAAATAAGGTTACGGCAATTGAAATTAATTGCCTGTGGTGAAACTATAGATTATTATATAAAGTGAAAAGTTATAAATTATTATAATAAGCGAATCACGGACGAAATTATAATAAGATGAACATGGTTGACGATAACGAAAAAAAAGTTAATTAACAGTTAACTAACGTCTTATTAGTTTTGGACGAACTAATGGCCAAGAAAGTTTTTTCAATCGGTAACAGCGAATGGAGAGCTTATAACAAGGTGGGAGAACGATGCTGATACATCATAAAACAAAAACACGTTTCAATAAAAGTAGTAACGATGACTTGTGTAAGACTCGTGAAAATTACAGAACGAAGAAAATGTCAAGTGTCGGTGACTGGAAACAAAACACATTCCCCAGTCTGCTAACACACTTACTTGATCTGCTAAACTGAGGAAAGTAATTTTACTAGAAAAAAAAATATAATAAATATCAGTATGGAGAACCATACATGACTTCCATGTTCTAAGATGTTGCCGATAACGTAGTACATATATAAAAAAAATTATCCCCTCCCCTTCAACTATAATTGTCGTTTATAGAAAATTGCCCCCACCCCGTTCAACTAGCCTCTTCATTTATAGATATTTCATCTACGTTTCTACAGTGGATTATTAAGATCTTCTTATCAGGATACTTTATTTATCAAAATTAAATACTTTACTCTTGTTACAACAAAAAATGTTTCCGGTAAACTACCCTTTCCCCGTAACCGATCTTCACCAAAATCAATAGACCTTGAGTACTCTACAACTCTGGCATATATGTAAAAAATTATTTGATTCTGTTTGAATTTACGGCAGTTATCGTTCGTCATGAATAAATTTCTCTTGTTGCAACATAAAATGTTGCAGGTGAACAACCCGTTTCCCTTAACCGATCTTCACCAAAATCAACAGGCCTTGAGCTCTCTACAATGTAGGGACGTATGCAAAACATTATTTGATTATGTTTGAATTTACGGCAGTTATCCTTCGTCATTGAAACAATTACCCTTGTTATCACATAAAATGTTGCAGGTAAACTACCCCTTTCTCTTAACTGATCTTCACCAAAATCAACAGGCCTTGAGTACTCTACAATTCAGGGATGCATGCGTAACATTATTTGATTCTGTTTGAATGTGCAGCAGTTATCGTTCGTCATAAAAAAAAATTACAGTTGTTAAAATATACCATGTTGCAGGTAAACCACCCCTTTCCCTTAACCGATCTTCACCAAAATCAACAAACATTGAGCTCTCTATAGATTATGAAGGTATACAAAACATTATTTGATTCTGATTGAATTTACGGCAGTTATCATTTGTCATAGAAAAAATTACCCATGTTAAAACATAAAACGTTGCAGGTAAACTACCCCTTTCCCTAAACCGATCTTCAACAAAAACGATAAGTCTTGAGAACTCTACAACTCAGGACTGTATGCAAAATATTATTTGATTCTGTTTGAATTTGCGGCTGTTATCGTTTGCCATAGAAAATACCCTTGTTAAAACATAAAACGTTGCTGGTAAACTACCCCTTTCCCTTAACCGATCTTCACCAAAAACAATAGATTTTGAGAACTCTACAATTCAGGGCTGCATCCAAACATTATTTGATTCTGTTTGAATTTGTGGCTGTTATCGTTTGCCATAGAAAAAATTACCCTTGATTAAAAAAAAATGTTGCAGGTAAACTACCCCTTTCCCTTAACCGATCTTCACCAAAAATAATAGTTCTTGAGTACTCTACAAATCAGGGCTGTATGCAAAATATTATTTGATTCTGTTTGAATTTGCGGCTGTTATCGTTTGCCGTAAAAAAAAATCTACAGACACAGACACACAGACACTTTTCGAAAAACGACTTTTTTTCATGTTCTGAGTGTAGTACAATCAGAATCTGCAATAATCTCGAACACGATTTGTTTGCCACCACCATACTTCCATTTCCTTAAGGAACATGGAAGTAAAAATACTGGAATTTTCCATCAGCGAGAGTAGTCAGAGTACTTTGAATGGGAATGTACGTGGCAGCAACTTTGGTTTTACTCGTGTGGAAATGTTGGACCCAAAACACCTACCCTCCTAACTATCAATCAACAACTAATAGAAAAAATGGAGGGAAAAGCCAACAGGTGGGAGAAAGGAGTAAATAAATAAAGAGTTACAGAAGGATGGAGAGAGGAGTCCCGGGGGAAGAGTTCAAGAAAGAAGGATGTGCGTGTTAGCAACAACAAATATCGGTATGGAGAACCATACATGACTTCCATATTCTAAGATTTATATTTAAAATCATTTTCAGCCAAACAACCAGGCTGTGTCTTACCTGCCTTTTTATTGCTGTATTAAATGAAAAATATTATATTACATTAAAATGAAAAAATTATAATTTTATTGCCTGGCAACAAAATTATTTTATTTTTAACAATTACCATTGTTTCAAAAAGTTTAAATAAATTTTCAAGTACTTTACTCTTGTTAAAACGTAAAAGGTTGCAGGTAAACTACCCCTTCCCCTTAACCGATCTTCACCAAAATCGAAAGTCATTGAGACCTCTACAATTCAGGGACGTATGCAAAAAATTATTTCATTCTGTTTGAATTTGCGGCTGTTATCGTTTGCCATAGAAAATACGCTTGATAAAAAAACGTTGCAGGTAAACTACCCCTTCCCCTTAACCGATATTCACCAAAAACAATAGGTCTTGAGTACTCTACAAATCAGGGCTGTATGCAAAACATTATTTGATTCTGTTTGAATTTGCGGCTGTTATCGTTTGCCATAGAAAATACCCTTGTTAAAAAAACGTTGCAGGTAAACTACCCCTTTCCCTCAACCGATCTTCACCAAAAACAATAGGTCTTGAGAAATCTACAATTCAGGGCTGTATGCGAAACATTATTTGATTCTGTTTGAATTTGCGGCTGTTATCGTTTGCCAAAAAAAAAAAATTTCCCTTAAAAAAAAACCGTTGCAGGTAAACTACCCCTTCCCCTCAACCGATCTTCACCAAAAACAATAGGTCGCGAGTACTCTACAAATCAGGGCTGTATGCAAAAAATTATTTGATTCTGTTTGAATTTGCGGCAGTTGTCGTTTGCCATAGAAAATACGCATGATAAAAAACGTTGCTGGTAAACTACCCCTTCCCCTCAACCGATCTTCACCAAAAACAATAGGTCTTGAGTACTCTACAAATCAGGGCTGTATGCAGAAAATTATTTGATTCTGTTTGAATTTGCGGCTGTTATCGTTTGCCATAGAAAATACCCTTGTTAAAAAAACGTTGTAGGTAAACTACCCCTTTCCCTTAACCGATCTTCACCAAAAACAAAAGGTCTTGAGAACTCTACAATTTAGGGCTGTATGCAAATAATCTTTTCATTCTGTTTGAATTTGCGGCTGTTATCGTTTGCCATAGGAAATACCCTTGTTAAAACATAAAACGTTGTAGGTAAACTACCCCTTTCCCTTAACCGATCTTCACCAAAAACAAAAGGTATTGAGAACTCTACAATTTAGGGCTGTATGCAAATAATCTTTTCATTCTGTTTGAATTTGCGGCTGTTATCGTTTGCCATAGGAAATACCCTTGTTAAAACATAAAACGTTACAGGTAAACTACCCCTTTCCCTTAACCGATCTTCACCAAAAACAATAAGTCTTGAGAACTCTACAATTCAGGGCTGTATGCGAAACATTATTTGATTCTGTTTGAATTTGCGGCTGTTATCGTTTGCCAAACAAACAAAATTTCCCTTGCTAAAAAAAAACCGTTGCAGGTAAACTACCCCTTTCCCTCAACCGATCTTCACCAAAAACAATAGGTCGCGAGAACTCTGCAAAACCGGGCTGTATGCAAAAAATTATTTGATTCTGTTTGAATTTGCGGCAGTTATCGTTTGCCATAGAAAAAAAATCTACAGACAGACACACAGACACACAGACACACAGACAGACAGACAGACAGACAGACAGACAGACAGACAGACACACAGACACTTTTCGGAAAACGACTTTTTTTCATGTTTTGAGTGTAGTAGAATCAGAATCTGCAATAATCTCGAACACGATTTTTTTTGCCATCACCATACTTCCATTCCTTAAGGAATATGGAAGTAACAAACTGTCTGAAAAATATTTTAACTTTTTAAAGTTTAACAGAGACTTACTGTCTTGTAGCAATTAAATAGTCCCTACTAAATTACGTATGAGTGATAACATAATCAACGAAAAAAAGTGTTAACGAAAAAAAAAACAACGGTAATAAAAAATGTTAACTGATAAAAGAAATAAATGTAGAAATTAGGTTTATGAAGTTTATTAATCGGAATTAATCGGAGTCTATTAATCTTTCGAAATTTTTACTAATTCTATTGTTATTCATAAAATTTTATTTCTCTTTCTAATAATAAAAATAAATATCGGTTGCATGGCTTCCATATTCTAAGATTTAGGCCTATATTTAAAATCATTTTCGAAATGAAATATTTCCATAGAAACTACTTCTTTCTTCAGCCTGAACCACAGTACTGTGGTCACTAACGTATATCACCTCACGTTAGCGCACTCGATTTTCACTGATGATGGCAATCAATGGCACTGCCGAAACGTCTGGATTTGCAGAAAACATTGAACCACTGCCAAAGAGCCCGGGAAGGAATTTTAACAACAAACTACTTCTTTGTTGCCGATAACGTAGTACACATAAAAATTTATCACCTCCCCTTCAACTATTATTTTCATTTAGGCTATAGATATTTCATCTACCTTTCTACAGTAGATTATTATGACCTCCTTTTCAGTTTACCTTAGTTATCCAAATTAAGTAGTTTACTCTTGTTAAAGCGTAAAACGTTGCAGGTAAACTACTCCTTCCCCTTAACCGATCTTCATTAAAATCAATATACTGTACAATATGCGAGTCCTCTACAACTCGGGCACATATGCAAAATATTATTTGATTCTGTTTGAATTTGCGGCAGTTATCGTTCGCCATAGAAACAATTCTATACACAGACACACACGCGCGCGCACACACACACACACACACACACACACACACATTTAGGAAAATTTCTTTTCTTCATGTTTTGAGGGTAGTACAATCAGAATCAACTCCTATCTCGAACACGATTTTTTCGCCATCACCATTGAACATCGCCATCCATTTCCTAATGGAACATGGAAGTAAAAATTATTATTATTCACTACTAAATCTAAACCAGATTAATAATAAAAACAAATCCTCTCATAAGCCAAGCTAAGTTATTTTATTGCCTGCCCGCAAAAGACGATCCTCTTTCTCTTCGAACGTAGAGACTGCAAAAATAAATAAAATACATTTTCGCAAATGACTCAAAATTGGGACCGTTACGTGATGCTTGTCCGTACAATTTGCAACATTATAGCCTACACAGGCCTACTTGAGGCGACCACACACACACGCGCGCGTAACGGACAAACGAAACCAGACGGATGGAAGTGTGTACTTTCGCTTTCAATTTCGGCAAAATAGAGAAAAAAATCAGCTTCGGAAATTTCAGAAACACACGCGTACACAATGCAGTGTGAAAACGAGTGTGAAAACAATTTTCTAGTCAAGTGAACGGCGTGGGGGCGGGGGCGGGGCGGGGCCCATTTCACGGGGCGTTTCACACGTGACAGCGAACAAGGGATTTGCTCAGTAATAGCCTGCGACCACACCGCTCGCTGGCGGCGTCGGACGCCGACAAGGCTTACTAATCCCTATCTTCAGATTATTATTACGATAACAAGATTATAAGAAAATTACTCTCCGGCCTACGGTTTCTCTCCTTTGATTCTTTCCTTTTGTGTTTTGTTTTCTCTTGACCGAAACGTAGGTGAAGCCCGGGCAAAGTGGATATGCTAAGACACAACTGTTATAATTGTTAAAGTACAAAAATAAAACATTTAATTTTATGTGTTACCCATCCATTTCTTACATAGGCCTACTACAGGAACTAGGTCAAAAATACATACAGTTTTACATTTATAATTAACACACACACACACACACACACAGGCCTATTTATATAATTTATTTATTTAATTCGTATTATTCTGATGATGATAATTCAAACTACTGAAACAGTGTAAAATATTCAAAAATATATAATATATTCTTGTAACAAAAGCGTTATTTATTATTATTATTATTATTAATAATAATAATAATAATAAAATATATAAGAATGATGTGAGTAGATATGAGTATAATATAGCCTACACACATACAGTATCCAATAATATTCATATATGCTCAAATTTTTCTTGTTATTTTATATTATTATTAAACAACTTTTTAAAAACATTATTAAAAAACTTTTAAGAAGAATAAATTTTTTACTTTATAAATTACAAATGTTTCGATAGTAATCTAACTATCATCATCAGGTAGGCCTATAATTAATAAGTTCAAAATTTTTAAATCAATTGTTCTAAACAGCTGTTTTATATGTAGACTAATGTTTTTATATGTGTATATAAAATATGTTATATAATTAATTATAAAATATAATATAATATTTATTATTTTATTAAATTAGTAATTTTCAAAATATTATAATTTTTTTGTATTAATCTGAATTTGTTCTGGTATTAATTTATTACTTGTTTTATGTGTAAATATTTCTAAATTTCCCATAAGGTTATTTTTTGACCTTTGGAAATTTGTTTTAATAAACTGATATTATTTAAATTTGGAAATGTGTGTTTGTTTTTTCTTGAGCGTGTAGCTAAATTTGATTTAGTGTATATAGACCCTATATATCTGGTTTTAAATATGATTTATATAATGTACTTTATATTAATTATATAACATATTTTATATACGCATATAAAAACATTAAATTTAGTCTACATATAAAACAGCTGTCTAGAACAATTGATTTAAGAATTTTGAATTTATTAATTATATCTGATGATGGTAGTTGGATTAGGCCTACTATCGAAACATTTGTAATTTACAAAATAAAAAATATATTCTTGTTAAAAGTTTTTATTATTAATAATATATATATATATATATATTGTAATGTAACGATCTTATTGGTTTATTTACTTATATGAGACTCCCGTGTATCAACGTTAAGCCCCACGTTGAATGCGGCAATTTGTAACCACCAGTAATCGATTTGTAGTTACTTATATCTGAGATGTTTGAAAGGCCCCACTGTTGGATTCACCTATTTGTAATCTAAAAGATTACGTTGTATTATTTGTAATATGTTATTGCAGATGAGATCTCCTGCAAATCAATGTTAATTTATAAAAACAATTATTTATTATATAGTTGATATTTTTCGTTTGTTGAACATAGACCTGTGTTAAGTGGTTATTAAGTGTTTTACCAGAGAAAAAGCGCTATATTACGGGTATTATAGTGAATAATTCAGTAATTTTCTCCAACCCTAGTCAGTCTGTATTATTTAAATTGGACAAAGAGTGGCGCAGAGAATAAGTTAGTTCTCTCTTCTCCCGTATTCACCAGCTGTCGGCAACGAGCGCTGTGGTGGGCGATTAATCCGTTATTCTAGGTTAAGTCGTTCCACTTGAGGTTTTTTATCGCTTTCTTTCTCTGTAAATTACACCCTATTGAAATACAATAATTAATCTACAATAACACAAACTCGTTAAATACAATAAGGGTTCTTTATTTTATCTAAGTTTCCAATTCCAACAGTTTCCTTCTCCAGTGATTAATACATCATGTCGATCGCACAATACAGGATCGATTCGTTATTGAACTCGTGGTTTATGTTACAATTTGATAATAATTATATTTTATTCTTTTTTATCTCTTATCTCAGGGTACAGGTAATTCTTTTAACGATTAGTAAGGCCAGGTAATGCAAAATTAAGGTTACTAAGTATTACAATTGTTATTAACTCTTAATATATAAAATTAAATATAAGCAGGTTTGTTACCAAACTGGGAACGATACTTAAGGTGGCCGTGTCTGTTTACAACGGAGTGAAGATGGAATGGTTATGCTACTCTTGACCAAAAACAGCGTCCAGATTCTCAATAAAGGTTTAGATGTGATGTCCCGGAGTGTAACAGAAGTTCAGTTCTGGTCTTCGTTCTTCTTCACGATCCTAGTAGTTGCCGGTCCCAATCGAATTGGTGTAGTATTACGACTTCGTTGGTTTATTGAAAGTGAGGTTTAGTACTTCAATACAAAAGTTCTTCGTGTATTTTTTAATTTATATTTCAATTAATTTTGACTTCTTCTGCTATGGATCATCTTTGTTTAATGGTAAATCATTTTCATCATCATTCTTTTACTGGAAATATGTTGGAAGAGTATTTATTAATTCAGTGAACTTTAAGGGTATGTAGAATTATATTTACTGAGATATAGTTTCAGGAATTATTACTCAGTTCTATTTAAATGGATTTCTTTAAGACATTTAGTTTGTTTAAATTTGATTCATTTTATTTGGTTCTCTTTTTTTAATTTGTCTGCTGAACTTTACCCATTAGCATATAACAATTGAATGTTGAAATCAACAAAATTTCTTGGATTTCTGTTACCCTAACAACCATTACTTTTTCTGTCATTGGATAATATTTGATATCCTAGAGCCAGAATTAGGAAATATTACTACTCTTATTTAATAAAATACTCCCTGCTTGGAATTAAACTAAATCACATAAAACTTTCACTTAATCTGCCTTATTAAACCGTATACATTTTACTACATTTTCATCTGAATGGACTTATTAAAAAAGGTATTAATTTCCTTTTACAAATACTAAATTTAGGCCTATTGGTTTTATTACACATGTTATAATCTTTTTTTTTTTTAATTTTTCTTACCTGACCTACTGTACAAAGAGTCACTGGCTTATGGCCAATTATTACAATTTTAAATTCCTGATTTCATTTTATTATTATTATTGAGTTTATCATAGAACCCTTCATCGGTTTTTAACATCACGATAATGACCACTAGACAATTTATTTACAATTATTGTCTTCCTGGCCAAGTTTACAATTATTATTTTAAACATCTTCATTAATTATTTAAAGTAAATACCTTTAACATGATATTATACATAACAAACACACTTGTATTTAATAAATACAAGTTTAACAAGAATGAACTGAGTACCCATTACTTAGTACTTCCTTAAAGTAATGGCTCCACACCTACTACATACAAAATACAAAATAAATATCATGTAAACTCAATATCATGATAAAGCACAACAACAGGTACATCTTTATAAAACATTAAATATTAATTAAACAGTTTATTATATTCGAACTCATCCACCGTAAACTCATCTCACTAGACACAGTGTTTATAGTTTACATCTTACTCTAATCACTCCATATTTTATAATTGGCTACATTTTACTAATTTATTACTTAGTAACCTTACTTAGGTATCGTCATTATATTTTTTGTTTGGGTGAGATTGGCCCTCTTGACCTTAATTATGGCATGCCTTGGACATTGTTTTTCGCTATGTTGACAAAGTTTTTTATGTAACGTCGGGAACCTCAACTTTGTTACGTTACAATATATATATATATATATAAGTTATATAATTTTAAGCATTTGAAAATTATTATTATTATTATGAGTAGTAGTAGTAGGCCTATATGTTATGTAAGGGGAATCAGATTAAATTGTAGGCCTATAGGGTATCAAAATTTATTTTATTTCTACTAAAAATACAAGTACATTGTCTACATTACATGTTTATTTAAGTTTTCGTTCAATTATTTATGACAAAAATCGCAGACGTAGGAACCTATGCCTGTGTAATCAGTGCATCCTTCGTGGGCCCAATCTTTACAATCTCCACGTTGTTGCGTACAGTGGTTTTGAATTTAATCGCGCAGAGATCTTTCACAAGTTAACGTGGAAAGTTTTGTTTCCTTCCGTGACGTATTAATGAAATCATTCGATAATATTTTAAGAACTCGCCATCAGTGGCGTATCTAGAATTTAGTTTTGGGTTCAGGTCGTCATCATACGAAAGAAAAAAAAAACAAGTTAAGACTAATCAACATTACTATCTTTAAATTGGCCGAAAACTCCATGATAACATCCTGAAATCAGTGCCATTAACACGATAAAAATACGGGTTATTGAAACTTTGTTAAGAGTTACTTATTGACTGAACTGATTTTCCTATATTTCATATTTCAAACGTACACCATAATGCTGTGTAATAAACCTGATTGTATAATTAAAAAAGACCTACTACTCTATATTAGCTACTAGCTAATAAAACAGCTGTAAACAGCTAGTATAGGTAAAAAAAAATAAAATAAAACAGCCTAAAAATTAAGAGATTAACAAAATTCGTCAACTTTTTCGACCCTCTGGAGGGTTCGCCATACGTCGTGACAACATAGGCCTATTGTAATAATACGTAGACGTGCTTTAAGTAATACAATTGCTGTGACCATTGTTTAGTCTCTACTAAAGGAATTCAACAATTAGAAAGAAAACTTAATTTTTACAATAAAATATAATTTCAACACAATACTATGAATTTTGCGTCAGGCACTTATTCTTATAATAAAATTGTTTATCTATTATGTTATGCATTACATTTGACATGGGTTATGTTACGTTATGCATTATATTTGACATGGGTTATGTTATGTTATGCATTACATTTGACATGGGTTATTTTATGTTATGTTATGCGTTACATTTTACATGGGTTATGTTATGTTATGCATTACATTTTACATGGGTTATGTTATGTTATGCATTACATTTGACATGGGTTATGTTACGTTATGCATTACATTTGACATGGGTTATTTTATGTTATGTTATGCATTACATTTGACATGGGTTATGTTATGTTATGCATTACATTTGACAGGGGTTATGTTATGTTATGCATTACATTTGACATGGGTTATGTTATGTTATGCATTACATTTGACAGGGGTTATGTTATGTTATGCATTACATTTGACATGGGTTATGTTATGTTATGCATTATATTTGACATGGGTTATGTTATGTTATGCATTACATTTGACATGGGTTATGTTATGTTATGCATTACATTTGACATGGGTTATTTTATGTTATGTTATGCATTACATTTGACATGGGTTATGTTATGTTATGCATTACATTTGGCATGGGTTATGTTATGTTATGCATTACATTTGGCATGGGTTATGTTATGTTATGCATTACATTTGGCATGGGTTATGTTATGTTATGCATTACATTTGGCATGGGTTATGTTATGTTATGCATTACATTTGGCATGGGTTATGTTATGTTATGCATTACATTTGGCATGGGTTATGTTATGTTATGCATCACATTTGGCATGGGTTCATTAATGAAGGAGCGAAGTTCTCAGTTTTTAACTTGACCGTTTTGATTCACTTATTCTCAGATTACGACGTAAAACTGTATGCAGTTATTCAATACTCACACAGTGTATACAGCACGGTACACCTCTAAATATTGCTCTATGGCACCTTAGCATGTGATTCAAGCGCAACCAACAGTAAGCCTATATGATATCTGTACATGCCATAACTACTGAAAATGTGTATAATATTTACCTTATTTCTTCTGTCGTGTGACTTCATTTTGCGTTTTGATTTGATTTACGCGTTTCGAGACATATGTCTCGTCATCAGAAATAAATAAATTAAAAATTCACTCTTAGCGAGGTTGTTACATATTAAAATACAAATATTGGAAAACGATTACACACATACCCGCTTTACTTGTAACCGTTTTCCAATATTTGTATTTTAATATGTAACGACCTCGCTAAGAGTGAATTTTTATTTTATTTATTTCTGATGACGAGACATATGTCTCGAAACGCGTAAATAAAATCAAAATGCAAAACGAAGTCACACGACGGAAGAAATAAGGTAAATATTATACAGATTTGTCAATAAGTGACTTGGATGCCGATTCAAACATGTCTTTCATACTGAAAATGAAGTAGCAATGAGAATCCCGTACTATTTTTTGAAAAGAGATCAAACGATTTTTCAAATTTGAATTACCTTCTTTCCATTGATCTTTATCAGTATGACTATCGATAGGTGTATCAAAACGTACATTCAAATTTGTCCATATTTGTCCATTGAAACTGTGACTGAAAGTCTGCCATAGCTAAACACTCCCTACTTTGCTCTTGAGTATTAGCAGTTGCTCCCAATGATATGAACTCCCTATAATACCAATCCCCTACTATAACTACGTAATCTATGTCACTTATAGTCCAATTATTTGGATTTAATAAGAAAAAAATCTACACAACCAAGTGCTGTTGCTATGCCAGTATACTGCTTATATCATGTGAATTGATGTTGAACCGTTCATTACCTTGATGAAATAAACCACGTAAAATCAACATATTATCGTTTATAATTACATATTTATTCAGAATTAGAGTCCTGTATTTTACTGTTTTGTTTTTCTTGTTCTCCATAATTCACACCCATAGTAGGCCTAGTACATAGTAGGCCATAGTACATAGTAGGCCATAGTACATAGTAGGCCATAGTACATAGTAGGCCATAGTACAGTACAGGGACGACTGCAGTAACTTTGTAAAACTTTAATTTTGTACGTCTTTGAATGAAAAATTAAAAGATTACAAACAACGGTGGAAAGAGCACTTAGAAAGAATGTTAGATGGCAGACTGGCCAAACAAGTCTGAAAATACAAACCTATAGACCACAGGTGTGTGGGTAGACCCAGGAAGGAGGAATTTTGAAGGCGGAACAGGCAAAACTTGCCTATTGTGAAGATGGTGATGATAATTTAGTTTAAGAATTATTCACCTAAAGATGACTATTGATTTCTGCTGTTGCCGAAACATTGGTTTTAAATCAGTGGAGTCGACGAACATTCGTTTTTGAAATTTACACATATTAGGCCTAATAAATATTTAACTTTTCAAATTTAAAATGTAATTTTAAAATTTTAGTGGAAGACGTATCACATTTTCGTGACGTTACTTACTATGTGTCTTTACGTAGTCTGTTTGGCCACATAAACGTGTGACAGAATTATTTATAGATAGGCAACCTCTTCGCTCAGAATTACTCACGCAGTAAGTAAGTGAACCTTACAATTTTCATAAACTAAATTCGCATTTAATTTAAAATAATCAATACCAAGACTGGCTACATTCGGCTTTGCATTGGAAACGACAGACGAGGAGAAAAAGACGATGCGTAAATTGGAGCAGCAATTAATTTAATTAGGAAAATTTTAGTATAATGTTTTTGATTGATAAAACGAAAGATCAAAAGAAACAATGGCTAATCAAACTCAGTTTATTGTTACTTAATTATAAGTAAAATGATGCTTTTAAACGTTTAAAAAGCAGAAATCCAAAATAGTATGTTTCACTTGAAAGAACACGTAGTTGATAAATTAAACTCTAGAGCGCGTTTACCATCAGCAGCAGGAACAGCTAAGGAGGAAGTATTGAAATCTTTGTTAAATAGAGAATAACAACTTATAGAAAACTTACTTCGTTTGAAGTCTTATAATTAATTAGCAACTCATGGCGTTGTCTTCTTCTTCTTCTTCTGCTCGTGTTTAAAACAAAATAGCAGTAGCAACAGCAGCGAGAGAAAACTGATACAGTACGCCGTGATAATATAATTAAAACGATGCACCAGAGAGTCTGCGCCCCCGCGTCCTTCCTCTTTGGCGTCTTTAGAAAAACTTCTTAAAGCAAAGAAGAAGACACTTTGCCCATTGAACCGAGAATATTTTAAACTGTGTAATAATATCACATTAATTTTATTATTATTATTATTACAGTCACATTTTATCTCTTCAGTAATAATAAATGTAGCTCGCTTCCCCGTTTTGTCTCGCGTCTTCCATACTTCTCTCCCCCTTCAGTTTCTCTCTCTCTCTCTCTCTCTCTCTCTCTCTCTCTCTCTCTCTCACTCTCTCTCTCTCTCTCTCTCTCTCTTTCTCTCTCTCTCTCTCTCTCTCTCTCTCACTCTCTCTCTTTCTCCCAGTTATTTCCTTTACAACAGAAAGAATATTGCATTTAAAAACTGAAATGAAAGTATTACTTGAATGAAAAAAATTATGTGTAAACGTTTCATTTATAATCAGTCTGCATCTGACTGTAGGTTTCTCAGAATTGTCTCTTTGTTTTCATCTTCTTATTTGTCACTATTTTTATTATGATTTTTTCATAGTGTTTAATAGAATAAAGATTCGTTTATTAATGTCAAAACAGAGTATGAGCGTTGGATATTATCTGCCATAACGTTCACAACTCCAACCCAAACGGTAATACGATACTGCTGTATAGCCTATTAGCTTTTATATTTGAAAACGTTTTGTACAACTCAATACATGCACTTTCGAAACGAATTCAGACACTTTCACAAAAGGCCACGCTACAACATCGACCGTACGGACTACAGGAGGGCCGATATACCTATAACAGGTATTTTGGAATGTTTATTTTTGTGGAACAGATATAACAGTGACTGAAAAGTTGAAATACCTGTTCCGATTAACTATAACTGAAAAGTCGAAATACCCATTCTGATTACTCGCGAGACTCCCCTACCGAACTAACGAATAAACGAATACAAAGTCACAGTTAATGGTCCTGAATAGTTGATTCTGCGCACGTGCCGATTGCCAAACAAGTACGAAACGAAGCAAAACGGCGAGGTTCAGAATACCTCTATGCCAAAGAGACGAAGCTGTTTTAATAAATGAAAAAATGCATACTGATGTTACATTTATTCTCCTGTCTTATGCAGATATATAATACAAATTATAATAACAAATTATGTATTATACTAGTCACGAACTTGGTAAATTTTGAAAAAGTGAATTATATTGTGTTATTACCTACAAAGTGGCTGATAGCCCATATAGTACTGTACTTTTTGTTAATGTGATTTCAGAGATGATTTTAACTTCACTGCACATTTCACGTAAATTTTGTTGACATTATTTGTTGTGCTATTACGTCCACTCTAAATTTTATTCCCTGAGTTTTGCAACTTATTTGTCTAACCAAATTGGAATCAATAATTTTAGTATTAAATCTTAAATTAGTATTCCCAAAGGGAGAGAGGCCTATAAATTCTCTTGTTTCTTATTTTCTTTTAAACAGTAACAGCTTAATAAAGTCACAGTGTAAAGTAACAATGTTAACACTTTTAGTTTAAATTTATTTCTTATAACAAATTATATAATACAGGTATATGTATAATACGTATATAATAACATGTATTTGTTATTTTTTTGGAATGGTTTCGTTACTAACTGTTATTTTCAAATACTACTTTAGCACACTTCTACGGACTATAAAGGCTACACTAGAATTTTTGCAAGGGGCAGAGACCACAGGCAAAGACCCGATAAGGGTTGTAGCGTAGCGAGGGCAATGACCTAATGTGGCAACTATGCACAGCGATTGGACAGTTAAAGTTTGTTTCATTTATTCATTCGACACGACACAACACAACAGTAATGTTTTCAGCTGCGCCTACTGGTTGTGAATTCGTAAAACCGTGTTTTTCGATAAAATTTGACAACGACCGCATTCACGTGCACATGCATACGCGTTGCTCTACTAATTGCCGTATCACACACACCATACAGAGGTTAACAGCGTTATAATTATAAAAGTTAATCAGAAGTGTTATCAGTGGGCAGACGTGTTACAGTTTCAGCGACCGTTCTCCCCGGCAGTGTCGTCCAGACTGGTCAAAGGTACGTTATCGCGAAAGAACAAAAAAACACAAACAACAAAAAGTAAAAAACTGTAAGGAAATAACAAATGCGGCGCCCACGAGATTAATGTGTAACGTTGATTGTTTAATAAATAAATGTCTTTTCTTTACGTCAGATTAAACCACGTTCGGCCAACACTGAAATGATACCAGGTTACAAGGATTTAATAGGTGAAGAAGGATCTCTATTCGAGCCGGCTTAACTAGAATAAATCTTTTTAAACACGATTTGTTACGTACTGCCTCTGAAGATCTGGAACAAAACCATGTAGACGCCGTAACAAACTGCTTAATTACTTCCATGTTCCCTAAGGAAATGGAAGTATGGTGATCGTTAAAAACAATCGTTTCCGAGGTAAGGGCTGATTCTGATTGTAGTACCCTCAAAACATGAAAAAAAGTAATTTTCCTAAATGTGTGTGTGTGTGTGTGTGTGTGTGTGTGTGTGTGTGTGTGTGTGTGTGTGTGTGTGTGTGTGTGTGTGTGTGTGTGTGTGTGTGTGTGTGTGTGTGTGTGTGTGTGTGTGTGTGTGTGTGTGTGTGTGTGTGTGTGTGTGTGTGTGTGTGTGTGTGTGTGTGTGTGTGTGTGTGTGTGTGTGTGTGTGTGTGTGTGTGTGTGTGTGTGTGTGTGTGTGTGTAGAATTGTTTCTATGGCGAACGATAACTGCCGCAAATTCAAACAGAATCAAATAATATTTTGCATATGTGCCCGAGTTGTAGAGGACTCGCATATTGTATACTGATTTTGGTGAAATCGTTTAAGGGGAAGGGGTAGTTTACCTGCAACGTTTTACGCTTTAACAAGAGTAAAGTACTTAATTTTGATAACTAAGGTATCCTGAAAATGAGGTCATAATAATCTACTGTAGAAAGGTAGATGAAATATCTATAAATAAAAAGGGTAGTCGAAGAGGGAAAACAAAAATTTTTTGTACTGATGTTATAAATTTATTCGACCGAAAACAAAAATTTCAATAAAATTTTAACAATTGATATCGTTCCATGCTATGTCACCACGGATACGTAAACAAAATAATTTTTCGTTTTCAGAAATCCACAGATAACAAACGCTGGACGTTATTCGCTTTCTTTCGCGTTGTTGAAATAAAACATAATTTAATCAAATTAATTCTTTACTTTTAAAATATTAACAACTAGGTACAATTCGTATTTTGATTATTTTCTTCCTCAGCGTTTTTACCAAAAGCATGCTGATATATTTGGTTTCGTTCTGAGTGTAGGCCTACATATTAAAAATTATTTTATAAATAATTAGAACATGGAAGTTATGTGTGGTTCTCCATACCGATATTTTATAAAGGGATTCTGGTAGAAATATAGGTTTTACAATTTAATTATTCTGGTTTCCATTTTTGGCCCTTGGTGCCCCTACAGTTAAAAACGTTGAGTAGAAACATTACGTTAGGAGTTGGCTAAAATTTCCTGAAACCTGGCGTGGATTTTTAAAGTAACAACTTTATATACGGCACTATGGTGCCCGATTCACTCCTAGCGCTCCTTGGATAGTAAACTGATTCAACGTTTAACTGAATAATTGAAATGAAAAAGGAGTGTTGGAAGGTCAGCCAAACCTCTTTATCCCACATAGCTACCAAACATTTCCCCATTGCCACAAATTTGTGTCCTTTAACAAAACTATATATACTAAAGATCATGAGCGTGTTCTTAATGTTTAAATACTGTTCAAAGAATAAAGTGAATATAAAAAATAATTAAAATAATTTTAATAATGGTAAAATGTAATTCTGAGAGATTGAGAGATTGAATATTTTTTAAATCTTTTTCTTGAATATAGTTCATTATTAGCATAATATATTTACACAACTTTCAAATTTTTTAACTCATAAAAACAAATTAAAATCAGGAAAACCTATTTTTTATTATAATATTTATAATATAGTCAATTAAAATTTTTGAATACCTGTTTGAAGTGTCGAAAGAGTGTAATTTTGTATCTTTGTTTATATTGTATATTTTTTTATTTACTCCATGAGTTCGATTCAGGTTTTTGTATTATAATTGACTATAGATTTTTTTATGTTTCAAAATTAGATTTAGTTATTTAGTTAGTTTATAATTTGTAAAAAAATTAATTATTATATTGCGTATATTAATTATAATATAATATATAATATAAATATTATAAATGTATAACATAATATATAATACAATGTTTTATAATAGTGACTAGCAGGTACCCGCGGCTTCGCACGCGAATATTTGTATATGATTGTTGTGGTAACTGTCGAGTTGGTAAATTGCTAATGGTACATCTATATTAATAATATTCTTATATTGTAAGTTATGAATATCCAAAAAGTGCGAAGCAATAGATCCATCATTCATGTTTCCTCGATACGTAAAATCAAAATTTGATAATTTGGTAGATATTTACAAACATGCAGTAACACAATTAGATGAATTGTTTATTCGTATAGAATAATACAAATAGTGTATACATAAGTATATTAATATCAGTTAGTCCATTTGAATATTTACATTTTAGTAGGGATATGGAATTCTACATCTCAGAATCACCTATAGGACTTCACGATATACCACATTTTGAGTCCAGACTTGGGAGCCAATCCGTCCTTGATTCACGGAATCTGCCACAAAAACTTTCACATCTTCAAAGCGCCTGACTCGAGAAAAGGCGACATAAATTTGACCATGTCCAAAAGCTGGAGCTGGAAGATAAAGTCCGATTTTGTCAAAGGTCTGACCTTGGGACTTGTTGATTGTCATGACGAACGACAGCCTAATAGGAAATTGTCGCCTTCTCAGCCGGATTGGAAGCTCAGCTTGGCTTGGTGATAGATTAATCCGAGGAATGAACACACGTTCGCCGGCATGATCACCAGTAAGGATTTCGGCATCAAGAATACGTTCACCCATATTTCGGATAATCAGGCGTGTTCCATTGCACAATCCTTTCATTGTGTTTAAGTTACGCTGCAGCATGACGATCGATCCTATCTTCAGTCTCAGTATGTGCGGAGGCATTCCTGAAGGAGTCTGCGAGTTAATGAACTCCACTGGATAATTATTTTGTTCCTCTGGATCATCACACTCGATATTTCGATGCTGCTGTAAATTTTGGCTTCTCCGCGGATTTTGTCGACAATCTTATCATTCATCTCAAGTGAATTTTCATTTCTCGGTGTCAGGATCGCAACATTTTTGAATGACTCACAGGATGAGGGGTCAAGATCGTTTCCAAAAATTAGCTCTACCAGATCTTTTTTAGCGACGCAAGGCTCAGGAATCTGGAAGCTATCGTCACCAAAAACTTCTGCATGTGGCAGACGGGCTTCTCCAAGTTTCAGAAGCCATTCAGCAAATACTTTCTCGTTGCGATCCGCTCTCATATTTTGGGTGAGCTTGAATTCTTTGAATGAGTAGAAGAGGTTGCATCGCTTGAGAGATTCTCCGACGATTGCTGCTCGACCTCCTCTTGGAACAACAGGTAAACATTGCCTGAAGTCTCCGCCCAACAAAATGATTTTACCTCCAAATGGAATTTTACTTTTCATCATATCCCGAAGAAGCAGATCGAGAACTTCAAGAGCGCGTCCTTGTGCCATCGCTACTTCGTCCCAGATAATCAAGCTGGCAGCCTCCAACTCACGATATGCTTTTTGGCCTTTTGTCAGGAGTGATGTTGATGTTTCGGTAAGTGGTACCGGTAACTTAAACCTTGAGTGAGCCGTCCTTCCACCTCTCAGCAATGTCGCTGCAATTCCTGTTGAGGCTACTGGAATTACGATCTTTCCGTCTCCTCTTAAAATATGCATCAAAGTGTTGTAGACATAAGTTTTGCCAGTTCCACCAGGACCGTCAATAGAAAAGAGTTTGTTGTCTGCTCTTCCTCCACAGGCTTGCAGAATGCTGTCAACAACGTGTCTTTGCTCTCGATTGCATTTGGCATAGCATTCTTCGCCAAGTCTCTTCTCTTCCTCCTGGTCGTAACTTTCATCTTGATCGACGCGGAAGACTGGATCAGGAAGTCCAAAATCAGAATTCTTCGTTCCGTGAAGTCTCAGGATATCATTGATTTCTGCAAGGCATCTATCCTTGGAAACATCAGCCGAGTGATCCCTTCTCAAATCCTCGCTTAAACTTTCCAGATGCCGATCAAATAATTCAACAGATGTAGGATTTTGAGGATTGCAGAACACCAGAATGATGGCAAAAAGATCCCTCAGAGATTTTGCCGACTGATATCTTGAAGCTTCCTCAAGACATCTCGACCATTCCTCATCGTTTTCAAGCAATCCCCTGGCCCTTGCTGTCTCCTCGAATGTTCCACATGTAATGCCATTCACAGTTCTCAGGTACTCAAACGATGTTGGCCCTCGAACGTTTAGAAGGAGAAGTCGCAGGAAATATCGCTCACGATCCAAAGGGCTGACGCTGTACATCCGAGAAATTGTATCCAAACGACGCACTCGTTTTTGCCATTTTCCATTAACGAATCGATATGATTCTCCGACTTCTGTGTAGAGGAGCTCTCTTGCATCAGGGTCTGACTGACACAGCTTGCAGTATGCAGTCAGAGTTGTATCTTTTGAGGAAGCGTTCTCTAATACCTGACGTTCTTGACCTTCCAGAAACGTAACATTCTGTTGATGAGGTAAATGAACTGCCAATCTCTCAATGTGGTGGCTTTGAGAGTGCAATTTAAATCCAAGAAGTCGCCAAGTCGCTTCCGGAGCCGTCATCATTCTACCATCAATGTATCGAGTAATTTCATCGTGCTCATTGTTTTCGGATGTGATTTCCATCTTTGCGCAATCATGACCTTTGTATACATACTTGTAAAGATACTTCGTCGCCTTCACAGTGGCACAAATCTCCACGTTGATGTGAGCATTGAACTCTTTGAGGAGAAACTTGTTGTACGGAACTACCCATCGATTGTCAATCCTGACTCCATTCTTCATGAAAGAATTACCATCTCTTCGTCTGTAAAGAGGGTAGCCGTCGACATTCTCTCGAGTCTCAGGGTTGAATTTCTTTGGGAACTCCTTCCTGCATTTGCCATGTTCCATACAAACACAGTCACGGTTAAGTTCTCCACACGGTCCATGAATCATGTGCTGGGTCACGATGCTGTAAAGATTTGGTTCGGCAGTCTCGTCAGGTATCTCAGCACAGACTACTTCATCAATCATTTCTCTTCCTCTGATTTTGTTATCACTTTTCAGCATCATCAAGATGTGGGCATGTGGAAGACCCCGTTTTTTGCCACTCGACAACGTAAATGAGGGCAAGACATCTCCCAAAATGACCATCTTTGATCATGCCTAAAAGAACTTCGAGTTTGAAGTGAAACACTCTCGCCACCAAGTCTGGTCGGTCTTGAGGAGTTTGTCCAGGCTTCAGTTCGTTTGTTATCTGAGGCCAGTTTGGATTACAGGTGAACGTGATGAAAAGATCAGGTTTTCCGTACCGGTTCACGATTGCCATGGCGTCCTGGTAATTTTGTTGCATATACCTTGGACCGCCGTGGAATGTCGAAGGCAATATGCAGACTCTTCCAATCGGTCTCTGGTGATCAGCTGCATCTTGAGCAAGGGCATCCATAAGTCCTTGATACTTCTCAATTCTAAGTTTGCTTTGATTCTGACGAATATAGAAGAGGTTGTTCGGCTCATATCTCACGTAAGAGAGAACCAAATACTGCTGAAAGAGCTCGCAGCCATGATGAAGAGGAGTGAATCCATGATTGTCTCTCTCCATTAGCCTGTATTTGTAGAACTGCTGCATTGTTAGCCTGTTGTGAGATGCAGTTTGTCTTCGTCCCGTGTGAGTCATGTTTGGATCCCATCCAAGTTCACCTCGGGGAAAGAGCAGAGGAAAGGCCATAGGATCAATGTGGGGGCTCATGTTGGAGTATTTGAGGAGTACATGCTGGTTATGGAAAACAGTAAAGTCAATATTCTGAGGAGGGTTTCCGCTTTCTCCAGTAAAGACGATCGCAACCTCGTTTGCACTCGGTCCGTTGTATCTCCTCTTGTCCTTCTCCGGGTCTTTGAAAAACATGAGCTTGACTATTTCAGGCTCTCCAACTTGGGCAACAACATCCTTAATCATCTTGTAAGCCTGTGCGTACGCATTGGATCGCCGCAACACAGTGTCCAACTTGCTCATGACAGTCCCCAAGCATTTGTCATTCTCAGATCTTCCCATTCTCTCCTCGAGTGCTTGTTGAGAGTCGACGTAATAGAGACAGGCATATGCAGGTCTGTCGGTTGACATCAAGTGAGAGGTCACGAACCGTACGTCTCCCGAGACTTTGTACGGTATTGGTCCTCTTCTTCCGGCAAAACTGTGGTCCATCTTGGCATCAATGGATGCAAAAGCCAATGCGCTGTTGTAATTGCGAATGTACTCGCGGACGTTTTTGGCCTCTGAGGACTGGCTGACAAAGAGTACGAAAAAATAACTATCCCTATTTACAAAACAAAACCTAACTCAAAATTACTCAAATGCTAAACCAAAACAAATGAATAAACCTGAAAACTTACATATAACTAAGCTATGAAATTGTTCATTGTCGTGAACCTAACATTGACAAAAATATATTGACAGAAATATTTTTTCTTAAATTAGAAGTAAAACCATGAAATGTGAATTTCCTCTAACTACAGGCATAATATTTCTCAAAAATCAAAATATTATATTTCTCATAATATTTTATTTCTTAAACGCCGGTTCGATTCCCCTCAATCATCAAAATTTCCACAACCATTTTAAATAAATACAATGAAAGTAAGTGCAATTAGCACGAAAAAATAACTATCCCTATTTACAAAACAAAACCTAACTCAAAATTACTCAAATGCTAAACCAAAACAAATGAATAAACCTGAAAACTTACATATAACTAAGCTATGAAATTGTTCATTGTCATGAACCTAACATTGACAAAAATATATTGACAGAAAAAAGCACGTCTAATTTTTGGAATAAGAATATTTATTTAAAGTTAATACTTCAATATTTTATTACATTACATGTGTTTCAACATAATTATTTCTGAATCTCTTTCTTCCCTGTCAGTTTCTATGCGTGTTTCGTACTTTTATTTTCAGGTCGATCCGTGACATTTCCCTTTTGATAAATCAACCCTTAAATCAGTCAAAACGTATTTTTTTATTAGGTACTTACTTTCGAAGTTCTTCAGAAGCCTAAATACCAACTTCTACGTTTCTAACTTCAAAAATGACGCACTTCCCATACAAACTTTCGTCCCTTATTTTACCCCTTAGGGGATTAATTTCCAAAAACGCTGATACAACTAACTTTTATTTATTAACAGAAGCCTAAACACTAATTTCCATATTTCTAACTTCAAAAATGACGAACTTCCATACAAACAATCATCCCCTATTTAACCCCCTTAGGGGACGAATTTTCAAAAATCCTTTCTTAGTGCTCACCTACATTATATAAGGAACTCCTGTGCAAAATTTCATGCTTCTAGACCCACCGGTTTAGGCTGTGCGTTGTCTGTCAGTCAATGTTAGAGTTTTATTAAGTAGATATATAATAATTACCACAGTATACTTTTCAACTAAATATTGCGTATTGTTACAATGGAAAAAATTGTTTTGTACATATTGTTTGTATCTGTGTGTACTGTAGGCCTATACTGAAAATAAAACGACGTGTGATGTTGTTCTATTTATGTTCACTGTAAATGTTGATGTCCTATAATAAAATACATATAAACAGTACGACGCCCTCGTGTCATTTAATTATGCAAACTTTCCTTTGAACCTTAATTCTTTATAGTAACAACATTCTTGTCTAACTTTCTTGTCGTGTCTTTCTTACTCCAAACACATACGAGCAACCTTTTACACGTTGAATCAGTTCGCTCGCTATTCGATAGTAATGTTGTCACTTGTGGCGTGTGTCCCACGACACACCCAATTTTTTTTATTTATTTGAAAAATTCTTGTACCTTTTAGGGCCTTTTTAAATAGTTCTCTTTTTTTTTTATTTCTAAATCTGAATACTGTATTTAGATTGTGGTTAAATTCTCTTTAATTTGATATGCCACATGAATTTTTGTGCTCCTCACATTTTTTGACTCCTCCCCCCCCTATTTTTTTGAGATATCAACCTCAAAAACAATAGAGGTGTGTGGAATAAAATTGTAGATACGTGTGTCACGTTTAACAAAAATTAGTTTGTGCATTCAAAGGTTATCGTGTGACATATCCCAAACAGACGGACAGACAGACAGACAGACAAATGCCAAACGGTCGGATTCAGGAAATCCCTTCACCCTTTCACTGAACGGTCCTCCGAATTATGTAGGGCTTAAGAGACTTCTCATTTAAGTAACAATATTTCCTCCTTCAGTTTAACCCGCAAATTGAGTTACAATAAACACTGGTACAATTTGACTAGAAAGGAAATATTAAGACGGAAAGAGGAAATATATAATATTTAAACGTGCTTTGACACTCCACATCCACAACAGTCTGCTCCACGGTGTACAGTCTTAGACAACAGTTACCCTTGCGTTGTAACTTCAATCTACGTATAAATAGGCCTAAATCTTGTGTGTCTCTTGGTAACATAATGTTTCTCCACAAACTTCATTTTATCTCATCAGTCTTCGTTCTAAACTTCTTTAGTTTTATTTTTCTACTTCATTTAACTCCAAAGAATTATCTGTTTTAATCATAATCATCATCATCATCTGAAAGGATTAAACAAAGGATGGTTTGTTACGGTTTCACACAGGCAAAGTCTAGAGCTGGTCACTCCAGCGCTTCTTCCGACGTCCCACACCTCTCCGTCCCTTCGGTTTATAGTTCCATAGTTGTTTGGGGATGCGGCAGTAATCCATTCGGAAGAGATTTTCCCACCAATTCAGCCGATACCGGGCAATCCTGTCGAGTATACTCATAATAATCAGTTCCTGCCGTATATCTGTGTTTCTTCTATGATCAAGGAGAGTATACCCTGCCACGTGCCTGACAAATCTCATTTCAGCCGCTTGGTTACGACTGGCCTGGACTTTAGTTAAAGTCCATTTCTCAGACCCGTAAAGAAGTGTGGGAAGGTCATCACCTTGTAGAATTGTAGGCGTGTTCCTTTACTTGCTGACTTAAGGGTTCGCATGATGGTCCCGTACATAAGGTTGAACTTATCCAACTTATTCACAACGTCGTTGCTTGTATTATAAGACACACTGTAGCCCAGGTATTCAAAATTGCTGACTTGTTCCAGGACAGTACCATCTATAACAATCTTTGCCCGTACGGGATCAGTTCCACAAAAAGCCATCACCTTGGTCTTAAGTGTGGATATTTGTAATCCAGAGTCTTTGCAGATTCGATTTAACAAATGTGGACCCATCTGCAACCTGTTTTCCGAATCCGACAGAACAGCCTGATCGTCCGCAAACAACAAAGTGTCAATTGCAGAGTGGCCAATCATAAAATGCTCCGGAAGACAAATCTATCAGTTTTGTATGACATCTTCAATATATAAATTAATTAGAGAAGGTGATAATGGACACCCTTGTCATACTCCGAAATTGATCAGGCCAACTCTAAGAGCTGTTCTCGGACTCCCTGCTTCTATTAAGATTTTACCTGTATTTTACTATTATATTTAATTATCAAAAGTTTTGACGCTCCCAATCTTCTTTTTTCCGAAACCTTTATCGACCAGGTTGCCTTACCCTAAGCCTTGTATTCTTTACGTATAATATAAATACTATTTGAACTATTTTTTAACTACAAGTGAATTGTTTACACTTCCGTACTGAAGAGAAACAACCTTAACATTTTCTGCTAGAAGAACAATGTAAGTTCACTCGGAAATAATAGCTGACCTGGTGATAAAAATATAAATACATTAAACATATGTATTTAAAATATAATTTTAAACATGTTTAAATATCTGTGAGTTAGTGGTAAAGCTGTTTTCATACTTTTGTACTGTACGGTTAAATCGATTTATGAAAATAAAATGTTACATTTTATTTCGTGTTTCATATTTTGGTAACAATAAAATATATATTTTCAATAAGTTAAACAATTAACTAATTGTTTGATGTTTTTGGACCGGTATCAGTATAGAAAACTAAATAAATGAAATGTAATTAGTTTATTAACATAATTTTCGTTTTGATTTTAGCTTAAATATGGAGTTTACTGATATTTGTTGTTATAATGTGATCCCGTTATTACTTAATTCTTGTTTTGTTATCCAAATTATTAATAAATTAACAGTACACAAATATGGAACCAATGCCATTGTTAATGGTACTTCGTTTGTTATAAATCCAGGAGATTATAACTAAAATATTACTATTTAAGAAGTATTTAATAGTACTTAGTAATACAATTACAGTAAGTTATAATTATAAAATAATTAACGTATAATATTATTAAGTACTCAACTTAAGTACTATTTAATAATCATATTTAAAAACAATTTATTGTGTCGTTTTTAGTTTTTTTTTAATCTTTTATCAACTTTAACACTTGTCAGAATGAAAGACAAGTTTGTGACACAAAACAAAGGTAAGCGCAGTGTAACCAATTATGGTCATTAAGTTGTAAATATTAAGATATATTGAGAGCATGGGAATCCAGTGTGACTTGGGGGATACAGCTTAACAAATCAGTTTGTAGGGGTTTCCTGCTATACGCGGATGACATAGTCCTCATTCAAGAAAATGAGGATGATTTACAAAGAGCTATGTTTCAATTACAAGAAGTAGCAAGAAAATACTCACTGACAATTTCAGCAATAAAGACCAAAACCATGGCCTTTAAAGGCAAATATCCCTGTAGGACTAAGATAGTTATCAACTACAGCATTGTAGAACAAGTGAGCCGTTTCAGATATCTCGGCTGTGCAGTAAGCTATGAATCTGAATATGATATAAGAGAGAAGATAAATAAATTTAGGAATATTTGTTGTACAATTCATAGAAATCTTAGAAATAAAATAAGCTACAGCACAAGGATTAAATTTTATAAGACAATTGCAATGCCCACATTGATGTATGCGAGTGAGCGTGGGTCATGATAATAAAGGAATGCGGGAAGTTTCAGAGTGCTGAAATGCAGTTTCTTCGAAGTAATTTAAAGTATACATTGCAAGACAGAATAAGGAATGAGGATATCAGAGTAATGCTATCAGATATCAGAGGATGTCGAAGTAGAGGACTTTATTTTTCAAATAAAGTATTTTTCAACAAATTATTTCAGCTTACAAAAGACCAGTAGGGTAACTGGATACCTGCGATCACCGAAAAGTCACGTGAACTTTCTCAAAACCGAAATTCTTAAAACAGAAGCAGAAAAGTTAAGAAAATTCTTAAAACAAATGCAGTGTCTGATATTGTAAAGGTAATACAATAAAAAATAATAATTTAATTGCTGTTTGCTACTTTCCCAATCTTCTGTATAATATTTACAAAGGCGCCTAAAACCAACACTTAGTTTGCAACGTATTTCTGAGATTTCAATAAAAGTCAAAACTGAGAAACGTTTTTGTGTTAAATCCGCACAGTCAGAAGGACGCAGTTTGTTACTATTTGTCATTATTTAAATTCTTTAAAGCGTTTAATGTTTGCAGTACCGGTAATAAACAAAATGTAATTATCTTCAACTGCTTTGTGATAATAATGCAGTTGGAAAAACAGGTTGTGCTAGCGAGTGTTCTTACGCTTTAGGCATATTTTCTAAGAGTTCTTCTTCTTCTTCTTCTTCTTCTTCTTCTTCTTCTTCTTCTTCTTCTTCTTCTTCTTCTTCTACTTCTTCTTCTCTTCAAGGATTAGGTTATATAAACCTGTTCCGGCACCTGTCCTCGGACGACCCACGTCTCTTCTACCAGTGGCTTTATAGTTCAGTCCCGCTTTCGGCAACCGATCCTCTATCATCCTTTGCAGTTGATCCCATCATTGTTTTCTGTAAGCTGAAATAATTTCATTTATGTCCTTTACTTCGAGTTCTGCTCTGATATCCTTATTCCTTATTCTATCTTGCAATGTATAGTTTAAAGTACTCTGAACAAACTGCATTATTTCAGCACTCTGAATCTTGCCGCATTCCTTTTTTGTCATGACCCACGCCTCACTCGCATATGTCAATGTGGGTATTGCAATTGTTTTACATTGTATTATTGTAAAAAAGTATAAAATATGTAAAAGTACCTGGTTGAGAAAACTGCGAAATTTTACGTCTATAAAACTATAAATCTGTACGAGAAAGCATCAAACATTAATACCACATATAAGATTGATCTCTGATGATCCAAGTACGATTTTTCTGACAGAACAGATTTGTAAACCTGAAATAATTAATTTAAATAGATACTTTTAGAATTCACAAGCTCATTTGTATAAAGTAGAAGGCCATATACTGAAATAACAATATATAGTACAGTTTACAAACACTTACAAAGTCTCGTGCAAAAAATAACAGTTTTTTTGTTTATTTAACAGTCACTTAGACAAATTATAAAACAATAATTATCATAACAAAATTTTCTATGTACAGTACTACAAAATTTTTACAATACTTGAATATTTAATTTTCGGATATTTGGGAACGTGTCTTCTGACACTATTTTATTATTAACGGACAAATTTAGATTAAAATTGTAATATTACTGTAAAGTAAGATGTAGATAAGCCTACTTATTGTCCATCAGACAGGATAGATTATACAGTAAATAAATAGAGAAAAAATTATAATTTCTACGTTGGATTCAGTCATCTTATATGTTCAGTACAGTTTCAGTCTTCTTATGCCAAAGACCTTCAACAGAGTATGCAGACAATCTTGTGATCATCCAAGAGAATGAAAATAACCTCCAAAGGTCGATGTTTTATCTTACTGACATTTTGGCGGATTACAATCAAAGCAGTTCCTTATGCAAAACAAAAGTTATGGCTTTTTCTGGGGTAAATCGTATTAGAACAAAGATTGTCATACAGGACTCGCCAATAGAACAGGTGCCAGATTTCAAGTATCTAGGGCGTAGCATCACATACCAAGATGATTAGGAGGTTGAAAGCAAAATTAGTCTCTTCCACTCGCTTTGTAGTTGTATCATTAAACATTTAAAGAATAAAACAAGGAAAGAGTCGCAATTGAAATATTATAATGTAATGGCCATACCTCAACTACTATGGTATGGTAGTGAGACTTGGATTAGAAAGGCCAAAGATATATTTAGAATACAAGGAGCGGAAACGAGGTTCTTGAGGGCTGTAAGGGTTGTACCAGGAGAAAGCTTATCAGAAATGATCATATTAGAATGGAGCTAGGCATAGCTGAAAGCTTAAATGAGAAAATCAAAACGGTACAAAACGGAGTGGCGGTTACACGTAGAGAGAATGGATCCGACTAGATTTTCAAGAAGAGCCCTTGACTATCATCCAAAGGGGAAGAAAAGTGTGGGAAGACCCCGTAAGCGATGGTTGGATGACTTCCATTGAGACTGGAACAGGCTGCTAGCCTAAGCCGTAAAGGATGACGACGACGACGACCTTCAACAGATAAATACGTCCTCAAGATCCCATTTTAGGACAGATATTATCAACACTAAATACGCCAAACATACACTGATAACATGCATTCAGCCACATTATGATTGGCTTCACTAGTAAGTTTTACATTTATTTTATAGATTTAAACAATAAATGCATAAAGTAATCAGTGACGTTAAACAAGTAGGACTACTTAGGCCTATAATCCATAAGTACCGTTTGGCTTTCTGTCCAAAAAAACTCAAAGTAAAGTTATTTGTAAGTACGGAAGTAATCAAACAAGTGTTTAGTTTTAAAAGCTGAGTTACAAAGTATCCTTCATTTAAAACGATGACATAAACTGCAGACTTCAAAACTGGGGACGCTATATAGAACTTTATGGAAGATCGGGGAGTAAAATTCTCACATAGCAAAATTTTTGAGACAGTGGTTACTCCTGTATGCTTTTGAAAACTATACAATACAATATGTGAGTAAAATTCTCACATAGAAAAATTTTTGAGACAGTGGTTACCCCTGTATGCTTTTGAAAACCATAGGCCTACAGTAAACAAGACAACGAAAACAAATAAGCACAAAACACAATTTAATGTCATTAGCCAGATACACTCTGTTAGATAAAATTAGAAATTCACGACACATTTTATTGTATAGATATATTACATAAAAAACAATATAGAAGAACATTTCTTATGTAAGGGGAAATAAAAAAAGGAAACAGAATTGTCGCAAATTAACTAAATTTTACAGACCCGTAGAAAAATAACACGAAGAATAACGAAAAGAAAGACATGAGGAACGTACCACCACATTAAGTGAAACAAGGCTATAAAGCCTAATGCCAGAAGCTGCCACATAATATTTTTCTCTGGCCTAAAAGATTTGCATACATTTTCATCGAGGTATGAAAACGGTAGGCTACGTTATAGTCGTGTCGTTAAATCGTCGTGGCTCCAGCTTACCTACATCAGATGCTCGAAGACAAGATGTAAAGGGATGAACCTCGGTGGCTCGGTAGTCTGGACCCGCGCTCATAAGTGGAGACGAAGTTTCGATTCGATGTAAATGGTTCGATATCGTACAAAAAACAGCTGAGATTCTGAGGTCACGAGTTTGAGGCCACGTACAGTGTATGCACTCGTAAGTGCGGATGATGTAATGTAAATGCGTCGATTATCTTATACAAAGCAATTGAAATTCTAAGGCCGCGAGTTCGAGACTTCTGCTGGTCAGTATATGTGGCTCACGATACATAAAATATTGATCCTTTTACCAGCCGTAATGCACAAAATAGCGTACATTGGGTTCAACGACAGACAGATTTACGATTTGCAAGTCTGACTTTATAATTTATTTGTCAGTAACACAACGTTAAATATTTATCACCCGGTTTTCGTTACGCAAGATCACCGTCAAAACAGTGGATGAGTGGGTGAAGGAATGGACCTTGGTCACACGGTGCACGTGCTCTGTTGTCCTCATCAATTCGTTGCATAGGAAAATAAAACAGTTTTTTTGTTTTTGTATTGGAACGATGCAGCACCAACAACAACAACGTTTTCATTGACCTGCTGCAAATGAATGGACTATAAAGATATCGTACACCGATTTTATTTATCTGTTCTAAGAAACAATGTGTTTATTCTAATTAAAGCAATCTGCAGGTTGCCGAGTTTCAATTTGATCGGCTTCAAACTTGCGGTATTCTTAAACTAACGGATAACTGAAAATAATTTCTTCTTCTCCTCCTTCTTCTTCTTCTTCTTCTTCTTCTTCTTCTTCTTCTTCGTCTTCTTCTTCTCTTCTTCTTCTTCTATTTTCTTCTTTTTCTTTCCAGGATTAGCTATTGTCACGTGTTCCGATCTCTAGTTACAAGGCATCTCTTACAAGAATGTCCGAAACCTTTTCCTTTCAAGTTTATAAATTAAAGTTTCCTTACTTCCATGCAACTAACATAAAGTCCCTTCCAGGTTACTACCCCTATGTTCAGTTCACTTGAGCCGATACCCTTCACTTCTGTCATTTACGGAGAATATATCTAATCCAGTTCTAATGGCATCGTCTCTAATCCTGTCTGTTCTTTTACGCCCTTTCACACAGCTGAGAAATCCCGTCTCCTCATCATCTATGAGTTTTATAACCGTGTCTAGCAATCATATAATAAGGTCGGTATAGCCATAACTTTAAATAAATTCGCGCGCGCGCGCGTGTGTGTATGTGTGTGTGTAATTTATTCATATAATCGTTATCGTATGTTATTATGTATGGCGATAACCCTTTCATTGTAATAGCTATAAAGTATTCAATCTGTGGTCGATTCACAATAAAGAGTCTAGGGTATTTTAACAACTTATAGACCTATAATAAAGTTTCTCTAAAAGTACTGCCGGAGAGTGTAGGAAATGCCACTATAGTCGTAGACTTGTAGAAGGGAAACACCTGACGTTCACCGCCTCCCCTCCCACAAGGGTAGACGAGAGTGGGCAACGTTTGTTTAACAAGCCGCTGACGGACGCAGGAACCGAGTATCTCCCGAGATATGGAGATTCCTATCTGTCAACTGCCAACAGCCTCTACGGAGAAAGGATGCGCGGTTAGGAGGTTAGGAACTCTCTTGCCCTTGGAGTGGTAAGTCAAGGTCAACGGCAGAGGAGCCAAGGGGAAACCACCGCGTTAAAGACCCTTGTGATATCCATACACCCACTGGGTTATACTCTCAAGTAGATCCTGAAAAGAAATATTCCGAAATAATATGCACATCGGATCTTCGTGGGTGGGCACTATCCCAAGACAACTGTACAATGCGTTACAAAATCCTTGATGACGTCAGAAGCGAAAAGAGTTATAACAGACAGACGGAGAGCATCCGGTTGAAACTTATGGTAAGACAGTTTTGTTAAGAAGAAAAAGAAGAAGATATAAAAACTAACAGACTCCCAGCGTTTTCTACTAATATTACACTGTATAATTTTCTACTTGTAAAAGACAAAGGAGTTTTAAATTCTTTCGTTGAATGTGTGTGTGACTGCTTTTTTCTCTCACTTCGGTTTTTATTAATTAAAAATCAGTTCTTATCAACAGTGTGTGATATTGATTTACCGGTGTATACAGTATATATTTAATTAACAAACAAACCGAGCGAGAGCGAGTTTTACCGTAGGACGTCCAGAGGGCGCTTTCCTCAACGGTATTAAACGGCATCGCACATGTCGCCGTTGCTGAATGCATCAGTATATTAAATTTATATTTAAAGCGCCAACTCGTTGTTGTAATAATTAAAATTAATGAGACAACCCAGCAGACAAATACATACGCTCGCGCGCGCGCGCAATTTAAATAATTTGTAATTAGCGAAAACTGTTTATTTAATCAAAGCTAATAGACAGGCGTGACGTTTCAATCAGTACTGCCAACATAATGAACATTATAATCCGTCGCCGCGCTATCGATAGACAATCCCTTCGTTTCCATTTAATTCAATTACAGACGGATAACCGCCAGGTCCGTCTGATGCGCACGCGCTGAACTTTACATACAACCGCTCGCACGGTTACGTGCCATTAGTTTTGAATTTTACCCATACCTGTATAAAGGTTGGGAATGCTTCATAGATACGTAATAATAAGCCTTCTAATAACATTGATAAATTAGTGCACATTTATCTTGCAGATAAAATCACATAAGGATGAGATCGCCATTTACCTGACAAGACAGAAAAGTTAGTCTATTAACTACATTTCAGTGGCGTAACTACGGGTGAAGGGTCAGGATGATCAATCCACCCCACCCCGAAGAGCTATTAAACATTAAGTGAAATTCCACAAACACTTAAGGTAGACCTACTTCTAAGTCAGTTGTGCGTGTTGAAGTAAGTTCTATACATACTTGTAGTAATAATTATATAGGAAGAATCTTCAATGTCTCATTTGTCCTGAGGAAAATGGAGAGTCGACCCTTGAAGGTAGTCTCAACGCCCTTCCCCCGGCAGCAGCTCCTGGTTATGCCATTCCTACATTATGTTTACATACTGCTTAGATTTTGTATAGTATTATTTTTTCTTCATTATCGTTTCCAAGAATGTATAATAGTTTTTCTTCATTCTCATTGTTTGAACCGTCACGACGGTCAAACGGACCGTCGTGTTGTACAGTGGAAACAGAATAACTGACACCTAACGAAATCGCTAATTGCAATTTTAATATTGTTAAAAATAAATAAAGGCACTCGTATACAATCCTTCCAACTAAAGGCTGTCCAACTCACAGCAGTGTACCAAACGATAACTGTCACATTTCAATAGTGTCTCACTAAGTGACATACAACAATCGCTTTACACTAAACCGAACGTGATAACAACTACGTTAAACACATTAATCGTCAATCCAGATTGAACTCTCTGTTTAGGAAGCGGTGATTATTTACTTCGCCTGGATGCCGGTAGAGGAACGAGAGACGTATGGAAAAGTCGAGAGCGTTGCGTAATCACAGTGTGTGTGTGTGTGAAGTGCCACGTAAAACGTATCCTATCTATCACTTTAACATAACAATACGTTAATCCTCTGCATGTTATACAGCTAACGCCTGCAGAAGGATTTTGTATAACAAATAGGATAAGATAAAAGTGTTCCCTAATAGATAGACCATTTAAAAAAAAAACACAAAAAACATAAAAGTACATTTAAAAAAATAAAAAGAATACGTCACCACTGGAAGAAGAAGAAGAAGAAGAAGAAGAAGAAGAAGAAGAAGAAGAAGAAGAAGAAGAAGAAGAAGAAGAAGAAGAAGA
This sequence comes from Magicicada septendecula, assembly GCA_034769895.1. NCBI lineage: Eukaryota > Metazoa > Arthropoda > Insecta > Hemiptera > Cicadidae > Magicicada > Magicicada septendecula. The sequence continues at coordinate 571,026,507 of CM068369.1, forward strand.
AAGTTTAAATTGCCCACAGAGACCGTACAATGAAAGCTGATTATTTCATAGATTGTTTGTTTAAAATTAACAAAGAAAAAACTATGCTTTAAAAGGAGACAAATAAAATGTAGATTTAAACAAAATGTCTCTTAGTATTTCGTATCTGAACACGAAGAATACTGTTGTATGTGAATAGTGAACTGTTCTTAAAAAATCGAGTATCGGAACTGTGGTCAATGAGAATTCCATAACACCGTGGAAGAATATAATTCCGTATACGTCTTAAGTTAAAACAAAACAGTCGTGTTGCTGTTAGTTTCCAGTCAGTCAGTCCAGGGACGGTTGGTCTACGAGCGAATCGGCTCTCCGTCGAACTCATTCGAAAGCATATCTCCCCTTGTTTGGAGGACACCACGATTACATTTTGCCCACTCATCGAACACGGGTCTTGCTTAAAAGTACTGCCGCGATCTGGTCTGGAAGACGTGCGGACAAACACAATTATCATTTACGTTAAGAAGAAACGGGAAGAACTTGGATTAAAGTTGAAGAAAATATGGTGGCTGGTTGGAATACACTCTGAGCTGTCGCTGCATAATAAGCTGTTATTATACAAACAAGTCTTGAGACCAGTTTGGATGTTTGGTGTACAGCTTCGGGGTTGTACTAAAAAATCTAATATACAAATAATCCAGACTATTCAAAATAAGGTTCTTCGTAGTATTGTTGATGCACCATGGTAAGTAAGAAATTATGACATCCATCGGGACCTGAAAATGCCTACGGCTGGTGACGAGATTAAGCAGGTTGCGGATAAATATGAAAAAAGACTTCATGAACACGTAAACATTAAATTTTTACAACTACTTGATAATGCTAGACTCGTTCAGCGATTCCAGAGACAGAAATCATTTAAACTAGTGAACTAAATGTGTGTAGTAATTCTCAGCACATGAACACAGTGTAACTGTACTGAGGAATGCTCCAGTGGGAGCTTACGCTACACACTGTTAAGTTATATATTAGAATAAAATTGCTAGATAGTTAACTAGTTGCAATGAAATTAAATTTTTTTTTAATATTTACGTAAAACATATACCCCAAAATACTCAATGTTGTAACCAATCAACATTGTAATTTTGTCTATGAAAAACACGTTCGTCAATATCGGCAGTCTGGTTGAAATTTCAGCACTTTGCGATCTTCATACCTGCCTGCCTTTGTCCTGAGGAAGATGTCCATCCTCAGCTGCTTTAAATCGCTGTCTCTCCACCGACTCCCTAAGCAGTCATCTAGGCCCCACGACACTAGGAGAACCCTTGTACAGTTTTTAATTGTCCTGCCGTCTTCCGTTGTCCGGACGTGACCCAGCAATTTCAACCTTTCAATTTTAATGAATGAGTAATTCTGAGGTCACCATATGGTGCTCTATGTTTCTCCGCCGTCACAAATTGGTCTGCAATTCTGCTAAGCAGTTTTGTTTCAGATCTGTCCAGTAGCTCTATTCCCGACCCATTAAGGGTCCAGACTTCATCACCGTAATTCACGACTGGTGTAATTAAGGTGTTAGAGTATTCTACGATACCAACTTTAATTCGTCGCCAAACCACGTCAGTAATTACAATATATCGTACTGTATGAAATATATTTCCATAGCGTAACCAGACTCATTTTCATCTAAAAGTATTAACAACTTTGAAACTAAAAATGGATAGGTGTGCTGCGGACATTACGGTTATGTCGCGTTTTCTTTTCATCTGAACAAGTGACACTGCGTTTTGGGTTTTTACTCTGCTGGAATAAGATGTATTTCTGCATTTTATCTTCTTCTTCTTCTTCTTCTTCTTCTTCTTCTTCTTCTTCTTCTTCTTCTTCTTCTTCTTCTTCTTCTTCTTCTTCTTCTTCCCCCAACAAGGATTAGGCTTTGGTGACCTGTTCCGGCTTCATAGGATTTATTCCCATCTTTTCTTTGGTCTCCCTACGCTTCTTCTTCCATCTGGTTTATATCTACTTGCCGCTTTTGGCAGTCTTCGATCTACCCTCCAGATGGTCCTTCGAATTTTTCTATACAACTCTCTTTTCTTATTGAAGTTGTATGTTTCCAAGTCTTCTCTAATCTCTTCATTTCTAAATCGATTGTTTAGAACAACCTTTGACCGATCATAGAAATGTCATCTCCGCTGCTTGTATGCGGCCTTTATCTCTATCCCACTAGTTTTGCGGGAATCATTCTCGTTGCGTCATGTACTGATAGCGTATACGCCTATAGCCTGATGGTCCAATCTGATTGGTTCTCGTCAACAACCTCTTGTGTGACTTCATCTTCAGTAATGTTTTCCCCGGGAACAAGCAAGAGTCTTGTCTCTACACCCATCGTTGGCTTCTCAATCACTTCTTTTGTCGTTACACTCATTTGTACTTCCTCTGCTAGTTCTTCCTACATTTCCGCTTGCAAGAGGGAGGGTTCCTCTTGACCAGACCTGTTGACTTTTTCTTCGGCCAATGCCACTTGCTTAATCGAATGGTTGGTAGACCCTATCATTTTAGCCACGCAAAGCTTTATCTTCTCTTGGCCAAGCCTCAGGACATTCTCTCTTAGGTCCACAACGAATCCGTAGGCATTCATAATGTCCGTGTTAAGAATCACTTCATCGACAATGTCTGCAACACGCATTTTGTGGCTAAACTCGAGAAGACCCATGCGTACACGTACGTCTACCTTTCCTAGCACCATGACGGGGCTTCCAGTCACAGTCTGTATTGTACAAGAGCTAATTTGAGGCTGGCGCTTGCTGACTAGGGCGCACAATGAACACTGTTGCGCCCGTGTCAACTGTAAATGATGTTGGTTTACCTTCCGCAAATCCATTAACGATCAAGTTTCCACTGGTCATATGTAGCGTGAAAACTGTGTGCTGTTCTGGGGCTTTACTTCTCTAATTGGTGCGATCACTCACTTCTCTCGGTATTTTCTTCTCCCAACAGTCTACCTGTAGATGACCACGATTCCCACAGTTGTAACATTTCGGTCTTCTGTCTTTTTCCCATCGTTCAAATCGTTGCGACACTCTTGAACTTCTGAATTGTTTGTCCGACAACATTGTTTTCTGCACCCATCGTAACGGCAATGTGATACAGGGATCTTCTGACTACATTGTGATGGCATAAAACCATTAATGTAGCGGGACGCTGACTTGGTAGCTTCAAACTGTAGGGCGTGAACAAGAGCTTCTGAGCTATTTCGGTGTCTTGCCATTCGTAACACTTGCTGAAGTTCACAATCTCTGATGCCATCAATACCGCAAACCGCAAGACCATATCTTTGATTATTTACGTTAGGGCACCGCAAACCTTATTCGAAAATCTTCTGGTGCTTCAGGATAAGCCAATCTAATCAGTCTGTCGATACTTGCTTCAAACTGTTTAAGAGTCTCTCCGGAGCGTTGTCGTCTTGTTGTCAACTGAGCTTAGTACACACCTCGCAAATGTTTATCACCATACCGTAATTCCAGAGCTTTTATCAATTCGGTATAGGTGTTTTGGCGGTCAGGTGGCACTTTCTGTAGTTCTGCCGCGGGTCCTTTTAATGCGAGAACGAGTGAAACTGCCTTGTCTTTCTCTGTCCAATTATATTTGCGCATGCAGCAGATTCAAACTGGCGGAGGTACGTTGCCCAGTGACTGCTTCCGTCAAAGGTTGGAGCTTTGACATGAACTGTCCTACTGCAAGCAAAGTGACTTTCTCTATTAACTTATTTTCTGTGTCTTTTTCTGTCTTTATGATTGGTACAGTCTGTTCAGAAATTATTTTTGGTTGTGTCTTCATGAACTGCTCGACTTCATTTTTTATTTCCTCTTTTATATTTGTCATTGAGTCTTCTACTGCAGATATTTTAATAGATAACGTTAGTTCTATATTTGTTACAGATTTTTCGACTGTAGACAATCTTGCCTTTTGACCATTCATATCACTGCGTAATTCGCTCAAGTCGCCCCGAAGAAGTCCCAACTCTGCCGTAATATGTTCTTGCAACTGTTTTTGTATAGCTTCAAAAAGAGCTTCTGTTTTATCTGCTTCTTGCTTACGTAATTCTGCCTGTCGTCCTTCCGACTCGAGCAACAGTGTTTTTTGACTTTCTTCTGTTTCCAGCAGTAGTTTTATGTCTCTCTTTCGCTTTCTCATCCTGTCGTTTTTCTACTTCTTCCGCCTCCTGTCGGCGTCTTTTCTCTGCTTCTTCTGCCTCTTTTTGTACTTCTACTTTTTGTTGTTCCTGTGTCTGCCGCAGCAGCGCCTGGAAACTTTCCATCATCTTACTGGCATCCATTGTTTACCGACTAATTACGAATTACACTTGTCTTGTACAGAGTGTCCACTGTTTCCACTGTTAACGGTTCTGTCGCACTTCTGACCCACTGTTATGACGGTCTAGTGATCGTCGTGTATGGTACAGTGGAAAAAAAATACAAGACACCAATTAAGTCACTAATCACCAGCTTTAATTATCACAATAAAACCGTTTGTAATCAACAAGATAGTCTCTTACAATAAATCAAATAATAAATCGAATTGTCCACACTCAATAAAATGTCAACTAATATAAAACAGAATTGTATTACAATTGTCCCACACGATTATAAAACACATAACACTTCGTCACTAATAACCACTTGAACGCACAGAGTAATCGCCCGACAAATAACTCTGAACTATAATACTAAGAACCGCATTCCAATAAATCGCAACTGAATCTGACTGAGCGTCGCTGAGGACTTGTATTTATACCCCGCCGAAAATCCAGAACATTCCACATACTACGCTCTTCACTACGACGTATTTGATTGCGGCCTTGACACAGTCCGCGAGGCTGGAGGCGTCTAGAAAACTCTCGCGAATGCATGTTGAAATCACGTACGCACACAACATTATAGCCGGATTCTTCTGGAGCATTCGAGAAACATGTAGATTGTCCTGTAATGTCGTAACATTATTATTATTATTATTATTATTATTATTATTATTGGACGAGCCAGGCGAGTTCTCAGTTTTAACTCGACCGTTTGCCATTTGTCACTCGTGTCTATTTGGGGTATGTCTCATGATAACTTTTGAACGCAACAATCGATTTTCGTAAAACTTGGCGTATGTGTCCGTGCTTTAGCCTACAGAATCCTATTGTTTTCTAGACTAATCATCCTAAAAATAGGAGGTCCAAACAAAATATGAGGAGTAAAATTTTGAAAAAAAAATGAAAATCCATTAAAACATTGAAAAAGTAGGGTATTAAATTAAAGAAAATTTTAACCAAAATATGAATTTACTGTTTGTTTTGAAAATTTAAACATTTTTTGGACGCCGGGAGCTACAAATAGGGTAAATATATTGATATAATAGCAAAAATTCATGTGGCATATCCGATTAATACAAATTTTAAGTAATATTTGAATTCTGAAAATGTCACAACTTTTGGACGCTAGGGCCCAAAAAGTGGGGTAAAAGTTTAGTAAAATTCCAAATTCCATGTGGGATATCAAGTTAAAGAGAATTTTAACCAAAATCAGAATATATTGTACAGTTTTGGAATTTTAAAACTTTTTTCCAATAGGCCTATGATAACTGGTATTTTCATAATTTTTCTTATAATTGAAAAATTTACATCAAAATTTATCCATTAATAAATATACTTCGTTCAAAATATAGAACGAGTTATGGATATCAGGGAGCATACTAGTTTTTATTATTTATTACTATCGTATTATAGGAGGAATTTTAGGAGTGTGGGTTTAACTTGTTCAATCGATTCATACCGACAGGTGACTTTTTCGAAGCCATTTAGAGCAGTGGTTCCCAAACTTTTCAGTCCGCGGACCCCCTCTAAAAAATTAAAAATTTCACGGACCCCGTCTGAGTTATGAAATAAAACAAACAGTAAATATGATACAAATTGTTTTATTTTAATTAAAATGCATTAAAATCAAAGTTCTTTTAACTTACAAAATTATAATATTAATGATATCAAACATAGTTTAATGTGAACAATGAAGCTGCTTTTGAACAATTAGCTCTCCAATATTAGGTTTAATGTCTGATAATTTCAATATTAAGTCACTCTCGACATCAAGTTTATTTGTTAACTTAGCAACCTCGGCTCTATCTTTCCAGCCACACGTGACGAAATCCTGCTGCTTAGGTGTAAAACCAGCTACATGGAAAAACGTATTGCTTAGATACAGTGTTTATACGTAGACTAAAACAGCGCGATCAGTTCTGCGTTGATGCGCCGCTGTAGCCTGTTAGGCTGACAAACAGATCTGCTACACGACATGATTTAAAAACGTTATTAAAGTCAATAGTTTCAAATTACTTTTACAATTACAATTAGTTTGCGCCCACAAAAAAATACTGGAATCTTCTACTAATTGTTCTAAGATTCTAAAATTGAGATGTGTGCCGTGGTTATATTGAAAGGTAAACACCACGGCCAGTTTAATTGTATTTTCCGTGCGTTCGGTGTATTATCGCTACATGTTACGATGCTCGCTTTGATATCGAGATTCAGTCGTTCGCGGCGACCTTGCGTGGTGACGTCATTTGGCTGGCAGTGGCGTCCGCTTGTCAACGAGATTCAGTCAGCAATGTTTGAGTTTTTATAAGTTAGCGCAGTGTCCTCATCGGCCTCTTTTCTCTTTCATCTTTGGTGCGGCTTGGATTGTGACGGCGTAACGTGTGATACCACTATGCCTAGATAATTCTATAAAGAGCTTCAGGTTTCCCCGCTTTAGTCGGGAGGAAAGGGGTCCATGTGATGGGCACTCTACATCTTCGCCCATCCGCAGAGCCTGGGTAAGAAGCCCCAACGCCGTCACGCCATCCGACATCGCTCTTCACACACCACCGAAAATGCAGGAACATATTTAGTGCCATCCGAAAGATCAGGTGGGAACTTTCCTTTATTTTATAAACTTCACACACGAAGTGCTCCGCAGGTTATCGGGTAACACACACATTAAAACCTATTGCTAGAAATTAGACTCATGCTTCAGAGTTAACATTACTGAACATGTTTTGTGAAGACATGCTAAAGTGTGGACACTGCTGACTGTGTTATGAATAACTTATAAGTATTTGTGTTTTGAATTTGCATAGAGTCAAGGGTTTACCTTTGTATTATCTAAATATTTAGTTCTATTACTGCAAAAGAGAAAAGCGAATTTAAAATTCTTTTTTTGTTTTTTTGACAAAATCCAGATCTAAAGAAAATGTAATACTCGGAGAGTACTTGCATCTGCCTGTCACATGACTTGTGATCCTGCACGTTCCAATTCTTTCTCTTATTCTAAATTTAAAGGTCCGTTGTTTTAGTTATTTTTGGTTCAGCTTAACTATTCAATTTATCATAGTTCTATAATATTCCTGTATTTAATTAACTTAACAAAAAAGAAGCGACATATTTTAATATTTAATTAACTGCTAATTTACTACATATTTAATATTAAGTAACAAACTTAAACCTCGGTTTACTGTGATCACTGGTTTCCATTTAATGCGATTAATCCTAGTGATGGGGAACAAATAGATGAACGTACTGCTACACACTTCAGGAATTAGTTCCTTTGAATTTAATTATTAATTTAATTATTATCGTATTATCTAATGATCATGGATTGTTTGCTCCAGATACTTATAATTATCATATGTTAATGAATGGTTCCTGCATTACTAATGCAATACAAAATTCTTTTGAAAGCAAAATACAGAAATACAAGTTTATAATAAAAATAATAAATTCAGTAGGTTGGCATACCATTATTCAATTGTTGGAAATACTTTGATATATTCTTGTTGTAATTAAACCACCATGTGACTTTAAAGAGAGATCTGAATGGATGTTAAGAATTAAGAAAAACTCAAACAAAGATGATTGTAAAACCAATTGTTTAAAATTTAAAAAAAAAACATAAATGAAATCTTGTTATTGTTGATCAAGTGTTTTCTTGCAAGACCTGTCACTATGGGCTCAGCACATTTTATTTCCATCTAGGCTACGTGCCTAGTCTTAAATATTAAGTTACGCGTTCCCAGAAAAAAAAAACAAAAAAAAATTTTTTTGGAGGTTAGAAAAAGGGTGTAAAAAATATTCTGGGACTAAGGGGGCGTTTCAGATGTTAGACTACAAAAAATCGTAGAAAATTACAGTATATTCTATTTTTTCTTAAAAGTGTCCGCGGACCCCCTGAAACATTGTCGCGGACCCCACTTTGGAAACCACTGATCTAGAGTATACTTATATTGTTTTGAACAGGAACCGTAGATATTAAAAGACCTTTACTGAGAGATTCCAGAAGAACTTGTTGTCTTGTGTGACGAGCAAGTTTAATTTTTGGGTCTTGAAGTGGAAGTCATGGAAGCTCTTACTCTTGTTCTATTCTCGATTAGACAACTCGTATTGTCCTGTTCATTTTCGTGAAGTTGTTTGTAGACTTAGTGGAGCTCTCGTTACGCGTACAAGGCCATAAGTTAACATAGTCCAGTTAACAGATGTGCTGAAGTTGCCAGTCTGTATGTTGAGAACCTTAACTACTTAAAAAGAAATTTCTCGTGGTGGTGAAATTAAGCTGTTGACTAACTGCCACATTCTATACTACCATATTAGATTGTGTCGTGCTGTTGATGCAGAACAGAATTTTCTGTGCTTCTTCATAACCAAGTTTCTTACTTAACAAAGAGCTTGTATGGATCTCTCTCAAATATCTCTCACGTATGATGCATACTTACCAAGGTTTCCATTTGTCCCCAGTTCCACTCCTGTTTATCATTTTTGTCCCAGTTGCTGGATCGGCAGAGTGTAGCACTGTGGGGGAGCCCTATATATTTTTGGTAATATTAAATTATTTTGCAGTACCGTTGTGTGTAACGAACAGAGACCATCGAGGTCTACGTTAGCACACAAAATCCCAATCAGGATCGTACTGCCCTGATGATGATTACTGATAAAATTTTGTGCGCGCGTGTGTGTGTATGTGTGTGTAGAATTTTTTCTATAGCGACGATAACTATCGCATATTCAAACAGAACCAAATAATTTGTTTCATGTGTGACTGTGTTGTAGAGGACTCAAGGCCTATTAATTTTGGTGAAGATCGGTTAAGGGAGAGGGGTAGTTTACCTGCAACGTTTTACGTTTTAACAAGAGTAACGTAGTTAATTGTGTAATTTTAATAAATAAAGTATCCTGAAAGAAGGTCATAAGAATCCACTGTAGAAAGGTATTTGAAATGTCTATAAATAAAAAGGGTAGTTAAATGGATAGAGGGTAATTTTTTCACGTTTGATATTGATTTAATGAGTTTGACTCATTAAATAAAAATGCATTTAATCTTTTCAAACAAGGGTAATTGTTAAAAATAAAATGATTTTGTTGCCAGGCAATAAAATTATAATTACTTTGTCAAATTGTGTTATGAAGACTGCTAACATAGAGAAAATAACTGAAAATTATAATTTTTTTAATTTTAATTTAAATCATCTATGCGCGAAGATCCACAACCACGGCCCATCAGGCCACAAAATAATTTGTGGCCACATAATTACACAATTATATAAATATGTAATTAATGCGTGATTATCTGCGTAGTCCAGTTTCTTTATAAGAATAAAGTACCTATATTTTATAGATAAAGTGACTCGAAAATAACATTATATTAAACGACTATCCCATAATAACAAAAATATCTACAAAGGGGAAAAATAGTTTGACGGTGGGGGATATTTTTTAGAAATTATCGAACTGAATTCAAGTAAATGATTTTAAATATAAATCTTAGAACAGAGAAGTCATGTATGGTTCTCCATACCGATTTTTTCTTGATTGTCAAAGCCTTAAGTCAGTAAAAATAAACGTAAAAAAAAAGTCTACACCTTATGGCACTGCAAAATGTAGCCTAATCCACGAATACCAGTGTACGAATTCATTTCTTCTTATTTTTTATGGTAACTTGGAAATACTTGGGAAGAGATTGACAAAGTAAATCTGACGGGATTACTTTACAGTTGGACCTGCACAGAATCAGTTAATACATATCAATTCGAAAATAATAATGCGAACACAATGGGCTGTCTTAATCCAGCCATACCCTAAAACGAAACGACCGCACCACCACCCACCCGACGTAACTAAGGGCGGTTGACGTAGGCTATGATGCCAGGGTTAGTTAAACGCCAATACGATTATTATTACGTTAACAGTTGTGCGTGTGCGTGTGTGTGATATTTCCACCCATTGTTGCCGACGGCCATTTTCTACCCCTCGGTCTCTTTGTTATGTGTGACATCTCCTCGTTGTTGTTGCCAAACCCGACCCCACCCAAAGCCTGCCTGTCTTTGCCGTTGCCAGTTACACCCTTCGCAATTCAACCCCATACCCCAGCTACCCCTGCAATAAGCTGATATATCATTACATAATTAGAATGTTGTCGGTCGTGACACCCTTGTTCGGATTGAAAGCGATACGGATCTGTGATTACGCGAGCAGAGTCATTATTTTACGTGTGGAAAGAGACAATCGTAGTGACATATTCAATTTGACCAGCCGAATGTACTGGATAATCTGCTAAACGTTGCTTAATAATCTCTCGCAGCTGACATTTTGTAGACGACACGAAATTTCAGTTGACGAAATGAAGAATAAAATTTGATATTCTCGTCGGTTTTAAGAGCGCCACACACTTTTATATCTAGTTCTATCTTTGTAGTTCCATCCAGTTTTATTGGTCAGTAGTACTACATTACAATGTAAAGTCTGTAAAATTAACGGTGGCGTTTGGGACCGGCCATACTGTCTGAAGTGCCCTCACTCACAGCCGGCCCGCGCACCACAGGTGTGATTCGCAAAGTGTGCCGTCCACTACATAATTACAACTTTTTAAATTTGATTTTAACGCCAAACGAAATTAGCATTTTTGTAACCTCCACGAAATTTTAAGAAAAATTAGTCTAAACACGACATAATTGCGACAAATCTCTATTTTCAACACTACAGTATAAAAATCTGATCAAGCGACTAATGTTGATGTGGAAAAATAAAAAAAATAAAATTGTTACACTCAAATTCAAATTTTAATCTTTCGTATTCACACAGTAATATACATGGTAATCGTCAGAAAAATATAAATAACTACATATGTACACAAACTAGACATACATACTGTTGTAGGTCTACATAAGTAACAATAAATCCTACTTCATACAGCCGAAATTGTTCGTGTTACCAATAGTCTTAATCTTAGTAATAATAGCTTTAACCTTTCCTTGTATGACGTTTATGGTCAATGCAAACAAACCTATAATAATTTTTAAAATAATTTTTAAAATATATTACAGAATGCGACTACCCTACAATTATAGTTGGTGATATTAATATTTGTATAATAAATAAGAATAAGCATAACTCATTAAGTATACAATTATGTAAGAAAATGTAACCACAAACATGCAAACTTAAACATTAACATTTTAAATTAATGGTACATAATTATTAGTATTATTACACCAGATTCATGAGTCTTCACTTATTGCTTTTACTGCAGATGAGCGATGCCGAAGTTAGCGGCCAGGTGTAATCCGTTGCGTGTGTGTTAGTGAGGATGAACGTCGGTCTGGCCTGCCCCAACTGCCACCGTTCATTTTACAGACTTTTTAATATTTTTTCATTTTGTAGTCTATTGTCAATATCTTACAACTTGTTTTCATAAAAATCTAGCCGAGATCTTCTCGATGCTCTCCTGATGTTTCAGTTTTAACTCGACCGTTTGGCATTTGTTCGTCTATCTCGTCTATAACTCGACCTTTCGTTCGTCTATCTGTCGCTCTGTCTCTCACAATAACTTTTGAAGGCATCAACCGATTTTCGTAAAACTTGGTATGTGTATCCATACTTTTACCCTGCAGAAACCTATTGTTTTTAAGATTGATCCGTCAAAAATAGAGTTGGAGCGAGAGGCAAAAATGTGAGGGGTTAAAATTGTGACAAAATCGCAAAAGCCCATGTGGGGTATCAAATTAAAGAGAATGTTAACAAAAATCTGAACAGAATGTTCGTTTTTAAAAATTTCAAAATTTTTGGATGTCAGAGTCTAAAAAGTGGGTGAAAATTGTGATAAAATAGTAAAAATTTATGTGGAGGATCAAATTTAAGAGAATTTTAACTAAAATCTGAATATAGTTTCAGTTTTGGAAATTTCAAAATTTTGTGAGCCTAGGCCCCAGGAAAAAGATCAACTTTTTTAATTGTGAAAATCCAGCAGGGCGTCGGACTAAAAGAAATTGTAACCCAAATTCGAATGTTTCTAAATTTTAGTGTTCATTGTCTGATTGTGTGCTCTACAATAGGCCTACTGTCACGTTACTAAAGAAATGGTAGAGTAATCGGGATTTTTGTAATTTTCTCCGTAATTGAAAAATTATCTGATATCGAAATTTATGTAAAAATGAATGTACATACTTCGTTCTAAATAGTGAGCGAGTTCTGCAGCTCAGGGACCTTACTAGTGTGTGTGTGCGCGCGCGCTAAAAATTGTTTGTGTCTTGCATACGGCCTACCCATTACTGTTGTTGAGTCCCGTAGATTGTTTAATAATTGTATTTCGTAAACTGTGTACTGTTACATCAGATTATCTCCTGGTTAGAAATTCTCTCCGGCCACTTCATTTTTAGTGTGTCCATTCCAGTACCATGTGTCAAAAATTTCTAGATTTTATTTTTCTTTCACTTGAAGCGTCAACATCGCTTTACATAATATGTAAAAAAACATATTTTAAATTTCAAAACCATTAAAAATATATGTATAGAACTTTATAAGGTAGCCTATACTGTGAACCTAATTAGATATTCGTATTTGTTTAAAAATAGTTAGTTGACTTTTAAAATATAGTCTCTCATACGTAATTTCAATACTTTTTGAAAACATATTAAATATTCACATTAGTCTTCAGTTTTAATTTTAGGTCTAGTAACAGCAGTGTCACAAGACAAACTTAATAAAACAACCGAAGTGTCTGACATGTTTTATTACAAGGTTATATGTAGGTACTAAATATGAAAAATATGCACTTACGGAGAAACCTGTTTTAAGTTTTGCATACTACCGTATCTTTCAAATTCACCTGAATTGCACACTTTCTTTCCATTACTTTCAAATTACTTGCTGTTTGTCTTCTTTTTTTTTTTTATTCTGGTCTTACTTCTTTCCAGAACACTTTTATTTGCTTCGAGAATCGTTAACTTATTTTAAAATTTAAATTATTAAAATATTCACGTAAAGTCGGTTTAGTGGATTAGGGGAACGCGGGGTAGCCCCGATCAGGTCGGTAACGAGAGTATAGTACGCTGTAGCGATATCTGTTGAATTCTGAACTCTAGCCAGTTGCACAAAACGACCGCTAACCATTTCCGCCATTGTACTTACAGTGAATTACAGAAGTGTGTTTTAGACAAATTTCTTCTTATTTCTTCACATCTTTAAAGCAACGTAATGATATTTGCACTTACATTTTGAATTATTTAATTGTACAGATGTATTGTTAACGTTTTCAGCATTATTTGAATTCGTTATTTAAGGTTTTAAACTAACTTACTGTAGTCGCAGGTTATAAAACTCAGTAGTATACGCGGTGGGGTAGCACCGATCAGGTGAGTGGAGGAATGACGATCAGCTGTACTGAGTTACAACTGTACATCACCATACTGAGTTAAGTACTATTAAATACTAATGCGTTGCCCTTATATGTTCGTGATACTTTCCGTGGCGTAGCTAGGTTTTTTTTGAGTTTTGTACCGATTAATAAAAACTTTTTTATTATGGCGTACCTTAATTTAAGAGTTACCCTCGGAGTCAAAGATTGTCAATATTAGTGTCTTTTGAATGAGAAACTATTATAATGTGTATTATAGGAAAGATTTTTAGTAGGCCTATATGGAGAAAATATACACACAAAAATTAAATTGCATTATTTCCCATATAAAATACACAGGATATAGTACATTGGATTATGAACTAAAAAAAACCTAATTTTTAAAATTTATTTTTAAACTTAGAATGTATTAAGGACCATTTGTAGATATAAGTAACATTCTAATGTATCTTTTATCAATATATCATTTGCTTTTTACATTGACAATTTTTTTTTAGGTTTTTATTTTTTCCCATTTAATTTCCATAGGAAATCAACTGATCATCATTAACCCGCGGGTGGGGGAATACCGATCAAAGCCCATTTTTTACTTTTTATGCAATAAGAAAAGCTCCTTTCAACTTTAACGTTTACAGTGTATAACTAATAATTTGCTCTGTTAAATCAACAATTTTTTATATTTGATTTTAACTTTTAGCAAATTCTTCAATTTTTTATCGAATTTCTCCCTTAGGTGATCGGGGCTACCCCACTCTCCTCTAATAGGTGAAATATGAAATTCATATGTACGCGTACTATCAGATTTGAGGAAATATTTGGCAAGACAATATATATTGTATCATTTTAAACTGGAAAAAAGAAGAGTTTATAAGACTTAAAAAAAAATAAATCGAATTTTTTGAAATATTCACAACCTGGCCTCTTACAGGAAAACGTTAATGCAGAACAACAACAGAGTAACTGTTTTACTGATCGGTAATTTTAACAACTTACAAAAACCGGGCTAAAAAAAAGAATTAAAATGGTTTGATTCAACGGTATGTCGCCTAGTGTCTGTCCCTTGATTTTTGAGGTGTATCCAGTGCAACTTTGACCAGAACCTTATTAAAATCTGTGTAGATTTTAATATAATTTCAACTTCAATTTCAATACAATTTTAATTGTTAGAATTTCTTTATAACCATTCGTTGAGGATTGTGCTAATCAGGCTTTCACAGATACGTACAAATTGAAACATGTTAATCCCACGATTGGCTTGTATGAAAAGTGGAAACGGTATTTTAATTCATTGTTCTTAGACAGAGTGTAAGGGTCAGTCTACTTGTCGCGAAAAAACTCGTCAATTTCCGGTGCTAATGGCATCATTAACAAACAACTTGAATTAATAAAAATATACTGTAAGTAGACTTACAGTGTTATCTGGGAGCGTAGGTTAGTAATGTCGTCACGTTCAAGTCACGTTTAAATTTATTTTAGTTTATGAAAATCGCTGCCGGATAATGCACAGTATTGCACTTCATCGCCTGCTCAAGAATTTTAGCTAATAAAAAAATCGTAATGACATCGCAACCGACGTATTCCCCAAGTAACATGTATCTCAGTATCAACTTTCGTTTTCGCAATAATGAAAACCCCACCACGAAAGAACAATACTCGCGACTGTTGGAAAACGTAAAACAAAAATCTCTGAGCGGGCTCAAGACTTACCAAACGTTTTTAATGCCCGAGGCTATACGAAAAATGTTTTGAAAATCTAAAAAACGTTAGCATAATAGTGTTATATCGGACTGAGACTACTTTGAAGGGGGCAATATAACGTATACGAATCAAGGCGTAATTTCTCACATAGGCCTAAACAAAAATTGCACGAACTTTTTGATCAAACCTCGTTTACGAGGCGTTGGCAAGAAACTGATAAATGTTAGTTCTAAAAAAAAAAACATATTTTGAACACTTAAAAACTAAATGAGTTTCCAAATATAGAGAAATAACGTTAGCTACAAGATAATTTAAGCGTACAGAAAGAGAAGGTCATGGAGGCTTCACTAGCAGTAGTCGCCAGAACAACAATCGACGACAGCAAAAGCTGAGCGTCATGGTTCCGATGCATGGTGATGATATTCAAATTTCGCTATAAACAACAGCTATTAGCTTAATAATTAAACGCAAAACAACACAATAATAAACATCATACGTAACAATAAAATGGTCGTATATTGAAACCTTCGTTCTAGGGTCAGTGAATTATTAATAAAGTTTAATAATGAATAGTTATAATACTGCGTAATAATGCGTTAAAACCTTGTAATGTTACGTTAATAAATGAGATGTGCCCGCGCAGGTATTGTCAATACAAATTGGTTTCAAAATCAGTTTCGCTCATAACAATGATTATAAATGTTTATTTACACAGTCGAAACTGGTGCTTGTTGTCCTACAAAAATTAACAAATTTCAAATAGTCTTTATGTTTAGTAACAAATAAATTCATATTTTTCGTGATTCTCTAATAAGTATTAGGCTTACTCTAGAGCAATGATTTACAACTGACGGCCAGCGAAGGTATAAAATAGTAATATATGCTAATGTATAAATAATAAAATAGTATAAAATACTACTTTTTATGCAGCCCACGATCTTATCTTGGAAAACCAGTTTAATGATTGTTCTATTTACTTTAATAACTAAATGAATAATAAAATGTTATCTTAAGTAAGAATGGTCTTGCAGGAGAAAACTATGAAAAATTGTTTCACTAATTCGTTAATAAACATGTAGCCTTAATTGATTTTAATTTCTTTGTTTAATGGAAAGTATTGTTACGACCGTCTCACGGATCGCCCTGTTGTACAGTGGAAACAATAACTGACACCAATGATATCACTAATTACAGACTTTAATTAGAAATAGACAACAGTTAAAAATCAACAAATATACAATAATACAAATTAAATTTGTTGAACACACAACAATAAATGTCACCTTGTTACAGTTTTACACTAATGAACACAACAATCACTTCTCACTAAACTACAAAAATCACTTGGATTCGCACTTGTAAAATCGCCAGGTCCTAACTGATTCTCGGTCGCTTCTCGGTCGCAAGTACTAACAGCCTACTTGCACTGTAGTGACATAGTGGGCCTAGGTGCCGGTAGAGTAGTAGAGTCCACAACGTTACGTAACTCTGTGGTCTCCAAACCTCGCGTGTCGCGGCGTGCCAACAGTCGCGTATGAGTCACTGTCGACTACGTTTGGTTTAACTGGTTCCTCTCTTCTTCTCCTCTCTCTTCCTCCTTCATTCTTGATCGATGTCTCCCTCCTTTCGTCAGTCCAGATGGCACCTGTCCTCTACTTGGGGTTTTCCTGAAAACCTTGGGCATTTTTTAATTTCTTTTTGAGTTGCAAGCATTCTTCAATGTCTTCTTGAGTAACCTGGAGTTCTTCTACGTCTTTTTCTCTGTTTCTTTGAACCACGTGTTGGACATTTTGAGCTTTCTTAAATAGTTAAAAGGCTTCCCTGTTAGTCTGTCAGGATTCTTTCTTTGAAAATGTGCGTAGAAAGTAATTCTACGGCTACTTTTGTTGGGCTTCACTGGTTTGAAACCACGTGTTCCAGGTAAGAAACACTCAAGACCTCTTTTTCTCATATTTTTATCTGGCGTTACAACCTTCGGTGGGCTTAGCGTCCTCAACAATACTCCTCCATACTTCCCTGTTCTCCGGGATTCTCATGGTAGCAAGATCCTCTGTTACGCCATCCAAGCATTTCATCCTTGGTCTGCCTCTACGTCTAGTAGTATATAATCTTCTCTTCAGCATTCTTTTAGGCAGTCTTTCCTCAGACATTCTTTCTACATGTCCCAGCCAACGCCACCTCTGTGATTTCATGAATTTAACTTTGTCTTTGAGCCTCCAGGTGGTCTAGTGGCTAACGGGGGCGATTGATGCGCTCGTGGTCCCGGGTTCAATTCCCGGCGGAGGCTCCATACGGCGTGCACTCAGGTCGTGAGGCAAACTGAGTAGGCGCTGAGATAACAGCGCCGCCTCCTGCCCGTGAATACCGCAACTAGCGGCTGGTGGCGCGTAGTACTAGTCATACACCGTCACACTAACACAAAAAGCTGCGCGGTACGCCTTGGTCCTTAACGGACTGTGGAGCGGAGGTTTATTTATTTATTTAACTTTGTCTTTTCCATACACGAGAGCATGTAGTTCATTGTTATTGCGTATTCTCCAACTGCCTTCTTCTCTTATTGGGCCATAAATTTTACGCTCAAGTGATTTTAAACCAGATTTGTCATTCTCTGTCAAAGTCCTGTGCTGTGGCTAGACGAGCCCCGGCATGGGATAAATTTACAGAGCATTATTCCCGGCAGATTTTGAATTTGAATTGGCGCCGCCTCAGTCTGGGCACACTTGATTAGCAAGCGACCACGTTATTCTGTAAACCAGCCGTAGCGACCTTGAGCGGCGACGGAAATTAGTTAGGCTGTGTACGGCTGACAGCGAAATCAGGTCGGCGGCGTATCAGCTGTTTGTAACTCTACACTATCGCTGACAGTTTTCCTGTTACTGGTTGTCTTTTCTTTTTCAACACCCTGGCAGTGCGGTTGTTTGATGGCGGGCATTCGTAGACATCTATAATGACTGTGTAATATTATAAAGTGCTTCAGGTGAGCCAAGGTATTAATGTATTAATATTATTAATGTGAATTTAATAAGGGCTGGCGTGTGTATTACGTTGATAGTGGTGTGTGTGTGACACGACTTGCCATGTTAATTCCGGTAGGGCAGAAAGCACGTGGCTGTAATTAAAATGTGAATTTAAAATTAAATGTAATGCAATGAATATTTAAAGGTAGATGAATTGGATGAGTTGTAATAATTTAATTATAATGGAACTGAAATTTAATAGTTAATTGTTTTAATAGTTTGAAAGTGTGTAGTTAATTACGGTATGGCCGAGAGCACGTGGCCGTTTGATTAAATGTGAATTCAAAACTAAATTTAAAGCAACGAATATTTGAAAGCAGATGAATTGGATGAGTTGTAATAATATAATTATAATGGAATTGAAATTTAATAGTTAATTCAATAGTTAGTTTAAATTGTTTGAAAAGGTGAGCCTTGCTGTTGCTAGGGACAAGCAGTAGTGGGAATGAAATTATAATAGTGTGTGTGTGTGTGTGTGTGTGTGTGTGTGTGTGTGTGTGTGTGTGATCTGGGTTTGCGGGGCGACAAAGATTTGGGGGTTAACGTGTTCCTTTTTGACTGCAATTTACAAATGGAATTTTTCCAGGGTCCCCGAATAGTCGGGAGGATAAAGGGGTTGCCAGGATGGGCAAATTACATCTATCCCTATCCGCAGAGCGGAGCAACGACGTCCCCAACGCCGTCAGACCAACCTAGACCCAACGGAACCTCTGCAGACAAGGAATCACACTGCCCTGGGAAGCTCGCCCTTGCTTTCATCACCGTCACGCTCCTGCAGCATTACATAGTAAGTTCCATCATATGTGTCAGCAAAGAGCAGGTGGGAGGATTCTTTTATTTTTACGACATACACACAGCCGCTACAGTTGTAAGCTACAAACGAAAGACTCTGTTAGCAAGAGTAGACTCGTACACCTAAGGGTTACGATTGTTCGTAACATGTCCTGTGCAGACAGGGTGCATGATGTGATTATTGTGTTATTATTATTGGGAATCTGCTTATAGTACACTTTTAGTAATTTAATTGTTCGTGTTGTTAAATGTTTTTATTATTCTAACTTAAAATATTTAATCTCTACAAAATGAAGGCAATTTGAAAATAACTTAAAAAACTATACTTGAAACATTTTAGTATCAATACAATGAACAACTTGTATCTACCTGTTATATGGCTTTCGTAATTTCATTGGTTAACCATATTATTAGATGTCATTAGTATAAATTGAAAATTTCTTGTATTCATGAAATGAAAATAATTTGAATCTGCCTTTAAAGCTATAACTTGAAAATAACTTAAAAAATTATACTTGCAAAATTTTTACATTTACACAATGAACAACTTGTACCTCCTTGTTATATAGATGTAGTAATTTCATTGTTGATTAA
Source organism: Magicicada septendecula (assembly GCA_034769895.1). Classification (NCBI taxonomy): domain Eukaryota; kingdom Metazoa; phylum Arthropoda; class Insecta; order Hemiptera; family Cicadidae; genus Magicicada; species Magicicada septendecula. The sequence goes on from CM068369.1 coordinate 571,046,275, forward strand.
ATTGTCAAATGTTTTTAGTGCAAATTGAAAATTTCTAGTGATTGCAAAATGAAAAGAATTTGTGCCTGCTTGTTATACATTTTTAATAATTTATTTGTTAATTATATTGGCAGATGTTATTAGTACAAGTTAACAATATATTAGTGTTATGAAATGAGAATCATTGAAAATAGCTTGAAAACTATAACCTTAAAATTTTGAATGTGTATAAGGAACATAACTGGAAATAACGAAGGCACTAATAAAAATGTTGTTGCTGTTAAACAAGTGTTTTATTGCAAGTCCTGTCACGATGAGCTCAGCGCATCTTTCTCCATCTAGGCCACGCGTCTAGTTTTAAAAAATTACGTAACGACACCCCCCCCAAGTTAAAAACCTGTAAAAATTTTGGGGGCCGTTTCAGTCCACACCTCAGATCCATATGTAACAACTGGTCGGACAAGAGAATAATAGCCTATGCTTTGAGTTTTACACCTCTTATAACAAGATTGTTTTTAAAGATATTTAAAATATGTTTTAAAGACGTTAAAGATGTTTTTAAAAATATTTGCAAAGTAGGCCGTATTTCCTGCTTGTATGCTTCTCTTATGCTCATCCTAATGTTATTGTCATTTGATACCAAGACACCTAGATAACTAAAGCAGGACAGTCCTTTGAAATACTTCCCATTCACATTGAAATCTTTAGGAGCCCTTCTGGACTCTGAGTTGGACATTACCATCTATTTTGTCTTGTTTTTATTTACCCAGACCCCTTTCCAAAAAAAACCGTGTTTGTCCCGTGATTCATTTTTTAACTATATTAAATACAGACGATATGTGAATTTCTTAATAAACGTAATGTATTGCTACAACATATATAAAAAATAACTAAATCCACTTTTTAAGCGTATTTAAATTCCATTTGTCAAGCCATTCTGAGCATGAAACGTCGAAAGGAAGATAGCGCACACACAAAAAATTGGAATCGACAAAAACAAACAAGAGTAAAAGATCAAAAACTGCCGAATGAAGAGAGCGGTGAAGAGGCACCGATTGCAAAAATAAGACTGGAGGGATATATATATATATATTTATTGTAACGTATTTAAACGTTGTTAAATTTAATTTCAAATACAAATACACTTCTATTTGTGTTTGCGGAGCCCCACGATCTTGGAGCGCCTAATATGCAACAATACGAATACATAAACACATATACATATACACAAGTTTAGCGTGACCGGTCTCACGTTCAAGATTGACAAATTATGTAACAATATAACATTTAAATTGGGTTTCAGGTGTATCTGCAATAAGAACTCTATGTAACTTGTAACGGTATTTCAAATTTATTTGATATTATTAAAAATTGTGCACATGGCACTGACTTCGATTTAAAACATTCGTTATTATTTGTTATTATGCCGTAAGGCTTATGCTATATACATCCTTACTGACTAAATATTCTATTCTACTAATTATTGTATTAAAGAAAAATCTCATTTTCAGACTACTCAGTCAATTAATGTGTTTCAAAATATCAATATTTAAATCTCTTTTTATATATTGTAATGTACTCAAAATATTAATAGTTATTGAATTTATCTTTTGTTTCTCAGTACTGTTTTATCTCAAATACTAATTGTTTTCATTTAAATGCTTTGTATTCATTTTATTTCATATTAATTTGAGCTCTTGTTACGTTAATCGTATTTCTAAAACATCTATGATTTTAATTCTACTTTACAAGAAACATTGGCTCTTATTTTTAAATAAAATAGAAATGTCTCTAATTGTCTTTGAGTTCATTGTATGATTAAGATATAAATAAGTTGTTTATCACCTTATTGTCGTCAATCATACTCGATCATTTTGATCCATCTGTAGTTGTCCTCGTCTCGCACTCCAGCGTCGGTTGTCTCTCTTCTCCTCTTGTCCAGCGTCGGCTGTCTCTCTTCTCCTCTTGTCCAGCGTCGTATCTCTCTCTGGAACTCTCCTCTTGTCCAGCGTCGTATCACTCTCTTGTCTAGCGTCGAATCACTCTCTGGAACTCTCCTCGTGCTGTTTCTGACGTCAATGGATCTTCTTATGTAATTCTTCTTATGTACTGCTGTTATTATTTAAAAATGATTGTCTTTACAACTTAGTTACATAGTTGTATGTAACTGGAAAATTTAAACTATTTACAAAAAAAATAAATACGCCGTGCGGACGGGCATAAGCTCCCGCTGCACCGTGGATGATTTAAGAAAGAGAACCACTGTAGCTTGTGTGTCCTATTTATACCCATGTCTTGGTCGACACCCTGCAGTGGTACGAAATCGACATGTCAGAAACTGTCTCTGGATTCAGTTCCCCCACTCTTTGTCAAATTCGCTATTTCTTATATTTCTGCGAATTGCAGAGTCCTGTAAGTATACTCTTATACTTATCTTATAACTATTTTTACAACACATGTTCACTGTAATTTTGGACATTGCAACTTAACCCTTTCGATTTGTACACAGTTATTTCACTATTACACTCATACGGTGTGTCACTTTCACGTAGTTTTCGTACACAGTATTTAGTAAATTTTATTACATTTTATTGTGGTTTTGGATTTTAATTCTTAATTATAGTTTATGAATAATTACGGAAAAACAGTAATTGTGCAATTATTCATCTTGGGGTGGTAAACTCGCCTGCATAGACCTGCGTTCACACACACTAGCAAAATACTGGTGTACACACTTTCAGTTACATTTGTGTGTGTGTGTGTGCACGTCGATTCAGGTCGAAACATCTGTTCATATTTTTGTCTGAGCCAAGCTTGCAATCCCTGACATGCTTATTTCTAATATATTATTAATTATTTACAGTTTATTAGGTAAATTTAAATTTTTATATTCCATGCTCAGTACATCACTTATTTGTACTGTCGCAGTATATATATATAGGCCTACAGGCAGACAGACGGACAGACAAAAATGGAATCTGTAAAATACGCTGCGCGCGTGCGTGTGTGTACGTGCATTCGTCAAGCGTTTTAAGTTTAGTTTAGCAAAGCAGCTAACGCCAACCTCAATAACATTGATGATGGTGATGATGACCCTACAGAGTCACTCGTCTCCGCTCTGTGCTTGTCTACGTCACTGCCCTACTCCCAGACGATGCGGGGCTTCTTCAACATCTTCTACCCATCTGTCCCTCTTCTTCTTCCTCCTCGATCCCCATCGAATACTTACTTCACAGCCAGTGGCGTAGCTAGGCTTTTGGCGCCCGGGGCAAGGAGATCGTCGGCCGCCTCGCCTTCACAATTAAAAGGGGGACAAAAGAGCAAAAATGAAGGCCCATCCAGTGAACAAAGTACTTAATAAATGCAAATGTGTAGATTTTTGTATGGAAGCACGTCCAGTAAACGTCTTAAGAATATTTGCTTAGTCAAAATTAAGAAATTACATATTATAATATTATCGGTAGTCTGTTTGTATTCAGTTTATTAGTCACAAATTTAGACTATAAAAAATGTAGTAGTATAAAACATTTATAACATAAAAATGTTCTAATAAACATGCAGATTCCTTGTAGGTCTAACGTAGCTAATCGTCAAAATAATATCCTAAAGCAACATACAGTTAAACAAAGAACTACATTAAACGTAATAAAATAAATCACTTACCATTACAGGGTAATGGTACCGTCTTCTATTAATAAACACTTAATATTTAATAACTACTTAAAACGAGACATTTTAAAATGCAACTTTCCTGCAAGGCTTAATTGCTGCAAAGTCGGTTATTAAATCACTATAATCTAAGACGAAGCAATGTCGTTTTCAATTGAAAGTATCGCTAGATTTGATACCCTGTCTCTTGGGATATTGTTGATTGTAGATACGATTTAATCAATTTAAGTTTACTAAACGATCTTTCAGAAGAAGACACAGACACTGAAGTAAGAAACATTGTTGAAGCGTTCCCAGTGTTTTGTAGGCGTCTAATACGATTGAAGAAATGTACTGTATTGTAGCAGTCCCTGAGGTGAAAAGTCCATTTGTTCTTCGTTTGCTTTTGCCCTTTTTAATAAAAGTATGACGTCTTTCAAGTCACTGAACAATTCTTCACTGTTTGAGTCATGTGGATACAGTTTTGCAAGCACTGTGCACTTAATATTGATTTGGGAAAGCTGTTCCTTAAAATCTATATACCCATCATTACGAACGCCTCAAATTTACAGAGGAACCCAAAGCGATTTTCTAACTCTTTTATGTTAGAGAAACGGCTTGAAATTTCAACTGATAGTTTGTCAAAAATTTCTATTAGAGAACGTCGCATTTCTTGCCGAACGGCTAATGCAGAATCGTCTGCATACTCCCCTGGCATCGTGCGCTTCCTTCTTATCCTTTCTGTGATACTGACATCCCACTCAATACACACCTGCTCTGCCTTAGAAATGACATTGTCACGCAGCTCATTCCTCCAAACGTTTAATTTCTCCAGAAGTCTGTTAGCTTCTCCAGAAGTGTCAATGCTTGAATAAAGCTTATTCCTTTGGTTTACAAGATTTTCTGGATTTTGTCCATAGAAGAAAGAATATATGTCCAGAAAAAGAGCAAGGTCACAAAATTAGTTTTCTATCGCATTACTTATTAGTGCTGCATCTTCCCTCGTATCAATTGTTTCAGTCGGTGTATCTCTCAGTTTCTCCAGTGCAGCGTACATTTCATCCAGCTGAGTGCACATTGCTTTCACCGCATCTGCTTTTGAACTCCACCTGGTATCATAATGTCCTTTTAGAGTAACATTTACGAAGTCTTAAGTGGAATAGGAATATTTATGAATGGAACCAGAAAATAAGGTGAATAGATGTTTTACTGTCCCAAAAAATGTCGCTGCCTGAACATTTACATGGTCTGCATGAACTCCAAAGTGAATGGTTGTCACAGGGGAACAAACACAGCTAGTGGAATCAAATCTAATATTCTCTTATGAACTCCTGAATGGATACCAGCCATTGTTGCTTGATTGTCATACGACTGACCTCTGTAATCGCTAAGATTCAATCCATCTCTCTCAAGTTTACTTGTAGTGGCTTGTGTGTCCCCTCCGTTGTTTTCACTTCTAAAGGAATAAAATCTATGAAGGATTCTTTGATATCAACAGAATTCGTTTAATTTCAACAAATCTTATAATCTGAGACATTTGTTCTACATGTGCAGCTTCTGGTTTTGTGTCAAATATAATACTTCCTTTTCTTCCATGCAGTAATAATATATTTGAACACTCTTTCTCCTATAAGAGTCTTATTATTTTGTTTTGAATAGTTGGCGAAAAATACGATATACACCCAGATTTACGAGAGACTGAATCCAAATGAGATCTCATGACAGGGTCAAATTTAGCCAAGTATTTTAACAAAGCCAAAAATAACAATCTAGTACAGGAAACAATTTTAAAGTAAAATCTCTCTCTCTCCCTACACACGACGAAACCGAAACATCGAAGCATGATAATGTTTTCTAAACAAAAGATTTCTAGACTGTGGGGAATCGAAAGTGTGGAAGCGTTACATTTTTCGATGACGCATCACGCATTTTGTGGAATGACCCCCAGCCTATAAACATTATCATGTTAAAAGTTTTCAGGATTTTGATCGTTAGTAATTGACTCTCGATGTCTTCTCGGTCCCAGATTTTGTTGTGCAAGAGTTTGTACTGTGGCAATGACCCGTTCGAGGATTTCTTTCTATGTCTTAGTTGCTTTACTTATTTGTTCCTGAAGTATATCATCAATAAGTCTCCCCCTTTGTTTAAAGAACGTACCAATTCCTTCCATTCCAAAAACGCAGAGCGATGACCAGGACTATTTTCAAGATCCTGAATACAGGGATTTAACTTTCGCCACGACGAAAACCAATTTTCACTATTAAAATTGCTTCTTTGATAGTTTTTTGTGGAAATAAACTACAACAAAAGCAAAATAGATATTTTTTAGTTGTAGAGAAACGCATCCAAATGCGATTTTACTTTTCGCCATTTTGCAAGGTTTTATCAAACCAATACTTGTTTAAGGATAGTCCAGGTTCATCTTCAGGAAAATGGCTGTCCTTGTTGTACAACTGACATGTTTCTCTATTCTCCATTGTGTATCGGAAGGATTGAGATATCTCACTTGGCCAAGCTCCCATATCTTGTAGAGCGGCACCGGAAACACGGTCTACATTGTTGCTAGTAATGTTCTGTCCATCATCGCCTGTAATTTCAATACTCCACGTTACATCATCCATAGTACTAGAACCAACTGAATCTTGTAACTGTACTTTGACAATTTCACAGTTTGAAGTATTCACGTCGTTAACTTTATTGTATTTGTCAACAGCCTCGTCGCTAACAACATCTATTTTATGATGGCAAGTTGATTCCTTGTTAATTGTAATATTTTCACACTCAGGATTCGATTTTCCTTGAATAAAAGACTTCATAAACTCTTTGGAACTTGTTGTAGTTCTTAATCTTTCTTCCCTCCTTTCCGAAACTGGGCGCCACTGAGTTTACTTCGTTTCATATCAGCTTCAGATAAAATTTAAAAACATCTATTTTTAATAATAGTATTAGTATTATGACATACACGTCGATGAAATATTATAGACATACCCACAAGAGGCATAAACCAAAAACAAACCGCACACTCAAGATATTCATCAATAACTGATGATCAATAATTTCGCTGACCCGGGAAGAATTGTACATACGTAGCCTATCCCACGTAACGTGTGTTTTCTTTATACATTTGCAAATGATATACGAGTAGCAGTTAAGATTATCTATACAAAGCTAATACTGTATGATTATAATTCTCCTTTCCAGCACAACAACCCACTACAAAGTCACTACAAATTTGTTATCATAATGAACCGTAATTACGATGCTTGAGCATAAATAGACTAACAGTGTTTATCATGCGAGGTTTATGACAACAGACAAGCTGGCTGGTTATGCTTCTTTTGTGAAAGGAATAATCAGTCATATCAAAGAAAAAAGGTGTTTGTAGTTTTATAAACCGAAAACAATTTTTTCAAGTCTATGCTCACTTTGCCGCCCTCCTGGCTACGCCGCCCGGGGCGGCTGCCCCCTTTGCCCCCCCCCCCAGCTACGCCTCCGTTCACAGCTCTGTTATCCGCAGTACATGACCTGCCAACCGATTCTAATTCTCTTAATCTGGCTCCCCGAAAATACTGTCCACCTCTTCGTTTGTGCCATAATTAACCAAGCATATTGATTAGTATAATTATGAAATTTATTTCCTGTAAAAAAAATCTTTTTTTTTTGAGGTGTTAAAAAGTGATAACACGATAGATAATTATGTTTTTTTGTTGCGGAGAAAATTTATCAGAGTGCAAATGTCATTCGTACTGGTTTAAAAAAAAAAAATGCAATACAAATTTGATACCCAGTGTATGTAATACACAATTTTTTAATTGAATAAAAAGCTGATACCCCGCGCCTTTTTTATTGTAAATTATTCTTTATATAACTCCAATTAGCTCTACAGGTTCTAAAATTGTGTTTACTACAATAAATTATTACTTGACAATAACTGATACCCTCAGTTATCTCTGTCAGCACTTAGGTATGACTCACGCCTACACAATTGTAAATAATCAGGTTACTTAAGTTAATAATAAAACGTCTACACTAAGGAAAAAACAGTTTTGTAACAGTAGGCTTTATGTGAAGAAAATGAAAACCGTTTACCTTCAGTCGATTTGTTGCCAAACTCGTTTCTCCAGTACAACTATTCAGACACGAACAGATAATTTAAGATCATTAGAATTTTACAAAGAGGATAAGAGTTAGTTGACTATATTTGGTAATCGAACCCACTACGTTCGTGCAATAATAAAACGCATGACGTAGTCGCCAATAGTGGGGTTTGCGTAATGGACGGCCACAAAACGTAAACCCCTTTGAGGCAGATCTAGCAGTAAACATAGAGGATACGTTTGCCGCACGCACCAATTTGTTTTAGATTCAATAGAATTCGGATGACATTTTGTAGATGTGACAAGGCGTATGGCGGTCGCTTTTGTCAGGCTTTACTCTTTGAAACCAGATTTTGCAGATCGGCTTTAACGCCGCTGTAGAGCGGTCGGTTCTGTTCTCTGTACACTCTGTGACCTCCACATCTCTCACCCCCACTCGCTCTTTCTCTTCCTCTATCTATCTACATATCTATCTAATTCGTCTGTCTGCCTAGCTATCCACTTATTATTCCTTTGTAAGTACTCGTTGAGTTTCCTGCAGGTCTCCCATGTAGATTTATTTTATATATTCAAAGATACTATCCATTTATATAGGCCTATAACTCTTCGAGTTTCTTGTAGGATTCTAATATTATCAAATTGTAAATACTTCTGCAAGTAGATTGTACAATTTTATATCGTATTTAATTAAACTGACCCACGTTTCATTGCTGTTTCAGTATCTTAAGAGGTTTCTAAATGAATTCATGCGTCAGGTTAATTAAAAAATTCGATAAAAAATAGTACAATCTACCCGCAGAAGTAATTACAATTTGTGTGTGTGTGTGTGTGTGTGTGTGTGTGTGTGTGTGTGTGTGTGTGTGTGTGTGTGTGTGTGTGTGTGTGTGTGTGTGTGTGTGTGTGTGTGTGTGTGTGTGTGTGTGTGTGTGTGTGTGTGTGTGTGTGTGTGTGTGTGTGTGTGTGTGTGTGTGTGTGTGTGTGTGTGTGTGTGTGTGTGTGTTCTACATCTTTCCATTTTGAATAACGTATAATTCTCAGTCTCAGCACGTACGGAAAAATTAGGCCTACTTTTAAAACTTTTAAAAATGAAACACATGGGCTATATTAACGAAGGGGCAGATTATAAATAAACAGTTGTTTCGGTAAGGATACATCCAACGAATGGTTAAAAACACGTGTTAAATTGACAACCAAAAGGCAGGAGAGGCCAGGCAAAACAAGTTACAGAGAACTGCATAAAGAACGGAAAGAAATAATGCCTGTGAGACAATTTACGGAAAAGTGACTAAAAAAGATGGACGCTTGAAATAGGAAAATTACGGAAAATTTTGTAAATCGACTTATGATGATTATTGAAAACCGAACTGAGAATTTAAATAACAAAAAAATAAATGAGCAGCAAATATAATTCGCCCTAATGTAGACGTATTATCGAATGTGACAGACTACAGACGATAACCTAACTACAGTGTTCATTAGCTATCCGAGAAACATAATCGGATGGTAATAATAAAAAGAACTAATAACTGAATGAATGAAAGGAAAAGTACGATAGAAGAATGTAAGGGTAAATTAGTTTCAAAAGTAATAAGAACTAATGAATGTGCTTAATTAAATAAAAACAAACGGTAAATTAATTATTAAATAAATTACTAAGTTAAATTAATTAAATTAATGAAAAAATAACAAGAAAACGAATGAAGAGGAAGGTTAAATAAAAAAAATTAACAGTCGAAGAATACGATTAATTTATTAAAGTTTTTTTTACTTAAGAAAGGTCAGTACTGATCGGCGCCATTAATGTAAACTTTTCGTTAGATTAAATGAACGCATGTTCCCAAAAACTGTCATTAATCCGTGTTCGATAGTCCTTTAAGCATTATGAACCACAAGACTTTAAGGTATCGGTCTCATGACTTCCTTTTGTGGGGCTAAGTAGGATCGTGAACATATAGTAAGATTATTAAAAGAATTATGGCATTCTGAAACTTTCAAATACTTGTATAATCACGTCTGAATTTCGATTCACTTGTTTCTGAACACATGCGCACTCTCTGAGCAGTTTTGCAGCGACGCGACTATACAGATACGTGTAGCACTGGCAGATTGTAGTACGCTCAGCAACCGTACCTTGGTGGTGTTTTTGGTTGGGAGCGATTGAGGGGGGGGGGGAGGTGCGGAATACAATAGCTCGAGCACACACAATGGATGTTAATCCAAGCTATGTAGATGTGTATATGGATTAGTATCATGCCAGGGTAGAGGATTTAATCCTTAATCCACGCCCAATTGTGCCCCCTAATCGCTATTATACCCCGGTCCAACGACCGCTAACAGACGGTCGCTGTGTACCTGGCCTCTTTCGCTCTGTGCTCGTAATTAAAATTCAGCCATTATCTCCACAGTGACAGACGGTGAACTTGTTAATTTTTAAAGGAAGAAACATAAGGAAGGTGTAACTGTGGGATCTCATTATTTGGAAAAACAATTAGTGTACTTCAATTATTTTAGTTTTACGCAGACGTAACAGATTCGATTCTTTTCTGAGGATTACATAAACTAGGAAGCCCAAGAGTTATATGGTTTTCCTTTTCTCTCTCTCTCTCTCTCTCTCTCTCTCTCTCTCTCTCTCTCTCTCTCTCTCTCTCTCTCTCTCTCTCTCTCTCTCTCTCTCTCTCTCTCTCTCTCTCTCTCTGTGTGTGTGTGTGTGTGTGTGTGTGTGTGTGTGTGTGTGTGTGTGTGTGTGTGTGTGTGTGTGTGTGTGTGTGTGTGTGTGTGTGTGTGTGTGTGTGTGTGTGTGTGTGTGTGTGTGTGTGTGTGTGTGTGTGTGTGTGTGTGTGTGTGTGTGTGTGTGTGTGTGTGTGTGTGTGTGTGTGTGTGTGTGTGTGTGTGTGTGTGTGTGTGTGTGTGTGTGTGTGTGTGTGTGTGTGTGTGTGTGTGTGTGTGTGTGTGTGTGTGTGTGTGTGTGTGTTCTACTAGTTATTTACTACATCACTCCCATCTTTACCACATTTCTGCTGTTGTTCATGTTCTATTCTCCCCTGTACAAATCTGGCCCAACGCGAATGTTCAGATTTTATCCCGTATTTATTCGAACTACCCCTAACTTTAATTCCGCCCCATATATGTCTATGTTCTCAATTATATTGTGGAATACTTTTGTTGTCTTTGAAGCTTGACAAATAATCTTGTTATACATCTTCTTCTTCTTCTTCTTCTTCTTCTTCTTCTTCTTCTTCTTCTTCTTCTTCTTCTTCTTCTTCTTCTTCTTCTTCTTCTTCTTCTTCTTCTTCTTCTTCTTCTTCTTCTTCTTCTTCTTTAGCACTACAGCCCAACGTGAGTCCTGGCTTCCAACATCAATCGACTCCAATGTCTCCTGTCCGTTGCCATCTCAGCGTAACCCCTCGCATCCGTTCTTTTGAGATCTTCCAGCACCTTATCACATTGTCCAACGTGGGATTTTCTTTGGCATACGCTGATCATCCATCCGCTGTAGGTGACCTAGCCATTGTATTCGTTGAGCCTTTACGAATCTTACAGTGTCCTCGTATTTCAATAGATCATCTGTCTCCTGGTTATTTCTGGGCCATAAACACGTCATACAACCGTTCGTTCCAATGTTGTTGGTGTTTCTTGTTCCTTTTTTATTAGTTTCCACTTTGCATCAACGTATACATAGATTTACTTTACTGTTGCCACTCTGGGCATACTATCTTCGTCATATCTTCGACGTTTTGCCCAGTAATAGAGATTAAATAATTGTATTCCCCAAAAATAAAGTCCAACACTTAACGTAATGATTCGGCCTGCACGGTGACTTTGCTGTAGGAACGTGCGGACGGAAATACTTGTAGAATAACATCGATAAAAAACTTGAAACATTGTGTGGAGAACGGAAAAGGGATCTTGGACAAAGAAATAATTTGCATTGAAAAAAAAACTAAGACTTTTAGAACTATTGCAGTACTCATCAACATCTTCTTAAAGTTTTAGGCTTTAGCTCCCTGTTCCTATTCACAGTCCACCTTTTAGTTCTACCAACTTTTCTTCTGCCTCTAGGGTTGTAATCTTTCGCCATCTTCGGTATTCTACATTCTTCCATCCCATCTATGTGTTTAATCCATTTTATTCTGTATTCTTTAATCCTTTCATCAACTGCAAAAATATCTAAACCACTTCTTATCTCCTCATTTCTTATGTGATCTCATCTATTTCTTTTCTACCTTTATTTTCCAACGTTCTCCAAATCGTTGCACACGTTCTTGTGAAAGTCGTCACTTTATTTTTATACTGTTACGACATTACGTGTTTCTCGAATGTTCCAGAGGAATCCGGCTGTAATGTTGTGTGCGTACGTGATTTCAACATGCGTTCGCGAGACTTTTCTAGACGTCGCCAGCCGCGCGCACTGTGTGCAAGGTCGCAACCAATTACGTTCTGGTGTTTTCTAGTAGCGTTGTTTATGCGTAGTGTGGATGTTTCTGTATTTTCGGCGGGGTATAAATACAAGTACACAGGTACGCTCAGTTCAGTTTGAATTGCGATTTATTGGAGTCCGGTTCGTAATAGGCCTACTGTGGCGAAGTGTTATAATTGTGCGGGACAATTGTAATTCAATAGTTTTTTATTGCGTGTAGACATTTTTGTTGCATGTGAACAATTTTTATTTGATTTTTTGTAACAGACTATCATGTTGATTACAAACTGTTTCATTGTGATAATTAATGCTGGTGATTAGTGACGTAATTGGTGTCTTGTATTTTGTTTTCCACTGTACCATACGACGATCAGTTAGACCGTCGTAACAATATCTCTATCTTAAACATAAGTAATGTCACGTCCAAGATAGCTGAAATGTCTTACTTGTTCTATGCATGTGTTGTCTATGCATATTTTGGTCCGAACCGGTTCATCTTCTATAAAGGCCATTACTTTTGACTTTGATAAAAGACTGGAATACTAAAACTACTAAAATACTTTTTTTGTATTGTGGAAGATGTAACAACGCATGGCTCACATTTATAGGACGGACGAAAAGTATATCCAAATAAAACCAACAGAGATGAATTTGTTGTCGCGGACCGCCACAATAGTAACGTTTAAGACTCAGAAGCTCAACGGCTGTGCTGCGGTCGTGGGATCAACTCGGTCTGCCAATCCGTCCCTATCGCTTGGAAGAATAATACAGCGTTCTGGGGTGGAATACCTGTGCCAGATAAGTAACAAGGATACACTTATACCATAGTACAGCACGCCCCCGGCACGTGCTTACTAAGTGGCGGGAACAACAGTTCACAGCCCTAATGCTTGAAAGGCGAAGAATCAGATGAGTTAATTGTACAAAACACTGCAGAAATTCAAGGTAAAACATAATATATAATAGTGCCACAAGAGATGATATGCATAAGAGATAGAGACAACATCCATCCGTTGCATTCGTTCGGATGTTACGGATGCTACAGAAACCAGACGATTGCAAAGCGATTTACGTCGTAGGCAGAAGACAGACGGTCTATTCGAGTCTGGAATTGAACCCCTGAGCAAACCGAAAAAGAAAAAGTCCAAAAACTCACGGAGGGAAAGTTAGGGTACGGTTGCACGATCGTTTTTTTCAGTTCGTGCACGCGCATGGAGTTTGGGAAAACGCACAGTGGTCACACGTGTCTTTTTTTTTCTCGTACGTGCACGGACGGAAGTGCAGTCACACAGGCGGTTTATAATCGGACGCCAGCGTTGGGATGTCTCGGACGCGCATTCCTACAGCTCTGGCTCTAAAGGTTAAAACGTAACTGCACAGAAACGTCCGTGTTTAGATTAAAGAAAACATCGGTTATCAATAGTAAATAAATCTTTTTTTTTTACATGACACATTTGTTTTATAAAGATGTCAACAACACCATGGAGATCAAAATTAATTACCATAGTAACAAGTAAATAAACAAATACTATTTTAGCGGCATCTTTGAACAGTCCGTGTGGCCTGGGTGTTAAAACGCAGTAGGTTGCGTTTCTATGTGGGAGACTTTAAAAACGCACCAGAGTTGACGACCCGTGCGTTTTTCCACGTCCGTGTGGCCAATTTCATTACCGCCTGTGTGTTAAATTCAATGCGTTCCCAACCGCACGCACATGGCCGGGAAAAAACGCTCGTGAAACCGTACCCGTAATACTGTAATAACGAGTACGGACGGGGATTGGAGCCAAGAAGCGGCAATTGTATAGACAATTCGCATAAAAAAGTTTTAGCTTAGTTAGTGACGACCTCGAAAGAGTGATGTAATTGATTTGATGTTACCTGATGATGAAGCATATGCTCCGAAACGCGTAGTATCAAAATATACTTGAAGTCACACGGCGGATTACTAAAGGTTAGTTCGCTAAAAAAAAAAGTCTTAACCCTAAATGGAAATTGTGATCGTCTAATTCTAATGGCTGAACACCGGTGGAAAAGACGCCCGTATTTAAACGTTTGAAATTCTGTATAATTCAAACTTGCATTTAAACAAATGGGTATGTCGTAGAACACACACACCAGAAGTAAGAACTTAAGAGTATCGAGTAGCGACTGAATTGATCCAATGTGTAAAAGGTTGCTTGTGTATATTTGAAGTGAGAGAGATTTTGCTATACAGAATTAAGATTCAAATAAGAGTGGACGGATAATTAAATGGGACGAGCTCATAGTAGGGCATATGCCAACGAAGTAATATGGCATTTTATTACACATTTTATATTAATATTAAACCCAATATTGAAAATCGATATTTACAATGAACATAAATAGAATCATATTTAACGTCGTTTTATTTTCAGTATACATACATATACAAAGAATATGTAGGCCTACCAAATAATTTTTTTCATGTAACAATATGATTTACGCAATATTTAATGGAAAAGTAGAATGTGATATGCGCAGTATGATAATTCAGTTTTTTACAAATTATAAAATAGCTAAATTACTAAATCTAATTTTGAAACAAAAAACTTCCAGCCAAACAGAATAAAAAAACCAGAATCGAACTCATGGATCAAAAAACGTAGCCTACAAGGTAAACAAAGGTACAAAATTATACTCTTTCGACATTTCAGACATGTACACAAACATTGTCATTAACGGCATTATAAATATTATACTAAAAAATAGGTGTCATTGAATTTAAATCGTTATTATGAATTAAACAATTGGAAAGTTGTGTAAATATGTTACGCTAATAATGAACTAAGTATAAGAAAAAGATTTCTTAAGTATCCAGCTCGATCTCTTAGCATTTGACTTCATTTTCTTTTATCATAAGAATATTTACGTTATTCTTGTAATAGTATTTAAACGTTTAGAATATAATCTCATTCTTTCTTTGCTTAAAGCACACATATTCGTGGCAGTGGGGAAATTTTGGATGAGTGTGTGGGGAAAAGAGATTTGATTGACCTGTGGCAACGCTGTTTTCTCGTTTCAGCTATTTCGTGACGAGCTGAATCAGTTTACTGGCCTGGGAGCGCGAGGTGTACTCAAGTGAGCCGGGCACCATAGTGCCGTATATGAAGTTCTCGCTTCAAACATTTTTTACTCGTAGATAAACACATTCTAAATTTTAATAGGTTTACTTCTATAAAGTCGGAAATTGTTGTATCAAATATAACTAAAGTGAATTTGTCTAATCAAATGCATACGTATAGTTATTTTATTCCAAGGTAAGTAAAAAACCGTCAGAATAAATGGAAAACAAATGAGGTGAAGGAATGTTGAACATTTGTCTTCGTTAATTATGTCTACTTACTAAGATTAAGAATAGCTAATTCGGTCTCTTACCGGTACAGGATTTGTTGGTAATATGGTTTTCGACTTTACTTCGATCCCTGTGGCTGATATTTTAAACACAGCCTCCATGATGACGCAGAGCTCTGTGTAAATATCAACGTGTTTTGCCGTGTAGTGACCGACCGCAACACCTAAAAGATAGGCAGCCCATTAAACAAGCTTACACAAATTGTGGCTGCCTGACTTTCAGGCGAGTCTGGTTGGTCTCTGACCCGCGATCTCTCGGCTCAGGCCGCAAAACCGAAATCCCTGCAAACCAATATCTCGACAGCCTACGCGGGTAAAAAATTTTAAACCCAAAATAAAATGGCGCACGAAACATTTCCTAAAATCTGTAGATAAAAGTTTCCTTAAAAAGTGCAGTTTTTATGAGAAATATTCTGTTCCGTAACGAGAACATAAATTTTAATATTTAAATTGCAAAACGTGTCTGCTAAAAAATTGTATACCTTATTCTGCTTAGCATGGCTTAAATCTGTTGTCAGTCTCTTATTTTTACTATCTTGTTGTGTTTCATTCTCGTTTGGTTTGTACATTATTATCCGATTTGGGATTCATTTACTTCGTATTAATTATCCATTCTTGTGTACTGTGTTGTGTTTTGTCGGTTGTGAAGTTATCTATAATCAAGTTTATCTTATCGCAGCTGCATTGAACAGTATCACACCTGTTCTATTGGTTAGTCAAGAACAAGACAATTTTAATATTAATACAGTAAATATATAAGTAAGTATTCTGAGCCAATTTAATAAATGAATAGGCCTACTGATTAAGTGTCTTTACAGACTCGGCCTTTTAATACGTCTAATAACAGAGATTTTGTGAAATTCAACTCAATAACTGCATTTTAAGGTGTCTTTTTATAGTTTTTTTATGTAACCCTATAAGAGAGAGAGAGAGAGAGAGAGAGAGAGAGAGAGAGAGAGAGGGTGTGTGGGTGGGTGTGTTCAATTTATTTTACATTGCTGTCATCTTCAGGAACAAAATGTGACAGGGAGATGAATAATTTTTCGAATTTGGATGTTATTTGATGGTATAGAAGCCAAACAATTACACTGTATTGTATCGACTTTTACATATTAAAATAAAATTCTATTTATGAAGATAACAGTAATCTATATTAACTATTGAAACATTGTAATAAATAATAAAAAATATATTCTTGTCAAAAAAGTATAAAATATTATTTATTATTAATATTTTTCTAATTGTAACTCCTGTTACTTCTTCCAGTTATATTGTAATAATTATTATTCCAGTTATTACAATAATTATTTTCATATGAAAGCGATAAAATTCTAATGCCTGACTGCATTTCACAGAATGAATGTATTAACAGAGAATATGTTTAATTTAAATTAAAATTATACAGTATAGTTACGTTTTGATCTAAATTGTTTCAATTGTATTAATGGTGTAGACCTACAGTAGAGCTCCATTTATCCGAACTCCAATTATCCGAATCGCCAGTTATCCGAATCATTATAAGGAAATTAAAAGAAATGCAATTTCTAAACGAAACATCGAAGCATGATAATGTTTTTAGGCTTTTGAAACGTATAATGTGGATTACGTTTGGTGGATTACGTAAATCATTTCCAAACCACAGACGATCACAAACAGAGCATGTAAAACCAAATTTATTCTGTCTAAATCGTTTGCTAAACTCAATGTCAGCAGCGATAATTTCTGTCTTGATGCTTTTACATATCAAATTTCTAGACTGTGGGGAATCGAAAGTGTGGAAGCGTTACGTTTTTCGATGACGGTTTTTGTGGAATGACCACCAGCCTAAATACGTTTTTCGTTGACGATTTTTGTGGAATGGACCCCCAGCCTAAATACGTTTTTCGATGACGATTTTTGTGGAATGACCCCCAGCCTAAAAACATTATCATGTTAAAAAAGTTTATTCAAATTGCAGTTGCCGTAGTAACAAAAAACATAGCAAATGAAATACATATAAGACTGTATCTTTTTTGGTATCGTCACTATTGGACTGGTATAGGGTGATTGACTCAATTCGATAATATCGTCTTCCATCATTTGGTTGATCTCCGCTCTCACTGCGTTCCTTTGTGAGTATGCGATAGGATAAGACTTTTTCTTGAAATCAATGGGTTCTTTAAATCTGATCACGCATTGATAGTCCTTTACCTTACCCGGGGCGTCGGAAAAATGTGTCTATATCGATATCGAAGAAATGGCATAGTTAATGTTATTCCCTTACTGTTAATCTCCAAGGATACTTGTTTATGTTTATGAGCTCCTCTGCTTGGTGTACACTAATCTGTTGGTCTTGTCCTTCTCGTTGGAAGTTTCTGATCTCCTCCAGCTTACTCGACCATAGTTCATCACCCTTCCCTTCGTTTAATATTCTTCCGTGTGATTGGTGGCAATAATAGTTTTGAATCATTGTGCAGCTGGTCGTTATTGATGGTAAGTTGCAACCGTTCACTAGGTCGGCCGTCCATATCCCTTGTTCCGTTGTCAGTGATACTTCTCCTTGCCGTAGATTAATTATGGCAGAGTATTGTCTGAGTACTGTACATCGCACCCAACAAGTATTGAGAATGGCAGGCCGCTGGCAACAAGAAATGGCATAGTTAATGTTATTCCCTTACTGTTAATCTCCAAGGATACTTGTTTCCTGACTGTCTTATTTTGCCTGCCTGTAGCACCGATGATTGTTACATTGTTTATTGGCAGAGTTGGTATTGGTATTCTACTTCCCTGCTGTAGTCTATTGAATTCCACTTGGTCGATCAAAGAGATGTTGGATCCTGTATCGATCATCATGGTTGAGGTGATTCCTTTTATTTGGTCACTGATGTACACTATTTCACTGTTCCTGCTAGGCATCGGGTTATTATTCTCTTCAATTAATTCGTCCCTTATATTTTTTAAGTAGTTCGTCTGTATTATGGTAATCTTCTTGTCTGTAATAGTCTTAAATTTCCCAAGAGATTGGTCCAGTGATGGGCTGTTTACAGCTCTCACCGACCTTATTCGTTTAAATGAGGAATGACCTCATTGTTCCTGACTTCGTTTGTGTTTATATTTTGGCTCGTTGGTGGCTCCTGTCGGTTGTTCGTGTTATCTCCCTCATTCCCGGCGTTTTCCTCGAATGTGTGGATTCTTGTGTTTGGTACTTGGTTATAGTACGTTCGTTGGTTATTTGCATGAGAATAGTTTCTTCTTGGACTTCTCTGGGCTTGACATCGAACGTAATTTACTTGCGGTCGTTATCCTCGGTTGGTGTTATTACCGCTTCCTGGACGATAATAATTGTTTGGACCGTTCCGTTGGTAGTTACCCCTGTAGTCGTTTCTAAAATTCCCGTTGTTATTACCGTTTTGGTTATAATTCCTGGGTGCATTATTCCCGCGTTGATTCCCTTGGTAATTATTGGTGTTGTTTGTTGGTGGCTTGTTATCACCCTGTTGGTTTGGTGGGGATGGCCCTTCGTTAATCTTACTACTCCGGAAACTCATGAATCGGTTCTTGCGGTATTGCCATTCGTGTTCATGGCTCTGTAATAGACTAGCCATGTCCTGAATTGTCTTGACTTGACTATACATACGGGCCTTCTGTATCGCGTCATCATAGTGGTATGATAGTTGTATGACTAGACACTCTTCGGGAATGCGGGGTTCCAAATTTCTGGCCATGCAGATTTTTCCCAGAAAGTATGACGTGAGAGACTGTCTGTTCTGGTTCTCATACCTCCCATTACTCAAGTTGTTGCGGACCATATTCTGGGTTGATTCTGACCAGTATTTTGCCTTGAATTGTGTCTTGAACTCCTGGATGCTCTGGATGTCTGGTCTTGTGGCGGTCCACCAGTTGTCATAGGTTTCCCTAAACATTTCGTCCAGCATTCCCTTCACAGTTGTCCATCGGGTTTCGCGATTCTTTACAATTAACTTTTCCACCCTTTTCAGAAATTCTATCGGATTGCGCTTATAGTTGCGGAAGTTGATTGTATCCCGGTTGTCATTGTTAATTATATGATTATTGTTACATGGCCGGTCACGCCAGGCGTCCACTTCTTCCTGTAATATTTCTTCTCGTCTATGCATCTCATCAATTCTTTGTTTATTTTTGTCCACCTTGCTGTCCACCTTTTATTTAGATTGCTGTACACTCCTTCCATTCTTTCTCCCAGGTCCGTTCGTATGACTGCTATCTCCTTCTGGTTTTCTTCCCGGACTTGATGTATGTCCTGGTTTACCTGTTCACATTTTTTGATTGTTTCTTCGTGACATTCATTAATTCTCCTTTTGTTTTCTCGTTCGAGGTTGTTTATTTTATTGATTACCTCCTTACGTACTTATGAAACAGTTTCGTTGGTTTTCTCCAGTCTCTCCAGCGTCTCCTCTAATTTCTCATTGGTTTCGGTGATCTGTTGTTTGGTTTCTTCCCGGTACTCCATTAATTGATGTATCACTTGCTGCTTCATCTCTTCCTTAGTCTTTTCATTGATTTCCTTCAGCTGTTGTTGGAGGGTTTCGTTATTTTTGTTAATTGTCTGCCTTAATTCTTCTTTAGTACTTTCGTTTGTACTAACTATTTTTTCATTTATTTGTTTCAAACTCTCCTCACTCTTGTAAAATTTTTCGTTAATTTGTTGCAGACTCTCCTCATTCTTGTCGAATTTATCGTTAATTTGTTTAAAATTTTCTTTCATTTCTTCCTTCTGCTTCTGAAAGTTTTCATTGGTTTCTTTCTTCACACTATTCATTAATTCTATTAATTTGATTATATTGGGGTCTCCTCTAACTTCTCCCTTGTCACTCGCCTGTGTTTCCATTTCTTTGTCTTGGGTTGGTTCTTCCGTGGTTATTATTGTTTCCACCTCTTCAACCGATGTTCCTTCCTCTTCTTCCCCTCTATTTTTTTCCGTTTCTTGGTCCTTTGCCAATTTTTTCGACAACCCTTTTGTATGCATCTTGTTATCCTTTCGTAATCGCCGCTAGAATTTCGTATTTCCCTTTCTTCTAGCCTCACCAGTTGGTCGCCAATTTGTAAAAGCACTCGATCGTCTCGTACTGTAGGAGTGTAAAAATGTAAAAGTCTCAGAGTGTAATGTGTACTCTCGTGTCTTACCAATCCGTCGTCGCTCTGGAACGTAACTTACGCTGATTGTGTCCGTCGGGAACGTACGAATAACCAGGTATCGAAGTCTTTACCTGTTGTTCACTAGGGGTGTATAAATCCCGGGTGGCGCAAAATTGTTTAATTAAAACAATTAAAAAAATTTAGGATGATCGGGCGAGTTCAGCTCAGGCGGTGTGGAGAATTCAAATTTATTCCCGCCCCGTTTCGACCTCCTTAATCAAGCCGGGAGTTCGCTGATTTTGCTACATGAGCGCTTGCCGTCAATCCTAGCTGTTCGCTAAAATGTACAAAAATTATAATACACCTTCCTAATGAAAATAAAACACAGTGGTTACACTCAGTACTGGTTTATTAGTTGGTGATTGTTAATTATTCAGTTTAACACAGATTATATTTTGTTTTTTAATGAATTTGCACCGGCAATTAATATAAGACAATTTCTCTAGGGTTTGACAAATCGATTTTGAACGGATCAGACAGTCAATGATGGCGACTGTGTAATTTGTTTACAGATATTTTCGTTCAACGTCTTGGATTCTTGTGATTACGATAAAAGGATTATTAATGATTACAACAATAAAAATACACTACCTTACATTATTTGTACTTAAATAATATAATGTGTAACTATAATTTGTTCCTGGAGTGTAGTAAAAGTGTTTCAAAAGTTCGTAAACTAACAACAGGTTATTTTACTAGTTGACAAATTTTCAGTGTCTCATTTTTTTATTTAATCCTTGAAAGAAATTATATTCAGTTTATAGTGAGAGTTCAGATTACAGTCAGAAATATTTAAAGTGAGTTTAATTCTGAATTTGGGTAAGTTAATGATACTTAACACATCAGTAGACTGGATGTACTCAGTTGTTCAGGTAAAAAGGAATTGGGCTGCAATCGTATTCAATTTTCAATTGTCTGGGGTTTCTGGCATCTTTTTCAAGTTAATCGTAGCAATTTATTCATTTCTTTTTTACTTAATAGGTCCTCGACATCAGTTAAATGTTTTCAGTCATCGTCTACTTCTTACTTGTTCATCTGTTGTAATTTTGTTTACTTTTTTGACCTTTTAAATTAAAATTTTGGGCGTTCACGACTTGGCGTCTATTCTGGAAGAGCGTCACATTACGAGTAATAAAATTTAACGGAAAATTCGTAACCAGCGTCTGTTGTCATAGTTACAAATTAATTCTGATTGGTTAATCTTGTCTTATAATCATTGTTATCAATTTTGAATTTTTATTCAAAATTACTGTATATCTTCTGATTGCTTTTATTCTTCTGTCTTCCTCCCTACGTATTAAATATTATCACTACTGTTTGTATTTCCTTTCAAAGATTATTTAGACATCCCATAAGGTTGGGTTCTATAACGTATTACTATATTTACAATTATGTTAATATTTGTTAATTACATTTCTTTTTTATGTTATGTACTTATTCTAACATTTTTCTTTTAAAATGATTCACAAATTATCCTTGGCTAGTTACTCGCCTTGGATTTGTTAATTTCTTTGTTAATTTTTTACAATTTGTATTTATTTGTTTTTTGGCAGTTAGGCATTTCATAGGCCTAAGCAGCCATTGATAATATTTACTTATTTTATACAAATTATATCTCATTTTACTTTAATGTGTTTTGTTTTGTTCTTATAATTGGTTGGTTTATTTGTTGTGGTGTTTTGGATCTGTTTTTGTACTGATTATGTGTTAACATTATTTTATACATCATGGCTTGTCAATTATTTCCTAACTGATTTTCCAGTGTCATTATTTCTGTATTAATTTACCTTCTTATTTATTTACCTTGCCCTTGTTAACAATATGGCTATTACTTACTATTAAAACATAAAACATAACATCTAGGCCTATGGTCTGTACAATTCCTTCACCCATTTCTTATTCATAACTTTAATTAAACAATTTTTTAACAGTTATTAGGTAATGTTTGTTTACAATTCCTTTCATTCTTTGTTATTTTTGGGTGATAAACATCATCACACCTTTTAAACTTACTTAATTAATTATCCCTTATAACTTGGGGTGTTTATTGATTTCATTTTTAATTTCTTATTTCTATAATAATCTCTATCTCCAATCCATGGTAACACTAACTGTTTACCTTACATGGGCTTTCTCCCCTGAATAACATCGTATCCTTCATTTATATTTAATCTAAATACTATTTTTACTTACTATTATTAATACAATTCTTATATGTTCACCATTACATCGTTTAGTGTTTATCACTTATTCACTAAGTGTTTTTTATCTATCACTATTTTTCATAATACTATCATTTACAATATTCTTATTTATTCATAACCTTCACTTTTAAACTATCTAGTGTTTATCACTGATTTACTCATTATTTGGGGGTTTTTACACTTTCACTTTTGGCACTTCTTAAACTTTTTATTTTAAGTGTTTATTAGTGGGTAATCCCTACCATTACTTTTTCTTTGTCACTTAGTTATTTTTTATTTTCTCACTATCTCACTAGCTCTCTTCTTCTTTACAAATATTATTTATACTATTAATAAATTCATGTCTTTCTAGAGTTCTTTCTTACATATATCTCTAATTCTTGGGTTAGTGTACTTTTATTTATCGGGTTTTGTCAATTATTAATTACAGTTATCATTTAGTCAATACTAATACTTATTTTTTACATTGGTTAGTTACTGGTTTCGTTTCCTTTATGATATTTGAGTGTATCATTTCTCCCTTCCTTATTCTATATTATTTGTCTGTGTTTTATCATCTTGTTTCACTTTATTTCCTTTATACTTGGTTTGTTCCATTTTTATTTTCATTTTTCTTCTCCTTCATTTCCATTTTGTTTCATTTTATTTTGGTTTTTATCTGGCCAATCTCTGGGGTTGGGTCAAAGCCGTTTGTTTGTCAGTCTAGTCTACTATTTTAATAATTACTTTTGTTTATGATTCTTCCTTCTTCTTTCTTAATTACATTTTATATTTTTTCTTCATTATTTATTTATCAAAATATATTATTTTTTAGCATTTCTTTCATACTTATATATATATATATATATATATATTGTAACGTAGAAATTAAAAGTGATATGTTGATCAATAAAATGTATTGTAGGTTTCGTGGTTTGACTAAGCTCCACGTTGTATTCGTCAATTTGTAACCAAAAAGAATATTATTGATATGTTAAGCCCCACTGTTGGGCTAGCCAATTTGTAACCAACTTATATTATATCGGGTTACTTCTTATTTAAATGTTAATTCTCACCTCGAATTTTTATTATACGGTTACTTCTATAATTTAAATGTTATGTTGTGTGCACTTGAATTACATACACCGCCCGTAGGAAGTGTCAATTTGTAACAAATAAATAATGTAGCGACTAACTCGCACTGGAGTCGTCAATTTGTAATTATTAATATGTTATGTTGAACGGCGAATGGTTTTGTAATTTGCCGCTTGCTCCCACTATACCGCTCGTTTCCGTGATGTCACTCAACGTTGCCAACTGTCATGGTGTCCGCTGTAATCTGTGAATTTATTTCCTAAATGGAACAGCAATAATAACGACGCAAATATAACATCAAACATATATCCTTACAGAAATCCTTTATTCAGAAAAACACTGGTTAATTGTTCTTAAATTTGATTATGACAATCACAATTGTGGAGCAAATTATACGTCTTCTTTTTACCAGTTGGTAGTAGTATCCAACATTCAGTATTTTTTCAGACCAAAAGAATGCTTTCGTTAATGTTTCTATTAAAAATAAAGTATCTCAGGGCGTATATGGTTCGGGGATTACATTTAAACAAAACATTATTCTATAAATCAAAATACAAGTTTTACAATTAAAGGATATTACAATGTTAGAGTGTAACATGCACACAGGCAGTCGTATAGTGGTTACCAGTTCTGATAGGTTATGTCCAGTTTAGGCGTTTAATAATTATTATGTAAATCAAAGGTTCTTGTGGTGTTTGAAAAGGTGTCAATCTCAAATCGTGTTATTAGTGAGTGTTCTTAGTGTTGGTGTGATATGGTGTCTGTAGATTTAGTTGATTAGTACTTAAAAGTCATGTATACAAATGTGGGTGTTGATGCACAATATAATAAGATGTCAAAATCACCAAATCCTCTTCTTTGTATGCTTCCTGGTTGAAGATAGGGCCCACGTCCACTTCAGATCTTCTTCCTGGTTCTTGGGTCTTCTATTTCATATAATGGGTGTTCTTCTGTTGGTGTAAAAAGTTCGTGTTATGTACCTCTAACTGTATTAATATGTTTGTATCGTGTTTTCACAGTTTATTTTATATTATGTAGGACGTTTTACAAACGCGTCTATCCGCTAAGATCGTTGTCAAAGAAATCTCATTTTATTTATCGGAAATTTCGGGTTGCTAAGGGTAAACTTGGAATCTGGTTGGTTGATTCGGATATACATTGTCATATACTTTCATTATTTCAAAATCTAAATTTGTTCAAAACCTTTAAATTAATATTCCTTTTCTGTACTGAATGGGAATTTAAAACCATTATCAGCATTATTTTGATCTTTACATTTGTGACATTTAGACACTAAACATGCCTACTTTTACTCAAGAACTACAGATGTTACAATTTTGTTATTTGAAATTTTCTTAAATAACTTGAGATGTATTATTTTGTTTCTATACTCGTTGTGTACACTATTACCTATAAATATATTTATCCTTCCACCTTTGTTTTACAAAGTCCCTAACATTATTATCTAAAATTTACAAAAGTTGGTTTCACCTGGCCTATGTACTGGTGTTATTTTCATCACCATGTTCAAAACCTTTAACAGTTAAATTATCTTTTAACAATCATAAAAACTGTTTAACACATAACATTATTTTAACAAAACAAAAGATATACTATTCTATTAGTTTAAATTCATGCGCACATGGCTATGATTTTACTGAACCTTTGCACAAATAAACTGTTTTTTTACTCAAACTGTACAATTGTTTGACACTTAGCAATAACATCTTTTTATAGTCTATTTTGCTTTGCCAATCAATTTATCACTGTTTAACACCAGTTCTATGGTTATATTTGTTAACATAAAAAAATGAAATTAATATCATTTAATTGATATTCTTTTAAAACAACTGTTTCACCTGCTACATACAAAAAACAACACAAATACCATGATAATAAAACAATGTGCTAAAACATGATAACATGCACATTTTTATAAAATAAATTCTGCACTAATTAATTAGTCTTTTGTCAGTTAATTCATTAATTACTCTGACACTGTCTATGTTATGCTTCACATTACTTGTCACTATGTTTGTCGTTTACCCTATTCACTTAACACTTAATAGGTTGTATTTATAAACATACTTATTGGGTTTTATAGGGTTTTACATTTTATTGTCATTAAAAAGACTTCATTCTTGTTATAAAAATGTTATTGTGAACAAGTTATTATTTGTTGTTTTCTGGACAATCTTATGAACACTATTTGTTACAATTAGTTGTATGGTTCATGTATCTATAATAAGGTTTGTTTATATTTTCATTACATCAATTAACTTAATCATTTACTAATATTTCTTTTACATAATATTACATGTTTGGGCCTATTATCCCTCAATTTGTATTTTGATTATCTTGACATTATGATACTTTGAATGAAACCATTTGTTTCTTTATAGTACTGGTTCATAAGCCATCTGTCTTTATAATTCTTTATTTGGTCATTATTGAAAGTTCATGTCATAATTGGGGTTGCAGGTATTTTGCATCACTTTCCCTAATTCATTAATTTGGGTATGGTCAGTTGTCTTACTAGTCAGTCTAAAATGGTTAGTCGTTCCTCTTCACTATCATCTTGGAAGATAATGTTCTCCTTGTTAGTTTCTCATCGAAAGTCTTCATTAAATCAGGTACGATATTAAGTTGTTCCAAATGTAATGTTACAATATATATATATATATATATATATATCAAATATGATCTGAATTTGGCGATGTTATAATATATATGTATTATGTATAATTTGTTGTAAGAAATAAATTGAAACTAAAAGTATTAACAGTGTTACTTTACACTGTCACTTTATTAAGCTGTTACTGTTTAAAAGAAAACAAGATACAAGAGAATTTATAGGCCTATCTCCCTTTGGGAATACTAATTTAAGTTTTAACTAGGAGTAAACAAACTGATATAGATTTAATATTAAATTATTCATTTCATTTTGATTAGACAAATCAGTTGCAAAACTCAGGCAATGAAATTTAGAGTGCATGTAATAGCACAACAAATAATGTCAAAAAAATTTACATGAGATGTGCAGTGAAGTTAAAATCATCTCTGAAATCACATTAACAAAAAGTACTATATGGCCCCCGGCCTATCAACTATCAGCCACTCTGTAGGTTATAACACAACATAATTCGCTTTTTCAAAATTTACCAAGTTGGTGACTAGTAAAATGTATAATTTGTTATTATAATATGTATTATATATCTGCATAACACATGAGAATAAATATATGAATATCAGTATGAATTTTTTTCATTTATCAAAAAACAGCTTCATCTCTTTGGCATAGAGATATTCTGAACCTCGCTGTTTTACTTTGTTTCGTACTTGTATGGCAATCGGCACCATGCAGAATGAAGTATTCAGCACCAAAAAGTGGCTTTCTACTCGTGTACTTGTAATACTCATAGTACTTGTTTATTCTTTAGTTTACTTGTTTAGGTCCCATAACTTGGAACCGCAAGTGATCGGAACAGGTATTTTGGCTTTTCAGTTATCATTAAATCGGAACAGGTATTTCAGTGTTGTGCAATTCCAGTCAAAAGTTAGGAATTCTTCTTATGTTTGAGGGTGAAACACTCTAGTCTGGTCTTTAGAATCAACAGACCTGTGTGGTTGAGTTATTTGTTGTTTGTGTGTTTTTTTGCCCTAAGCATTTCATTGCATTCTGAAACCATTTAGTATACAAAGACCTGTGCTCCTGTTCATTGTCACTTAATTTGCCTTCTGATTCTGCCTTTCAAAATTTAATTTGAATCTCAGCTGACGGCTTTATATTAAAGAAATGAATGCAGGAGCAAGTACTTCACATGTGGACAAATTGTAGAGACAGCTAGAGAGCATAATACCAAATTACATGTAAATTTTGTGGAATACACATGCATAGATGTTTGATTCTGTGATATAACCTCACAACGGTGGAAAATACTGAAAGAACTGAGCATTTGATATACTGTATGTATGTACTATTGTAAGTGACACTGGGGAAACACTATGCAACATTGTAATGTTGGGTCATTCCATGTCAAATCAACCAATGGTCTGGAACTTGAAGTCTCAGAAATCAATGATTTTTTGTACATATGTAGTTAGGATAAAAAATATCAGTTAGGATAAAAAATGCAAAATTTCAAATTTTTCCCATTTTTAGTTTTTGAGTTATAAATTTAAAATATCGGTATGGAGAACCATACATGACTTCCATATTCTAAGATTTATATTTAAAATCATTTTTGAAATGAAATATTACCATAGAAACTACTTCTTTCTACTTACTGCTTCAGCCTTAACCACAGTACTGTGGTCGCTAACGTATACCACCTCACGTTATCGCACTCGATTTTCACTGATGATGGAAGTCGATGGGATTGCCGAAACGTCTGGTTTTGTAGAAAACATTGGACTACGGCCAAATATCCTGGGAAGGAATTTTAACAAAAACTACTTCTTTGTTGCCGATAACGTTGTACACATATATATAAAAAATATGCATAAAATTAATGGGTTGTAAAAGTTAATGATTGATCTCCATTAAGTAGTGCTCAAGTTTCCAAAGTTTTAATATTATGATGTCCGTAATTAAAACATCAGAGCAGGTTTAGTGTGTATGAGGGTACACCGTGGACAAAAATTTTCAACATTTCCTATTGAGCGTTGCTTAGAGTAAAGCTGCGAATCTACAGTGTACGTTTCACAGAACAAACACGCAGAAAAGAAGGAGCGCTCCGAAGTCACTCATGGACCCTCAGCATCTTGCAGAGGTTTCATTCCCTAAAGACGAAAAGTCTGTCTATGAATCGTTCCTCTGTAAACACGTGCAGTTACACTGCCCAGCAATCCACAGGAGGCAAATCGCTATCCACGCTGGACACTTTTTCGGCTTGCACGCATTATATGTTGGTGTGGGTTTCGGCACTTTCCATTTAAAAAGCGTGCAAATGTAAGAAAATAAACATGAGTGAGGCCAGAAATAACGCGAATTGTGTGTGTGTGTGTGTGTGTGTGTGTGCGTGTGCGTGCGTGCGTGCGTGCGTGCGTGCGTGCGTGCGTGCGTGTGTGTGTGTGTGTGCGCGCGTGCGTGTGTGTGTGTGTGTGTGTGTGTGTGTGTGTGTGTGTGTGTGTGTGTGTGTGTGTGTGTGTGTGTGTGTGTGTGTGTGTGTGTGTGTGTGTGTGTGTGTGTGTGTGTGTGTGTGTGTGTGTGTGTGTGTGTGTGTGTGTGTGTGTGTGTGTGTGTGTGTGTGTGTGTGTGTGTGTGTGTGTGTGTGTGTGTGTGTGTGTGTGTTTCATCCCTGCCTTTTTATTGCGGTAGTCATAATAATAAAATGGAAACGTAAACATTACATAACTGAGATATGCTTGCCTGCCACGAACGATATATTTTCTCTCATACATGATTTACATTAAAATGAAAAATTATAATTTTATTGCCTGGCAACAAAATTATTTTATTTTTAACAATTACCATTGCTTTAAAAAGTTTAAATGAATTTTCAAGTACTTTACTCTTGTTAAAACGTAAAAGGTTGCAGGTAAACTACCCCTTCCCCTTAACCAATCTTCACCAAAATCAAAAGGCCGTGAGATCTCTACAATTCAGTGATGTATGCAAAAAATTATTTGATTCTGTTTAAATATGCGGCAGTTATCATTCGTCATAGAAAAAATTACCCTTGTTAAAACGTAAAATGTTGCTGGTAAACTACCCCTTTCCCTTAACCGATCTCCACCAAAAACAATAGGTCTTGAAAACTCTACAATTCAGAGTTGCATGCAAAAAATTATTTGATTCTGTTTGAATTTGCGGCTGTTATCGTTTGCCATAGAAAATACCCTTGTTAAAACATAAAACGTTGCAGGTAAACTACCCCTTTCCCTTAACCGATCTTCACCAAAAACAATAGGTCTTGAGAACTCCATAATTCAGGGCTGTATGCGAAACATTATTTGATTCTGTTTGAATTTGCGGCTGTTATATCGTTTGCCAACAAAAAAAAGTACCCTTGATAAAAAAAAAAACCGTTGCAGGTAAACTATCCCTTTTCCTCAACCGATCTTCACCAAAAACAATACGTCGTGATACTCTACAAATCAGGGCTGTATGCAAAAAATTATTTGATTCTGTTTGAATTTGCGGCTGTTATCGTTTGCCATAGAAAAAAAATATATAGGCACACAGACAGCAGACACACAGACACACACACAGACACTTTTCGAAAAACGACTTTTTTTCACGTTTTGAGTGTAGTACAATCAGAATCTGCAATAATCTCGAACACGATTTTTTTTGCCATCACCATACTTCCATTCCTTAAGGAATATGGAAGTAAAAAATACAAAAATCGACTGTTTTTTGACACGTTTTGAAACATTCAAAAGCTTATAGCTCCAAAACTATTTGCCCTAGAAAGCTCAAAATAGTGCCATTCTTTTCATAATTTCAAGGGCTTTAATGTAATATGTTACTTGACTTTACCAAATCAATCTTAAAATGTTTCAAAATCTACAAAAAGTTATTTTTTTTTAAACACAAAAACGAAATTTTGAATTTTTTCGAAAAAAATATATGTTACATGTACATGTTATTAGAATGTATGGGCCAAATTTCATGATGGTATTCCTATGGGTTCTATTATAAAAAGATAAAGTAATAAGTTAAATGCCTGAACTTTAGTGGACATAACTTACCGCATTTGTGGTGCTATGACTCCCTTAAGTGATTATACTTGTAATTAGCTAGTTATGGCTGCTTCATGAAGATAAAATAGGTTGTGTTCTATTTAAATAATTTCTCTCTACTTTGGCACTTTAAAAAATAATTGTATTTCACTACAAATCAACTGCGCTACAACTACATTGCATCGTTATTTTACACTATATACACAGAACTTGAGTTGAAAGACATCTCTCACTTTTAAGTAAATCCATTTACAATTTAAAATGTGCCAGTAATAATCAAATTTGATAATCAAATGCACACTAACTGTTTTAAAGTCTAAAAGTTTGTAAGTTAAGTTTATAAATACAATGCAGATTTCTTCTTCAATGAAATTTGGGAAGCTTTAGTCATTTCTTCAGCAGATAATTTATAAGTCCTGCCAGTTTCAGTGATTGGGTTAATGTTACAAATAATAAAGTTTTGTGGCACTGTCAAAGTATCTGGTCTTCTTGGGTAAGCAAAAGAAGGTGCTGGTCCGCTAGGGTAGAGATACACTAACTTCTTTTTCAGAGTCATTTTTTGATAATATGCATGCTACCCACAATTAGCTGTCATATGCACAAGCAACATATCCACTTATTTGTTCAGAAGGCACATCATCTGCGTCTGGAGCTACTTGAATATTGTGGAAGTGGTTTACCATGCTTGGGATCTGGAGTTGACAGTATTACTTTTTCTTCCACTATCTTTTTTGACTTTCTTGCCATGTAGTTGGTAACACCAAATTCGCTTTCAATTTTAGCGCATGACTAACTTCTAGGTAAAGATGTTAATATAAGAAACTTCTCATTTTTATTTGAAATTTTAAACTTTTCCTTGAATTGGTCAATAATTTCATATTCAGCATCTTCCCAATCACATACCTTTTGGTGTGTGTTGCCTTTCCCAAAAAAAAAATGTTTCGTCTAGTTGGACTTTATTTTTTCAATTTTTTGTTTACAATACTTGTTTGAACTGGCACATTTCTTTTTTACTACTGGTGACTCTCCTATGGAAGTCAAAGAGGCATTTAATTGATTGAAGTCTTCTTCAACATCCATAAATTCTGTCTCATCTCCATTTTGTTTACTAGTACCTGGTTTTGAATTGTCTTGCATTTCTGGGGTTTCGTCCTGCACAGGTTTCCTATCATCGCCCAGTTTCAATCTACATGCTGTACAAATTTTCATACTGTCTTTAATATCATATTGTTTCAAGTCTATCATCCAAGAACTTACACTCCTAAGATCTTTTTTAATCCAGTGAGAATTTCTTTTAAATGGGTTGCAACAAAAAATAGACCACTTCTTGTCCATTTTAGGTACTGGTACCTAAACACTAACTTTGAACTAAAAATATTAAAATTATTTAGAAGAAAATTATGTAACTAAATGATAAAAACTAAAACAACTAATATTATTTTCATTATTTAAAAACACTACACTTAAAACAAGTTGCAAAAGAAAACACAAAACTATATTCACTGCTAACGCACTACACTTAAAAAAAACAAAAACTGACTGCAAAAGAAGACAACACAATAATGTATTCACTACTAGACTGCTCAAACAAAACTGACAAAGGATGAGGCTTACTCGTACTTGAACAAGTTGCAACTTGTTTGTGTGACTCACTGCTCCCCCCTCCTCTCTTCTTACACACACACACACACACACAAACTTCTTATATATGTGCCTTCTACATCTTTATCTCAACTTTCTAAAAAATCAGTTATATAAAAAATATTCACACACAAAAAACTGAAAAATTTATTTTCAAAAACTTTGAACTATTAAAAAAAAAGCCTTGTATTTTTATGCAAAGTTTTTTCCAACTGAAGTGGAGATACACTGTATATGTCATATTTTAAACAATAAAATTTACTTTGCTAAAAGTCATTATACATACTGCAGTTTTAAGTTATTTACCATACCCGACAGCATTCATGAGCCATTAATGGGTGACTGAGCTTTCACAAAACTTTTCTTTTTGACATGATCCCATTGAGATACCATCATAAAATTTGGTATGTGCATTCTTATATTATGCACATTAAACATATATTTTTTCAAAAAAATTCAAAATTTCGATTTTGAGTTTTTAAAAAAAACCTTTTCGTTTTTTTCTACAGATTTTAAAATTAATCTAGTATATATGAGTGATATATCAAATTGAAGCCCTTGGAATTCTGAAGAGAATGACGCAAGGTTTAGCTTTATAGGACAAATAGTTTTTGAGTTACAGGCTTTTGAAGATTTAAAAACAAAGCGAAAAGCGACATTTTTTTTGTGTTTTTAAACATGTATAATTCAAAAACCAAAAGAGAAAAAAAATTGAAACTTTGTATTTTTGACTATATTTATGCATAGAACATAAATACCAAGTTTCACTTATTTTGAATTACCTTGAGTCTAAAATTATTTTTTTATTGGTTGATTTGGTGTGGAATGACCCTGGTGCTGGTGTACAACAGGGTTACATATTTTTTCTCCATAGTTGAAACAGTGAGAATGGAATGAGATAGGTAGATAATGGTTGGCAAGGAGGAGATATAATTGGAGAAAAGAAATTTAATAGTCTGAGGTACACTGATGTCAGTTTGATCATCACAGATGGAGAAGGATCTCACAAATAGAAATAATCATCAGATTAAGCTGTTCTGATTTTATAACCAATAAAATCCCCCCCCCCCTGGTTTTGATTGTAATTTCTGTATTCTTTCAAATAAATAACTTGAGCCTTAAAAAAAACTGTACGTATAGTTTTATCATGGTAGAACGTAAAGTTTGAACATAAATTGATCAGACTCCAAAATTCTGATCATCAATGCCTCAGCAATGTTCCCCTCACTATCAATTTGGTAGAAAATTATGATATGGTAGACAGAGTTGTGTACTTGGATTCACTGACAACTAATATAATGGGGATTGTAAAAACGAAAGTAGAAGTAAATTAGTTACAATTAGAATGGCAACAAGAAAATTAACAAATACTTAGAAACATCAAACTACAGTATTATCAAGGTAATAAAAATAAATCTGATGTTTATTTTGGCATCCACAGTATATACATTGAAACTGTGGTGTTTTGACAGGCATAGGAACTTTGAATTGTAAATGTACACATGTATTCTCAGAATGTCATAGGTGGAACGAATACTGAATCCTTCTGTATTCCATGAACTACGGTATAGATAAAAGACAGGTTATTAAACATTAATGAAGCATACCTAATCTATTTTGGACACAGCTAGGACAATTAAAATGTAAAACCTTATAGTAGAATGGTAGGGTAATGGCGGGATAATGGTGGGTAGGGCAATAGGCTTAAGAAACCAATGAGCAGTACAAATGACTTATGAAAGCAATATGGTCAGCTCATAATAAATAGTGGGGCATATTACTGTATCGCCAAACTGTCATAAGGACAAGAGGAAGTAGTATAGCTGTCTTCTTCTTCAGGAAAGCTGTCATTTTTGGGCAATTTGAATGGCAAACATAAACATCAAGTTTACCATGCAGTTGGGTAAGAATGGATCTATAGGTCTTTTATAGATGTAATAAAGAAATCAATTGGGACATTAAGTAGTGTGGAGTGCAGTATACAAACTTATATATTAATAAAATATTTCATCACATTACCATCCAGCCCAGAAACATGAAATTCTAAATACAGTAGCAAATATAGCTATCCTTCAGGCAGTTCATAAATGAGATCTTGAGAAATAAGTGTAGATGGAGTATTATGTGGCAAGTGGCAAGGAGAAGGCAGAATGTATACTTGCCAACTACCAACAGAGTTAATGGATGCAAGAAAAATCCATTATAAACAGTTTTTAAGCTAGCTGTACAAAACTCATGTTCACACAAACATAAAGTTTGCATCTCCATTATTTACATCTGTTGTGTATTAAATACTGTATAAATTTTGGCACAGTGTATGTGTACTATATTGGCTACTGCAGATCATAACCTCTCGTCCAGGTTTTGTTTCAAAGTATCATAGTCATACCAAGAATGTTACATTTTTCCAGAGAAATGAGGAAATCAATAAAAATTTTGAAAAGTAGCAGCCTTTTCGATACAGGCTATATTCAAAGACTTTTCAGGCTACAATCTGTTATCAGAACTGCCAGAAAATTGTAGGAACACTGTTGTGTAATGCCAAGCCCAGGTTTACAAAGTTGGGAATGTCAAAATATTATGTATAATCTCTCCGCAACATTAATGTAGATCAAAATATTTTGGATATCGAGGGGTTGGTGGTAAAACTACTCAAGTCAACTCATGTGAATTTATGGAAGTAAAGTCAACTCATGTGAAATTAAAGGTTTTCAAGTGCCAATGATAATTCATAAAATAGACTTTCAAGGTCAATTTTTATTATTAATAGAGTTTTTATAGATTACATATCATATTATTATATATATAAACTTTCACAATATGAACTTACTTTCTTTACACTTTCCCAAACGTTTCGAGGTGATGTTCCTCTTCCTCAGTGGGAGTAAATACTGATTGTCAGTTAACAGAATGACGGTTATGGACTTAGGTGTGTGTGGTGGGGGTTGATGGTGGGAGGGAATTGGCGCTGAGGTTCAAATTGTGTGTTTGGATCAGTGTATCGAATAGTGTATGTGATCTATAATGTAATTGTTCATTTAATATGTTGTTTGGTTGTAGCGTGCGATATCTGTATATTTCAAATTGTTCAGCTGTGTTTAGTTTTCTACTTTTAGGTAATTAAACTTTAAAGTTTTTACCTTAATCCGTCTATGTGACCGCTTAATTTTTCTTCTTTAAGAAAAGCGGTCACATAGACGGATTAAGGTAAAACTTTAAAGTTTAATTATAATAATTGTGACGCGGATACCAATACAATGACTTTAAAATTTTAGGTAAGTAGTGTAATATTTCCATGTTGTGTTGTATGTTTGTGTAACTGTGGTTTCGTTTTGTAAATGTGTGGCAAATGTGGAATGTATGTAGTTTGTGGTGAGGGCTTTTAAATGTTCTGAAAATCTGGAGGAAAAAGATCTTCCCGTCTGGCCGATGTAGAATTGGTGGCAATCATTACAATTTAATTTATATACCCCTACCCCTGTTTTGTTGTATGTGTCTGTGTCTTTGTTAGTATTATTTATGTGTTTCCTAATGGTGTTGTTGGTTCTGTAAGCTACTTTATAATTATGTTTCCTAAATGTGTTAGCAATTTTGTGCATGTTGGAATTGTAGTATGTAAGTGTTATGTATTTACTGGGTTGTGTGCTGTTGGTCTGATGTGTTTTAC
Organism: Magicicada septendecula; assembly: GCA_034769895.1. Taxonomy (NCBI): domain Eukaryota; kingdom Metazoa; phylum Arthropoda; class Insecta; order Hemiptera; family Cicadidae; genus Magicicada; species Magicicada septendecula. The sequence goes on from CM068369.1 coordinate 571,082,215, forward strand.
TTTTAGTGTTTAGGATGCGTTTGTGTAGTTTATTTATTAATTCGGGGGTGTATCCATTTTTGACTGCTATGTATTTGATTGTGTTTAATTCTTCTTGGTAGTCATGTGTGTTTAGGGGTATTGAAGTGAGCCTATGGAGCATGTAGTTAAAAGCTGCATGTTTGTGTTGAGTTTGGTGGTTGGATGAGTTATGTATGACCATGTCTGACGTGGTGGGTTTCCTGTATATTTTGTATGTGCGTGTGTTGTTTGTTTTGGTGATTGTAAGGTCTAAGAACTTGATGCTATTGTTTAGTTCTATTTCAAGCGTGAATTTTAATTTATGGTGTATAGTGTTAATGTATTTGTGGAAATTTTCTATTTGTCTTTTGTTGCCGTTGTAGAGGAGTAAAATGTCATCAACGTACCTGTGCCAATATATTATTTTATCGGTGTATTTGTTATTCTTCAGTATGTGTTCCTGTTCTATGGTGTGTATAAATATTACATATCAGTTAAAAATTAAAAAGAAATGAATAAAAATGTTGTTTTTGAAACATCTTGAAACATAATTAAAAACTTGGATTTCGTTGTCCATGATGTGTCTGTTACTTAACTAAATATATTAATTCACTACCGACTCTGAACACAAAGTTTTTTATATAAACCTTTTACGTTTTTACCTGTAAAAAACTTTGTATTCCGAGTTGGTAGTGAATTAATTACATAATTAAAACTTAGACTTGGGTAGCTTTACCACTAACTCCTCGATATCTCTTGAGGGACATTTAACTGAATACAAATAAAGTAGGGAAATGTTTCATGTTGTAGTTACTCATTGGAGCCACTTTTTGAAGGTTACATTTCAGATTGAGTGAGAGACGTTCATCTAACATTTAATAAATGCCAATTCCCTTGTCTGAAATGCACAAAATCTTTTTCCTATAGTTTTTCAAAATCAATAAACAGTAGAACAATAATGTAATAATTGTCATTATATGATAATGCCAAATAAAGTAAGACATTGTGAGTCAAATGATATAATCACTAGTTCTCAAAGTAATATCTAGCAATAAAATAAGCGGTAATAGTTCCTCACAGTAGTTAAGGGTTTAGAACACTATTACGTACAAAGTTAACTCAGATTTATAGTATGATTCCTCAACTATCACAAAACAGAAGGACACGATTATTTAGGTGTATTAGAATGAACAGTATGACAAATTTTTTGTGCCTACAAATGGAGATCGATTACATACTTATTATGAGCTCACTTGCTTCGTACATTAATATATGGTATGTCTAAAGCTGTGAAAATCCTGAATGACTAATGCTAAGACTCTTAGCAACATGTACCTGAAGCTTACTCCAATTTCTTTTGTTACCTCATTCAATTCAAGATATTTTCGCTTGAGTGGAGGTCCCCTTAAAAATCCCCTTAGCAGTGTTAACTGTAGTTTGGAAGAGTCTAGCAAGGTACCTGGAATCATCCATCACAGTTAACTGTATTAAATAATTTGAACATGGAGTACCATTAATATGTCTTTATTAAACATTTTTAAGTGTATCCATTTTTTATAATATTTGGATGGCATATTTACTTATTGTGTGGAGTTACTATATTGCGATTTGAATTCAGTTGGATTTCAGGAAAATTTCATTGTATACGAATTGAAAATAATTTTCGTTTTCAGTGTTAATGTAGAATATTAAAACAACTAAAGGTAAGCGTTCACTTGAGTAGGACTCAGTTTGTTTATTTTACCCAGCAAAACAGATAGTAAAATACCGTACTCTATTTTAATAGAGATTAAAAATCTGAATTTTATATTTCATCTGAGGTATTTCAGCAACCAAATGTATGAATATACATTGTATATATTCCACATTTGAATGTATTAATTTCTGTGTACATCATTGTACAGAAACTTATTATATAACAATCACTAGTTCTCATATTAATATCTAGCAATAAAATAAGCGGTAATAGTTCCGATGGACACCCTTGTCTGGAAAAGCCACGAAACCTGTAATCAAAAACTGGTGTTTTTGCAGGTTTCGTGGCTTTTCCAGACAAGGGTGTCAATTAGAACTATTACCAATTATTATTATTATTATTACTCTTAAGTTTTTCTTTATTCGAAGTTTAGATACTAAAAATTAATAATAAATACGCCATGCGCTCGAACTATAATCGAAAAATGTCGACTGTACCTTGCATTTCATATTTAAAATTTTACGTTCACCACACATTGTAGCCAACTATAAATATTTAACTCAAACAAAGAACTCAAACTTCTGCAATTCCACTATAACCAATTTTAGAATATAATTCTGAGACAGTTTAATAGGTAAAACAATTATTTATATAGTTTATATAATAATATAATAATACTATAATATATCTCCAAAAATAATCCTCCAATAATATGTACTTTCAATTTTTGAAAAAATTGTTTTCTTTTATTGAGGATTTATATACGTTCTCCTAAATTGGCCTTTAACTTGCCATTAACAGTCGTCAAAATTCAAAAGGTTTTAATTAACGTTATATAGTTAGCTGTGGCATGAATAACAGCTGATGTGATATTGAACTTCAAGTTTTAAAAAATGTGTGCCTGAGTGTGTTGTGTGTTGAGGTTAAGTTTCATAAACTTGTTACCTCGAGAAAGTGGTGTTAAGTAGTTAGTGAATTATGGCAGCTTCAGGTCTGCGATTTTTAGGAAGATATCTTTCAGTTTTTCCACAGAAGACAGTGTGTGGGCCACCACTGAATCGTGGAGTAAAGAGATGGGTTAGGCCAACATTAGTAGCTCTAAAAAAGAAACAAGACAAATTGGAGGAAGTTAAACCATCACACCGCAATACGTATGCTGAATGGAATTATAACGCTGAAGTTTTTGCTTTTAGTAAACGATTAGGTGAAGAATTTGATGACAAGTCATTAAAACGCGCCTTAACACAAAGATCGTACATAGTTATGGAAGAAGAAAAACAAAGAGCTGTTGGAATAGAAGATCCCAAGTTAGCATTGGAAGACAATTCGGAGTTTTCAGAACAGGGGGAAAAGTTTATGAAAAATTATATACAAAGGTATTTGAGAACAGTGCTTCCACGGTTTCCAGAAGAAGGTATAAATGCTCTTGTGAAGTATCTGACGAGTCAGGAAACCCTCTCCGACATAAGTTTCCACATGGGTACATCAGAATTGATTCTGTGTTCCGACTTTCCCGTGGAAGAATCTACTTTAGCAAATGTCATGAAAGCAGTCGTCTTTGCGTTAGTCCAAAGTTCAGGTGAAGACCGAGCATCATTGTTTGTCAGAGATTTCATTATCACGTACCTATCTGGTAAAGATGTTAATATTCTATGGCAGATAAGCGATCCTGAAGAAGTTTTATCAAAAATTCTGCAACGCGAAGGAAAGTCTCAAGCAGAACCTAGGATAATCGGTGAAGCAGGACGCAATACAATATTGGCTGATTATCGGATTGGTCTGTACAGTGATAAACAGCTGATTGGAATTGGCTTTGGCGAAAGCATTGACATTGCTAAAGAAATGGCTGCAAGAGATGCACTCAAGCGTTTGTTTAAAACAACAGACAGAGACAAGCCGATTACTTATGATTTGAAACTTTCACCCACTTCAAACCACCCATTTGCTAATTTAAGTGTTGAAGATTGGTGTGAGAAGAATCTGAAAACATTAGTGCAAAAACAGTGACAAATACTGTGTTTGTAGAAATAAATAATGTAATGTGAAAATAATATAGTGAGTGTTTTTATATCCAATAGTTCTATTTTTTTTTTGTTGATATAGTAGTACACACACAAAATAAAAACACATACATACACAGAACTTGAAAAAATGTAATCTTTCAGTGTTGCCGGGTCATAAAAATATAAACTTACGAAGTACCGGTGTATGAAAAATGTTTTCAAAAGGTTACCAATAGAAATTCATTGCTCCGTAGAAAGATTTACACACTATTTTTTACACCTTGATCTTAATTTTTCAGATTCCAGTTATAAATTATAACATGAAGAAAACATCAAAATAATGAAATTTTGTTACGTATGTTAATGCAAATCTGTTAATATAATGTTGATCATATTGGATTAGATTAAATTAGACTTGGATAACGCCTTTAATTTAAATGTCTTCTTTCTGACAGTTAATTCTTAAGGTCACGTGATTATTGTAGATATGACATGTAAGTGTAAAGTCAGTCATTTGGAAGCCAAAATAAGTGTTATTGAACCAGAAGAGACAGATTCACCAATCCAATATGGTTGATCACTTTGTTACATTCTTAACCACATTTATATTAATTTGGCATAAACTTCCAACACTATATTTTCAGTATGTAAACTTTCCTCATTGAATGAAATACACAAATGTAAAAATTACAGTGACACTTTAGAAGCTGTGAGTAGTTAAACATTTATAGTATTTGAAAAAGTTCATTTAAAGTCGTATACTTTCCGAGTAGAAGTTATAATCAGAAATATAGTTTACGTTTAAAGAAGCACAAAAATTTATATAATCTTTGGCTTTTTTATCACATCTGTATACTAACATTATAATCTACTTCTGGTATAAACACTTTTCATGTAATGACCATGTTTTATTGATATTAACTTCTCCAACTGTATTGCCCTTTCTGAGATGTGTGCCTTGTCTTTTATAGATGCTTACTCAATATACAGAGTCATTCTTACAACATGCACATAAGAGAACGACTGGCCATTAATAAGCCTATGTAAATAATAACAAAATAAAAATTAAAAAAAGATAACTATTAACAAGACATGCTATTAACAATATAATAGAAATAATATTGCATAATAATAAATAAATATAATAAAGAAGAGAATAACAATAACAACAAAAATAATGAGCTATAAGTAATAAATGTACGAGCATAAAGATACATTATAAGTAATAATAAAATAATGCATAAATCAGTTTAAATATTATAGGCCTATGTATGTATTAGATCAAGTCTTGTTTATTATAATTTTCTTGTTGGTACATCCTCTTCATTCACTTTTTTAAATATTATATATTTCAATCACTTTCTGCTACAGTCCGTTTCTTGATGTATATAATACTTTAATATTTATAACTAAATTTACCTCAAGATATACTTTTTTCCTATTAGTTGTTTCGCCTGAAACAAGATGGCGAAGGCTGAAGATGAGAGTACAGGAACTCTCGAAACATGTTCCTAATAGGAAAAAAGTATATCTTGAGGTAAATTTAGTTATAAATATTAAAATATTATATATATATTAAACTTTCACTGTGAACACTTACTTTTTGGTTTTGTTTCCCAGACATTTCGACGTGGTGTCCGTCTTCCTCAATGGGATTTGAAATACTGAATGTCTGTACAAAGTAACGGGGTTATGGGTTGTAGGTGTGTGTGGTGGGGGTTGCTGGTGGGAGGGAATTGGCGCTGGGATTCAAAGTGTGTGTTTGAATTAGTGTATCGAAAAGTATGTGTGATCTATAATGTAATTGTTCATTTAATATGTTGTTTGGGTGTAGTGTGTGATATCTGTATATTTCAAATTGTTCTGCTGTGTTTAGTTTTCTACTTTTAGGTAAGTAGTGCAGTATTTCCATGTTGTGCTCTATGTTTGTGTAACTGTGGTTTTCATTTTGTAAATGTGTGGCAAATGTGGAATGTATGTAGTTTGTGGTGACGGCTTTTAAATGTTCAGAATATCTAGAGGAAAAAGATCTTCCTGTCTGGCCGATGTAGAACTGGTGACAATCACTGCAGTTTAATTTATAAACCCCTGTTTTGCTGTATGTGTCTGTGTCTTTGTTAGTATTATTTATGTGTTTCCTGATGGTGTTGTTAGTTCTGTAGGCTACTTTATAATTGTGTTTCCTAAATGTGTTAGCAATTTTGTGTGTGTTGGAATTGTAGTATGTGAGTGTGATGAATTTACTGGGTTGTGTGCTGTTGGTCTTGTGTTTTATTATATTTTATTACCACTTGTTTATTACATGTGGTCACCTCCTCATAGTGATTCTTGGGTAATGCTAAGAGTCACGTATACAAAGAACCTTACTCGCATCAACACCAAGATCAACAATGCACACATAATAATAATCTTTCAAACGACAGTGCAGTCACCAAAAACAGGACAGACAGCGCTGCTAGCAGCAGCCACTGATCAAGTTCGTAATGACCGAAAACTGGTTCACTTAGTGATATAGAAAATTTTTAAAAATTATCTAAAATTACTGCGTTCCATGCCATAATAATAATATATTTTAGTTAGTGATAACACTCGGACATGTCATGGACAACTAAATTCAAGAATTTATTACTGATATTCTTTTTCTGTATTATAGGAGTGTATAATACTATTCTTTGTAAATGTTTCCAGTGTTATCCAGTGGATTTGAAAAAAGTATAAAGAAAAAAGTATTTGAACAGTGCTGCACAATCAGCTTAAGTAATTTGTACTTGTAAAATATGATCTCAGTTTTTGTCTATTGTACTGTTTTCTCGTATCCTGATCTTCACTTTACTTTAGTATACTGAAGTTAATAGTGAAAATAAAAAGAACAAAGTTATATTTAGATATTTAAATTTGTTATTTATTACATAAATTTCTTAAGAAATCCTATTATTTTACTTATATTTCTAAACGTTCTAAATAACAATATATCCATAGTTATGACTCTTCAAATAGACTGATATTCAGCTAATTTTAAATGAAATATTAAGGACTGAAACATTTTTATTGATGAAAACTCGTGTAGGTTTTAAAATTGAAATAAGTGCAAATGATAGTTATTTCAATGTTTGTTATTATGTTGCATATTACAAAAATTGTTTAATTAAATATCAATAATAGAGACTTCTAAAATTCAATTTACAATTACCCCCATTCATTTTCAATTATTCCAACATCTTAGGGATAACTGTAAACATGTGTTTTCTTTATCCTTTGAAAAATTGGAACAACTGTAAACTAGTTAAAATTGTACTAATCTGTTTTGTGTTTTTAATCCTAACTCCATGTTTGCAGTTACACCTTCTTGGTCTACGAGAAAAGTAAATGGAAACAACATACTTCAGGCACTATGTTTATTAAAAATCATAAAGAAATGTTTTTTAGTTACATATTACAACAAGTAAGTAATAGAATAAAAGTTTATAATTTTTCAAACACAGAATCACTTCCAGGGAACTCGTAGACAATTTGTCTGTTAATTTCTGGATTGGGCAAAACTGTCAATTTTTGTTCAGAGATTTCATAATTTTCTTTTAATACCAGTAATACTTTGTAGAAATTTATCTTTGGATTGATATTTTGTGACAATTCCTTCCTCGTTATCATCTACTTTCTGTACACAGCAGTCTTGCTTGTAGTGAGTTTTATTTCTTGACTTTTAACTATATTCATGAGGATCTGATGATGACACATTAGTTGTCGAAACTCGAGTAATCCTGTATTCAGATTTTAAGAAGCGTGACAGAAGGTAATTAACCACTTCTGGAGGCAAATAATAATTTTTAAATTATTTCTTGGTCCTCCGGTATATCAACAAGAACAAATTTTTATGATTGAATATTTTGCCACACTGGTATTTCATATGTTACATCCATGGTATTGTCTTTCAAAACACTTACTGCAAATTAATATTTGTTATCAATAGAATGTTGTTCAGAATCTTGTTTAGATTTCTTTAGTACTTTATGATCAAAATACAATTTCCTTCTTAGATTTGTTTTTCCAAGACATTTCTTCTTGATTTTTTCAAGCTTTTTTCCTTGATACTGCCTTCAGCTTCTTTAACTTCTGCCAGGACTCTTCAGTTGTTAAAACTTATCTATATCTTTCAGGTTTCAAGCAAGGTTCTTTTTTTATAGCGAGTTCTGTAGACATCATAGAATTTTGAGTTTTTCTAATTTCTGATGTAAATATTTATATGATTCCAGTTGGTGTTTCTGGATTTGATTTTTGTTGTGCCATTTTAACAAGTGTCTTCTCAATAATCTTACTAGGTGGAGTACTTATCTGAGAAGCAGATGTGCCTGGTGTAGATAATGAGTCTACATCATCAATAGATTTGCTTGTTGGTTGACTGAACATTTATAATATCCCTACTCTTCTTATACTCATTGAGTTCTTTTGGACTTGAAAGCAATTAATGGAAACTTTCTTGCATCTACTGGGAAAATTCCTGTTGTTACAAAACCAGCTATGATATTTTTCTACTAGTAATTTTGTACAAACCACTATGTTGTCTTTGGTATTGACGAGCGCTTTTGGCAGTCAAGCCGACCATCTTCAGGTCATTACCAACCTTTTTTTACTTTCACATTCTATTAATAAACCTTTATTCAAATTCTTTGGCGGTGCATATTTTAGGCTTTTTTCTAATAATTTCTTTTCTTCATTATTGAATACCACCTCTGTTAAATTAACTATTCTCTCGGATAACTTCAAATCTGCTTGATCTGGTTTTTCATTCTCGTATCATTTATTTCTTTTAAACATTCTAATTTAGTTTGGTAAATGACCTGAAGATGGCTTGACTGCCGAAAGCGTTCGTCAATACCAAAGACAACATAGTGGTTTGTACAAAATTACTAGTAGAAATATTTGAGACCACTAACGCTCCAATACAACAATAAATTGATATTTTTACTAATGATACCTTCTCACCACACTTGGTCTTATAGTGTAGAAAATTCACATTTTGCTAATGGACAAATACACTTTGCCTTTTAATCTGTTTTCCCCCAAAGCTTATAGATTTTTCTCTCAAGAAATTTTTATAGAGTCAAAAATGCATTTATTAACTGGTTGAATTTTATCAGTCAAGTGACTTGGTAACAATTAAGCACTGACATAACAATACACCTGATTATTTATCAGATGGCAGAAATAATTTTGATATCTGTTCTACACTAACATACTACGCTAACAAATTATTTGAAATTTTTTTACATGGTTTTTTAAATAATTTAATTAATTTTATCTTTAGTAGAATATGTTTTAAGAGTGGTGAGTTCATGTTAATATGGTAAATTCTTATATTTAATCGTACTAAACAAACAAGAGCGTTTGAATAACAGCATTTACAATTACCCCAAAATCACATTTACCCCATTGGGAAATTTTTGTTTGGTAACCGTAAATGCAGTGTAGCTTGAGACTATCTTAAAATACCTTTACAAAACATCACAAAACGTTAATAAAGACTGATACATTTACCTTTATATTGTTTTGGTACAGTTTCTCTCCACAAAATCAGTGTACTTCCAAAGTCATACAAAACCATTTCACAATATTTTTTTAACATGAAAACTCCAGTTATAAATATTAGCACATACCCTTATATTATAAGGCCAGCAGCACTCTGCAGTTTTGAAGAGAACTTCAGCAGACGATGTAACAATGTAACAATATTGATTGTAAGAAAATTAAAATTTCCCTAGTGTTTACAATTACCCCACCTAACCCTAACAAGATCCTATTGTACATAATTATTTTGAAACCAGTTTGGACTTAGACTTCAACTGTGGAGCATCTCTGACATTACTATCGTCAGCAGTTCCAAAACTGCAAATAGTATGCTATTGTAACCACATTCATTTCTCTATCCTTGTGTGAAATTCTGCTACCTTCTATCAAGGAGTACTTTACTATAGCCAGAAGTATAGTAAAAGATTTCTGACATTTCCAAATGTGTTGGTGAATAACCTACATGTGTATGTTAAATAGTGAAGTGTATAGTTTAAACATCTTGATATCAAGGTTAAGTAAAACTTACATAAACTAATTGTGCAGTGGCAATGCACAGTAATTATGTATTTAATTAAATGTGATTCTTCACTGGATAATTCCTATGCTGGTCGAAATATAAGGTGTATTACTTGTAAATTTTTCCATTCTTGTTAAGTTCATATATTACTAACATGCTAATTCCAGCATTTTCACAAATGTTCTCAGAATATAATTTTTTTCGATTTCTCCAAAAAAATGCATTGATAATTAAAACGATAAAAACTTCATGGGGATGATACAATTGAACGGTTGAGCCCAATGGTTGGAAAATGCTGCTCTATAGGACATTAATTGTTGCTGTACTGTAGGCCTAAAAAGCAGATTTCCATAGCTGCTCAAGTTAAAAAAAAATCACAATTTTTTTAACATAATTGCAGTGGCAACGTTTTAAAGTCTCGGGTACAAGTAACTTAGAAAATTAATTTCATTTCAAAATTTGTATTGAAACAACACAATAAATAGGTACTGCTAAAGTACACAGAACATTTTCTACATTGTCTAGTGATTAAAATTGTGAATTGATTGAAGTTTATAGGTTTTTTGCCTAGACAGTACTGTCGCCATCAGAGTCCAAATGAAAATGTTTACATGAGCATAGAATTCTTATGCAGTGTCACAAGATTTTTTAATGTTACATGGTGGATTACACGGAAATGCAGACTGTGGGCATGGACTAACAGGTTGGGAATCGCTCCCATGGCAACTGTAGCCAAAACCTACATTTTACAATTCCATAACTCCTCAGTGCTCTCAGCTATTTGTTCCTCTAAACTTGAATGGGTACTTTCAAATTAACTGTATTTGCACTACAATTTTCATGTTTTGAGTATGCAATATATCATGGAGTGAAGAAGGAACGAATTGTAAATGATTGTATTGCTCAGGCTACGTAAGAACATTCTGGGTTTTTTTCATTGTTTACATAAAACAAACCTTATGGATTGGCAAAATATTAAGCTAAAATATAATCATACACTTAAAGCTTTTTTTTGTGTTTTGCTTAAAAAAATAAGTAGTATTTTAAAGGTGTTTTGATTTTTTCATGTTACTTCAGTTTACCTAACCTGCATTAGTATGTTAACTTACAAACATGTTTTGCTATTAGAGGCATGAGGTCAACATTACAGTATTGACAGAAATGGTGCATATGAAGCGATTATAAACGCTTTGACAATGAAAAGTGATTATAACTGAAAATAAACAATGTAATAAAACGATCAATTAAAATGCTTTATATAATTTTATGAAAATTATAAGCATTATGCACTAAATATCGCTATTGCATATCAAAAATTAGTGCAGATACAGTTATTTGGAAAGTACCCTTGAAGGTAAACACTTTGAACACTATTCAATTATCTTATCAGCTGAATGAAAATTCCACTAAATTATGTTATAAATTAATACTGGTGAAAAATATGACAATTTTGTAAACAAACTGGATGAGAATAAAAACACAAACATCAATTATACATGTACACTATATGAACAGTATTTATTGAAACAAAAATACAAAACATTCAAATAATCATGGTCATACGTATATAATATACATTTATAGTATTCAGAAGAGAAAGAATTAGGGACAATCCATCTCTTGATGATATGCATTTTCTTACATTATTCAATTTGTTATTAAACATGTACTTAACAAGTGAATGGCTCAAATGTATACACACAGCAACATTATAGGTTTGTTACACTTGGAATGTTATGGGATAATATTTTTCATGTGGTATTACAAAACAAGAGTATGTTCACTATATACAAAAATAAACAACAAGCACATACTACAAAGGTATCTAAAATCTAGTGTGTGTGTGTGTCCACATGCATACACATGAAAATTTATATTTTAATATAATGCTTTCGACACTAATAAATATATAATATGAAATCCATTAAATAATTTAAAAAGTGACAGCAGTTGGCTTTATTGTATGACAGTAAAAGTAACTAAACAGGACTTCATAAAGTCTATACATAAACTTTGTACAAAATAATGTTATTCTGTAAAATATCAGGCTTGGTTACTTCTCACATTTTTAGACACTATAGCAGTTTTAATAACAATATAAAGTAACCACACATTTTCTGGTCATGTGAACAACTAAAAGTACATAATCTAAATACAAGATGACCAATTTTGGCTTTTCCATTTGGTTAGCCATTAAGAATTTTTTTTTAGAAATTCTCCCATTCATGATTGCTCATGACAGAGTTCATTAAATGCATTACATATTTTTAATGAATGTCGCATCATATTTGCTCCCTGTAATATTCAGTATATAGTCTAACCGTATTATGTATGTACTAGTTTATCTAAGTACATTTTTACTACGTATTATATTTCTAATACAGGCTATTAGAAATATATTATATGTTGGTACAGGCTAATAGAACATTGGTATTTCTTTGTTCTTGGTTTACACACTAATACACAAAAAAAATCTGACATTTCAAAAGAAAATGTGTGATTCTTTGTTAGAAATTCTTTGATATTTTTTTAATTTATTTAATTTTCATATTAGTTCTAAGATTTTACGAATCCTGTCTTCAACTATCTGCAATTTATATATTTATTTATCACTTTATCTGTAACATATAACAAACATTTAAAAACAGATTGAATAAATGTATTCCAGGCAGCAAGTTACAACATAAGCAAATTTAAACCAGATCTGCTTTACGATGCACACAGAGATGTTAACTAATTTGTTTATTTACAAATTACAACTATTATTACTATATTGCAAATTATTAACTGAATTATATAAATTCCTTCACACCATTTGATAAATTATCATATAACCTTTCTATTAAAATATTTCTACCAAATAAAGACAAGACATATCAATACCTACTGTAAACTCTTATTAAAACACAGGTAATTTATGTTTTTCCTTATGACAATCAATTTTACTAAACTTCTCTGAAATGGCTTTACCAATGCTTTAATAAGTTTTCCTATTAATCTAAATTACATGCATGCACTTTTACATATGACAAACTGCTAAAATACAAAGTAAGGCCAAATATATAATTCTGCATAATTTTACTGAACCTATTACAAAAATATTTATATCTCTTTTGTTCTTTCAGTACACGTTGCTGATCATCATGAAGCTGTTGTCATTGTAGGTTACATGCTGTCACAGTTTTAACACTCCTACATACAAAAAATGTTCATACAAAAAATCATTATACTATGTCAATTAGTTAGTATGATTTATTAAATGATTTTCCTATATCTACAAGTTTACCAATAAAATGAATTGTTTAAAAAATATGAAAATCATAAACCTAAGTTATTAATATATTTAAATATTATTATTGTTTTAGAATTTAATTTTACATTTAAAAAATGAAAAAAAATTATTTCTTAAGCTGAAATCTACTTTTAAAATTGAGCTTTTTTTTATATTCTCTGTTGAACACATCACTTAGTAATAAATATTATTAGTTTATTATTAATACAGGAAACAATTCACTGTTATGGATTGTAGTTGAATATAATGTTTTAATGATGTACATACTTTCTAATACTTGTTAGTTATATGGATGCTTGGTGTGCTTAGTTATTTATTGTGTGCTTGCAAATACAACCCACAGATATATTGTATTGTTCGACCATGCCAACCAGTCTATTCAGTGTAAGGAAAATCCAACAGACATCACACAAACTAAATACTATACTAAAAGCATCAAGTAATTGTCTGTTACATGACCACTGCTACGTGAAGAATCTTGTATGTTTGCTAACATTAACATTTTTCTGCTAACTTCATTTTTATACAAGAATGCTATATTTTTTTTTCAAGAAACGCATGCCAGGATCAGAACCTGGTGTGATAACCAACTATGAGTACAAACTCACACAGACATTTAGGTGGTCATGCGCACAAGTTCTTGGAAGTAAATGTTGAGTTTTTTTGTAATTAGTACAGTATGTTCATGGATGCCCACAGGGGGGGATCATAGCGCATTGAGAATTTTGGGGGCGATTTTTCGGGTGTATTTTAAGGATTTTTGGGGGGGATTTTTTCAAGAATATAACATTTTAAATCCAACATTGATGGAAATTTTTACCGTGTTTATGCAACAAACTAAGCTATTAGTAAAAAACTAAAGCAATTGCATATCTTTATGATTGTTTTAATGAACTGGCAGCACAAATGTCTCTACCAGTACTAGTAGTAAATTTTGTTTTGGAATTTGGAAAACTGACCCTGGCAGCCTGCAGCAACATCCTGTCAATGAGTCAGAGGGTACGTGAATAATAAATCGTGAATGTAAAAATGTGTGCGTGTGCTTAGTTTGTAGACCGGCGGGCAGTGGGGGGACTTTTCAATTGGGGGGGAGTGCTGAGACTTTTGGGGGGATTTGTGCATTGGACCTTGGGGGGGATGGGCACCCCTGAGTATGTTTATTAACAGTCATTATAATTGAAAAACATGCTGATCATGTACACAATGTGTGTGTGTGTGTGTGTGTGTGTGGAATGTTTTTAATTTTTGAAAAGGCTTTTGTTTTAGAAATAAGTAAAACAACTAGCAAAAAACTCTTTAATAACCATCATACTGCTCAATGTTGCAACCGATGTATTCAGTTGAGGAATAATTTACTGCACACGGTCAGAATATCTTTCCCCCTGCCATGTTGCAGTTGGCTTGTTCCAATGATGAGCTGGCAGTGGTATAACTTGGGGGGTCGGGTGGATAAACCCCCCACAAATATTAAAAATTTCAGCAATATTTCATAATCACTTAATGTAGGCCTATTTCTATACCAGTTACATGTATTAAAATGAGGTTTATAAGTAACTGTGGAAAGAGAATAATGGAATTTTCCTAATAATGACAGTCATGCTAAATTTGGTAACCAATATATTTGTGACCTTAAAAAACAGTTATGCACACATCAGAAAATAAAGACAGTGTCTATTAAACTACCATTATGCTTTTTTCCCAGACACGTTTCTCTTTAGAGAGTGGTATATGTCATGACTCCTCTAGTCTAATACCTCTGGTTTTAACTGGCTTTGCACAGATAAACATTAGCAGTATCTTGACTTTCATTTGGAAAAATGAGATTTTAGTGCTGGATATAAAAAAACTTTTAGTACTATTTTGCATAACAATAATGTACTGTATCACAAACTATAAGTTGCATAAAACATTCTTGGGGCAGCATCCTTAAAATGCAAAGGAGTAATGAAACAGGGATTTTCAAAATATCTTCGGATACACTAGCTTTTACAAGAGTTATTAAGAATACATATTTAGAATTAGTGTTTCCTAATGACATGAGATTTGTTACCTTTAATTTGAATAACAATTAATCAAGATAAAACATTTTGAAATCAGCACTTTGTTGTTTGTTTTTCAACTCTTATACTTTGCACTGGTTTACTGAAAAACTTTCAGATGCACAGGATTTGTAAAATGTATTTATAAAATTATATGGGAAGAATTCTGAATTTCTCATTTGTTCTGTGAAAAATGATGAGGGGGTCTTACCTTCAAGCTAGTCTCATCCCCCTACAAGATAATGTCATCTCTCCCTAGGAGCAGCTCCTATTTATGCCACTAAGTGGCAGATCCAGCATTTTGTTTTATGGAGGATTATCACTGGAAGGTGGTGGTGGGACGTTAGTGGGATAGTAGGGAATTTGCCAGTTATAGCTTACTGTATACATCATGGGTGTAGCTAACACTGCCTCTTGTTTCAATGCGGCTTTTATTTTGGGGTATTTTATGAGATGTTACACATGACTCCTCACATTGTGAAATATGACAAGTCCAAACACAGTATAAACATTATAAAAATAAAAGACGTAATGGGAAGACTTGCAGCCCCTCCCAGTAACCTCCCGTTATTACGCCACTGTGCACCAGTAGTCTTCAAAGTCTGGTGTTTTAGGGTATGAAACATTTGACCATATGAAGACAATAAAACTGATTTTGTACTCCTGGCCAATAGCGCACTGTTGCTTCACAATATTAACGCCTTATTTTTCTTGTCTTACTAGTACTTTCCAGTATTCGTAACTTGCGCATTGTTATGTAGTAAATCGTCACTAATTTGCAGGTAATTATACAGAATAATTTAAAATAATTCAGAAAAACATAAGAAGCCATGAATTCAGAAAAACTTTAAGACCATAACTTTACTAATTGGGTGCTATAAGTTTATTTGGGGGGGGGGGTTCGTACTCTCGAAAATGGTAATAAGATGAACTGATTCAGGAAAAAAGAATGATTAAGACTATGATTCAACAAGAGAATTCTACTTCAAATGCTAAAGCACAAACCACACAAAGTTCATCTGTTACACTGTGTATCTTGGTGGAACACTGACTGTATCACCATGACACCGGGTAGGTGAGCACATTTCATTAGAGGTCTAAGGATTTTATCTTTGGTTAAGACTGCTCTGCATGAATGGGTTAATTCACCAAAATATCTCAAGAAATGGGAGTGGCATGAAATTTAAGTGTACCTGAAGTACAGAGCTTCTAATTACTGAAGGATTGAAAACATTTAATTCCCATATATTTATTTGAAATTTTTTCAATTATGTTCAGAATCTAAAGTACATTACTGGATATTTGAAATAAAAGTAAGTAAATGTCATGATTAGGCCTTTAAACAAAACCGAAACCTTGTTTTGAACAAGTTCTAAACCACCTTGAAGCTTGTCTGTTTAGTATTTTGTGTCCTCCACACCTTGCCAGAAACAATGTTATAATTATATGCTTTACTGCTTTCAACTACAGATAAAGAATTTTACTATGTTGAACAACCTTTTATTATAGTATGAATAATCAAGTGTTTACCGACCTATGGCTTACAACCTACTTTAGATTAAGTAATGCTCAACTGAAATTTATGGAAAGGTTTTGTAAAATATATAAAAACACTTGGTAAGTTTCACAGATTTTATTTAACTGTAACAGCTGTTTCGGCTACCTAAATCATTGTCAAATTTTCGCCTCTTTGACAATGGCTTAGGTAGCAGAAACAGCTGTTAGAGTTAAATAAAATCTGTGAAACTTACCAAGTGTTTTTATACATTTTACAAAACCTTTGTATTAATATGTTTCACCAAGTGCCCAACGAGTCATCAATTAATATCGTGAAATTTATGGAGTTTAAACAGATATATTGAAGAGAAAAAATATAGTAAGAGTTTACAAGAAAGTATAGCCAACACAATGACACTTTAGATCACCCCAACATCAGTGTATAAACACTAACAAAAACAAGTTTACAAGTTACACATTTCATTTTGACACTGTAAATGGTACATGTAACACTGGCATGTTATTTAGTTTTTGTTTGGTTCTTTCAGTATTCAGCTACAAATATTAACAATATATTTAACAGTAGTGTATGTACCACCTGTATAACTAACAAGTATCCGATTCTCTTGTTATCTTATGCTATGCTGTCATTTCCATTTTGCAATATCAGTTGTAGTGACAGCACAACATTCAGCTGTATCTTGACCTTAACTGTTGATAAGATTGTTGACACAGAACACATAATTATTCTACTTTCGAGGATTGGTTAACCTTTTGAGTGTAAAAAAAAACCAATCAGATACTCATCTACCTCTTGTTTAGCTGTTAAATGCTACAAAATGTTTACAACAAAATTGAAAATTTAGTCATGCCATCACTGTCTGATTACGAGGAGTGACGTGATTTGTAGTTATTAACATGAACTAATATAATCGTACATCATAAGATCAGTCATTTGGTCCTCTCTCTTGCAATGATTGGACCTTGCACATTAAAATTGTGCTACTAGTTGTAGGAGAACATGTGTATGTCTCATATACCTATAACAATATATGATGTAACTTTATAGATAAATTCCCTAACTATAACAAGGAAAGAGTCAATTGTTCTTTAATATAATGCTGGCTTATAGGTATAAGAGTAAGCTCAAGTTGGTGACAAGCTTATATGTGTGTGTGTGCACGTTTGTGAAGATACAGGCTGGATAAATTGAAGATTCTGCTCTAATGTAATTTTCATATTATACAGTACACTGAAAATCGATGGTAAAATGCCACGTCTTATACTGAAAATAGGGATAGGCATTGATTTTTATATGAAAGCTCACCAAATCTAAGATACAACACATGTAAGATAAGCGGAGAGTATATAAAAATCTTATTAGACTAATGATGGCGCCCAAAATCTGTATGCTAACTAGTAGAGATAATAAACAACTCAGAATATGTTATCATACAGTATTTAGACAAATTTATGGGACTGTGTGCAAAGATGAATAGTTGTGGACAAAACTATAAGAAGCTGAGTTAACTTTGGACTAAATATTATGCCTAGAGACCAGGAAATGACCTTGTTCAAAACTACTGCAGCTTTTAGGCCTTTATTACACATTTGAATCTTTTCATAACACAGACTTATCAAGCAGCCATCAACTTTTGGATCCCTCACCACAGAAGCCTCAATTACAACACTGAAAATGTCATTTCCTGAGACAAAAGTACTGCAGACTCCAAATAAAAATATTTCACAATTAATCTGACAACATGTTTTCCTAATCCACCATAATTTTCCTTCCAACTGATACATCAGTGCCTGGAATTAATTCACAATATACAACTGTGCACTTAATAACTACAGCAGACTCAGAATAGACCCTCATTAGCCAGGGATTCAAAAGGCTTCTGAAAAGTAGACAACAAGGCACACAATCTAGGATTCTCAAACTAAAAGAAGACCAAATTCTAGTTCCCAAGAGAAACTAAACTAATACATTACTACCAGCGTTGAGTACTTATAGGCGAGCGGCACACCCCTAAAACGTCAATTAGAAACAGCAATATGTGACAACGCATTACTAATGTCTAATTTCAATTTTACTTTATGTTTTTGAGGTCGCTGAATATGAATCCGAGGTTATTTTTTACCTAGGAATGGGGGAACACTGCACAAAATGGCAACGAAGTGAATAAATAGAAAAAATATTTTAACGTTTTTTCCTGTTTAACTTGCTATATCTTCGGCAGTTCTTGATATTTCTTTTTGAAATTTTAACCACTAATTCTTTGAAGTATTAACATTAAAACGCGACATGTTAAAAGTCTGTAAAGCTTGTCTTTGTTGAAAAGTGAATTTTCAAACATTTTCCGCGTGGTTTTGTGGATCATTTCATTCGGCCGCAAAAATTGAGTGACAAAGTTTCGAAGTTCTAAAATCTAACTATTAGGTATTAAAATATCATACCTAAGGAAGTTTTCTATATCTTTTTTTCTATTCGAGATAAAAAGCTGTAACTTTCCATAAAACTTCCGTAGGTATGATATTTTAATACCTAATAGTTAGATTTTAGAACTTCGAAACTTTGTCACTCAATTTTTGCGGCCGAATGAAATGATCCACAAAACCACGCGGAAAATGTCTGAAAATTCACTTTTCAACAAAGACAAGCTTTACAGACTTTAACATGTCGCGTTTTAATGTTAATACTTCAAAGAATTAGTGGTTAAAATTTCAAAAAGAAATATCAAGAACTGCCGAAGATATAGCAAGTTAAACAGGAAAAAATGTTAAAATATTTTTTTCTATTTATTCACTTCGTTGCCATTTTGTGCAGTGTTCCCCCATTCCTAGGTAAAAAATAACCTCGGATTCATATTCAGCGACCTAAAAAACATAAAGTAAAACTAAAATTAGAAATTAGTAATACTTTGGTCACTATAGACTCATTTTCAGGGGGTGTGCCGCTCGCCTATTAGTGGTTTCACTTGGGGACAATAACTACCAATATCTTTATTCTACTGTTATTCTAAACGGATGAGACTTATTCTCATACTGTGGCTACAGCAATATTATTAAAGGAGGACATGATACGTATACAGGCCTTTTGCTCCTCTTTCAAGTACATCTTACGTTGCTTTGGCTAAAAGCTACATTCAAAATAATGCTGCTTGCTTGCTTGCACAGACATGCTCGCTTTTATTGGGTAAAAAAACCACAAAGTTCTTAAACACTAAGTATATAACATCCATTATCTAGCAAAGCAGGTAACCATACAAAATCTCCGATTTATATAAAGGGGAGATTATACAGAAAATTTGAGTATAATCGAATAGTAGATTCTCTTCAGGCAGATCATTTGAAATGAATCAACTGCAGCAATTAACTCAGCAGTCACAAAGGAAAATTTGATCGCAATTATAGTGAACAAGAATATGGTACTTTAAATAAATCAGATTTCAGCTGACTTTCTTTATGCTGATAAATCCTGTGAAAGCCAGAAAAGATTTCTTGGTTTTATTTATGTTGTCCTTGCATCAGTCATATTTGAATATATCCGTACTATTTTTCAGTACATATCTGTACAGAAAAAAAGGCAATTCAGGCATACAACAAATGGAGGTAAATGTCAAGATGGACATAAAGAAACATTTCTAAAAAATATTATATGCGAGTGATGTTAGTTCATTGTTACAGCTCGAAAACAATTTTCAATGCTTTAGCAATCTGTTTTTAACACAAAAACATGCATAATGTTTTTCTAGACTATATCAGGTCTTGTGGTTTTTCTTTTAAAGTTTATATAGAGGGCATTTAGAGAGGGGAGAAACTACCCATTTGGGATGGAATATCACTTTTATATATTTGAAGGATTACACTGACATGTTAATGGCATCTTCATCATATTCTAGAATTTTAAAACGGAGAGGTTACAATATCCTCACAAAAGTATAAACCACTCTCTTGACTAAATTTCATCCTCAAATTTAAACCATGTTTGAGTTTCACTTTATGATGATAATGTTTTTATCACAAAGAATGCCTATAAATAATTTTATCTAGCAAAAAAAAAACATACCTCTATGTATATTCTGAAAAATAAAAGGCCTTCACAAGTAATGTTAAAGCCTTGTATAAAACTCATATATGATACACAATGATCGATGAGGACTCAGAAAACAAAGTTGTAAACATTATTATTAAAAATTTAGAGAAACAAATATAATCAAACAAAATATCACTTTCAATCACTACAATTTTTTCATCCTTTCTTTACTTACAACCTCTAAACTCAAAAAGAAGCAGTCTTGACTAGGATCTGTCACTACAAATATGTGTAAATTTGATAAATAAGCTACAAATTATAATAGATTATTCAATTCCAGAAGTCACTCATCATTTTCTTGTCTTTTACTTTAATACACATACGACTTAAATTTCTATATTTCATATGACATTTTGCCATCAAATTATACTGAACTTCAATGGTTTATCTTGCTTTATTTTATATTTCTTTGTTTGGTATAAACATTTACAAATATGATATGTTACTGATATAATAATATTTACATGCTACATCTCTTTGGTATTCATACATACATTTAAAATTTTTCAACAAAATTTCAAAATCAACAATATAAAAAAAGCATTTAAAACATTTGTGCTGTATAACAGTTAGCCTTGAAATAATATAAAAATACTTAAATTTAACAGTTATGAATAAAAATCATATTAACATTAATATAAGCAATACAAATTACAGTAATAATTTATATTTTCATAAATAAGGATATATTATACATAATATTACTTATTACAAAACTGATATTTATGTTATAACATAAAATATATATACTTAATAAATATACATTATTTGTTTTATTTAAATAAGCATGTCCTTCTGTTACAATAACTCAAAATAGTATGAAATCGTATAGTAACAATACTGAAAGTTTATCACAAAAATTGCTGCACTTATTTTATAAACTCAATGAAAACTTTAATTTCCTCAAGTTTATAGAATCATATACATGAGAGGGGCAGTAAGCTTACAGTAAAAACATACATATATCTATACGCAGACGTATATGTACTATATACACAAATAAGTGTTATCCTTCATGTTGGATCAGGTTTTGCTTATTTTTAAAGAAGAAACATGTATGTATTCATTATATACATCTATTTTTCAAAATATCTTAATGGAGTAGAGTAAGAAAAGCATGAACTTTTGGCAGTAAATAACTTGTGCCATTTTTAAAGAGATCACTATACATTATTTATTGCAATTCATAATATATAAAAATATTTCAAATTTTATCTGAAACATTTTTATGCCCTGACTACTGACTAGAATAATACAACTGGCTACCAACTTATGATTTTTAAACAAGCAAAAAGAAGAATTTTAGTACAAGCCAAAGATAGACGTTGAAAAACTAAACAGAGTTAACTGACAGTATTTACCTGTCAGTACCTACATGAATACCCCCTCCCCTTGTGGCTTTTCAATAAGTACTGCAGAACTGCTGAAGCAGCAATCATATCACAAAATATTAACACATTATTTCAAAGATAAATCTATTTATATTATTATTTTTCACACATTTCATCGCTTTTAAGGGAATTCTGTTTTAATGATAGTAAACTAAACATTTGTTAGCTGAGAAAAACTTCCTGTTATGAACTAACCAACATGTTAAAACAGTAGTGCTCATCCCAATCTGTGAATGAATCTTGCCTGTTTCTGCTACACAGTTGTTTGATAAGTCCAAGATATTTTGCTCACCCATAACACCATAAGACAGCACTGGCGTTGCTGTGGGTGCAGCTCAAAACTACCTCCCTTCCAGTCTTGACCTGCTGTAAGTAAATGGTGGCAAAGATGGACAAGCGACACTTCATTGTCAACTTTCCTTCCTAGCAAGTGTAATGTTATCCTGTGCATTGTGAATTTGTTAAAGCATTATAAAATTAGTTCAAACTAAAATACATAATTATTTTAAAGATAATATTTTACGATTTGATTGATAAAATGATAAAAACAACATAATAAAGACCTAATAATATGAAAGAAACTTAAATTTAAAATTTGTATAATTTTTTTATTATTACTTGAGTTTTGCATAGAACAACCTGTGACCTGATACCTGAGTTCATTTAGTACACAATAGGAGTTGATTACAATGTAGTAACAAGTGTCTGTAATCAATTATTAATATTAATTTTATGCCAGACTGGTTTGGGAAAGGTAGAACTGTGTTTTCATGTGCCATATTACAAACAATATTATACATAGTTGTCTTGATTATTGATCTCTTCTTTCACAGCACTAACACTTAACTAAAAATGAACTTTTTTCATGTGAAAAACTTACTATTTTATTGGACGCGTTTCGGCTTAGTATCCGCCTTCTTCAGCTTTGGTAACAGACTGCCAGCATTTTGTAACGGTTGTGTGGAAGGTGAAGTGGGGGTGGTGTGTGGAGGAAGGGGATTGGCGCGGGAATTCAACTTACTGTTTGTTTTCTGTATAATTGTGTCAAAAAGTGTATGTGATTTATATTGTAATTGATCGTTGAGTATGTTGTTTGGTTGTGTTGTGTGGTGTTTATATATTTCGTATTGTTCAGTTGTGTTGAGTTTTTGACCTTTGGGTATGTAATGTAAAATTTCAAGATTAGTGTCTATGTTGGTGTAACTGTGGTTTTCTGTGTGTATGTGTGTGGCAAATGCAGAGTGTATATTGTTGTTGGTTAAAGCTTTTAAGTGTTCAGAATAACGGGATGAAAAAGATCTTCCCGTCTGGCCTATGTAGAAACTATTGCAGTCATTACAATTTACAAATACAAACACAAACACAAAATAGCATTCAGAACAACCAATACCATCAAAAAACACATCAGTAATACAAACACAGACATAGACAAATATAACAAAACAGGTGTTTACAAATTAAATTGTAATGACTGCAATAGTTTCTACACAGGCCAGACGGGAAGATCTTTTTCATCCCGTTATTCTGAACACTTAAAAGCTTTAACCAACAACAATATACACTCTGCATTTGCCACACACATACACACAGAAAACCACAGTTACACCAACATAGACACTAATCTTGAAATTTTACATTACATACCCAAAGGTCAAAAACTCAACACAACTGAACAATACGAAATATATAAACACCACACAACACAACCAAACAACATACTCAACGATCAATTACAATATAAATCACATACACTTTTTGACACAATTATACAGAAAACAAACAGTAAGTTGAATCCCTGCGCCAATCCCCTTCCTCCACACACCACCCCCACTTCACCTTCCACACAACCGTTACAAAATGCTGGCAGTCTGTTACCAAAGCTGAAGAAGGCGGATACTAAGCCGAAACACGTCCAATAAAATAGTAAGTTTTTCACATGAAAAAAGTTCATTTTTAGTTAAATATTATACATATACGAGTATGTCAGTATTGTCCCTGCATTATGACTACAGGATAATACAGGCTGAGTAAATTAGTTTGATAATTAAAAATTATTCATATCAATAACAAACTACCATTAATAAATCAGAAATTCAATAAATTATAAGACATTATAACATTGGTACATCCCAAAATGTGAGCAAAAGGCAAAAATGTGAGAGGTTAAAATTTTGCTTCGTGCAACTCGAAAAGTTTATAAATGTGGGTGTCCTACTCACAGCCACTAGCCTTAACACAGTTCAGTGACTGTGAAACCTTGGTCAGTGTGTTGCAGTCTTCTGCACTGAAGATGGCTGTTGAAGGCACGGCCAAAGTGTTTGTACCGAACAACCTTGGACCACGGCCTTAAAGGCCGGCAAGCTGAAGTTCTCATAACATAAATCTGATTGTTTGGAATTTGTAGTGTTTAATGTATAATTGCTCTACTTTAGTAATCATACCGTTACTCAACAGAAAACAGTAGGGTAATTGGGATTTTCATAATTTTTGTGATAACTGACAAATTAACTAATATCAAATTTATCCAATAGTAAATTTTCTTTGTTCAAAATAGTGAGCGAGATCTGTAGCTCAGGGAAACTATTACATGGCTGAAAACAGCTACATACAATATAAAAATAATGTCTTCAATATATGTCCATTCAGATACTTTGTTATTTGTCCAGTTATGAATTTTTAGTATTTTAGTTTAAAGGTTTCTATAAATTATTACTGTGAGATGTGAGAACAGAAAATAGTAAATTTTGTTCTAATCAGTATACTGTAAATTTAAAATTTTATAGGACTTCAATATAAACAACAAATATTCAAAGGATAATTTATTTTAGATTCTCTTTTCTTTTTCTACTGTGTCCATTTTTTTTTGTATTACAGTAAAATGATTATTTTTCAGCCTACATATAACGCCTTTGTCCCTCACAACTGTACACATTATCTCCATATAACTCTTCATTCTAAACATGCTTCATCTCCAAAATGACTTGTCCATTTAACTTTAAATGGTACAAAACATTATCTACTTATGAATTAATTATTTGGTGGTGAAACATTGATTATAACAGCTAGGCACTTAGCAGAGACATTGCAGGAAAACAGTAAACTTAAATTTTTAATATTTTCAGACTGGCGCCACTAGTAAACCAGTTTTCAAAGTTTTCATATAAAGTTTAATTTTGTTTTTAAATAGCCAGGCCTTAAATATACTTTTGCACTATGCATTGGGAGGAATGTATTTTTTATGTCTTATTACAGACTCCTTAAACAACAACTAAAAACAGAATAACACTGCACAATGAGCTTTACCTAAAAATGGCAGAGATACAAGAATGTGCTCAACATCAAACATCATGTACGTGAAAACTTGTGCTGTATCATATTGAAATTAATTTTATTAAATGAAAATCTGAATCTGTGACTGGATATAAGTTTTGTATTTTTCAATTCATTTGTACAGATTTTTATTTTACAATAATTATGTAATGGTACATTTCAATGGGATTTTCATGGGTGTGAGCCAGCATTGAACTGCGTATGTGACCTTGGTCTGGGAAGAGATTTGTGCGTAACTGTTTATGTGTGCTGAAGGTTCAGTTTTGCATGGTCGAGGAGTATTTCACCACACAAACGTCACGCCTGGAAAAACCAGTTTTGTGCACAGCAGTGGAGTGAGTAATGCCAAGCTTAGCATTAGTTAGTCGCAATTGGAACACCAGAGACAAGCAGACGTAAGCGGCTGCGTCTCATCCACAAAGTTCTGACCTTGGTGAAAAACTTTAAATTCAGTAATAACTGAATAATATTAGTAGTGTCCAGTGTGAGAAAGTAATTAATTGTATTATAGTCAGTCCCCTTGTAATTTTGGAACAGTGCGCACATTACGAAGTATAGCGATTCGGTGCCTGGGGCGGAGTGAAAGCTTACATTGTCATATTAATAAAAGTACATCAGTGATCGACAAATAAAGTTTCACTGATTGACAAATAGATTGTGTTTTGAAAATGCCACAATTACTGCTACAATTATTTACTTTGGAAATGCCACAGAATTATTTCTTTTAAAATCCATGCTACAGTTTGTGGAGAATTTTGAGAGAAAAAAAGTTTTTCCCTGTAGCTATTATACAGCCTGAGTTGATGTTTTGAAAATTTTTAAATATTAAAACTGTTTGTTATAACTGCATACTAAAACATCTACTTTTATATGAAAAGTCTCCAGCGTATGTTGATTCAGTGTGTTCTTTTTCTTGTCAATTATTTTCTATTATTAACATTATTTTATGGATAGGTAAAAAATAATCTTGAATGTTGGTATGTTATAAAATTTGTTTATGTATATAGTGTTAAATTTCATTTTCTTTAATGCTTCCCTAAAATTTATACATAAGCAGGTCACATAATCTTTCTTCAGAAATCCTATAGTATCAGAAAAATAAATACACGAAATTTTGGTAAATACCAATTTTTCACCACTTTCCTAGTATAAGCTTAATTGGGACTTCATTTCATTAGTATAACTACATGTATTTTGACTCTAACATTTCGTCAATACAAATAGTTCTATTTTATATTAAGATATTGCTCCACAGTGACATTAAGAGGCTGACATTTCACAGTAAGGTAGAACAGACTGATAGCTATTCATAGTCTTAAATGTCACAAGCTGGTATTACATGAATGAAACATATTGAAAGTCTAACATTATTAGATACACTGAGACTGTGAACTGCTGTGCACATCATTATGTATTGCAGAGTTTATTTATACAAAAAAACAAATCCACAGTGCTTAATTTACTGTGTGCACAGAATATTGGTTTATTCTATGTATAATATAGTTATTTTATATTATTTATTAAATAATTTACTCAACCTTTTTTGTCTAACAAAATAATTTGCATTATTATTCTCTAAGTAAAAAACTAGTATAGATATAAGTCAAATCAAATTAGTTACGTTATTGACTAGTTATAATTTACAATTATTTGAAATGAAAGTGTGTGTTTGTGTTTTAATTATAAACCCGTTTATTATTTTTGCTGTGCATATTTCTATTAGGCTATAAAAAATGTTAACTGAAAGAAGTTAAACAAACATATTGTATTCTTCACTACCATAAGAACACAATACCATATATACCATATCACTACCATATAAAATGGGGTTATGAATTTAAGATGCTGGGTGTACAGCTATAACTATAGTATATCTGGAGGATTTAAAAAAAAAACTGCATGTGTGTATCCAGTGAACAGGACACCAGAGTATTTACAAAGTTTCATGGGTAACAGAGTCATAGGAACTGAAACATGTGAATTTGTTGATGAAGCTGGATACAAAAACAATGAGTGCAGTAGACGAACAACAACAACACATTGTAGATAAAAATAGATGTGGAAGAATTAGCCAAAATTTAAAAAGCAGAAGAAAATATGGATAACAAAAAAGAAATTATTGTACATACAAAATGAAAGAAAACACGTTTTACAGCTGTAGAGACATTTGCTAACACAAATCCATATCGATCTAGGAAATAATAGACAGATAATTGAGTAAAATTAAACAAAACTGCAGTAAACAGTTTTAATTTTGTTCAATAGTAATAACAATAATGTTGAAAAATTCAATCATTTAACGTTTATATAGTGGTCTACAAACATTCTGATGGCAGTAAACACTGAGTCATACGCCTTTAAGGGACACTTTGCATGAAGATAACCACACAGACTTATTGGTATTTGTAGTGCAACTCGGTGGCGGATCTAGGTAATCTCAGATGGGCCAGAAGTTTTGTCTATTTAAATAGTCGTAGTAACATTTAATTTTCACCTTTCATAACATCACTCTTTCAAAGTCAAATTAATCATTGTTGGTCAAATAATTCTGGAAGCGACAATGGCTGTTAAGCAAATTCCATCCCGTGTGCAAAGTGAGATGTGAATGACAGCAGAGCACTGGTCTTAAGCGATGGTGACAACCTCTGTGCTTTCAACATGGGCAGTGGGGGGGGGGGGGGGCAATGCCCATCTCTCTGTTCAGAGATGATCTCAACAAAGTAGTGTGTATCCTACACACTGATGTTTTTTTTCTGTGCAACTGCTATAATGATATTTCAATCATCAAATATTACATAAAATTATTACTGTATTTCCCACAGAAACTTTATTTGTTAATTGGTCTTATCTAATGTGGTATTGTCATGTCAGAGTGTTATAAAACTGTGGATTTTTTGTTAAAACTAAAACTGGTTAACTTTTGAACTATTTGTCTGCTTTAAATTCTTGATCAATTATTAGAAACATGACATGATTGTTATGTACATGACTGGCCTTTTATATTAACTATAGACCTACAACTTACTTATTAAAAAAAATAATTTGAGCATCGGTACTAGAATATTGGGTGGGAGGGAGAGAGGTCATGAATTTTTAGAGGTTACCCAATGTCATTGGTCTACCCTCTGCCACTGGTGCAACTAAATATACAGTGTGTTCAATTTCTACAATAAGGTTAGATTAAATAATTTAGTTAGTATAACCATAATAAATTCAGACGTATACCTAAACATATGGTAAAACATAAAAACTTGCCAGCTGCTGTCACAACACTAGTTTTCACTCATTAATGAGATGCCAATAAATTTACTTTTTTACAAAAAGCTTCATGTCAACAAATCTTTTTTGTGACATTAGTTCTGTAAAGTGCTTTGGCTTTCTGGCCATCTGACCATCAATTTCATAACCATTGTAACAGTACATAATGACCCAATACCATAATTATGGGATTTAAGGGTAATTTTTCAATGTTTTATTGTTTAATCATTAAAATACAGAATGGTTAGGTCCATTGTCCCAATATACGAAGGAACAAAGCAGATTCAGCAAGAGTACCATGCCAAGGTCACCGTTGGACGTGCGAGAGCCGGTAAAAGACATGGCGGTGTTTGTGACGAATGACTTTAAATATGCATTGTGATTGGACAATAATGTTGTTCCGTCATAACAAAAAACAATGACGCACTGACTACAACGCATACGACTAGCGTTGTCCTGTATGACAAAGCTTGATGACGTAAAACACACTAACACAAGCATAAATTTGCATATTCATCGGTCTCAGTTCAGCACAGTACACCAAAGAGGCCACAGCGATGTAGGCATTAGTATTCATATAAAAGTTGTAAAAAGTCTATTCAAAATTAACAAAATGTGAGAACTAAGTCAGAGAACAATTAAATAACAGTATACAGTAAAGACATTAAATGTAGAGTCAGTGCAGACGATTTAAAAACCAGAATGATGAGGCGAACACCGGCCATACTCCTGGGGAACATCTGATACCAGCGAGGGAGCGACGCTACACCGTTCTCAGAGAAGTCACAATATCTTTTTATTATCGTATTAATGAGCTCATTAAATAAACCCCAAAATTGTATAAAATGTAATGGTAACAGAGAGTGTAAATGAGTGTGCGATCGAACGAATGCATGGCCATGTTTCTATACATAGAGGGCATTGGTTTGTGAATTATATGATACTATGACTAATTACATGATAAGTGCTGCAGCTCGAAAACAAAAAAGAATATGTATCAAAAACTGGTGACAAGATTCACAATTCATATACAGTCAAAATAATTGAACAAGTTTGGAAGAAATATAGCCACCATTTTGTTTTTAGTAATAACACTTGACGCCATTTTGGGGCACCTTTTAATGTATGTTTATGTTGTTCAGGAAATTAAAACTAATAATCATATTCAATCAAGAAACAGTGTTATCATTGTGTCACCTTCTCTGAATCAAAAAACTCGCTGTAACGAAACCCTGGACCCCTTAGGTAGAAAGTATTGCAAAAAGAAAAGCACGTGCTCTCAAGTAATTAAAATCGGTAAGTACCATATTATGGTAGTAATTATACATATAAATATAGTTAAATGTATGAGCTAATTAGAAGTTCAGTGACACCATCAGTTCTGACCAGTACATGGTTTCAAAATTATAGTGCTTCTTACAGTTAGAGATCCACACAGTGTTTACAAAAACTAATCTGTGTACAAAATAATTGGAGCCATTTAGAATTTATACAGTACACCTAATTAATCTTGAATTATTTATCTTCATCATATTTGGAAACAAGCAGAATGATCACTGTTGCACACCACTATATAAAAATTAACCCGATTAGCGCTTTCTAGCTTCACAGCTCATCGTCAGATCTGTTCCGATCTGACAATGAGCTGTGAAGCTTGAAAGCGCTAATCGGGATAATTTTTATATAGTGGTGTGCAACAGTGATCATTCTGCTTGTGATTTCAACCACTAACACAAATTTCTTCATTAAATATTTGGAAACATCATCTCTCTGAATATGTCATACATCATGTAAAGAGTTCCTTTTTATGCAGATTGATACATATATAATGCGATGACGCTGACATTACCTTAACCTCCTCCTCTATAGCAAAGGTGATATTTACACTTTGGCAGACTTCAGCTTTGTTGTAATGTCAGCTGTATAAATTATGGGTAAACAACGCCCCAAAGAAATCCTTTGAAAGCAGGTGAAATGTTATCAGACCAAAAGAAGCTGAATATTTTCATGACACTGGATGGATGTTAACTATTTAATAAGTTAACTAATTTATAATATAGATGCTTTGGGGCTTATATAATTTACGATCCCTAAAAATGGACATTTTGAATGTGCTAATATTTTTGCTTTACACTATCATGCAATTCATCAACTTTTTATGGTATCTGCATATATTGTTAATCAGATATTTTCCTATTTTTTTTTTCATTTTCACCAGTTCTTGATAATTACAGTCTCTATAAACAAAACTGATGTTGCCCAGAAAAATTATTACAGTTAGCTCACCAATTTTTATATATATTTACTTTTCAACAATATAAATAATAAGTTCAAAATTACATCCCATAATAAGTTCCCTAGCATCCCATAATAAGGACCCGCATGGGTGAACACAGCCGCTGCTGCCGTTTGTGCCAGCCGGAGAAGTCCGGAGTTGCCAAGCATGCTCTCTACAACGCTGACCATCAAGTGTTGTTCGAGGAGACCACAGTCCTGTCATCTGTCCGCAGCTACTATTCTCACCTGCACAGGGAGTCTATTGAGATATACAGGCATGCCGGTTGATCAATGAATCAACAGGGTGAAAGCCTGGCTCTTAATACTGTTTGGCATGGTGTACTGAGCGAGCCTATTGGGACGCGTCCAGGTCAAGGTTCTGTGATTGGCTGATACCTAGTCAGCGACATTATAAAGGTAACCTTTGTTGCCTGGCTGCCTTGTTCCTTCTACCTGATATAGGTATTGGGTATTGTTCGACGTACATCTGCCGCTATTGTGTTTTTACTCTCTGTTGCTTTTTGGAGGCTTGAGGAAGATTCCCGAAGAGGAATCAAAACAATGCCAACATAATGGTGTTTAATAGCAACCGACCACCTAACAGCCCGGTTTTTAGTCAAAATTTTGAATATATTGATACCGGCCGTGCTAGTTTCAGACATAAATAATAAGAGTATGATTAAATATTAAGAAACAGGCTTCAGTTTATTTTGTTGTTTACCAGTAATTTACAACTATTTTTTTTTAAATCTCAAAAGCATAAATAATTAAACTGGTAACTGATAAACACTAGGCCTGAAATTAAGGCCAAAAAATAAACAAACTTTCTGACAAATATGAATACTGTTTTATATAAATACATTTTGCCTATGTATTATTCTGTCAGTCACTTAGCTCAAAATAATACAATACTTTTAGTATAATATATTATTAAGAATCTTGCAAGACAAGAAGACTTACATTATTATCATTTGTAATGAATTTCTAAAAATACAAGGGTTGTTCACTAAGCACCTGACTTTGCCAAGAGAGCATACCATT
Organism: Magicicada septendecula; assembly: GCA_034769895.1. Lineage (NCBI taxonomy): Eukaryota > Metazoa > Arthropoda > Insecta > Hemiptera > Cicadidae > Magicicada > Magicicada septendecula. Next base: position 571,114,220 of record CM068369.1, read on the forward strand.
GGAATCAAGCAGCTGTTGTAATTCCTGAGCTCTAAGTTTTACCAGCTACGAAGTTTACCACCAGCTCTAGTGACTAGTTAAGATAGTCATTCAAAGTAAATGGTTTTTTTTTTTGTAAACAATGAACATGTTGAATATCAAACAGTGATTAAATTCCTCCATTTGAAAGAAAAAAATTATAAAATCAAAACCAAAAAAGTTCAGTACATGGTGACTTGCTGACTTCAATGTCAACAGTAAGCACTGAACTGCTGAATTTTAAATGTTGTTTGTGCAAATATTTTTTATGAACAACGTACAGTCATCCAAATGAAGAGAGCTTCAAGAATGATTGAAACACTCCTTCAAACCATATTAAATGATAAGAGTGAAAGTACAATTTTACATGAATGTGAAAAAGCTATCTGCAAGATGGATGCAATGTTTATTAACATTAATTCAATAATTGTGCATTCATAACTACATACCAGAGATTATAAAAGTATGGGTGAAAACACACCAAAGAAAGCAAAAACAGTCTATCAGTTGTAAATATACACACAGGTGTTTTTTTAGACTGCACATGAAACAACATTAATTGATTTATTGAAAAACAGAAACCAATAACAGAACATTACACAACATCACATGAGCAAATGAATAACAAAATCAAGGATAAATGTCTTTGTTTGATAAAGGGGAGAGTGCTTTTTCACAATGATAATGCAACAGTGTTTCATCATGATAATATAGCTGCCATAACAAAATTACATTAAAATTCAAATTGCTTCCATACACACTATTATCTCCAGGTTTGATTCCATGCAACTTATGTTTACTAAAAAAAAGGCTGTTTTTGAAAGCGATTTATTCTGAATCCTTGAACAACTGATAGTGCTGCCTACGGTTAGGCAAAAGTTGATGAATTAGATAACAGCTACTTTTCTGAAGGTATGGAGAAAATTTAATGTTGTTAAAATAAATATGTTAAATTAAATAGATATATTGACAAAATGAAAATAATTTTGATTAAAAACTTATTCTTTCTGGTTTTATTCCAGGTACTTATTGAATGACCCCTGTACCCAAGCAGTATGTGTTTGTATGCATGTGTCACTGTTTATGTTTGGCACCTGTGTGAAAATAAATATGAAAAACATATAAGCACACTACATTTAAATATATTAAATTATTAAATAAACTATATATATATTTTGTTTTGTTTTTGTTTACAATATAAATTTAATAGAAGTGAATATTCTGAAGCAAAAATAAAGTAAATTTGTAAACAAGTTTTAATATTTTACTGTCAACAAATTAACTATAATAATTTAAATTATAAATATTCATTCAATATTATTTCATTTAATGAATGAATTAGTAAAAAAACCTTAATTCTAAAATAACACAGATATAAAATACATGGTACAAACAGAAATGTTTACAAAGAAGAAACAACCAAAAATATAAATGCACATATATGATTTTAAATACAAATATAAGAATAAGTCAAGAAAAATATTACAAAATGAAATAATATACTGTATGTACAGTTTCATATAAACATGTATGTTACAACACTTTGTCAAACCAACTTCATAGCAAAACTTACACTTTACTTTTTGGTAACTTCATGAAACCAAGCTATCACACAAAATTATACTGATTGCTGCTTCTCTAGTAGTCTTTAAGTAAGACTCTTCTTTCACTATTCTAGGATTACATTTTACAGTGGCTTTTATGTCTTACCAAAATGTCTTAAAGCAATGTCAAGTTAAAGGCCCCTATACAGATTCCAATCCAATCCGATCCGATGTCCTAAATGTAGGATGAAAATAGCAAATTGTATACTGTGTAGGACGATCGTCCTTACAAAAAAGTTGGAATCCGATTTAGGAAGGTCGGGCGGTCCTCCCCATCCGACTAGCTGACTTAGGACAGATCCCCTCCACCTTCCATCCTATATTGTATAGTGTGTAGCGCAGTCGGGTGTCGGTTCCGATTAGTTGTTTCTTTTCTTTTCAGCGGACTGCAAGTTGTCGAACGTGTTCTTCATTTTGTTTTGAGTATACAGTGAGTAAAATGGCTGAAGACGAATGTAGAAATATTTTATTGAACTCGCAAAATTGTATTACGTTTTTCTATGAATGGTTTTACCATTCTCAGCAGTTGTATAAAATATTGTTCATTCATTCGTAAAAAAATTCGGAAATCGTCTGAGTTCAAGTGCTTCAACCATATTGAATGGGTAAATTTCTTTCTTTCCTTTAACCACTTTTTTGCCCAAAGTTTCCTTTCTGGTGGGCACTTTTGGAGGATCAACAGTGTTGTAAGAGCAACCCTGATTTTTTGATTTTTCGACAAAAACGGTACCATTACGAGGGTGTTACCAGGTCGGGAATATCAATGGTACTGATTAAAATGACGAGATCGGAGAAAGAAATTGAACAGTATGGATACCGATCTCCTTTCCTAAATTGGAGATCGGATCGAATTGGATTGGAAGGTGTGTAGGGGCCTTAACACCACAGAGGTAGAAAAAACTGTAACTACCAAGAAATTACTCACGGTACGAATGCCAGATACATACGAGCACACAGCCTACACACTAGCACATACGAGGGGGTACCCAAAAATAACCGGAATTTTTTTTTAAAGCTATGTATTTAATTTTTTTTACAAAATAACCTTATCACCTTCAAAGTACTCTCCATTACACTTAATACATTTGTCCAATCTGCGATCCCATTCCTGGAAACATTTTTCAAACTCGTCTGTTGTGATGGCCGACAGGCTCCTGCCTTGTTTTTTTCTTTAGCGCTTCCATGTCGTCAAAACGTTGTCCTTTCATGTCCCTCTTCATTCGCGGAAACAAGAAGAAATCACACGGAGCGAGGTCAGGTGAGTAACGGGCGTCGGGCAAGGGAGTCATGTTGTTTTTTGCTAAAAACTGGCGCACTGAAATGGCTGCGTGAGCAGGTGCATTGTCGTGGTGGAAAAACCAGTCCCTCGTCTGCCACAAATCGGGCCTTTTTTGTCGCCATTGTTACGCAATCTTTTTAAAACTTCCAAATAGAAAGCCTGATTAACAGTCTGACCTGGTGGGACGAATTCAGAATGCACTACCCCTCTCATATCGAAAAAACAAATGAGCATCGTCTTGATGTTTGATTTCACTTGACGAGCTTTTTTTTGGGCGAGGCGACAATGAAGTTTTCCACTGGCTTGACTGTTGTTTAGTTTAGGGGTCGTAACCATAGCACGATGACTCGTCACCAGTAATGACCTTGGAAAAAAATCTGGGTCGGTTCGGAGGTGGTCTTTCAATGCACGGCATGTTTCAACTCGATTCACTTTTTGCTGTTCAGTCAGGACCTGAGACACAAATTTTGCAGTGACCCTTCTCATCCCCAAATCTTCTGACAAAATTCGCTTCAAGTTATTCCAGATAACTTACTAATCTCTTCAATGGTCCGTCGTCGGTCTTCAAGCACGATTGCATGAACTTTTTCAACATTTTTGTCAATTCTGGAAGTTGACAGACATCCAGAACGAGGTTTGTCATAAATTGACATTTCACCTTCTTTGAAACGAGAAAACCACTGGTACACTTGAGTTTTTCCCATAGCACTATCCTTGTAAGCTGTTTTCAACATCACAACAGTTTCTGCGGCATTTTTCCCAAGCAGGAAGCAAAATTTCACAGCAGTTCACTTAAATCCGCCATGACAAAAAACGAGGAGCAAGCGAAACTGCTTTTACAAAACGAATTACTGTGACCGGACACAACCTTGCCAGGCGACAACAATGACGGCACTGAACTCGGAACGAGTTGCGCTATGCTCGCCTAGCGGGAGAAATGCGTACTACATAAGCTCCGCCAATCGCAGAGCTATTCCGGTTATTTTTGGGTACCCCCTCGTACTTCGCTTGTTAACTGTCTTTTTATGTAATAACGGGTGATACGCCTACCGGTACTACTGGAAGTATTACTAGAAACAAAATACAATAACAGATGTATGTTCTGTTCTGTTCATGTATGCATTTGCATGCTTCTGTGTAAGCCGTTTGGATAATTTTCCTTAATGTCTATTTTTAAATATCTGGAACTGAGTAGTGTGTGTGTGTGTGTGTGTGTGTGTGTGTGTGTGTGTGTTTATAATCACAAAGTAATTAGTTTATACTGCAATGTAAAACTGATTTATATAAAATACACACACACACATCCAAGCATGCTCACACACAGTGCACACAATTTTATCTACATCATCAGAGACTAAAAATATCAATGAATAATGATTTCCAACACATGCTCGTGTGCGTGCGCATGCACGTGCACGCACGTGCGCACACACACACACACACACACAAAGAAACCATTCACTGATCTACTTACAAATAGTTTTCAGTCTCTAACGAAGTAGACGTAATTCTGTAAAAAGTACGCGTTAAGCAAAACAACTGTAACTTACGGAAGAGACTAATCATATTTTGACAACATGATATTCAGATGAAAATACACAATGAACTATGCTAAGAACAGTATGCAGAGACATGAAAACAACTACAGGGATTTGTAAATAGAACAGATGATATTACTGACAGAAGTGAGAAAATAAATGACAGAACATTTGCCTAGGTGATAGTACGACGACAGATGGTCATGAAGATCACTATGCTGGCAGCAAAACAGAGGTGTAATGAGACTGCGATTATAGTTCTTAGCAAGACCTGGTCAAACGTTGTGGTGCAGTGAACTGGGGAATAATTTTCCCCAGAGAGAAATTATTCGAATGGCATTCAGTAAGTGGTACTGGGTTTACAAGTGCTAATGATGAATTTATTACAAATAATATATACAAATGTATATTTTCTCATTAATACTAGAAACGTCTTACCACAATTTTATGTCGCCCTTGCCAATGTAATGAAGTCTTTCACAAACTTCCTTGACATAATTTAAACGTAAGTGTTCAGCAATCAGTTTAAATTATAGTGACATAACAATATTTCTTACAAGCCACTGTAAATATCATACATGTTTATATACACATATTTACATATTCACAGAAACAGAAGGAACTAATAAAAATGTATACATACGACATAACAACAAAATAAATTAAACACTTGACACGTTCACATCAGGAGAGAAGTTGTTAACTTCAATAATGAATGAGGTTATTTTGGTTTCATCAGCTGTTAGCACCAGAGAATGAAGTAGCAGCAGAACGTATTAATACTTAACTACGTCACCGTCATCTTATTTATTGTAAGGAATTAATAACTATTTAAAACACATTTAATGATAAAACTGCCTTTTCCCAATGACAATAAATATCATTTAAGAGTGTGTACATTTCCTTAACCAGCCAAAGCGTGTTTATTTCTGTTCAGACTAGATGTCCGTCAGCAGCTGATCTGATTGTCGGTGAAGAACCGCATGGAAAACGGCAAACCTGCGACATTATGATTTTGTGAATGCTCCACGATCGCGTTCCTCCGGACTGTAGTTGTTCAATAGTTGTTTCATCATTGGCCAATGCTTCGATTTGGTCGTACAATATTGCCATCACAAACATACCGAACAGTGCGCTTTCCAGTACCAGTATTACACAGTGTAATCTATTCACAGAACAAACAAAAAATTACCTTCCTTGTGATAAAAATAATCAACATTTTCAAAACTTATAATATAATTAAAAAGGATAATAAGGAATTACAATAGTTGCACAGAGTATTACATATATTCAAGTGAACTCATTATAAATTATATATTTTCTTTGACTAACAGAGGTACATAATAAAATGTGAAATTAGATTCATGGATATACAATTTTTTTTTAATTACACATTTTAAAGTGATGATTGATTTTTAAAATTTGTACAGTTTTATGCCAAAAAAATTGTATACAGATTAATAGATAATTATGAATATATGTAAATGTATGTCTCACCTTATGCTATCAAAACTAGAACAATACAGCAACGGTGAAAAATTTATTTTTTGCTGTACTTTTGATTGGTTAACAAGCACACTTAGTTGTTACATCTTACAAATTACATACACTCAAAAATAAATACAAATGAGATAAATACAAAAATTATCAAGTGATAATAAATTATCTTTTGTTTTTTTTAATTTTCATGTTAAGTTTTAATAATTCCTGATAAGTAACAGTAGCTGAGGTGCTTAATAACTTAAGTGAAGACACCTCGTTCAATATCTTGAACTACCTTTGTCTTGTCTTCTCTGTCAATATTTATTTTAAAAAACTGCATGCATACAATTGTGTGCATATGGTACATATCATATGGTGCATATATGTCTTATCATATGGAAGTCAAACACCTAAGAATGTGACGTATATACTGTAATAAGCTCTCTCTCCCTCTCTCTCTTTTTTGAGACAAACATATATTTGAATATATACGTGTTTCAAAGTGTTCAAGTTAAAGTGTATATAAAATGTTACACACTTACCAAAAAATGTTCAAAAATTATGGAAGCATTTGAAAAAACTAAAAAAAAACTACAAACAAGATTGATCATACCGAGGCACTTGAAACAGTTCAATGAATTTTTAATATTTTCATTAATGGCCTTACAAAAGTGATAAAATGATCACCAAGATTTTTCATATGTTCCAACTTCAGCAACCATGTCTCGCTTGCATATGTTAGTACAGATCTGATTATCGTGATGCATATTTTCGTTTGACCTCAGAGCTGTACAGGTAAGGCCACCAAACTATTTTTCTCTTGCATTAGTTTTATTAACCCCACATCAAATTGGAACACTTCACATTACAATGAGTTAGAATTCCCAACTGACACTAGAATATCTACTTTATCAAATAATATCAATGTCAATATCAACAAAAATACAATCACAGTGAACTGATGTCAACATTTTAGCATCCCTCAATTCTTGTAAACCCACATTTAGTAAAAATAAATGCAATGATTAAAGTACTGAAAAAAAGTAGAAATACAAATGATCATTAACGATTTTTTTCACCCAGACAAACGTAAACACAAGTTTCTTCTTTATCTATTTTATAAAAAGACAAAGCAATTTTATTTATTGTATAAATTGATAATGAAATTACAAATATATAAATTGAACACATGTCAAGAATTTATTTTAACAATTACTAAAATACACAATTACAATCAGTAGTTGGCATAAATTCATTCTGTAAATACTATTAATGTCAGAATCAAAAAAATGTCCATTAAAAAGAGTACAAAATTGAAAATATATTATACTTCATTTCAAAACATAAATGTGTAAAGTTGGTGCTACTTCTAGTAATTTTATATAAATTACATGACAATAAATGTCTTCTATTTATCAATGATGTGTGTAAATGCACATGCACACACATTATAAGAATATTTACATTAAAAATACTATAAACTTTAATACAAGAAAATCTCTACTTTATCAATCTCTTGCTTTAATGTCTTTATTATTTGATTGGAAATGAAGGAAAGAGCGAAGAAGACTTTACAGAAATATGTCTAGAATGTAATTATTCAATTAAATTACCAATAAAAATAAAAGAAGAAATGAAGCCCCATTACTAATTTGTACTTACCTACTTACCTAAGGTTCCAAAAACACCAAAAGCCCCAGGGTCACCACCACATTTTTAAAGGAGGAAATGTGGAAACCGTATCAACTTTCGCCGTGAAAAACAATTTTGAAATAAAAACTCTCCCTCACAGAAAATCTAGGCCCGTTAGACGAACCATTGGAACGCAGATCATAGGTTAGATAGATGATGTAAAAATAATTTAACACATATTTATCATAGTTTACCCAAATTTATTAATTGACTGATGGAAAATTTGTTCTGCTTTCCTGGTGATGTTTAATTGTCCAGTTGGCTGATGCAGCGCTCCATGAATGTGCGGAATTCGTTATCAGGAACCTACACTTGCCGCCCACGACAACACTTCCCCAATGAAAGTCATGTACAAAAAATTCCATTCTCTCGCTTTCTGATGTCTTTCGCACACGAAAATAGGTTTTTGCATTACATTGAAAATACTGAAGGAAATGTACCATTACAAGAAATGGACAGGATACAAACAGGATCCTGGAGTTACCACAAAGTAAAAATAGCAGCAGAAGTAACATGTGAGTCAACAAGAAGCACAGAATTTGGATTATAATGATCACTGAATTTCTGTTTTATAACCTTTAGTTACGTTAGTAAATAGGTTAGACCTGATGGCTAAAAAAAAACACCATACAGATAAACATGTTTTACAAACAAAATTACATGAACATTTAAGTTTTGTGTTATTTTATTAAACTTACATCCTGGTCTGTTTCATAGTGATTTCTGTGCTGCACTGTGGACAAGCTCTCACCCACGATATAATGACCAAAGCAATTGCATACACTGCCAGGACACCAACATACACTAAGAACTGGATGAAATACTTCTGATTGCGTTCACCAACACAGTTGTTTATCCTGAAACAAATGGTATACATTTATATTAACATGTCTGATGTGTGTCTTTCACAATACATGGTCAAAATGATCATGAGAATATTTATTTTAATGAAGAGTATATGTCTTCAATTATATATGTAATAATTGATAAAAGACTACAATTCAGTCATACGCAACCTTTGACTTTCTGGGGTTGCATATATAACCGGGTACCAGTTCGATGGGTGCACCCCTTCCCACACCACCAATGGAAAATAGAAAGGTGCGGAGTTCAATAGCTAGACGTTACAAACATTAACATCACTTTATAATACCACTGCAGTTATATTAGTGACATGGAACACAGAATCAAAAAAACTTTGCAGTATTTTTCACATAAATCTGTGAAAATGTTTAACATTAGGAGTAGGTCATCAACAATTTGTCATCATGCACACACACGTTAAAACTATCGAAACTTGCAAAAGTAACAAAAAGAACGTTAAAACTAACAAAACAAAAAAACGGTTAAACAGGAAAACATTTTAATGAAAATAAATTAAAGAACTTACCACAATAACACTATTTATTTTCATAAAGTGCACAAAAATTTAATACTTGAAAAATCACTCTGGGGAGAAAGGTGTGAAAAATCACTCTGGGCGACAAGCTCGGCAATCGTTTTGGGGGAAGACATAGCATGGTTCGGTAAATGGCTTGTACTATTTTATAATACAGTACTCCGCAGGAGGTACAATGCGGGTGTGTTCCTTCATTCAAAAGAAAAGATAATTACAATTTGGTTTGCGGGCGCATCAAAGCTTACCGACGGGCGCACTTGAGCGTGTGGACGCAGGGTTGCCAACTGTTGCTATAATTGCTTTTAGTAACCACATCTATCTCTAAAGAGAATGCAACAGACAAAGAACGGTAACTTTGGCCTCCCACGGTAACCACTGGGAGGGAGACTGAAGGTGACAATTGTGTCACCTACTAGGTCCGGTGCACGGAAATCCCTCCCTTCTCATTTTCCCAGAACCCCTCCTTTCTTGACTGAGTCACATAGTTCTAGGCTTGCCTAAACTACTGTACCAGGCCATGGTTTTGGATTGATAATGTTGGGGACACAGATATGTAACTAACTGGGAACCCATTGATGAAAAATTGATAAAACTTAATATTAATCTGCATGGATACAAAAGTACAATAATAGGTGTATATGCAATTAGTGAAGATGAAATATTGCATACAAAAGAATTGCAATTACTTTTTCAGTAAACTAAGTGATATAATAGAGAAAAGTGGAAGCACAAGAGAAGTTATCATAGCTGAAGATTTTAATGGTAGAACTGGAAAACAAATGGACAGTCAAATCATAGTACCTTTTGGAGAAGATGTTATAAATGACAATGGAAACTGATTGGTTGACATCTGTGAACAACATTCCTTAAGAATTTTCAATGGCTTTTGTCAACATAAAGAAATACACAAATATACATTGCATCAGGACACATTACAGCTGAAGTCAATTATAGACTACTAAATAGTTCGGCAGCAAACAAAATTAAAAGTACAAGATGTCAGATCATACAGAGGGGAATGTGTCATTTTGAGCTCAATGATCATTTTCTGGTGAACTCAAAAATTGTATTTCCTTTTAGAGCGCCAGATACTAGAGCAAAACAAATTAATGATGTGGGGATATTCCCTAATAAAATAAATACCCTGAAGTATAATTTCAACAGTTTGGAAAATGAAAGTACCGTATATTTACATACAAGGAGACTGGATGAGAAACTAACTGAAGCTGATTTCAGTGGTACAGAAATTCAATACCAATGTCTTTTGAACAAGGTACATGAGGCAGCTAAAGAAGTGTTAGGAGAGGAAAGTAAATGTCATACAAAAAGGTATTTTATTATTGGAATGAAGAAATAGAAAAGGATGTGCAAAGGAAAACAGATGCATACCTCAAATAGAATACTAAAGATATTCAAGACAAAATTTAACTTAAAAGGCAGCAGGCTAAAGTTAGGAAGAAGGTGACAGAAGCAAAAAATAAAAGCGGGTAACAATCTTGCCAAAAGGTAGAAAAGTTCATTGGAGTAAAAAGAAATACAGATCCTGAAAAACATTAAACAATTTAAGAACAAACTACAGGGAAATTCAGGGATTTAGATACATCTCACTAAGGTGAAATTGTAATCGCTACATAAATCTACAGGTTTACAGAAATGTTTCTCACTACTTACTTACCAAGGACAGTGATGATCCATACGTCGGATACATCTTTTACATATGCGGCAGTGGTGTGCTCTAGGTGGCCTGTACGTTTCACAGCGAGTACACACTGTCCAATCTTCATGCTGCAGTAATGATTCCGAACCTGTGATATAGTGTACTATATACTATTGATTCACTTCAATAGTTTCTCATAGGTACAGGCTTATCACACGCACGCACACGCGCGCACACACACGCACACAAACACACACACCTAATATACTTTGCCCAGGAGTGTGTTACAGATACATTAGTAATCCATACGACATTCTCATCTGATTATCAATTATGTTTAAGATCAACAACCCTAAACCTTCAAGTAATACAAGAGTAGTACTCAAGTTTTGTTTTTGTGATAAAGGTTAGAAACATGATTTACATGTACTGTGCTGAATAATCACAGTTTATAGGGAAATTTATAAATTTTCATGTAAATTATTTAATAAAAGAAATCACTCAAGTTATGAATTTTATAACTAAAAATGGTAGTTTTCTATAGTGAAAGATACATATTTTTATGTACTCAATATGATACAAAGTGTTCCCTAATATGATTATGTGATAAAAATAATACTAGTAAAACTGGTAACAAGTGTTTAGCAATCCTGATATGAATATTTGATAAATATTACTTGATACTCTTATTTGATAAAAATAATACCAGTAAAACTGGTAACAAACATTTAAAAACCAGTGCTCACTGATTCTGTTTGTTGGATTTACTGGTATAAATAGAATTAATGGGTTAATATAATTTTCTATTTTACTTAATTTTAAATGTAAGTTTATAGTTTTTTTGTTTGATATTTTGTTTTATGATTCAATTTTGTTCATTTTAAGCATCTGGTTTAAGACACGTATTAGTTCATGCCTGTGACAGAAACACTTAGAAAAAATATTAAAATTAACAACTGAATATTTGTACTAATGTTTGCCTTACCATTATATGCAATGACAAAATACTATAAAAGGTTTAAAGACCTACAATAAATTATAATGTCCAACATGCATTTAAAGACTGTACATACAAATTTTTCTGATTAGGTTTTACACCTCAGGATTAATATTAGGATTTAATATTCAGTTTTGGGGCGTAAGAAACCCATTTTGTAGGGAGAAGTACGTCTGGAAACATCATCTACATAGACCCTGCATTCCATAGCTAACCTATGTTTATCACCCTCATGGGAGAAGAAATATTGGCTGTCAGACAGTACGAGGTATGAGGCTCAAATAGGAAGATGTTCTTAATCTTGAAGGAATGATGATGCTGATGATGAAGCACATCTGCCACATGACTGACCAAGCCTACTATGACAAACCATCACAACTTGGTATAATAAATAGAAGTAGTAACAAGTGTTTCTGGGAAGGTCAAGGCAGCCACTTAAGCAGGACTGAAATACCTCGCTAAACACCCTGTCAAAACAATGGACCAAGCTCTTAACCAAAATAAAAGCAAAGCGGTCACATGATTTGTATGTAAGCAAGTTACTTCATGCCATTGGAAGACCCAAATCGGAAGACTTTGAGGCTGCAACATGTAACGTAGGCAACTGGAAACTAGAACAGGTTGTAACCTAGTAGGAGCAACACACTTTATTTTTTATTATTTTATTGTATTTTATGGTCTTTTCAAATTATGTTTTTATTTGGTAATGAAGTAACTGAAAATGTCCAACATATTCCTGTACAAAACTAGTTCATGAAAAATAATAATACTTAGAAGACTCTTTTATCCTTTATATTATATAGAAACTTTCTCTTGTGAAAACTTACTTGTCTTTTCCATCGAACGCGTTTTGGCGTCATATTTGCCTTCGTCAGCTTAGAACACACTGCCAGAACTTAGTAACGGTTGTTGCTTGGAAGGTATAGTGGGGGTGGTGTGTAGAGGAAGGGGATTGGCGCGGGGATCCAAATTATTGTTTGTTTTATGTATAATTGTGTCGAAATTTTATCATTTCAATTAATTTATCATTTCAATAGTGCAGCTTGACTGTGTCACCAACAATGGATGTTTGCCTTAATTTAAATTAATAACAAATATAGTGCAAACTATTAATGTGAAAACAGTTAATCCTATGACGTCTGTGCCATGGTGATTTAAAAACCAGGGAAGGCTCTCAGATACATAGGGACTGTAGCTACATTCCCTAACATAGAAAATTCTATACCATTATTTATTGGACTTGCATTTTTTTACTTTACTATAAAACAGTTTATAAGTCACAAATACCTGCATGACCCATCCAGCATCATATTTGTTACTGCATAACCATAACCAGTCAGCTGCCTTACTGAAATTTCTAGTAAAACTACTTTTGTTTTCACACACCTTCTGTTTTTGAATTATTTTGACTCCTGGTCTTGGTGGCCCTAATTCTTTCAATTTTAACTTGGTTTAAATAACGAGAGAAGTTTTTACAGTATTTTTAATGGAATTCATTTTTCCATAACATCATTAGCCTACAGAAAGAATACAGTAATAATAATCTACTACGCTACAAAAAAAAATTATAACATATTGTTACGACAATCTCACTGATCATCGTATGGTATAGTCAAAAACAAAATACAAGACACCAATAAAGTCACTAATAACCACCTTTAATTATCATAAATAACAAATATAATTATTTCACTAACGACTCTGAACACAAAGTTTTTTATGGGTAAAAACGTAAAGTTTTACCTTATAACCTGAACCAGTTTTCACTTTTTTTTTATTTGTCTTCCGAGTCGTTAGTGAAATAATTAAATTTAGTGAAGCAACGGACATGTCATGGACAACGAAATCCAAGAATTTAACTCAGCAAGACGAGCTATAGTCCAATCTTACAAATTCACATAAAAAACTTTGTGTTCCAAGTCGTTAGTGAAATAATTATATTTAGTTAAGTAATGGACACGTCATGGACAACGAAATCAAAGAACATAAATAACAGTTTATAATCAACTTGTACAATAATCCAAGTTAAACTTGTTCACACGCAATAATAATGTCAACTAATAGAGACCGCACAAAAAGCACTTTTCACTAATAGCCACTTGAAATGCCTGAAGTAAACTGAATCCCTATATTTATACCTCACTGAGGTGTCAGAATAATCGGTAACTTTGGATGACATGTTAAACAAAGAGGCACTCTCGAATCCACTAGAAACTGAACTTGAACACAGTACGTTGACCGGTATGGTCTGGAATAGCCGCGATTGTTGACGCATGATAAGTGTCACGTCACTGTCTTTCATCTCAAAGTAGTAAGAATATGTACACACACACATTACAGCTGGGCTCTGCTGGCATATCCGAGATACTTGTAGAACGTTCCGTATTACAAAACAATATTAAATTTTCACCATATGTTGATCACAAGTTGGTTAATTTTAAGTCAGTATGTGTCACAATTCGTCGAGTGCTGTCGAGAAAAACAAGGAAAGACTCAAATAAAATTTAGAAGGTAATGCCTGTGCCAGTGTTATTATATATGTTCTGAAACTTGGGTTCTGGCAAAAAAACACCTGAGTAAAATACAGGCATCAGAGATGAGATTCTTACAATCTGTTAATGGCTCCAAACGAAGAGATAGACTCTACAATTGTTGAACTTCATGTTTGCAAAAAGAGTTAAACATTTTTAATATGCAAGATCACATTGGAGAGAACAAAGAGAGAGATGGACTGCTCATCTGAATGGGATGCCACATGACAGGTTGTCTAAGGAAGTCTGGCAATACAAGCCTGTTGGAGAGCGAAGTATAGGAAGACTTAGGAAGCGTTGGTGAAGTGTATACATTCTTTTGGGGCTGAAAGTGGTAATTCGCCTAGTCCATAATAGAAGAAGAAGCATAAGAAGTAGACATATTAAACTACATATAACCTACACCATGTGTTGCCAATACAATACATGATTGTTTTTAAACACACTACAGTACCCCCACTGGGAGCGAGTCTAAAGGCAACAATTGTGTCACCTACTGGGTGAGTGCACGGAAAGCCTTCCTTCCTCATTTTGCCAGAACCCCTCCTCACCTAATAGAGGCACATAGTTCTATGCTTGCCTGAACTACTGTACAATCTAAAAACATTATGACATTCCTAATGTCAACAATTCCCGAAATACTGACTACATTATGAATTTTACATTATACATTTGCGTATTAAAATATTATTAAACATTTGAAATATTAGCCTCTTAACTTTTATAGGGGCAGCACTGTCTATGAGCCTTTGCTCACGAGCTGTGGTTGAGTTAATAGAGAATATTAGTTCAAATAAGTATTAATCTGGTCCCAACCAATGCCGATAATTAACATAAACTTTTACATGAAAAAACTGAGTTAACTAAACAAATTTTTTGTTACATGATGTCATAAAAATATTTTTTAGTGCAATGAATTAATTCTTACTTGAAATGACAGAAACAGAACTGTCAAGTTTAGTGCATATATGTCTGCACCTCCTATAGAAGTGTAATACAATATAACAAAGCACACAGTATACAAAACCATGTACTACCATATTTATACTATAGTTTACAAGATACGTTGTTTACCAAATGTGTTGTTCATTGGTAATTCCTTACTTTACTACAGTTGGTAAGGAGTTGAGTTCCAACAAGGCACATGGACTATGACACCATTAGCCTATGATTACCATTAGCCACTGTACATTTACAGAACAGATTAAAGTGAGATGTAACTGATCCATTCAGTTTACTATCTCCAACCCGTATCTCTGTTAAAACAATGTAATCTGGCTGTTTATCTAATTCTTAAAACTCTAGCATAAACCGTTCAAAAATTTTCCTGCTCTCCTAGTATTTGGTAAGCAATTACTAAATGATCAGGGTTGTCAGTAAATATACTATCATGGTCAAATATCTTACTGCTCAAATGTGAAAACCTATCAATTACAACATAAACTAACTTGTTATTAACATACAGTCTGGTTTTGCTTTTCAGTCACCTACTGACAACATAAACTGGCACTGTATTCTGTACCTTAGTTTGTACTTATCGTACTCACTGTGCTGCAATCTAAGATGAGCCTTAGGCAACAGCTAGACAAGCGTTTTTTTAATGTAGCTTTTTTTCTGAAGAAATTAACATAATATCTTATTCTGTTCACCCGGCTAGACTGTACACGTAATATACAGTCTGCATGTATCTATAATTACTTTATATATGCAATATACACATGGATAATAAAATAATGCAATTATCTATGCATTAAATGATGTAGAGTTTGCAACACACTGCTTGATATATTAACATATTTCCCATTGTTAAAAGTCTAGGTGTAGATCATCCAGTGCTTCATTTATTTATTTCATTATTATCAAGTGATTTACATGTTTTGAAAAGTCATGACAGAATTAAGCATAACATCAAAAGTGACTGTTTCATTACTAGTTGTTAAAAGACAATGTCATAAACAGAAACATGATTTACAGATGTTTATGGTTGACATGCGCAGATCGTTAACATGCAAGCAATATTACAATGCAAATAGAGAACAATACAAACAGTGACCAAAGTACATCTGCGATTATGTACTTGCCTCTGAACTACTGTGCACCCACTGAACCAGGTTAACTCCGTGACAATCCGTATCTGCATTAATTAATGTACATGTCGAGTAAGACTATCGAAAAAAGGGCAAAAAAGGCAAATTTCCAGAAACAGCATCTTTTGAGCTGATTTTTTTTTTAACGATAGGTTTAGTGTTTACCTAAAAGTTTATCCAAGTTCCAGACTTCAGACCGCCCATTTTCCCCGACTTTCCACTTCCAGTAAACAGCAGAGAGCGAGTAACTGAAGTTTTCCTCAATTTTTCCGATGATAACTTCACCAAATCAGAAAAATGAAAATACCAGCGTGTTTCCTGGAAAATTTCCTATCGATCTGTGTTAGTCGTACATTTTTTTAAAGGCAACATAACCTATAAAAAAATTGAAACTTGCGAAAATGTTAATAATGAGTGAAATAATGATTTTTTCTTCATAACAAAATTGTAGAATATAGTATTCCAATAGACGAATTTCCATATTAATTTTTATCCCGAAATATTTTGTCATTATTCCCGGCCCCGCACCATAAAATCAAGGTGCATTTTCAGCCCCCAGGTCGACTCAACCTGTTGAAAATGAGTACCTGGGATAACATCCTGGGGATAATAATGCCGGCTGAAGCGTAGTGCTGGCCACACTGCCTTCCTTGTATGCCATAAGGCTCACATTAGGCAGCCTACCCTGCCTTCTCCTAAGCTACTTCTTCGGTGGTATACATGGGAGCCATTATTATTAATATTTTGTAATTAAGCCACAATAAATTTTTAAAGTTGAAAACGGACATTTTTCAACATTTGGTCCAGTCATCACCCTGACCATCACAGGACAAAGTTTTTTTTAAAATACTATTAACATATTAATATACAATTAAAAACACAGGCTGAATCGAGTATACATATGCGCCGCCAAGCGGCAGTACTACGTACTTGCCAGAGCATCAGCTGCTTGATTCAGCTGTATACTCGATTCAGCCCGCGTGGCCATTCGCTGTTTAAAAGCGCACATGAGTGCACAATAAAAAAGTTAAAAATTATTATTTGGGAAACTATGAAAGAACAAACTTTTTCACTAGCTGATAGAGCATGAAAATACAAGTATTTAAAAAAAAAAAACTTTGTCCTGTAATGGCAGGGTGATGACTGGACCAAATATTGAAAAATTTCCATTTTCAACTTGAAAAATTTATTGTGGCTTAATGACAAAATATTTTGGGATAAAAATTAATATGGAAATTCGTCTATTGGAATACTATATTCTACGTTTTATAAAAAAAAAATCATTATTTCACTAATTATTAACAAAAATCTGAAAATGCACATTTTTGCACGTTTCAATTTTTTTATAGGTAATGTTGCCTTTAAAAAAATACAAGACTAACACAGATTGATACGAAATTTTCCGGGGAACACGCTGGTATTTTTATTTTTCTGATTTGGTGAAGTTATCATCGGAAAAATCGAGGTAAACTTCAGTGACTCGCGCTCCGCTGTTTGCCGGAAGTGAATAGTCGGGAAAATGGGTGGTCCGAAGTCTGGAACTTGGATAAACTTTTAGATAAACACTAAACCTATCGTTTAAAAAAAAATCAGCTCAAAAGATGCTGTTTCTGGGAATTTTCTATTTTTAAATTAGTCTTACTTGGCTAGTAGGCAGTAACATGCGACATTTAACAGAAGTTGAATGGGCCATGATCCCTTCGTTTTGTTATGACTTGAGGATGGACTTTTTTTGGAGATTGTGTGACAAATTAAGCAACATCTAGCCACTTCCTATTTCACACCCATACATGCATATTTCTTGTCATTTAACAGAAAAATGTTACATTAAAAAATGTCATGTAGCCATAAACTTAGTCTCCATCACAATTATCTTCATCTATTTCTGTTGCTGGATATATCACTCCCATTCATGTGCATTCTGTAAAGATCTGATCCCACATCCTGCAGCCACTGTTCCTCCTCCTTGGTCCCTGGTAACCCTGATCTTCTTCTTTCTGGAGCACAAAACACTTCACTCATCATTCTTTTGGGGTTTCTAGCTTCCATTTAGTTATCATACCTCAACCAACTTATTCTCTCAGACTTGATGCATCTCTCTGTAACTTCATTTTTTATTAAAGTCACAACAAATTTTCTAATCTTCCTCAGCTGCTGTACATTCCAATCATATACTAGTCCATAAGTTCTAAGTATCTTCCTCTCAATACATCTTAAATGTTAATCATTGTTCTGGAGAGTCCAAATAGCTGCATGCAATTACTGTACATAGCAGTATTTAAATATTCTAAATATACAAGAAAACATAAATAATAAAAATATTTAGCAAAAAACACAGCGTAGGAAATGGAAAAAGTGTATAGTGTTTTAAAAATATATATGAGTCATTTGGAAAAGAGGGCCCAGTTATGCATAACTTCTGTGCAAGTGATATGATCAAGTTCTGATGCAGTAGTTACTTTGCATCCAGAAGACATAGATGTTTAATTTCTGTTTCATTTGCATAGTCGGTAACATTATTAACTATGAGTAATTACATTCCTCACCAACTGAGAAGTCTGTGCTATGATATGATTTCTGTACACAAGAAAATTAAATGTAGCAGAAATGCATTGGTAAACGATGAGGTTTATAGCAAACATGTGATAAGAGACAGTAAAGTGCAGAAGTGGTGTCAGGACATTTACAACAAAGAGTGTAATGCTCAACCTTCACTTGTCATTGACCAGCATGTGACAAACAAGTTTATGGAATATAAAACAATAAATTCTACAGGCTATTGTCATATGACAAAAAACTAAGAAGGGCAATATAGAATAGCTGGCACAGTCTACTGTCTTCCAATCTTATCCTGCTTCACAGTAACATAGCTCCATGACCCCCGACACACACACATACACACTTCAGAAATTCAAAAAAAAGTATTTTTGTTCATCATCCTTATAGTGAAGGCTTGGCACCAAGTGACTTTGATCTTTTTATGAACATGAAAAATTGTTTGTGTTTACAGAATTTTATAAACGGTCACCAACTGAAAAGTGCTGTAGAAGGGTGGTTGAAAAACAAGCAGCAGACTTCTTTTAGCAGTAAACAGTTACAGAACACAAAAATACTACAGCAAACATTTCAACAGACAAGAAACTAAGTGTTACAATATTATGACACCCACACAAATCCCCAAAACCTTCACATAGTAATATTACAATGCCCACACCCAAAATGTTAACATATCTTTAATCCATTATTTTATCAATTAGTAAAAACACTAGAAACTATATGTAAAAAAAATTACATCAGGCCTACAATTGTCATTAGATCAATTTTATAAGAAAATAATCCTTAAATTTACTCCAACATGGAAAAAAGAAACAATAAATACAATGGCAGTCTGAAAGTTTTTGGCCTCAATCAAAGGCAGCAGCACTATTATGAATTTTTTTCTTATGCTGGTACTACATCTATTGTTAGCATGCATGTGCAATTTCTGGTCATTCTACCAAATAATTTGTATTATACAGCCGTTTGAAACAGAAGTGTTGTCCATATTCCTTAAAATAGAGAAAATTGAGTATCATGTGGTAATTTCATTAAGTGTATGGGGACTCTTCTCCTTCAAAATGGACTGCAGAGTTTAAACGTGGCTGTACCAGCCTGGAAGACGATCCATATGAAGGACGTACAAAAATGGCAACAACACCAGAAACCATCAAAACAGTGCATGATATGGTTTCAGACAATCGCCAAATTAAAGTGCACGAAATTGCTGAGACTATAGGCATTTTGAAAGAATGCGTTGGACATATTTTACATGAAGAATTGCAAATGAAAAAGCTTTGTGGTAGGTGGGTGTTGCGCTTGCTCACAGCAGATTAAAAACACATGCACATGAAAATATCTGAACATTGGATGGAGCATTTTAATAAGAACAAAGCAGATTTTGTGCATCAGTTTATTATGGTGGATGAAACTTGGATCCACCATTACACACCAGAGTCAAAACAACAGTCAAAATCAATTCCATCAGCAGAAAAAGTCATGGGATCAGCGTTTTGGAATGCTAAAGGTGTTTTGTACATCGATTATCTTGAAAAGAGTGCAACAATAACCAGGGAGTATTATTCCAGCTTTTTATCAAAATTAGACAAAAACATTAAAGAAAAAAGACCCGGTCTGCAGAAGAAGAAAATCATTTTTTACCAAGACAATGCACCTGCCTACAAAAGTGTTTTAGCAATGGGAAAATTAAGAGATCTCTACTGTGAACTGTTGGAACATCCTCCCTATTCCCCAGATTTGGCTCCCTCAGACTCCATCTTTTCCCAAGACTCAAACTCTGTCTTGCTGGTCAGCGTTTTTCATCGGATCAATAGGTGATTTCAGCTGTAGGTGATTTTGCAGACCTTACAAAAAACCACTTTAGGGATGGAATAGTGGCAATGGAATATCACTATAATAAATGTGTTATGCCAAAAAGAGATTATGTTGAAAAATAAAAATAGTTTTTAAATTATAAATTCATTATTTCATTGTTATGCCGAGAACTTTTCAGACCGCCCTCGTACAAACAACAAGTTTATAATGTTCAAAGTTGAAATGAACTAAATCCATATTTTTATTACACAAACATACTTCACTAAATATAAATACAATATGCATGCTTTACTACTTTTACTCTTTGGAAAGCAGTACTTTTTACTATAATTGATAAAACGGTTTCAAGATTTTTGATGAAATCTAAAAATGAGAACTTATCAGCTAGTCTACACTAAATGTTACCTGAATGTATATCAGAAAAATCTACTCGTGTTTCTGGAAGTGGTACAGCTCCAGGGTCAGAACACATTGCTCTCAGATGTGATAATGACAACATAAATATCACTGTGTTGAACAAGACCACATGAAATGGTGCCCACAAACTGTTTAACAAAAACAGACAGACTCATACACTGCAAAAGCAAAATTATGTCAAGTTTTTTGCACCATTAATAAAGAAATAATAAAATTGTGAATTCTTAACAAAATCTACTTTACGCCTTTTAATACTAAAACATACAACGACATTTTATGAATATATTAATACTGTGTGTGTGTGTGTGTGTGCGCGCGTGCGTGCACACATGCTCATTCTGTCATAGGACATGAGATTAGTTAATAGTTATTCATACTAATTTGCAATGGTCAGACAGTGAGGGCTTTCTAAACAAAGTTAGCATCAGCTGTTATTGCTTTACAAGTGAGGGTGACTGAAAAAATCAAAATCAAAATACACCTTCACAAAGGTTCACAGTTTAGAATTTCTACCTACTGCAAAAGTATGTGTAGCTGCTTGTGCTTTTGTGAAAATCAGCTGGACAACGAAAATCAGTTTGTGTTGGGTTTTTATACTATCAAATTTAAAATGGAATATCAATGCAAATCATATTTTATAGTAATAAATACCTTTAACATTATCACTAAATACTGATTTTTAAAATGAATCTTTGTGTTTATAGTTCTTTTTGTTAATATCTACAAAAAAAACAATTCCTCTATAGACAGGGCCCAGGGCCCTTTATGGACAAGGTTTAGTTATGACACCTGGTTTCATGTGATGTCACATACAGCAGAACTGCTTTCAAAAAATATCAATTTATTGGCCTTGCACAGAGTATTAAGTGACTAGAAATAAAACCATAAAGAACAGACAGGTTACTACCAATTAAAATATTAAAATCAGTTGGATTATCAGGATGTGCCTTTGTTGACTTATTAGTATGTGGTTTGAGCAAAGGTAAACTATAAGAGAATCTAAAGAGAAATAAAGGATGTCAACATAGCGATACACAAGGAAACGAATAGAACAAGTTGACATATACAGTACTTGGTACTAATGATGGACAGAGACAGAAAAGTACAAAATGAAGAGAACAAGAGTACAAGTAGAGTCACTGTAGTCTATATAAAACGTTTGTACAAAATAAGGAAGCAAGAAGATAAAAACGACAGTATACATGATGAATATTATGGCATTCTTAATGTATGAGAGTGAGCGTTTATGACAGCCAATCAAATTCAGTTAAAAGTAAATCATAAGTGATAGATGGGAAACAGAAGACCAATGGGTATGGCACGTAGTTACTAATCTAGATGACCTGGGATCAATCTGATAAAACTGAGCTGCATTGTTCATCACCCAGGTCAACTCAGCCTGTGGAATTGAGTGTCTGGCAAAAACCATGGACTATTAATAGATAGCTGAATTGTAATCCTAAGCATACAGCTTTCCTTGTGTGCTGAATGATTCAAACAAGATAGCCTATCCTGCTTAAACTTCTTAACGATTTCAGTGGTATAAAAAGAAGCCAATGTTATATAGAAATGAAATGTGAAAGATAATTTTGATGTATAACGAGAAGAGACAAAATAAGAAATAGCATAAAAAAGAAAAATAGATCAACAAGTTGAATCAGCAAGTAGTCAGATAGGAAAACAGCAACTAAAGCCATTTGATCATCACGTTAAAATGCCTAATAGTAGGCCAGTGAACTGTATCTGGGAAGATAGTATGCAATGAGATGAAATGCCTCAAAAACTGAATAAAATTTAAAATGATCAAATAGCAACAGTTACAGACAATATAAAGAAGATATATTGATGACAGAATCTACAGAACTGGTACAAAATAAGAAAGCGTAGATTTATACAAGCCCCTACAATCAAACATTATTTTACATTTACGAGGGTGGTATGATAACGACTGAGGTACGAGAGTACCTGTGTTTGACGACTGTGTGCCAGTGACTCAAATCTGCATTACCATCTGTTAGTACAACAATGCAAACGACACATTTTAAAATTGCAAACAGATTCATTGAGTAGTTTTGTTTTAAAGCTGTTGAAAGTGGGCACGTTTATGTATTTTTGCAGCCATAGAAAAAGAGCAATATCAGTCAGTGATTTGATTTTTTTTTAATGGAAAAACGTGTGAGGAAATCAAAGATAAGTTGAATGTAATTTATAACGATTATGAACCTTCGATGACTACAATCAGATATTGGTTCAATGAATTCAAGTGTGGCCAAACATCCGTCTTTGATGAAGAGTGCCCAGGCCGTCCAATTGAGGTGACGACGGAGGATATGGTCAACAAAATTCATGATATTGTGTTAGCAGACTGCCTGGTGAAGATCAGAGACATTGCTGCTAGTGTAAACATCTCAACTGAATGCATATACAATATCCTTCATGAAAAATTGGGCATGAGAAAGCTATCGGTTAGATGGGTGCCGCGTTTGCTGATGGTTGACCAAAAACGATATCCCGCCGTGACAACTTCAAAGCAAAGCAATGTTTGGCCATGTTTAAGCTTAATCCAAGTGAGTTTCTGCGGCATTATGTGACCGTTGATGAGACATGACTTCATCACTATACACCGGAAATGAAAGTTCAGTCAGCACCATGGGTTTTTCCTGGTGAATGTGCACCAAAGAAGGCAAGGACAATTTCATCAGCCAGAAAGGTCATGGCCATCATTTTTTGGGATTCGCAAGGTATAATCTTCATTGATTATTTGGAGAAGGAAAGGACAATCATAAGACAGTACTATGCTGAATTACTGGGCCGATTCGACACTGAACTGAAGAGAAAACGGCCCCATTTAGTGAAGAAAAAAGTGCTCTTCCACCATGACAACACATCAGCTCACTCGTCCACAACTGCCACAGCAAAACTGGTTGAATTACGCTACGAATTGTGGCCTCACCACTGTATTCTCCAGATTTGGAACCCTGCGGTTTCTTTTTGTTTCTAAACATGAAAAAATGGCTTGGTGGAAAGCAGTTCACATCAAACGAAAAGGTCATCGCCTAAACAGAGGCTTATTTTGCAGACTTCGACAAATCATATTTTTTGGAAGGCTTAAAAAAGTTGGAATATCGCTGGACTAAGTGTATCGAGCTGAAAGGAGACTATGTTGAGAAATAAATAAAAAAATTTGCATTTTCTTTCCTAACACGGGTATTTATCATACCGCCCTCATACACCTTAGGGTCGAAAAAAAATTTATTTGAGTGTGTGTGTGTGTGTGTGTGCATGTTTTTGTTTTAATGTAACTGTTTACTATGTGAATAAATTTGTACATGTACAGGTACAAGGGGATAGAATTTGATCTTCAAGCTTTCCGCATTGAAGGTACCTTATCTTCACTGTGCTCAAACATTTAGTTTACATTTAGGACTTATTGAAAGTGACTGTATCCTTGTAGTTTTCCTGGAAACATGCCAAATTTAAAACTTAAGCGTGGATTAATTTAAAGTGTTTGGTTAAACTGGAGAAATCACTTACAGAATGTTTCTGTTTGTTGAAAGTGATATACATCAATTATAAATATATCACACATGGTATATAATTAACAATGTTGAATGATTTTATTGGACAATCAACTTTACTGTAGCCTGTTATCATGAAATTGTCAGGATCCTCTACGTTAATGTCTCTAGGTGATAATATTCCCACACTCTTCATTATGAACATGGCCAACTAATGTAGCAACTAATTTTTGCTGTTTTGAAACTTGTACAATCAAGTTCTTCAAAATCATTGTATTAAACTTACAAACTACAAGTTGCAACAATGACAATGCCATTACTCTATAAAAGAGTTTCTCCATTAATTTTCTCTTCAAGTTCTCCACAAGATGTCTGTGACATCTTTTCCATTGGTTTATTACACAGCATTTCTGTATAGGTTTGAAATATGAAATATAGGAAAATCAATTCAGTCAGTAAGTATCTTCTAAACAATGTTTTAGTAACACATATTCTTATTGTGTCATTACTGTTAATACAAGATGACTCCCTCCTCCCCATCATAGTTAATAGTACTAGTATCCATCTTCTGTACTTTGTTTTATTGACAATATTAATTTCTTGTAATGCACTTTCCTTCATTTTTGTGCATGCTTTGGAAGACCATACTGGCATACATTACCCGACGTACAACATACCTATTGAACATTTTGTTTTTCTTTATCATTAATGGAACTGGTGAAGGGTGGACTCAAGCAGTGGTGTATCCTGAATTACACTCAACTGGACTCAAGCCCTGAGAGGGGGGGGGTTGAGTCAGCTTCATACAAAAGAAAAAAACAATTCAAAACTAACCAACATTACTATTTTTAAAGTGGTTGGATGGTATAACATAAGATCTTGCTGGCATGGGAGGCGAAGGACAGAGAACAGGGAAGCATGGAGGAGTATTGTTGAGGAGGCTAAAGCCCACCAAAGGCTGTAAGACCATAGATAAGAATAAGATGCGTGATAACATCCTGAAATCAATACGATTAAAGTAAACATTACTGAAACATTGTTTAGAAGTTACTTATTGACTGAACTGAATTTCCTGTATTTCACATTTCAAACATAAACATAAATGCTGTGTAATAAACCTATTTTATATTTTAAAAAAAAGAGTTATTTCTATGTCAGCGTGCTGAAAAAATAATCACACAGCTTAAAAAGAAAGAGATTAACAAAATTCGCTTAGTTTTTCGATCCTCGGGGGGGGGGGGGGGGGGTCCAGTCCCATTCTCCCATAAATACACCCCCTGGACTCACGCAGTGGGCAATCACTAATGCTCATGACCTGCCAGCAAAAAATTTTAGTAGATGTTAGAGGAAAATATCTTATGTATAAGAAAGCTGTATACTGAATATAAAGTGCCAGTCATGTTAGACAACTCACTACAAAAAATTCCACAAAGCCAAATTAACAAATGAAATATCGGCAAATGAATACAATAAAAATTTCTAAGAATAAATGTACCAATTGATGATTCACACATTATTGTAACTGCTTAAACAACCCATCAACACACAAGATATATACTTCTTTGTAGATGGATTCTCTGCACAAAGAGTTTGACCTCCCCACTCCATGCATGGGAAGCATGCTTAAGATAGAAAAGTGATTGATTTAAATTAACTAGTCCAAACTGATTTACTTGAATTAGAAATACTCATGTTATGAAAGACAGAATTAAACTGACTACAGTTATTTTTATACACTACATTTTTGGTCCACCTGACCTATCCTCTTTCATTATGGACCATTACAAGATATTAAGATTTAACATTATAAACAAACAAACAAATATTTAAAATCAAGAACAAATTATGTAAGAAAGAGACTAATAAGTATTTTTCTTATTAGTTCTGCATACCCAAGACTGAAGCACACTATGGAAGAAGCAAAAGAAAGTAAGTTACCTGGTGGTAGATTAATACTAATCTATCAATGAACAGAAAAATATTAAAAAGCATTATTTAAGTATTAGTTTTCAATCCCTAAAGTACAACTGTGGTTTAATAAAATTTACAATATATTTGTCAAAATAAAACTTACTTGAATTAAATAAGTGATGTATATACAGAACATACTATAAAATTAAGGGAATTTTTACTGCAGAACTAAAAGAAATTATATTAAAACTAATATAATAAAATGATGTACTGTACTTTCCAGTATTTCAATCCCCACCAATATACAACATAACGCAGAAACTGATCAATTATTCAACATTGTAAAAACGTGGTTCTTAGTCTCCTTTTCATTAAAAATGGATCACTCAAGATAAAACAACTCATTCAGCTTTAACTTTATGTGATATTTTATTTATTCATGAGCTACGAGTTTCATTTACACAATGAAGCTGTCAAGATGTTTCCATAATGGAAGAAGCAACTGTACAATTCCTATAAAAGATCACAATGTTGCTAGTCATAAATCAAACAGCAAGTAAAATTTAAATTTACATATTTTGGAAATGAAATTTACAATCTTGAAGAGATAAATCCGTGCACAGATTGCAAATTGGCTGCAATGATTTTTGTTTGCATCAGTATACCACATGGTACTAAATATCTAAATAAGGGGGTGGAGTCATTGATTGAAACACAATACAAAGAATGAAATCTACTTACAGTATTCTAAAGAGACTGAGATGAAAAAACTAGTGGCACCTCATACAAAACATAAGGAATTTATTTTTTTGGTACAATATGTAAGAGAAGACTCAGACCTCCTCATAAATGTTTGTTGTTTTCATTGTTAAGCCAACAAGTGACGTTTTGGTGCTTATTTTATTTATAATAAAACCAAACCTTTTGACCCAAACGACACTTCTCAGATGAATGCGATGAGGATTGAGGAAAATCATGATTGACTGGCATTTAAACATATTCCATTTCATAAAATTGAAAAGAGGACAGAGCTGAGTTCAACATTTAAAGTTTCTTTGAAGAGTTTCAATCAAGCCCAAGCTCAAACCAACAATACATGCCATGCTTAATAGTCAAAAGTATAAAATAAATGACGATGTTCAAACTGCCATATCTAAATTATGCAGGAAACTACTATATAAAATTATTTCCTTGTTGTATAAAAATACAAGTATCAATGAAGTGGGATTAAAATAATAAATCTAAAATAGTTACACCAATTATGTATGATATTAAGTTGTTTATGTATATCACATTGTAGCCTGCAAAGTGCATTCAATGAAAAACTACACACACACATTGGAGAAGTTCTCAAACCAACACGTTTCACAAAAACTTGAAGTGTCATACTTTCCTTATGGCCAAATAGTACCATATGTATTGTACATTGGGAAGTAATATAGTTATATAACTGAAACAATGCCGTCTACAAATTTTGACATATATGTGTTAAAATTTGTCAGCTTGTGTTTCACTGAATATTCTGCTGTAAAGTACATCTGCCTGCAATTAAAACTTCAGAATTTTTTTAACGCTTGTAATTACATTAATGAAACACAATTACGATAAAGTATCATACATCAGAGGTTATCTTTAGTCAGAATAAGAATGAAAACACAACTGTAAACACTACCGTATGTTATACAAATTATCAAATTTCACTTTGAAGCTGACACTCATTGCAAAATTTATATTTTCCCTAATTCATTCAAAAACTAATTAAACAGAATTCTTCGTGGACGGTATTATTCCTATTTGGACAACTTGTATATCGTATCATAATAAGGTTAGTTTGACAACATCGGTAAACGCTTTACTATAGCAGGAACCTTACTGACTTACCTATCTTGCATTGTCTGCATTATTACCCATCTGACGATAACATAATCTGCATAAAACACGGCCACATACGTTAATGCGATGCAGATTAAACCGCACGGATCTTTCACGAACAACTTGGTCATATTCACTTTAGATTTTGACACTTCTTTGATAAGCAGACGACTCCATTCCCACAACACAGCTGTTTATTTTATTGGAACTAGGGAGACGGGTTCACTGCGCAAGCGCGAATGATTCAAGTTGTACTACCAATATTGGTAATTGGTAACCAATAACTGGTTCCCACGACATAGAAGGATGAAGAAAATCTAAGTACAGTAGATTGAAATAAACATAAATAATCGTAATTTTAATATTTCAAAAAACAAAAATAGTATCATCACGCTGCAAGTACATTTTAAAAATAATGTATACCTCTTCTTAATTAAGCCAAATATGAATGTCATAAGTTTTTTGTTTATACACGTTGCTATTGGTAGGAAGTGAAAGTTGTTCACTGATTGGTTAATTTGTTCATGACGTATGGGCAGCGGTAAGAAGAGAAAGGAATTAATATACTTTTTGTAACAAAATAGATAACGGCAATAATAGTACCGGTTTATTTATTCACTGTAGTATTTTCAGACGTCGTAAAATATTATTTGTAAAGGTCTCGACATATTAAATCTGAATACCTACAATTACAATTTCATTTTTCTTCAATTTACTTTTAAATTTCATGAAATAGATGAGATGTTTCTTCGGGAACGTCTTGGATGTGTTTAGTGGCGTAGGTACCTAAAATGTGCCCTCGGCCCGGTCCAGGGTCGAGTCGACTCTATGCAAAAGAAAAAACAAGTTAACACTAATCAAAATGACTTATCTTTAAAGTGGCTGAAAAACGTGTAAGACATCAGTCTCTCTAAAGTAAACGATAATAACACAATAAAAATACGAGTCATTGAAACATTGTTTATAAGTGACTGAATTGATTTTCCTATATTTCTAACGTATACGCTAATGCTGTGCAATAAACGTGTTTGTATATTTAAGAAGGAGTGACTACTGTATTCCTGTACACAGGTAAAAAAATAATAATACACCCTAAAAATTAAGAGATTAACAAAATTTGTCAACTTTTTCGACCCTGTGGGGGAGTCCGGCCCCGTTCGTCCCCCCCCCCCTTCAATAAGTATTGGCATTCATTTTCAGATTATTAAGGTACAATCACCAATGGTCGATTATTCAGAATAGTGTACTGTATTACCCT
Organism: Magicicada septendecula; assembly: GCA_034769895.1. Taxonomy (NCBI): domain Eukaryota; kingdom Metazoa; phylum Arthropoda; class Insecta; order Hemiptera; family Cicadidae; genus Magicicada; species Magicicada septendecula. Next base: position 571,143,851 of record CM068369.1, read on the forward strand.
ACTTAGCGCTGCCCCTTTTAATGTTGATTCGTCATAGCGTTTTTTGATGAAAAGTCGAGGTGTTTTATTTAGTTATAAATATGTACAGTTTATTTATTTGTTACGTACTATGTATATTACTTTTATCGGTAGGTAATTCGTGTTACTTTTATGTATTACCAGTGGCCGCTGGTGGTTGAAATATTTGGGGATTGTAGTTGGGTTGGATGCTATTAAATTGTTTTATTCTGTGAATAGAAAATGTCCAAGTCTCCTCCCTCCAAACAATACACAAGGAAAGCAAAATAATTCAATTTTAGTGTCACAGCCACATAACCACGAATATTTATTGTATGTCTTTTTTAAATTTACGATTAAATATTCTGTTACCTGGTTTTACACTTTGATTAAAATTTGAAAGGTCTGGTGTAGGCCTACCTACTCTCTTTAATTTCACTTTTTTCCTCAATAGGATGTAAACTGAACAGCGTTTTCGTTAAGTTTACGACAGAATTCATTTCGTCCTACTAGTAAAATATAATAAATATCTTACACTATGACACCTTAGTCCTTTATATGTACCATTATTTACATTTAACGACGAACTGGACTGACGCTAACAACAAACTTCCAACCTGGGGCACCACGTGTTATTTACCAACGGACTGGTGGCGCCGTGACGTACAAGCGGGGTTTGCAGTCCCTAATCACACCAACCGAGCCTATAGCGTTGCAATACCTGAGTCTGCACCACCTACACCCGAGTCTAGCCAGCCAGAGTACTACTCCATTGTATTTCCACATATACAAAGCGCGTCACAGTTGGTGCATACACAGCGCCAAGAGCATGTACGGTTTAGCTCTGCGCTTTTCAATAGGCAAATGATTAATTACAATGATTTAGCTTAAAAACACTATTATTACTTATTGTTCTATTCATAATTCTATAATTTAAAAAAATACAATTCGGGATTTAATGGGGGTTGTGCAACCATGCAACCTAAACACGGCCACCACTGTGTATTACTACAGCGAATTTTTCAATTTCTCAATCGTCAATTATGTCGGGTTATAGCCTGACCATGTAAATAAAATGCAAAGAAAAAACATAACCTTGGATGTAAAATTACAAGTGTTAAAACGAGTAGAAGCGGGTGAGCTTCAAGTGGATGTAGCCTGTGCATTAATGTTCACGTTGTTATTTGAATTAGGAATTTCCGTAATTCCAACTTTTTGTGCTTACTTGCCCACCTGCCATGCTCTGGACAAGGACTTTCAGTGTCTCCAATGTTATCACGTCCAACCTTAGGACATGGTTGTGGTTTAGGACTTGATAATGGTGGAGACACTGAAAGGCCTCGTCTGGAGCATGACAGGTAGCAGTTCAGCAAGTAGGCCTGTTCGTTAAATTTGGCACTATCGACAATATCATTTATTTTAATTCTGGAAAGACAGAAACATCTGTGTTGATGTCAAGAAAATTATCTATTACTAAAATAACTTGGTCGAGAAGCAGTGATTACAGAAATTAAAAAAAAAGACTGAGCATTTGGGTTGATGAGCAAGTGCAGCAAAACATGCTGTTAAGTTAGCTTACCATAATGGAGAAAGTGAGAAGCATTTTTGTTCACATTTAGGATGAAATAGGAGACACGTCAGAAACATTTGGAACTAGCAGAGTATCATTTGATAGGTTTAAGAAACATTCAAATCTTTACATTAAAATAACAGACGAAGCAGCTAACGTGGATTATAAAATTAAAATATTTTTATATTGAAATAAATTGTCTTATCTCAGATCTGACCTCTACTCGCTCAGTCTATACCAATGTTTAAAATTCAATTTAAATTTATATTAATTGCTTGTAGACTGGCCTTTGTTTTAATATTCAACTTTACATTAATCTTTCTATACTTCAAATATCTAATCACTTTACTATCTATTTTGATAATAAACTCTACTCTCTTTACTTTAAATTCTCTTTCATTTATTAATGCTTTTATATATATGCGATCACTCATTCTTACGACTAAACATTTATTTACATTTTAACATATTATTACTAAGTATAAACTTTTCTTTGTTTTAATTTACTGTCTTTTCAAATCGTCTATATGAGCTCTTTTTTTTTTACAAATCATTTAAAATGCATTACGCATATCACCTCGATTTCTGATGATCTTACGACTGTTGTCCGGGGTCCAGCGTTGTTCAGAGTTAGTTTTCCATTCCTCTTGTCCTGGCGTGGTCCTGGATACGTCTAGAGTCCATAGTCATTCTACGGCAGCATGTTCCTGGATACGTCTAGAGTCCAGCGTCGTTCTACAGCAGCATGTGTTCCTGGATACGTCTAGAGTCCAGCGTCGTTCTATGGCAGCATGTTCCTGGATACGTCTAGAATCCAGCGTCGCTCTACAGCAACATGTTCCTGTATACGTCTAGAGTCCAGCATCGTTCTACAGCAGCTTTTCCGTATATACTCTTGGTAGACTTACTATTGCGGTATTTACTTTTTCCGTAATATTGTTGTGAATTTAATGAACGTTATTTCGTTTGTTACTGCGACTTGTAATAGAATAAAATAAACTGTTTTGCCGACGGACAGCATGTCCGACTGCAACTGTATCTTGAAATGAAGAGAAGGGTTTTTGGTCGAACCCTTAATTTATACCCTCTCGAGATTCTGCGCGTCGGCTCCAAAATCGTCCTGTCGATACCTGCATATCTCGTGACAGCCCCCACTCCCGAACCTTTTCATCTATTTGCAATTATTAGCAAATAGCAATGTTTTGCTGCACGGAATCGAGATAGCACAAATCATAGCTATTTCGATTAAGCACTCACTATATTAATTTGAGCGTCTTAGGGTAATTTGCGTATTTTTTAGCACATTTATTTTGCACTGTCTTCGCATAACGTGTTCTATTAACGTCATCTTTACACTGGGGATAACTATAAATTTTACACACACTTTGGTGCCTTTGGTTTGATCATACACTCATTAGTTTTCGCACAGTGAATTAAAATAATTATTTTATTAATTACTTGGGGCGGGTTGCTGAGATTCCTCTCTTTGCCTGCATCACTAACACACACAAGATACACGTGTAACACACATACAATTGAGCAGGTGTTCACTGCTTGTCGAAACAGGTTAATCTCTCCCCTAATCTAACAATGAAATATTTTTTCAATCTCAGACCTGTCCATTTAGCCATAACTTATACAAAATTTATATTGTAACTAAACGCTTCTAGCTGTTTCAGTGGTTACAAATAAATATTTATACTGTACAAAAAAAAAATTAAAAAAAAAATTTTTATGTTTGTTGTTGAATAATTTATAAATAATTCTTGTTGTGAAATTCCGTCAAAATTTTAAAATTCTTTGGGTCTATTATGTTAATATCTGTACTTCTGGTTGACCGTAAATGAATCTGGAGTTAATCAGATTGTCTTACTTTCCTAATCGATTGATGATTTTCTTCTATACTCCAGATTATCACTTTCCTTTAGTAAAGGTCGTCTTCCAGTAAGTCCTGTTGTTCATAAACACTCTTATATTAATGTGTGAAATAATTCTAAAACGAAATAATAGAATTATTTTGATTTATTAACATTTACTGGTAAAATATCGATTGAAAATCGATATTGATATGATGTTGACTCTTGTACAGGGATAAATCGATTTTACAAAACAGGTTATATTATATGAATGTTCAGAATGGTTCTTTTAACGGTTATAGTTATATAGTCAGAGAAGGGACAATCATAGAAAGTATAGCATGTACAATAGAATTCTTAATAATTAATAAATAACAAGGTTTATAATAAAATATAATGTTTATAAAATTAAAATATGCAGACCAATGATGTAGCGACGAACCATTGCTGGCATACACTTTGCATCATGGGAGTTCAAAATGGCGGCACGCCTCGTTGTAGACGAAAACTGCTAAATGTTGGTTGGAAATTCTGATAATAAAATTACCTTCACAACTGTTTTATTATCTCCGGAATAGTGTATAATGTCTATTGTGTTGTTTGAGGTGTCCTGTTTATGTTCTTCGTTCACTGGCTTTAATTGTTTTGGTATAATTGTGTTTTCACTCTCGTCTGTGTGTAGCAAAATCGTGAGTTTCATTGTAACGTGAATTCTTAATGTGTGATAGTTTTACTGGTTTATTTCACAAGTATTCTGTCAGTATTTATTGTTCTCACTGTTTGTGGTAGTGTGTCTCACTGATTTTAAGTTAAAACGACTATTTCGGTAACTCTCGTTTTTTACTGCATAACCTTATACGCCATTACATATATTCGAGATAGGTTCTTAGCACAATCTTATAACAACCGTACGCGTTGAATGTTAATTAAGAACTGTTTTACTTCCTTTGTCTTATGAAATATCTTGCAAGTTAATATGAAAAAAGTATTGTTTAAATATTTTTCACTTCCTATTCATGTGATCATAAAATACATTATATCCAGAATATTTTTTGTTTATGGATTACTTTCGTGAACTATTAATTACATAATTGGTTTCTTTAACTCTTTTTGTTTAATTTGATATGCCATAGTCCATATTTATAAAGATTTTTGTTAAAATTGCTATATTTCTGTCTTTTTGGAAATATAGGCCTAATATCTGGTTCCTGTTCTTGCCCAAAATATTAGCCATCTTAAGTGTTATAAATATGATTATAATAAATTTCTGATTGATATAAATCCTTACCTTTCCTTAATTTCTTATAAATTTAACATTTGATCTGTCTTTTTAGTTGTAATTCATGAATTTACTATTTCTCCTTGAAATGGTTAGGTATTACATTTTGAAATTTTTTTAATAATTTTATACAATCTTTTATATGATTCTTTTAAAGTATAGTTTCAGTTATAGTAGTTGGTGATTGATCTACCTTATATAAATCTAATTAGTTTGCTTGGTTTATTTAACTTCCTTACTCAAATATTAATATTTAGAATTAATATTAGGCAATTACCTGTATTAATTTCCGTCTTGTGACTTCTTTAGTTTTTTCCCTTAAAACAACGCGTTTTGAGAATAAATTCTCATCATCAGGTTTTTTAAAAATTATAAAAACATCAAATTCACCCAAAAGGGGTCGTCAACTATTTAAAATACACAAACACAAAAACACCACACATAATTAAACACCGACACAGTGAATCAATTAAAACAAAATGAATCAAATATTAATGTTATTGAAATTTCCATTTTGGCCTAGATTCTATTGTTTTACATATATTGGTTTTTTAATATTATCAATTATATACCCTCTCTGACTGTCTAAAGTTAACATAATATCAAATAAAAATTCCTTATACAACTATTGAAACATGTAGCATTGTATTCATGCTCATACTATAAAAAACAATATTGAAAATTAATGAACAGTCTTTAAAGCTAGACATTGGTTTTTAACTATTTCTAAAAATACATAACAAACATTTGACAAATTAGTCTAGTATGCATACAGAAACATTTTAGGCTGTATGCACACTGCCATATATAATAAACATTCTTATATTACTTATTATTCTATATTATATTCACATTGAAATGTGGAGTTCATAGGCTCTAAACATGAACATAATTAGCCATTTGATTGTTAAATTTGCCTTTAAACTTATTCTAATTACAGTCCTTTCTGTTTAATTGTATATTACATTTTTTAATCCCCTGTCACAGTAATTATTTCCCCTCAGCTCTCTTTATCATTTGCATTTCTATGAATGTCTTTTGATAAAAAGATGTGGCCTCTTTTATGAAATATTTAACATATTTCCATAATAATACTTCATGATATTTCATTTCTGTATTTATTATAAAACTTAAAGTTATTTGATTGTACATAGTTAAAATATAAGTTACACCTTTACACTTGAAGTTTATTAAATAGAAATCACTTGCACTGGTACACTTAACACTGTTGGTTCTTATTTATATTTGAGTTCTACAATATTTTAAGACCAAACTTTTAGTTATAAGGGACGGTGAAGATTTATTTTATTACATAATAACTTTCTTTGGTGCGCTTCTATTTACTACTAAACACTTTTGTTTATAATTATTTTACATGAGTTTTTGGGGTGTTATACTTTCTTGGGGTTATATTAATATTTGGTTCTGGGTATGTTATTTTTATTAATAGGTTTTTTATGGGTATTCTTCGTAGTTCTCCCATCCTACATCTTCTTTTTCTTCATTTCTTCTGTCTTGGGTTTTCCAAGGTACGTTTTTCCTTATGTCCTTTGGTTGGTTCGGGGTATCTTCTTTATCACCTGCTCCTAACCTTCCTCTTCCTTCTTGGTTTCGGGGTATCTTCTTTATCACCTGTTCCTAACCTTCTTGTGTTCGGGGTATCTTCTTTATCACCTGCTCCTGACCTTCCTGGGTACCCTCCTGATTTTTTATATGAGTTCCTTTGGATTTAATTTCCTTGATACTTTATCATTGCATTTTATTAATTTAATTATACTTTTCTTTTATGGTGGTGTTGTTCACTTTGATATTTAATTATTCTCATTTGATTTTTAATTCTTTTCATTTGATATTGATTATTTTCATTTGATAGTTAATTATTTTTATTTGACAATTCATTATTTTCTTTCGAACCTTCTTTTGAGTTAATTAATTTAAATGTAATTATGATCATATTTGAATTATAACTTAGTGGATTATCTGTCATGCTACAATATTTATTTAAATTAATGCCTAATACAGCGTATGGCTGTATCATTGCATTATATATAGTAAAAAGACTGGAAATCTTTTTTTTAATACAGATTTGTATTTACAAACACCAAATACATATATAGTTTACAAAGAACAATAGTATGATATGATTAAAGAGTACAAATCAACTACTGACAGTAGTTTGTGCTAAACATCAGTTGACTTTGACATATTCAGTACTGACAGATTATTCAGCCTTGCTCATAAGCTTTAATGACTTTTATTGATAAAAGTGGTCTAGTGGCTAACGCGGGCGATTGATGCGCTCATGGTCCCGGGTTCAATTCCCGGCAGAGGCTCCATATGGCGTGCACTCAGCATCGTGAGGCAAACTGAGTAGGCGCTGAGATAACAGCGCCACCTCCTGGCCGTGAATACCGCAACTAGCGACTGGTGGCGCGTAGTACTAGCCATACACCGTCACACTAACACAAAAGCCGCACGGTACGCCTTGGTCCTTAACGGACTGTGGAGCAGAGGTTTATTTATTTATTTATTGATAATAATGGTATGGTTTAGAAACAAACACTGTTTGTCAAACAGAAGAAAAGTGTTATTAGATTATTCACAAACTTGTAATCTGTTCTCAGAAACTCATTGTGTTTAAAACAACAAACTTATCAAAGTTATGACAACTTTGTTATCATAACTATATTGTTTACATAGTGATTTTTTTTACTGTAATCATGAGTGTTTCTGTAGTTATTTATCATTTATGTCTCACATTCATTATGTCATCAGCCCTTTCCAAATCTGTTTCCTATTCATAACTGGAAGTGTCAGTATTAGTAGTGCTGATAATAAAACTTTTCAATGACTTCTGTAATGTAATGAATTATCAACTTTTATCTTCCTCTTTTCATATCTACCAAATACACTAAAATCATCAGTTCCATGGCTTGCACTGCTGGCTGTTTAATCTCTTGTAATTTTTTACCCTCACTGAAAGATATAGTTTCAATACTTGGATTTCTTTTTAATCATAACGCTGCTGTTTTCTCTTGATACTTGAATAAATATTGTTACAACACAAATAAGCCACCCCAGTACCAGGGATAAAAAAGATGATATTAAATATAAATATACTTCATATTAAATAAAATGATTAAATATAAATAAAATATAAAGACAGTGACACAACAAACGACGACATAACATAACCCAAGTGATTGACCAAACAAACAGGAACTAACAAAGAAGGGAATAAACCAAAACCAAAGGAGAATAAAGACAATTGAAGGAAGTGAACGAATTCCTACAACTAAATAAAATCAAACCAAACGAGAAGGGGAGAACCGAATTAAAATGAAGCCAATTGAAAAGGAAGAAGAAGGAGAAGAAGCAGAAAAATGAAGAGGAAACGAAATGAAACCAAGAGATAAGAAACACCATAATTATAAAAGGGAGAAATGGGACACTCAAATATAAAATATTGGGAATAAAACCAATAATTATCCAATACCAGAAATAAATATTATTCTAAATGAAATAATTAATATAACTGTTTTAACCAAAACAGTAAAGTAATATTATAAAAACAAAAAGTACACTAACCCAAAAATTAGAAAAATATCATTCATACTGTGTATAATTTGTAATGAAAGAAATAGTGAGAAAGTGACAAAGAGAAATAATAATAGGGATTACCCACTAAGAAACACTTAATGTAAACAGTTAAAAAGTACAATAGTGAAGGTGTAAATACCCCAAAATAGTGAGTGTATCCGTGATAAACACCAATTAATTAAAGGTGAAAGTGATAAGTGAAAAAAGATATCGTAAATGATAGTATGATAATAAAAGATAGTAATTTAAAGAAGGAAGACAACAAAACACTTAATAAATCAACAATGAACCAAGAAATGATTTAAGAGTGAGCTTATAAAAAAATTATATAGGTAAGGGTAATTAGAAATAGTATTTAAAGTAGAGATAGATAAATGATACGATGTTATTCAGGGGAGAAAGCCCATGTAAGATGAACAGTTTGTGTTAACATAGAATGGAGAAAGGGATTAGTAAAGAATTAAGAAATTAAGGATATAATTAATAAACACCCTATGTTATAAGGGAAAATAAATTAAATAAATTTGAAGGAAGTGATAATGTTTCTCACTCAAAATAATAGTAAAAGAATGAAATGTATGTTAAACCAACAGTAACTAATAACTTGTAAAGAATTGTTCATTTTAGTTTTATGGATAGGATATGGCTGAAGGAAGCTTACAGTCCATAGGCCTAATTGTTATATTTTAGGTATTAAGATATAGAAAATAATCTTGACATGTAATCAGAACACCAACAAATTCAAGACACAACAACCACTAAACAAATCAATTATAACAACAGGACAAAACGCTTTGTAATAAAAGGAAATATAATTAGAATATAATAAGTAAAAATAATCAATGGCTACTTAGGCCTAGGAAATGCCTAACTGTCAAAACCAATAATAACAAATTGTATAAAATCCACAAGGAAATTAACAAATCTAAGGCAAGTAACTAGCCAAAAATTATGTATAAATCATTTTAAAAGAAAAATGTTACAATAAGAGCTTAAATTAAAAGAAATATGTAATTATCAAATGTTAACATATTTAGACAAAAGTTAATATCTAATAGAACATGACCTTATGAGGTATTATTTTAATCTTTGAAAGGAAATAAATACAATAGTGATAATATTTAATACCCAGAAGGGAAGACAGAAGAATAAAATCAATCAGAAAATATATAATAAATTTGAATAAAAATTTCAAATATGATAACAATGCTTTTAATCTAGGCCTTAACCAATCAAAGGGTTTCAGTTACCATAGAAACGGTTGGTTAATAATTTTCCGTTAAAATTTGTGGACTCTCGAAAAGACGCTTGGGTAGTAGGGACGCAAGATTTTGTATGATCGAAATTGTATTACTTTAAAAAGTTTAAAAAACATTCAAAAGTCAACAACATGAACCAGTGAGAAGGAGATGAAGAGGTTCAACGATTAACAGATGTCCAGGAACTAAATAAACGAAAATTAATAGCAGAAATTCCCAAGACAATTTAGAAGAAGACGCTAGCAGCCTAAGTCACTCCAAATTTGATGAAATTTCCATTACCAAAGAAAACGATCTATCACAACCTTCTGAACTGATAAGTATCATTTAAATACCCTAATCCCAGGAATAAAAGCACTTTATATATTTCTCACATCAATACCAAAACTCTCACTATGAAGTAAAAATAATTTTCTTTCAAGGATTGAATAATTAAACAAACTTACGTAGCAAAATTGTTAACTACAAAATAACCTTGCACTAATTTGCGAACTTTGTAACAACTATTACTACACTGCCGAACAATTTGTAACCACACTTTATATTATTTAAGAACGGATAAGGTATGGTAGTGTACTTTTTTAATGTAACCATATTTTATGTTTTCTTTATAATCTCAAGAACTCCAGATTTTGGGCGAGTTGATAAATAATGTACAAACAGTAGCCATAATGGCGTCAGAATAACTCGTTTCAAAATCAATTTCGTCAGCCGTGAGATTTGTGTTTCATGTTTTATGCCGGAGCAATTTTAATGAAAACTAAATTATAATATTATTGTCACATTGATGAATTACCAAACTATAATTAAAGATACAGTACAGAGTGTAAGCCTTGTTTTATTTCATAGGAAATTGTGTTATATATATGTGTGTGTTAGCGAATTCACTGAGCAGACAACTAGCGCTCTTGCTATCTGTGCAATACAGTAAGCTGTACAGAGGCGGGAATCATTCGAACGCTCCAGCCGTCACCGCTGAAAACACCAACTAACTTATTAATTCATTAATTTAATTGTTTTCAATAAACAATTTGGCGCCACCCGGGTTTCACAAAACCCTATGAAATTACAGGTAAGGTTGTACTGATAATTGTGACAACGCTACGGACTTTGTTAGCAACTACCATTAAAGTAACAACAGGTGTGAGACGAACACACCACACTAACACGTTATACACATAAAAAACCAGGTGTACACATTTTACAGATACGATCGAGTCTCCGCGTTACAGATTTGGCTTCCATAGCGGGGCTTAAATGAAGACGAGGACGACAGAGAAACCGCGTTACAGATTGACGCCTACAACGTGAGGCTTAAAAGAAGACGGACGCCCTAACTACCGCGTTACAATATAAATTCAGAAACCAACCAGTATTAAGAAAATTAAGCAAGAAAGAATTTAGGAAACAAAATAAGAATAATTTAAACTATGTAATTCACTCCTTTGGTCTTTCTCTCTCTCTCTCATTTTCTTTCTTTTCTTTTTACTCTTACTACATAAGCCTGGGGCCCGCACCTGTTGCTCATCCTTAAGGCCATTACTGAATGAGATAATTTGTCAGCACTCTTTAATCTATCATATACTACATGCTCGATATTCTTCTTTCTTTGCTTATTTTCACTAAAGTAGAAATTATATGTTTACGAGCTTCACAGATTTTGTGTCAAATGTGCAGCATTGCCAAACCTCCACAGTGTGCTCTGTCCATTGTCTCAGCGAACTGCAAAATGTGCGTACAAATAAAAATAAGTATAAAACAGACTTTATATTTAATGTTTCAGAGAATGACTGAAACATTACAAGGAATACGACAATGAATTCAACACTGCACAAATTGTGTCTTTAGGTTGTCTTTGACAACTGAGATAAAGAAGGTTCAGGAAATGTACAACAGCTTCTTAAAAAATTAAAATAAAATTTTAAATCTATCGTAGCTCGTTTAGGAGTGTTCAAACTCCAATCTATTAAAATTTGGTGGCACTTCAACTTATGGTTTTTACAAACAGAATTATCACTGTTGCACACCACTATAGAAAAATTATTCCGATTAGCGCTTTCAAGCTTCTCAGCTCATCATCAGATCGGAATTAAGCAGATGTAAACCAAACCCTTCACACCTCCACCCCCCACTATCCACACACAACAAGCTATAATTCAACTGTCCCTTCACAACCTCCGAGCCCTGTCACCCCCAGTCTGGACAGTTACATATTTTTCTAGCACATTCCTTGTGTTTGTGTACATTCCTTTTAAACCTAACTCTGTACCGCCTTTCTCATTCACACTTATGGGCGCGGTCACTCACCCTTATTTTAAAACATCCAATTAGTCCTATGTAATTTAATTCTTAATCTTATCTATCCGTCCTCTATCTTTTACTTTTTAATTATATTATAAAATATGTCTTCATTATCAAATTTAGTTTTCGTATTCATTAAATTGTCTAACCCTTTTTCTCTTTCTTTCAATATTTCTAACTCCTCCCTAAGCTTCCTTTCAACTGTGTTATTTACTACTTTTACAATTTCATACTCTTCCAAAGGATTAACAAACATATGGTTTTCTTCTATGAAATGTCTTGCATATAACGAATTTGTTGTTCTATTACCTTCTCCACGTTTGTGGTCAGACAACCTGCATACGGATTTCCGTCCTGTCTCACCTAGGTACACTTTGTTGCAGTCTTTACATTTTAATTTATAAATTCCGCTTCTCTGTCATACTGGGATTTTTTCTATATGTTTATTCCTTATCTTAACAAATACTGTTTCACATTTTTTAATAGCTACATCTACTCCGTATTTGTAAAAAAACATTTAAAATTTTTTCTAGTATGTGATCCTAATAGGCCCAGTCTTTGATGTTTTTGGAGCGACATCACAAGGATGGCAACAAGTTTTTGAACCATATTATGACTGGAGATGAAACCTGGATCTATCGCTATACACCAAAGACCAAACGACAATCCTCTGAATGGCATCATTCCCGATCACGGCCAAAACTATGAAAATCCAAACAGACTCTATTGGCCTGAAAAATCACAGGTACAGTCTTTCTGGGATCGCAAAGGCATGTTTTTGGTTGACTTCCTCCCATAAGGAATGACAATAAATGTGGAAGTGTATTGTGAAACACTCACTACGGTTTGGTAGGACATTCAAAACTACCGCCATGGACTGCTTTTAGTGGCATCTGCTTTTTTTCATGACAATGCTCGGCCACACACTGCGGCAAGGACAACAGCCTACTGGACCAGTTGGGATGGGAAAAGCTGGATCATCTGCCTTATAGTCCTGATCTTGCACCTTTGGAATTTCATTTTTTCCCATAGCTGAAGAAGTATTTAGGGGGGAAGTGAATTGCTGATGATGATAAATTGAAACAAACTGTCACTACTTGGTTGAACAGACAGGCTGAAAATTTCTTTGATGACAGTATAAATAAACTTGTACCACATCTGAACAAGTGCTTAGATCTTAATGTTATAAATGTAATTAATTCATTACCAACTCGGAACACAAATAAATTTTGTGTTCTGAGTCGGTAGTGAATTAATTATATTTGTTATGTTTATTTATTTTATAAATTTATTAATGAACTTTGTTTATTTACAATTCTACACTTTCGGCTCTTCCAGCCGCCATGTTGTCTACTACCAACTTAATATTTTACTTACCGGGTCCTGGATTCGAATTAGACGAGCTGAAAAACAAGATGGTTGGTTTGAAATGACTAATTCTCTTTTTCCAATCAAATTTATCTTATTTATTAATTAATTTCAGTCAAAATTCATCTTTTCTGTAAATGACAAAATTTGTATAGAACGCTAGGCAAACCCTTATGAAATACCCAAAACGGAGCCCTTACTCCGTTTATCTTTTACATATTTATTTCTTGTGATACTTTATTCTCATTATTGTACTTACAAAACATGAAAATGTCTACTGACAAAATAAAATAGTTACAAACTTAAATTGAATATCATATACAAACCAGCGCTCCTTTTTTTCTTATTCTTCATTCACTCGCCCATTCAGACATACCTTTTTTCCTTATATGAGATCTCATTTTGTAAAATATGATCATAATATAGAAATTTTGGTTGTCTTGCCCTTATTTAAAGATAGTTCTGCCCCCCCTTTTGTTACTTATCTTGAATCCAGTCCCGAAGACATCTCATTGCTCCACACGCACTACGTAGATTATTTCTCAATTTTTACTGACTTTACATGGTTTTAAAACTGTTAATCACTCTGAGTAAAGTTAAAATTTGTTACATTACATTTTATACGTGCGGGCGCCCGCGATTTAAATTCCGGAATTTATACGTGCTATTCGCACAAGTTGTTATTGCAGACTGGGGCGAAATTTAAAGTCTCAATTTCCGAAGTAGTGAGGGAAGTCACGTGATGGCAAACTTTTGTTTTTACAAGTTTAACGTCAGATTTTAATTTGCGAAGTTATTAATTGGGCTCTACATTCCAGCAGTGAACCATAGCTGGGCTCGTCTCTGACGTAACATGGTCTGACTGCTGAATTACATAACTTGCATGTCATGTGGCTAAAAATAACTGTTCATCTTGTGTCTAGAGCTGAGCTTGACACCAATCCACTCGCTTGCTTCCTACGTCGTTACATTCATGAGTAAAATTTGTTTATTAATATTTATACTTTTATGTTTCCCCTTTCCCCAAATTACCCCGGGTAGACCCAAACTGTCCCGTTACATATTTAGTTAAGGAACGGACACATCATGGACAATGAAATCCAAGAACTTAATGTTATAGTTTACATTAACATTTGTAATCTTATTTATCAATAAAATTTTCTTGGTTACGTCGCAAAATGGTTCTTACTTAAAAAAATGGCCCTCATAAATGTAGAACAAATATGTGGAAGTTGACATGTTCTATCACATAGTTTACAACCACAAGTTCAAAGTTGTTGCGGACCCATTCTTGTCATCATACTTAGCAGACATATATGGGTGACTGGGAATACAAATCAATCATACAGAAGTCATCAAAATTAACAACTCTGTTACCCCTACTACTACTAAAGAAAACAAAACACTCGCCTATCTTAATGACTGAACAAAATAAATAAAATACTATTCATAAAGAGAATTCACTAAGAATAAATCAACAAATACAATGGACTTCATCGACTACAATGAATAACATGTTTTCTATGTCAACGAAGAGATGTATTCAGATTGTACACATTCAAACACTCAATGTACTTGAAGAAAAAAGTATATCTAGAATTGCCATAACTGTAACTGCTAATTAGAACCCAAAAACGTTCATGAGAATGTGAGTTTACAACTAAACTAAAAGTAAAAAATGATCACAACCATCATTTATAATAGGAGGTATATTTCAAAAGTTAGGCCGGCTGGTAATGAAATGTGAAAACTCCAAGTTGCACATACTTCCATCTGGTTTATTTGATTATAGCCACTAGCCATTTGTATGCAATCTGTTGTTAGTTTTCTCCTGACAATTAGAATAAACAATAGTGCCTGTTGTAAAGTATGGCCTGTGATTCAATTTATCAATGCACAAGGGTATCATGCTGCTAAAATTTATCATTATGTAAAATTTATTGCCATACAGTAAAGAGTAAAGAAAAAGTAAGGCAGTGACACTGAACGAATATTCCCACTGAAGAGAGAAGTGCAAAACTTTATATTGGTACTTTTGGCATTATGTCCCCAAACATTTCACTGAGAACAGTATACAGAATTATTTTCTAAAAACCTGGACTATAGTGAACGGTGTGCAAGATGGGTCCCAAAAATGTTAACTGACACAAACAAAGAATTACGTCTATAAAAACACATTTTCACTCCTACAAGAAAGGAGACTTATGACTGCTGATGAAATATAGATTTTTACCTCAATACAGTGCCATAACAATAATCCATGAGATGGTATCTCTCAAGTTGATCAAAATTTAAAAATTTCAGCAAACGCAGTCAACATGCGTTCCAGGAATCATGCCTCAAATGTTTTCTGGGACCAAAAAGATGTCTTATTGGTGGATTTTGTGGAGCCAGGAATAACAACCACAATGTACTGTGAAGTTTTTCAAAGTAGAAATGTGCTATTCAAAAACAGAGACACAAGATGATGACATCAGGACTGTTTTTAGTCACGAGAATATGAGTACAGTGCATATTGTTCACAAAATTCTAAATTTGGATGGGAATTTTTTCACCACCCTCTTACCAGCCCACACCTTGTGCCGAGAGATTTCCACTTCTTTCTTTACCTCAAGAACTGGCTGCAATTCGACGTATTGGGGATTTTCATCCAGAGAGTGTAAGAACTCAATAGACAAGCCCTTAGAAAGGAGTGGCAAGTTTTTGAAGTAAAGTACATATATACAAGTATTAAACAAAACCATAGTTCATTTTTTCTCTGGCAGACAAGTCCTTACTTTTGAAATAAGCCTTGCAAACAAGATGTCTCTCTTATTTTTACTTACGAATTTACTTATTATTTTCTTTGACAAAGCTTCTTCTAGGCTACGTTTTGAAAATCTTTAATCCGTTAATTGCCAATTAAAATTGTAAAGTCTGCAAGGATAGTGCTTGTAACATGTGAAATGGCGACCACTAACAGTACATAAGATTACAACATAATGGTATTCTGTGCTGTATTTAAAAAAAATGCTTGTGAATTCTTTTAGCATTTTCTTTTGTAGCCAAGAAAAATAAATGCCCAGTAAATTATATAATGCATTGTCTTGATGTACATCCTTACATTATATAATGCATTGTCTAGATGTACATCCTTAAGGAAATTATATAATCCACTGTCTATATATGTACATCCTTACATTATATAATGCATTGTCTAGATGTACATCCTTACAGTATATAATGCATTGTCTAGATGTACATACTTAAGGAAATTATAAAATGCATTTTCTAGATGTACATCCTTACGTTATATAATTCATTGTCTAGATGTACATCCTTACATTATATAAGGCATTGTCTAGATGTAAATCCTTACATTATATAATGCATTGTCTAGATGTACATCCTTACATTTTTCTAATTATTGCTCATAACCTGAGTTATTTACGCAGCATTTTTAACATTCTGGTCAGACAATTTTTTTTTCATAAATTTTTTTCATATAAATGTATCTACATTATTAGGTTGACTATACAACTAAAATTTTTCTCAAATAGTATATACTTTATTTTGTGAATTAATTCAGTATTAAATATGCCTTATTTTGAGATTATCAAATCTAATGAAAATCAGTCATTACATTTTGTTAGGTTGATACAGTTAAATAAATGGTTTCATTTAGTTTTCTCTTTTCTAATATAATTTCTTTAGTACACAAACTAAGTACAAAAACACTGTTTCATTATATTTGGTAGTCAACAGGACAAAAGCAATTATATACAGCTTGGAACAAACCATTACATGTGTAAATCCTTGTAAACTCACATTAAAAATAATCAAATTTATTTTCCCCTTTCATTCCTATAAAAATAATAACATAATGACACTAAGAGACAAAAGAAAATGAAAAAGTTAAAAGATAAAAAAGGAAAAGTTACGTTTAAGATATTTTGAAATTCTCAAAAAGTAATAGCCAGTGAGATGTTCACTTTTGCAAAATGGTCAGGAAACTGATATCCAAAAACTGCAGCAATGAGACTGAGAAACAATTTACATTTCCAGAACAAATAGCCACGTTTAACAAAACAATTTTTTACAGTATCAAATAACATTTTTATAAATTAACTGAAAAACAAACTATATCCATGCTGCAGTTTTCTGTCCATTACATTTTTATTTAAAACTAACTTAAATCTGACAATACTAAGGGTTTCAGAGATACTATGGGCTCCCATAGGTTTGTAAATGCATATTTTATTCTATTTAAATATCCATTCATCAATCAACGGTATACAGACCCAATTTACACCGTCTACACGGTTTTTAAAACCACTTGTCTGCTAACTGAGCATTTTGAAAAATACATTAATATAGTTACACGTGTTATACCAATCAGCTGCCTTCTCGTCAGCCTTGTTTAACTGCTGTATTAATGTCATTATGCTATGCTATTATCCTTCCCATAAGTCAGGTCGCAGTCTACACAGTTAAAGTTAATGCTTGTTTGAGAGTAAGCAGATAATGACGAGTTCAGATTTACACCTTACAGGTGTTTGATGCCATCACGAGTCTTACTTTCATTGTAATAAATGCTTTTAGTCTCTGTTAACTGCTTGTTTGAAAGTACACAGATGACAACATGAGACACACCTTACAGGTGTTTAATACAGACACTTGGTGTTCATGTCTATCTTATCTTTTATGGAACGCATTAAGTAAAGTAAAATTGAAAGTTAAGGGCAGATGCGCAGAAACCAATTTATGGATGGACGAGTCCAGTTTGAAATTGTGAATGACGGGAGGGTAACGGAGAAACAGCCGGTATGCAAGTGAAGGTGTTGCCAACGTTGCGTGTGATGTTTTAGTTACCCGTACATTGTTAGTGTGACGTACTATCTCAGTCTTGCATTTGTTTTTACTATTTCAATTTATTATTAATTGTATCGTTGTTTTACAGTCACTCATTTTTATTAGTTATTTAATTTTTTAATTAATTTCTATTGGTAGTTTTTATTCTGTAATTTGGTATTATCATAATTATTTGTGTTATCATCCAATAATAAGATTTGTTAAAATGGATACTTCTCCTTTAACTAGCAAAGACAGGAAAGTTATCATAGTCAAGCACTGGAAGTAATAATAAACAGTTTTTTGTTGTCCAGGATTAAAAAGATTCTTGCAATCAAATTAATACGAAGAATGCGTCCCTTTATGTAATGATAAACTGTAGAGTCGAGTGTAATTAAGGAGTGGATGTGTACAGTTTGCAAATTCCGTTGCGATAAGAATGGTCAGAAAGGCCGTATGTAGAAACTGTATGTAGTTTTTTATGTCTCAGCAGTACACAATGACAGAACCAAACAACACTCAGGTATCTATATGTATACTCAGAAACATTCTGATATGTAACAGCAACAAATTCCGATACATGTGAACAGTACATATTATTTGCTTGATTTGTATAGTAATACAATTACATTATTATTATTATTTGATTAACATTGGAAACAATAAACGTATAATTCTTTTTGTAAAACCACCTGTGGGACTGTAGGTGCGCACACACACACACACACACACACACACACACACACACACACACACACACACACACACACACACACATTCGTGGTGACACATTTACAAACAAACCTTAACAGTTGCGAGTTTTTGTTACTATTAGAAATTATATTTATAGGTTGGCTGCACCTTCGTTGATAACAATTCTCTTCTCACATCTCATAGCGACTCCCTCCACATCGCCTTTTCCCTCCGACCGTAAGTGTTTCGTGCATTTCCATGCCTTTAACTTTCAATTTTGATATACATATGATCATATCATGTGTATTAGCATTCAAAAAAGTCTAATTTTACTTAGTATTTAAGAAGTTGGTGAATTCGGATAACAACAAAAATCGAATTCTGCTTTTGGTCTGCAATGTGAAAGCTTTTTACAAAACATTCCCCAACAATCAGAGTACATTACACTTCAGTCACATACTGTATGCCTACAATCTCTACTCTATACTTCCTCCCACGTTCCATTTTATTAGTTGTTTTGAAGTGTGTGTATTCAACATTTTATTCTTCCAGAGCTGTAAGAATACAGGTAATTTATTCAAAAATTTGTTTATGCTATTTTTTATCCTTATCTGTATAGTAGGGGTTTTCTTTTATCTAAATTCTCTTTCACATTATAGTCTATAGTAATACCAATAAACTAAAAAATGTGTGAATAAGTTCCATTCTCTCTTTAACTAGTTATTCACAAGACAAGACAAGAGTTACTCAACAGTGATGATGTTAAAATGAATTTTCAATTGATATTTAATGTTTTACCTCTTGTGATTTCTCAGTTAGAATCCAATGCTTAAATGAAGATCTTAAACAGCAACAATTAACACAAACAAGAGGATCTTTCTTGTAAGGCACATGCTTTAAAGCACTCTAATGTGTTATGTCACTATATCAATATGGTTTCGGTGATAGTTAAACTTCAACAACTCATTTGCTGGTTGTCCCTGATTTGTATGAATTACAAGTAGTTAAACACTTCAAATACAATTATTTTTTGACAATTAATATTCAACACATTCCTTTATAATTTGAGACTTTTTTAACCCATTCACACTCATACCGTTGTATACAAGTGTGTGTGTGAGCACACACGAGGAGTAGATATCTTTGTAAAAATGTCTACTCAGTGTATCCTTGATTTCCAAATAAGAGTGGTTTTAGGACACAAGAGTACACAGTGAATAAAAATGGGAGATGTGCAAACATAACAGGAATAAGGGAAGGTAAGAATGCTGCGTGTTACCACTCAACATACATAGTGCAAAATAATGCAAAGGAGTATATACAAGGAGGATGCAGTGTGTGCACACAATGGGGTGATGCAGTGTGAGTGAGATGATACTACAGTTTTAACAAGAAACAAAGTAAAACTCAGAATGTACAACTCAAAAGTAAAACTCTGACATAAAACTTGAGATAGGTAAATTTCAAGAAGTTTTATACAGTAAGAAGACTATACTGAGAACTGTATTATTTTATGAATACAAAACTAATCATCATTAAATTATCTTCAGAGAAGAATGGTTCATTTCAATGATTTGAATTCATCCCCAAAGCTATAAAATCTTTAATAAATTTAAATTAAGACTAGAAAATCTCTAACTTTGTTACACATCCAACATACCATTAAAACTGATCTGGTTCAATATAACAAGAGGTTTGTTCTTAAATCTATGTTGATTTAGTGAAAGCTTCAGACACACCCATTTTTATATAGCTTGTAAAAGCTACCTTTGTCTTTCAGGCAAATCAGTGATATGTTAAGATACTTGAGCTGACTGGTGGGAGGAAGAAGTTACCATTCAATATATTGTTATGACTGTTACACAGATCGTCATATTGTACAGTGGAACAGAATAACTGATACCAGATGAAGTCACTAATTACAACCTTTAATTAGAGACAAACAACAGTTAGAAAAGAACAAAGGCACTGTTATACAATAATTCAAGTTAAATCTGTTCAACACCCAATAATAAATATCATCTTATCAGTTTTGCACTAATTAACAAAATAATCACTTCCCACTACACTGTAACAATACCTTTGAACTGCTAAGCAAGACGCTGACATTTATAATATATAATACCCCGCAGAGGTTTAACATTTTGACGCCGGGCCCTTAACATAGTGGTCCTTCGCCCGTGACGGGCCATTTTTGTATATGTTTAAAATGTTGTATCTTCTAAACTATATGGTAAAAAAGTATGGTATTTATGTTTTTATGAAGATCTAAGTGTCTTCTTTAAAATGGTGTATGCTGTATGTCATTGCCTTGGTTATTTTCCCTAAAATTGCTTTATAAAAAAGTGATGTTTTTTGAAAGAAAAAATTGGCCAAAACACATGTTACTAGAAACTCACTATTTTATTTTAACTTGTTAGAAATGGATTAAACAATACATTACATAATGTTTAAAATATATATTGGTTTATAAAGGTGTACTTTTGTAATTTTTTTATAAGAAATGCTCTGACATTTTGATATGTAAATGATGTTTAGCCAAGTAACATAACAGTTTGCCGCGCACTGTTTCATGTCAACTGTACCTACGAAAGTGAACGCATATGCAATCTAGTGGATGATTTGGGTACTACAAGGCCTGAAATCATTTCAAAACAGCTCCAAGGACATCTTTATACATATGGACTCATGCAACTTCAGGACGTCAATTGATGTCCATCGGCATTCTTGGGAGTTTTCAAAGGACGTCAATTGACGTCTATCGGCATCAAAAAGTGCTAAGAGAAACCTACAACTTTCCAGCTGACGAATTGAGAGAATTAAATAATTAATAAGCCCTCTGGAATTTGTAGAAGCTAGGTCGTGACCTTGACACACTGTGCCAACCGCGTGTGGTAGGCTAGTTGAGAAATGTATGGAAAGGCAATCTCAAATTATCTAGAGGGTTATGTTATTGTCTTTCATTGCAATGTAGCATTGCCCCCTCTTTAAGCTTGTTCACCCTGAACTGGTGAACCATCTCTGCAGTTATACTTGGCTAGGCAATCTAGGTGGATAACCTTGTATTTCTACTGTCCTTCTTGTTGTATCCACTAAACATCATGGATTCTCTTTTTCCAGATAGTTTGAAGTTTTGGAGAGCAATCATGATCGCGCTTTGGGCTGTACAACCAAACCTGGTCTCCTGATAAGGTTTTCAATTATTTTGCAAAGAAGCCAAGACAAATTTATCTCATTCTTTAAAAGGAATATAATAGTTTACTTTCTAATAAATGTATTAAAGTAAATCTCCTTGTATGAGTTATTTCATTTTCTTTCCCAATATAGAATTTTTGAGGATATTTGGACATTTCAACCAATATTTTGTGGAAAGAATATTGGTGCAGCAAAAATTTCATTCATGTTTATATCTGCAAAGAAACTTCAATGTCCCAAATAAATTAAGGGCTGCAAGTGGTTGACAATATATCTTAAATATTTATCCATAAAATTTTAAGGATTTAAATAATTTGTTAAGTAATTAATCAATTTTATAGAGATTTGACATGAAAATAACACTTTGTATATGCACCTATTGATTACAATCATGTATTTTTAAATAACACAGCAGAATTCTGAATTTCTCATTTGCTCTGATGAAAATGGGGAATGGGCAGCTTTCAAATTAATCTCACCCTAGTCAAACCTCCATTGTGGACTGCACATAGAACTAACTAATCAATTCTATATAAACTTAAAATAAACAATAAAAAGTGGCTGCTCCCAAACTATAAAATACACAAAAATAGAAGGAAAAACCTAAACCAAGTTAAATCATGAAAATATTCAATAGAGGATATAATGAGACTAGCTGACAATGAAGAAAATGGTGAGGGTAACTGCCTATAGGCAAAATGACCCACAATGTTTGAAAAGGAACAATGATAAAAGTGACACAATGAGTAGGTTTGGGGAGGTTTTTAGTCCAGACAATTACTAGGACAAAGTCCCACTATAAACACACTCATCCTTTAAAACACTCTCCCAAGTTTCTATTTCTCTCTGCTAACAAACATCTGCATATATAGGGGAAGGTCTGACAGCATCGGACACCTAAGCCATTTTTGGCGTAACAACTCTAGGTTTGCATTAAATTAAATGAATAGACAATTTTTGTGTTCCTTGTTAATCACTTTATAACTGTAATTGAACATTAATACATTTTAAGTAAGCACAAAAACATAATCAAGAATTTAAAAAACATCCGTTTTTTGAGGATTTACAAAATTGGCGTACAGTATCGGACAGTGTAATTTTTAACACATATAGTTTATTTCAAACATCATTTTGAACACATATGACATTATTTTGCTTTACATCTGTCACATTTATAAAAAAGAGCATCCCCTTCGACATTTGCACAATTTTCATGGGCCCAACCCTTACATACGTTGCACTGGATCCAGTCTTCATTAAAATTTTCTCCGCATATGATGCAGTCAGTAGTTTCGTCTCCCTGACATTTAAATTTCAATCTTTTTTTTGCTGTTTTATGGCCCGTATTCTTTTCATTGGCTCCTTTCACACATTTGGTTTTATTAATTTTAAGTTTTTGGACTGTACGGAGATCTTTTGTTTGTGCTTTTTCTTCAAGGCGAAGCTTGAATGGACTTGAAGTTAGAATTTCACTGCGATCTCCACGTCGTTTCTGTGTGTTGAAGTTTCCAACCACAGCACTTGGAAGTGGACAGATTTCTTGGATGAGGCTTTCACTAAGGGACAAATTAAGGCTACTTATCCCTGCAGTTGTGGTAGCAGCTGGAGCTGATGTTACAGGTGTTGATGTGGAAGGAATGGATTCAGATGTCCCATTGTCTTTTGAAGTTGAAGGTTGGGGTTCAGGTGTTATTTCTCTTGTCAAACGTCGAGTTGGATGGACAGCTTCAGAAGAATCTGGTGTCAGTTCACTCAAAGGTCTGTAGAAGTCTAAGTCACTAAAGATTTGAGGGTTCAATGGGTAGATGCCTGTACAAGCAAATCCCGACTGGGCGAGCTCCATGCGACACACTTTGGTAAACGCAGAACCTACTAGTCCACAAATATCTCTCAGCGAGATCTTCAAATTGCTGTACTTTCTCATCCACAAAGAACAGGCTTCATTATACGCATTTTTAAAAGGTTTCATGACCACCCTATCCAGAGGCTGCAGTCTGTGGGTAGTGTGTGGTGGCAGACTTAGCATGTGGATGTTTCGGGAGCGTGCAAACAGAATCACCTCTAGTTCTTTGTGAGTAGAATGACCATCAACGATCAACAATACAGGGCTCTCTTCACTGGGATTCACTCTGTCAGCAAAAGATTTCATCCATTTTAGAAATCCATCTTTTGTTATCCATCCACTCGGTTGCCCATCAAACACACTGCCTTCGGGAGCGTCTTTAGTTAGATCATTGTCCATTCTTACCCTCGGGAAAACAAATAATGGAGGAACAAACTGATCCCCCGAAGCGTTTATGCATAAAAGAACCGTGACATTTTTACCCCGTTCCCCAGAAGTCAACTTTCCTACCTGCTTCTTACCCCTCACTGAAATGACCTTTAGTTGATTTTCGTGAACCATAGATACCCGTCTCGTCAGCATTAAAAATCCTAGATGGCTTGAATGCATATTTGTCCACCAATTCTTTGAGTTTCTCGAAAAATCGATCTACCTGTTCTTTATTAAATCCTGTAGCACGCTGCAAACTTGTGGATTCAGCAGATCTTAAGCTCAGGTCGGCATGTTTCTTCATGAAAGAATAGTGAAATTCTTTGCCAGCTGTTCCTTTCTCTTTGCTGAATTGATGTTTTATGTTTAGATGTTCAGCAAACTGGAAAGCTAATTTTAGAAATTCGTGTTTACTTAAAGGTATCAATTGGCTATCTAGCATTTTTACATGGTTGTATAAAGCTTCATCCTGTTCATCGTTAAAAGTAGATTTAAATTTACCCATGATTGGTTTTAAAATTAGTTCACTTCCCGAGGAAAGTAGTTTTATCCTATCACCCAAAGTGCTTTTTGGGACAGAAAATAGATCACTTGCTTCTCTGATACTTCTCTTACCACCCAAAACCTCATTAATTGCTAGTTTCATATTCTCCTCTGTCCAATTTCCCCGTTTCTTTTCCATTTTGTCCTGCAACAAATTACAGAACAGTCACTTTTTGTGAGAAAATTTGGAAAACCTCTGTCCGATACTGTACGCCAATTGCCTGTCCGATACTGCCCGACCGATTCACTAAGCGTTTTAAAGCGTTACGAAACCTAATATACTAAAAACAGACTAGTGTTATGCTGCCTAGTTATACGTTAACTTACAATGACTGATTGAGCATACATTAGTTTTTATTTCACTCACCCGTACTGATGTAACTAGCCGCCAAATTTATCTTCGTGCAGAGAGAGACACTATCAAAACAAATAAATCTGGCGCCACGTGTTCACTTCTCAACGTACTAACTCAGAATGACGTGACGCAAGCTTCCAGCACAACAAGCTTGTATAGCCTGACTGGAAAGTGCTGAAACCTTGCGGGGGACACTAGAAATAGACACTGTCCGATACTATACGCCGTCCGATACTGTCAGACATTCCCCTACTATGACCACAGAAAGTTAACTTTAACAAACTATACTCTTCATTATCATGTAGGTTATTTTGTAACAATATAACTGATAACCATAAAGACCAGTAACAATGAATCTGTGACCATGTAACTGATGTAACGGAAAGGCCTTCTTACTTCTTAATGTTATTGTGAGATAACTTATGCTTTGTTAAGTTATTTGAAGTGCTGAAGACCTTATTACATTCATCACACTGGTACTTCGTAGTACTACTGTGGATTAATTTATGCCTTGACAAAGAACCTGACCAAGTAAAAGTCTGATTGCACAGACGGCATTGGTATTTCTTAATACCACAGTGGGTTAATTTGTGCACCGACAAGTATCTCAATGTAGTGAATACTTTATTACATACATCGCAAACATACTTCTCACCATTATGGATTAATCTGTGTTTTGACATATTACCTGGGTGTGAAAATGTCTTACCACATACATCACACTTATACTTTTTAACTTCTGCATGGGTTAATTTATGTGCCGCTAAATGACTAGATGTTATGAAAGCTTTACTGCATTCATCACATTGATGCTGCTTAATACCAATGTGAATTAATTTATGTTTTGACAAATCACCTGCTCTGGTAAAGGCCTTACTGCATACACCACACTGGTGTCTTTTAATACCACTGTGAGTTAGTTTATGTACTGACAAACTACCTGCCTGGGTGTATGTCTTATTACATATATCACACTGGTATTTCTTAACACCACTGTGAATTAATTTATGTTTTGTTAAATCACCTGCTCTAATGAAACCCCTATTACATACATCACATTTGTTGTTCCTAATACCAATATGGATTAATTTATGTGTTGACAAACTACCTGCCTGGGTGAATGTCTTATTGCATATATCACATTCATATGTTTTAATACCACTGTGGGTTAATATGTGTCTTGACAAATCAATTTCACGGCTTAAAACTTTGTTGCATGTATCACACTGGTAACTTTCACTGCACTTCTCATTCGGTGGCTGATTTGATTGAATTCCTTGTTTTCCAAAATGCATTTCTTTATCATTGAAGTCCTCACTTATAAAATTACTGGCATCACAAGAAATACTCTGAAATTATATAACATGAACATTAGGCTGAACTATGTTTAAAAATATTTTTTCATTTATAAAATAATTATCTTAATAAAAGGGATAGTATTTCATGTTTTACCATAAAAAACTTGAAATTTTGATAATGTTAAATTAATTATATAACTTATATAGGCCTACTAAGACTTTCTTAGTATCATAACTGCATATGCAATACAACATAAGCATAATCTAAAACTTATTATGTCCCATAAAATTTTATGGAAGGTACAATCCTTTTTCACATTAAAGTTACATTATCTACAAACAGACATGCACAAACACTATTTTCATATTATGTTATGAGACTACTTGTTGGGTATTAGCCCTTACAGGGCTATTAGGAACTGGACACATGTTTCTTTTGAGTCAAGGTTTCCCTAACCATATTAATTTTGCAAAAAGTCTCATACATAACATGAATAAAATTCATATTTTGTTTTTAAACTCATTTTTTTAATGGCTAGGTTTATACTATACAAAAAAATTTAAGTTCATTTAATGGTGTAATAAAATATAACACCTTTCACTAAATGAGCACTGCTACTCATTTGAATTTGTTTGACATCTGAATGTTCACTAACATCTGCATAGAAAACAAACATAACTTTACACTACAGTAGACTTCACTAGTGTACATAGATCACCTTTTCAGACTGATATTTTTCATAATTTTAGTTTTCAAGTAACATACATAAAAACCATATTTATCCAAAGTGGACAGATGATATTCTGATTGATTTAATTTGGAATGGCCATATTGTGTTTCATCAATGTACTGTGTTCTCTGCAACTTGTGTATGACACATGCGGGACAAATCTTATACTTTGGACTATCTGTCTAGTAAAAACATTTGACAATTAATATATGTGCCTTAACCATGGTGTTAGTGACAATACCTACAGTGTAGAACAGGAGTTGGCAACCAGGAGTGTGCATGCCAAGCACATAGAATTATTTCCAAAGCAATAATGGAAGATTTCAAATACGATATGAATGGGTTTACTTTAATCACATGAATTAAAAAAAAAATTGTTATTACCGTGTATAATATCAACAGTATAAGTACTATACCTAGAGTGCTGCACTCAGAAGCTTGGGTGAAGTTGAATGGTGATGAAGTACACACATGACATTGAACAATTAACCACCGTGGAGCAATGACAGGGAATCATACAGTTAGATAAAAATTTTGCTACAGACCTGACGAGAGACTTTGAACAGTGACTTTGAGATCCACACACGCGCACGCGCACGTGCTCACACACACACACACACACACACACACACACACTAGTTGGAAAGCTAACAAAATTTTCTGCATATATGGAAAGCAGTTTTGTATTGTGTTGCATAATGGATACATCAGTCTCAACAAGCAAGGTGTATACAGTCATTTACACAGCATACTTGTGTTATAAGGTATTTACACAAAATATCTTGTGTTATTTATTGCAATTAGTTATATTCATATTTCATTTTTCCAAAGCAACAGTACATCCAGTACTAACTGACAAGAACAAAGCAATGATTATCAATGATTATGATTTAATAATGATTTTAAGTTAAGTAATATAATTGATAAAATTAAAATGTAAATTGATTTCATTTACATTAAATCATTCTGTTCTTTCTTCATTAAAGTTTACTTAGGAATAAACTTTAATGAAGAAGGAACAGATGATGTTGAAATAAAAATAAAGAATAAAGAAAGCAAAACAATAATTAGATCATTGATTGGGATTCTATGGTGGACAGAAATTGGTAAAGAAAGGAAAAAATAATATACGATAATATGATTACAAGCACGTTGATGTACGGATCCAAAACATGGAGAATAAAAGAACAGGTAAAAAGAAAGTGAGAAGCTACAGAAATGGATGCTTTGAGATGAGCTGCTAGAACTGCAAGGCTAGAGAGAATACGAAATGAAATAATCAAAAAAGAAGAAATGGGCGTATAAAAGACAATCATCGACTGCATTGAAGAAAACCAACTATTTTGGTATGGACATGTACAAAGAATGGGACTAGACCGACTACCACATAAAACAATGAGATGGATACCTAGAGAGCACAGAAAGAAAGGCACACCCAAGAAAACATGGATAGAGGCCATAAGAAGATCAACAAGCGACAGAGGACTAAATGATGAAAACTGCAACAGACAGACAGAAATGGAGATTAGGCGTTGGACGTCATAGGGTGTTTTGACCCCAAATTAATAAAAAAATAATTGTTTCTGGTGAGAGCATTAAAAACATGCACATTTTGTTGTGAAGTGAGACAGTGTGTGTGTGTGTGTGTGTGTGTGTGTGTGTGTGTGTTTGAGAGAGAGATAGAGAGAGAGAGAATACTGTTAACACATTCTCTCCTCTCTATTCACCCTATGCTATACTTTCAAAGGGAGGGCTAGCCTTTTCAAGAGGGGGGCATGTCACTACTCAAGAACATCTGTCAGTTTTCTGAGATCTGTTTTCCAAAATTGTAACCACAGTTTCATATTTTTGACTTCAGAATTCTGTATAAAATAAAAAATACTTTTACTGCCGCTTTTTTTTGGTATTCACTCAAGTTAAATAATATTACACAAAATATTTAAGAAAAATATGATTTTTGGATGATTCTAATTAGCATAAGTATTGCATCATGAGAATATTAAAATGTGTAACAGGACATTTAAGCCCACCTAAGAATCTTTTTGGGGAACATAAACAAAAATTAATTAAAAAGGTAAATTTTATTCCTAAATTATAACTACGTATTCAGTGTGAGTGAATTCGTGTCAAGGTCAACAGCGAAACAAGAGTAGCAGCTATTTTTAGCCGAACGAACTTTGACCTATGTAAACGGCGAGCAGAACATCTGACGTCAGAGCCGTTCTCAGCCATTCATCACCACTGGAATGTCGATCCAAATTAATGACCCCATCAAAATTGATGTTGAAACACTAATGGAACAATGAAACCAGACCACGTGATCGTTCGCCAAATTAAGAATCGTCAGCTTTACGAAGTCCCAGTCGGCCATGAACATCTAATAACTACGGGCGTGAGCCATTCACTCACCCGCCGGCTGAATAGTTTTCGTTGCGCCCACACACCATAAAATGTGAATTTTTACATATTAAAAAATAAAAACAGTATTTTGATTCGCAAAATAAATAACAGTAACAAATTGAAACAAAATGACAGTTTGGCAGTAAAATAAAAAGGTGAAAACGAGAAGACATCTAGATAGACAGCCCATGGACACACCTCTACGAATCATGAAAGGGAAGTAAATCATACCAAACTACATAAAATCTGGCAATTTTACAAAGTATATAAACTGAGTTCAAAAGGGGAATATAAAAAATATACTGTATGAAAGTGTGTGTGGTTGTGTGAACAAAGAATATATATTTAAGAAGTGCTGGGTTTGCGGTCAAACACTGATGATTTAGTGTAATATATTTTTTATGAGAGAGTAAAATGTTAATGGTAATCATTACTTGTAACTTGTTTTATCAATTGTGCCTCATGGCTGAATAGATGTTTCATTTAGAGAGAATGTCAGTAAAAGAAAAATAAAAGAATATTTTATTTTAACTTGATAAATATGTATTTTGTTTAATTGTATTTGCCTATTATTCTCTGCCAAGTACACTAAACGATATCCTTGGTTAACCTTTAACACGTAAAGTCAATTATTACACAATATTAAATTCGTCACAGTTTCAGTTGGCGCCCATTAACAGTGACGTTGTAAATTAAATTTAAATTTACAACTTAGTCGAAAATGGCAGAGAAAAATACAAATACAAACTTGTATGAGAATGCATCTGTGGAATCCATGTTGGATGCCACACAATATGATGTAATAACCACAAATAACTTGACACAAAATGAAAATGTCAATGAGAATGTAGGCGAGATAGCAACAGATGTAATTGAGACGGTAGAAGCTGAGAGTAATAAAAGTAATGATGTAAATGTACTTAATCAATTAGCAATGATTATCGAAATGATGAATAATAAATTTGACCAACAAAACAAGAATATGAGGGCAAGTAGCATAGAGTTAAAGTTAGATATAAATAATATCAGTAAAATGAATGATAATTTGAACACAAGTTTGAATGAATTTAAAACTGAAATGAAGTAAGAGATAAATGCAAGTAACATAGAGCTGAAAACTGAAATAAAAGCAGAGATAAATGAAATAAATAATAGACTTAACAAACAAGATGAGAAATTAGGAGACATAAATAACGAATTTGTGAATATAAGAAGCGAGATAATTTAAGTATGAACAACCAATTTGAAAGTATAAGTGAGAGTTTTAATGGAGTGAGTGAGAAGTTCGTTGAAATAAATAATAAACTAGAGAAACAGAGTGAGATTATTGCGGGAGTGAAAGGTGAAATGACTATAAATATAAATAAAATACAAACCGAGATAAAAAATTATATAAAAACAATTAGTGAAAAGCAGGATGAGAAATTGCTAGAGACAGACAAAACATTTGATGCGTTAACTAATAAATTTAACGATAAACTTAAAAAACAAAATGAAAAAATTGACGGTAATGTGCAGAAGTTTAAAGCTGAGTTTGAGATGGACATGAACAAGAAAATTGTTACAAAGATACATGAATATGAAGTAGAAATTGAGAGTAATGTTCAAGGTGTAATTGATGAATGTGAACAGATTAAAAAAGCAAAAAAGCTACAAGAGGGTGTTAATAATGAATTCAAAAGTAACACTGAACAAATTGATACAATTAAAGCTAGTGTAACTAATTT
This sequence comes from Magicicada septendecula, assembly GCA_034769895.1. Taxonomy (NCBI): domain Eukaryota; kingdom Metazoa; phylum Arthropoda; class Insecta; order Hemiptera; family Cicadidae; genus Magicicada; species Magicicada septendecula. Next base: position 571,175,125 of record CM068369.1, read on the forward strand.
AAAAAGTAAACAAACAAAACATGAACAAGAAATAATTAAAGTTAGAGAAGATCTAAGCTTAGCAATTAATCAAAAACTAACCAATATGAGTGAGAGAGTGAGCGTTGACGTTGAGTTAGGTTATTTCAGTAATGAGCGTAAGGGGGTGAACCCCATACAATTTTTAAATTCAATTAAAAGTTGTAATAAGTATAACAAAGAAAGTTGGGAAATAAAATTGGTACGAATTTGGAAATATTTTAAAGAGATTAAAAAATTCTTCTTGTTATATGCAGGTCCATATGAGGTTAGTGAAGTAAAATGGAAAATGCTTATGTATTAATAGACCTGCAAACCCGAGAAATAAAAGGAACTTATAATGTAACACAATTAAAAAGGTATTATTTATCTGAGTAATGTTAATTATTCTTTTAATTCATTAAAATCATTAATAAATAAATACAGATTATTTTATAATTTAATTAAATGGGGGGTACATAAAAGTATAACCTTTAGATTCCCCACTTTCGTGCGGTCCCGGCCTTACCAGCCCAGACCGTGGTTTTGGATGACAACTAGCTGTGGGCAGACTTATTGTAACCTGACCATGGTTGGTTGCCTATGAAATTGGTATAATTTAGAGATTAACAAGGGGTTTTAAATCAGGGGAATCCACCATAACTTTGGAACAGCGGCTACCACCGAATGGGGTGATAGAACCGTATTAAGGGCGTATGAATCATTATAGTAGGATTACTGGTGTCCTCGGATACCAGTAATGCCGAATTTTATGTAACGCCGAAGCAAGAACAGTGTAAGCAGCGTTTGCACCCTAATAAAATTCAGTTCTTGTGCAGGCAAATGGGCACTACAGTCCAACATCATTAAGCAATAGTGTGTGTGGAAAGGATCTGGCCGTTACAAGCCAGGGGTGTAAATAATAGAGTATTTATGCAACAAGGTAAATGCCTTACATGGTTTACCCGTGAGGTGATTTACCTAATTGTAACTGGGTAAAGGGGGATATTAGATAAGGATGGAGAAGGAGGTTACTAAACTGTTAGTAACGAGTTATTAAATATAAAAATGAGTTATGTCAATGATTTTGTGTAGTTGATTTTATGATGTAACTAAATGATTTTATATGGACCTGAGGAGTATTATGAAGATGTTTAATGGTTGTTAAGTAAATAATTTGTTCTGATGTAGTTGATTTAATGTGTTTTACTCTATATAAGAATTTTAATAATGAATGTAATTATTTTGAAATGTGAGTTATATAATGGAAGGTATTTGTAATGCTGTAATGGGGAATGTTTATTTAAATTCTGATGGGATTCAGGGAAACATTTTGAGTTTTGGAATAAGAATTAACAAGAGAAGGGCATTCAGAATATGGGTATTGAAGTTTAAATGTTTTATGTTATGTTAAGTATGTATACAGATATATGTCAGAAGTTAAGAAACACCAGTGCTCTTAACGCAGACCAGCACAGCTAAGGGGAACCAGATCAGTTAGGGATATGGTATTATACAAGGCCACTATTTGATATTTTGATTTCATGTTTCAGTGTCTGGTGATGCTGTGGCGGCGGTCCTGTGCTGGCCTGCGTGTCAGAGCAGGGGCGTCAAGTGCCTGTCTGGCCTTGCGGTGTTGGGATCTCGAAAGGGAAGTCCAGTATGGTCATTCAGGTGCGGTCACAGTCGCTGGACCAGGGGGTAAGTTAACCACAAATTTTAATAAAACATAAAGGGGGTTGTGGCGACATATCCATGATGATCCCTTTAGGAAGTATGAGAGTGGCAATTTTGTTTCGGCATAAAATCTCTCATTGAGGGGGTATTGTAACGGGACATTTAAGCCCGCCTAAGAATCTTTTGGGGAACATAAACAAAAATAAATTATAAAGGTAAATTTTATTCCTAAATTATAACGACGTATTCAGTGTGAGTGAATTCGTGTCAAGGTCAACAGCAAAACAACAGAGTAGTAGCTATTTTTAGCCGAACGAATTTTGACCTATGTAAACGGCGAGCAGAACATCTGACGTCAGAGCCGTTCTCAGCCATTCGTCACCACTGGAATGTCGATCCAAATTAATGACCCCGTCAAAATTGATGTTGAAACACAAATGGAACAATGAAACCAGACCACGTGATCGTTTGCCAAATTAAGAATCGTCAGCTTTACGAAGTCCCAGTCGGCCATGAACATCTAATAATTACGGGCGTGAGCCATTCGCTCGTCCGCCGGCTGAATAGTTTTCGTTGCGCCCGCACACCATAAAATGTGAATTTTTACATATTACAAAATAAAAACAGTATTTTGATTCGCAAAATAAATAACAGTGACAAATTGAAACAAAATGACAGTTCGGCAGTAAAATAAAAAGGTGAAAACGAGAAGACATCTAGATAGTGTGCGTGCACGAGGAGACAGCCCATGGACGCACCTCTACGAATCATAAAAGGGAAGTAAATCATACCAAAATAAATAAACCTGGCAATTTTACAAAATATATAAAATGAGCTCAAAATGGGAATATAAAAAATGTACTGTATGAAAGTGTGTGTGGTTGTATGAACAAAGAATATATATTTAAAAAGTGCTGGGTTTGCGGTCAAACACTGATGATTTAGTGTAATATATTTTTTATGAGAGAGTAAAATGTTAATGGTAATCATTATTTGTAACTTGTTTTATCAATTGCGCCTCATGGCTGAATAGATGTTTCATTTAGAGAGAATGTCAGTATAAAGAAAAATAAAAGAATATTTTATTTTAACTTGATAAATATGTATTTTGTTTAATTGTATTTGCCTATTATTCTCTGCCAAGTACACTAAACGATATCCTTGGTTAACCTTTAACATGTAAAGTCAATTATTACACAATTATAAACAAAATCTGTAAAATATTTACCTTATTTTGTCAGTAAGTGACTTGGATACCTATTCAAACATGTCTTACAATTATAAATACTGAAACGCTTCAAATGTCAAATTAATTTGTTTCCTGTGATCAGTATACTAGTTACTGTAATTTGTGTTGTAAAAATATGCATGTATTTGTTAAACAGATACTTAACCAGTCTTAAACTGGTTTATGTTGCATGAGACATGCTATTTTACTTTCGAACAAGACTACAAAGGGTTGTTAACCCCTGGTGTAGAAGTCCAATATTCTTGCCTCCAGAAAACAAGGATGTGAGTTTGAGACTTATGGGAGGTCTGTATAGTTTCAAGCAGTGCTGTGACATTAATAGGCACCTGGAATATGCAGCACCTACTAATAGAGTCAGACTTATGGCTGGGAGACTAAGGAACGCAACGTTCCATTAAAAAAAAAAAAGGTTCTCTGACAAAACCTGTAATACTGAGCCACAAGTTTATGTGAATAATGGCACTGATCTAGAAACTTAAATGTTTCACTTTTAAAGACCCCATTTACTCACAGAGAGAAAAATAATTGATGCAAAAATTAAAATCATAATTTCTGTTAGGGGACAGCTCCTTCATAAAGATTTGGAATATTTTCAAGATACCATCTTTTCTACTTTTTATCTTCTACTTTCAAGAAATTGTCTTTTATAGTATTGTCTACTATATTATAGACATAAATGAAATACTATATTATATTATTTAGTACAAAATACCTCGTCTGTCAGCTGTTCCTGTTCCACAATTTCTTCTTTCACATATACAAAGTGCCTATCTGATTCTTCCTTGAAAACGGCATTTACATCAGACGATGCCGTCACTGGTTTTAAAATACCATCTTGTTTTGTGTTAACACTTGACTCATCAATAGTGAACTCTTCCTTAATGACTGGACTTATATCTGAAGAATAATGTTCCAAACCTTCTAAAATGTTTTCCTTTTTAATAAGTATATCTGTTCCCAAATTTTGAGAATTATTTAAAACAACTTCTTTCTCCTGGAGATGGCACATAGTGTATGACTGCAAAAAAATTACAGGTTTTAAGAAACTTAAAAACTAAGAGCCAGAATAAAACAATATCCATTAAATGATCAAATGCAAATTCTATAATATTATAAATGCTTACTTAAATTTTACAAAACTTATTAACTAGCTCATACAGTTTTGCCCAGTAATAATACAATAGGCCTAATGAAAAAAACGGTTTCATAAGTATAATACATTAAACAAGGACTCATCATGTTAAATACAGCTGGTGTACTTACATAAAAAGATTATAAACATGTAATATTTCTATTAACTAGATTTATACCAATTTATTTAACTTGCACTATTATTTTTTATTGACATATTAAATGCTTAGTATTATTTGTATGTTAACATTAATAATATTATTAAATTTAACAGCAATCATTATATAATCAAATATAAATGTGCCAGGCATACCATTTATTAACAGCAATACGCAAGTTTTTTATACCCATTTTTTTGTACTTATGATTAATCTGATATTGAAAAAAATGTGAACGCCACATATCTTCGTACATTTTGTCTTCTTGTATGAGTTCATTTTCACTGCAAATTAAAAAAATTACAAAAAAAATTCTTTTGCTGCACATTAATCCTGAATTGTTACCGTTATTCAATAATAAAAGTGCAAGAATAATTAGTACTACAGCCCCAGAATTATGTAAAGGGGTTGGCATAAACCAAGGAGTTCAACAAGGATGTAATATTTCATCTACAGCCAACATTTATATACAGTGGACATCTTATAAACAGGTCAGCTCAGGACCAGAGGCTTGGCCAGTTAAACCGAATTTTCTTTCAAACTGAGTTTTAACTCTGATTAAAATGTTTTAATACTGTTTACTTATATGAAAAATAATAATATTAAATTGCAATCTATGTATTGTTCAGAAAAATACTGTAATAAGTTATGAGTAGCTAATACTTACACGTGTTCATTTTTATAAAGGCATTCACAGTCATACGGTATACGTACAGTAACAACAAAATCAAACACTAATACAGTACTATATATGTATGTTATAACTTTCTTATTTCACAAACACAACATTAATCTAATAAAACACTTGGCGAAATAAAATAATAATTACTGCACTATGACACTGAACAATACTATATATTTCAGTTACAGTTTAAAAAATCCGTCATTGTTTTTTGCTTCTTAGTTTTCAATAAATTTTTAAAGTGTAGTCATGCCACTTTCTCATAAACATGACATCGATAGCAGACGCCTCAACTCATTGTTTGACATATCGCACTGCCAGCTGTAATGCTACCAATGCGTCTTTGTGACTGACTTTTCCCTCACTTTTTGCTCTTCTTCTTCGATCTCATCTTCATCATTATCAGTTTGTTGACAATTTCCTCATCAGCCAAAGTTTCATTTTCAAGCTCTTGATCACCAGTTATCCATTCTTTGATGTCTCTTTCTTCAAGATTTTCACATTCTGGCACTTTTTCGCAGATCACAGAGTAAACTTTGATTGTCGTCATCTGGCACGCTATCTGTAACCAAGAGTGTATTTTCTTCTGTCATCTTCTCAACGAAATTCTCAATGCCCGGCCAAGCTTTCCTCTGTGATTTTATAAAGTAGTGTGGGGCATTTCTTCAAACACGGTTGCTCCCATGTATATCACATTTTTTATGTTTATAGTCTTTACACCATCTACAAGCTCCGAGTTTTCCTCTTCCATTTTACCCAAAATTTCAGATAAGTTTTCGCCTATACAGTCTTTTGAAACTTGTAATAACTCCCTGGTCCATAAGCTGTATGCGGCTAGTTATGCTAGGAAGCAAAAAGAAAAAACACTGATATCTTCCTCACATACTAATTGATCAGCATCAGGTGGGTCGATACATTGTCAATGACAAGTAGAGCTTTTACAGGCAATGTTAGATTGATTAAACGACTTTTAACTTTTGGTATGAATTGCATAATTAACCATTCTTTGAAAAGATGGGAATTAATCCATCCATGTAGATTTTTGAGATCTATAAATAAACTGGGAGGGATTCCATATTAACATGTTTAAATGCACACAGTTTCTTCGATTTACCATTCACAAAAAGGGGAATATTATGTGTACTGAGGCATTGCATTGCTTCAGACAGCAACAGTCAATTTTTCTTTATTAACTTTCATTCCTGGTGCTGATTTTTCATCAGCCATAGCGAATGTTTTTTTGGTAGAAGTTTGACATTTAAGCCCATTTTATCTAGGTTGTATATCTGCTCTGATTTAAGTTCTTTTTTATTTATGATTTTAAGAGTTCTGTTGTAAATTCATCTACTGTTCCAGGATTAGTGGACAGATTTTCCCCGCACACATCAAGCACATGTGTTCTATGCCGTTTTTTTTTCGACCTCAATAAACATCCATCACTAGCGACAAATTTGGCCTGGTTTTCAAGTTTTCTGTGAAAACGTAACATATTTTCCTTTAATATTAGCCCACTAATTGGCGTACCTTTTCAGCATTGTTGGACAAACCATACCCAAAGGGCATCATCGACGATCTCGTTTGTTGGCTTTCTAAATGTGCATCGGAACTTGAGTACTTTGTGATTCAACCTGCATACAGTAATCCTGCAGTGACTTTATATTTCTCTGCCATTCGTTGACAGTACTTTTCCCCACACCTAATTCATTACATATTATTTGTACCAATTCACCTTTGTCTAAACATTCTAAGGTGTCAAATTTTTGTGCGATACTGACAGCTATATGTTTCTGTTTTGTGTCAGACATGTTTGTAAAACACACGAAACAAGTAGCATCAGCAAACTCATGAAATCACTTACAGTAGTAATAATCGACACACGTATTCACTTTGATAAATCAACCACTAAATGACTAAAAACATAAAATACAAGAGTGCAAATTATGCAAGTTTTGACATGTCGGTGAGCTACTCAGTACCATATGAGTCACTGTTTATCTCACAGCCAGGCGGCTGGTTAAGAGGGCGCCCACTGTATATGATCTTTGGAGGCAATCAAAGGAACGCATACCATCTGGAATTGCATTTATTTGAAATCTGTTGATAAATACGCTTATCTTTTAAACAACGGACTTGTATTTTAAGGAGGACAAACTGCCTGTGATGGCAATGACAGACATCTGCTACCTATGCCACCCTGGAGTAATCGAGAGAGCTCAGCGAGCCAAGAAATCTTCTATTCTATTCCAAGAAACAATTTTTGGAGTCCTTTTTTGATATAGCTACCAACAGTCCTGTCACATTCATCATTATGCCCTCCTGGCTCTGTCAAATCAGCACCCTTTTAGCAGCACCTTCAGTTTGATGAACAACCAGTAATCACAATGAACCATGTCTGGTGAATAACACGCTGGGAAACCTTGCTTGACCAATAAATCTTGGATTAGATGTCACAAAACGGAAGGGAGCATTACTATGATATTCAAACTGCTGTTTCCATGATTCCTACAGGTACCGTACCAAACTGCATCTGGAACTGACTGAGCCTTGATGTAATGAATTATTAGTTTGTTATATTATTAAATAACAAACATACTGTGAAGTAAATACTGACTGATCCATTTTTCTGTAAATCCACTTTTTTCTATTTCATTTTCAGTAAATCAATCTGTAAGGTTTCATAAATTAGTTTTTAAAATTATAAATTTTTAGTCTCTCTGCTGGCTACACTAACACATTATCCTCTTCTCTGACATAGGCTACATCACTGCTCTCTTCAACTACATACCTCTATTTTTTCAAATCTTATTGAATTATATTGAATATAATTATTTAATGCACAAAATTTCATATCACACACATTTACAAGATTCATTAAAGTTTATAACTATCACGCACTGAAAGTGGTACAGCTTATACCTATCAGATTCAGATAAAAGCTTAAGGGTCTGTGCTGTTTTTGTCCACGGAAAATAACCATTCTCCCTGTCATGCATAATTCACCTAATAATTTATTAACTTAGTTTTAAGTAGTAATTTAATCTACAGTGATTAATGACAGAATCTGTTTTAAACAAATGGTGCATGAAATTTAATAAGCATGTTGTTATTCAAGATTTAATTTCAGTAGAACTCCATTTATCCGATCGCCAATTATCCGAATCGATATCATGAAATGCCATGGAATAAAATTAATGGTATTTCGACAAAACAATCAAATCCAGGAAGAAAAAGAAGAGGCAATGAACAAGAAGGAAGAGTAAAAAAGATTAAAAGAAAGTGTCGAAGAAAAGGTAGCTGTATCAACTGAAGACATCCAGAAAACCACTGTACACATTCCTGGCTGTTCCGAGCTGATGTGGACGACATAAACGAGTAATTGCAGTGCGACCCTGGATATCAAATTTTAGACGATGATGAAATTATCCAAAGTGTAACGATAAATCTCAGCAGGTGGACGGAGACGATGACAACGTTGCTTCAGTTGAACCAGAAAAGGAACCTACGGTGAGTGAGGCTTTCGTTTGTTTTGACACGGCCTTAAAGTGGATGGAACGGCAGCCTGAATGCGACCATGTGCAGCTTCTTTCCGTCAAGCGTATGAGTTTCTACGTCCAACAATTAACTTGGTTTGACATGTTCAACTGAAAAATCAGAATTATGTGTATTATTTTAAATTTTTTGTAGTAAAAGTGAACTTTTTGCAAAACAGGCATGACCTGGTTTTTATTAAGATACTGTACTCACGTAATAAAAATAAACAAGAGTGATTTTGCAGCAATTTTCGCGTTTTCTTTCATAACATAATCTTTTTCTTATATTTGTTCCAATTATCCGAATTTATGCATATCCAAATTATGTCTGGGAATCATTAGTTCGGATAAATGGAGTTCTACTGTATGTTTATAATTAAGTGCATCCCAATACTTTCTTTCCCTGGAGAACATGGAAGTTAAAGGACTTTGTAAACAAAATTTAACTGATATTGACACTGATAGGTAGGGGATATAATACACAAGTGTCATACTATTATTAATTACTCATCTGAACAAAGCAGACATTTGTACCATGAAAGCTTTTTTCCTTTGTGATTTTTTTTCTTTCAACACAATCACTGCTACTGACAATTCATTATATGAATAGTGTGGCCACAGTGAGAGCACTATTGACAATGGGGTCTAATCAACATACATTCAAGGAGTCCAAACAGAAGACCTAACCAGAACTCAAGAATATTAGTGGAAAGTAGCTCTGCAGTGAACATATTAAACACATTTGAAATCCTGCATAAGTATATACCTGAAATATGTATAACATTATATAGGTGCAAAAATATTATGTATGAACCAATGAAATAATGTACAAAAAGTAAGAGTATAGGTTATGAAAAACTTTAATGCCATTTAGTAGCACGATGTTTGGGAAACATAGACTACAGCAGTGCAAAATACAGGCTTAACTGAATCTAACTGCAACTATGGACCTTAAATATATGTTATACCAACCCATTGTAATTTACACTGTGCTCTACATTACTTGCTATATCTCTGAATATATCATGCTTTTTAGCATGACATATTTTACTATTATATTATATTTACCAATGACAGATAACACTGTCATTGGTTGCCGCCTGTTGAATGTAAATGTACACTGAAACTATGCTCTGGTTTTAAACACTATTCAAAATGACACGACAAGATCATCAGCTTAGCCCCCACATCTGTAATAACCTCTAATGGTATGTAGGAAATGTTCAAAATATTAAACTGTAAACAATGCATGTTTTACTACTTTCTGTTTTTGGTTTTTTGTAATCGTTACTTTCTATAAGACATCGTTGAATATTATTATTAAGAAGTACTGTAATATTTCAGACTATTTTAACAGAACGTCGGGAAGATAACGGTTTGCAAATGACTGCTTAAGTATCGTAATAGTATCAAATGAAAGGTTTAGTGGATGGTTAGTGAGGATCGGTCAATAATACAACTTTTAGTTATTTTGCGTCGACGTTTCGACAATATTTATTGTCATCTTCAGGACAATTGTTGCTGACGCCAAACACACAACTGTGATTGACGCCAAATCCACTAAAACATTCACTGATTGACGGTCACTAAAAATTTAAGGATTTAATAGTATCAAAACTCAAAATAATTAAAAGAATCGTTTTCAGTTTTTCTTTAAAACGTTTCTAAAAACTAAAGCAAAACCGAAACGATGTACCTAACCTATGAGCACGAAAAAGTTATACGCGAATGAAATAAAACATAAAAGCAACATTAGGCCTACTCGTTTGACAAAACATACTGCCGTATAACGGTAATGACGTATACAACCTAGAACTACTTTACTCTTACACAATCTATTACTTATGTCACCTTATTGTAGTCACTGTTTTCATCCATTTCTTTCATATGCTTCTAATTATCTTTGCGCCTAATAAACTTCACACGGAAATTCTTTCCAAACACACGACTAAACTAAAAAACACCCAAGTACGACCGACTGATCTATTATGGAGCATACTTGAGCACACATACATCATTCAAGGTTAGATTATTCATCAACCAAACAAAACAATAACACAGCTTTGGTGGGCCTCAAACGCATCCATTGCTCTGCTCTGTACAACCAACATAACTTGAATGAGCAAAAACAATATTGTCGATCGAGCTTTCGCTTTGCATTTAGTACAGATTACGCATACTACTTTTAATTTTGTAAATCAATTTCAGTAATGTCAAATTACCAAAATAATTGCTGCGTTCGTTTTCTAGACTACCAACTACAATTATATAAATGTGTGAATAACCTCTGTAGAAGAATAAATGGGTACTGTACACGAAAATTTATATTAACCAAACATTTTTTTAAATTAACACTTACTACTACTTTTAACAGACACTTCATAACAAAATTAGTTTGATTTTAGCCAAGAGGTGACATTATTAGCGGCAGCTATATACGACCAGATCTGTATGGCACTGTGACCAGCTGTTTTTGACTGTAATGATAAAAACGGCACACTCCTTTAGTGATTTAATGTTTACAGTTTATTTACCTTAGGGTACATGTATTTTAGTACTTAAGAAACCGATTTTGTAAGTAGAAATGTACACAGATAACATACTTAGAATGCTATGTAGGTATTTTCTGGTACATGACATCTGTTTATTATTGCTTGTACAGAAGTAATAGTAGGTAGTTATTTAAAATGCAATGTTTTTGGTTGTATGAGACATAATAGAAGGATAGAATAAGTAATTTTTTAACCAGTAAATAAATTTCGTCTTGGATGCAGTAATAAATTGAAATTATACGACTTTTATTTATCGTAAGCCATGAAATAGGCTACACTAAACAATCAAAATTATGTACATTTTTTTTTATATCTTTTAGTGATTTTCAATTGTGTAAGTACGGAATTAATTGTATAGTTAGATTATAAGTGAATGTGTAACACAGTAATTTATTCATTTGACTAATTTGGCCACAATGCAAGTACGTCTCGGATACAGATAATGTCTTTACATAAACTTAAAAGTTACTGATAAAAATGATATATACAATAGGCTACTGTAGTTTGAGTGTAGAAACTGAGTCCACATATCCTTTCTTTGACAGTACCTTCAGAGAAGGTGAGCAGCATGACATGTTCGTATCACATATGTTGTGCCAACACTTGGTTGATAATGACATCACTGATATTTGCTACAAATAATCGGTAAGAAGTAAAAAAGAGTTTTGCTTATGAATACAATCACTGATGGACATTGCCTGAAAAACTTTACCTGCCTTTCTCCGTTTATCAGTAATGTGTTTGTATTGTTTGTAACTATACAAATTTAATACCATAGCATAACATCAAGCAAGGTATCTATTCTTTACTTTTAAGCATTGCTTTTTCAAAGCTATGATCAAAAATTAAGTAGTAAAAGTATGTAGTGAACGTTATCTACTTTGAGCTAATTTAACCCTTTCATGGTTAAAATTTGTGGGTTGCAATATTTGTTTGAAAACTTGGTTTCAGAACCTTAAAAATACTATTAATAACATGGAGTATATGACATAATTTTGCATTTTGTCTTTTGTCGAAAATAATTAGTGGGACATATATGTTCCACTGACCACGTCAATTACACAACTTTTTTTTTAAGTGGCGTATGTTTTCTGTATGTAATTTTTACAATAAAAGTTTTTTTATTATATTTTAATAAAGTAAAACATTTGAGTAAAAAATTACTTTTAATAACACAAAGTCTATACATTTTACTTCTTTGAAAACTCACCTTTTATGAGGTATGTTTTATAAAATAAAAATAGTCCGCACAATTTATAAAGTCTGTCATATTGTGGATGATTTTTGGATGGAAATTTAGAATTGTCATTACAGTGAAGATTTTCAACTATCTTTTTGTACCGCGATACAGTCATAACATTTGATACACTGTGGACATTCAATATTGGATCTGAACTCCAGTAATTACAAGCTGCTGGTAATACATGTATTCCCATTATAATGTTAACCCCAAGAAATGCTTTTAGCTCACTAACTGTTATATCTTTCCAGTTCTTACTTTTGTTTTGAAAAGCATACAAATTTGTTTCATAGCATATTTTGCTAAGTATCTCTTCATCTAGAAACTGTTCCAAGTATACTAATTCAGCATCAGTTTTAGAAAACTCGTATGTTGGTTTTGGTAGCATCTCATGAACACTACTACACAGTCCTTCAAATTCTGTTACATCATAATCCCAGTCCTCACTATCACTTTCTTCTTCTATCTGCACAGGATTTATATTGCTACCACCATTAGAGTACGATGTATCTTGTAATTGATTTTGAGGTAAAAACACATTTTCTGTATTATCATGATGATTACTAACAGACCCATTATTCAATGAATTGAGGAAATCAAAACTGTCATCTTGTTGTGGTGCACAAGAGGTTGTGCTGTCAAACTCCTGTAACGCATCGTCATCTCCTTCAATGTCCGATGTTTCTGGATCAATAGGAGTTGAGTAAATCAAATCTAAAATTTCTTCTTCAGTCAAGAACTGGAATAGATATAATAATATGTTTCAGAAGCAAATAGAGGTAATATTATTATCAATAATGTTCAGATAGAAGCTGCAAGTAGGTCTATGGGTTATATAATAGCACTTGACAATGCACAAGTATAGGTTATAATACTAGAGATAAATATATGCTTATAACCTAATTATAAATTACTATAAAAACTTTACAAATATCAAAACTTTCAGTGAATATCAAGTTTTTATTTGACTGCTACTATATGAATCTGGTAGACGCCTAGGCTGTTGGGACACGTGTCCCACTAATTTATGTGCACCAGTAAATTTATATACTTATCTAAAACTCAAGAAATGGGTGTAGGTATGACCTAAATATAATAATAAAATAGCTAAAAACACGATCACTTACTTTACTCATTGTATATTGATGTAGTAGAAAAATAAACACAACATTACACAATTTGAAGAGGTTATGCCTCCAAAACGATGCACTTTGTCAACAAATATGGCCACTGCTACCAACATCGTAACTACACAACAGTACAATATTTTTTTTTATGTTTACTAGTCTTCTCACAAGATAGCACCACTAGCCAAAGGTGGGATAAACGTGCACCAGTCAGCCAGGGATTGAAAACAATAAGTGGTACACTTATGTCCCACCAACCACGAAAGGGTTAACAGGAAGCTGGTGTCCAGTTAAAAGATATCAAAATCTTTTTTTGGAGAGATAATACTAATAGTGAATGTACCCTAAGTGTTTAATAATATCTGGTGTCAGTATCTGCCTATCTTTAATTCTTTTCTTGCTCTCATGGTCTTTTGTATACCCCTTGTACATTGATTCGAGATGGGTCAGGGGTCTTCCCCTCACCTTTTTGCCTTGTCACATCTACTGCTCAGTTTGTTTTGGTAATCTCGCATCATTCATCCTATGCATATGTCCACATAATTTTAATTCTTTTTCCTCTGTACTGTTGATAATTGTTGTACATGCTTCCATATGTACTTTAATATATTTGTTTGTTATTCTTTCTGGCATTCGTAGTTTGTCCGTTTTAGTGGTCATTAATTTTCTGTCATTACCGTACCCATAATGATTGTCCATATCATAGAAAAGGCTGTTCACCCAAATGGAATTTGCCTATTAAGATCTTCAAAATAGTTTAGACAGAAACACCACAAGCCTTTCTGCGTTAAATACATAAATGTAATTGCTTTTATATGAAGTGCAAAGAACAAACCAAATTAAATTTGCGTCTTTTTTTTTATAACTTGTATTGCCCAGTATCAAACACATGATTCTGCAAATTTTACAATAGTGTAATTACTACAGTTATAATTTTATAATTAAGAAAAATGGTAATAATAAAAAAGTAAAAATTTTTCCTTTATTTCCTTCCCTGGGATATATACAGAATGTTGCTTAGTATGTGTAGGCTATAAAAAAAGTAATTAATAAAGTTTATGTTAAATAACATAATATTAGGTACTTAACTAAATTTAATGGAGTCACAGGACATCTGTTGCATTATAGTATAATAAACATGCAACTTCCCCCTTCTTCTGCAGTTGTCAGTAATGTCAACCAGTTCGTACATAATTTCTTTAAACTTTGCATCTGTAAGTATGTGTTTATAAATTTTTGCAGCAAATGCTATTAAATCTGTGTACCATTTTTCCACTGAAATAAATAAAAGATTTTCATAAAATGCATGCTACAGATCCTCAAAAACAAACATTTCAAAATTGTAGGCTACTATAGGATGTGGAAATACTTGCTTGCTGTATGTTTCGGTGAAGCTTCCATACAAGTCAGTTCTCTGGTGGAGGCTTTGGTACTAGGTCTACATGGATAGATTTAAAAATTATTATTGTTGTTTTATGTTTGAAATGATACTACAGTAAACGTGCTAAGCACAAAAAATATGGAAGAATGACTAAATACGGCATGTGGTAAGTGACATGATAAAAAAATCAGGTATAATAGTAAACTATAAGATTCCAATAGCAAGCAAAAAAACTGTTAATTGCATAAATTTGTAAGAGAGTCTGAAGGCAAAAATTAAAAAATTTTCACTTTTTCAAAATGCTTGTTTTTGTTAAAATTTTGACTTTCCTGAAAAAAAAAAATGGTATGGTATATAATTTATGATGCAAATAAATGCAGGAACACATTTTATAAATAATCTAAAGTATGTCCACACACAGTGAAATTCATTACAATTTTTCATACACAATTTCTTTTAATAGTAGCCTATATTAAAACAATTAATAATTGTCTTCCTGCAAAACAAATAGCGTATCTTTTATAAACGGTTGAACTTAACCTGATGTGTTTTCCACTGTGAAAAAGGGGGTATTTTGTATTTCATGCTCTGGCAGTTCTGAAGTCAACAATATGGATGCATGCATGTTTTGTTTTTGTGTATGAAAATAATGTTTGGTCATGAACTTGTGTTTTTGTTAGTTCTCACTAATATACTTTTAACGGTTTTTTGAAAAACCACATTTTTCAACACTTAGGTACACATATCTCAGAAACTATGCTATGTAGGATATTAAAATTTTCAGGACTGATTTAACTCACCATTGTCTGTGTACTGAAGCAGAATCGTAGAACTAAACTGTATAGTTTGGGTGCTGGAAAAATAAATGTTCATTAATTTTCTGTGAAAAAAGATTACAAAATTAAAATGAATATAAATCTTGTTGTGCAAACATAAATTAGATAATTGTGCTTCACTAGACACAAAATGTATACGTAAAACACCCACAAAAAGTTCAAGACTCTATGTCATTAAGTTTCAGAGAAAAATGTACCTAAATGTGGGCAGTTTAACATTGCCAGCATAGGGCCTACTGACTTCCCTTGTAACGGGACATTTAGGCCTACCTGGGGTAATTTTGGGAAACATAAAAATAAATAATAATTATGGGGAAAATAAACATAAATTTGATTTATAATTACAAAGTACAAATCATGATTGTAAATTTTATAACGACGCAACAGGCATTGAGTGGATTTGTGTCAAGGTCAGCTCGAGACGCATGTAGAACAGTTATTTTTAGCCACAGGACTTGCAAATTATGTAACTCAGAATCATACGATGTTACGTCAGTCCAATACGTCATGCTGGAATGTGAGGTGTGTTCAGCCCAACCTCACACATTGGCGTAGTGATACTAAAAAAGACAATAAGATTGGTCATGTGACCCCCCTACCACCTCAGAAAATAACGCAGTTCAACTCAGCCCAGTTAAAATTTACTTCTTGTGCCGGCCGGTCATAAATAAAAGTTATAAAACAAATTTACGGGCGCCCATACGTAACAAATTAGAACAGTTTAATAAATTTACAATTCCGGTGAACGAGTGAAATAGGGAAAATGTGCGGAGTGGAAACAAAATGCATGGTAAAGACGGACTCGTCAAGATCTTAAAATCTGCAGACAAGTAACCAACAAGGGGTAAATCTAAAACCTTTCAAAACTGAAAATGTTTTATAAAAGAAACTGGCAGCCTAAAATATACATAAATTAATGAACTCAATAAACCGGGGGGTACAGAAATGTAGAGAGTGAGAGAGAGAGGTGTGAATATAAGAATATAAAAGAAGTGCTGGTTTGTATATAAAAAAGAAAGAAATATAATCTATAAATAATCAAAAAATCAATAATGGAAAATATGTAAGAAAATTAATTTTAATGGATTTCATTTCATGAGTTTGTAGCTAAATCTGCAAAAGTAGTTAAATGCAGGAAAAGAAGATTTATGTTTATTATTATGTTCGTTATAGAATAAATAAAAATTTTTGTTCAATGCAAATGTGAATTAAACTAATTACTGCAAATAAACCATTCTGTTCTTCCGTTCGCCTAAATCGAACCTGGCCCAGTGGTAAGTACAAATTTTTTTCTCTTATAGTTGGTAACAAGATGGCGTCCAAAAAATGAGGACGAAAACAATGAATAAAATTAAGACTAATTAAGTTTTTGAATATTAAATAAACAGTACAATTGGCTTCCGAACTTAGGGACATTTATATAAATAAATTTTATATAAATATAGGCCTACTTGGGAGAGCAGAATGGATATTTGAGATAACAAAATAATGTATAAATAAGGTACGTATGAGGTTACGAGAGTAACGTAAAGTGTTGGGTAAATAGAATATATTGTTATGTGATAAGTATATGTTAGTATTTTGATAAAAAAGTGATAACTTTACCATTAAACAATGGAAAATAAGGAAATAAATCTAGAAAACACTCTTACTGAGTCAATGATTATGAGCAGAGTAAATGCTGAGTCGACCCCTGTGGTCAGTAAAGTGTCATTAGATGACCTGTTCAAGTTTATGAAAGCTCAAGATGTTAAGAATGATAGTAGACTCAATGAAATAAAAAGTAATTTCAATGAGAAATTTGATGAACAAAATAGTAAATTTGATGAAATTAGAAACGAAATTAAACAACAGAATTTTGATTTTAATAAGCATATTAAGGAAATTAATACACGTTGTGATAGTATTAAAGAGCAGATATTAGAATCAGTAAACCATAAGTTCGATGAACAAAATAAATGAATTAACAGAAAATTTTGAAAGAAAAATAAATAATGTAAATGAACAAATGACAGATCAAATTAAAATTCAAGTTAAAGAACAGAGTGTAGAGATAGAAAGTAAGTGTATTAATAAGATTAATGAAAATAATTATGACAAAAAATAAGATAGTGGAGGTAGAAAATGTATCTAAACAATCAATGTGAGAGAGTATGGGGTTTATGAATAAACATAACCTTCATTACGAAAGTAAATTTGATAATAAACTTAGCATAATAGAACAAGATATAGTAGATATTAAAGATGAATTACATGTGGCAGTGAGCCAAAATTTAAATAATGTTGCGGAGCGAATATTATATACTCGCGAAGCAAAAGATGATATTGAACTTGAACAATTTTGTTGTGATAACCGGAGAGTACGGGTTATCGGGTGATGCAGTTCTTGAGTAGGGTAAGGGAATTTAACCGGTTTAATAGCAGTAGTTGGGAGGTAAAGTTATTAAAGATTCTAAAGTGTTTTAAGGGCAGTTCTGAAATATGGGCTGAAGTACATAGAACAGAGGGGTAGTTATGAGAATTTCGAGGCAGTGTTCCGAAATAAATATTGGTCTGAAGAGGACCAGGAAATATTACGTAGTAGAATCATGGGAACAGGGAATTTTGGGGGACATAACAACAACATAACCATATACGTAATGAGGATATTTAACGAGGCGAAATACTTAGAACTGCCGTTGCCGTTTCGATCATTTGTCAGACATATTAGTAAACACCTGCCTAGAGAGGTACAAATTACATTAATGACTAGAGAGGTAGCGGACATAAATGAGTTGGAAAATATATTAGACGTATTTCAGAACATTAGGGGCCATGAAATAGGTAGGCGTCCCAACCAATCAGGTGTGAATAATAGCAGTCATTATACGCCACAAAGAGGGTCACCACAGGGGCATGCATACAGTAAACAAGAAAATTATAGTCGAGACTGGGGGGGGGGGGAATGTACGGGATGCTCGGGAGAAAATTACTTCGGTAGAAATTTTTGTTTCAGGTGTAGGAAACCAAGGCCAAATCAGCGGGGCAGAAATACGTCGTCGCATAACAACATTCAACAGCAGGCCGGAGATGATCGCGGGGGAATATCGAGGAACAATGGAATTAATAACCAGCACGAGAAGGGGTACCGGCTGAGCAGTACCACCACCAGAACGGAAAACTGAGGCTGACAATGGAAGCAAGGACCCCACCATTGTCCACAGGGAACAACAGGGTCCAAGTAGCAGACGAATATCATAACAATGTGATACAAATGGACATGACGAAGGAGTTGTTGGAAGAAGATGATACGGGAGTTATGGGAACGAAAACCGGATTGACGGAGGCAATCGTCACCATAGAAGGTAAGAATTTTAACACATTAATCAATACAGGAAGTGAGATATCAGTAGTTTCAGAAAATGTAATGGGAGAATGAAAAGAAATAAATAAAAACATACCATCATTGCCAGTTGCGGGTGTAACAGTAGTGGGGGTAACCGGAGTACGGAGTAAAAGAGTTACTAAACAAGTACAATTGAATATATTTATGAATGAAACTGAATTTGAAAATACCTTTCTAGTAGTTAAGGGACTGAGTTTAGATGTAATCTTAGGAAATGATTTTTTGGAGAGAAATGGGGCAGTAATAGATTTTAATAAACGGATAGTAGAATTTAATAGTGGGAGTGAACCAGTCAGGGTTAATTTTAAGAGTGTGTTAGATGAGATTAGAGTTACGGGAATAAAAATGATACAAAAGCGGGTAGGCGATGGAGATATAGAAACCAAAGTAAATATATGTAGAGAGAGTGAGATTGTAGAGAATGAGGAGAGAGAGATGCATGTGAGTGATGAGAGAGTATGGGAAAATAGGGCAAATAGATTTTTTAATGAGGATGGAGTTGTAGGGAGTCCCCGACGACAGGAGTTGTGGGCAGTTGTGGAGCGTTTTAGAGATGTGTTTGCGGAGTTGCCTGGAAAAGCCAGGAACTATGTATGTGAGCTGAAGGTTCGGGAACACTCACCCTACATGCAGAGGAGTTATCCAGTGCCGTTTTCAAAAAGGAGAGCAGTGCAAGAGGAGTTGGATAGAATGATGGAGGGAGACATTATTGAGAAATCGATATCGCCTTACTTGAATCCATTAGTGGTGGTAATAAAGAAGGATGGAAGGGTAAGATTATGTTTAGATGCTAGAAAAATTAAGCAGATTATAATACCTGACCGGGAGTCACCGGAACCTATAAATGAGATTTTTCAGAAATTTAGTGGAGTCAAGCACATGACATCTTTGGATTTGACAGCAGGATACTGGCAGGTGCCGCTAGCAGCAGAGAGTCGGAGATATACTGCATTTCTCTTCAATGGTAAGAATTATCAGTTCAAGCGTTTGCCATTTGGGCTTAACACTAGTGTAGCAAGCTTTATAAAATGTTTAGATATGATATTACAACCTAAGGACTTAGATTTTTTGACTGTATACGTTGATGACATATTAATAGCGTCAAGAACATTCTCGGAACATTTAGAACATATTGAATATGTATTAGATAAATTGCAAAATGGGGGTTTAACAGTTAATTGGGAGAAGTCGAGGTTTCTACAAACTGAAATACATTTTTTATGTTTTATTATTACCCCAGAGGGAATTCTAGCTAACCCTGATAAAGTAGAAGCTATTATGCGCTTTCCAGAACCGAAGAATGTTAAACAGCTACAAAATTTTTTGGGTCTGTGTAATTTCTATAGAAAATTTCAGAAAAATTTCGCACAGACGACATCAAGGTTAAGTGCCGTTTTACAAAAGAGTAAACAGTGGAAATGGGGAGAGAAGGAAAGGGATGCATTCGAGGAGATAAAGAAAAAATTTTCAAATATGATAATGATGAATCACCCTGATTTCTTGAAAACCTTTTATTTACAGACTGATGCCAGTAATGTCGCCCTGGGAGCGGAGTTGTATCAGGAGGATAGCGACAAAGAGCACCACACGATAGCTTTCGCCAGCAGATCTCTTTTGGCAGCTGAAAGAAATTACACAACTACGGAAAAGGAGTTGCTGAGTATCGTGTTCGCCATAGGGAAGTTCCGAACATACATCTTGGGGAACAGGACAGTTATCAGGACAGATCACAAAGCACTATCATTTTTTAATTCCTGCAGATTGACCCATAGCCGTCTAACCAGGTGGGTACTAACATTACAGGAATATAATTTTTCATGGGAATATATTAAGGGGACAGACAATAAAGTACCAGACACCCTTTCCAGGGTAGATATCATAGAAAATAAAACAGGGAGGGATCTTAAGGAGATAGAAATTTTTCGATTAACAAGGGAGGATAGAATTGTTGGTGAGGAATTAAGGGATATTAAGAACATGCAGACATTAGAAAATAAGTCAGGTAAAATAATTGCTAGTTTAGAAGTGGATGTAGAGGGGTCTGAATATAATGCACGTTTCCAAATATATCAGGGAATTCTGTTCAAAAAGGTAGAAGGGGGTGAACGTGATTGGAGATTAGTTGTACCAGAAGGGTTGATAGATAGAATTATTTGGGATTGCCATATAAGGTACGGGCATTTTGGGGCGAAAAAATGCATGAATGTTTTAAAAGAGTCATGTGTTTTTAAGAATATGGAGAGGCGAGTACGAAGGTTATTACGGGTATGTGATTTGTTTCAGAGGTCTAAGGTAGTGAATTATAGGGTAGAAGGGGAGTTGAATTATATTAAGGTGGAGAGACCGTTTGATTTAGTTGCTGTAGTTTATATGGGCCATTGCCCAAGGGTAGGGGTGGAGTAATGTATGTTTTTGTTGTTTTAGACACTTTTTCTAAGTTTGTTAGGTTATATAGTGTGAAGAGAGCGACGAGCAGGGTGCTGAGTGAAAAAATAACGAGAGATTACATGGTAAATGTAGGTAAGCCGAAGATAATTTTATCCGATCATGGACCCCAATTCATAAGCGGTAGGTGGAGACAGACTCTGGGATGGGAAGGCATCATACCCAAGCATACGGCTGTTTACCATCCACAGTCCAACCAGGCAGAACGGGCGATGAGAGAGATTGGTAGGATATTCCGGGCGTATTGTCACGCCAAACATACAGAATGGCCATTATATATAAAGAAAGTAGAAGAATGGTTGAATAGTACCACCCACGAATCCACCGGGTTTACGCCGTATGAATTAATAAAGGGAACAAGACCACCTAGAATACTGGAACAACTTCTTGAGTATCCACCAGAAAATCAAACTATAGATGTGAATATGAAGATCCCACTAGCGAATGAAAATTGACTCACTAAAGGGGAAAGGAGAAAGCAGAGGCATGATGCTAAAGGTAAGTGGACTAAATATGAGGTAGGACAATTAGTATTGGTAAGGAGACACGATTTGTCTAGCGCACAAGATAAAGAGATAAAGTTTTTTTCTATTATATGAGGGACCATATGAAATTGTAGAGGTAAAGATGAATAATGCGTACGTGTTATGAAACCAAGCAACGCAGGAGATAGGTACACAGAATGCGACGAATTTGAAGTTGTATTGGTCACAATAAGCAATTGAATTTTAATATATTATTTTATATTTTCAGAAGGGACTCTCCCCCATTTTCGGGCGGTCACGGCTTCACCATCCCTGACCGTGGATTTTGGCTGTTTGGAGGCGGACCATGGTTGGAGGTAACCTCAACAAATGGGGTGAAAGCAACGATGGTCCTACTCCACAAATTGGTGCAAGTAGAAATTTAATTTTGTTGTTGAACGGGGAGGGGGACCCCTAAAGTTCGTGGATGGAATATATTTAAAAAAAAAAAACAACATAATTGGCAGTTATCCACGAACAAATAATAGTTTTATTTTATTAAAACGATCCAAAATTCATGTGAATAACAAGTGCAACTCGTTAGGAGTTACCTCATTTCCAAGTAGAATAGTCAGTAATGAGTAACTATTCTACTCGGGAATGAAATACACATAAATAATTTTAAACAGCAGTCGAAGTTATGAAGAAGTAAAAGAAGTTGTTGTAATTTAGATTTAGAATTTAGAAAATTTAAGGTGACCAAATTAGCAGTATAGTATACTTGTTGCACTTGTTAGAGATTATTATAGGAAAATAAATTATGTGTACCTAGTTTAACTCCATGGGAGATAGTAACGTAAATGTCAGAAATAGAAAATAGCAGACCAGTGTCTGGTGATAGTTAAAAAAGAAAATGATGTAATAGGTGAATAGATTAAATGTTGAGTGTAATCTCTAATGGAAGTGAAGTAGTTCCAAGGACATAGTAAAGCTATGATGAAAATACAGAACTGATTAATGGACAGTGAAAATTAAATGATAATGTTTGTGAAATTTGTTGTAACATATAATGGTTTTTTACTTTAGTACAATGGAGTTGTAGTAACCACGTAATTTTAAATGTATAACATGTTTTAATAGATTCCCCACTTTCGGGCGGTCCCGGCCTTACCAGCCCAGATCGTGGTTTTGGATGACAACCAGCTGTGGGCAGAATTATTGTAAAACTGACCATAGCTGGTTGCCTGTGAAATTGGTATAACTTAGAAATCAAAAGGGGGTTTTATATCTGGGGAATCCACATAACTATGGAACACCGGCTATCATCGAAGGGGGTGGTAGTGCCGTGTTAAGGGTGTATGAATCATTATAGTAGGATTACTGGTGTCCTCGGACATCAGTAATGCCGAATTTTTATATAACGCTGAAACAAGAATGGGGTAGGCAGCGTCTACACCCTAGTTACACTGCAGTTCTTGTGGATGCAAATGGGCGCTACAGTCCAACATCAGTAAACAATAGAGTGTGTGGAAAGGGAGCTGGCCGTTACAAGCCAGGGGCATAAACAATAGAGTGTTTATGCAACCAGGTAAATGCCTTACACGGTTTACCCGTGAGGTGATTTACCTAATTGTAACTGGGTTATATGGGGGGATATTAGATAATGATGGCGAAGGAGGTTACTAAACTGCTAGTAATGAGTTATTGAATATTAGATTGAATTATGTCAATAATGTAGAGTGTGTAGTTGATTTTATGATGTACCTAAATGATTTTGTGTTGATTTGAGATGTTTTGATGGAGATGATTAACAAAGCTTTGAGAAAGATATAAGTAAATATTTTGTTATTATGTAGTTGATTTAAATGTGTTTAAGAGAATTTTAATAATGAATTTAAATATTTTTAGATGTATATTGGGTGATGAGAGATATTTCTTCGTATTGTTTAAATTAGCAGCCATCCTTACTTTTCTTTTATAAAATTGCTAAACTGCTATAATTGTTTTTATTATTTAGACAAAGCTTTTCGTCATTACTGACATCTTCAGGTCTTAAACAACAGTAATGACCTGAAGGTCTGTTGTTTAAGACCTGAAGATGTCAGTAATGACGAAAAGCTTTGTCTAAATAATAAAAACAATTATAGCAGTTTAGCAATTTTATAAAAGAAAAAAAATGAGAGATATTTGTAATGATGTAATCAGGGAAATATCTTGAATTTGGAAGAAGAGTTAACAAAAGAGGGGCATACAGAATGGTGATAGTAAAATTTGAAATGTTTCATATATGTTAAATATATATATACATGTGTGTTAAGAGTTAAGAAAAACCAGTGCTTCTTAACGCAAACCACCACAGCTAAGGGGAAACAGATCAGTTAGGGATATGGTACTATACAAGGCCACTATTTGATAATTTTGATTTGATGTTTCAGAGTCTGGTGATGCAGTGGCGGCGGTCCTGAGCTGGCCAGCGCGTCAGAGCAGGGGCGTCAAGTGCCTGACTGGCCTTGCGGTGTTGGGATCTCGAAAGAGAAGTCCAGTAAGGTCATTCAGGTGTGGTCACAGTCACTGGACCAAGGGGTAAGTTAACTATTTTTTTATATAAACCGAAAAGGGGGTTGTGGCAACATATCCTGACTGATCCCTTTAGGAAGTATGAGAGTGTCAATGAGAGTTTTTATGCTTTGGCATAAAACCACTCATTGAGGGGGTATTGTAATGGACATTTAGGCCTACCTGGGGTAATTTTGGGAAACATAAAAATAAATAATAATTATGGGGAAAATAAACATAAATTTGATTTATAATTACAAAGTACAAATCATGATTGTAAATTTTATAACGACGCAACAGGCATTGAGTGGATTTGTGTCAAGGTCAGCTCGAGACGCATGTGGAACAGTTATTTTTAGCCACAGGACTTGCAAATTATGTAACTCAGAATCATACGATGTTACGTCAGTCCAATACGTCATGCTGGAATGTGAGGTGTGTTCAGCCCAACCTCACACATTGGCGTAGTGATACTAAAAAAGACAATAAGATTGGTCATGTGACCCCCCTACCACCTTAGAAAATAACGCAGTTCAACTCAGCCCAGTTAAAATTTACTTCTTGTGCCGGCCGGTCATAAATAAAAGTTATAAAACAAATTTACGGGCGCCCATACGTAACAAATTAGAACAGTTTAATAAATTTACAATTCCGGTGAACGAGTGAAATAGGGAAAATGTGCGGAGTGGAAACAAAATGCGTGGTAAAGACGGACTCGTCAAGATCTTAAAATTTGCAGATAAGTAACCAATATGGGGTAAATCTAAAAGCTTTCAAAATTGAAAATGTTTTATAAAAGAAACTGGCAGCCTAAAATATACATAAATTAATAAACTCAATAAACCGGAGGGTACAGAAATGTAGAGAGAGATTGAGAGAGAGAGTGTGAATATAAGAATATAAAAGAAGTGCTGGTTTGTATATAACAACGAAAGAAATATAATCTATAAATAATCAAAAAATCAATAATGGAAAATATGTAAGAAAATTAATTTTAATGGATTTCATTTCATGAGTTTGTAGCTAAATCTGCAAAAGTAGTTAAATGCAGGAAAAGAAGATTTATGTTTATTATTATGTTTGTTATAGAATAAATAAAAATTTTTGTTCAATGCAAATGTGAATTAAACTAACTACTGCAAATAAACCATTCTGTTCTTCCGTTCGCCTAAATCAAACCTGGCCCAGTGGTAAGTACAAATTTTTTTTCTCTTGTAGTTGGTAACAAAATGGCGTCCAAAAAATGAGGACGAAAACAATGAATAAAATTAAGACTAATTAAGTTTTTGAATATTAAATAAACAGTACACCCTTAAGTTTCTATGGAATAAATTACTGCACAATAAATATCATAATGAGTTGGTTTTCTGTGAGCTGAATAAACATTGGAAGACTGTGAATCTACAATTATCTTTTTCCTACTTACTAAGAGGACACACACCCTCAAAACTGGGGTTCAAGAATTTGAACCACCAGACCAGCAGCGTTTACATAAAGTACTGACAAGACAACTATGACTATCCTACAAATAATGATGTCCACACTCACGTATAACTAATTAATTATTTAATTCGTAACATTAACTCATACATAATATATGATTGTATTTTTGCCAGAATATTTTTTTCAATTTTTAACATCCCCCCACAAGTCATAAGACAAATGTGGGTGGGGATTTGATCCCCGGACTCTGGCCTCGCTGCACCACTGTGTTAAACAATTAACACTTATCTGGAATGATTTTCCTTTAATCGATGATGCATAAGTCCCTTTTACCAGTATGTGCTACTTAATTGAATCAGCCACTTTATTGAATTAAATTCTAAGATTCCAAATCTTAATACTCTGTCTTATTGTCTCCATGTTGTTGAATCAGCTGCCTAAATGAATCAGTCTGGGAAATGTCAACTTAATTCTAGTAAGTGGCACTTACTGTACTTCTGTGGTAGCAACATGGCATTTTTGTTTCAATGTAACAGGGTCTTTCCATGCCAAATCAACCTGTTACTCAACCTGACCATTTCAGATTTCAATGAAACTTTCAGGAATCATTCTCCCTTATGATAGAAAGAGAATATATTTTTAGATTTTTTTTATCTGTTTGGGTTTTGATGTAATTAATTTTTTAAATTTAGAAAAAATACCGTTTTTCAGCTTTCACAAACTTTTTAATTCTTGAATAACTCAAGTTCTATAAGGCCTAGAGACTTGCTTGACCCCTCATTTTAAATAGAACCTTACAAGGTTTAATTTGATATGCTACTTGACTATGTTTTTTTTTTTAATCCAAAAGCAATTTTACATACATTTTTGAGACAGTGTTTTTTAAAAAAATTGAAAAAATATATATTTCTTGTAATATTATAAAGCTATAAATCCTGAAACTTTTAGAGTGGGATCTCAATGGGATCAGGAGTTATGACAAAAACCTTAAAGTAATGTACAATGCATCTATAGGCTAATAATTTTTGTTTTGTGTTTACACGGTAACAGACAATTTGTAAAATCTACATTTTTTTGTTACTTACATCATACTAATACATAGTCAATCATCATAACAAGGAAGGTTACATACCTGGTTTTACATGATAAAAATAATAAGTTTTTTTTCTTGGTTAGCACTCGGTCATTTTGTAATCGCACCAAAATACCTAAATAGATCTTAGTTCTTCTTTAATTTAACAGATAATTTCTTGTTTGCCTTTTTAGTTTCTAAGTCTGTAAGGCGATAAACTCTTCCTGTAGGATCAACTTTTGTTAAAACCTCACTTTTGTGCACAACTAATATGTCAGTAAATTGTGGGTGTTTGAAAGATGGAGAAGGGCCATGTGGTTCCAAAAAACTTATTTTTACTTCATCTCCTTCTACTCCTAACATACAACCTAACCACCACTCGTCTGAGTATTGTCATTTTTATCATTCTCATTTGAGATCATTATCATTTCTATCATTGAGTTTGTATATTCTCATTTCTATCATAAGGGAGAACGATTCCTGAAAGTTTCATTGAAATCTGAAATGGTCAAGTTGAATCTTAAAATTTTTTGGTTGGTTGGCATGGAATGACCCAACAGATAAACTTGTTTTTACAGAAATAGGAATAATGGTTGGTGATTGGTCACCGGATCCACCCAGAGAAGCAGATGATCAGTTGACAAATTCATCACATGCTGTCTTCTTCGAGAGTGAAGACAGTGAAGAAGACACATACACTAGTCCACCAGTCGGATACGAGTTGTTATTTGCTCCGAGCACAGGTCTAACAAGTGATGAGGTAAATAATTCAAAAATATCTGTAGGTTTGGTTATTCAGCTCTAATTTTTTTTTCATCAACTTCAGGGGAGAAATCATAATGCTGTGGTTGCTTCTTCCTTTACTTGGCATACTATATTTAGCTGATTTAGCTTGGCTTTGGCATAATATTTTAATTTGTTTATGTGGTATTCCCAGTTGAATTTTCTCTCCTTTTGGGCCACTCAGTATAGGTAACTCCTGCCGATCTTTGCAAATAATATGAATAATATTTGTATGTAATCTATTTTCCACAAATATTCTTTTATATTACACCATTTTTATACCCACTGACTTATTTCTCTAAATTTTATAGAATTATCTTTCCATAAATATATAAAGCTTATTGTTTGTAATGTTTTGTGATCCCTGATAAATTAAAAAATTTCCAATCGTACTGAATGGAATTAGTTTTATCATAATTTTAAACTTATGATAAACTGGAGCCCAGGTGTTTCAATGTGTCAGATTCTTGCATTTTCTTGTATATCTGTTTTTACTCCTGTAACTACAAATTACAGCTCAGGTATGTCATTTGAGCTTGTAGATGATCACATCCTGTAAAACTATTTTGTGTATCAGCATTTTGGAATTATATGTGTTGGTTATTTTAAATAGCCAGTAACCCTTATTCATTGGTGGAGGGGGAGAGGGTCATTATTGTACTAAGAGAATTTGTTTGTCAGTCAAAAGCTTTGTTTGTGAAGTAACACTTTCTGTAGTTTAGGTTTTATTATGCTTTCTTAAAAATTTAAGCCCTTGGTTGATTTCAGGACATGATTAACCTGCATCAGATATTTTGGAGTATCTGTTACCTTAGTTATTTGTAGATACATATTTTCAGCAGATGTGTGATAGATATTATTTCTTCATCATTATTTACAAATAATAATGATGAACTGTCGTTCCAAGTGAATATTTTTATTTAAAATTAATTTTATAATGTGCTTTCTCCTTTACTTAGTAAAATTACTTGTATCAACTAGGTAAAATTCTGTTGGCCACTGGAATCTTTAAATTACTTGGTAGACATGTTTCAATCAGTATGTTATACTGATAGTAGGTATATGAATTTTATTTCTTTTTTTTTAGAAATTTTTACGGTTAAAAAAATTTTCAGGAAGGAGAAAGTGATGATGCTGAAGGTGACAACAGTGAAGCAGAAGAAGAACACGAAGAGGTTGAATATCATCAGGTTGCTGAGCCTTTACCATCATCCTCTGCTGTACCATCAGATGTCACAGAACATTTGGTATTAATCTTGTTAATTATTTAAAAAGTTGAAACTAGAGTTTGAGCTCTTTTATACATTGAGAAGTTATGTGCTATATAAATATATTGTGTGTGCGCACACACTAATATTTGGCCAATCAAGACATGAGACAGGTACCAGTATAAATAAAGAGGGTAGTATGCTGTTATACAGTTCAATAATTTTCTCCTGTTTACTTAAAAATGTTTTTGTCACACAGGCACAAGCACGGAGAAATGAAATAGAAGAGGTAGCTTCATTGTATGCAGCGGGTGCACCGAGACCTGACATCAGTGTGAACTGTGATGAAGTCAGAGCGGCCATGTCTGGATTCACTCTACCACCATCCTCAATTCCACCTTGGGCTGAGAACATACCAGAAGCTCAGTGGGCTACCACTCTCATGCAGCAACTACAGAGGCTGTTGGCCAAAGACGATTCCTCTAAGCCAGCTACCTAACTGTGAATGTATTATGTTTTTGTACTGTATTACTAGACTGTGTGTACAATATTATATATGAACAGTGAATTATTGTATGCATATATATATATATATATATATATATATATATATGTTATGTATATTACTTGACCATAAGAATTATGTAATTTTGAGTCTTCAGTTATAAGAAAATTTTTAGATTAGATTAGTTTATATAAAATGTGTTATATCTAGTATAAGGAGAGTAGAAATTGTATATGATACATGTAATAAGTAAGTTTTTATTAACATAAAAGCATATTATAAATAAAATAAATTACTAAGTTTAACACATGTATATGGTGCGAGTATGTTCAAAACCTTTGTAAAAAAACATCATATTATTAAGAAAGGTAACTAAAACTGATAGGGAACATAAAAGCATAAAATGTTGTTAAACATTAACAGTGATATAATATTTATGTTACATGTCTGCAACACAAGTGTGAGTAATTTCTAAATTACTGGATTAATCACTGGATTAATTTTCAAAGGCATTTTTTGGCTGAACCAGAAAACATTAACTGTCTTCAGGTTAAAGTAATTTTATAACATAAAAAAATGTTTTTTTTGAAAGCTCATTATCTGGCATACTGGCATTCACTCAGTGTGTGAGGCAGAACTTAGTAGCTACTGAGATAACAGCAGCGCCTGCTGGGTGCAGATACCGCAACTAGCGGCTGGCAATGCATTGTACTAGCCATGCAACCAAACATCACACTAAACACAAAAGCCACGCGGTATGCCTTGGTCCTTTACGGACAGTTGAGCAGAGGTTTTTTTTATATCTGGAGTACTAGATTATTTAAGGTAAGTTGTTTCATTTCTTTATATGAAGTTTCACATATTTATTTCTTTTAACACATTAGTAAGTGTTGTTTATATTTCTACCTATACTGAATTTTCAGATTGTATTTGTTATTTTTTGTGTTTCGGCTTTATTTTTGTTTTAAGATGCCTGATTTCTGAAGTTGTTGTTTTGTAATTTTTCTCAAGTGTTGTTTTGTAAATTAATTATACGAATTTGTTGATGGATAATTAGAAAAATTGTGTAATGTGTGGATTTTAAATTTTAATATAAGATATTTATTTGGCCGTAGTTATGAATTAGTTTCATTTTTCTCAACAGAACATAAAATGAAACTGATAGAATTATTGTAACATAGTGTTTTTAACATATGAATACAAAGAAAAAAAAGGTAGACATGCAAAAACAATTATTAAATTCAATCATCTCCTATTAATTAAAATTCTCTTGTACAAGTGATGTTGATTTTTTCATTGACTAGCAGCTTATCATTGAATAATATATTTAACTCAATTATCTGTTTGTAGTAAACTTACTTACTTACTTCTTCCTACAGGCGTCGAGCTTCAACTGTAGCCGATAGCCCGATGTCCATGGTAGATCATAGAAGCGATAGCCCAGTACTTCTTATTGTTCATGATTTCTTGCCATCCCGACACTTGCATTCTTAAGATATCCCTTGCGGCAATTGGGTAATGACATTTTATAAGTATATGTTCAAGGTTCTCCTCTCCGTCTTCACACAATAAGCATTGTGGCGTATCCGTGAGATTGAACCTAAAGAGATATTCTTGGGTAACGATATGGCCGGTACGTGCCCTTGCAGCAAAAGCAGCTATCGGACACGCTACTCCCTTGTAGATGTCTTCCTTGACCGGCACAGGTTGTATTTGGTATAAGCTGCGACCTGTGGTTGCTGATTTCCAACTGTCCTCCCAAGAGCTCCTGAAGTGTCGGTCACCCGAGCTTCTGCACTGCAGCAGGGAGAACTTCTTTAGGTTAGTTGGATACATTGTGCACGCTTCCCTTGCGATCCCGTGGGATGGAACCCATTGAAGGGTGATCATTTTTCCTTCGTTGTGTAGCTGGAGGAATAGTTTCCTTATTTCATTAATACGAAAGAAGTACGCACTCGTGCCAGATTTTGATAGCGCTTCTAATGATGACTTGGAGTCGGTCAAGATACAGATGAGCTTTTGCTCAATGGAAAGACAGCAGGTTAATGCCGTGTTTATAGCCAATAATTCGGCGTCCATACTGGACTGTGCGTTAGCTGGAATATAGTACCGTTCGCCATTACTCTGGTTGAAATACCCTGCACCTGACTTCCCGCTTTCGATGTCCACCGATCCATCTGTGAAGATCTTCGTATGATTGTTATACTGCTCGTCAATCATCTCTAGTGTTTGTAGTAAATGAGTATGTTTTATAAAACATGTGTATTACCGTGAAGTGTCAGTTATCCAGACTAATTGGGACCGAGTTCAGATATACAAAAACTCAGATATTCAAACGCACTAGAAGACTGTAATATAGTACATATGACAGTATGGAGTAGGTGGCATATGGTATGTAAAACATGTCAAAATGTTGTACATATCCAGTTATTAATTAACATATGTATTTTTAAATGGTTCAACAATTTAAAAATACAATTTCTCATTGAATAAACAATCATCACTTAATGATTTGAAAATTTTTTACCATGAGCTGTATTTAATTTTAGAAGGACCATAGAAAACTATTTATTCATAGTAAATTGGTTCACCATAATTAAGCTTCTGAATGAAGCATAAATAATCAGCTTTTTCTAGGAACATATAATTACCCATTTTACAGTTTTTCTTTCTTTTGGACGGTTGTCATTATTTAGATATGATACATATTTTAGTATGGTCTATAGTTTTTGTATCACTCATGATGGACTACCCAGTGTTATACAATTTTGTGAAGGACCCACTTCTGCCCTTTGGAAGTGTGTTTAAAACTTCACTGTTGGTTGCTATGGTTAAAAAATTATGTTTCATTTTAGCAGGTATAGAACGTGGAATGGCTGTTAATTAGGTTAACAGAACTATAGTGATAAAGAAAGCCACAAAACACAGTGAGCATTACTTCACAAGTCACAAACTGTAACTTCTGCAATTGGTATGTCTTATTTGTTATCACAAAGGAAACCTCCAATATCATCTTACTGCCTTCGATTCATAATATCGTCTATTCATTTCCTCTCTCTCTCTCTCTCTCTCTCTCTATATATATATATATATATATATATATATATATATATATATATATTTTGTAACAATCTACTAGGGTCGTACCTGTTGAAATGTATCACACTTGTTTATTTTGTGTATTAGTGTGAATGTAGTGTGTTTGCCTCACACTGGTCGTTACATAAATCGACGTCACTACTGGAGTCCGTAGCGTTGTCAATGTCACCAGTACAACCTACCTGTTAATTCACAGGGATTACGATTCCCGGGTGGCGCCAAATTGTTTCTGTTAAAACAATTAAAACATTTAATTTTTAAGGTAATACGTGATATTAGCTAGACAGCTGTGACGTTTGAATTGTTCCCGCTGCTACGCAGGTTGTCGGCTCGGCCGCTCGTGGTGAGCGCTAGTTGGCTGTTGCTTAAAACTTCGCTAACACACATATATTCTACAAAATTCCTATGAAATAACAAGATAGTAATGTTCTGTACTGCGTTTTTTTAATACACATTTAATTATCAATAAATATGACAAATGAATCATAAACAAATTTATAATATTATCCTCCGGCTTAGAGCTTGAAACACAAAACATCTCAGGTTGGCAAAATTGATTTCAAAACACTATCGTTCAGTTACTTTTAACAAATTACTATGTTTTTAAAATCTGGAGTTCTTTTGATCATGAAAATAGACATAAACGTTGATTACATGAAAAAAAGTACACTACTATACCTTATGCGTACTTAGGATTTATAATGTGTTTGTACAATTTGTTCAGTAGTGTCGTATTTCTGTTACAGTAGTTATGTTCACAAATAAGGTTATCTCTATAGTTTAATTAAATGTTTTTTAATGTAAGTAAATTATGCCTTTACCTTTGAAAGAAAATACTACTTTTTAAATAGTGAGAAATTTTATCATTTGAAAATAATTTAAGTAATTTGGGGTTTTGGGAGTAAGGAATTATTCGGTACTTATCAGTTCATCTCACGTTGTCTGTGTCGTCATCAGGATAGGCGTATATTTTTCGAATTTGGGCTGGTTGAAGGCTTCCAACATCTTCAAACTGGTCTGGGTTTTTTCTTTAATTAGTTTATTTAATTTTGTTCCTGGACATCATTAATTCTGTATAGATCGACGTCTCTTCATATTGGGTTATCTTGGTTCACTGATTCGACTTTTTATAACTGTTTAAATTAAAATTTTAGTTTATCCAATTTTTCGTGTGGCTTACCCACGCTTCGTTTCTTCAGCGTCTCTAAAATTTAACGGAAAAATAAGCCCTCAAACGTCTCGTTGTCATAGTAACCAATAATTCAATGCTTGGTTAATTACTCCTTGCATACATCTTAGAAATATTTGAATTTTTATTCAAATTTATTAAGTATTTTCCTAACGATTTTATTCCCTTATAATTCCTTTGGGATAATAAATGACATCACTTGTTAACATACTTAAATAAATAGTCACTGTTCTGGGCGCAAATTGTTAACAATCTTTCTTTTGAATAAATTAATAAATAGGTTTTGTTTATTTATGTATTCTGTCTCTGTAGACACCATGTTGTTGTCTGCCAACCTGAATTTTCACTCACCAGGGTTCGAATTAGCGAACGGGAAAATCAGAACTGGTTATTTGAAATTAAACATATTTGTTACTCTTATACTCATCTTTTTCTTTATTACCTCAAAACAATTCAATTGCATTTAAATAAACAACAGAAAATTTTAGATGCTGTTACAACCCCATCATAAATGAAATATCCCTTCTCACTTTAAATTTTGATATCATTTTAAACAAAAATTATCATGATTACTTATTCGTATACACTAGTATTACCTTGATTACAATAGACATATTTAAAATAACATAGAAATAGTTATACCCCATTTTATCACAAACCAGCGCCTCTTAATTTTATTACGTGATTATTACACACGCCCTTTTACTCTCTCACGATACATATTTAAAATTCACTGATGAGCTCATTTACATTTTTTAAAAAGGTTTCAATTTTGAATGGTTATAAAATTTTACTTTAAATTTCTTCTTTGCCTAATTTATGAATATAATAGAATAAGATAATTGATTCTCTTATCTGCCATTTCGTCCCTAAAATTCAGTCCAGCCTCCGTCCGTTTTCTATTTCTTTCACCACGCTGCACATTTCGTTCTTTGCCGTAATTTTCGCCGGGTCACTCGAAACTGTCACTTCATTTCACTTCATAACTGTAAAACTTATTAATTTGAATTAAAATCACATTTTATTATACGGGCCCGCATTTTTGTTCCGGAACTGTTCTTTACAACCGGCCGGTTTAAGAGTGTAATTTCAACTGAGGCGGATTTTACTGTGTTGAGTTCTTTGTTTCTGCACACTGGGCGAGAAAGAATGTTTCGTGCGTGCTTTTCAAGCTGTTCACTGTGGCACACCCATGCGCAAATACGCTCCCCTCGCTGCTAACGTTCACATTCCCAGACTCGTTAATGGCTTTTGTGCAACAACAACACCTATGTACGGCTTGGCTTGTTACCCCACTGACTGTAAGGTGTTAAAAAACTGTCCAGCGTTTATGATTCAAATGTTATTCAGTTTGCGTGGCCATTACATTTTACAATTATTTAAGAAAAAATAAACCCAAATAGTTTGTACCGTTACAAAACCCCCTCAATGAGAGGTTTTAGGCTGAAGCATAAAAACTCTCATTGACACTCTCATACTTTCTAAAGGGATCAGCTAGGATATGTCACCACAACCCCTTTACTGTTTATAAAAAAAATTATAATGACTCACCCTTGGTCCGATGACGGTGACAGTACCTGCATGACCTTACTGGACTTCTCCTTCGAGATCCCAACACAATAAGGCCCATCAGGCGCTTTACGCTCCTGATCTGACATGCAGGCCAGCTCAGGACCGCCGTCACAACATCACCAAACGCTGAAACATCAAATAAAAATGTCAAATAGTGGCCTTGGATAATACCATATCCCTACCTGATCTGTTTCCCCTTAGTTGTGCGCTGGTTTGTGTTAAGAAGCACTGGTTTTTCTTTATTCTTAACACATGTATATATGAATCCTTAAACTAACATGATACATTTATAAACTTCCTCAAAATCATTCTGTATACCCTTCTCTTGTTAACTCTTTTCCCAAAAATCAAAATTATTGCCCCGATTCCCATCAGAATTAAAATAGACATTTCCCATTACAATATTACAAATACCTTCCACAATATTTAAACACACTATCAAAATTTACTCAAATACAATTCATCTATATCTCTCCGTTTCTACAATTCTTAAACATTTTCTCTTTCATAGAAGAAAAAAAATTACTATTATTATTATTATTATTATTAACAGTAAGTGATCCGGCGCTGTTAATAATACTTATCCCCTTTTACTCCTCCACACACACTATTTCCCCCCCTGAACTGTTGCATTCAGTTGCCTCCACAAGGACTGAGGCGAAAGGAGTAAGCACTTTTTTCTTTTCTCTCACTCCCATCCTTGCTTCAGCGTTACAAAAACTTCAGGGTAATTACCCCTACTTATTAGCTTAATATATGCCCCTAAGGTCTACCACCCCTATCTGGGTGAAAATAGCCTGTGTTCAAAATAATCTTAGATTCCCTTATTAAACCCCATTAAATTTCTAGGTTTGACCAATTTCAAAGGCAACCAACTGTGGTCAGTTTTAACAATTGCTGCCCACAGCTAGTTGTCATCCAAAACCACGATCTGGGTTGGTAAGGCCGAGATCGCCCGAAATGTAGGGAATCGCTTATAAAACATGTGATACATACATACAATTCATGTTTAAATTCCCACACTAATACATAATAAACATAATACATAATAATACACTCATAATTAACATTGTGATTATTACATTCAACAAACAACTCACATTTAACTTTGACAAAATTTACACACCCTACATCTTTAAATTTGCGTATAAAAATTATAAACATTACATTTTAATTTCAATTAAACTTTTATTAATTAGCCATCAATTATTTATCATTTATTATCACTTAATTCTTCACAATTTCAAATTTAATATTACCCTTTCCAATTACATTACCTTCCTACCATGAATTTTCCTTTTCTAACCCTTTTATCCTTATCTAGTTTGGGTGACTCTCTATTATTCACTATCTTCTCTATCTTATTTTGGCATTTGTCACTCTAACCTTACTACCCCCTTTTTCTACTAACAACCGTTTCTAACCATTAACATAATATGACACCAATATCTCTATAATAACCCCCTTCACAAATCCCATTTAAAACCTCTGGCACCGCTCATTTTGTTTTTTATAAGGATGTATGTTACTTAACTGGCCATATCCATTCATAACCATTTGCCCTCCACCAAATATCGGCAAACACTCTAACCCAAAATTGCTCCACCTGCCACAACGCTGCACGCTGGTCCATTGCCACGTCGCTCGTTGATCACTCCTTAACACCGGACCCTTATTACAAAATATCAACAACAACTATAAAATTACCATTCACATTATTCACCTCTACATATAATCGCTAACTACCGTGTCCCTAAAATATCTAATACTCTCTTTGTTTTTCACTCGTATTTCAAAATTCTTATCCTCTCTAACTCCCATTAAAATTAACTCTGCTTAACTCACCCGCCTTATTGCATTATCACCCAAACCCCTTTTACAACATTTCACCTTGATATAACACTAGAAAATTCATCACTTCTCCCCTTATAATAATATGCCTCAATTTGAACATATTATCTGTTTAATCATCTACTAATTATTATAGAATCTTAATTGCATAAAATCATTTAGCTTCATTATCAAACTTTCTTTTGTACAACCTTAATTAAGTAATTAATTTTCAATTATTTAATTCAATCCCTTTAAAATCTCACAATTACTTTCATCGCTTATTTAGTCTGTAAAATTTTATAATTATTAATTTATACTAATTAATTGAAAATTTAATTTAATTGATAATTAATATTATCAATTTTTATTACATAACACATAGTACATCATAATGTAATACACAAATACATTTAACATAATGACATCAACACATAAAAGAATATACAGTCCAACTTATTATTTGTTATCATTAACCACGAATCGTTTCATAAGACAATCCATTTCAAAACCACTATTCACATAATTAAATGTTCATAAACAATAAACACTCTATCCTCCATCATTGAACAACAATCGAATCTTAGGTCTATACAGCTTATTTTTTATTAAATATATTATATTATTATTATCAACATAATATTTATTTAAAGTTTTATATTCTTCCACAATCTCGTTTGAATTAATTGGTTTATTCCATATCAATTTATCATATACCATGTCATCATAGGGTATGGTTCTGTCACCGTTAGTATTATCTGTCCAGATTAGGTAAGTTATAAAGTCATTACTATCGTCATTACCATCATCTACTATTGCTGCTATCTCAGCCTTAATACAAGGTACGTATTCGTTATTATTATTACTTCTCTCTCCAATTAACCTCTCTACAAACTCTCTATAGTTTCTATTTACTTTAAAAATCTCTATCTCTCCCTCACAATAACACCAAGTTACACACTCTCTCTCAATATATGCAGGGGACACTAACGCATCATTACGGCACCACCTATGAAGTGCACAAAAAACCCAGGGAAATTTATTTGCAGACATATCGTCTTCCAAATACTCACGTGAAACCATTTCTTCACCCCCTACTACAACATTACGGGAAAAATCTACCACCTGCATCCACTCTACCTGTAAATCCTTTCTACTCTCTCTCTCTGATTCATCACACACAAACATCTCATTATCAACTTCTACTCTCTCTACAATTTCGGTATCATTATCAACATCTACACAATCATTTTCTACCACCATATTTTTACTTCTATTATCATTGTTATTTAAACCCATTATTTAAATCATCATTTCCACTACTACTTACCCTGTCCTCTTTGTTCAATTCTAATTTGTCTAATTCTAATTTCTTATTTTCTGATTCTAATTTTTCGTCTAACCGTGTCTTTATTTCACTTAATCTTTGATCATAATGACAGCTTTGGTTCTTAATTTCTTTTTTAATATCGTTAAATTGCTTATCAAATTGATTTAGTTTATTATTTAATTGACCATTCTGTATTTTCATTAACTGAAAGAGATCTTCCAGTGAAACTTTACTGTTTATAATAGGCGTTGAGTTCGCCTGTGGTTCGTTTAACACCAATGCTTCTGTTGCTGTTTTTTCTATATTACTACTTTCATCGTTATCTGCCTTTTTTTTTTTTTTTTTTTTCCAAAATATTACCCTGTAATATTACACAACCGTATTATATATTAAAAAAATATTTTATTTAAACTATTTACCCTACCACATGTAGTCACAACATAAACTTATCTTTACGTCTTTTTCACGTACCTCAAAAAAAATTGTTTTTATGTTATTTCAAATAACCATTCTGTTCCTCCCAGTAGGCTGTATTTATATCAATAATTTATATAGTCACTGTTCGGAATCGCCAATTGTTAACATACTTAAATAAATAGTCACTGTTCTGGGCGCAAATTGTTAACAATCTTTCTTTTGAATAAATTAATAAATAGGTTTTGTTTATTTATGTATTCTGTCTCTGTAGACACCATGTTGTTGTCTGCCAACCTGAATTTTCACTCACCAGGGTTCGAATTAGCGAACGGGAAAATCAGAACTGGTTATTTGAAATTAAACATATTTGTTACTCTTATACTCATCTTTTTCTTTATTACCTCAAAACAATTCAATTGCATTTAAATAAACAACAGAAAATTTTAGATGCTGTTACAACCCCATCATAAATGAAATATCCCTTCTCACTTTAAATTTTGATATCATTTTAAACAAAAATTATCATGATTACTTATTCGTATACACTAGTATTACCTTGATGACAATAGACATATTTAAAATAACATAGAAATAGTTATACCCCATTTTATCACAAACCAGCGCCTCTTAATTTTATTACGTGATTATTACACACGCCCTTTTACTCTCTCACGATACATATTTAAAATTCACTTATGAGCTCATTTACATTTTTTAAAAAGGTTTCAATTTTGAATGGTTATAAAATTTTACTTTAAATTTCTTCTTTGCCTAATTTATGAATATAATAGAATAAGATATTTGATTCTCTTATCTGCCATTTCGTCCCTAAAATTCAGTCCAGCCTCCGTCCGTTTTCTATTTCTTTCACCACGCTGCACATTTCGTTCTTTGCCGTAATTTTCGCCGGGTCACTCGAAACTGTCACTTCATTTCACTTCATAACTGTAAAACTTATTAATTTGAATTAAAATCACATTTTATTATACGGGCCCGCATTTTTGTTCCGGAACTGTTCTTTACAACCGGCCGGTTTAAGAGTGTAATTTCAACTGAGGCGGATTTTACTGTGTTGAGTTCTTTGTTTCTGCACACTGGGCGAGAAAGAATGTTTCGTGCGTGCTTTTCAAGCTGTTCACTGTGGCACACCCATGCGCAAATACGCTCCCCTCGCTGCTAACGTTCACATTCCCAGACTCGTTAATGGCTTTTGTGCAACAACAACACCTATGTACGGCTTGGCTTGTTACCCCACTGACTGTAAGGTGTTAAAAAACTGTCCAGCGTTTATGATTCAAATGTTATTCAGTTTGCGTGGCCATTACATTTTACAATTATTTAAGAAAAAATAAACCCAAATAGTTTGTACCGTTACACGCTATTATTTTTCTTTTCTTTCAAAGTTTACAATGATACCTCATAAGGTCATATTCTGTTACACATTAACTATAGTCTAATTATTTGACATTTAATAAATAACATGTCTTTCTTGAATTAAATTATTACAATAATATTTCTGTGTTGAAATAACTGATATATAATTACTGTCCATTCACTGTTCTTAGATTAGTAAGATTTTTTGTGAAATTGATACAATTTACATTTGAATGTCCATGGCAGTTAAATGTCTTCATAGTCAAAATCCGCCATGATTGTTTTTTAGTTTATTTCTTTTTAAATTACATTCTGAATTCAGCCTGATGGGCTTCACTTATTTGTTTATGTTTTAACTATTATTCAACATGCATTTTCATTACTCTTCCTTTAAAATATCATAGTTAGGTTTATGGACTGTAAGTCCCCTTCAGCCATATTCCTTCTTTAACATTGAATCAACTATTCTTTACAAGTCATAAATTATTCTTAGTACTAACATTGATTTCTTTCTTGTCTTATAAACTAGGGTGATAAACATTGTCACTTTCTCTAATATTATGAAGGTTAATTCCCCCTTCAACATGGGGTGTTGTATTCTTTATAATTTTAATCTTTAATAACAAACTTTACTTCTATCCTATCATGCCATGTTAACACAAGTTATTGTACTGGGCTTTCTCCCTGAATATTATTACAAGCTTCCTTAATATTAATTTGGATTACTATTTCTAATTACTTCTAGGTATATAACTAATTATAATCTCACTCCAATCATTGGTGGTTTATCAATGTTTTACAGAGTGTCTATTTACTTAGCATTCTATTTTGAATGTTTCACATCCACTTTCACTATTTTTTAGGGCATTTACACTTCACTAAAGCACTTCACTTTGGTTCACTGTTTTGTAATTAGTGTTATTTAATGGGTAATCCCTATACTTTCTCCTACCATTTCTCACTATTTTGTTTTAGTATTATATTTACTATTAACAATACTAGGCTAGTTGTGTTTTGGTTGAATCTAACCTTTCTGACAGGGTTAGTGTACTTTTCCTATACTACATTGCTTTACAATTGTATTGTCTTAAAAATGGGTACCTAGGTTAAATTAATGCTAATAATAACATTGGTTTCATTAATACATAATTATTCAAGGTTTATTGACCGTATTCTATCTCTAAACAGACAATCTTTCCCTTTTATATATGTGTGTTAGTTTCCCCTTGGGTTTTATCTGTCTCCTCTTCATTCTTCCTCTTCTTCTTCTTCAATCCGGTTCGGTTCCCCTCTTCTTCTCTTCTGGTTTAAATTCTGTTTAATTGTAGGGATCTGTTCTCTTCTTCTGGTTCTTCTTTAGTTCTGTGTTCATCATTGTTTTGTCTATCATATTTTTCTTAAGTATGTTACGTGGTTCCCTTCTTTATGTTTAGGTTGTTGGCTCAATCATGTCAAAATATTTACATTTTAATAAGTATGTTACGTGGTTCCCTTCTTTATGTTTGTGTTTTCTGCTCAATCATGTCAAAATATTTACATTTTAATAAGTATGTTACATGGTTCCCTTCTTTATGTTTGTGTTTTCGGCTCAATCACTTGGGTTGGGTAATATCGTTGTACGTCTTGTCAAAGTATTTACATTTTAATCATTTTTTACACATTTTATTTCATATGAAGTAATTTTATATCAAGAATTATCTTTTTTATCACTGGTACGAGATTTGGCTTAATTGTATCGTTACATAATGCCTCTCCTCTAAAATTGATCATTTTAATAAAACACTAGCATAGTTTTTTATGAAATTATCAGTTATAGATAACCTTTTTCCTTCTCTTCCTTGTTTGTTTCTCCATTCTCCATTTCTCTTCTTACTTAATTCACTCCATTTTGTTTGGATGTTTTTATTTATTTCCATTGGTGCCTATTCCCTCATACACAAATTTTTTTTCCCTAACTTTATATAGTAGCTGGTTTCTCCCATTACTACTCATTTTTCTGAGACTAGAGGCACATCTTCTCTACTCAGTTCATATAGATTGCTGGACTTTTCAACAGTCAATCTTAAATCTTTGTCAACTTGTGACTTAATAATAATAATAATTGGGATTGTCCACCTTGTGGTTTGTTTTTAGATCACTTTATCATTACTACTCATTCTTCCTTCCGCTATACCTTAACTATACACTAACATCTACTCATATACTATATTGAGAAATTTTATCTTTATTCATATGTTAATTTCATCATATCTCACTTTTTGTGATCATTTTAATTGTCTTAGACATTTTTTTTTTTTTCTTAGTCTTTTAGTAGGATTCTGCTTTAGCCATATTTGTATATTTGTTTTATATACAATTTGTCTCTCCTTGTACCAGGTATAGTTTTATTTATTTTTTTTCTGATAATACTTTTGATTCAGTATAATTTCAAGTATTTATCTCAGTAATTTGAACTTGATTTTATTTTTGTTTATTTTACTCTGTATTCAACATCATTTTTGATAATTCTTTGGTAAGTTAATGGTCTTACCTTAAAGGAATGTTTGTAGCGTATTCCTTTTTAGCTATTTTTTGTTTTAATTATAATTGTAAGTTTGTGCTTCTTACATTTTTATTACATAGGAATGTGTGTAACTTATTCCTGATTATCTCACTTTTTACTTCATACTTCATATATCAATTTTTTTTTTTTTTTGTTAGACTGCAAATTAATTTAAATTGAAAGGAATTTGTGTAACTGTTTCCTTTTTTTTTTTTTTTTTTTTTTCATTATTATAAAACTTTTTTATTGTTCCGCATATATCATCTAAATATTTGAGTAAGCTGCTCTTACAATCTCTTTTAGAATTTTGAAATCGGTTTCATTTCATAATGGTTTTATTCTTCTTCGTAAAACTTTTTTATTGAAGTTTGGTTGTACACTCCCTTGATTTTCCTTGTATTGATATTACTGATCTGGTAAGTATTATTACCATTGTCTCTTGTGATGATATACGGATTATTATGATATACATAATTGTTTATTCATATTGCTATATACTGGTCCGTTATTTATATTTTTGTAAGTTGACTTCTCCTTTTCTTTCCTTTATTATTTCCTTCTCTTGTTCGACTCTTTGTTATTATGCACCTCTACTCCTTCAAGTGCTTGATAGACACACTTATTCTGGATGATATTATTAAATTTATTTATTATAGTTTAATTTTTCTTATTTAATTCGTCTTAGTCGTTTCTTGTACCCTCTTGGTTTGGTGATTGTCTAGTAGCTTTATTTAATTTTAATATCTCCTTCTATTCCATTGGGTTGCTGGGTCAGTAATTCGAAGATCCGTCCCTTTTCTTGGTGTGTGGTATCTTCACTTAGTTTACCCATGGTCCATCAGTTCCTCTGCCCTTATGGTTCGGATAACTCTGGCGTGTAGAACTGTTTTCTTACTGGTGAAATAGGTCTCCTCCATCTTGTACCATAATTCCTTTAATACCATATGTTCCGTGGTATTTATTTCTACCTCCATCAGTTGATTAGTTTGTCCATTAATCAGAGAAGTTATTTGTGCCTCTCTTATTAATATGATTTTTGCTTTTTTATTTGGTATTTCCCTTTCTGATGTGCTCCAGTATTTTATTGACCTTCTTGATTGGTTATAATCTGTTTTGTCGTCAGTCATTTCTATTTCTGGCATCTTCCATCTAAGCATAGATTTGCTGAAATTTTCATCCATTGGTTGGTTGTGACATCCTTTTATAATTTCCCTCAGAGTCCTCCTACAATCTTTGTACTTTATTAATTTGCTTTGATAGGTAATGGGCAAATTAAATACATCGATAAGTCCGTTCTTCATCATCT
Source organism: Magicicada septendecula (assembly GCA_034769895.1). Lineage (NCBI taxonomy): Eukaryota > Metazoa > Arthropoda > Insecta > Hemiptera > Cicadidae > Magicicada > Magicicada septendecula. Next base: position 571,219,205 of record CM068369.1, read on the forward strand.
CCACTTCTTCTCGTGTTTTGATGAGTTTCCTCTTATATACCTTTCTTATTTCCTCTGTTTTCTTAATCTTATTAATAATTTGATTCTTCTTCATACGACTGTTTACACCTATTTGTAGTTCTTGGTGCCTCTCCTCCAGTTCCTTGACCATCTCCTTCTGTGTTATTTTCTGATTCCCCGGTTCCATGTTCTCATTCAACGTTTCTTTGATACTTTCAGGAGTGCTGTCTAGTGTTTCATTCCTTGGTTTGAAATCACTAACTAAAGTTTCTTGAAGTTGATTTACTGGATAACTTGTTTCTTCCCATCTCTTATTCATCCATGTTTTTGTCCGTTTGTCTTCTTCACGAAACTCTACAAACATGAATCTCAATTCTTCTCTGTTCTTCTCACTTTCTTCCTCGATTTTCTGTTGGAGAATATCATGGTTATTTTCCATCTTTTTGTTTACTAATTCTAGATCCTTTTTGATCTGTTTCTTCAGCTCCTCGCTCTTCTTCTCCAATGCCTCCTGACTTCTCTTCAAGTCTTCATGGTTGCTCTCTATTTTGTCATTCAGGAATTCTATACTCTCCTTCATTTGCTTCTTCAATTCTTCGCTGTTTATGTCCAGTTTTTCCAATTTTTTATTTAAATCTTCCTTGTCTGATTCTAATTTTTGATTCATTTGTCCAAATTGTTCCATCATGAACTTCATCATGCTATTTAAATTCGTTTCTTCTGTTGGTTTGACTGGCTGGTTATTTACCCTGACTTCTACTTCTATTTCCGGTTCAGGTTCGGGTTCAAGTGGGCTTGGATTTTCCGTTTGGTCCTCCTGTGGGTTTTCTTCTGACAATTCTCCAGTCGTTTCCTCCATTTCTACTTCTTCAACTTCCTCCATTTCTTCTGGGTTTCCTTCTTGGTTTGATGTTTCCTTCCCTTTGCGTCTCGTAACCATCCCGTGTCTATTCATGATCGCCGCTAGTTATTCTTCCTAGCCACACGTTGCTGGTCGCCAATATGTAACAATCTACTAGGGTCGTACCTGTTGAAATGTATCACACTTGTTTATTTTGTGTATTAGTGTGAATGTAGTGTGTTTGCCTCACACTGGTCGTTACATAAATCGATGTCACTACTGGAGTCCGTAGCGTTGTCAATGTCACCAGTACAACCTACCTGTTAATTCATAGGGATTACGATTCCCGGGTGGCGCCAAATTGTTTCTGTTAAAACAATTAAAACATTTAATTTTTAAGGTAATACGTGATATTAGCTAGACAGCTGTGATGTTTGAATTGTTCCCGCTGCTACGCAGGTTGTCGGCTCGGCCGCTCGTGGTGAGCGCTAGTTGGCTGTTGCTTAAAACTTCGCTGTTGCTTAAAACTTCGCTAACACACATATATTCTACAAAATTCGTATGAAATAACAAGATAGTAATGTTCTGTACTGCGTTTTTTAATACACATTTAATTATCAATAAATATGACAAATGAATCATAAACAAATTTATAATATTATGCTCCGGCTTAGAGCTTGAAACACAAAACATCTCAGGTTGGCAAAATTGATTTCAAAACACTATCGTTCAGTTACTTTTAACAAATTACTATGTTTTTAAAATCTGGAGTTCTTTTGATCATGAAAATAGACATAAACGTTGATTACATGAAAAAAGTACACTACTATACCTTATGCGTACTTAGGATTTATAATGTGTTTGTACAATTTGTTCAGTAGTGTCGTATTTCTGTTACAGTAGTTATGTTCACAAATAAGGTTATCTCTATAGTTTAATTAAATGTTTTTTAATGTAAGTAAATTATGCCTTTACCTTTGAAAGAAAATACTACTTTTTAAATAGTGAGAAATTTTATCATTTGAAAATAATTTAAGTAATTTGGGGTTTTGGGAGTAAGGAATTATTCGGTACTTATCAGTTCATCTCACGTTGTCTGTGTCGTCATCAGGATAGGCGTATATTTTTCGAATTTGGGCTGGTTGAAGGCTTCCAACATCTTCTTCAAACTGGTCTGGGTTTTTTCTTTAATTAGTTTATTTAATTTCGTTCCTGGACATCATTAATTCTGTATAGATCGACGTCTCTTCATATTGGGTTATCTTGGTTCACTGATTCGACTTTTTATAACTATTTAAATTAAAATTTTAGTTTGTCCAATTTTTCGTGTGGCTTACCCACGCTTCGTTTCTTCAGCGTCTCTAAAATTTAACGGAAAAATAAGCCCTCAAACGTCTCGTTGTCATAGTAACCAATAATTCAATGCTTGATTAATTACTCCTTACATACATTGTTAGAAATATTTGAATTTTTATTCAAATTTATTAAGTATTTTCCTAATGATTTTATTCCCTTATAATTCCTTTGGGATAATAAATGACATCACTTGTTAACATACTTAAATAAATAGTCACTGTTCTGGGCGCATTGTTTGATTCTCTTATCTGCCATTTCGTCCCTAAAATTCAGTCCAGCCTCCGTCCGTTTTCTATTTCTTTCACCACGCTGCACATTTCGTTCTTTGCCGTAATTTTCGCCGGGTCACTCGAAACTGTCACTTCATTTCACTTCATAACTGTAAAACTTATTAATTTGAATTAAAATCACATTTTATTATACGGGCCCGCATTTTTGTTCCGGAACTGTTCTTTACAACCGGCCGGTTTAAGAGTGTAATTTCAACTGAGGCGGATTTTACTGTGTTGAGTTCTTTGTTTCTGCACACTGGGCGAGAAAGAATGTTTCGTGCGTGCTTTTCAAGCTGTTCACTGTGGCACACCCATGCGCAAATACGCTCCCCTCGCTGCTAACGTTCACATTCCCAGACTCGTTAATGGCTTTTGTGCAACAACAACACCTATGTACGGCTTGGCTTGTTACCCCACTGACTGTAAGGTGTTAAAAAACTGTCCAGCGTTTATGATTCAAATGTTATTCAGTTTGCGTGGCCATTACATTTTACAATTATTTAAGAAAAAATAAACCCAAATAGTTTGTACCGTTACACACTATTATTTTTCTTTCCTTTCAAAGTTTACAATGATACCTCATAAGGTCATATTCTGTTACACATTAACTATAGTCTAATTATTTGACATTTAATAAATAACATGTCTTTCTTGAATTAAATTATTACAATAATATTTCTGTGTTGAAATAACTGATATATAATTACTGTCCATTCACTGTTCTTAGATTAGTAAGATTTTTTGTGAAATTGATACAATTTACATTTGAATGTCCATGGCAGTTAAATGTCTTCATAGTCAAAATCCGCCATGATTGTTTTTTAGTTTATTTCTTTTTAAATTACATTCTGAATTCAGCCTGATGGGCTTCACTTATTTGTTTATGTTTTAACTATTATTCAACATGCATTTTCATTACTCTTCCTTTAAAATATCATAGTTAGGTTTATGGACTGTAAGTCCCCTTCAGCCATATTCCTTCTTTAACATTGAATCAACTATTCTTTACAAGTCATAAATTATTCTTAGTACTAACATTGATTTCTTTCTTGTCTTATAAACTAGGGTGATAAACATTGTCACTTTCTCTATGAAAGAAGAGTAATAAGGATATCATCGTGTATAAAAAGAGAGAAAATGACAACGAGCCAATATAATATGTTAGCATCCAGGCCCAATAGGTCCAAAATAGTGAGGGGATATGAAGAAAATAATTACTAAAATAAAAAGGATACGAATCAAGTACAACCACAATGATGATAAAACAAACGAATTTGTTTATTAGTATAAAATAATATGGACAATAATTACCATAATCACGAATAAAAACATGGAAGAGTATGACAAGACTAAGGGAACATTGATTATCACAAATAATGTATAACCCAGGAGAACACCGATAGTGAGCAACAACTAACCAGAAGAAGAAAAGAAGAAGAAGAGGAAAGGAAACATACCACGAAGAATGAAGATAATGTATGAACAGTACAAGACATCAACATTCACAAGATATACAAGGAACTAAAATTAATATAGTGACCGGAAGAAGTGTAATGATTATTCGCAGATCAATGACAAAGAAACCAGTGTTTAGCATCATTGAGTGATCACGAACAATAACAGTGAAAACTTAATATAAGTGTAACAACCTGTGATATGATAACCATTTTACCCAAAATAAACACCACAAACAATACAACTGAAAATGTTTATAACGGAGAAAAATGATTAACCATTATAAGTGAAAGAATCCAAGATTAACTAGTTAAAATGCACAGACAATTAGTGTGACAAGTTTAATCAAGATTATAACATCACATAGATAATCATTAAGACCACCAAAAGAAATATGAGACAGAACAGTAAAATAATTGTTCATAGGGACTAATAATAAAAGCTTTGTAAGCCTTGAAATGAAATGTGCCTGAATGACATAGCAAGACAGGACGAAATATAAATGCATTCCAGAACAAACAGTAGCAAATAAGCTAGTTTGTTAGGTATAAAACAATCAATGTACCAAAAACTAGGTGCAACCCACCAAGAATTGTAATATTATTAGATTAAGAATACCTGTGTTATTGTTTCAACAAATAGTGTAAAAATGTGTATAACTTAATAATGAAACCATTGTAGTAGAATGCCATAATGAGACTGAAATAGTTGAATCAAACACTGCATAAAAATATATTGCACATTGTTGTCAGACAACTGACACATAACCTCACAGAAAGTGAACCTATAACATACAATCATGTACATTAGTTAAACCAAGCAAGTATCCACAATTGTTTCAAACAAAGACTAGTTAAGAATAATAATGCAAACCAATAAATACCATATGTACTGAAGGTCACAGCAAATGAATCAGATTGAATATGATATCATAAAGTCAAACGAACAGAATCCCAATGTGACAAGATAGTTAGTCAAAAAGCATTATCAAAACTTATCAAAGGATTGTGACAAATGTTACCAGTAGTTAGAGAAATGTCTAATACTACTATGAGAACACATCACAAATGTAATAGTAGTAGTTTAATAATTGAAATATTATAAACTAACTAACTGCAATTGTAAAACCAGATGTAAATAAACACTATACTCTAACTTGGAGAGCTTTCAGATAACAAAGGTTAATAAGTATATTGAACCAACAAGGTACAACAATTGTACACTATTTTAATTACTAACATTATATCCCTTGTGTAATAAAATAATTACATAAGTGACAACATGGAGAAATGAGAACAGAAAGTATTTTGATCATACTATAAGTATATAAAAAATAACATTTTTAGCAAAATAAAATGTGAACAAATGTAAATAAATGTACATATTAGTGTTAGGATGTCAAACATATGTAATAGGATAAGGAATAATAGCGTTACATGTAATTCTAAACAATCGAACATGGTCGCTATGGACGCCATTAACAGATATTGTTTAAAATGTAAATATAACTATTTTATGTACTAACATGAAAGAGAAATGGACTCGAGATGTTTAGTAATGAGTATTACAGTGTAATTGTAACGAAATATGGTGAAACAGACTTATTTATATTAAGAATCACCATATACGTTTTTGAGATGGCTAAGTGAATTAATAATGAACGGATTTAGTGCTTGTTTAGACTTACAATAAAGCCACAAGTGTCCGCGATTTAATGCCACTACCCAACCGACGATACGAGAAAAGATAAGAAAGTTATGACAATTATAAACTTTTCAATCATTTTGAGTATCCATGCACACGTCACACATAATCTCGAACACACGCTTAGAATTGTAAAAAATTAAAAGTTTTATTTGACCAAAGTGTTTTGGGGTTGAGAGTTTGACCTTTTGAACCAATCAAATGGCTTGAAATGACCAGACGAGAAAGAGACGCTTTAGCGAAAAGTATCATTCGTTCTGCATCACTCACGACGAGAGGTCTACGCCAAAAAGTCAGCAAGATATTTTTGAAATGTGCGCGTCACATACAGTAATACGTAAACAGACATTAACCTATACACCACAATATATTACCGAGTGTCCAGTGAATTAAGTGAACAGTGAAATAACACGACCAGTGTATAATAAGGGTCATGTTTTGTGTATTCAATCAGGGAGTACAATACTTTAATTATTTTAAAGAAATTAATGAAAATAATAATTTTTCGTTGATGAACGAAAATTATTGTTTTGGACTGTACTAGTCATAACGCTTGAGTGCTTAAACCATGATGGACAATTATCAGAACCTAATAAATAAATTGCAGCACGGTTTAATGTCAATAATTAATTGAAAATAATTATTTACAATTAAAGAATAATTGAGAAAGGCGGAATTAACTTAGATACTGCTCATCCGTATATAGTATATAATCACTTACTTGACTGCGACTTTTGAATGAACAAATAATTATTTTCTTGTGAAAATATTTTGATAACATAATTATACGTCAAATAATTTATAAATAGAATGTTTGTGACCATATCATTAAGAGTTTTATAAATAACATACTTATTCTAAATAATGACTTACGTGTACTAGGTCAACTAACCTAGAACCGATGAATATAATTTTGTCACTAAGAAACAGTTCTGTTCTTGAATAATTTTACTGAAATGAAAGCTATAACAAGAGTTTTTTTCTCTAGATTTTTTCTCTTTCCAGTACATGGTTCTAATAGCTAATGAGTCAATAATAATAATATTTTTAACAGTGCAAATCTCAGAGTGTTGACCATCAACTGCAATATACTTTTGCATAAAAGTATAGTAGTAGTACGTAGTAGTAGTACGATATATCGGTTATGGTACCGAGTTTTATAATTTTAAATTTTGTTCTTTTTTATAGTAATAGATAATTAAATATTGTCAATTAAAATCACATCTTGTAATCTGGTATCATGTATCTTCAAAGAACTCACTAATTTGGTAATATAATTGAATAAAGTGAACCTAACCTCGTTCACCAAAAACATTGTACCATACAACAGTGTTACCAGCCTTGAGATAGAGAGATCTCAGGATTTGTTTAAATTTGTTATTGTTTGTAAAAAGATATTATTAATTGTTTTTAAAAGAGTTTATTGAATTTAGTAATTGTCAATAAATCCCCAGTTTATTTATCAGTGGAACCAGAGTTTTGATTTCTATACAATAGATGAAGTTATTTAATTTTTTCATGAACAGTTCTCTCATAAGGTGACGGTAGTATTTGAATGACTGATATCATTCGAATTGCAATTGAACATTTAATTTATTTTTATTGTTTATGTGCATTCTTTGTGATATTCAAAAGGAATATCTATGTATGTATGTCAAGTGTTTTTACAGTAGAAGAAGTCACCATCGAGAATATTGAAGACATCCACGTATGGTAAGTGGGGAGGTTGACACAGTGAAGTGATAAATACTCTTTTAAACCACAAACCTTTAAACGTGACACTCATTCAATTTTAATAATAATAACAACATTATAATAATAAATCATAACGTTGTAAAATTCTGTTACAACGTGGCGCCCAACGTCTGAGCGCGAATTAGGACGAAAAAACTCAACAGTTTGATTAATTAAATAAATAATTCCTCAACCTAATTCGACAGCAGGACAGCAAGTACATTACACAGATACAAAGATGTCGGGATTAACAAGAGCACAACAGGTAGAAGTGATGGGATGGATGGAAGAGATGATGAAGGGTATAAAGTCATTGGAGGAAAATTACCGATCCATAGATGAAAATTTACAATCATTGAAGGAAGGCAACCGGTCCATGGTGGAATCATTGAGTAAGAAATTGGATGATTACAATAATAGTATAGATGAAGGTCTCCAGTCAATAGGTAGAACAATAGAAGATGGTCATAAGAGACTGGAAACCAGAGGTATTGAAAGAGCCAGAAGGAATGGCCTGAAGAAAACAGGCGACAAACCAGAGACAGAAGAGGTACCCAAGAACGAAGGTTCAGAACCAAATAGTATACAAATGAATAATAATCAAATGGAGGTAGAAGAGGTATCCGAGAAGGAAAATTTGGAACAGAACAATCTGCCAATGTGTGATGATCAAGTAGAATCAAAAGAATTACCCAAAGATGGAAACACGGAACAAGTGAGTCCAAGGCCTGAAGAGAGTGGAGAAAAGAAGATCCCAATAATTAAGGAAACGGAAGAGGTGAAGATGGGAGAAAGAAGAACCATGCGTCCAAAGAAGACAAGGGTTACAAAAGAATTAATCGAAATGACTCGAGGTGGTCTAATTAATATGATCAACTTACCAATTGTCAACCGTGGAGAAGGAATCTTTAGGAAGGAGTACCGAAGGAGTTTCATGAAGATGGACGAAGAGGAGAACTATGTGACAACAAAGATGAATACAAACAGTAAAGTATTTCAACCAAATATTTCCAAAAGAAGAGTAAGGTATTATAAGAAAAAGGAAGGCTATCAAGAACAATGGGACCGGATTGTCGAAGGGTACGCCCGAGAAATAAGAGAATTGAGGAAGAAGAGGAGCCAATTAATGGAAAGACCCAACCAGAAGACAGATGACGGTCAAACAGAATTAGAAGAGATACCAAATATTAGTGATAACAACGACCAGGAGAACACTGGACGCGGGTATACCAAAGATAGAGAGAAGAAGAAGACGGAAGAACGGAAGGCAGATGAAGCCCTGATAGCATCAAAATGGAAAAACCAAATGATAGCAAGGTATATGACGAGAACAGATAGGAGCATGAACACTGAAGAAGTTCGAATGACGAGAAGAGAGGAGAGCAATGACTATGGGTAAACTGAATAAAATTACATTGAGATATGGGACGGATTATTTTGATAACGACTAATGCTAACGTGAACAACACTTATGAATTACAAGACCCTGTGACAAAGAAAATAAAGGGCAACTACAACCAAACTTCCATGAAACGGTATATTGAAAATTAAATAATGAAGAAAGAGTGAAATATTGCGATGAAGACTATTTGTTATTGATACTAAGTAAGAAGTGAAAATATAACTGTGAGAATAAATGTTGACTATATTGTAATTTTGTAATATAAAAATGTGATCTAAAGAAATTATGTAAAGGATGAAGAAAATTGTAATTACCCGTACATAAAAAAGAAATATACGAGACAGACACACAAGATCTACGGCATGAATTAATATATCCTAGAGCCAAGTCAACATGTAAATAACAACTTACCCGTACTATACATAAAAAGAAGAATGATATACGAGATCGACACACAACATCTATGGCACAAAAAGAAAATTCCAAGAGCCTAGTCAACCAGTTATCAACAACTTACCCGTACTATTAATAAAAAGAAGAACTATACGAAACAGACACCCAACACCAATGGCATAAGAAATATAATATCCTAGAGCCTAGTCAACAAGTAAATAACAACTTACCCGTACTATTAAAAGAGGAGACGATGGACTAGATGATATACAGAACGAGAAGAAAATAAGAAGTTGGAGGAACGAAAGCAAATGAATATCATTAATGTAGATAATAGATGACACACAACCACGAGGCAAGACACTAAAAGAGAGCCTATACCAAATGAAATATAACCCAAAGAAGTGAATCATGAAAATGAAGAAGATTATGAAATGACGTTTAATGTAATACCAAGAGAAAAGATTAATTGATGACAAAGAAGAATGAAAAAATAATATATTAACGAAGATGATCATGAGAGTATACCAGTGATGAAATGTAAACAAACTATCCCTGTAAAATGTGAAGAATTTAGTTAAGTTGAATCAAGAAGAAGAGAATATAACCATGTATAAACCGCAGATGCGTGAGATGATCCCAAGGATATTTATTATATGTCGAAAGAACGACCACTTTATATTTTGACTAAATTTGAGATGAATTGACTGATGAAATATGCCAGCAATCATTTATATTATTAACAGAGATGATGTGCCTCTGTATTTATTGATGTTAGTATGGCCAGTGGAGTTGTATGCCAAAGTGAGCCACTCTGAACTGCCCCAGCTAAACTTATGTTAGGGAATTAGGGAATTAAATAAACAAGGGAGATAATTACATAGAAAGGAAATAATTATGATTCAAATAGAAGAAAGTGAAGGGATATATAAAAAAGCATAAGAGTCGACGTGGAAATGTACAACAATTGATGATTTCTTCAATAAAAAATAAATAAACGAATTCAGAATTAATCAATTCTTATAGGAAGGAATATGTAACGTACCAAATTTGCAGTTACATAAAATAACTATCTATTACGTCAAATAAAAGGATATCATGAAAATATTTCAACGTGTATAAAAGAAGGAACAGGAGAATATAAACAAAGTGTGTATCTACGAACGAATATTATTGAAACAACCCAAGAAAGAATAGTAATAAGGATATCATCGTGTATAAAAAGAGAGAAAATGACAACGAGCCAATATAATATGTTAGCATCCAGGCCCAATAGGTCCAAAATAGTGAGGGGATATGAAGAAAATAATTACTAAAATAAAAAGGATACGAATCAAGTACAACCACAATGATGATAAAACAAACAAATTTGTTTATTAGTGTAAAATAATATGGAACAATAATTACCATAATCATGAATAAAAATATGGAAGAGTATGACAAGACTAAGGGAACATTGATTATCACAAATAATGTATAACCCAGGAGAACACCGATAGTGAGCAACAACTAACCAGAAGAAGAAAAGAAGAAGAAGAGGAAAGGAAACATACCACGAAGAATGAAGATAATGTATGAACAGTACAAGACATCAACATTCACAAGATATACAAGGAACTAAAATTAATATAGTGACCGGAAGAAGTGTAATGATTATTCGCAGATCAATGACAAAGAAACCAGTGTTTAGCATCATTGAGTGATCACGAACAATAACAGTGAAAACTTAATATAAGTGTAACAACCTGTGATAAGATAACCATTTTACCCCAAATAAACACCACAAACAATACAAGTGAAAATGTTTATAATGGAGAAAAATGATTAACCATTATAAGTGAAAGAATCCAAGATTAACTAGTTAAAATGCACAGACAATTAGTGTGACAAGTTTAATCAAGATTGTAACATCACATAGATAATCATTAAGACCACCAAAAGAAATATGAGACAGAACAGTAAATTAATTGTTCATAGGGACTAATAATAAAAGCTTTGTAAGCCTTGAAATGAAATGTGCCTGAATGACATAGCAAGACAGGACGAAATATAAATGCATTCCAGAACAAACAGTAGCAAATAAGCTAGTTTGTTAGGTATAAAACAATCAATGTACCAAAAACTAGGTGCAACCCACCAAGAATTGTAATATTATTAGATTAAGAATACCTGTGTTATTGTTTCAACAAATAGTGTAAAAATGTGTATAACTTAATAATTAAACCATTGTAGTAGAATGCCATAATGAGATTGAAATAGTTGAATCAAACACTGCATAAAAATATATTGCACATTGTTGTCAGACAACTGACACATAACCTCACAGAAAGTGAACCTATAACATACAATCATGTACATTAGTTAAACCAAGCAAGTATCCACAATTGTTTCAAACAGACTAGTTAAGAATAATAATGCAAACCAATAAATACCATATGTACTGAAGGACACAGCAAATGAATCAGATTGAATATGATATCATAAAGCCAAATGAACAGAACCCTAATGTGACAAGATAGTTAGTCAAAAAGCATTATCAAAACTTATCAAAGGATTGTGACAAATGTTACCAGTAGTTAGAGAAATGTCTAATACTACTATGAGAACACATCACAAATGTAATAGTAGTAGTTTAATAATTGAAATATTATAAACTAACTAACTGCAATTGTAAAACCAGATGTAAATAAACACTATACTCTAACTTGGAGAGCTTTCAGATAACGAAAGGTTAATAAGTACATTGAACCAACAAGGTACAACAATTGTACACTATTTTAATTACTAACATTATATCCCTTGTGTGATAAAATAATTACATAAGTGACAAAATGGAGAAATGAGAACAGAAAGTATTTTGATCATACTATAAGTATATAAAAAATAACATTTTTATCAAAATAAAATGTGAATAAATGTAAATAAATGTACATATTAGTGTTAGGATGTCAAACATATGTAATAGGATAAGGAATAATAGCGTTACATATAATTCTAAACAATCGAACATGGTCGCTATGGACGCCATTAACAGATATTGTTTAAAATGTAAATATAACTATTTTATGTACTAACATGAAAGAGAAATGGACTCGAGATGTTTAGTAATGAGTATTACAGTGTAATTGTAACGAAATATGGTGAAACAGACTTATTTATATTAAGAATCACCATATAAATTTTTGAGATGGCTAAGTGAATTAATAATGAACGGATTTAGTGCTTGTTTAGACTTAAAATAAAGCCACAAGTGTCCGCGATTTAATGCCACTACCCAACCGACGATACGAGAAAAGATAAGAAAGTTATGACAATTGTAAACTTTTCAATCATTTTGAGTATCCATGCATACGTCATACATAATCTCGAACCCACGCTTAGAATTGTAAAAAATTAAAAGTTTTATTTGACCAAAGTGTTTTGGGGTTGAGAGTTTGACCTTTTGAACCAATCAAATGGCTTAAAATGACCAGACGAGAAAGAGACGCTTTAGCGAAAAGTATCATTCGTTCTGCATCACTCATGATGAGAGGTCTACACCAAAAAGTCAGCAAGATATTTTTGAAATGTGCGCGTCACATACAGTAATACGTAAACAGACATTAACCTATACACCACAATATATTACCAAGTGTCCAGTGAATTAAGTGAACAGTGAAATAACACGACCAGTGTATAATAAGGGTCATGTTTTGTGTATTCAATCAGGGAGTACAATACTTTAATTATTTTAAAGAAATTAATGAAAATAATAATTTTTCGTTGATGAACGAAAATTATTGTTTTGGACTGCACTAGTCATAACGTTTGAGTGCTTAAACCATGATGGACAATTATCAGAACCTGATAAATAAATTGCAGCATGGTTTAATGTCAATAATTAATTGTAAAATAATTATTTACAATTAAAGAATAATTGAGAAAGGCGGAATTAACTTAGATACCGCTCATCCGTATATAGTATATAGTCGCTTACTTGACTACGACTTTTGAATAAACAAATAATTATTTTCTGGTGAAAATATTTTGATAACTGATAATTATACGTCAAATAATTTATAAATAGAATGTTTGTGACCATACCATTAAGAGTTTTATAAATAACATACTTATTCTAAATAATGACTTACGTGTACTAGGTCAACTAACCTAGAACCGATGAATATAATTTTGTCACTAAGAAACAATTCTGTTCTTGAATAATTTTACTGAAATGAAAGCTATAACAAGAGTTTTTTTCTCTAGATTTTTTCTCTTTCCAGTACATGGTTCTAATAGCTAATGAGTCAATAATAATAATAATATTTTTAACAGTGCAAATCTCAGAGCACGTGTTGACCATCAACTGCAATATACTTTTGCATAACGTACGATAGTACGATATATCGGTTATGGTACCGAGTTTTATAATTTTAAATTTTGTTCTTTTTTATAGTAATAGATAATTAAATATTGTCAATTAAAATCACATCTTGTAATCTGGTATCATGTATCTTCAAAGAACTCGCTAATTTGGTAATATAATTGAATAAAGTGAACCTAACCTCGTTCACCAAAAACATTGTACCATACAACAGTGTTACCAGCCTTGAGATAGAGAGATCTCAGGATTTGTTTAAATTTGTTATTGTTTGTAAAAAGATATTATTAATTGTTTTTAAAAGAGTTTATTGAATTTAGTAATTGTCAATAAATCCCCAGTTTATTTATCAGTGGAACCAGAGTTTTGATTTCTATACAATAGATGAAGTTATTTAATTTTTTCATGAACAGTTCTCTCATAAGGTGGCGGTAGTATTTGAATGACTGATATCATTCGAATTGCAATTGAACATTTAATTTATTTTTATTGTTTATGTGCATTCTTTGTGATATTCAAAAGGAATATCTATGTATGTATGTCAAGTGTTTTTACAGTAGAAGAAGTCACACAAATAAGCCACCCCAATACCAGGGATAAAAAAGATGATCCTGAATATAAAATAATAATTCATATAAAATAAAATGTTTAATATAAAGAAAATAAAAAGACAATGACACGACAAACGACGACATGACCTAACCCAAGTGATTGACCAAAATAAAAAGAACCAAAAGAAGAAGGGAACAACAAAAAACAAACAAGAATAAAACCAAAGAAGAAAGTGATTAACCAAACAAGAATGAAACAAATTGAAGGAATTGAATGACTCATTGCAACATATTAAAATGAACCCAAAGGAGAAGGTGGAGAAACAAGATATAAAGGAAATACACTGAAGGTGAAGGAGGAGGAAAATGAAAAAGAAACAAACCTAAGATAAAGGGAAATAAATAAAAAGGAAATCAAATGATAAGACACAATCAAGTAATAAAGAATATGAGCAGGAGAAATGGTACACTCAAATGTAATATTGGAAAAAAGACCAATAATTAACCTATGTAAAAAAATAAATATTATTAATGGATAAAAAAGTAAATGACAATTGAAAGAAACCCAATTAAAGAATGTTAAAAATAAAAGCAAACTAACCCACAAATCAGAGTTAGAAATAATGTTAAAATCAATAGAGACATAAAATTGTTAATATATTAATGATATTTGTAATGAAAGAGATAGTACGGTAGTGAGAAAGTAATTATAGGGACCCATTTAGAAACACTTAAAACCAAAAACATTTGAGAAGTGCAAAAGTGGAAGTGTAAAAACCCCAAAGTAAAGTGATAATGAAAAAACACTAAATAAATTATAATAAACAATAAATAATTTAAAAGTGAAGGTGATGATTAAATGAGAATAATGTATAACAAAGAATGTTTGTATTGTGAAAAATAGTGAAGGATAAAAACATAAACACTTAATAAATCAATAAGAAACACTAAAGGATTAACAGTGAAAAATAATAGTAATTAAGAAAGTTGTTAAGAATAGTATTAAGTGTAAACAGGTAATTAAGATATAATGAACACTGAAAAGTGATGAAACAGTTTTAATTAAGAAAGAATATTATTGTTAAGTTTAATTGAATACAATTATAATTAAAAGGGAGAATCCCATGAAAGAGAAAACAGATAGTGTTATCATGGAGTGAAAGTAAAGATTATTTAAAAATTAAGAAGTTAAAACAAATCAATAAACACCGCATGTTACAAGGGATAATTATTAAAGTAAGTTCAAAAAATGTGATGTTGTTTATCACCCAAAAACTAATATAAAATGAGATGAACGGTAAACAAATATTACCCAATAATTGTTAAATAATTGTTTAAGCAAGTTTATGAATAGAATATGGCTGGAAGTATTACACAGACCATAGGCCTAGATGTTGTATTTTATGTGAAAAATAGTAAATAATAGCCACATTGTTATTATTGGCAGATTAAATAAGGAAGAAAGTAAAGAAATGTATGAATTAGAAAACGAGAAAACCAGATAGTAAATAATTAGTGATTCATGATAAAATAATAGTAACATACAAATAACACAATGACAGATCCAAAACACATCAATAAATAACACAACCAATTGTAATAACAAAATAAAGCCCATTAGGCTAAAGATAGATGTAATTTGTACGAAATAAATAATTACACATAATGGCTACTTAGGCCTATGAAATGCCTAACTGTCAAGAACAAAACTACAAATAAGTTAAAAAAGAAATTAGCAAATCCGAGGCGAATAACTTACCAAGGATAATTTGTAAATCATTTTTAAAGCAAAATATTGTAATAAGGATTTAAATTAAAAGAGAAATGTAATTAGCAAATATTAAAATAATTGTAAAATCATAAAACATAAAATAACCCAAACTTGTGGGATACCAAAATAATCTTTGGAAGAAAATACAAATAACAGTGATAATAGTTAATACTTAGGAGGGAAGATAGAGGAATAAAAGCAATCAGAAGATATACAAGGATTTTGAAAAGAATTCAGATTTTGATAACAATGGAGTTATAGCCAGATTAACCAATCAAATTTAATTAGTAACCATAGCAACAGGGACGGAATTACCATTGAATATCGTTACTCGTAAAGTGACGCTCTTGCAGAACAGAAGCCGAATTTTGAACGACCAATTTTTAATCAAAAAATGTAAAAATAGTAAACAAAATTCAAACCAATGATCGAATAAGAAGCAGATGAACAACCGGAACAGTTAACTAAAGCCAAGGACCATTTTACCAGGAAATTAAACGAAAATATGACCACATCTAATATGAAAAGGACGCCAGACCTACTTAAGCCCCAAGATTAATGAAAACTGAAAACTATTGCAGCCCAATCCTCTTCCGAATCAATGACTGATAACAACAAGTCATCTGATGTGTTATGTATCCTTGAATTACCCAATTTCCAAAAAATAAACTCACTTTAAATATTTCTAAAAGTAATTTGAATTCGTCATCCTGAGAAAAATTGTTTCATGTAAAATGTCGGTGCAAATTTATTAATCAACAAATATAATTTAATTGTCATACTGAAATTTTACTTATCAACCATTAAAATAACTAGTACAGGGAGTAACCATTGTTATTATTTCATAGGGAGTGTATCATATAATTTGTGTTTGTTAGCGAATTAGCTTTGACGGTACAGCGCATACGCTGCAAATCGACACACTACCTGATCGAGTCAGTCGTCTAACCAAGGCAGGAAGTATTTGAATGCCCCGGCCGTCACAGCTGTGAACTTAGTTATAACATATTATCTAAGAATTTTAATTGTTTTTAATAAACAATTTGGCGCCACCCGGGAATCACAAACCCCTATTAACTAACAGGTAAGGTTACTACCGCATTGTAGTGGTAATTACAACATCGCTACGAACATCGTTAGCGCAAGAATAGATGTAACAACCCCAGTGCGAGACGAACGCACTCACCCTACATACACAATATACACGTCTTTTACAGAGACGATCACATCATCGCGTTAACAATATATATCAGTAAACCCGTGCGAAACTTTCACACATTGAACCTTCCCCCCCCAATGATTTAGTCTTTTGTTGGGTTGTTGAAATTAAATACTCAGCGAAGAGTATACACAAAATAGCAAAGAGAGTTTATTAATGTGAACGTATTTACAATTTACAACACCTCTTTGTATACAATATTTGATGTCAGAATGCAATCATCTTGAATTTTTTGTTTGTCATTTTCGGTAATCGATACAAAAATATTGTTAGATTTGGTGACTCTTGAAAAGGCTACATAGAGTTGTCCATGAGTAAATACAGCATTTGGCAAGTATAATCCAGCTCTTTGAAGTGTTTGTCCCTGAGACTTATTGATAGTCATTGCAAAGGCAACTTTCAGTGGGAACTGTCTTCTGGTCATTTGGAAAGGCATGGTTGGGTCGGATGGGGTGAGGTTAATTCGTGGTATGACAACAGTTTTTCCAGAGTCAATAAACCGCGCAGTGACAATGTATTCATGGAGGTGTGTGATGACCATTCTTGCCTCATTGATTAAGCCCTGTTTAGCATTTAAATTTCTGATCAACATTACAATAGTGTTTTTCTTCAAAATTAATTTGTGTTGGCAAGCCTGATGGGTTTAAACTATTTAAGAATTCTAGAGGATACAATTGGTTGTCAGTCCCGTCGTCAGATTGTACGGAATCACAACTTTTAACTTAAATTTTAAACAAACAATGTGTTTTTTAACTTAAACTGAGCATGCTATGTTAGAATTCTGTAAAAAATCCTATCCACTGATACCTTATTCATTGCTTAGGCTTTGTATTAGTTGAGAAAAAGGGATGTTAACAATAGAAATAATATATATATATATAATATATATATTATATATATTTATATATATTGAATATATATATATTACCATGCTCCCTTTTATCTAACACAATTTTCTAATATTTGGAATGTTAGATAAAATGTTACTTACCCGTATATTACTTTACCTGGGCGCCAGAACAAATCCCAGATACAAATGACACGGTTTCAGCTTAGCTCAGCGCATGGAGACACTCTTTCTCAGGATTCATTCAGTGATTGTGGTTTTCAAGGGGAATCATTACAAATAACACTTTAATATTTGCTTGATTATTTTAATTAATGTTTTAATAAATTATTTTTAAACTTGTAAATGCTAATGGTAGGACTTATTGCTACCCTAACACTTATAATTACTGAGTGAGTGTGAAAAGTAATGATTAAGACGTTCAAACGACCTATGGCTCTTATCTGGTTTAATTAAGAGATTGCTCTCTCCCAAACTAGTGCTAAAGAACAGGTCTGCAATAATTTGCACGTCCAATACTACACCTCACTTTCCATTCAACACTCCTATACTATGTTAGAGCTAATCTTATAAATAAAATACAAAGTGTGATTTTCTTAGTGTCTTTTAAAAATTGTTTATTGCTTTTATTATTTGTTTAGTGCTTATTTCATTGATCAATGAATCTATTTCTTACTGTTTGATGCGTTGACCGAGGATAGGAATCCGTAGGGGTCCTTTTGATGGTGTTGCACAGAAGAATTGATGTTGATCAATGCTGTAGAAGATGCCCTGGCAATTACAGATGCTGTATCCTTCTGTCGCACAGGTCCTTCATGGCTGATGATTAATTAATTAATAATTTAATTAATTAACGTTGTTTTACGCAGCGAGAGTTGTTGAACAGCACTAGTTCATCTTCACTGCGGACTACTTCTCGAATTTGATACTTAATTACGCTTTTGCGTGATTGAAAAATTTCTGTACGTAATTTATACACGACTAGCGTGTTTAAGATCCGAACGAAGAGTGATGCTACCCCTCGCTTTGAGTTGGCGTCAGTTTTAAATATGGGATGCTGATTGGCTGTTCAAATAAATCATGTGTTTTTCCAGTTTTGACAATCTCGAACAGGTCGACGAAACACCCCGTGACAGGTTTGAAACTGCAGAGAATTTCTAGTTAAAATCGTACTTCCTGTGTTTGCAAATCGATTGATTACAGGTATTTGCAAATGTGTTTTCAAAGATCTGACCACAGAATATTGTTGCTTAGGTCTTTATCTGTGTGTGTGTGTGTGTGTGTGAAA
Source organism: Magicicada septendecula (assembly GCA_034769895.1). NCBI lineage: Eukaryota > Metazoa > Arthropoda > Insecta > Hemiptera > Cicadidae > Magicicada > Magicicada septendecula. Next base: position 571,238,398 of record CM068369.1, read on the forward strand.
ACACCTAATTCCTACGTAGCATAATTCTCTCATTATTCCTTTTGGCGTTCGTCTTCCGTATAACTTCTTCAATTGTTAATTATATTAACTGAGATTGCGGCTACTTATAACTCTTCACTTGCTGAATACAATGCTGTTTTCAGAATTGCCGCATATTTATTAGTTTTTAAGTTATCACAGGTTGAAGTGATAATTTGTATTGAGTAAAATTTCATGTTTGTACCGGTATCAGATGTCGCTGTGACGAGGTTAGAGTGAGATGGCTGCGATTGTACGCTCTCTCTCTTGCTTACGCTGCTCTACTCCCTCCGTCAGACACTTTCATATAACGCTCAGATAGGACACTAATATGAATCGTTATATATACCCCCACTCGGTATGAAAAAAAATTGATTATTTTATAAATCATTAATTTTTTTTCTAATGTACAGTTTTACACTGATGAAAAATTTGCACATATTCTTTCGCACTTTTTTCCACACAAAACTTTCACTCTTACCATTTTCCTTACATCTATCTTATAACTAAAGATTACGATGTTACTTAACCTAACATGGTATATTGGAAATTTATATGACCATTAATATTTTAATCATCATTCTGGCTTAATTAATGTCAAAAATTTAAATAACAATACTAACATTTATTTAAATAAAATTTATTATTATTATCATTGACCTTGATTCAAAACAATTATATATTTATTTTATTTGACCATGTTTGACTCTCATACCTTATTGGCTCAAACTATTATTTCTTTATGGGTCAATATTTTATCTATTCTTCCTCCTATGGGAACATAGCTTATATAGCTTACCTCCATATATAGAAAATCCTGGTTTGGTGTTGGTAACTGCACTCCTCCAAGCTACACTAATCCTAGGGTCTTGTTGTTGATGAGTCCCTATTTCCTTAAGTCGTCTAACTACTTCAGGTTTTGTTATATGCTTTACCACGTAAATACGAATATCATTGCTACTACATTTAATGTTATCTGTTTCCATGTTGTTTTCTGATGGTGGATTTCTACTGAGTACATCTGCTACCAAGTTGTCTTTCGCTTTACAATATTGTATTTCAAATTGATACTCTTGTATAGCCAAGATCCAACGAGTCAGACGAGCACCTAGCAATTTACACTTTAATAAAAATACTAACGCCTTATTGTCGGTGATTATATAAGTTTAGCACCCAGAATATAACTTCTAAACTTTGACAGGCTATGCACTATCGCTAATAGCTCTTTTTCTGTCGTAAATTAGGTTAATTCTGCCCCTTTAAGTGTGCGACTTACAAATCCTAATACCGCTTTTTGGTCCTTCTCATCAATCTGATACAAGTGTGCTCCAATAGCAATATTGCTGGCGTGTTTGCAAGAAAAATCTTTCTCCTATCCTTGGATGATTTAATACAACAGTATTTATAAAAAGACTTTTCACTTGTTGCAGCGCTTCATCGTGGTCCTTTGTCCACTTCCATTTAATCCCTTTGTTTAACAACTTTAACAATAGAACAGTACTTTCCGCGTATTTACTTGTAAACTTCTGATAGTAGTTAGCTAAACCTAGAAATGACTTTAGCTGCTTGCAGTTCTTTATGACACTTACCGACTTCCAATGTTTATACTCTTTAATGTTTACATTTATTTTATTTGTATTAATTACCATCGTAATGGTATTTCTTTTAAAATTTATTTCTGCTTTCCATTCCAGTAACGTATCTACCCCAATAATACAATCATGAATGAGTTTTGGGACTATAAGAGCTATCATTTGGGTTTGGTTACCATTTAAATTGACAGGTAAATATATTTGTTCAGTTATCTTTTGCATTTTGGCTCCAGTGGCTCCCTGTACATTACAATGTTTTACGGGTAGTCTGGGACAATTTTGCAACTGACAATTATCTACAAACTTTGAGCTGACACAGGTAACTTCACTGCCAGTGTCTATAAGCGCTCTTACTAGTAGATTACTGATCTTACAAATTATTTCCGGACATTCAGGATAATGGTTTCTACCCACTTCTTGCCCTTCTTTTAACAAGAACTCCCTATCGCTCACTTGTTTTATATTATTAGTTACGTTCTTTTTACCTGTTTTCTTTGGTGATTTCACTGCAGGTAATGGTAGGTTTAGTTTTGTTTCTTTTCTACCTGCAGTGGTTTCCCGTTTCCCGTATTCATTTTACCAGTTGACGGTTGCTGCTAGTTGTTTTACACACTTTATACCCTTTATTTGGTTTGTTTTCTACACTCCTACTTCTACCCTTCTCCTCCAATTCCGGTCGATTTTGGGTTTTATTACCCGGATATGGGGTAAACCTTTTTTCTTTCGGGCATTCATTGTCTCTTCTCTTAGTTGAGTAGAAAGTTGGTTCTTGATGATCGCCTCTAGAGTAGTTACTCAGCTGATTACTTACACGCTGTAGGTCCCTCTCTAAATCTTGACACTCATTTAAAACCATTATGAACTTTTCTAGAGTATCTACTCCTCTAGTAATGGTTGCTACTCTAGTGCGTTCTGAGAAATGACGTGCTAGCTTATATACTAGGTCTCTCTCTCCTATTGGTGGTGTTAGATGTTTAACTTGCGCCATTACGTTAAGCACATAATTGGTGGTTGTCATATTCATTGACGGGTGATACTTACCAAATTCTAGATGATCGCGTACCCTTCTTTGTATCTGAACGTTCCAGTACTGAGCAAGGAATTTTTCTCTGAAGTGTGAGTAGGTTTGGACTCTGTCCGAGATGACTTTCCACCACGTACCTGCCCAATTCTTGAGAAATCGGCCTAACATGTCCTTCTTGTCCTCGTCGTCCATCAGTGGATTTACACGAGCTACATACGCCTCAAACAGCTTTAGGAATTCCACAGGATTCTCATGTGGGTTTCCTGAAAATGCAAGGTTTTCCGGTTCTTCCTTATAGCTGCCACACCTTACTACTTTGGTTTGCTGTGACTTCATTGCTTTAGTCAGGTCCTCCCGCATTACCTTCAACTGCTGTTCCACCTTTTGATGTACTTCGTCACTGTTAGCCTTACTCTCCACCTGTTTCTTAACTTCTTTAATATTCTCACCCAGTTGTGTACACTCTTCCCTAGTATTCTGGATTTCTTCTTTATTTAGAAGTGTTTGTGTTTTTAATTCAGCTGTTGCTTCACTGAATTGTTGATTAATGAGGGTTACTTTTTGTTCTAACCTCTCATGAAATTCGTTTCTAAACTTATTTAGTTTTTCGTCTTGATGGCGAAAATTAGCGTTTACTTGTTTTCTAAATTCCTCTAACGTAGTTTTAACCTCTTCGGTATGTTTATCAAACCTAATATTACTCTCATCTATTTTATTATTAGTACTGTCTAATTTACTAGCTAAATTAGATATTTCTTCATCTATTTTAAATGTAGCCTCTTTACTACTTTGTTCTATTTGGCTAGACAAATTTTCGTTTATTTGTTTCATTTCGCTAGACAAATATTTATTAGTTTGTTCAATTTTATTATTAACATCAGTTATTAATTTTTGATTACTTTCTTCTAAACTTTTATTATTTTCTTCTATTTTCTTATTAATATCTTTTGTTTCACTATTTAGTTGACTACTTGTACTATCAATTTTATTTTCAAGTTTACTATTAGTAATTTCGATTTTATTATTTGTATCATCAATTTTACTTTCAATTTTAGTGGTCAACTGCTTAAACATTTGTTCAATTGCTGCCATATCTACAGCTGATGATTTAGCCATTTTTTGTTATTATTTTTAACAAATTAATTTAACAATTATTTTACAGTTATTTGTAACCTTGAATTCCACTTCTTTTCAAATTTATTAATATTACAATTTAACTAATCACTTGGGTAAAACTGAAAGCAAACTTTCTTTTGTGTTAAATTTGGTGATTTAATCAAGCTTCTTAGTTGGTCGCGCCAAATTTATACAAAACTTATTTCTATATATAAATTTGGTGATTTACTCGTGCCCCTTAGTTGCGGCGACAAATCTATACCACGCTCCCTTTTATCGAACACAATTATCTAATATTTGGAATGTTAGATAAAATGTTACTTACCCGTGATATTACTTTACCTGGGCGCCAGAACAAATCCCAGATACAAATGACACGGTTTCAGCTTAGCTCAGCGCATGGAGACACTCTTTCTCAGGATTCGTTAAGTGATTGTGGTTTTCAAGGGGAATCGTTACAAATAACACTTTAATATTTGCTTGATTATTTTAATTAACGTTTTAATCAATTAATTTTAAACTTGTAAATGCTAATGGTAGGACTTATTTCTACCCTAACACTTATAATTACTGAGTGAGTGTGAAAAGTAACGATTAAGACGTTCAAACGACCTATGGCTCTTATCTGGTTTAATTAAGAGATTGCTATCTCCCAAACCAGTGCTAAAGAACAGGTCTGCAATAATTTGCACGTCCAATACTACACCTCACTTTCCATTCAACACTCCTATACTATGTTAGAGCTAATCTTATAAATAAAATACAAAGTGTGATTTTCTTAGTGTCTTTTAAAAATTGTTTATTGCTTTTATTATTTGTTTAGTGCTTATTCCATTGATCACTGAATCTATTTCTTACTGTTTGATGCGTTGACCGAAGATAGGAATCCGTAGGGGTCCTCCTTTTGATGGTGTTGCACAGAAGAATTGATGTTGATCAATGCTGTAGAAGATGCCCTAGCAATTACAGATGCTGTAGCCTTCTGTCGCACAGGTCCTTCATGGCTGATGATTAATTAATTAATAATTTAATTAATTAACGTTGTTTTACGCAGCGAGAGTTGTTGAACGGCACTAGTTCATCTTCACTGCGGACTACTTCTCGAATTTGATACTTAATTACGCTTTTGCGTGATTGAAAAATTTCTGTACGTAATTTATAAACGACTAGCGTGTTTAAGATCCGAACGAAGAGTGATGCTACCCCTCGCTTTGAGTTGGCGTCAGTTTTAAATACGGGATGCTGATTGGTTGTTCAAATAAATCATGCGTTTTTCCAGTTTTTACAATCTCGAACAGGTCGACGAAACACCCCGTGACAGGTTTGAAACTGCAGAGAATTTCTAGTTAAAATCGTACTTCCTGTGTTTGCAAATCGATTGATTACAGGTATTTGCAAATGTGTTTTCAAAGATCTGACCACAGAATATTGTTGCTTAGGTCTTTATCTGTGTGTGTGTGTGTGTGTGAAAACACCTAATTCCTACGTAGCATAATTCTCTCGTTATTCCTTTTGGCGTTCGTCTTCCGTATAACTTCTTCAATTGTTAATTATATTAACTGAGATTGCGGCTACTTATAAATCTTCACTTGCTGAATACAAAGCTGTTTTCAGAATTGCCGTATATTTATTAGTTTTTAAGTTATCACAGGTTGAACTGATAATTTGTATTGAGTAAAATTTCATGTTTGTACCGGTATCAGATGTCGCTGTGACGAGGTTAGAGTGAGATGGCTGCGATTGTACGCTCTCTCTCTTGCTTATGCTGCTCTACTCCCTCCGTCAGACACTTTCATATAACGCTCAGATAGGACGCTAATATGAATCGTTATAATATATATATATATATATATATATATATTTTTTTTTTTTGTAACATAACCAGATGTTACATAACCTAGACATATACTATCAGATTTAGTAAGTACATAACGATAATGTAAATAGATATTGTAGCGATAAGAATAACCAAGAAGAGAGGAATCTTGGAAGAAGAAAGAAGCAGAAGTGCCACAAGAAACAGTAAACCCAAATACTGTTTGACACTACAACCAGACTATAACTGACAAAAACTGATGGACAAATTTAAATTCACTTTAAGCTGTCAAGCGAGTGAGTGAATAACTTAAATTGAATATGATATGTTAATAAAAATGAGTATATAAGAATCTGAATAATGTGATATCAGAATCAGCATTTGGCTGATAATAAATCAATCATGACAAGTAATTATTAAGGCCAAGAACTAAAATTAGCGATGGCCACAAAATGAAAGTGAAGCTATATTTCAATCTCAAATATACTTATGACAAGAAAACACATTTGTAAGAGGGAATCTTATACCAATAAGCTACCTCAGCAAAGTACCGAATTATGAACTAATAAAAGCTTTTAAGGCAGAATTCCAGTATAAACGGTATGCCTTAACAAGGCCTAGACCAAACAATCATCAATGAGATGATTATTAGGAAGTAATACAAGTGTAGATCACCTACACTTAACAATTGTTATGCTCAAACATAGCAATAAGCATTATTAAAATGATATAATTTATAATTCAATTGTTAGTTAATAGAATAGAGCAAATTAATGTGAAACGAAATATCATAGTATGTAGGGACAGTTCATTACAATGTATAAAGTTAAGGTTTATTCATAATGTACAGTAATTAAATATCAGTACAGATTTAATAGTGTTCTCACATAAACGTTTGAGTGATAATACGCGATGTAGAACACAAACTATATTAGTCAGAGTGTATAATCGCCGATTTCGGTAAACAGACGACAGTGCGAAGTAGTGTACCTGAACATTGTTTATGTAGCAATGTCAGTAAAAGTGAAATTAACTCAGTATCAAACCATATCAAATTAAAGAGGACTACATATTCTTTAATTTTATGGCGATACAGCCCCAATCGCAACTATATTCAGTGCGTGAAAGGCGTTAGCATCATTTACAAAATATGCTTAAGAAATTTGGTTATCAACACCAATAACATCGACAACTGTCAATCATCTCAGCGTTTGGCGGTCAGAAAACCGTTTTTGACGGTTGGACAAACAATACGTCACGTTCATCACACCTGGTGGAGTCAATCACAAAATTGCTTAGTAATTAACACTATAGCCTAGAGCCGATCAAAGGGTCGGGTATAAAAAGAGCTGTAACAGATTTTCAGCAGACACTTCTTAATCTCATTCAGCGCGGAACGTGCGCTGGCCATCTCAACATTTTTAATTACTGATAGCGTCATCACAACAGTACAGCGATGGAAACATTTTGACAACAACCAACAATTACTTCAGATATTCTACAAAGAACCATTGTGTTTATGTGCAGTATTATTTCATTTAGTGTGGGAAAAATAATGAACAGAAGAAATAATTAAATAGTATTATTTATGATCCTTTAAGTCAGAAGTGGATCGAAATTCTCTGTTCTTGTGCGTGTGTAGTGAATAACGATAATCATTATAATCCGATTATCGAGGTGTTAATTGAAATTTTAATCGAAAGATTAAAACACAAGGTAACAGTGTAACAATTTATTCATTCACTCCGAGCGCCATAACCTGTACGTTTTGATACACTGATCTGTACTGACGCAAAACACTGAAACATTTTTCTATATTACACCATGTCTAAATTTATTTAATGAATTTGTCAATATTAGTTAAGCTGAATGTTAGTTATAAGTGTTCTCAAAATATATCGTTGTAAATCATAAACCAAGCGTGACGAACGCATAACCTATGAAATAGGTTATTTTTATTTTATTTTACGATGGTAACATCAAAACATTACTAGTCTATCTTATATCAGAAAATCATTAGCTATTGTGTAGGCATAAACTTTCTTTTTTGTGTCTCAAAGAACTTACGTCTGAGATTTAAATAAGATTAATGTTTAAAGTAAAAAGAAATATCTGGACTTAACCAGATTTATTGCTTATGCTCTGAGCCAGCCTTATAGGGTGTGTAATAACATATTTGCAATTGTACATAATTGTATTCTTTTAATTATATTTGTTGGAATTCTCTATCAAGGGTATGAATAAAAACCCATTATTAACAGCATAACTCGACTTAATTTATTTCTAATAAGTAACTAAATATTTTATTCAGAAAAACTCAAAACAACCTTCAGTTGTGATTAAATATTTTGAATTGCATTGCCATAAAGGTAATAAACAATTATTTTAATTTTTTTTTAAAAATCATTAATTGATTCTATTCATGGGTTTTCCACGGGATTTTCCCAAAATAAATCCGTGTGGCGCCCACTATTAAACAAGGCAACTTAACCTTGTAGCTAAAGTGAGTTGGTTTTTGTAAACCGTTTTGACAGCTTATTGAACTTCTAGAAAACACGACCAGGTACGTGAAAGTATATTATATTTATTCTATTGTCCAGACATTACTAGACATAACGTACTTAGACTATTATCGACCTGGAGGAGAAGTTTCACAGCTAGTATCAACAAGACGATCATCATCATCAAGCGACCAACTATTATACTTTACTTTTAAACTTAAGCAAAGCTAGTATTTAAATAATATTAACACAACTATTTTATTTGTTTTATCTAAGGGAATTCTTTTCAGACAATTATAATTCTACAATTGTAAACACACTTTTAGTAACCTCGAATGTTACATTTTAAATCACTTTACATAATTAGTAACCTTCAATTTTCAACAACTACAAACTTAATATATTCCGAAATAATATTTCAAATATAAACATAATTCTATTTAACCATCGCAATTCGATTTATTACAAATTGACGAACCCAACCGAAGGGGCTTTAAGATTAAAATATTTTAATATTACCAAATAAAAATTAAATATAAATAAAGTCACACGAGTAAACGTTTTATTACAAATTGGCTAGCCCAACAGTGTGGCTTTTAGGAGAGGAATTTACGTTTTATTACAAATTGGCGCACCAACTAGTGTGGCTTAAAAAAATATTAAATAAAAATATTTTATATATTGATAAACAGCCCGGTAGACACAAAAGAATAAACATGCCACACACCCATCAATATGATACGAGGTATAAGGACAGTCGGGTAGGAGAAGTACAACCAAATACAGAGACCTATGAAGCACAACCCATACACGAAATGGAAGTCATTACCATTAATAATATATAAACTCGACATGAAGAAACACCCCAGGTAGAACCGGAAGTAGAAGTAATAGTCGGCGAACGACCAGACAAACCATCCGAAGAGGCAAGATGGGATAACATGATGAGAATGATGATGGAACAATTCGGACAAGTCAATAATAATTTCACGAAAATTAATGAAAATTCAAAAAGGGACATAGAATCAATCCACCAAAAAATGGATGACAGCTAGAAAAAAATGGAGTCCATTAATAAGAACATGGAATCACTGAAAGAAGACTTGAATAAAAAGATAGACAATACCCACAGAGCCATGGACGCGTTAAACGATAAAATAGAAGACAGCGGCAAAGCCTTAAGAGAAGAGTTGAACACCACATTAGCTAAGATTAGCCAGAAAATGGATGAAATGAATAAGAAATATACGGGAGAATTGGGTCAGACCATAAGAGGAGAATTACCAAACGACAACCACTCAGAGACTGAAGAAATACCCAATGATGAAACCATAGGAGAATTAAGCATGCCATCCGAAGATGAGGTCGAACAAACTGAGAATGAAGGAGACTCAAATTCATTATCGTCTGAAAATGAGCTTGACAGACACCAGGAAGGTATCCACGACAAGGAGATCGATACCGTAAGTATAGAGAACACTCAGGTAATTAAGGAAGCGGAAGAGTTAGTAGCCGAGAATGAAGACTTACAACAAAATAATCTGCCCATGTGTGATAATCAAGTGGAGACACAAGAGTTACCCAGAACTACAACTACCGAACAAGTGAATTCGAAAATTAAAATTCATGAAGAAAGGGACAAAATAATTAAGAAAACGGAAGGAAAGGAGGTGAAGATAAGAAGAATAATACGTCCAAAGAAGACTAGGGTAACAAAAGAATTAATCGAAATGACTCGAAGTGGTCTAATTAATATGATTTATTTCCCAATCACCAACTGTGAAGAAGGAGTCTATAGGAAGGAGTATCGAAGGAGCTTCATGGGAACGAACGAAGAGAAGAAATGTACTACCACGAGGAAAACTATAACCAATAACATACTTAAAGCAGATATTTCCAAAGGGAGAATAAGGCATTCTAAGAAAAGAAAAGGTTATCAAGAACAACTGGACCGGATCATTGAAGGGTATGCCCAAAGAATCAAGGAATTGCGGAAGGAGAGGGACCAATCAATGGAAAAATCCAATCAGGAAACTACTGACGGTCAACCCGAATTGGAAGAGATACTGGACGCAAATAATAACAAAGACCAGGAGTACACTGGACACATGGATACCAAAGATGATGAGAAGAAGAAGGCAAGAAAACGGGAAGCCAATGACTATCTGGTAGCCGCAAAGTGGAAGATGAAAAAGAATACCCATAATAACGTAATTGTCCCCAGCAAAGAACCCAATAGAGTGGAAAAGCACAAAATAACACCACGTATGTAGACCATAAGAATGACTATTGTTAAGAGCAGATGAGTTATAGTGGTAGGCGACATTTATCACCAGAATAGTTAGAGTATAAAAAGAAAAAATATGTTTTAAAAATGATTACAATAAACGGACTCATTTAGTGATTAGAAGGATCACGTATTATGCCCAAATTATTGAAGGTAACTAATTGTCTATAACAAACCTATTTGCCATACTGTGTAATAAAAAGTGTGTAGTATTAAGGTATAAGCCAAACTATTTGTTAAAAAAAAAAGAACCAGATCTATCATACTAGATGATAAAATATGTATTGTAAAATAAATAATTTAATGAGAAAAAGACTTCTATTATATCATAGAGAGCCAAAGGTAGCATATAACAAAATATACCTAGGACAATGACATAAAATTACTTTAATACTCCTATATTAGATTAATTTAAAGAGGAGCTACTACTATCTTATAACTAAAATGACTATGTTGCGTTTAAAGAAAAAAAAATAATAACCAAATGTTTACCAAATGAATATTGTAGGTAACTAAATGTTTAGTAATTATCAAATATTAAATATCACTATAATATTGACGACTCGGAACACAAAGTTTTTTATAAGTAAAAACGTAAAGTTTTACCTTACAGCCTAAACCGGCTTTCACCTATAGAAGGCTTCATCAGAGGCTGTCGTTAGTAGCACTGCTCGTCTTGTTGTTGGCGACGAGAAAGTGTTTCGAAAGATTGAAGCTGTGTGTGTGTGGTGAGATGTGTTCGAATAATGCGTGCGATTTGAATTGTGTCTGTTCGTTTAGGATGTCGTTTTTATTTGTTTTTGTGTGTTTGTATATTTCTAATTGTTCTAGAGTGTCTAGTTTTCGGCCTTTTGTGTGTACGTGTAGTATGTTCATGTTATTGTCGATGTTTTTATATGTGTGGTTTGCTTCAATGAGGTGGTTTGCGAAGGTAGATTCTGTAGTGGTGTGGAGTGCTTTTGTGTGTTCAATGTATCTCTGTTTGAAGCTACGTCCTGTCTGGCCTATGTAGAATTTACTGCAATTTGAACAATTTAGTTTATATACACCGGGTAGATCGAATTTGTTTTGTGCTTTGGGCATGCGTTTTGATAGTGTGTGTTCTGTTTTGTTAGTAGTTTTGTAAGCGATTCTGTATCCTGCTTTTTTGAATTTGTGGGCAATTTTTTCTGTTTGTTTGTTGATGTATGTTAGTGTTATGAATTTGTTGTTTTCTGTCTTTGTCTGTTGTTTGTTTTGTGTTTTGTGTAGGAGTTTACTGACTATTGTTCTGTCATAACCGTTAGATTCTGCTAGATATTTTATCGTGTTTAGTTCGTCTTTGTAGTCTATTTCATCTAAGGGGATGTTGTTAAGTCTATGTATCATGGTTCTAAAAGCAGCTAGTTTGTGTTGTATTGGGTGATTGGAGGTGTTGTGTATTAGTGTGTCAGTTGTAGTTGGTTTTCTGTATATACTGAATTTGTGCCTGTGTTCTAGTTTTGTGATGGAGAGGTCTAAGAAGTTTATGGTATTGTTGTGTTCGTATTCGGCAGTGAAGGTTATGTTTTTATGTATTTTGTTTATGTGCGTTAGTAACTGTTCACATTGTCTTTTGTTTCCCCTGTATAGTATTAGAATGTCATCAACGTATCTGTGCCAATATAGTATTTTATGTGAGTGTCTGTCATTGTTTGTGAGTATTTTTGTTTTTTCTAAGTGTTGGAGGAAGACTTCTGCTAGAATGCTGGATATGGGGGAGCCCATGGGTAGGCCATCGTTCTGTGTGTAGTATTTATTGTTATAAGTAAAGTAGTTTTGTTTTGTGATAATGTTCAGAGTTTCTGTTATTTCATTGATAAGTTCGTCTGGTGTGTTGTTCTGTTTGAGTTTGTTTTGTAGGATGGTGATTGTTTCAGAGATGGGGATGTTTGTGTACAGGTTTTTAATGTCAAAGGAGGCTAATGTGGCGTTATGGGGGATGTGTATGTCTTTTATTTTTGTTACTAGGTCAGTGTTGTTTTTTACTGCAATGTTGTTGTCTATTTGTGTGTGTTGTCTAATAATTTTGTCTAGATATTTTGCCAGTTTGTGTGCAGGGGCATTACGGTAGTTGATAATGGGGCGGATCGGAATGTCTTCTTTATGGATTTTGGGAAGCGCTTGGAGTGTAGGTGCTGATGGTCGGATTTGTTTCATGTAGGGCTTTTGTTTATGTGTCATAATGTGTTTGGCTTTGTTGACTATTTGTTTTACTGAGTTTTGGTATCTGTCGGTGGGGTCGTGTTTTAGTTCTGTGATGTTGTTCCGTTCTATGAAGTCTTGTACTTTTTTGTGTAGGTTGTCTGTGGGGATAATTACAGTCGTGTTGCCTTTGTCAGCTTTTACAAATGTGATGTTGTGTTTGTGTGCTTTTTCCCTCAGTTTGATGGCTGTGTGTATTTCTGAGTTGTGGTTGTTGTTGTCTGGTGTCTTATGTACTCCTATTGTGTTGTTTATATTATGTCTTAATGTGTCTTGATGTTCTGGTGCTGTGTTTTGTATATTTGTTTCTGTGTCAATTATGAGCTTTGTTAGTGTTTGGTTGTTATGTTTGTAATGTATGTTATGTTTTAGGCCTTTATCAAGGAGTGTTTGATAACGAACGAACAAACACTCCTTGATAAAGGCCTAAAACATAACATACATTACAAACATAACAACCAAACACTAACAATGCTCATAATTGACACAGAAACAAATATACAAAACACAGCACCAGAACATCAAGACACATTAAGACATAATATAAACAACACAATAGGAGTACATAAGACACCAGACAACAACAACCACAACTCAGAAATACACACAGCCATCAAACTGAGGGAAAAAGCACACTAACACAACATCACATTTGTAAAAGCTGACAAAGGCAACACGACTGTAATTATCCCCACAGACAACCTACACAAAAAAGTACAAGACTTCATAGAACAGAACAACATCACAGAACTAAAACACGACCCCACCGACAGATACCAAAACTCAGTAAAACAAATAGTCAACAAAGCCAAACACATTATGACACATAAACAAAAGCCCTACATGAAACAAATCCGACCATCAGCACCTACACTCCAAGCGCTTCCCAAAATCCATAAAGAAGACATTCCGATCCGCCCCATTATCAACTACCGTAATGCCCCTGCACACAAACTGGCAAAATATCTAGACAAAATTATTAGACAACACACACAAATAGACAACAACATTGCAGTAAAAAACAACACTGACCTAGTAACAAAAATAAAAGACATACACATCCCCCATAACGCCACATTAGCCTCCTTTGACATTAAAAACCTGTACACAAACATCCCCATCTCTGAAACAATCACCATCCTACAAAACAAACTCAAACAGAACAACACACCAGACGAACTTATCAATGAAATAACAGAAACTCTGAACATTATCACAAAACAAAACTACTTTACTTATAACAATAAATACTACACACAGAACGATGGCCTACCCATGGGCTCCCCCATATCCAGCATTCTAGCAGAAGTCTTCCTCCAACACTTAGAAAAAACAAAAATACTCACAAACAATGACAGACACTCACATAAAATACTATATTGGCACAGATACGTTGATGACATTCTAATACTATACAGGGGAAACAAAAGACAATGTGAACAGTTACTAACGCACATAAACAAAATACATAAAAACATAACCTTCACTGCCGAATACGAACACAACAATACCATAAACTTCTTAGACCTCTCCATCACAAAACTAGAACACAGGCACAAATTCAGTATATACAGAAAACCAACTACAACTGACACACTAATACACAACACCTCCAATCACCCAATACAACACAAACTAGCTGCTTTTAGAACCATGATACATAGACTTAACAACATCCCCTTAGATGAAATAGACTACAAAGACGAACTAAACACGATAAAATATCTAGCAGAATCTAACGGTTATGACAGAACAATAGTCAGTAAACTCCTACACAAAACACAAAACAAACAACAGACAAAGACAGAAAACAACAAATTCATAACACTAACATACATCAACAAACAAACAGAAAAAATTGCCCACAAATTCAAAAAAGCAGGATACAGAATCGCTTACAAAACTACTAACAAAACAGAACACACACTATCAAAACGCATGCCCAAAGCACAAAACAAATTCGATCTACCCGGTGTATATAAACTAAATTGTTCAAATTGCAGTAAATTCTACATAGGCCAGACAGGACGTAGCTTCAAACAGAGATACATTGAACACACAAAAGCACTCCACACCACTACAGAATCTACCTTCGCAAACCACCTCATTGAAGCAAACCACACATATAAAAACATCGACAATAACATGAACATACTACACGTACACACAAAAGGCCGAAAACTAGACACTCTAGAACAATTAGAAATATACAAACACACAAAAACAAATAAAAACGACATCCTAAACGAACAGACACAATTCAAATCGCACGCATTATTCGAACACATCTCACCACACACACACAGCTTCAATCTTTCGAAACACTTTCTCGTCGCCAACAACAAGACGAGCAGTGCTACTAACGACAGCCTCTGATGAAGCCTTCTATAGGTGAAAGCCGGTTTAGGCTGTAAGGTAAAACTTTACGTTTTTACTTATAAAAAACTTTGTGTTCCGAGTCGTCAATATTATAGTGATATTTAGTTAAGTAACGGACACGTCATGGACAACGAAATCCAAGAATATCAAATATTGTATACTCCATAAAAGAGAATTAAAATCATCCAGAATAAGTGAAAACCACCATCACTTGAAGGAGTAGAGAAGAAGAATAACAAAGAGTGTAATATGAAAGAAGGATATTATTATGGAAAGTAAAGAGAGAGAAAAAATGTTTATTAAATGAACAGTGTAACCCCAAGAATGTCTATAAAATCAGATATTAATATGTTATTATTATATTATCACATTGTCTTGTAATTATCAAATATTGTATGTAACAAAATATGTCAGAGAACATCTAACCAAGAACATTTCGTATATGAATATTGTAAGCCCTGATAATTCAGGATAAGTATAAATTACTAACGAGAAAGAAAAACTTGTAAACTACTGTGAGAATAAAATATTGTAGACTCTATATGTAAAAACCAACTGCATAATTATATAAGCATCAATGTAAGTGTGTAATTTTAAGAATACTCAAGTAAACTAAAACAATTGTCAACTAGTATAAAAAGTAACAATACGGCTAATAAAAAAGCATAGTCGAGAATGTCAAGTCTGAAAAGAAATAATTACCTGTGAAAAGAAGGTATATTAGAAAGTATAAGAGAAGGAAATGTGATATAAATGAAAACCTCTGATACCTTGAATATTATATTGAAGATATTATATTATTGAAAATGAATGATATGTATTATATTTTATGTGTTGTGATAGTGCAACTATTGCCAGGTGCAATGTTTATTTTTTTTCTTAGACAGAGAAGAGTATGCCTCTGAATCTGAGTATGTGTATTGAGGAACGGCAGAGAATGTAAGCCACAGTGAGCCACTCTGATTCCGAACCCACTACAAAAGTTAGGGAGTTATATTGTAATGTATCAAGGACTATTATGAAAGAATCTGTGAGGTATAAAAATATAAGAACCATTGAAATAATCACAAAGGTAAAGATATGTAATACGAAAGAAAAATGTAATATGATAAGACAGGAAATTGTTAATTTAAGAAATAAGACCTATTGTAATTAGATGACTTAAAATGTAAGCAACTTGAAAAGAATACTAGTAAGTTAAGAATTATATCGCTAGACAAGAAATCAAGCTAGTGTAGCACACTAATAGTATATTAAAGCCCAATGTAAAGAGTACAAAACAAAACCCAGTAGTAATGTACTACAAACTGACATGAAATGATAATTTTATCAAAAGATCAAATTTTTTCTCAAATTATCAATTTTGAGGGGGGAGTATATGTAACATAACCAGATGTTACATAACCTAGACATATACTATCAGATTTAGTAAGTACATAACGATAATGTAAATAGATATTGTAGCGATAAGAATAACCAAGAAGAGAGGAATCTTGGAAGAAGAAAGAAGCAGAAGTGCCACAAGAAACAGTAAACCCAAATACTGTTTGACACTACAACCAGACTATAACTGACACAAACTGATGGACAAATTTAAATTCACTTTAAGCTGTCAAGCAAGTGAGTGAATAACTTAAATTGAATATGATATGTTAATAAAAATGAGTAAATAAGAATCTGAATAATGTGATATCAGAATCAGCATTTGGCTGATAATAAATCAATCATGACAAGTAATTATTAAGGCCAAGAACTAAAATTAGCGATGGCCACAAAATGAAAGTGAAGCTATATTTCAATCTCAAATATACTTATGACAAGAAAACACATTTGTAAGAGGGAATCTTATACCAATAAGCTACCTCAGCAAAGTACCGAATTATGAACTAATAAAAGCTTTTAAGGCAGAATTCCAGTATAAACGGTATGCCTTAACAAGGCCTAGACCAAACAATCATCAATGAGATGATTATTAGGAAGTAATACAAGTGTAGATCACCTACACTTAACAATTGTTATGCTCAAACATAGCAATAAGCATTATTAAAATGATATAATTTATAATTCAATTGTTAGTTAATAGAATAGAGCAAATTAATGTGAAACGAAATATCATAGTATGTAGGGACAGTTCATTACAATGTATAAAGTTAAGGTTTATTCATAATGTACAGTAATTAAATATCAGTACAGATTTAATAGTGTTCTCACATAAACGTTTGAGTGATAAAACGCGATGTAGAACACAAACTATATTAGTCAGAGTGTATAATCGCCGATTTCGGTAAACAGACGACAGTGCGAAGTAGTGTACCTGAACATTGTTTATGTAGCATGTCAGTAAAAGTGAAATTAACTCAGTATCAAACCATATCAAATTAAAGAGGACTAAATATTCTTTAATTTGATGGCGATACAGCCCCAATCGCAACTATATTAAGTGCGTGAAAGGCGTTAGCATCATTTACAAAATATGCTTAAGAAATTTGGTTATCAACACCAATAACATCGACAACTGTCAATCATCTCAGCGTTTGGCGGTTAGAAAACCGTTTTTGACGGTTGGACAAACAAACGGTTCATCACACCTGGCGGAGCCAATCACAAAATTGCTTAGTAATTAACACTATAGCCTAGAGCCGATCAAAGGGTCGGGTATAAAAAGAGCTGTAACAGATTTTCAGCAGACACTTCTTAATCTCATTCAGCGCGGAACGTGCGCTGGCCATCTCAACATTTTTAATTACTGATAGCGTCATCACAACAGTACAGCGATGGAAACATTTTGACAACAACCAGCAATTACTTCAAGATATTCTACAAAGAACCATTGTGTTTATGTGCAGTATTATTTCATTTAGTGCGGGAAAAATAATGAACAGAAGAAATAATTAAATAGTATTATTTATGATCCTTTAAGTCAGAAGTGGATCGAAATTCTCTGTTCTTGTGCGTGTGTAGTGAATAACGATAATCATTATAATCCGATTATCGAGGTGTTAATTGAAATTTTAATCGAAAGATTAAAACACAAGGTAACAGTGTAACAATTTATTCATTCACTCCGAGCGCCATAACCTGTACGTTTTGATACACTGATCTGTACTGACGCAAAACACTGAAACATTTTTCTATATTACACCATGTCTAAATTTATTTAATGAATTTGTCAATATTAGTTAAGCTGAATGTTAGTTATAAGTGTTCTCAAAATATATCGTTGTAAATCATAAACCAAGCGTGACGAACGCATAACCTATGAAATAGGTTATTTTTATTTTATTTTACGATGGTAACATCAAAACATTACTAGTCTATCTTATATCAGAAAATCATTAGCTATTGTGTAGGCATAAACTTTCTTTTTTGTGTCTCAAAGAACTTACGTCTGAGATTTAAATAAGATTAATGTTTAAAGTAAAAAGAAATATCTGGACTTAACCAGATTTATTGCTTATGCTCTGAGCCAGCCTTATAGGGTGTGTAATAACATATTTGCAATTGTACATAATTGTATTCTTTTAATTATATTTGTTGGAATTCTCTATCAAGGGTATGAATAAAAACCCATTATTAACAGCATAACTCGACTTAATTTATTTCTAATAAGTAACTAAATATTTTATTCAGAAAAACTCAAAACAACCTTCAGTTGTGATTAAATATTTTGAATTGCATTGCCATAAAGGTAATAAACAATTATTTTAATTCTTTTTAAAAAATCATTAATTGATTCTATTCATGGGTTTTCCACGGGATTTTCCCAAAATAAATCCGTGTGGCGCCCACTATTAAACAAGGCAACTTAACCTTGTAGCTAAAGTGAGTTGGTTTTTGTAAACCGTTTTGACAGCTTATTGAACTTCTAGAAAACACGACCAGGTACGTGAAAGTATATTATATTTATTCTATTGTCCAGACATTACTAGACGTAACGTACTTAGACTATTATCGACCTGGAGGAGAAGTTTCACAGCTAGTATCAACAAGACGATCATCATCATCAAGCGACCAACTATTATACTTTACTTTTAAACTTAAGCAAAGCTAGTATTTAAATAATATTAACACAACTATTTTATTTGTTTTATCTAAGGGAATTCTTTTCAGACAATTATAATTCTATAATTGTAAACACACTTTTAGTAACCTCGAATGTTACATTTTAAATCACTTTACATAATTAGTAACCTTCAATTTTCAACAACTACAAACTTAATATATTCCGAAATAATATTTCAAATATAAACATAATTCTATTTAACCATCGCAATTCGATTTATTACAAATTGACGAACCCAACTGAAGGGGCTTTAAGATTAAAATATTTTAATATTACCAAATAAAAATTAAATATAAATAAAGTCACACGAGTAAACGTTTTATTACAAATTGGCTAGCCCAACAGTGTAGCTTTTAGGAGAGGAATTTACGTTTTATTACAATATATATATATATATTCAATCACTTTTTGCTACAGTTCGTTTCTTGATTTATATAAAGTAATTTAAAATTTATGTTTATATTATCTCAAGATGTTATTTTTCCTTATTCGGAACATGTTTCGAGAGCTCCCGTGCTCTCATCATCATCCCGTGCTTCGCAATCTTGCATCTGGTGGAAGTATTTGTGTGTTGGCTGGATGCTATTAAGGTTTCTTGTTGGTCTCTGGTATTTTAAAGTATTATATGTATGAAGTAACAAAAAGACCGGATCATTGAAGGGTATGCCCAAGAAATAAAAGAATTGCGAAAGAAGAGGGACCAAGCAATGGAAAAATCCAACCAGGAAACTAATGACAGTCAACCCGAATTAGAAGAGGTACTAGACGTCAATAATAACAACGACCCGGAGTACACGGGACACATGGATACTAAAAATGATGAGAGGAAGAAGGCGAGAAAACGGGAAGCCAATGACTATCTGGTAGCCGCCAAGTGGAAGAACCGCATGATAGGGATAGGGTGCCGAATACCACAGACATGTAGTACTAGAGACAGCTATGAAAAAGGATACCTGTGAAACGTAATTGTCCCAAACAATGAACCCAATAGAGGGGAAAAGCACAATATAACCCCAAATATGTAGACCATAAATGTGATTATTGTTGAAAACAGATAAATTATAGTGGTATACAACATTTACCACCGGAATATTTAGTGTATAGAAAATTTTAAAAATAACTACCATAAACGGATTCATTTAGTGATTGGAAAGATCATGTATTATGCCCAAGGTATTGAAAGTGACTAATTGCCTATAGCAAACCTATTTGCCATATTGTGTTATAAAAAGTGTGTAGTATTAATGTATAGGCCAAACTATTCGTTACCTAATAAATAAGAGCCAGATTTATCATATTAAATGGTAGAAAATGGTGTATAGTAAACCCAATAATTTAATGAGGAGAAAGATATCTATTATATCATAGAGAACCAAAAGTAGCATATAACAAAAATATACCTAGGATAATAACATAAAATTACTCTAATACTCCTATGTTAGATTAATTTAAAGAAGAAATACTACTGTCTTATAACTAAAATTACTATGCTATATTTAATGAAGAGAAAGAAAAATGTTATTTAATTACCAAATATTGTATGTAACAAGAATCTTAATGTCAAATATTGTATACCTCTCACAAAACTAAGATATTATATAAAATCATCCAGAATAAGTGTAAATTATCAGACACTTGAAGGAGTAGAGAGGCAGAATACCAAAGAGAGTTAATTATAAAGATGGCTATTATTATTGTGGAATGAAGAGAAAGAAAAATGTTATTTAATTACCAAATATTGTATGTAACAAGAATCTAAATGTCAAATATTGTATACCTCTCACAAAACTAAGATATTATATAAGGTCATCCAGAATAAGTGTAAATTATCAGACACTTGAAGGAGTAGAGAGGCAGAATACCAAAGAGAGTTGATTATAAAGATGGATGTTATTATTGTGGAATGAAGAGAAAGAAAAATGTTATTTAATTACCAAATATTGTATGTAACAAGAATCTAAATGTCAAATATTGTATACCTCTCATAAAACCAAAGAAATATTATATAAAATCGTCCAGAATAAGTGTAAATTATCAGACGCTTGAAGGAGTAGAGAGGCAGAATACAAAAGAGAGTTGATTATAAAGATGGCTATTATTATTGTGGAATGAAGAGAAAGAAAAATGTTATTTAATTACCAAACATTGTATGTAACAAGATATGTCAGAGAACATCTAACAAAAACATTTAGTATATGAATACTGTAAACCCTGATAATTCAGGATAAGTGTAAATTATTGACGAGAGAAAAACTAGTAAACTATTGTAAGAATAAAATATTGTAAACTCTATATGTAAGAAACAACTGCATAAT
Organism: Magicicada septendecula; assembly: GCA_034769895.1. Lineage (NCBI taxonomy): Eukaryota > Metazoa > Arthropoda > Insecta > Hemiptera > Cicadidae > Magicicada > Magicicada septendecula. The sequence goes on from CM068369.1 coordinate 571,259,732, forward strand.
TATATAAGGATCAATGTAAGTGTGTAATTTTAAGAATACTCAAGTAAACCAAAGCAAATTGTCAACTAGTATAAAAAGGTAACAATACGGCTAATAAAAAGCATGGCCGAGAATGTCAAGTCTGAAAAGAAATGATTACCTGTGAAAAGGAAGTATGTTAGAAAGTATAAAAGAAGGAAATGTGATACAAATGAAACCTCTAATACCTTGAATATTATATTGAATATGTTATATTATTGAAAAATGAAGGATATGTTATATTTTATGTGTTGTGATAGTGCAACTATTGCTATGTGCAATTTTTATTTTGTCTCAGACAGAGATGAGGATGCCTCTGATTCTGAGTATGTGTAATGAGGAACGGCGGAGAACGTATGCCACAGTGAGCCACTCTGATTCCGAACCCACTACAAATGTTAGGGAATTATATAGTAATGTATCAAGGACTATTAATAAAGAATCTGTGAGGTAAAAAAGGAAAGAACCATTGAGATTATCACAAAAATAAAGATATGTAATGAGAAAGAAAAATGTATTATTGTAAGACAGGAAATTGTTAATTTAAGAAGTGAAATCTATTGTAATTAAATAACTTAAAATGTGAGAAACTTGAAAAAATACTAGTAAGCTAAGAATTATATTACTAGCCAAGAACTCAAACTAGTGTAACACACTAATAGTATGTTAAAGGTCAATGTAAAGAGTACAAGACAAAAAGCAGTTAGTAATATACTAAAAAAAAACTGAAATGAAATGATAATTTTATCAAAAAATCAAATTTTCTCTCAAATTATCAATTTTGAGGGGGGAGTATATGTAACTTGACCAGGTGTTACATAACCTAGACATATGCCCTTAGATTTAATAAATACATAACAGTAATGTAAATAGATAATATAATGATAAGAGTAGCCAAGAAGAGAGGAACCATTGAAGAAGAAAGAAGAAGAAGTGCCACAAGAAGCAGTAAACCTAAACACTGCTTGACACTACAACCATACTCTGACACAAACTAATGGACAAATTAAATTCACTTTAAGCTGTCAAGCGAGTCAGTGAATAACTTAAATGGAATGTGACATGTTAATAAAAATAATTAAATAAGAATCCGAATACAGGGATATCAGCATCAGCATTTGGCTGAGAATAAATCAACTATGACTAGTAACTATTAATGCCAAGGACTAAGATTAGCTATGGCCACAATATGAGATTGAAGCTGTATTACAGTCTCAAATGTGCTTATGATAAGTAAGAATATTTGTAAGAGGGAACCTTATCTGAGTAAGCTACCTCATCAAGGTACCGAAGTGTAAACTAATAAACATTATTAAGGCGTAAATCCGATACAAACGGTACGCCTCGGCAATGCCTAAAACAAACAATCATCAGTAAGGTGATTAGTAGAAAGTACTATGAGTGTAAATCACATACACTGAACAATCTTTGTGCCAAACTTAGTGATAAGCATTAGTAATATGTTATACAATTAATAGTTCAATTGTTAATTAATAGCATGGAGCAAAATAATGTGAAACAAAATGTCATAGTGAGTAAGTATAGTTCATAGCAATGTATAAGTTAAGGTTTAATCATAATATTCAGTAAATAAATATCAGGACGGATATAATAGTGTTCTAACATAGACGTTTAAGTGAAAAAACGCGATGTGGAACACAAACAATATTGATAAGAGAGAATCATAATCGGCTTTGATTAGCAGACGACAGCGCGAAGCCATATACCTGAACATTGTTTATTAAAAAATGTCAGTGAAAGTGTAAATAAACCAGTGTCAAACTATATCAAATTGAAGAGGAAAAAATATCCTTTAATTTGATAGTGATACGACCCCGATCGCAACTATAATAAGTGCGTGACAGGCGTTAGCATCATTTGTACATAATAAATAAGAAATCTGTTTATCAACACTAACAACAATGACGGCTGTCAATCATTCTGGCGAAAGTCGGTTAAAAAACCGTTAGTGACAGTTGGAAAGACAATACGTCACTTTTGTAACGCCTGGCTAAGCCAATCAGAAAATCGCTTAATAAGTAAAACAATCGCCTAAGGCCGATCAAAACACAGGGTATATAAAGAAGAGTGGCTAATCGCCGTTAGACACTTTTAACGTTCATCCGGAGCGGCAGGTACGCTCGTCCCATCAAAATTTCTACTAACTGATAGCTTCATTGTAATAGTGCATCAATGGAATCATTTTGGCAACAACAAAAAGTAACTACAAGATATTCTACATAGAATCAGTGCATCTAAGTGCAGTATTATTTTATTTAGTGCGTGAAAATAACGAACAGAAGAAATAATTAAATAGTATCATATAAGGTCCTTTTTAGTCAGAAGCGGACCAATATTCTCTGTTCAAGTGCGTGTGTAGTGAATAACAATGGTCATTACAATCCGACCATTGATGTGTTTAATTGAATTTTAATCGAAAGATTAAAAACACAAAGGTAACTGTGAAAATTTATTCCATTACACTGAGTGCAATAACCTATATGTTTTGGTAAACAAACCTGTACTGACGCATAACACTGAAACATTTTCTGTATTACACCATGTCTGAATTTATTTAATGGATTTGTCAATCCTATTTAAGTTGGATGTTAGTCATAAGTGATCTCACCATATAACTTTGTAAATAATTAATCAAGCGTGATGAACGCCTAACCTATAAAATAGGTTCGATTTTTATATTAGTAAACTAAAAGGCATTACTAGTCGATATTATATTATGAAATAATTAGCTATTGTGTAGGCATGAGCATTCTTTTTTGTGTTTCAAAGAACTTACGCCTGAGATATAAATAATATTAATGTTTAAAGTAAAGAGTATCTGTACTTAACCAGAATTATTGTTTATGCTCTGAGCCAGCCATATAGGGTATGTAACCAAATATTTGCAATTGTACATCAATGTATTCTTTCAATTATGGTTGTTTGAATTCACTATCAAGGGTACAAATAAAACCCAATTATTAGCAGCATAACTTGACTTAATTTATTTCTAAAAAACAGATAAATAATTCATTCAGAAGAATCAAAACAACTTTTAGTTGCGATTAAATATTGTTGAATTGCATTGCCATAAGGGCAATAAACACGGTTTCAATTTTTTAAATTATTATTTGATTCTATTAATGGGTTTTCCATGGGATTTTCCCGAAATAAACCTGTGTGGCGCCCATTATTAAACAAGGTAACCTAACCTTGTAGATAAAGTGAGTTGGTTTTGTAAACCGTCTTGGCAGCTTATTGAACTTCTGAACTTCCAGAAAACACGAACAGGTACGTGGAAGTGTATTTTATTAATTCTATTGTCCAGACATTACTAGACTTTACGTACTTAGACGACTATCAACCTGGAGGAGGAGTTTCGCTGCTAGTATCAGCACGACGGTCACCATCATCAAGTGACCAGCTAGTACACTTTATTTTTAAATTTAAGCAACGTTATTGTTCAAATAATATTAATGCAATTATCTTATTTTTTATCTAAAAGAGTTCTTTTCAGACACATAATTTTGCAATTGTAAACACACTTTTAATAACATCTAATGCTACATTTTAATTACTTTATAAAATTAGTAGCTTTCAATTTTCAACCACTACAACCTTTAATATTTTAAATATAAACAGTAAATTTTTCAATTCGTTACAATATTTGTACACATATATTTTTTTTCTTTTATACGTTATTTATACATTATTGTAAGGTGATCTTACTTTGTAGGAATTTTTGTAACTTATTCCTTCTTTTAATATTTTTATATTATGCCTCATATGTTATCAAAATATTGTTGTAAGTTGTGCTCACATAATTTTTGAATTTTGGTATTTCTTTATTTGTTTATTATAGGTTATTTTTCTTCGTAAAACTTTTTTATAGAAGCTTGATTATACACTCCTTTTATCTTTTTGGTGGTTATGTTACTTATTTCATAAGTGTTGTTACCATTGTCCTTGGTGTAGACATAAGATCCTATGTATAATAATAACAATTTCTTTGTTATACCTTCAATCGTACTGGGTAGTTCACGGTTTTTTATTAATACTCTTTCTCCCTCGTTATATTTAATCGTTTTAAGTTGGTTTTGAGAATACTTTGCTTTTTGTTTCTCGATTTTTTCCATTATTCGGCTGTACCATTTGTTTTCATCATACGAGTCTTCTGGGTTGTTCGGAAATTCTATTAGTTCCTGTATCCCTCTATGGGGTTTTCTTCCAAACATTATTAAATATAGGGTGTTCTCAATAAAATGGTGATAACTTATATTCAAAAATACTTCGGTTGAAGTTAAATATTTCTGCCATTCCTTTTGATTATCATTGCAATATGTTCTCAAAATACGTCCCACCTCTCTTAACACTCTTTCTGCGGGGTTACTGGTAGGGTGGTATACAGATGTTTTATATGTTTTTATGTTCAATTTTAATAGTTCCTCCTTCCACTTTTTCCCTTTGAATTGTGTTCCGTGGTCTGTTATTATCATGTAGGGTTTTCCAATTTCTGTAATGTATTTATTTTTTATGATGTCTAATATTTTATTTGTTGTGGGTCTGTTTATAGCGTATAATTTGGTGTAATGGTCCAATAGAATCACTATGTACTTGTATCTGTGTCTCCCTCTGCTACATGGGAATGGTCCACATATGTCGAGAAACACCTTTTCCAGTTTGGCATTTGAAGTGATGGGTATCATCGTTCCATCCTTTCTCTCGTTATTCGTTTTGACCATCTGACATTGTGCAGGTTTTAATGTTTTTATTTACTTTTTTAGTTATACCTTTTATAAACATTTCTTCCTCTAATGCTTTTACCATTTTGAGTGTTCCCATGTGCCCATATCTGACATGGTAATCTTTAATTATTTTGTTTTCTATTGATTTTGGAACTACTATTTTCTATATTCCTTGGTTCCTTTTGGTTTTAATGAATAGTATATCCTTGTGTATGCAATAAAAGTTATTTATAATTTCCTCAGATTCCATCAGTCTTCTTCATATTTTTAAGATTTTGGTGTCTTGCTTCTGCTGTAGCACTATTTCGTTTACAATATCTTCCAGGTCCTTCCTATCCTTTATTATGTAATACACTTTGGCGATCTTCTCCTTTTCTCCTTCAAATGTTTGGTTTTCTACATTTATTCTGGACAAAACATCAGCTGCTACGTTCTTCCCGCCTGGAATATACTCCGACATAATATGGTACTCTTGTAGAGCGAGTATCCAACGTGTAAGTCTGCCATGATTCAATTTACATTGTTTTAAAAATGAGATAGACTTATGGTCGCTTCTGACTGTAATGGGATATCCTAATATATAGGTTCTGAACTTCCCGCATGCGAATACTATGCTGAGTAGTTCTTTTTCTGTAACGTTTGTAACGGGACGAATTTTGAGGGGTTTTTATTTTATTAAATTTTGATTTATTATAAAATATTTGAAATTTAATTTCCATCTGTGTATACGGCCACGTGGTTGAATAAAAGCATTGTGTGAAAAAAAAACAGTATGCAGTAACAGTCGTGAAACATTTGCCAAGGAATGTGCCAGTCGTCAACTTCTTAGAACTTTGCGGCGGTGTGCGACCAAACGCACAAACGCACTACACCAGCATGTGTCCAAACGACGCCACGGTAAAACAAAAATGGCTTAGAGGCGAAAGTTTTATTCGCCTCATGGTCCTGGACGGCGGATGTGAGTTTAAGTCCAACCTACTTTATGACGTCAACCAGTGCTTAACAAATGTCATCTGTTAATGTCATTTATTTGATGAGGAAAGTACTGTGATGTTTATTTTCTCTATTAATACAAATAGAAATACATTATTTATTTATTTCCACCTACCTTCTAACTGTTTTCTCGGGCCAGGATCCTGTCGCACGAACGTAGGATGCGAGCATGGTTTACGGGTTAGGTAAATAACTTACGCAACCCATTTTTGAAGAGAATTAAAATTCTTTAATACGTACTTATTTCAGTTTTTTATTGTTATTCTTTTCCAATAAAAAATCAAGACAAATTAAAATTTCCTTACACTTTTTGGCAAAACATCTTATATCGACAAAGTTAAAATCTACATCTTATATTAATACATTAACTATTTATCTATTACTTACATAAACAGCCCAGTCTGCTCATTCTCACATTCACACTATATTTAACACCTTCCCCTATTATTATTTATTTAACACATTATGAAATACCCCTGCCGGCAACGTGGTGTCCATCCGAATTCGTAGCCTCTCATTGTTTTTAATTTAGTCGTGTGTCCGAAAGATAGTTTGTATTGGTTCTTCATCTACCGAAACTAGCCGCACTTCTTCATTATTTGTTAACTGCAATTACTGTTAATTTAAGTAAAAAATGTTATTTTTTAAGCCCTGTTTGGCGAACCGCCTGCACAGGCAAAAGTCGGCAAGGAACTGGGAAGTGTCTATCTGTTCCCCACTCCTCAATCTATTTTTTGCAAAAGCCGGAAAGCAATGCCTTCTATCTGATCGTCACAGCTGTGGCACATTCAACACAGGTGTTTTTGTGTGTTGGGGACGTGGATGACATTTGGTGAGCACTGGTTGACGTCATAAAGTAGGTTGGACTTAAACTCACATCCGCCGTCCAGGACCATGAGGTGAATAAAACTTTCGCCTCTAAGCCATGTTTGTTTTACTACCGTGGCGTCGTATGAGCACATGCTGGTGTAGTGCGTTTGTGCGTGGGTCGCACACCGCCGCAAAGTTCTAAGAAGTTGACGACTGGCACATTCCTTGGCAAATATTTCACAACTGTTACTGCGTACTGTTTCTTTGTTCGCACAATGCTTTTATTCAACCACGTGGCCGTATACACAGATGGAAATTAAATTTCAAATATTTTATAATAAATCCAAATTTAATAAAATAAAAACCCCTCAAAATTCGTCCCGTTACAATACCCCCCCCAATGAGATATCTTCTGCCAAAACAGAAGAACTCTCATTGCTAAAACCCCTAAGAGGACCAGTGAGGATTTGGTGCCAACAACCCCCTTTAGCTTCATGGGTAAACAACCCCCCTGGCTCGGCGACTATGGCCGCATCTGAACGAGATTACTGGACTTCTCTGTCCGAGATCCCAACACCATAAAATCGAACAGATACGCACCACAGCGCACCTCACCTTCTAACATGCCGCCCCAAAATCCAAATCCCTGGTCTTATATCAGGCCAGATCCTCAACCGATATGTTCCCCCTTATCATGCACACTGGGCTGCCTTTAGCAGTTACTGGGCTTGTACACACACTTATTGCTACATCCTATCAAATCTTGTTATCAAATTTAGGAGTTTCCTTTAAATTGAAACCCAATCTATATTACCATTAATCTCAAAAATCAAAATACAAATCTTTTATCTGAATTGAATAATTCTCTTCGTTATTATTGACAATTAGAAACAAATAAATGGATCTTTTATTAAAAACATGAACTTCCTTATCCTAACATTGGATTAGACATATATCCTAAACAATACAATTCAATAAAAAACACTATTAATACACACAAACAATAATATAATCAAAATCCAAAACATCAATTAGATGGCAGGCACAAAATCAAAAATTTTTTTTGTTTTTTTCAAAAAAAATTTAAATTTATTAAAATATATTTTTTCTCAATATTAAAATTATTTAAATTTATTTAAATTAATTAAGAAACAAAATTGGCCTCACTTCATTGCCAAAACTGGTTTAGCATAGAACCTCACCCATCAGCTGATCAAACTGGGTCAAGTCAAGAACCTTGACCTACATAAGTTATACATAAGTTACATCTGAAAATACGTTGAACATCTTTAAAATTCTATCTTTAAACACAAAAACATAATAAAACAAGACGTTTAAAAATAACAAAGTATTAATACAATTAACAATAAAATTGACATTTAAATTACTCAAAATTATACCTTTTACAACTTTACATTTTTTCAAATTCTATTAAAACTGTCACTTGTTTCAATCAAAATTTTATATTTTTACCATGACTCTCTTTTCTCAATCTCCATTAGTTTGGGTGATTTAATTATTTATACTAACTTGATTTACAACTCGGCATTTATACATTTATAATCTTTACCCCTTCTGACTTCAATACCACTAACAGCTCTAACTAACATGACACCCATCTCTATCAACAACATCTATCAAACACTCTCTTAACCCAACTTACTACTCAACTCAATTAGCATCACTTCTACTCTTATATAAAAAAATACTCTCTAACCCTTTGTACTCAAGATGTGTGTTCCCCCCCCCAAAAGCTCATTTTCTTATGTTGGTTCCTGGATTCTACCTAAGGCAACCCTTTCCGGCGCTAAACGGTCCCTTCCCGTCCCAACCCTTTTGTTGCGGACTCCTACCACCCCATCCCCTCTTACAAAATTCCCATCAACTATTTACCATTCTCATTACATCACTTCAATTACAACAAAATATCATCACTTATTTATTACATCAATATATCAATCAGTACTCTACATATATTCCCCATAACTACTGTGTCAACATCAATACTTCTCAAATTCTACATTACATTATTCATAACACTATTTTCATCTCCATTACCACTTTAAACTCAACATGGACTGATCTACATGTCCCAACAAAATATTAATCACCCAAAATCTATCTTTCACAAATCATTTAAAATCTTAACTTTATCAAATTACTTTCCTCATCAAATAAAATCTTCAACACATTAAAATGATTATTCAAACTAAATATCACTATAATATTGACGACTCGGAACACAAAGTTTTTTATAAGTAAAAACGTAAAGTTTTACCTTACAGCCTAAACCGGCTTTCACCTATAGAAGGCTTCATCAGAGGCTGTCGCTAGTAGCGCTGCTCGTCTTGTTGTTGGCGACGAGAAAGTGTTTCGAAAGATTGAAGCTGTGTGTGTGTGGTGAGATGTGTTCGAATAATGCGTGCGATTTGAATTGTGTCTGTTCGTTTAGGATGTCGTTTTTATTTGTTTTTGTGTGTTTGTATATTTCTAATTGTTCTAGAGTGTCTAGTTTTCGGCCTTTTGTGTGTACGTGTAGTATGTTCATGTTATTGTCGATGTTTTTATATGTGTGGTTTGCTTCAATGAGGTGGTTTGCGAAGGTAGATTCTGTAGTGGTGTGGAGTGCTTTTGTGTGTTCAATGTATCTCTGTTTGAAGCTACGTCCTGTCTGGCCTATGTAGAATTTACTGCAATTTGAACAATTTAGTTTATATACACCGGGTAGATCCAAGAATTATTCAAACATTAATTACATTGAAAGTTGGCAAATCGCTTATAAGTGACATTCTACAGCGGATCAGCTGATTTTCTTAGCAAGGTGAATGACCTTACTGCAAACACATTTCAAATCTCTACAAATTACATGAAATACATATTGTTATCAAAAATTATATCTAACATACTACACATCATTGTTTCCCTTTTTTCTGACCCTGGTAAAATTAGGTAAACCACCTGCCGGTCGGTCTAGGTACTTACTTTGTTAGTACCACATTTCAAAATTATATAGATTACCTATTTCTTCAACCCCTATATCTAACACAATGAAATAAAAACATTTATGAGACAGAATAAACATAGTATAATAAACATATGAACATCTATTTATCAAATCGTAATACAAGCATTTAATTAGTGCAAAAATGAGTTATCATCTTCAGGTTATAAAATTTGAATTCGTTGCTCACCTGAGCAACCCCCTGGCCACACACACTATTGTATTTTCTGTTGGACTGTGGCGCCCATGTGCGTCCACAAGGACGGCATAGTTGGAGGAATTGAACATCTCCTTGTCCTTGCTTCGGCATTACATTTGAAAGGTTTGGATATCAACATATCTTTGTTATATAATTATGCGCCCTTAATGCGGGTCTACCACCTGGCTTTGCTGTCCCTACTCGGACAGAGTGGCAGCCGCTGTTCCATAGTTTCCGGGATTTCCCCTAGTTTCACCCCCCATTAATTTCTAGTATCAACCAATTTCAAGCCAGCTATGGTCAAGGGACTTAAATTATGGCCATAGCTGACCGCTAGCCAAAACCACGATTAGTGCTGGTAAGGCAGTAATCGCCCGAAAAGTCGGGGAAATCAACTTTACCTTCAGGCATGTTACACTCGTCATTAACTGCATGGCACGGCTGTCTATCAAGGTACAATATGAGATTGTACAAAAACTGTGCCGTGCCTTTTCACCCTTTCGGCCTCCGATGGAGGTAATACTCTCTATTACCCCCCAACACTTTCCACTATCTACTGTGGCACATGCCACCACAGCAATAGCACACTAATAACTAAAATATATCTTCTTATAAAACATTATCATGTGAAATTTTCATTTAACTCTTTTATCCATCATCATTTAAATCATTCATCACTTTCTACAATTAGATTCCTTAAAATTTTCAAATTGATTATTAACATTTATTTTACATTACCTTTCAGTTACTATTACTTTTTTTTTTTTTAATTATTATCTCAAATTATTTTCATTATTGAAGCTAAAATTCTTTCATTTGAGTTAAACACCTGTAAACATTTTATTATATCTGACTTGTATTATAAAATTTTATACTTACAGTACATTATTCACCTACTGACATAAACACAAAATATACACACCATACACACCAATATCTCCACATAACCTCTGAAACATTTAACAACAGTGTTATTTCATATCAAACAATTTAACATTTATTTATTAATTAATCATGATCAAATTCAAATCTCATGAAACAATTTAAATCCATTAGAAAACTCAATTATACAACATCTAAATCAATCAAAAATATTCAAACATCTCAAATTATTTTAATTAAATTAATTATTGAAAACAACATTTTTAATTACTTTCACCAAGTACAATAACTACAATTTATTTATTATCTTCTTCCAAATTATTTTTGTTATTTATTTAGACTGCAAAATAATAATATCCTTCTTCTCACAACAATTTCCATTACATACACACATTGTTTACCTAACATTTACAATACATACAATTAATTTCACTAGCAATTTATTTACAATTCTTCATCATTAATTATTCAGTTATATCACACTTCAATGTCCAAGGTTGCGAGGTCTGAACCATAAAACAAAATATTTAAAATTGTCCATTTATTGCTTTACTGTTTAGCCTCCATCGTCAAAAATTAGTCTGGGTTTCACATAACAATTTTCAATTTTATTTACATTCCACATATGGCTATCTTGTGTGTAATAACCATAAAATTTTAGTTCATTCATTTTACCATAATAATCATAAACCAAGTCAACCTTATTTATTTCTGTCCAGTCTCCATTAGTAGTTATATTCATTATCAAGTCAGTTATTTTTTCATCATAAGGCAAATTGTTATTGTTTAAACATGTATAATTAAAACAATTCTCACTCTCTATTTTAACAGGTAAGTATTTAATACCATTTATCTCTATCACTGCTAACGTTTCTTTCAACTCATCATAATCTCTCTTTAATTTATATAATTCTGTCTCTCTATTAATACACAATTCTTTATCTAAATCTCTCTCATCATAACACCATCTCATACTTTCAACACCATTCCACACAGAGGGTACACACTTATACAAAAACGGGAAACAACTCAAATCTTCCAATAACACGGGACTCTTGCCCTTCAAAAACAACACTTGTGAACACCCTGGTTCATCATAAATATGGGGAAAATTTACCCTCTGCCACCATTCTACCTCTATACTATCTTTCCACTTTCTCTCTGACTCATAAACACACATTAACATTCCATTATTACATTCTACAACTTCATCAGTACTCTCACTATTTATTTTCAACGTATCACTCTCTGATACTACCTTTTCAATTACATTACCATTCTCAATATTATTTTTATCATTTTCGACATCATCATTATCATTTGTCAACTTATTCTCTAGTACCACATTTTTATACATCTCATTATAATTTTCATTTGTTTTACTCTTGTCTGTATTCATTACATCCACTCCCATTCTCTCAATACTCTGTTCTAATTTATTCAAACTATTTTTAAACATTTCATGGGTATTTTCACAATGTTCATTAATTTCATTAATTTGGTTTTTTAACTCATCAAAACTATTCTTTTGAACATCGAATTTCTCACTAAAATTGTGATTTTGAACGTCAAAACGACGGTCTATTTTATCGAATTTTTCGTCATTACTATCAAATCGTTTACTGAGAAGGTTAAATAAGTCATTCATGGACATCTCTTTTTCTTTTGTTTTAATTGTTACGGGAGTGGAAATCGCTCCTGGCGTACTAATTACAGATTCTTCTACATTACGGTCATCTATTGATAGTGACTCTGTTTGAATACCTGAGTCGGTATTTATTTGGCTCTTTGTTTGACTGTCAGAGAAGCTGACATTCTCGTTATTATTTGCCATTTTTATATTATAAATTTACTAATTTTCTTAATTTACATATACTGCTCTTAGACTTACGTACCTTACATAATTGTTACGTACCGTTATTTAACCCTCCAACCATACTTGGATCTTATTTGTAGGTGTGGTTTTTATATTAAATTTTAATTTACAAAAACTGTCCCTGTTCAGAAGCCAACTGTGATGTTTATTTTCTCTATTAATACAAATACAAATACATTATTTATTTATTTCCACCTACCTTCTAACTGTTTTCTCGGGCCAGGATCCTGTCGCACGAACGTAGGATGCGAGCATGGTTTACGGGTTAGGTAAATAACTTACGCAACCCATTTTTGAAGAGAATTAAAATTTTTTAATACGTACTTATTTCAGTTTTGTATTGTTATTCTTTTCCAATAAAAAATCAAGACAAATTAAAATTTCCTTACACTTTTTGGCAAAACATCTTATATCGACAAAGTTAAAATCTACATCTTATATTAATACATTAACTATTTATCTATTACTTACATAAACAGCCCAGTCTGCTCATTCTCACATTCACACTATATTTAACACCTTCCCCTATTATTATTTATTTAACACATTATGAAATACCCCTGCCGGCAACGTGGTGTCCATCCGAATTCGTAGCCTCTCATTGTTTTTAATTTAGTCGTGTGTCCGAAAGATAGTTTGTATTGGTTCTTCGTCTACCGAAACTAGCCGCACTTCTTCATTATTTGTTAACTGCAATTACTGTTAATTTAAGTAAAAAATGTTATTTTTTAAGCCCTGTTTGGCGAACCGCCTGCGCAGGCGAAAGTCGGCAAGGAACTGGGAAGCGTCTATCTGTTCCCCACTCCTCAATCTATTTTTTGCAAAAGCCGGAAAGCAATGCCTTCTATCTGATCGTCACAGCTGTGGCACATTCAACACAGGTGTTTTTGTGTGTTGGGGACGTGGATGACATTTGGTGAGCACTGGTTGACGTCATAAAGTAGGTTGGACTTAAACTCACATCCGCCGTCCAGGACCATGAGGTGAATAAAACTTTCGCCTCTAAGCCATGTTTGTTTTACTACCGTGGCGTCGTTTGAGCACGTACTGGTGTAGTGCGTTTGTGCGTGGGTCGCACACCGCCGCAAAGTTCTAAGAAGTTGACGACTGGCACATTCCTTGGCAAATGTTTCACAACTGTTACTGCGTACTGCTTCTTTGTTCGCACAATGCTTTTATTCAACCACGTGGCCGTATACACAGATGGAAATTAAATTTCAAATATTTTATAATAAATCCAAATTTAATAAAATAAAAACCCCTCAAAATTCGTCCCGTTACACGTTGTAGTTACGTTCGCAATTGTTTAGTATTCTGCTTGCAAAACTAATGACCAAGTGGTTTCCTTCCTTATCCTCTTGATATAATTCTGCGCCTAGACTGACGTTGCTGGCGTCGCAATTCATAAAGAAGGGTTGTTAAAAGTTGGGGTGATGTAGTTTTACAGTTTCTAGAAATTTTTGTTTGATTAGTGTTAATACTTCCTCCTGCTCAGTTCCCCAAGTCCATTTTTCCTTTGCTGATAGTTGTTTTGAAAATTATGTGGTAAGATATGAGTAATTAGTTTGAAATTTTCTATAATAATTGCATATACCTAAGAAGGACTGTAATTGCTTCTTATTTTTTGGTGTGGGGAATTTTTGAATAGCTTCAACTTTTTCTTGGGATGGAGATATTCCCTGTTCAGTTAAATTGAATCCTAGGAACTTGACTTTGTTGGCTATAAACTTCGATTTATCAAATTTTAGTGTAATGTTATTATCGGATAACTTTTTTAATACTTGCTCAATTCGTTCACAGTGCTCATCCCAGTCTGAAGATGTTATTAGGAGGTCGTCCACATATACTGTTGTGAACTGCAGAGCTTCTTGACCTAAGACTTGGTCCATGCATTTGACGAACACTGCGACGGAGTTAATGAGGCCGAAAGGTAACCTCTTAAATTGGTAGTTTCTTCCGTCGAATATGAAAGCCATGTATTGTCTACTGTGTGGGTGCAGCTCCACCTGCCAGTACGCACATACAGTATCCCAGGTATACTTATGTATTTGGTGCCATGAAACCTTTTTAAAATTTCTTCAATTTCTCCCGGTGAAGTTCGGTCATTTATTATCATTTTGCTGATCTCTCGGGTTGTGATTAGTCAAATAATTACATATTTACAAAACAATATAAATCTCCCACTTACCTTAAATTTGGGTCCAGGATTCCAGCACGAACTGTGAATGTAAACGTGATTTTGAGGTTGTTAAAATAACACACTCAACTATCATTAAAATATAACAAGCTTCAGATTTTATTAAAATTTAGTTCATTTTATATTCCTTGAAATTTCTTTCGTACATACTTTCTCCCAACTATTGGCACATTATTATTTCGCTCAACTGTGCCTTAATACATTTCTTACAAGCATTTGTTAACCATAACATTATTACCATACATTTATATTACATTTCTACCCGTTAATTTTTAAATCTAAATAAGGCGAACCCAGCTTGCTCACACTCAACTCTCGTTCCATTTTTACCCCCCCCATTTAGTTATTTTAGGCAATCATTAAAATAATTTTGGTGTAATACGGTTACTTGCTGTAGTGGCATCTCCCTGACCTCGTGGTGCGTCACACACAAAGTTCTCTTTTAGGTGTCCAAAAAAGTTTATGATTTCATTTTTCTTTCTTCCTCGTTAAATACTGCACTCACTTTCACATCGTTCTACCACTTCTATTCTCTTTTAATTGATAATAAAAAATTTATTGATGAGCCACGTTTGGTGGGTGACTGCGAGGAGCGTTAACCAAATGCCCCCCTCCAAAATCGGACAAGACGGAAATTACCAATGCCTTCTGTTGTTAAAATGTTCATCACTGTACCCAAGGTATGGGTTATTCTTGGGTGTTAGACGTTGATGAAATTTTGAGGCCACTAGTCACGTCACTCAAATGGGCGTGTTTTGTGTCATGCTTCCGTCCGCAATCAAACACGTGCTGAAATATTTTTACAGCTTAGCCATGTTGTTTGACTTCATTTGAGGCACTGGTGTGTCACACATCACCCGTTTTCTTGGAATTGTAATGCGTCTTGCTGCGTCCGCTTGCAAAATTACAATGTTGTTACTGCGTTCTTTGTTTGACTGTAACCGTTTGAAGTAGGGGACTTGTTGCCGTATTTGTACATTGATTAAAACATGAAATAAAATAAAACACCCCATTTTGTCCCATTACAATACCCCCCCCAATAAGAGGTCTTTTGTCGAGACAGAAGAACTCTCATTGCTAAACCCCTAAGAGGATCGGAGAGGATATGGCGCCAACAACCCCCCGTTACTTCTTAACGCATCATAGGTAAACTACCCCCTAGCTCGGCGACCATGGCTGCACCTGACCGAGATTACTGGACTTCTCTACTCGAGATCCCAACACCGTAATATCGGACAGATACGCACCATAATGCACCTCACCTTCTAACATTCCACCCCCAAAATCAAAACCCTGGCCTTATACCATACCAAATCCTCAACCGATATGTTCCCCCTTACATGCACACTGGGTTGCCTTTAGCAAGTACTGGGCACGTACACATACTCATAATATCTTCTAAACAAACTCCTTAAACATTTTAAAATCATTTTTCCAAATCACAATATAGCAAACAAATTAAATTCGAATCATTAAATTTGGTTAAAATTTCATTTAAGTTCAAAATCAACCTGTTATATTACCATTACTTTCATCAAAAATAAAAAATCTTTTACAATAATCTATCAAATTTATCAATTTTCTTCACTACTACTAATAATCATAAAAAACAAACTGAACATCTTATCAAAACATAAATTCACTTATACTAATATTTGTTTATAACACATATATACTAAACCATATAATTCAAGAAACACACTGGTAATACGCACAAACAATAATATACTTGAAACTCAAACATCATCTATATGGCAGGCATAAAAAAATAATTTTTTTTTTTCAAAAAAATTTAAATTTACCAAAATATCTTTTTTTATCAATCTCAAAAATGAAATTATTTAATTTAATTCAGTTATACCATTGCGTGAATTAATTATTTAAAAATGGTTCTGTCTCTAATATCAGTCATCAGCTGATCTCTCTAGGTCAAGTGAATGACCTTGACATATATACACTACACAGAGCTACACTGTAAAATACATGAAACATCTTTAAAATCTTTTACCTTCAAACATAATACAACATAATAAAATAGAACATTCAAAATTAACATGGTTATTATTATCTTACAATAAACAATAAAATTTACATTTAAATTGACCAAAATTTACACATTTTATAGCTTTATATTATTTTCAAATTCTAGTACCATCTGTCCCTTGTTTCAATTCTTATTACATTTTGACTATGACTTTCCTTCTTTAATATTTTCATTTTCAGCTAGTTTGGGTGACTCAATTATTCATAATAATTTGATTTACTAACTTGGCATTTACATATAGTCTTACCCCCTTTCTGATTCTAATACGCACTTAACAGCTGTTATCTAATATGACACCCATCTACCAAAACATCTACCAACCATTCTGTACCTCTAATTTACTACTCTAACTTATTTCGCATCATTCTACCCTTATAACAAAATACTCTCTACCCCTTTGTACTCAGGATGTGTTCCCTTCCCAATGCTCATTCCCTTATTTGGTTCCCGGACCCTCCCTAGGTAACCCTTTCCGGCGCATATCGGTTCACCTCCCGCCACAATGCTTTTCGTTGAGGACTCCTTATCACACCACCCCCCTTACAAAATTACCCATCAACTAATTACTCTCCCATTACATCACTTTCATCTACAAAATATCTTTATTTCTTTATTACCCCAATATATCACTCATTACTCTACATATTTTCCCCATGGCTACTGTGTCACTATCAATACTCAAATTCTACATTACGTTTACTCACCAGAATCTTATTCTGTTTAACACCCATCTAACTTAACTTGGACTGATTGATTCAAATGCTTTCTTTATGCTTGTCACCCAAATTCTAACATTTAACACATGTTACATTACATTAACCCTTGCAAATTCAAAACTATCTCAAATACATTCCATCACTTACTTAAAACATTACAAGTTTGTTATTGGCACATTTGCAAATTATTTATAAGTGACATATTACATCTATAACCCAGCAATCAGCTGGTGTTCCTGGTCAGGTGACTGACCTTACTCTAACTACGATTCCAACCATTACACCATGTAAAATACACTACACGTTTACAATCCTTATGCACACTGCACGGCAACAAATCAACATATAATATAAAATTATATAACAAGTTGTGCAGTGTATATTACGCCAGTTTGGCCTCCGATGATGGTAACATACCTTGATGTTACCACCAACACTCATCGCTATCTGCAGTAGCACATGCCACCACTGCAATATCGTAACTAATAGCTAAACTTACACCCTTCTACTGCTGCAGTCTCTACTTTCCATAATTATTTCACTTCGATTAACACCACACAACCCCCCAAAATTACCCATATATCTTGTATAATATAACATAATAAACATGAACAATATCATTGCTACATTTAACCAAACAATTTACATTTAAATAATTTTTATAAAAATTGTCAACATTACAAATTGAACTTTCTATTAATTCTTTTTATTTATACTCTAAATTATTTAACATTTATTGGACCATTAGATTCTCCCAAAAATTCAAATTTATTATTAACATTCATTTTGCATCATTTCAATAATACTTTACCTAAGTTAGCTTCTTTCAAACTCATTTAGTGCCATTATAAGATATTATAATAGTATTATATATAATGCCTTTACTTCAAGGTCATTATCAAATTCATACTTACATATGATCAATCACTCCCATACTATCATAGACATACAAATATAAACACCACACCAATAACTCCATGTACCTTCTGCAACATTTTAACAACCATGTTATTCCACAAACTACACAATTTAACATTTATTTATTTATTAATTATTATCAAATTTAAATCTCATAAAAATAATTTAAATTCATCATCAAAATTCAATGATATAACATTTTAAATCAACCAAAAATATTTAAACATCTCAAATTCAATTCTTGAAAACACAAATTATTTTAATTACTTTACTCCAATTACGACAATTACAATTCATTAATTACTTTCATAATTATTCTTGTTATTTATTTAGTCTGCTCAAATATTATTGTTATTATTAAAACACTTTCTACTACATACACATTGTTTACATAAAACACCTGTTACAATACAAACACAATTAATTTCACTATAAATTTATTTACAATTTCTTGTCATTATTTTTCTGTTTACCACACTTCATTTCCTAAGTTACCAATGTCATAGCCACAAATTAAAATATTTAAAATGTCCATTTATTGAGTTTATAATTACCCTCCATCATCGTGTAAATATCTGATATATTCATAACATAAATCATTTTTATCGACCTTCAATTTGTTATTTTAATTATTATAATAACTATCTGTGTTCTCAAATGTTTCCATTATCCATTAACAATGTTTTGTAGGCTTACCCCACATTATTATTATCTCATACAACCTGTCTACATTTGGAATTCTGGTCTTGTCACCGTCAGTGTTTTTGTTTAACATTCTATCGTCATACTCTTCCACTACATTCATCACAACATCAGGTAAGTTTGCATCATTTACGGCAGTATTGTCAAAATAATCATCAATCTCCTTCAATTCTAACCGCTCTTTCAACTCATCATAACTACTTCTCAACGTAAATAACTCTATTATTCTCTCTCTCTCACAATACTTCTCACAACCCCCCTGGACTATCTCATTCCACACAAAGGGCACAACAAACTTACTCAAATACTTCCTGGTTTTACCAGATACAAATACATCACTACAACAACTTAAGGGACCATTTGGAGACACCATGTCTCCCACACAACTACGGGAGGAAACTCTGTCCTCATTAAACACCTGTGAAACTTCTGTTTCACCATAAACTAGGGGAAAACTTGCCCTTTGCCCCTCTAAACTTTCATCACACTCTTCACACTTTCATCCACACTTTCTCTGCTCACCACCTTACTCTCTAACACCACGTTTTTACATATATCATTATAATTCTCACTTGTTTTACAGTCATCACTTACCTTGTTATTAATTATTTGATTTGCTTTACTTTTAATTTGTTCCTCTACCGACTCTACCACTTTCTCAACACTCTGTTCTAATTTGTTAAAGTTAGTTTCTAATTTAAACATATTTAAAGCGGTCCAGGTCACTGTATGATAATTATATATAATATAATTTACCTTGTAATTTCCGCCCAGTGACGTTGAGCGTAATTTGTATGGTTATGCGTTTCAGGCCATGTGGCCCGTCCTCAGACCATCACTCCAAGAGGAGCTCGTTAAACAATAAAATCCACACAAAACAAACACATAATAAATAAATACATAAAATATATTAAATAAACATATAAAAGCGTTCTATTACCCGAACACGGTGCATCGCGTATAGCATGTCATAACTGCGTCAATGGAACCTGTTATCTATTATTATCTGTAATCGATCGCAGCGCGGTATCATACAGTGGGTTGGACCTGAAATTAAGTTTATCATTAAGTATGTCGTCACATACACCAGGGTTATTATAACCTCTATATATCTCGAATTCCTCTAGTGCGTCCATATAACGGCCTTTACTACAATAATGTAGGGGTATGAGGTTAGTGTTGAAATTAGTATAAGAATGATTACACGAAATCAGATGCCTTGTAAAGTTAGATTTAATATTATCTATGGAAAAAACACACCTGTTAAAATGGCTTTGTGGTGTGTGTTCACGGAATCTTTTGATAAACGGTCTACCCATTTGACCGATATAAAATCGGTCACAATTGTCACATATAAGCTTATAAATACCGGTTTTGGATTCAATGTTTGTCTGAAAGACTGGGCGAACCAAGTTACGTAGACGGTTATTAGTTTTAAAAATAACAGTATAACCTAATTTACTTAAAGTGGATGTAGGGATCCTGGGCATCAACTCAGTGTATGTTGTTGTGATGTATTTGTTGTTAGGTGTATTAACATGTGTCTGTCTGGAACGACGGGATTTGTGTTTTCTAAGAATATTGTCAATCATTTGGGACTCATATCCGTTGGCCATAGCTATGTGTTTAATTATGTTGAGTTCACACTCAAAATCATCATTATTTAGGGGGATCGTCAAAAGTTTGTGAATGAAACTGTTGTAGGCCGCTAATTTTTGAGAGAAAGGGTGGTGTGAGTCCACATGTATGGTCACATTTGTGGTGGTAGGTTTTCTGTAAATTTTAAAGTTTAAGTTGTTAGGTTACCTGGTGACAGTAAGATCGAGAAAGTTGAGTTCATTATTGGTTTCAGTTTCCATAGTAAACTGAATATTGTGAGTAACAGTATTCATATGGTTTTTAAGATTACTGATTTGGCGTAGAGTACCGTTGAAAATTAAAAAAGTATCATCAACATAACGGCCATAAAAGATAATATTATTGGCGAAGATATTATTATTAAGGATATAATTGTTTTCATAAAAGTCAAGATATATATCAGCCAACAGGCCGGATAACGGTGAACCCATGGCCAGGCCGTCTGTTTGAATATAGTAATTACCGTTGAAAGTAAAATAATTTTGTTGAAGGATGAGTCTTAGTATGGTAATTAGTTCTTTAATGAGTTGTGTGTCCAATTTGTTAAACTCATATCTTGGTTATTACCGGTTCCCCCGTTGCACTGGTAATTCGGGTTGTAACGGTTTCCATAATAGTTATTATTATTGGGGTGGCTATTCGGACATTGGTTCTGATCTGCTCCTCTGTTATTGTTAGCGGGATGGTTGTTTTGGGTGTTCCTGTTGTTCGGCTGGTTACCCGGATTATAATTCCGTTGGTCTCTGGTAAATGGCTGGTTATTTGGAGAATAATTTGGTTGATTCCTGTTGTACGGCTGGTCACCTTGATAGTTGTTATTATTTCGGTTCATATTGTTCCGATTGTTGTTTTGGGTGTTGTTGTGATATAGGTTGTAATTAGACGCGTTATTATTTTCGCCCCACCTGTTGTACCTTTGGTTCACCAGTCGGTTTCTTTTATACTGACCGTCGTTTTCATGGTCCTCTAACAAACTTGCCATTCCCTGGATGGTTTTGATCTGTCCTTGTCTCCTGGCCCTTTGTATGGCGTCCTCGTAGTAATAACCCAGTTGTATTACTAATGATTCTTCGGGTATTCTTGGTTCGAGATTTCTAGCCAAACATACCTTCCCTAAGAAGTAAGAAGTTAGTGTGTGTCCAGCCTGCGGTTCATATCTCCCATTGCTTATGTCGTTCCTTACTACATTCTGTGTGGATTCGGACCAATATTTTTCACGGAATTGTGCCTTGAATTCCTGGGTACAGTTGATCTCCGGTCGAGTGGCCGTCCACCAAATGTCATGTGTGTCTTTAAACATTTCGTCAATAAGGCTCCTTACTGTCATCCATCTAGTTTCTCTGTTCTTTTCTATGAGTTCTTCCACTCTCTTTAGGAATTCAATGGGATTACGTCTGTAACTCCGAAAGTTTATTATTTCTCTGTTTTCGTTGGTGATAACGTGAGTGTTATGACAAGGCTTCTCCCTCAGTGCATCCAGTTCTTCCTGCATCTGCCTCTTTCTTTGACTGATTCCTTGAATCTTCTCTTTATTCTCTTGTGTCTGTCTGTCAACTTTATTGATGGTGGTGTACACTCTTTCCACACGATCACTGATATCAGTTTGTATTTCTTTGTGCCTCTCCTCCAGCTTCTTAAACACCTCCTGTTTACTTCTTTGACATTCTACTGTGGTTGTTATGTGGAATTCTTCTATTCGGTTTTTTCCGTCGTCCTTGACTGCTTTAATTTTGCTTATGATTTCTTCTATTTCAACTATGGTTTCATTGGTTGTTTTTATTTTTTCATCAGTTTCGGAGACCTTCTTTTGGATATCTTCACAGTATCCCTCTAACTGTTGTTCTAATTGACATTTTAATTCTTCTTTGTTCTTCTCATGGTCTTCCTTCAACTGTCCCCTCAATTCTTCCTTCAGTTCTTCATGACTTCTTTGGATGTCCTCCGTCAATCGCTGTTGTAGAGCTTCTTGGTTCTTCCTTAGGGTATTTCTGTGTTCCTCCATTTTCTCATTTATCTGCTGCTTCAATGTTTCATTATTTCCGTCGATTTTCTCGTTTAATGTCTCAATATTTTCCCTTATTTTCTCCTCCATTTTGTCTATTTTTTCATCGAGTTTTTCGTTTATTTTTTCCTCTTGTTTCTTAAAATTTTCATCAGTTCTCCTGGTTTTTGTTCAATTGTTCCATCATCATCTTCATCATGTTCTCCATCCCCTCCTCTTCGGTTGGTGTAGCTTTGTTTGGTTGGTCGCCGACTGTTCCTTCCACTTCCGGTTCTGGTTGGGTTGGATTTTCCGGTTGGTCTTCTTGGAGATCCTCTTCGATCATTTCCCTGATCATTTCTTCAACCTCTTCCATTCCTTCTTCGTTATTACCTTCAGTTCCTTTCTTTGCTTGATATCTTGTAACTATGGAATGTCTCATAATCGCCGCTAGTCTTCTTTTCTAGCATCACCAGTTGGTCGCCAATCTGTAACGAAGAGACTCGGTCGTCTTTGTTAAAACGTGTGTATAGTGTTTTCGCCTCACACTGGTGTCGTTACATCAATCAACGAAGTCCGTAGCGATGTTTTAATTACCAGTACAACGCAGTAGTAACCTTACCTGTTATTAAATAGGGTTTTGTGAATCCCGGGTGGCGCCAAATTGTTTATTGAAAACAATTAAACTTATTAAATAATGTGTTAACAAAGGTGTTCTCAGCGATGACGGCCGGGATATTCAAATATATTCCCGCCTGTTCGACCTCCTGAATCGAGCAGGTAGTTTGTCGAATTGCAGCGTGAGCGCGGGCCGTCAAATCTAGTTGTTCATTAACAAGCACAAATTATACAATACACTCCCTATGAAATAAAAACAATGGTTACACTCTGTACTAGTTACTTTAATTATTGATTTGTAATGTTTCAGTCTGACAAGAAAATTATACTTGTTTATTAATAAATTTGCACCGACATTAGTTATGAAACAATTTCTCTCAGGTTGACGAAATCGATTTTGTAACGAGATATTCAGTCCAGTATGGCTGCCGTTTTGTTAGTTTACAATTGTACTCGTTCAAAATCTGGAGTTCTTTTGATTACAAGACAAATATTAATTATGATTACAATAAAAAGTACATTACCTTACTTTATTTGTACTTAAATAATAATGTGTTTGGTTATAATTTGTTCTGTAGTGTAGTTAAGTGTGTTTCTAAAGTTCGTATTCGATCAACAGGTTGTATTCTAAGTTAACAAATTTTCAGTGTTTTATTTTTCTTAATTAATCTTTGAAAGAGAATATACGGTTTATAGTGAGAGTTCAATTTACTGTGAGAAATATTTAAAATGAGTTTATTCCTGGAATTTGGGTAATTCAATTATACTTATCAAATCAGACGACTTGGTATAAACAGTCGTCAGTCAAAAAGGTAATTGGGCTGCATCAGTCATCAATTTTCAATAATCTTGGGGCTTAAGTATGTCTTGTGTCCTTTTCATGTTAGATGAAGTTATTTTTTTTCTTTTAATTCTCATGTAAAATGGTCCTTGGCATCTGTTAAATGTTATGGTCCTTCGTCTTCTTCTTGCTGGTTCATAATTTTGAATTTTGTACCTTTACGTACTTTTGTACACATAATATATACATAAATATGTAAAAGTAAACAATATGTACTTATGGTACTTACCGCATGTTGATAATACTTTCGTAGACTAACGCTACCACACATATCTGTTTTATACCTAAGGTCCAAGATCCGTTAAGTGAAAGTGCAGAAACATTAAGGTTGTACGAAATAACAAAACTGATTACCATTGCCAGGTGTAATAAACTCTGTTTTAATTGTTAGTTCACTTTGCATAATTAATTTTCACAATACAAATGGCTGTTTATATCGTACTTGCAACATGGCGGCCAGTTAAATTCCGCTCCTTAGTAATTCACTTACATTTACCATAATTTTTCTCCTTACTTTTGTTACATCAAACAAGAATATTTTATACTGCAGTAATTAATTTTTTCTCTAATATTATCATTGAAAGGTGTAATTGAACACAAACCAACGCCTATGTTAATTAACACGGCCGGCCTGTCTTCTCCCAATTTCACTCACTCTCTCTCTCTCACATCTTTGACAATTTTGATTTATTAAATTTTTGTTCACATTATTTCGAGCTCGATTACTGGTAAAGAATGAAAAGGTAGTAATTATATGTGCACTTTCCTGAAATGTTGAGGTTCCGTGTGGTTCAGATGTTGGCCATGTCTCGCCCGGTGTTCGGCGTATCTTGGTTCTAGTCGTCTTGCTGTTGACACTGATTTTACATTGTTACATAGTTAATTAGTAGAATTATATTTCGTTTACTTTGCCATTTTAAATTACTGACAAAACACTATTACTGGCCTATTTGGGACCAGTATACTTTAATACGTATTCACTTCATGACGACTTGTAGATGACTGGGGCGGATGCAAAGCACATATTTTGCGTATGTCTTAGCGCATCCACGTCACTGTCTTTTGTTTCATATCGGCTCACGCCCTGTTATCATGTCATTGTTTGTTAGGTCATCACTGATTTTAATGACGTCCCGCCTTCTGGACCAATGAGAGTGGCTATTGACAATCTGTTTCCACTTGGATGGCCATTTTGTATGCTCGTCTCTGCATGTCTGCTCCTGACCTTGGAATCGTTTTGATCTGTTAAAATCTGCGTCGTTGTCTCTTTGCCAAGGGAAATCGTTCTCTCCATATATGTGTGTGTGTAATACAATAAAATACGATAATTTGTTACCACTCATACCATAATTCTGACATCGAGATTTTCGTACTGTCACAATTTAGATTACTTTTATACGTTTAAAAATGAAAATTTAGGTAATTCAGCATTTGGCGTCTAATCTTGATGAGTGTCACTTTGAGAATATCATAAATTAACGGAAAAATTCATAACCAATGTCTGTTGTCATGGTTAACATGCTAATTCTGATTGATTAATCTTGGTTTATTACCATTGTTATCAAATTTGAATTATTATTCAAAATAGCTGTATATCTTCTGATTGCTTATATTCTTCTGTCTTCCTCCCTACATATTAAATATTATCACTACTGTTATTATTTCCTTTCAAAGATTGTTTTGATACCACATAAGGTCGTGTTCTATAAGATATTAACTTTTGTACAATTATGTTAACATTTCTTAATTACTTTTCTTGTTTAATTTAAGTCCTTATACTAACATTTTTCTTTTAATAAGATATACAAATTATCCTTGGTTGGTTATTCGCCTTAGATTTGTTAATTTCTTTGTTAATTTGTTACAATTTGTAGTTGTTTATTTTTTGACAGTTAGGCATTTCCTAGGCCTAAGTAGCCATTGCTTATATTTACTTATTTCCTACAAATTACATTTCATTTTAACCTAATGAGTTTTGTTTTGTTATTATAATTGGTTGTGTTATTTGTTGATGTGTTTTGGATCTTTTTTTTGTGTTATTTGTATGTTACTATTATTTTACACATCATGGATTGCTAATTATTTACCAACTGATTTTCTCGTTTTCTAAGTTCTGCATGTTTATTTAACTTGCCATTGCTAACAATATGGCTATTACTTACTATCTTTTATCACATAAAATATAACATCTAGGCCTATGGTCTGTACAATTCTTCCAGCCATATCCTATTTATACATTTGATTAAACAATTAATTATTATGTAGTGTTAGTTTACAATTCATTTCTTTTTATACTATTTTTTGGGTGTTAAACAACATCTCACCTTTTGAATTGACTTAAATAATTATCCCTTATAACATGGGGTGTTTATTGATTTTGTTTTTAACTTCTTATTGTTTTTACATAATCTTTACTTTCCCTCCATGGTAACACTATCTGTTTCCTCTTTCATGGGATTCTCCCTTTTAACTACAATTGTATTCAATTAAACTTAACAGTAAGATTCTTTGTTAATTAATACTGTTATCATCACTCTTCAGTGTTCATTACTTCGTAATTAATTGTTTACATCCAATACTATTCTTAACAACATTCTTAATTACTAATATAGTTCACCATTAATCATTTATTGTTTCTTATTGATTTACTAAGTGTTTTTTCTATCCTTCACTATTTTTTATAATACTATTATTTACACTATTCTTATTTATTCACTACCTTCACTTTTAAATTATCTATTGTTTATCATAATTTATTTAGTGTTTTTTATTTATCACTTTACTTTGGGGTTTTTACACTTCCACTTTTGCACTCCTTAAATGTTTTTATTTTAAGTGTTTCTAAATGGGTAATCCCTGTAATTACTTTCTCTTTCTTATTAACTAAAGTTTATTTTCTCACTACCTTACTAAATCTTTCATTACAAATATCATTAATAACATTAACAAGTTTATGTCTCTATTGATTTCATCATTACATCTAACTCTAATTTGTGGGTTAGTGTATTTTTATTTCTAATAGTATTTAATTGGGTTTCATATCATATCAGTTACCTTTATCAATTAATTGATAATAATATTTATTATTTACTTAGGTTAGTTATTGGTTTCGTTTCCAATATTACATTTGAGTGTACCATTTCTCCTGCTCGTATTCTATATTACTTGTTTGTGCCTTATCACTTGATTTCATTTTATTTCCCTTTATCGTTGGTTTGTTTCTTTTTCCTTTTTTCTCCTTCTTCACCTTCAGTGTATTTCATTTATATCTTGGTTTTCCACCTTCTCCTTTGGGTTTATTTTATTATGTCACATTGAGTCATTCAATTCCTTCAATTTGTTTCATTTTTGTTTGGTTTCGGTTTTTTCCCTTCTTCATTTGATTTGGTCAATCACTTTCTTATTTGGTTTCGTCTTTTCCCTTCTTCTTTTGGTTCTTCTTATTTTGTTCAATCACTTTCTTATTTGTTTTCGTCTTTTCCCTTCTTCTTTTTGTTTGGTCAATCACTTGGGTTAGGCCATGTTGTTGTTTGTCGTGTCATCGTCATTTTATTTTCTTTATATTAAGCATTTTATTTTATACGACTTACCTTTTTATATTCATGATTCATCTTTTTTATCGCTGGTATTGGGGTGGCTTATTTGTGTTTTAACAATATATATATTGTAATATTCAATAGAAAATCTCTCGTTCCTCTATTTGTAATTTTTGTCTATTTTAAAGCCCAAGTTGGTGCCAAATTATGTAATATTAATCTAATTCTCTCTCTCACCGTCGTGTTATCTTATACGGTAATCTTACCCTTTTTCTATAAATTTGTATGTTAAAATAAATACTCCAACTCTTGTTCTCGTTTTGTCTCTGACTCAACTAATTTTTATGTACTCTCTTTTTTATTGTTGACATTGATTTAATTGTAACAACATCCAGTGTTCCTATTTAACATTGGTATCTCATTTCTGTTGTAGAACATGAAAAAATCTCAATCTCAGGGTTAACGTAAAAGTAATGTCAAATATTGTACAAGTCATAAATATAACATAAATTATAATATTTGTGAATGAGATATGGTAATTATGTGTTGTGATGTCTGTTGAATAGTGGTGGTTCTTTGGACCATACAAGAACAATACAAAAAAAAAACTATGACTACTAATAACTATGGTGTACAAGTGTACAAATAAAAATTCACTTTTATAGCGTTTATATTGTTTTTGTCATATTATTTAGTTGTAACTCGATCATTAATGTAGTAATGTAGGTTCAAATATCTGACTTAGCCTTGGAGCAATCTCACCAATCTGGTAGTTCTCTTATGCATTTATTGCTTAGTTCTTCACTCCTGGACTTCAAGTTTTTGTACTTTCGATTAAAACATTATTCGTCTAGTTGTTTCAATCGGTTTTCTTGATCATCTCGTCTTTTATCTGCCATTAATTTGTATAAAGGTTCAGCAGCAAAATTAATATGTTCCGCCTTGTTTTTAGATTTTTTCCAACAACATTCCTTCTTTTTACCAAAACACTAATTCCTTCAGTTAAGGCTTTGGCTATGATATGTTATGGGTCACAGGTTCGGTTTCACAATTTCTAATTAACATGATTCTGTTGACCTTTATTTTTTTCTTCGTCACTATATTATTATAAGTTTTTTAACGTAAGATTTTCTATATTTTAATTATTTACTTTGTTTGATTTCACTACATGGGTTTTATAACTGGTTCATATAGATTATATATATTCTCTTCAATGCTCATTGTAATTATGTTTAATCACTTTCATTATACACGATTTTTCCCTTTCAACGTATTTCACTGTTATTCTCACCTTCTAACACTGTCACACAATACATCTTTTATAATTATAGTTTGATCTTATTATATTTGTAAAATTTTATATCATTCACATTCTGTAGTTCAATGATACAAAATAACTGTCTCAGGTGCGCAGACCTCCTCATAGTTAAATAGATTTATTCGCAATGTCTTATTTCTTACATACTAGTTTTACACATTTATATACAGTATTATATTTCTATTTATAAATTACTATGTACATTTTTTTTTGTCATTTGATCTTCAATTCTGGGTATTTTGGTCATCGTCAGTCATTGTTTGTCACTGTCATTAAATTATTTACTCCATGAGTTTTCTTTCTCTATTTCCCAATTATTTATTTATTATAATATTTCTCTTTTTGTTTTGATTACTTAAGAGGATTGCGTTTATGCATATTTCACCGTGAATTTTGATGGTACATTTGTTTTTCCTTTGATGTGTATTTTTGTTATGTTATAATATAATAGGGTTGCTACAGCTACTGCCATCTCCCTTCCTTCAACCTGGCTTTCCAATTCTCCTGATGTTCCCATTGTCTTCCTCAAGTCCTATACGTTGCATAGATTCATCCACTTCATCCCTCCAAGATCTTCTTGGTCTTCCCTTTTTCTCCTTCCTAATGGACTCCATTCCGTCACTTTGTTGATCCACCTATTTTGGGCTCTCTGGACATGACCGTACCACACCAATCTTTTTTCTTCGATGTAGTCAATTACACTTCTTTCTGTTTCCATTCTTCTTTTGATCTCCTTGTTTGTTATTTGGTCTGCTCTCGTTATTCCACAGCACCTCCTCCAATATTCCATCTCTGTTGCAAGAATCTTCCTTTCATTCTTTTTGTTAATAACCCATACTTCTGCTGTATACATCATAATGCTTTGGACTATGGTCTGATATATCATTTTTTGGGTGCTTTTTCTAATATTTTTGTCCTATATAATACTGTGTAATTGTCTAATCCCTGTTCTAGTCTGACCTAATCTACTTTTTATTTCTTCTTCCGTTGTGCCTTGTTTACTTAGTGTGAATCCTAGGTACTTGAATTTGTCTGTTCCTCTAATTTTAACATTTTCGTCCACTTCTATATCTGTTGTTTCTTCATCTCTAATTGCCAAGTATTCAGTTTTTTTCATGTTTATCTCCAATCCCATCTTTGTGTATTCTTCATTCAGCTTTCTGACCATGTAGCTTAGATCTTCTTCATCCTGGGCTATACTACCTGGTCATCGGCGAAGCATAGTGTGTACAGGTGTTCGTTTCGTATTGGTATTCCCATTCCATGGCATTTTTGTTTCCACATGGTTAATGCACATTCTAAAAATATCTTACACAGCGTGGGTGATGTTGGGCAGCCTTGCAATAACCCTTTGGATGTTTTAAACCTACAGACAATTTTGTTACCTACTTTAATTTGTATGTTGTTGTTGTTATATAGATTTTTTACTGCTTGTGTCAGGTCTTTCGGTATTTCCAATTGTAATAGAGCTTCAAACATTTCTTGTCTGGGTACTGTATCATATGCTTTTCTAAGGTCAATAAACGCTAGATGTACTTCCCTGTTCTTCACTTTCTTCTTCTTTATGATCTGTTGGAGTGTATATATCTGGTCTATGCATGATCTCCCGGCTGTAAAACCTGCTTGTTCTTCTCCAATCTTTCCCTCTATATTTTCCTCAATTTTATTTCTTAGCACCCTACCATACAGCCTTCCCATTGCTGCTATGACACTTATGCCTCTATAGTATTCGCAGTCTTTTCTATCGCCCTTTTTAAATATCGATGTAATTCGTGCCTCTTTCCATTCCACCAGTAAATCTTCCCCATTTATAACCTTCTCGAACATTGTTCCTATCATTCTCATAAATTTTTCAGTTCCGTACTTTATTAGTTCCGCTACTAACCCTCCTGGGCGTGATGCTTTGTTATTTTTCATTGAGTTTACTGCTTTCCTTATTTCTGCTGCCGTTATAGTAATTATATTTTCTGTTTCTGTCTCTATTTCTTCTTCATCGTTATTCAGGAATTCTTGTCTACATTCCATAAGTAGGTTTTTATAGTGTGTCTCCCATTCGTTGTCTTGTATGTATTGAATATATGTTTTATCCTTTATATTTGTTCGTAATTATTTAATTACATTCCACGCTTCTGCACTCCTAGCTCCTCCTATGTATTGGTCTACATTTCTACACCTGTTTTCCCATGCTTCATTTTTCTCTTTGCTGACCATTTCCTTCACTTCCTTGTTCTTCTCTCTATAGTTTCTGTAATCTTCTTCTTTTTTCGTGGACATCCATTTGTTATATATTTTTTCTTTGCTTTTATCTCTTCTATCTATTCCTATCTATCTATTTCTATCATTTCCTATCTATACAACCAAGAATTATTTGTGTACTAAAAAAAAATCAATAAATAATATGTTGTTTCCTTACTGGTAATATACACTGATAATACATTAAATAATTAACATAAAATTGAATTGATTATCATGGGGGAAAGGTTCAGTTATGCATACCCTTAATAATTATATCCTGTTTGTGAATTTTTCAGTAGGTCGGATATTTTAGGTTTCGAAAAATTGACACTCTACTGTATTTAGGCTATTTTTTGGTTTAATTGTTGCATTGTACATTACTGTTAATAAATTAAGTGTTTAAAATACTGTGTGTGTGTGTTAAATATCTATGTAAATAGCTATGAAGAACTTTAAAAGTGTAAATAATAAGAATATTAAGCATTTGTAAAGCTATGATCATTACTATGCATTTATTATCAATCTGTATAAATAAATAAAAGATTTAAAAAGCATATAGAATTTACTGGATAATGATAGTGTCAGTATGCCATGTTTTCCATTTTTATGTAATAGTTTTATCAAAGTGTCTTGACATGAATAAGAAATTTGGCCTACAAAACTATAATCTGAATATTATTTGTTTTATGCTTTATATATGCCTAATAATAATTTGATTACACAACTAATAATATAATATGATATAATAATATGATTAGTTATATAGAATTAATATGAAAATATAAGCTAAATCATTAAATTTCATTCAATTAAATTAAGGGATTTTGGTTATATATTGTAACATGACCAAGTGTTACATAACCTAGACATATACCCATAGAATTAATAAATACATGAAGGTAATGTAAGTAGATAATATAATGATGAAAGTAGCGAAGAAGAGAAGGACCAACGAAGAAGAAAGAAGAAGAAGTGCCACAAGAAGCAGTAAACAAAACACTGCTTGACACTACAACCAATACTATAACTGACACAAACTAATGGGCAAGCTAAATTCACTATAAGCTGTCAAGCGAGTCAGTGAATAACTTGAATGTAATTTCACATGTTAATAAAAATAATTAAGTAACGACCCGAATAATATAATATCAGCAACAGTATCTGGCTGAGAATAAATCAACAATGACTAGTAACTATCAATGCCTATGACTAAGATTAGCTATGGCCACAATATAAAATTGAAACGGTATTACAATCTCAAATGTACTCATAAGAAGTAAAAATAATTGTAAGAGGGAACCTTATATAAGTAAGCTACCTCATCAATGTACCAAATGTAACTAATGAACACTATTAAGGCATAAACCCGATGTAAAAGGTATGCCTAGGCAACGCCTAAAACGAACGATTGTCAGTAAGGTGATAAGTAGAAAGGACTACTAGTGTAAATAACATACACTGAACAATCATTATACCAAGTGTAGCAATAAGCATTGTTAATGTATTATCCAAGTAATAACTCAATTATTAATGAATAGCGTAGAGCGAAATAGTGTAAACAAAATGTAATTAGGAAGTAAGGATAGTTCATAGCAGTGTATTACATCAGTAAGTTAAGATTTAATAATTATATTCACTAAATAAGTATAAAGACGGATATATTAGTGTTCTGACACAGACGTTTAAGTGAAAACGCGATGTGCAACACAAATAATTTATTGATACGAGAGAATCGTAGCCGGCGTCGCTAGCAGACGACAGCGCGAAGCCATATATCTGAACATTATTTATTAAGAAATGTCAGTGAAAGTGTGAATAAAACCAGTGTCAAACTATATCAAATTAAAGAGTAGAAAATATCCTTTAATTTGATAGCGATACAACCATGATCGCAACTATAATAAGTGCGTGACATGCGTTAGCATCATTTGTAAATAGAAAGTAAGAAATTTGTTTGTCAATAATAACAACAAAACGTCAACTGTCAATCATCTTAGCCAAAAGATGGTTGGAAAAACAATGCGTCATTTTCGTAACGTCTGGTTGAGTCAATCAGAAAATAGCTTACTAAATGAAACAATCACCTAAGCCACATCAAAACAGGGGGTATATAACGGGAACGCGAGTTTTTCCGTTACCACTTTTTGACAGTCATCTCGAGCAAGCAGGTGTCGCTCGTCACCTCAAAATTTTATTAACTTATAGTATCATGTAATAGTGCGTCCATTGAATCATTTCGGCAACAACAAGTAACTACAATACAGTCTACCTAGAATCAGTGCATCGATGTGAAGTATTTATTTTATTTAGTGCGGGATATATCGAACAGGAGAAAATAATTAAATCGTATTATAAATGGTCCAATTTAGTCAGAAGCGGACAATTATTACCTGTTCAAAGTGCGTGTGTAGTGTAAAACCAGGGTCAATATAATCCGACCACTGGAGTGTTTAATTAAATTTTAATCTAAAAGATTAAAATAAAGAGGTAACATCATGACAATTTATTCCATTAATCTGAGTGCACTGATATATTTTGTAAACAAAATTTTTACTGACGCATAACACCAAAACATTTTCTGTGTTACACAATGACTGAATTTATTTAGTGGATTTGTCAATCCTGTTTAAGAATGATGTTAGTCTTAAGTGGTCTATATAACTTTTGTGAATAATTAAGCAAGCGTGACGAATGCCTAACCTATAAATAGGTTTGATTTTTTGTTAGTAAACACCAAGGCCTTACTAGTCAATATTGTTTTATGAAATAATTAACTTTTGTGTAGGCATGAGCATTCTTTCTTGTGTTTAAAAGAATTTACGCCCGAGATATAAATAAATTAATGTTTAAAGTAAAGTTTATCTGGACATAACCAGAAAAGTTGTTTATGCTCTGAGCTAGTGTAATAGGGTAAGTGAACGAAATAATTTCAACTGTATACCAATGTATTTTCTTACTTATGTTTGTTTGAATTCATTATCAAGGGTACAAATAAAACCCAGTTATTAGCAGCATAACTTTGGCTTAATTTATTTCGAAAAGTAAATAAATAATTAACTCAGAATAATCAAAGTAACTCTTAGTAGAAATCATACGTTGTTGAATTTGAATTGCCATAAGGGCAATAAACACGATTTCAGTTTTTTTTTAAAGAAGAGAATTAATAATTATTTGATTCTATTAATGGGTTTTACACGGGATTCTCCCGAAAAAAAACCTGTGTGGCGCCCATTATTAAACAAGGTAACCTAACCTTGTAAGTAAAGCAAGCTGGTTTTGTAAACCGTCTTGGCAGCTTATTAATTTGTTAAAAAAAGTGAACTTCCGAACTTCCAGAATCACGACCAGGTACGTGGAAGTGTATTTTATTAATTTTATTGTCCAGACGTGACTTGACTTTACGTACTTAGACGACTGTCAACCTGGAGGAGGAGTTTCACTGCTAGAATCAACGCGACGGCTACCTTCATCAAGCGACCAGCTAGTATGCTTTATTTATTGAATTAAGCAACGTTATAGTTCAAACAACATTACTGCAATTATTTTTATTTTATTTAAAGGAGTTCTTTTAAGACAATTATAGTTTTTTCGATTCATCATAACTTGTAACTTTAATTTTCAA
Organism: Magicicada septendecula; assembly: GCA_034769895.1. NCBI lineage: Eukaryota > Metazoa > Arthropoda > Insecta > Hemiptera > Cicadidae > Magicicada > Magicicada septendecula. Next base: position 571,294,622 of record CM068369.1, read on the forward strand.
TTGTAAACTTATAACACACTTTTTAAACTCAAATATTAAACAATTTATAACACAGTTTTAAACACAACAAAGCTACGTTCGTTACAAATTGGCGACCAGCAACGTGAGGCTGAAAAAATATTAGACAAAAATATTTTTAATATTTATAATCAGCCCGGCAAACACAAAAGAGCAAACATGCCACACACACATCAATACAACACAAGATATAAGGACTGCCGAGTAGAAGAGGTACAACCAATTACAGAGACACATGAGACACAACCAACACCTGAGATGAAAGTCATTACAATTAACAACATAGAAACTCAACCAGAAGAAACACCCCATGCAGAACCGGAAGTAGAAGTGAGGGTCGACAACCAACCCAAACAACCTGAGGAAACTACACAAACGGGGATGGCAGATTTCCAAGAATGGATGAAAAGAATGATGGAATCATTAAAGAACGACAACCAGAAAGATAATGAGTCATTAAAAGAAGACGGTAGGAAATCCCGGGAAGAGAATCAGAAGAACATGGAAGCATTAAAGGAAGATTTAAATAAAAACATGGAGTCATTAAAAGAAGATCTCCATACGAAATTAGACGACAATAATAGAAATATGGAGTCATTAAGAGCCGGCCTACATGCACGATTAGACGACCATAATAAGAACTTCGAACTATTGAAAGAAGACTTGAATAAAAAGATAGACGATACCAATAGATCCATGGACGCGCTGAACAATAAAATAGACGACAGCAGCAGAGCCTTAAAGGAAGAGTTGAATACCACATTAAATAATATTAGCAAGAAAATGGATAAAATGAATAACAAATATACGGAAGAATTGGGCCAGACAATAAGAGGAGAATTACAAAACGACAACAACTCAGAAACTGAAGAAGTACCCAATGATGAAACCATAGAAGAATTAAGCATGCCATCCGAAGACGATGTCAAACAAACCGAGAGTGAAGGGGACTCAAATACATCATCATCTGAAAATGAGCTTGACAGACACCAGGAAGATATTCACGACAAGGAGATCGATACTGGAAGTATAGAGAAGACTCAGGTAATTAAAGAAGCGGAAGAGTTAGTAGCCGAGAATGAAGACTTAGAACAAAATAATCTGCCCATGTGTGATGATCAAGTGGAGACAAAAGAATTACCCAGAAATAAAAACACCGAACAAGTGAATTTAAAAATTAAAATTCATGAAGAAAGGAACAAAATTATTGAGAAAAAGGAAGAAAGAAGAATAATACGCCCAAAGAAGACTAGGGTAACAAAAGAATTAATCGAAATGACTAGAAGTGGTCTAATTAATATGATTTATTTTCCAGTCATCAACCATGAAAAAGGAATCTATAGGAAGGAGTATCGAAGGAGGTTCGTGAAGATGGGCGAAGAGAAGAAATATGCTACCACGAAGAAGACTATAACCAATAAAATACTTAAAGCAGATATTTCCAAAGGGAGAATAAGGCATTCCAAGAAAGGGAAAGGGTATCAAGAACAACTGGACTGGATCATTGAAGGGTACGCCCAAGAAATAAAAGAATTACGGAAGAAGAGGGACCAAGCAATGGAAAAATCCAACCAGAGAACAAATGACGATCCACCAGAATTAGAAGAGGTACTGGAAGTCAATAATAACAAAGACCAGGAGGACACTGGACACATGGATACCAAAGATGATGAGAAAAAGAAGGTGAGAAAACGGGAAGCCGATGACTATCTGGTAGCCGCAAAGTGGAAGAACCGCATGATAGGGAGGTACCTCCAAAACTACTAGTACTGGACATAGGCCCTTATACCGAAACAAAGGACCATAAAAATCATATTCGTAAGGAAGTTTGTTATGAGATGTTATTATAGGGTGCCAAATATCATAAACATGTTGTACTAGAGACAGCTATAAAAAAGGGTACCTGTGAAACGTAATTGTCCCAACCAAAGAACCCAATAGAATGGAGAAGCCCAATAGAACCCCAATATATAAACTATAAATGTAATTATTATTATAAAAGGACAAATTATATTATTGTACGACGATTACCACAAGAGTGTGTAGTGTATACGAAATGTTAAAAGTATCTACCATAAAAGGGTTAAATTAGTGATCAGGAGGATCATTTATTATACCCAATGTATTGAGAGTGTCTAATTGCCTATAGCAAGCCTGTTTACCATATTGTGTTATAAAAAAAGTGTGTAGTATAAGTATGTGTACCAAAACTATCTGTTATATATTAAATGAGAACCAGATTTATCATAATAGATGATAGAAAAAATGTGTATTTTAAACCAAATAATCTGATGATAAGGAAGATATCTATTATATTGTGTAGAGCAAAAGAGTATCATATAACAAAAATGTGCATAAGATAGTGATATAAAATTACTCTAATACTCCTATGTTAAATGAAACCAAAGAAATTATATAAAATCATCCAGAATAAAGGTTTAAACAACTAACCTTTGAAGGAGTAGAGAGGAAGAATACCCAAGAGAGTTAATTAGAAGGATAGCTATTATTATTATGGAATGAAGGGAGAGAAAGTCAACTATTGTCTAATAATATGTTAGAATAATATCGTATATGCTATCTTAATTATCAAATATTGTTCAAATATTGTTGAATGATTATTATCTGATATAATAGAGAAAAATGTCTATGAATAAATAACAAAAATAAGTGTCAAAATACTACTGTTATCGAGGAATATAAAAAATATTAATTAAGCGATGAAGAGAGTATCCAATTGTATTTACCGACAAGATATGTCAGAGAATATCTAACCAAAATGTTTAGTACTGTATATTGTAACATGACATTTGGAACAACATAATACCGTACCTGACTTAATGAAGACTTTGATTAAGAAGCTGACAAGGAGAACAATATCTTCCAAGATGATAGTGAAGAAGAACGACTAACAATTTTAGACTGACTAGTAAGACAACTGACCGTACCCAAATTAATGATTTAGGCTAAGTGATGCAGATATTTTCAAACCCCAACTATGACAATGAACTTTCAGTATTGACCAAACAAAGATTTATAAGGACAAATGGTTTATGAACCAGGACTATAAAGAAACAAATGGTTTCAGTTGATGTATCATTAAATCCAAATAATCAAAATACAAAGTGAGGGATAATAGACCCAAACATATAATATTATGTAAGAGAAATATTGTTAAATAATTAAGTTAATCAATGTAACAAAAATATAGATACACATGATTATAGATACAAGAACCATACAAAAAGTGTCACATATAGAGTTCATAGAGTTGTCCAGTAAACAACAAATTATAACATGGTCACAATAATATTTATAACAAGAATAAAACACAGATAAACAGTAAATGTAACAAGGCTATTAGAACTGTGTGTGAGGTAGACCAACAGTATTCACTTTATTGTAATTTTTGTAACACAAAACATCAGCAAGTATACGGATGTTTAAACCCATATGAATAGTAAATATGGCATAGACAGTGTCAGAATAAGTCATAAATTAGCTGACAAAGGACTAAATAATTAGTATAGGATTTGTTTTGTTAAATGTGCATGTTTTATGTTATAGCACAGTGTTTATATAAGAGTATTTGTGTTGTTTTTTGTATGTACCAGGGGATACAGTTAGTTTAAAGGAATGACAATTTTATGATATTAATTCCATTTTTTGTTTATGTTGTGTTACCAAATATAACAATAGAGCTGATATTAAACCATGGTAAATTGATTAATTGACCAAGCAGAATGGACAATACAAAGATGTTTTGTTAAATGTCAAACACCTATACAGTTTGAGTAGAAAACAACTATTGTGCAAGGAAATGGTATAATCATAGTCATGTGGACATGAATTTAAATATTAGAATAATATATATTTTGTGTTGTTAAAATAACGTTATATGTTAAACCATTTTGATGAGTGTTAAAAATTAATTTAATTGTTAAAGATGTTAAAACATGATGATGAAAATAATACTATTACATAGGCCAGGTGAAACCAAATTTAGTAAATTTTGAACAATTATGTTAGAAATTTTGTAAAGCAAATGTGAGAGGGTTGATGTATTTATAGATAAAAATGTATACAAAGAATATAGGAACAAAATAACACATATCAAGTTATTTAAGGAAATTCCAAATAACAAAAATTGTAACATCCATAGTTCTTAAGCAAAAATAGGCATGTTTGGTGTCTAAATATAACACATGTGAAGATCAAAATAATGCTGATAATGGTTTTAAACTCCCATTCAGTATAGAAAAGTTACGTTAGTTTAAAGATTTTGAACAAATTTAGATTCTGAAATAATAAAAGTTTATGACAATGTCTATTCGAATTGACCAACCAGGTTCCAAGTTTACCCATAGCAACCAGAAATTTCGGATAAATAAAAAGAGATTTCTTTGACAACGATCTTAGCAGATAGACGCGTTCTTAAATCGTCTTACATTAGATGTTATAAAGTGTGAAAAAACAATACCAATAGATAAATATTGTTAGAAGTACACTATACAAACGTTTTGTAACAACAGAAGACTACCCATTTGATGGATGAGAAGGAATAATAACCAGAAAGAAGATTTGACGTGGACGAGGGACGAGAAGAAGACCTGACGTGTACGTGGGACCTATTTACAACCAAGAAAAGTACAAGAAGAGGATTTGGTGATCTGACATCTCATTATATCGTACTTCAACACATACACTTGTATACACGTATTTTAAGCAATAATCAACTGAATTACAGACACCATATAACACGAACACTAGAAACAACCACTAATAACACCATATAAGACTAACACCTTTTAAACACAACAAGAACTTTTAATTCACATAATAACTATAAAAGCCTGATTTAGACATAACCTTTTTAAAACTGGCAACCACTATACGATTTCTGTGTGCACCTATCACTCTAACGTTGTAATATCCCATGATTGTGAACTTGTATTTTGATTAATAGTGTAATATTTTGTATAATTATAAATCCCCGAACCATATACGCCCTGAGATAATTGATATATTTTAATTTAAAACGTTAACAAAAAGCATTGTTTTGATCTAAGGAAGGAATACTGAACAGCTACTGCTGCCAACTGATAAAGAAGACTTATATTTTGTACTACAATTGCGATTATTCTGTTTTTAAATTATTAAAACAAGTTAACCAGTGTTTTTTCCGAATAAAGGATTCCACAAGGATATATGTTTGATGATAATTGTGAATCATTATTATTGCCGTTACATTTAGTAAATAGAATTCACAGGTTGTAGCTGACCCGATAGTTGGCATCGGTGAGTGACGTCACGTAAAAGAAGCAGCGTAGTGGGAGTAAGCGGCAATTTACGAAATCATTCGCCGTTCAACATAATACATTTATAATTTACATCGACGACTCCAGTGCGAGTTTGTCGCTACATCATTTATCCATATTACAAGTCGACATTTCTAACGGACGGTGTATCCAAGTGTACGCTACATAAATACAAGTAAACTGATTCACAATAACATTGTATGTAACGAAATATTCTCTGGTTACAAATAGACGAACCCGAGGTGAGGCTACATCTCGATCGTAAGAACCACATTACAAAATATACCCCATTAAAATATCGTTACAGAATTGGCGCACCAACGTGTGAGGCGTGTAATTTAATATAAATTAAGTTATTATTAATAGACAAATAAACCAGAATAAACAAGATGAGGAAGCGAGAGACATCGCGAAAACGAGCGGTCGAAGCCGAGAAGGTAGACGAGTTAGATATGGAAGACAAAGAAGCAACACCGGTCGAAGAAGTAGAAGTAACAATAAGAGAGGATCAAGGAGATAAACAAGAACCGGACAAAGTCACAGAGAGCGTTGACCTGAAGAGCATTATGGAATATTTAAAACAGAATAATAAGAACTTAGAAATATTGAAGGAAGATTTGGGTAAGAAGATGGAGGAGATAAGGAGTGATAATAAACAAACCAAGGAGGAATTGAGCCGAGAATTGAAAGAGAATAGCAGTAAAATGGAAGAGAAAATTGACTCAAATAATAAAGCATTGAGGGAAGAATTGAAGGAAAATTACCAGGAAATCATGAAGAAATTGGACGAGAACTTTAAGAAAAGGGAGGAAAAGATGGAGGAAATGACCGAAGAAATAAAAAATGATAGCAAACCAGAAACAGAAGAAAAACCAAACGCCAAAACAGAGGATCCAGTAGTAGTATTACCTGAAAAGAAAACTAACGAAAACAAAGAAAATACTAAAGACAAGGAAGTGGAACCAATGAAGAGAAGAAGAACACATCCAAAGAAATTAATGAAAACAAAGGAAGAAATGGAGATGATGAACCAGGGTTTATTTGATGATGATAATATCCATATGACCAACCATGAAGAAATCGTGAGTTCCGGGAATAATGGAAGTAGATTAAGGGTAATCTCAGAGATGATTTACCAGCAGACAGTAGTTTACCACTGGGAAAGGACCAGAGGTAAACTGAATAAAACATGGGGACTAGATCAGTTTCAGCGCAGGACTGGACAGTGTATTCCAGAAAGATGGAAGTATGACATCTTACCAGACTGGGACGATGGCACAGATGAATCACCAGAATGTGTTCCATTAGAGTACCATCCAGGACAGTTCCAGTGTACAGGTGCACTAAAATGTATTCCTCCAGGGTGGATGTGTGATGGTGAACCAGATTATGGGGTTTCAGATAAGCAAATAATTAAGAATTCAGATGAAGATCCTCACAGATATTTTTCATGCAATACCACATATGGACCAGAGACGTACTGGTGTATAAAACACTATGATAGAGGGAGCCGAATAAGCTTAGCAGCCAACAAAGGAATAGCGGCTAGAAAAATGAAATACCAGACAAAGGCCAGAGATGTCACTAGTACCGGAACGATGATGAAGACTATGGTCATCCGGACAATGAGAGCAAATGAAGTGACAGACTACGGTTAAGTCTAATACTATACACCTCCACAAAAAGGGACTGATGTTATGATAACCGGCAACGGCAAAAAACCATGTCAAAGAAAAAGAAATTATGAGCAACTGACCGACATAACGAAAATTACCAAAAGATCATCAATACTGGGTACAGAAGGACATATGACGATAAGCACTATAATAAGAAGTATAGAAGTTGTGATAAAACCACAAAATTCTAAAGAAAGAGTAAGAACAACTTACAACTAATTATTTATGAGAATTAATTTGGAATTGAAGAATTTATTATTATAAAACCACAAAATTCTAAAAATATAGTAAGATCAACTTACAACTAATTATTTATGAGAATTAATTTGGAATTGAAGAATTTATTATTATAAAATCAACAAAATCCTAAAGAAATAGTAAGAACAACTTACAACTAATGATTTATGAGAATTAAGTTGGAATTGAAGAATTTATTATTATAAAACCACCAAAATTCTAAAAATAGAGTAAGAGCAACTTACAACTAATTATTTATGAGAATTAATTTGGAAGTGAAGAATTTATTATTATAAAACCACCAAATTCTAAAAATATAGTAAGAACAACTTACAACTAATGATTTATGAGAATTAATTTGGAATTGAAGAATTTATGATTATAAAACCACAAAATTCTAAAAATATAGTAAGAACAACTTACAACTAATGATTTATGAGAATTAATTTGGAATTGAAGAATTTATTATTATAAAACCACAAAATTCTAAAAATATAGTAAGAACAACTTACAACTAATGATTTATGAGAATTAATTTGGAATTGAAGAATTTATTATTATAAAACCTCAAAACTCAAAGAACATAGTAAGCTCATCTAACCAACTTTGATAATCCAAAATATAACTTTAAATCAAGCCAAATAAACAAATTTGAATATATCAGAATTCAAATGAATAGTAAGGACCAATTACAGTACAGTTTGATAATGTAATTATGAATCAAGCAGACGAACAACTGGGAATAAATTTCCAAATACTAGACAAAATAAGCACCTCTTATTAAACACAGATATGAACTCATTATTGGAATATAAAAGAAGGATGCAACACCCATAAATTAGAAGAAACCATAGTGATATAAAATGAATAAGAAAGGACAAATGTAGACAGTCGACGATGAAAATGAGACAAGACTAGAAACGAATTCATTGCAAATAACTTATCATGATTGTGAGAGAATCAACAACAACTGAAGATGCAAATACTTGTTATGTTTTAATTTAAATGAAGACAGTGAATGAAAAATGAAGATTAAGCAGTAATGATAAAGAAGGAAGGAAGATAGTACCAATTGAAAAAAAAAAATGTTATTAATATTGCCACAAGAAAATAAACAAATAAACACCTGAAAGAATCAATGGAAAGAAATATTTAGATCTGAGAAGTTAGACTGAGTGAACAATCCCAAGAATATATTATATTATTTTATTTATTTTAGTCGTGAATAGACTAGTGATTATTAAATGTGATTGACTGACGAGATAGCTCCAGCAATCGATATTATTTATGTATTATGTATTGTAAGGACAGCGGGGTATTAGGTCAAGAGAGCCACCCGACTGATTCCAGAATATATGGTGATTAATTTGTTAGGGAAGTAACATGTTCCAGGGATAGAACACTTATAATTAAAGACAAGTATACCAGATCATAATAAGAATAACAAATGATAATATGAAAAAGAAGGTAATTGATAATTTCAACAAAAACAATATTTTATTAAAATGATCAAATTTGGTGGCAGGGTAATATGTAACATGACATTTGGAACAACATAATACCGTACCTGACTTAATGAAGACTTTGATTAAGAAGCTGACAAGGAGAACAATATCTTCCAAGATGATAGTGAAGAAGAACGACTAACAATTTTAGACTGACTAGTAAGACAACTGACCGTACCCAAATTAATGATTTAGGCTAAGTGATGCAGATATTTTCAAACCCCAACTATGACAATGAACTTTCAGTATTGACCAAACAAAGATTTATAAGGACAAATGGTTTATGAACCAGGACTATAAAGAAACAAATGGTTTCAGTTGATGTATTATTAAATCCAAATAATCAAAATACAAAGTGAGGGATAATAGACCCAAACATATAATATTATGTAAGAGAAATATTGTTAAATAATTAAGTTAATCAATGTAACAAAAATATAGATACACATGATTATAGATACAAGAACCATACAAAAAGTGTCACATATAGAGTTCATAGAGTTGTCCAGTAAACAACAAATTATAACATGGTCACAATAATATTTATAACAAGAATAAAACACAGATAAACAGTAAATGTAACAAGGCTATTAGAACTGTGTGTGAGGTAGACCAACAGTATTCACTTTATTGTAATTTTTGTAACACAAAACATCAGCAAGTATACGGATGTTTAAACCCATATGAATAGTAAATATGGCATAGACAGTGTCAGAATAAGTCATAAATTAGCTGACAAAGGACTAAATAATTAGTATAGGATTTGTTTTGTTAAATGTGCATGTTTTATGTTATAGCACAGTGTTTATATAAGAGTATTTGTGTTGTTTTTTGTATGTACCAGGGGATACAGTTAGTTTAAAGGAATGACAATTTTATGATATTAATTCCATTTTTTGTTTATGTTGTGTTAACAAATATAACAATAGAGCTGATATTAAACCATGGTAAATTGATTAATTGACCAAGCAGAATGGACAATACAAAGATGTTTTGTTAAATGTCAAACACCTATACAGTTTGAGTAGAAAACAACTATTGTGCAAGGAAATGGTATAATCATAGTCATGTGGACATGAATTTAAATATTAGAATAATATATATTTTGTGTTGTTAAAATAACGTTATATGTTAAACCATTTTGATGAGTGTTAAAAATTAATTTAATTGTTAAAGATGTTAAAACATGATGATGAAAATAATACTATTACATAGGCCAGGTGAAACCAAATTTAGTAAATTTTGAACAATTATGTTAGAAATTTTGTAAAGCAAATGTGAGAGGGTTGATGTATTTATAGATAAAAATGTATACAAAGAATATAGGAACAAAATAACACATATCAAGTTATTTAAGGAAATTCCAAATAACAAAAATTGTAACATCCATAGTTCTTAAGCAAAAATAGGCATGTTTGGTGTCTAAATATAACACATGTGAAGATCAAAATAATGCTGATAATGGTTTTAAACTCCCATTCAGTATAGAAAAGTTACGTTAGTTTAAAGATTTTGAACAAATTTAGATTCTGAAATAATAAAAGTTTATGACAATGTCTATTCGAATTGACCAACCAGGTTCCAAGTTTACCCATAGCAACCAGAAATTTCGGATAAATAGAAAGAGATTTCTTTGACAACGATCTTAGCAGATAGACGCGTTCTTAAATCGTCTTACATTAGATGTTATAAAGTGTGAAAAAACAATACCAATAGATAAATATTGTTAGAAGTACACTATACAAACGTTTTGTAACAACAGAAGACTACCCATTTGATGGATGAGAAGGAATAATAACCAGAAAGAAGATTTGACGTGGACGAGGGACGAGAAGAAGACCTGACGTGTACGTGGGACCTATTTACAACCAAGAAAAGTACAAGAAGAGGATTTGGTGATCTGACATCTCATTATATCGTACTTCAACACATACACTTGTATACACGTATTTTAAGCAATAATCAACTGAATTACAGACACCATATAACACGAACACTAGAAACAACCACTAATAACACCATATAAGACTAACACCTTTTAAACACAACAAGAACTTTTAATTCACATAATAACTATAAAAGCCTGATTTAGACATAACCTTTTTAAAACTGGCAACCACTATACGATTTCTGTGTGCACCTATCACTCTAACGTTGTAATATCCCATGATTGTGAACTTGTATTTTGATTAATAGTGTAATATTTTGTATAATTATAAATCCCCGAACCATATACGCCCTGGGATAATTTATATATTTTAATTTAAAACGTTAACAAAAAGCATTGTTTTGATCTAAGGAAGGAATACTGAACAGCTACTGCTGCCAACTGATAAAGAAGACTTATATTTTGTACTACAATTGCGATTATTCTGTTTTTAAATTATTAAAACAAGTTAACCAGTGTTTTTTCCGAATAAAGGATTCCACAAGGATATATGTTTGATGATAATTGTGAGTCACTATTATTGCCGTTACATTTAGTAAATAGAATTCACAGGTTGTAGCTGACCCGATAGTTGGCATCGGTGAGTGACGTCACGTAAAAGAAGCAGCGTAGTGGGAGTAAGCGGCAATTTACGAAATCATTCGCCGTTCAACATAATACATTTATAATTTACATCGACGACTCCAGTGCGAGTTTGTCGCTACATCATTTATCCATATTACAAGTCGACATTTCTAACGGACGGTGTATCCAAGTGCACGCTACATAAATACAAGTAAACTGATCCACAATAATATTGTATGTAACGAAATATTCTCTGGTTACAAATAGACGAACCCGAGGTGAGGCTACATCTCGATCGTAAGAACCACATTACAAAATATACCCCATTAAAATATCGTTACAATATGAATACTGTAAACCCTGATAATTCAGGATAATTGTAAACTATTGATGAGAGTAAAACTTGTGAACTATGGTAAGAGTGAAATATTGTAAACTCTATATTTAAGAAACAACTGCATGATTGTATGATGATTAATATAAGTGTGTAAATTTAAGAATACTCAGATGAACCAAAACAAATTACCAACTAGTATAGAAAAGTAACAACAAGGCTAATAAAGAACATAGTCAATATGACAAGTCTGAAAGGGAAGAATTACCTGTGAAAAGGAAGTATGTTAGCCAAAGTATAAAAGAATGAAAAGTGATACAAATGAAACCTCTAATACCTTGAATGTTATATTGAATATGTTATATTATTGAAAAAGGAATTATATGTTATATTTTATGTGTTGTGATAGTGCAACTGTTGCTACGTGCAATTTTTATTTTGTCCCAGACAGAGATGAGGATGCCTCTGATTCTGAGGACGTGTAGTTGAGGAACGGAGGATAATGGATGCCAAATAGAGCCCCTCTGACTCCGAACCCACTACAAATGTTAGGGAATTATATGGTAATATATCAAGGATTATTAATAAAAAATCTGTGAGGTAAAAAATGAAAGAACCATAGAATTATCACGAAAATAAAGATATGTAATGAGAAAGAAAACATGTATTATTGTAAGACAGGAAATTGTTAATTTAAGAAGTGAAACCTATGGTAACTAAATGACTTAGAATATGAGAAACTTGAAAAAATACTAGTAAGCAAAAAATTATATCACTAGCCAAGAACCCAATCTAGTGCAACACACTAATAGAATGTTAAATTCAATGCAGAGAAAAAAAAAAGCAGTAATAATGTACTAAAACTGAACTGAAATGATAATTTTATCAAATGTAAAATTTCTCTCAAATTATCATTTTGAGAGGGGAGTATATGTAACATGACCAAGTGTTACATAACCTAGACATATACCCATAGAATTAATAAATACATGAAGGTAATGTAAGTAGATAATATAATGATGAAAGTAGCGAAGAAGAGAAGGACCAACGAAGAAGAAGTGCCACAAGAAGCAGTAAACAAAACACTGCTTGACACTACAACCAATACTATAACTGACACAAACTAATGGACAAGCTAAATTCACTATAAACTGTCAAGCGAGTCAGTGAATAACTTGAATGTAATTTCACATGTTAATAAAAATAATTAAGTAACGACCCGAATAATATAATATCAGCAACAGTATCTGGCTGAGAATAAATCAACAATGACTAGTAACTATCAATGCCTATGACTAAGATTAGCTATGGCCACAATATAAAATTGAAACGGTATTACAATCTCAAATGTACTCATAAGAAGTAAAAATAATTGTAAGAGGGAACCTTATATAAGTAAGCTACCTCATCAATGTACCAAATGTAACTAATGAACACTATTAAGGCATAAACCCGATGTAAAAGGTATGCCTAGGCAACGCCTAAAACGAACGATTGTCAGTAAGGTGATAAGTAGAAAGGACTACTAGTGTAAATAACATACACTGAACAATCATTATACCAAGTGTAGCAATAAGCATTGTTAATGTATTATCCAAGTAATAACTCAATTATTAATGAATAGCGTAGAGCGAAATAGTGTAAACAAAATGTAATTAGGAAGTAAGGATAGTTCATAGCAGTGTATTACATCAGTAAGTTAAGATTTAATAATTATATTCACTAAATAAGTATAAAGACGGATATATTAGTGTCCTGACACAGACGTTTAAGTGAAAACGCGATGTGCAACACAAATAATTTATTGATAAGAGAGAATCGTAGCCGGCATCGCTAGCAGACAATAGCGCGAAGCCATATATCTGAACATTATTTATTAAGAAATGTCAGTGAAAGTGTGAATAAAACCAGTGTCAAACTATATCAAATTAAAGAGTAGAAAATATCCTTTAATTTGATAGCGATACAACCATGATCGCAACTATAATAAGTGCGTGACATGCGTTAGCATCATTTGTAAATAGAAAGTAAGAAATTTGTTTGTCAATAATAACAACAACGTCAACTGTCAATCATCTTAGCCAAAAGACGGTTGGAAAAACAATGCGTCATTTTCGTAACGTCTGGTTGAGCCAATCAGAAAATAGCTTACTAAATGAAACAATCACCTAAGCCACATCAAAACAGGGGGTATATAACGGGAACGCGAGTTTTTCCGTTACCACTTTTTGACAGTCATCTCGAGCAAGCAGGTGTCGCTCGTCACCTCAAAATTTTATTAACTTATAGTATCATGTAATAGTGCGTCCATTGAATCATTTCGGCAACAACAAGTAACTACAATACAGTCTACCTAGAATCAGTGCATCGATGTGAAGTATTTATTTTATTTAGTGCGGGATATATCGAACAGGAGAAAATAATTAAATCGTATTATAAATGGTCCAATTTAGTCAGAAGCGGACAATTATTACCTGTTCAAAGTGCGTGTGTAGTGTAAAACCAGGGTCAATATAATCCGACCACTGGAGTGTTTAATTAAATTTTAATCTAAAAGATTAAAATAAAGAGGTAACATCGTGACAATTTATTCCATTAATCTGAGTGCACTGATATATTTTGTAAACAAAATTTTTACTGACGCATAACACCAAAACATTTTCTGTGTTACACAATGACTGAATTTATTTAGTGGATTTGTCAATCCTGTTTAAGAATGATGTTAGTCTTAAGTGGTCTATATAACTTTTGTGAATAATTAAGCAAGCGTGACGAACGCCTAACCTATAAATAGGTTTGATTTTTTGTTAGTAAACACCAAGGCCTTACTAGTCAATATTGTTTTATGAAATAATTAACTTTTGTGTAGGCATGAGCATTCTTTCTTGTGTTTAAAAGAATTTACGCCCGAGATATAAATAAATTAATGTTTAAAGTAAAGTTTATCTGGACATAACCAGAAAAGTTGTTTATGCTCTGAGCTAGTGTAATAGGGTAAGTGAACGAAATAATTTCAACTGTATACCAATGTATTTTCTTACTTATGTTTGTTTGAATTCATTATCAAGGGTACAAATAAAACCCAGTTATTAGCAGCATAACTTTGGCTTAATTTATTTCGAAAAGTAAATAAATAATTAACTCAGAATAATCAAAGTAACTCTTAGTAGAAATCATACGTTGTTGAATTTGAATTGCCATAAGGGCAATAAACACGATTTCAGTTTTTTTTTAAAGAAGAGAATTAATAATTATTTGATTCTATTAATGGGTTTTACACGGGATTTTCCCGAAATAAACCTGTGTGGCGCCCATTATTAAACAAGGTAACCTAACCTTGTAAGTAAAGCAAGCTGGTTTTGTAAACCGTCTTGGCAGCTTATTAATTTGTTAAAAAAGTGAACTTCCGAACTTCCAGAATCACGACCAGGTACGTGGAAGTGTATTTTATTAATTTTATTGTCAAGACGTGACTTGACTTTACGTACTTAGACGACTGTCAACCTGGAGGAGGAGTTTCGCTGCCAGAATCAACGCGACGGCTACCTTCATCAAGCGACCAGCTAGTACGCTTTATTTATTGAATTAAGCAACGTTATAGTTCAAACAACATTACTGCAATTATTTTTATTTTATTTAAAGGAGTTCTTTTAAGACAATTATAATTTTTTTGATTCATCATAACTTGTAACTTTAATTTTCAATTGTAAACTTATAACACACTTTTTAAACTCAAATATTAAACAATTTATAACACAGTTTTAAACACAACGAAGCTACGTTCGTTACAATATTTATAAATGAGTACAAATATGGAAACTGGCAAGAGGACAGAATGAGTATACTTTTTGTTATGTGATGAAAAGTAACTGTGTTTTATAAGAAAGTAAATAATGTATTAATTTGTTTAGTACTACATTGTAGTATCCTTAAAGCTATGATTTGATGGTATAAAATTATTATATTTAAATTAAAACAAATTGTAATTTATTTAAAAACAAAAAATTTCTAGTTTACCCATTCTTGTCTTCAACTTGTGTAAATTGCATGTTTAAAACCATATGACCATCCTCAGGTGGACCACTCAGTAGGGTTCATTAGAACATTAAGAAATAAGAAAAGATGAATGATTTAAATGTCACATACATATAAACACTTCACACACACACACAGACACATAACGCACATGTGGAAAGCATATAGAATTTATTGGTATGCACATCATTGTTACTTTAAGTACTATATTCACATTGTTAATGTACGTATACTGCAGACCTTGACTTGAGTGTTTATAGCTGTAGCATAAAGGGAGTTGGACTGAAAGTTCAGCCGTTCGTTCAACAGGAAATCTTCAGTATATTACAGGAGTTTAAAGTTTTCTTGAAAATCATGGAACTTGTGGCTATTAGTCATCAGATGACAAGCACAGTTCAATCTTACTTTTCAATGTCTTTTGTAGATGTTCCTTAAATGATTTAAGATTTGTTTAATACTGTTATGACAGTCTACTTGATCGTTATAGGTACAGTGGAAAACAAAATACAAGACACCAATTAAGTCACTAATCACCAGCTTTAATTTTCACAGTTAAACAGTTCGTAATTAACAACACAGTCTCTTACAACAAATCAAATCAAAATTGTTCACACACAATAAAATGTCAACTAATATAAAACACAATTGTATTACAATTATACCGCCCAATTATAAAACACAACACTTCACTAATAACCACTTGAACGCACATAGTAATATTGCCCGATAATAACTGAAAACTAAGCAGCAGGTATGGGCTATTTATAGTCTACTGTGTTCCATAACATGGTCCTTAACAAGCCATCAAGAATTCTAGAGGAAACTTCAGCGCGACCTTCGCAGAAACACGCACCGTTGGGCTAATTGAGATGTTTCCAGAACGACACCATGAATGTACGAGACGTGCCACATTACATAATACTGCCTCACATGTCAAGTGTCACATACGCATTACAGCTGCGGGATCATTCTCCAATGTAACAGAACGTTCCGTAATAGTGTAACACTTTCTCCATTATGTAACACTGCCCTCTCCTTAAGCCTGTTCGTCGTGAACTGGCAAACCGTCTCTGAAGTAATATTTTGCCAGGTGATCTAGGTGGACGACCTTGAACTTCCACTGTCCTTCCTGTTGAATCCGATAGACAATATCATTGATTCTTTTTTCACAGTGTTGGGTCCTTCCCAGTTAGTCTGAAGTTTAGGTGAGCGACTATGACGGCGCTTTGGGTTAAACAACCAAACCTGATCTCCTTCTTGGAAACCCAGACTATTACTGCTAATGTCATACCGAGTTTCCATTTTATCACAGGGTATCTTCAGCCATCCTCTTATCAAGCGATTCATTTTGTGCAGTTGGTTTTCTAATTGCGAGGAATAGTTCTGTGGCTCTTGGGACTGAGTCTCAGGTGATCCGAACAACAAGTCCCCAGGAAGACGAATCTCCCACCCAAACACCAATTTTGCTGGAGTCATGCCGGTTGTGTCGTGTACTGATGATCTATATGCCATAAGGAATAGTGGTATACGTTGGTCCCAGTCTGTTTGGCTCTCGTCAACAACCTTCGAAAGGTGCTGCTCAAATGTCCTATTGAATCTCTCAACCATCCCGTCCGACTGAGGATGCAGAGGCATTGTCCTGGTCTTTCGAATCCTGAGTAGACGGCATATTTATTTAAACACTCCTGATTCAAAATTTCACCTTGATCCATATGGATTTCCATAGGGGCTCCATAACAGAAACAGAAGTTGTGAACTAACTCCTTTGCCACAGTGGTAACCTCCTGATTTGAATTGCGTAGGCTTCCACCCACTTAGTAAAATAGTCACATACAACCATGATGTACCGGTTTCCATCCTCAGTAACTGGGAATGGTCCAGCAATGTCAATGGCAATTCTCTCGAAAGGCAGTCCAACGTTATACTATCTCATTTTTTCCCCTGCTTCTGGTTTGTGGGCCCTTGCTTGCAGCACATATTTCACATGTCCGAACCCATTCCTCTACGTCGTGGCAAAGATGAAGTCAATAGCTCTTCCGTATTTTGTCAAGGGTTTAGCTAATGCCAAGATGGCCTCCAGATGTTCCATCATGCATCTTCTTCAAAATAGACTCCACTTTACTTCGGGGAACTATCAACCGCATGACCACGTCTCGTCCATCTGCACTTTCCCAAGCCCTTTTCAGCAATCCGTTTTCTAAGGTAAGAGATTCCAATTGTGCCCAGTAGTCCTTCAGCACTTCGGAACCATGGCAGATATCTTGCCAATCCGGGTGGCGACCTTCCTCTTTAGCTGTCAAGATCGGTCCAATGTCTTCATCAGTCATCTGTTCTTTTCGACAGTCTTGTGTTGTCCAGCCATTTGCCAGGAAATTTACAGTGATGGCATGAACATGTTCACTTGAGTTTTGTTTTTTCTTTCTGTGGCAATGTCGGCAGTCTTCCGGGCACAGTCTTCGTGAGCCATCTGCATTACCATGCAGGTGCCCCCGTCGATGTTTACCTTGAAGTAGTACTCTTGGAGACGTTCGAGCCACCTTGCCAACTATGCTTCCGGATTTTTAAATCTCAAGAGCCATGCAAGCACGACACGGTTGGTACATAGTGAAAACTCTCTCCCATAGAGGTATTTATGGAAGTGCTCCAACGCTCAGACGATTGCCAGCAACTCTTTCCTTGTAACGCAATAATTTCTCTCCGGTTTAGAAAGTGTAATACGCTATTACTTGTTCTTCACCGTTTTGCACTTGAGACAGAACTGCTCCTAGACCAGTATTGCTTGTGTCTGTGTCTATGATGTACTTCCCTTCGGAAGCTGGGAAAGGGAGAATTGGCTGTGAACATAATGCAATTTTCAAAGTCCTAATTGCTTGATCCCACTCTCTTGACAACTGGAAGTTTCATTTATTTTCTGTTAGCTCATGTAGTGGTTTAGCAATAGTAGCGAAGCTAAATATCACTATTACATTAACAACTCAGATCATTATTTGTTTAGTTTAATAAAATATTATTATTAAAATCAATTACTACTGCATACATACATTGTTTACATGACATACATAATACAACATAACCTCTTACACAAACATAATTAACCTCACTACAAATTTATTTACAATTTTTTCGTCATACACATGTATCATTTGTTTACCACACCTCATTACATAAGTTAGCCAAGTCATCACCATAAACTAAAATAATTAAATGTTCATTCATTGTTTATTTAACCACCATCATCGTAAATTAGTCTTACTTTCACATAACAATTTTCATCTTTATTTATACTCGTTACATTATTATTATTTATATAATAATTCTTTAATCTTTCAAATTGTTCCGCAAAACCCACATAATAATCTACTGGACTATCCCACATTATTATTAAATCATATACCCTGTCTACATCATTAGTTTTGGTCTCGTCACCATCTGTATTATTATCTATCACCCTTGAGCATTTTAACCTCTCAATTTCAGAATCATCTACTATTAATACTCCACGTGTAAGCACAGGTAAGCTTCCCATATAATTATCAACGTCATCATCATTTATTTCTGCACTATCTTCACAACAAGGTAAGTCTTTCATATCATCTATTTTTTCAAATTTTAACTTCTCTTTTAACTCCTTATAGCTTAATTATCTTGTTGGTACATCCTCTTCATTCACTTTAAGGGGACCTACTTAGAGACACCTCGTCTCTATAACCAAGGGAGGAAACTCTATCCTCATAAAATATTTGTGACAACTCTGTTTCACCATATACTCGGGGAAAATCTCCCCTTTGCCCACCTAACCTCTCTTCACACATTCTCCCATCACTACTTTCTACTTTCTCTAAAACTTCATCGCCATTATTGACTTTACTTTCTAACACCACATTTTTAATTATATCACTGCTATCGCTTTTTACTTCAATATTAGACTCATTACTGTAATTACCACTTACCTTGTTATTAATTATTTCTTCACTATTTTTGTTCTTGTTACACTCACCTGTATTTATTCTCCACACTCCCATTTTCTCAATATTTCGTTCTAATTTGTTAAAGTTACTTTCAAATTTATTCTTTACAGCATTAATATCAATTTTAAGTTCGTCAAAATTACTACTTATTTTATCAAACTTATTGTTTATTTCATCGAACTTGTTATTCTGTACTTCGAAACTACTCTTTACTTCTTTATTGTGTTCTTTCAATTCACTAACATCACAGCTTAATTTATCAAATTTTGTGTCACTACTATCAAGAACTCATAAAATTCATATCATCCATTGACCATTCTTTTTCTTTTGTTTTTGTTACCATGGGAGTCGATTTTGCTCCTGCCTCACTAATTATTACAGATTGTGTTAAATTATTTTCATCTATTAGGCTTGGAGTGGTCTCCATTCCTGAATCATTTATATCATCTGATTCATTTAAAACGCTTTCTTTGACCACATTATGGTCTGAATGAATTTCTACCTCCCCCGTGACAGTTACATCAATCATACTGACTTTATATTCATTATCTTCCATTTCTATTTTATGTATTAGATTAATTCTAAAAAATTTTTAACCTTACATGTACTCAGTATCACTTAGTACTATAAGTCTTACTTAAATATAGTAACGGCCTCACATAACCTGCACGTAATTTCTACGTACTCCCAAATCACGCTTATATCTACCTGTAGGTGTGGTTTGTATCAAATTTGGTATACTTCAAATTTATTTGCACAAACTGTCCAAGTTCGGGAGACAATTGTAATTATACTTTTACCTACCACATAATAATTAAATAAAACTCATCTTACCTTTCGTATGCCAGGGTCCTTCACACGAACTAGCAGTCTATAAGCGTGATTTAGGGTTATGTGTCGCAATAATTACTCTCATTTACGGTTAACTATTTCAACTTCATTTATTGAACAAGTTGTGTAATATTCACTTTTAGGCATAAAACCATGATATAACTTCCTTTTCAACTAATAATCAGAGTTTGAATACAACAGATTTTAATATTGAGGGTTACACCCCATTTACCAAAGATATACAAAGTGTAGCGTTCTTGTTATATTTTTCTTTCTTGTATTATACTTAAAGTAATTCTTTAAATTATCGAAAGACAACCCAGTAATTTGATCATACACACACACACACACTCACGTCTTTTACCCCCTTTATTTAATTTTAGCACTTTCATTAGAAATTTTCATATTTGATTTATTTATATTCGGTTACTTGACTGGCGGCGTCCCTGCAGATCACGTCGCACTCCGTATTTTAGTTCGTCCAGATTGAGTTCTCACTAGTTCACTAAAGTTACTTTGATGTTTCAAATTAATGTTATTTTATCATTTTTTGGTTGCAATTTGGTCACTATTTACCACATTTTAATAAATTTTCGGCTCGCGAGCCTTTTACGCTGAACCGGCCGGAGCCGCAGCTATAGGACGACAGACAGTTTCAAGATGGCCAAAGCTCCTTCTTGAGTGTGGCTACTTGCTTCTGATAGGCTGATCAGGCATCACGTGATATCTTCTGGGGTGCGAGTTTGTGTACCATAAACTTGCATTCTGGGGCTCGCAAAAAGTTCGTGCCAATTCATCTGTGCGGGCAGGCATACGCGCACTCGTTCAGATTTCTCAGCACCTGGAAATGTAGCATGCTGAGGGGCGGACAGACCAAACGTGCAACTGGGTGCCCCATAAGTGAACGTCGATTGTTAAAATTGAGGCCATGTGTGGGTAACTCCCTTTTGTCGCATTTACAATTTAAATAAACCCAATCCCCCAATTCTGTCCCGTTACACTTGTTAGCATACTTTGTGGAGAAACAAACTTTCTACCTTTTTATACGCCCCATATTCCACTTACCCTGATTCCGTTAAACTTACCTTTTATATAAAAACTCCCCAGAAGATTCCAAACTCGCTAAAAAGGTCGCCACGATGTTTTAAGGATATACATCGAAACCATGATACTTACCCTTAATTAATTTAGATCATTTAATGCCCTTAGATCAGAAGATTCACAGGTTTCGTTTAGACGAATTCTCGATGCAGAACTCAGGTTATGGGTGTAACGTAATAATTAGATTAACACATTTTTATGCTATTTAAACCAACTCTTTTATTTCAATCACTTTTCAAATACTTTCTTTCTTTCTCTTTTCTTTATAAAATTAATTTGTTTCTTATTTATTACGTTATCTCTTATTTATTCTTACCTCCATCATATAAAATTTTTATTAGCCTATACATAACAAACCAGTACCGTACTTTTACTTTTAAATTTTTTCCCAAATTTCCCAAAATACACACACTCATGCTCTTTACATTTCTCTTTCACCCCCCTTTTACTGAATTCTTAATTATTTAAATATTATAACGTTGCAGAAATCAGAGCCTATTGGGTATCCACAAGTATTAGATAAATGATAAAAGGTAAAATAATTTAATGAATAATAATGAAAAAATATAAAATGGAATTAAGAAAGAAAGAAGGAGAATTGTAAACAAGAATAATAAATAAATGAATAGACTAGACTGACAAACAAATGACTATGACCCAACCCCAGAGAGTGGCCAGATAAAGGCAATAAGATGAGAAGAGACAAATTAATGATAAAAGGCACAAATGAGTAAAGCAAATATAATAAATAACCATGAATAAAACAATTATAAAGAAAGTACACTAACCATAAGAAATAAGTAAGACAATTATTAGTAGATAAAGTATTTTGTTAAGAACCTTATTATAATAAGAAAGTAAGATACAAAATGTTGAAAGAATAATTATAAATGCTTGTTTAAAATATCATTGAAACCAAGAGTGAGAGATAGGTGGGGAGTGATACCCATAAATAGTAAAAGTGATGTGATAAGTGAGGAATAATAATAACTAATCAAACAGGCAGGACTGTGGAAATTAATGAGTTCAGTCAGTGCAAAAATAAGTGTACTCAACCAAAAAGATTAAAAACAATGTTGGAATAACAATAATAATAATTCCTAATTATGCTTTTCAATGAGTAAGGGGATTGCCAATTTTGGAATTAGTTACAAAAGATCCCTATGTCTTAGTGACAGTTAAGGTTGATGCAAAGAGACATCAATAACAATAAGATACGTTACTTATTCAGTCAGAAAGAATTAAATTAAATTGTGTTGAAGAAACTGAACTGAGGAAAATAAGAGTAATGTATGGTAAAGTTTTGTTAATTTAAAGAAAATTAGTTTGTTTGTTTAGTGTTCATAGGAGTATAAACCAAGAAGGCATAACTTTAAGGTAATATGTTTGTATTTTTTATGTAAGTAATAATATTATAAAGAGATGAGAGTATGTTAATTTCAAGTAATAACATACAATATAACAATTGTAATTAATAAGAAGGAATATGGCTGAACAATAGACAGACCATTAAATTATTTCTATATTATGTTTTGTTAATAGATTTAAGTGTTAAATAGGTGTGTGAGAAATGGGAGTAGGAATAAACTAGCAATGATATAAACTTTACAAGCAACAGATTAATCACTATTATATAAATAAAAAAGTAAAAAATATCAGATAAGAAATAATTTTGAAAAAGTATAATAACACTAATAGATGGTAAAACAGTTTCAAGGTAAATCAAAAGCCAATAAGTGCGAAATGAAAATAAGCAGAACATATGTACTTAATAAATAATGTTTAAATAGAGCAAAATAAGAAATTCTAAGATGTTACAGTTTAGGCCTATAAATGACATAGCTGTCTAACTTCAGAAAACCACTTGTAAACAATTGAATATTCTATTTGAATAATAGGACCAAGTAAATTATGTGATTACCATTAACTAACAATAATAATGTCAGAATTGTAATAAACAGTATAAATAAGTGAAATATGTAATAACATAGTACAGTATTAGCAATTTTGTCCAAAAACATTAATACATGACCTAGACCAGCCTTGTGAGATGTCAATTTGATCTTTGAAAGAAAATAGGTACCGTACATCTATGTTAATATTTCATACATTGGTAATATCACCAAGGAACAATAACCATTATAAAATATTTATTCATTTTGAACAGAAACCCAGGATTTATAACAATAGGTTCAAATGTGTTTAACCAATGCGGTTGCCATACAACAAAACCTTATTATAATTTTGACGGTTATGAAACGAGAGTTCCATTATTAACTATCCAGCGGTATAGACGCTATATCGACTGCGGCTCTATTAAAGGCTAATAAAGAAGAAAATCAGATATAAATGAAAGTAAAATGAACACAAGAAGTCAACCATAGTTCCAGCAACTCAAAGAGGAACAATAAACAAAATTAAAAAATAAAGGAAAATTGAATAAAAAGAAACAGACGCCAGAAGGAGACGGGCAACCATATCATTGAAAATAAACGAATGTACTATCACAACCTTGAAGAAATCCTGACGTCCCATAACCAAAACAACATGGTTTTAAGTATAAAATAAATTATCAATAATTACGAACTAAAACTGATTAACTTTTTTCACAATATATAACTCTCACTCTGAACTTTGAACACCAAATTCTTTCAAGGATTAATAGATCATATTTATTCACACTGTATGTAACTGTAAGATAACCTATGTCTGAAGCCTATAAATTTGACGCACACTTTTAAACACCAAGAGTTGAATTTCATGTAAACCTTTTTAGTATTTAAGTACCACAAATGTAAGGTGGTGTACTTTATTTAACATCTTGTTTTAAATCTTTTCATAACCCAAAGAACTCATTGGCAAATTAACCTGTGTAAATAAGAACTCCGCTGAGTGAAAATTAATTTGTTGCCGGGGCGAAACTGTATTACAATACTCTCTATTGTACAAAAGTTATCAAAAATTAGCGAATTTTAGACTCAAATAAATAAGTACGAATCATTACTAACTGTCCTTTGTTTTTATTGAAATTGTATTATATAGTTTGTATTCTTTAGCGGAGAATAGAATTCTTTGCTAAAAATTTATGTTGGCAACACGTCGAAGAAACAAGCGAAATTCGAGTTCCCGCCAGTCTGCGAGGTAATTCGAATTCATCATCACCATACAGGAGACAAACTAATTTGAATCTTTTAATTGTTTTCTGAAAAACAACTTGGCGCCGTTCGGGAAATAAATATATAAAATAAGGACAGGTAAGGATATCGGTACTGGTTATTCGTGCGTTCACGACGGACGAAGTCTGCGTGAGATACGTTTTAAATTGACGACGACTTGGTAAGACGTCGAGAGTACGACATCGTTTAATTGAAAATAGGTACGATTAATAAGAACGGGAAGAGGTCTCATTACAATATTTAAGACTTTGTTGGCCAACATATTCACTGTACTTAACTTTCTCCTTGCCATTCCAATTGTTCTGCCATCTTCACGTTCACTTACACTGTCTCTACCACACAACGGCTATCGCTGTTTTAAGTTTATGTATTTAAAATATGCATTTTACTTTCTTCGCACTCTTTCGTTCGAATATAATTTTGGGGTAGGCCGGGCATACTCACACGCACCGGCCTCCCGTCACTTTTTCACTGATACTGTTGCTGATGCGTCCGACTATATTGTTTGACGAGTGGTGAACAACTGGCCGAACCTCGTGCGCGCTTGATTGCCTACCCGCCATGCGTTAGGCGTCGCCGTCAACTCGTACTCTGTGATGCGTTGTTTCCATCACATGTTCGGCTATGAAATTTTCGATACGTGACTTTCACGTTGTTAAAAGGCGGCACACTCGCGCGCTCGTACACATTCCCAGATGCTAATCGCTTTTGTGACTCGTGTGGCTTGGTACGAGGTGGACTACAGGGTGTTCAAAAATGTCAAGCGTTTGTGATCAAAACGTTGTTCAGTTTGGGTTGCTGCTGCTTTTTACAATTACTATGGAATTCAAAATAAACCCCTGGGTTTTGCCCCGTTACAACCTTGTCTTATCAGGATAAATACGCCTAGATTTTGAAAAATCACAATCACAATCAGTTATTTTTGTCAAGTGTTCTGGAAGATTTTTAATTATATGATCTTTAAGCTCGTTCATCAATGGTTCCCAAAAATTTGGGTCCATTAAATCATATTTAACAATTTCTTTGTGCACGTTACAGTTAACTTTTGAATAATCTGAATCTAAGCATTGAATGTCGAGAACAGTATCTGCTACTTCCGGATCATTAACTTCACCACTTTCATATAAAACAGTATTTACACTATTAAAGTCAATATTTACTTTGCTACAACATGGGCGTTGTTGCAGACCTACGTTAAAATCTGCTGCATTTACAAGTTCATTATTTACTTCACAATAATTTTGATTTTGTTTTTGATCAGAATCCGAATCTATTGTTAAATTAGTTGGGGCAGGATCCGTAAACTTAATGTCTTCTGGCGTGGGTGCTGGTAATTCAGGAAAACAAGGTCAAGTGCAAATTAATGTACCACTAAAGAAAGTAAAAACTATTACTCAAAGTATTGCTATAAGGAGGCAAAGCAGATAGTTAGTTATGCTGTGGGAATACATTTGTGTGTGTGTGTGTGTGTGTGTGAGAGAGAGAGAGAGAGAGAGAGAGAGAGAGAGAGAGAGAGAGAGAGAGAGAGAGAGAGAGAGAGAGAGAGTACTTTGAAAAAGAAAAAGGCAATGTAGGCAGCAAATTACAATTGAAGTTGTAGAAAGAATAGCTTAAAATAACCAAAAGCACAGTTGTAAACATATGTAAAGGAAGTATGCATTACAGGAATAAGTTGAGGCAGGGTTATCAGTAATTGTGACACTTGTTTAAGAGTGGTGACAAAATTGATGGAACATTCTGTACAGTTAAAACTAACAACCTCAGACAAGTTTCGCCTGACGTGAAGTCAAGAGGGTGAGATTTGTGTGTGTGCATTGTTAAACACTGTATGTATATATGTGTGTGTATTTTGCTGTTTAGACAAGAATAATAGATGCACGCAAAACTGAATGTTCTGTGAGATTATTCAAAAACAAATTTATGCACGCGAAAACGAGAGATCGGGTTGTGCAGAATGTTACTTGCCCAAGGACTTGCAGTAGTGCGAATTCGTGCATGTAAAAAGCAGCACTAATTAATTAATTTCTCCGATATAAAATACTTATGGGTTAGTAAAAAAAACCCTCTCACAATGCAATTCTAAAGTGTTAAATTGTTAATTGTCAGAATTCCTGACAAAGTAAATTTTGGTTTTATGGTACATTATATCAGTCTGAGGTTTATTATAAGTAAAAGTTTATTTATTTGATGATTATAATACATGCACACTTATGAGAAGGGGCATATATTTTTTATAATTTTCAGATTTGTTTTGAAATAAAATGCAATTTAAATGTTTTTTTTCAATGTAAATTATTTTATCTCATTATACTCCTTCTTTATATGTGTCATAGTGTTTGAACTGAAATAAGCTCAATCCCATGGCCTGGTAGGTATGTAATGGTATTCAACACAAGATATGTTCAACACATGAACTCGCACACATAAGAATGTAACATTACAACACACACATATATATTCAGTGGCGGCGCTAACGAAACGGCCCCCCCCCCCGAGAAACTAATTAGGGGGCCCTATAAAAATGGTTAAATTTTGTATACATAATAGGGGAAAACACTCAAATGAGTTTCTATTTACGTGTGTTTCACAACAATGGTTTGTGAATACTTTCTCGTCTATCACAAAGCGTTTGCAATTTGCAAAGGATGTTTTACACGTACACAAACT
This sequence comes from Magicicada septendecula, assembly GCA_034769895.1. Lineage (NCBI taxonomy): Eukaryota > Metazoa > Arthropoda > Insecta > Hemiptera > Cicadidae > Magicicada > Magicicada septendecula. The sequence goes on from CM068369.1 coordinate 571,322,000, forward strand.
CTTAAAATTCATTCATAAAGTTCTATACAAACTATAAAAAAAACAAAATAAAAAGAATTATTTATTTTTACGTCAAAGATCTAAATTCAGACTATGAAACAGTACCGCACACAGAGTGTTAAAAATTTATTATTTAAAAACGAATATCAAAGTAACATTCTAGCTTTTTTCAAACATTTAAATTAGTTTGTAACTGAATTTGTGAAATTCTTGAATATACTCTATACACGTTCTCCTTAAGTCTAATCCAATTCAATAACACTCGAACTCAAGTAATGTACAGTATTTACAGATGAGGATCAACCAAAGTTCACTGTTTTCCTAAGCCTAGTCTTCTTTTTTTAATAGCTAAGAACTTTTCAACCACTTCGTTGATATTAGTTTTCTGTGTCTCTTCATGCTCAATGCTTAACAGTGCCAAGTCACTCAACCGAGTTTGGGCCATTGCACTTCTTAAGTATGACTTAATTAATTTAAGTTTTGGAAAGCTTCTTTCCGCTGTAGCTGTTGTGACAGGTATGGTTAAATAAAGCTGCAAAGCTGTAGTTAAGTCTTGGAGGCAGCTCATAAGGCAGCTGTTTTCTTCAACCAGTAAATTCATCATTTCTCGAATGCTTTTCTTGTGTACAATTTCTTTGGCCATCAGAGCTTTGAAGGATATTACTTGGTCAGGCAGTGATGTGGAAAGGTCACCAGGATACACATTTACCAGAGCCTTACTTTTCTCCACTATTGTCTCTTGTGAGAAGTTTACTAAATTCTGAGGTGTCAGGAATGAAAACCTATCATCAATGCAACGCAATCCTTCGAATCTCATTTGTAGCTGAGGTATTACAATATCTAGTGTTGCATTGAAAACTTTTACTTCAAATGATTTCACTGGGTCGTCAATTCTATGGTCAACTGATAATTCAACAAAGAAGCGTTTTACATCTCGCTTATGCTTATTTTTCATGTTACAAGTTATGTCCCATGACTGGGCCAACTGTTTAGCACCAGCAAGAAAGCCGGCAAAGTTCTTTCTTAAAACTTTTAACTCATCACAAGCGCGGCTTAGAAACTGCCACGCTCTGCCTAGGTCAACAGTTGGCCTCTGTAGTGCTTTCGAAGTTATATTTACATTCTCTAAAATCTTAGTTTCAAGGCAGAGCACAAGAATAAATTCAAAGTTTTCCAGGTGGTTTCTAATTGCTAATGCTTCTTCTGCCTCGGGTTTTTTTGAGCTGTATAGAATAATTTCTGTCAAACACTTAATCATAATTTTGAAATCATTTCTTAAAGCTAACAGACAGTCGTGTCTAGAAGACCACCTTGTTGGACATAGCTTTTTTAAAGTTAGATTTTTGGCAGAGCTGTCTTCTTTAACGGCAGTGTTAAGTTCTTGCCATCTATGTAAGCTTTCGCTGAAAAACACATAAGTTTTCTGTACTATGTCATAAAATTGTCTTATTTCAGAAATATTTGATACTGAATCATTGATCACCAAGTTCAGGTTATGTGCAGCACAGTGTACGTAATCCGCATTTGAGACTATATCTATAATTCTTTTCTGTAACCCAGAGTATTTCCTGCTCATTGTTGCTGCACCGTCATAACCTTGACCTCTACACTTACTAATGTCAATTTCATTTGTTTTCAAAAAGTCTAAAATCTTACTTTGAAACCCCTCATTGTTGGGATCCTTTATTTCTTGAAATCCCAAAATGGACTCACTAATCACAGTTTTATAATTGCCAGGAGATTCTTCTACTATGTTAATGTATCTGATTACAACACTCATTTGGTCAATCTTAGAAATGTCTTGTGCGCTATCAACAATTATAGAAAAAAAAGGAGACGAGTGAGTCTGTTTTAGTAAGGCAGTCAATACTGATTTTCCTAGCAAGTTAATGATTTCATTTTGAATGTCATAGTGGAGGTATTTTGATCTGGTTTTTTCATTTTCTAAGTGTGCACTAAGGAGAGAATCATAGCGAGAAATTAAAGATAGTATGTTCAAAAAATTTCCACTTTCAGGATTTATTTCATGTAATGATTCTCTATGGCCAAGAAACGGCAATGAACACAGTGCCATGGTTCGAATGACATCCACAATCTGTATGAAAATATCTTTCCATTTTTTCCGCTCATCGGAAATTTGATCAGCTACCGTTTTACTCTTTTTCCAAGTGGCATATGTGAGAGAAGATTGTAAATGAGCATTGCTACTTTCATGAACTTTAATTTTTTTACTGAGACCTTTCCAATCTCTAATATCGCCTTCACGCCAGCTTTGGGCATCAGCACTTTGGCTGAAAAGCCAACATGGTAAACAATAGACTCCATCTAGATTACGAGAGTAACAAAGCCAAAACCTGTGAACAATTTGGCCTGCTGCAGTTTTGAAAGAATAATATGCTGTACTGAAAGACCGCTTAGAAACGGAATCCTTCGGGAAAGGACCCTTTGTTTGACAAAGTTCACTTAACGTTATTAACTTTTTCACCTCGTCTGTCATTGTAGCTTGATTTTTATAGAATGCAATATCTGTCTCAAAACTTTGGCAGTTTGGATCGGAAGGACCTGCTAAACTAGTTTATTTGCGTGATTACTTATAACTTCAGTTGGTTCAAACTGATTTTCTGGTCCAGGTATGACTTCGGACTGGCGAACACATTCAATGCCTAGCAGTTGTTCTTCTTGTTCATGTTGCAGTTGCTTATTTGTTTCCGTAGTTGTATCACTTGTATCCGATGGACTAATGTTTAAATCAGGTTTATTGTCACTGTCACAATCAACTTCAAGTCCGATTTTTGTTTCTTTTTCATTACTTGCACTTGACCCGGGTTTGGGTTGTCCAACTTCACATTTTGATGATTTTTTTAAAAACTGGTCGAGTTTTGAAAGTTTACTTTTAGATTCTTCTCGTTGTTTTTGCAGTTTCCTTTTCGTAGCACCACTTAAACATTCACGCTTACTTTCCATTTTATAAACTCTATCTCTAACACTCTAACTCTACACAAAATACAAAAACTAAAATCAAATGTTAAGTCATTAAACTTAAATGGCACTAAATTACGAAATGAATGCAATACAGTACTATCGCGCAGGAGATGCGACGCACTGCTGAGTACTGAACTACATTGTGTTGCGTTTGTTTACGTCTCCTCAGTGACGAGCGACTCATCGCACGGACGTACGGGCACCACAAGAGATAAGATAAGCTTCGCTTACAAACTACAAACAGTAATGTCATTTCGGAAAACGTAGTTTTTTTGCATGTCTATACACTTAAATAAAATGTATATTTCGTATTTTAAATACAAATTTGCCAGTAGTCGGACCCCATTAAAACTTTTTTTCCTATTATAGCTCGTTTCATATTTTTTTCTAGGGGCCAGAGTGGCAGGGCCCCCCAGAGGGTCGGGGCCCCCCCGCACCGCGGGGTCTGCGGGGGCCTTATTGCCGCCACTGCATACATTGGCGTACATTCTTCATATGTACTAGAATAAAAGGACTATAAATCTCTATAGACTGGTACTCTCTGAACTGCGTATTCAGTAATTGGACGAGCGAACCAAGTTCCCAGTTTCAACTCAAACTGTTTGTCATTTGTCTGTCTACCTGTTTGCGGTACGCCTCACAATAACATTTGAATGCATCAACCGATTTTTGTAAAATTTGGCATGCATATCCATACTTTTACCTTATAAAACCCTATTATTTTTTGATCGATCTCTCAAAAATTAGGGGAGTGGAAACAAAAATGTGAAGGTTATAATTGCAAAAAATCGCAAAAGCCCATGTGGCATATTAAATTAAAGGGAATTTTGACCACAATCTGAATAAATTGTTCATATTTTTTTAAATTTCAAAAATTTTTGGTGTCAGAGCCCAAAAAGTGGGTGAAAATTTTGATAAAATAGCAAAATCTATGTGCAATGTCAAATTAAAGAGAATTTTAACCAAAATCTGAATATAGTATACAGTTTTTGGAAATTTCAAAATTTGTTGACAGCAGAGTCAAAAATGTGAAAAGCTAAAAATCTAGTCGGAGTCAGACTAAGGGGAATGTAACACAAATCCAATTCACGATATTAATTGATGACTCGTTGGGCACTTGGTGAAACATATTAATACAAAGGTTTTGTAAAATATATAAAAACACTTGGTAAGTTTCACAAATTTTTTTTTTTTAATTAACTCTGACAGCTGTTTCGACTAACTTAAGCCACTGTCAAAGAGCGAGTGAATGAAATTACTGAACACAGGATGTTAGAGTAGTGTAGGTGGTAAACATCTGTTTAGGGCGTATCTGGAACATCTGTGTTGTGATGGCGAGGGGGAGGAGTGTGTGCATGAGACAAGGGAAGGTCTGGTGTCTTTAAAAACTAAATACAATCATGAATGCAAAATATAAAATTAACTGAACTAAATATAAACTGAATGCAAAATTTAAAATAATGATGAACATTCAAAATAATGTAAAATAAACTAAACTAAATAACAGATTTTAATAAAGGGGATACACAAAATTCAGTCTGTTCATTGGTTAAATTTTTGTTATTTTTTATTGCTTTTTTAATTTCTAAAATTTCTAACAAATCCATTTTTTTACCTTTTTGTATGTTGTGGAGTAGTGTTATGTTTTTTGTGTCTATGAAGTGATTGTGTTGTAAGCAATGATCTGCAAAACCTGTATTAGATGTATTGGTTAAAATCGCCTTCTTATGTTCAGAAATGCGATGTTTCAGAGCACGGCCACATTGTCCGATATAAATAGCATCGCATTCTGCACAGTGTATTTCATAAACTCCATTTTTCTCAAGTGTATTAGATTTTTCTTTATTATTGACTAGTAGTGAAAAAAGATTACGTTTGTTTACTGATACAATGTTAAGACCATGGTTTTTTAACCTATTATTAATCTTATCTGTTATACACGGAATGTAATTTGTTAAGTGAAATTTTTTGTTACCCTGATCTGGCTCTATGGAATAAAATTCTTTTAAAGTAATTTTCTTCTGTTTTTTTTTAAATTAAAGAGTTAATTATTCTTTCATCATAACCGTTATTTTGTGCTATGGCTTTTATAATATCTACCTCTTTATTGAAATTTTCTTTGGATAAAGGAACTATAAGGAGACGATTAACCATTGCATGAAAACTGCTTAATTTTATGTGCCATGATGTTAGTGATTGTTTATGTATAACGGTATCTGTAAAAGTAGGTTTTCTGTATATCTGAAAACTAAGATTATTTTGTGATCCAAAAAATTTAAACTTTTCATATTTTCTGTTTCAAGTGTAAATTGCACGCTACTATAAAAGGAATTAATATAATCTAAGAACATATGGAGCTGTCTATCTGTTCCCGTCCAGATACAAAATATATCATCAACATATCTTGCCCAATGAAAAACATATTTTATGTTGGGGTTATCAGATGTAAAAATGTTTTCTTCCAAAAATGTCATAAAGATTTCACTTAATAAAGGTGATAAAGGAGAGCCCATAGGTAAGCCATTAAATTGTTTATAGATTTTATTATTAAACTGAAAATAATTTTGTCCTATGCAAATATCTAAGGCCGAGAATAATTCTTTTTTCTGATCACTATTTAAGGTTAAAGTATTTTGTATATGTGAGGAACAGATAGACAACAGAACATCTACAGGTATAGACGGAAATAAATTCTTAACATCAAATGAAACTAATTTTGCATTCAGTGGTAAATGTACATTTTTTATATTATTAACTAATTGTAAAGTGTTTTTAATAGCATACTTTGGGTTAAAGTTAATATATTTTGGCAATAATTCATTAAGTTTTTTACAGACTTTATATGCAGGTGCAGTTACATATGAAACAACTGGGCGCATGGGACAAAGAAAATTTCAATAAAGAGGTAGATATTATAAAAGCCATAGCACAAAATAACGGTTATGATGAAAGAATAATTAACTCTTTAATTTAAAAAAAAACAGAAGAAAATTACTTTAAAAGAATTTTATTCCATAGAGCCAGATCAGGGTAACAAAAAATTTCACTTAACAAATTACATTCCGTGTATAACAGATAAGATTAATAATAGGTTAAAAAACCATGGTCTTAACATTGTATCAGTAAACAAACGTAATCTTTTTTCACTACTAGTCAATAATAAAGAAAAATCTAATACACTTGAGAAAAATGGAGTTTATGAAATACACTGTGCAGAATGCGATGCTATTTATATCGGACAATGTGGCCGTGCTCTGAAACATCGCATTTCTGAACATAAGAAGGCGATTTTAACCAATACATCTAATACAGGTTTTGCAGATCATTGCTTACAACACAATCACTTCATAGACACAAAAAACATAACACTACTCCACAACATACAAAAAGGTAAAAAAATGGATTTGTTAGAAATTTTAGAAATTAAAAAAGCAATAAAAAATAACAAAAATTTAACCAATGAACAGACTGAATTTTGTGTATCCCCTTTATTAAAATCTGTTATTTAGTTTAGTTTATTTTACATTATTTTGAATGTTCATCATTATTTTAAATTTTGCATTCAGTTTATATTTAGTTCAGTTAATTTTATATTTTGCATTCATGATTGTATTTAGTTTTTAAAGACACCAGACCTTCCCTTGTCTCATGCACACACTCCTCCCCCTCGCCATCACAACACAGATGTTCCAGATACGCCCTAAACAGATGTTTACCACCTACACTACTCTAACATCCTGTGTTCAGTAATTTCATTCACTCGCTCTTTGACAATGGCTTAAGTTAGTCGAAACAGCTGTCAGAGTTAATTAAAACATTTGTGAAATTTACCAAGTGTTTTTATATATTTTACAAAACCTTTGTACAAATCCAATTGTTTGGAGTTTTTAGCATTTATTGCTCTACAATTTGTGACTGATCTACAACTGTTCCTTTACTAAACAAAAAATAATAAATGGACTTTGTTCAAAATAGTGAGCGAGTTCTGCAGCTCAGGGAGAATACTAGTTATAATGGGTCAGTTCTCCAATAACTAAAAATTATTGATAGGCTTCCATTTGGATAACAAATTTGAGAAAAACAGATGCACAATGTTTACATGACTTAGTAGTGATAGTGGTGTGAAAAATAAGTCAGCAATGTGGAAATAGCATGCTGGACATTCTATTTTAGTAAGTTAGACTAAAACACTACTTAAGTTTTGAACGTGTAATATATTTTGATATTCTTGAATTCAAAATGATCAGTTCCATGATGATATATCTATATCTGTACCAGGTGTCCTCATAACTGTGTTGACTGCAACTTCAGATTTGACCTTCGTTTTCCTACAGAGGTTATCAGGTGATGTGCAAAATTTTAATAAAAATCTCTACATCTTAAAGCCCTAAGATAGATCAAGTATTTACCATACATCTCCTTACGCTCTATGTGGAAAACCTCACAATTAACAGCAAATTCAATAAGTAAAAACATAATAATTCATTTCACAGAAAAGGATTATGTTTGGCTTACCTTCTAGCAGATATGTGTGGTTCACTTAAAGAATAAAGTATTCTCTTACTTTGCAACTTGCAAAACGCTGCACTGGTAGAGATTAATGCTTATTTATTCAGGGGTAGTTATCATAACTCTAAAAATTACAAAAATATTTTCAACACTTCAGTAAGTCATTCCAGAGATTTATAACAAATCTACCTCTATAGAATTCATTATTGTGAACCAACTGCCTTAAATACGTATCACCAAGCGTCGAATAAAATAACCGTCTTTCACAACCAGTTATTTTTGTTGAATGAAGAAAGTAGATACAAACAGTACATTATACAAAAACTTATCAATGTAAAGAAAAACAAAAGATAATAAGTAAAAAATATATAATAAATAAAAGCTGAATAATAAATTAATACAATAATAATAATATATAAGCTGAAATGAATATAATAAATACATCCTTTTGTAACTCCAAATCATTAAGTATGCAAAATACCACAAATAAAAAAAAATTTGTAAGTAGTCTTTAAAAATTAAAAAAAAACAACTATTTTATATTTTTAATTTAGTAACACAAAAAACAAATGGAATATAAAAGAATGCAATAAATATTGTCTACACATCACATTTCACATTATTAATGAACAGTTTGATCAGAAAATAGAACATTAATATTTATGAAACAGAATGAGTGGCAAAATTATTTGATAAATGAATCAAAGCATTGAAACGTATGCACTGCTGACAATACAGTCATTTTGATTATTTTCAAAATTGACAAGAAAGGAGAAGTTCAACATAGTTTACTCAACCCAAACATATCAGTCATTTGAGATTAGGAGTAATGTATACTTTGTATTCAACCTGTTAACAACATACCTGGCTACTTTTGTGGTCCCATCCATTGATGGTTTCTCGACAAAAAACCTGTAAGTACATACTGCTACATGCCAGTGATATCATAAACTTGTGTCTATAGTATAACTATTTAATGACTAATCACACACACACACACACACACACACACTTGTATGTATATTGTAACATAAAGTTAAGGTCCCTGACGTTACATAAAAAACTTTGTCCATAGAAACTCAAACAATACACAAGGTATGCCATAATTAAGGCCAGGAGGGCCAACCTCACCCAAAAAATGTATTGATGATACCTAGTAAGGTTACTAGGTAATAAAATAGTAAAAATGTATCTAAATATAAAATATGGAGTGATCTGTGGAAAATGTAAACTATAAACACAGTGTCTAATGAGATGAATTTACTGTAGACGAGTTTGAAAATAGTAGACTGTTTAATTGATATTTAATGTTTTATAAAGATGTACATGTTGTTGTGCTTTACCATGATATTGTGTTTACATGATATTTATTTTGTGTTTGGTATGTAGCAGGTGTGAAGCTATTGCTTTAAGAAAGTATTAAGTAATGGGTACTAATTTCATTCATGTTAAACTTGTATTTAAGTAATTAAATACAAGTGTATTTATTATGTATGGTATCATGTTAAGTGTATTTACTTTGAATGATTAATGAAGATGTCTTAAAATAATATTTGTAAACTTGGCCAGGAAGACAATAATTGTTAATAAATTGTCGAGTGGTCATTATAATTATGTTATAAACCAATGAAGGGTTCAATGATAAAATAAATAATAATAATCATAAATTGAAATCAGGATAAATTAAAATTAGAATAATTGACCATAAGCCAGTGAATCTTTGTACAGTAGGTCAGGTCAGAAAAGTTAAATTAAAAACAAAAAATTATAACACATGTAATAAAACAAATAGGCCTAAAATTAGTATTTTGTAAAAGGAAAATAATACCTTTTAAAATAAGTTGAGCAATAAGAAAATGTAGTAAAATGTATATGGTTTAATAATGCATATTAGGTGGAAGTTTTATGTGAATTAATGTAATTATAATAAGGGAGTATTTTATTAAATAAGTGTAAGAATATTTCCTAATTACGGCTCTAGGATAACAAATATTATCCAATAACATAAGAGAAAGATGGTTGTTAGGGACAACAAAATGCAAGATATCTTGTTGATTTCAACATTCAATTGTTATATGTGAATGGGTAAAGTTCAGCATACAAATTTAAAAAAGAGAAAACCAAATTATATGAATTAAATTAAATGTCATAAAAGAAATCCATTTAAAAGGACTGAGTAGTAACTCCTGAAACTATATCTCAGCAAATATAATTCTGCATACCATTAAAGTTATCTGAATTAAAAAATACTCATTCAACCTACTTACAGTAAAAGTGTAATGATGAAAATGAACTATAATTAAACAAAGATGATCCATAGCGGAGGAATGCAAAATTAATTAAAATATAAATAAAAAAAAAATAAACAAAGAACTTTTGTATTGAAGTACCAAACCTCACTTTCAACAAACAAACGAAGTCTTAATACTACGCAAATTCCATTGGGACCGGCAACTACCAGAACCGTGAAGAATAACGAAGACCAGAACTGAAACTTCTACTACATTCCGGGACATCAAATCTAAACTTTTATTGAGAAGCTCGATGTTGTTTTTATTCAAGAGCTGCATCGACATTCCGTTCTCGCCTCGTAACCAGACACTGCCACATTAAGTATCTGATCCAGTTTGGTAATAAACCTGCTTATGTTTAATTTTATATAATAAGAGTTTATAACAATATTGTAATACTTAGTAACCTTAAAATTGCATTACCTGACCTTACTAATAGTTAAAAGAACTACATGTAGCCTGAGATAAAAGACAAACTGAAAATTATAATTAAATTGTAACATATAAAACACGAATTCAATAACAAATCGATTCTGTATTGAGTGATCGATATGATGTATTAGTAGCAGGAGGAAGCAGCTGTTGGAATTTAAACATATATAAAATAAAGAACCCTTCTTGAATTTGACGATTTTGTGTTATTTGTAGAATAATTAGTGTATTTCGAATAGGGTGTATTTTACAGAGAAAGGAACGTGAGAAACGCATCAAGTGGAACGACTTAACCTATAATAACGGGTCAATCGCCAATCACAGCGCTCGCTTGTTGACAGCTTGTGAATACGGGAGAATAGAGAACTAACTTACGCTCTTCACTCTCTTCTCTTTCCAATTAAAATAATACATACCAACTAGGGTTGGAGACAAATACTGAATTTTCCACTATAAGAACTGGAATATAGCGGTTTTCTCTGGTAAAACACTTGATAACTATTTAACACAGGTCTATGATCAAGAACTGAATAATATCAACCACATAATAAATATTTTTCCTTATAAATAGATTGAATTGGTAACAAATTGGTGAATTCAACGTTGGGGCTTATAAACATTCTTTAATCCAATTAGTAAAACAATACTGTAGCTATACAAATTGACGCTTCCAACGTGGGGCTGAATTAACTATAAACCCGCAACTGTAATACACTCGTACATATCATAATCATTAATAGATTACAATATACATGTAACATTACATTCCCCAAAAGACACTTGCATTCTGCCATGGGTCATGGTTTGAAAACTATGGAAGGCTCTCCACATATGGTGGAGCACAAAAGGTTTGAAGATCTAATTTCCTCGTGTGTTATATGTATTGGTTGTTGGATTACTGGAGTACCTTAGTCGTTTCCTGGAATATAAATAATTTAAACGAGTTAGGAATACTTATCTGTTTGTAAATAAAGTTAACTGTGTGCTACCTTTTCCCCTGTAAAGTGACCAGGAGTTAACTGACATTCAGCAATGTCAACAGTTGATTTGTAATTTACCACATTGCAAGTTCATGAAGTCGGCTTTCTTTCACTTGGAAACAACACATTACCAGTACAATACATGAACGGTAAACTATGTTGCTAAGCAGAGCGAGTGTAAGGTGACAGCTGTATTATATAGCGAGTCAATGAATGGGAACACCCACCCATTTTGCTCTCCTATGTTACAGTGTTGCATACTTTTAGGTAAACATGCACTACTGTGCCCTCTAGCATTATCATCATATTTTTTACTAACATTTCCAGTATATTGACTGCACTATTTAATATTTATGAAGTTATATGTAAGAATAAATGTACAAAACACTTATCAGGCCAGTGCTGACATATGCTTCAGAAACCTGGACAATGGCAAAAAATAGCGGGTGACTTCTAGGTTGCTGTGAAAGACAGATTCTAAGAACAATATTTAGAGGAGTACAAGAAAATGGAATGTGGCGCAGGTGCTGTAATTATGAACTATACCATCTTTACAAAGAGCTGGATATTGTCAGGATAATCAAAATACACAGGCTAAGGTGGGTTGGACACATAGAGAAAATGGAAGAAGGACAGCCTACGAAACATATTTTCTACCAGAAACCAAAGGGTAGTAGAAAAAGGGGAAGACCCCAATGTAGATTCAAAGACCGGATAGAGGAGGATCGTGGAAAGCTTAACATAAGAAACTGGAAAACCAGGGCATGCAATTGGGAGGAATGGAATTGAGGAGGCCAAGACCCACCAAGGGTTGTAGACCCAAAGTTGATGATTGATTATGTAAGAATGGACACATCAAACTCAAGCAAATATTGTAAAACATGCCCCATCCCAGGGGATAGAGCCTACACTCAAAGTGTTAATCATAGACACATACAGTGGTGCACCTAGGATTTTTTTTGGGGGGGGGGTTGAAAATTTAGAAACAAGGTGCACAATTTTGGTTTTCCTCATTCTTTTCTTTACAAGGAGGGCTCTTTCCTGGAGAAACGACAATACGCAACTTACAAGGAGCCAATATCGTAAGAACAGGTAAAAATTAACTTTGTTTCATAGAATTTTACTCATGTACGTTCCACCTATAATGCTGCAAAGGCATACTGCACGTGTAAGAATTATGAGTTAAAATCATGTTAAGCACAGGCTTACTAATTTGCATATGCTTATTGAATAATTTAAATTACTTAATCAGTAAACGCCGACTTTATTGAAATAATAATACAATAGTATAGTTAAAATAATCAGACATAAAGCAGTTGCGCACTTTGTAGTGGGGATAAGGCGGGATGAATGTTATACACGTGAGTAAAAAAAAGGCCTTTTGAAAATATTAGCCTTCTCCTTGAATGACGAGTCTACGTACGGAGGTTTTGATTTCGATTTCTATTTTGATACTACCAAACAGTACTGTACTTATGGACGTTTTGTAAGACGAAACAAGCAATAGATACAACAGAGGTACCATACAAAGATTGCACCGAGTTAGAAAATATTTAACATTTAATAGGCCTACTGCAATTATTTTGTAAACAGTGATTTGGTATGTTGTGTCTATTGCAGTCTTTCTCCAGATTTCTAGTCGAGCCTAGACATTAACAAACATTGTATATTTTGACGTACATAATAGTTTGTGTACATGTTACGATTCAGGAAAAAACGTAGTAATATCGATAGAAATGTGCCTCTGACGAAGCTGATGAAACTTAGTTCAAGCTACAAGGTGAAAGTTTAACATTTTTACCAATAAAAAAATTAAGTGTTCCGAGTCAGCAGTTATATATTTAACTTATAATTAGTTAATCAACGGACACGTCATGGACAACAAAATCCAGGAATATAGTCAACATTACCCTGGCAACTTAATTTGTTTAAATAAGTAACGTCAATAATAGGCCCGAGTGTGAAATGACTGTGTGTGTTTTAAAAAAACAATTGTAAATTGTCCATAAAGAACAGGAGAGACAATATTAATGAAAAAATTATACCAAAACTGTTTACATAATATAGCATTTAATTACTTACAACCAATTACAAATATTTAGCTCAATTCTTCCATCCCACTAATGTTTCCTTCGCTGTTATTATAACTCAAATCATCTTCACTGCTGCTATCCCGTTATTTATTAATTTTGAAATGAACTGTTACATTATACACTCTTTGGTCTGATCTCCCATAATCTTTTCAATTTTCATGACATGGTCACATTTTGATGTGCAATATATGAAAGAAATACACTCAAATTCATTTTTTGCTAAGTTTCTAACACTGTCTATGGAAAATGCACGTTTTTAGCAAGCTTCTTCACGATTGCCTAAATCAGTTCTAGGTTTAAGATCAGGAAGTCAGGATGACAGAGTGGAAGTCGTAAAATGTAATGTCCATGGTTTGCCAAAACAGTGGTTATTATAAGAGTACTGTAGCTATGTTGGTTTACTTTGTTTATTTAGTGAATAGAACTCAGGTCAAGATAAATGAACTAAAGAAATCCCATTATTCAACGGCATCTATCCACGTTTTTTTTTAACTGACGTTGAATTCAGATTCGTCTATGTAAACTATAGGCTGTCGTTCTTCTCTGAATTGCCGTAATTTTCTTATATATTTTCTCTTAACTTTCTAATGAGTTATTCTATTAAAAGTTTCCTATTGCTTTTGGCACGTTTTCATCGAAATCTCATTTGACGAATAATGTGGCTCAGACTAGATGCACTACCATTGTAATTAATTTATCTCTTAAAAATTGTTTAAGTTACTTTGAATGTTGGTGTTTTCCCTTCTATGAATTGATATTCGTAAATAATTAATCGAATAGTACACTTGTCAAAATCGTCTAAATCAGTTTTTATTTCCTTTGTTGAGCATTTTTTATGGGAAGCACTGAAAGATTTTGTCAGCCGTATATGCGGATGCTTCTTTAATAATTCTAAAAACACTACTTAGAGACACACCGCAGGCCTGAGCTACCTTTTCCTGCAACTTTCTTTCTGATATTCCCTTATCTTCCGATTTAATAAACTTGTACACGTTATACATTATTTTCTGACTCTAACTGTCCATGACTTTCCGTTGTACTGAAATTGACAGGCCACTCAGATTGATCTAGTTCACTCTCCAAAACCGGAAAATATAGCAATAAACTAAACGCTCGCTTTTGATGAAAACTGGTGTTTTTTTTTTAAAATACGGACACAATTGCTTATCATGTGCGGTTGGCAAAAGAACAATTTATTCACGTCTGGTAAACTTACCTATGCTGAATTTTAGTTTATCATTTAGTAATAGTAAAAAGTTTACTTTGTAAGAATATAGTAATTGACATATAAAGAAGATACTTTGTTTATTATGTTCTTACTCTTTGTACATACGTTGATTACAAAATTTTTTCCAGATTTTGGGGGGGTTTCTAACCCCCAAAACCCCCCCTGGTTGCGCCACTGGACACATACAATTACAAATATTCACATCAGATAGTTAAAATGTAGTTGGATAGTAAACGCCTAATGATGAAACACAATGCACTGTTGAATGAAGACATTTATTTTTTTTTTATTTTATTCCAAAACAGGTGTACAAGTAGATACAACACATCAAACAAGGACAGATCTCAACATGTGATAAAGAATATGCTGGTTGATCATTTATCACTGCAGAATGTTGAGGATAGTTGATCAGACTATCCAAAATCGGAGTGTCTCAGACTTGGCCAAGTTCTGGTACACAAGTCTTCCATTCAGCCATTTATAATGTGTTACACAGTACAGAAGGTTGTGTATACAGGCCGAGTTCAAAAACTGTTGAATGAATTCAAGTGTTCTCTTACAGATATAATGACATTGACTGTTAAGTGTCACAAACAACATCACTGTCTGCTTTGCTAGCTTAGGCATGAGGTTCTGTTGCAGCAGCTTACATTCCATTTCCCCAAGTCATCATATCGGTTCTGACAATGTAGTTTGTGAATTCCTGCAGCCTGTTTGTTGTGTTCTGCCACAGTCATACCAACCAGGGACATACTGATCAGACCTACATTTTGAGGAACTGCTGAAAAGATCATAGAGGTTTATAACAACATTGAGATAGAGGAGGACACAATTGAAGTGGTGGACAATTTCACGTATCTCGGAGTGAACCTAGCAAAGACTGGATCAGAGGAGCCAGAGATCCAAAGATGGACCACCATGGGGCTAACAAGGCATACTTCCCATTGCTGCCATCATTTAGGTCTGGGGATGTGCACAGGGAAACAAAAATGAAAATATATAGGACTGTCATCAGACCGGTGCTATGCTACGGGTGTGAGGCATGGACAATCACATAGAAAACAGCCGACACAGTAGACACCTTTGAAAGGAAAATCCTCAGACGCATTATAGGCCCAATACAAGAAAATGGCTCATGGAGACTGAGATACAACAATGAACTGTATCAAATATATAAAGAGATACCAGTCTCAAAATTTATAAGACTACAAAAACTGCGTTGGGCCAGACATGTTATGAGAATAGAGGATGGCAGGAACCCCAAGAGGGCTTTGCTGGGTACATGGGAGGGAACGAGACCTAGAGGCAGACCGAGGAAGAGGTGGAAAGATGGCGTTGCAGGGGACGCGAAGGACATGGGGATAGGAAACTGGAGGAGGGTTGCAGTGGATAGAGTGGATTGGAGGCAGAGATTGGTGGAGGAAACTTTTCACCAGCACTCATGGATCTTGCACCATGGCAACACATCTGCTCACACAGTACTATCAGTGAGAGATTTTTTGAGTGAAAAAAAAAAAACAGATCGAGTTGGAACACCTACCCTATTCAACAGATATAGCACTGTATGACTTATTACGTTTCTCAAAGGTGAAGGAAACAGAACTGAAAGTAACACATTTTGACGACATAAGAGCAATGTCATTGCAGTGATTTAGGGTGAAGTTCCAAAACTGCTTTGGTGGGCACTACAGTGATTTCTGCGATAAGGAATGGTAAAATTTAATTGCACTGACTTTGCAAACTTTATTGTCAAACACTATATTCTGATAAGCAGAATTTAGCTTGAACACTGTAGTTGTGTGTGTATTCAGTTTATCTCACAGCCCAGCATATGGACTGGATCTAATCAACTGTGAATTGAACGCAGAATGATGTATTGCCCAATGCAAAATCATTTATGCTATCTGGCCATTAAGAGTAGTTTATTGTGAAAATATACTCAAACTATAACGAACGTTGAGTATTTTAGATAATCAATGTAACTTGTTAGCTCTGTCGACACAATAAATTAAAAAGTTACCTTTATTTGAATTTTGGTTAGTGATAGTTGTAGTGACATGGACAACATACACTATCTGTTTGACAATCACCCTAAGGTACTAAAGGAATGTTGACACATGAAAGGAACGAATATAAGAGGAATATAAAATTCAAACTATTCATGAGTGACATGGCTCAATTTTTTTATTTAGATATCCTGTATTTTGTTGTTGATGAAGTAACAGGTCAAACCGACTATAAAATATAGATGTTTTCATTGACTTTTACTTTATTTTATTCTTTATTTAAAATCTAAAATCTAATTTTAAAAATAAATTAACTAAAATTCATAAAAAAAAATAATAATAGTTATATATGTATAGGCCATTTAGCATATAGTTTGAACAAGAATATATATATATGTATTTATATTTATGTTTTATAAATAACTTAAAAATAATTGGCATTTTTTCATAAATTATAAAATTGTGTACAGTGTTTTTGTTTACTTATTATTAAACTGTGAGATAAAAAGCCTGATTTCTCCCATAACACAAAAAATAAAGAACAAATTCTACTAATGAGATCAAAACTGAACTAAAACAAACCAAAACAATTCAAACAGTCCCACAAATATTACTTACTTCTGATTAAATAGGTGGTGTTTTATTATGAAACAAAGATTATATTTCTCATTGTTCTATAACATTTACTTATTTAAATTTCTAATTATTTTCTTCAGATTATAGACATTCTTTAAAAAAGGAACAAATCTCTAAAATCAGTTTTGATGGAATTTATAAAATTTATGTATGAAATTTAGAAAGATTATTATAAGTATTCAGCAATTTGTAGCAATTATATAGTTCAGGCATCAACTTGCATCACGTTTTGCTGAAAAATACTGGTATCTGGAACTATCACTGCCTGTGTGTAAGTAAATCCAAGTGAACTTACACATTGTTAATATTTGAAGTGGGAGAAAAAGAAAACATTACTGAACAACGTAGAAAACACTGAAAACATCTACAAATAATTAATATATTATTTAACTGTTGTTTACAACAAGATTCAGTTTGTTAATTTCCTTCATATAACAGTTTTAGACAGTTTCACACAAAACAACATATGACTTTTCAATATAGTCAATTCTAAAGAACTAGAATGTACAAATTTTTATACAAAACAAATAATATGTGGTTTTTAAATTTATATAAAGATATTAATACAAAAAGATATATAACAACGTACAAATTAATATAATAAATAGTCTTGACTTTTTCTTTATAGAACAATGAGAATTAACAAAAAGTGATGAGCTTTAAGTTTTGTCAAACATAAGACAACATATGAACACAAACGATGAAATTATTTAGAAATATATATAAATCTAATAACATACATGTACATATACAATAATTAATATAATACACATAAACTTAAAAAACAACTAAATATTTACAAAATAAACATAATAATAATAATAATAATAGAATCTAGACATTTAATAAAAATAAAAATATATATTTTGTACTTTAATAAAAAATAAATATATTACAACACTCTTTTTTGTTCATTAAAGATTGCACATATTGTATATAACCACTTCGTAGAAAAAAAGTTACTTCTTTTTTATCTCTCTATCTCTCCCCCTTTCTCTCTTACACTTTCACTCTCTCTTTCATCAAATCTATCATTCTCTCCAATCTTTTTCTTGCATTCGTCTATCTAATATTACCATTTATCAGTCAACAATAAATACATTACTTAAAATAAAAACTATACAAAACATCTTTTCCTAACATACATTTATTTATTATTTTTTTTAATAAATTTATTATTATTATTACTTTTTAAGTTATACTTTTATTTCAAAATTCTAACAAGAAATAGAATTAATTAGTAAAAGAGAATTTGCATTTTTAGAATCTTTTTTAATGGACCCAGCCATAATTCAATTTAAATATTCAACTTAATATCTATACATAGAGAGAGCATACTTGCATTGTATACACATCTACATACATATATGTGTAATGTTGCTTATAAACACATATGTACATACATATATATATATATATATATATTTTCGAGCTATACTAACCACTTTATGAACAAATACATTCAATGTGCTGTCGTTTAAAATAAGTATTTTTAAACACCAGCAATGTTACAGCTTGGGTTATACAATCTTTTATGGTGAAGCTAGTAGTGTCTCAATTTTAAAACTCAATATATATAAACCAAACAAGTAAAAGAGAAAGACAGGCAACTGCAAGACTCAGATTACAGTCGATGGGTGATTTTTTTTTTTTAAAGTAATCAATCACTGGCAGAGAGAAGACATCAACTCAATCAAATACAAGTGAGTACACAGACTTTTTAAAGAAAATAACAACTAGATTTCAAGCAACATGTTCTAAAAGAAAGCATCTCCTTAAAAAAAGAAAAGTTTGATGCACAAGACCTGAAAGTCAACAAAAATAGAATGACATTAAATAAAAACTCTTTATTTAGTTTTTCAGAACACATGAAAACTACAAGTCAACAACATAGATTAAGTTTCCTCTCATGAAAGGTATCATGTCCAACTGTGTAGCTGCGGCTGTAAAATCAGAAGTACATGTAAAGAATACAACAATCTTTTCCTTTGTGCTGGAAAGACAGTCTAATAAACCAAAGCTCACACAGGGGCTGAGAATTCTGTTGTAGCAGAATAACTAAAGTAACAAGGGCAACTATCATGTCAAACTGAGCAGATACAGGGGTTTCTAACATGTAGTGAACTCACAACATGCTACTGGATATGCCTGTGGAGACATAACAGTAAATCGCTTAGAAAATATTAGCAGTTAAAATTAATTTACAATATTTACAGACTGTTTGTTAATAACATCTTATAAATTTCTTCATCTTACTTGTCATACACAACAAAAAGTGTTGGGTTTATATGGAGATTAACACTGAATCCAGAAAATTAATTTAAAAATACATACCAAGAGACACAATCTATGAAATATGTATCTGTTTCCTTACAAAACATAAACCAGATTCTCCCAATCGTATTAACTGGAATACAGAAGATAGGTTCTGAATATAGCTTGCCTACCATCTTAAGAGGTCCTGTGTTCAAATCACAGGCAGCACCATTAAGTCAAGGTACGTTTTCAACCCTCAAGTTGACTCAGCCTGGCACAACATCCTGGTGGTGTGATTGTACCACCTTAATTAATTAAAGATATTTCTATAATTAAACAACGTGACATTGCTGAAATTTCACAGTTGACATACATGTTCATAAAAAAATATATTTTGTTCATAAACTGGTTAATACTACTTTTTTTTAATAAATAAATCTCTTATATTATAGAACAAAACATACAGTCAGTACTATCCACATAATAAAATAGACAAATTCTTTATTTGCAAGAAAAAATTCACTTGTTTGTCTGAAACAAAAAGAAGTTGTTTCCCTGAAAAATGTTAGCAAAACACAAACCATTTTAGAGATTTTCAAAACATATTTTTAAAATATATTATTTTTATATAATTTCTCTGTTTATTTTATATCAAATAATAATAAACAATTTTGAACTAGTGCTTTAAAAATGTATTTTGTTTAAAAACATAAAAAATCAACTGTGCAGGTCACATTTGTTTTTAATAAATACATTAAGTCACAGTTTTATTTAAACATACACAATGATTTAATTTTTTTTTTTAATTTTAGTTGGGAAAGGAGATCGAGAAGGTAGTATTTAAATGATTCCATTTACAAGTAAATAATCTACAATTGAGCCTGGCTCATTCGATCCCTAAAAGACAGGATAGAGCTTAAATTGAATTTATCATTATTTAATATACGGTATTTTTGAGAAAAAAATAGTAGAGACAGTATTGCTGTCAGTTATTTGTGTATGAATCGTTTAACATAAACCAAGTGAACACTGCAAGTGACTATGCTGCAAAATCACTGCTTCAAAAACTAGTAAGACAATGTCTCTGGGAAAATAAGAATTTTTCTGTTTATATACATTATTTAACAATATATAAATTTAAGAAATCACGAATTGATTCATTTTCTTAAATTAGTTAAAATTTTTAGTTACCAACAAATGATGTTAACATACTCCGTGAGCTTCTAACTCTGCCAGATACTATGTTATGTTCCAATCGCCTGAACAATTGTCCAGATGGAAATGTTGGTGTCCTTGATCTGACCTCATGATAATACTGTGTATACAATACGAAATTGTCGTTACAAAAATTTTTCGTTACTTTTCCCACTATTATGTTTCTTTAAATATTATAAATTATTATTTATTTGTTTATTATTTAATGTCTATTGCATGATTTAAAAATAATTATTTATTCTAACAAAGCTTTTTTGTGACCTGAATATTAAGCAACAATACTTAACTTCATGAACTTCATTAACAAAATCAATGTTTTGTTATATTGCCAAATAAATTACACAAATTTTGCAGTGTTCACTTACAACTGATATGCACAGAAAAAATAAAAAAACAGTGATTTTTTTGTTTGAACAGATGCATATTATTTATGTATATAAACCAGATGTTTGTTTTTGAACTTAATACAATTTTTTATAATATATAATCATAATAATAATTATCATAATCATAATAATAATCATCATAATAATATATAATAGTTATTATTTATAATGTTTTTCATTTTTGCTTCTTATCGTTTTTAAACGTCTTTTTTAGTCTGTTTTTTGTTCTTCAGAAATTAGAATTTGTATACAACACAAATTTCATTGTTTCTTGTTTACAATCAAAACACATGTTGGTCAGTTTTCAAACACTTTTTTTTTTACGCTGGTTCCACAAAAATGAACGAACGAACGAACGAACAAACTTTTGTTGTTGTTAATATGTTTCTTTCCTCAGGACACGGGCGGAGGTAAAAGATCCACTATATTGGACCATATTCATATATATTATATTTTTTGTTTGTTTAAAATACAATCTAGGCATACATATTACTTCATGACTTAATTACCTTATAAAATACACAGATGTTCTGACAATATATATGTAAATACAAAAAAATTCTTCTGTTAGTTTTTATTGCCTGATTTGTATATAAAACATATAACTATATACACAATATAAAACATCAAATTCACAACTGAAATGAAATCAATGAACAATGATGCCTTAAAATACATTCCTTGATTTTCTGATTTATTTAAATAAGATATCCAAATACTTTACTTAAATAAGAGTATATAAGTTATTTAAAGTTATATTTAAACATATAGAAAACAGTATCTCCACTGTTATCTTGACACACTGAATTAAGGGGTACTATAAGAACCGAGTCTGAATTTTTAAATTTGCAGTTATATTGATTTGAATGAATGTTGATAGATTATGAGTTGGATTTATAAATTTGGATGATAAAAATTCAGTAAATTCATATGTATCCATGTAATAGTTACCTATGCGCATGTATGTACACATACACTTTCTCAATGGAATTTATTATGGTGTTTAAGCTGACAGGTTGTATCAATAAAGGACATTATATAGTTCAAATAGCAGCTGCTCACTTTTAAAATAATTGCTTTTTTTGAATAATTTTATCAGATTTTAAGTTACTGTACACTTAGGAGTCTTATAATATATTTCTTGTTACTAATTAAACACTTGTTTTTCTTAAAAACTGGGCTTCAACAACTTTCCTAAAAAATATTCTTATGCAAAAAGAACATCTCAAAGAGCAATTTAGATTGGGGGCGTTTTACATTGCATTAAATGTAGAAACAGTTTTTATAATAAAAACTATTTTTCACAATTAGGACAAGCCAATCTGAATATATTTGTTATCAAAAAAGGTGAAAAATCAAATTCACTGTCCACATCACGTGTATAAGACATGTAATTAAGTCACAAAACATTATATTTTGTTTAAAATAATGTTTTTAATTTTCTGTATTAAGACAAATAATAATAATATTATTAAATAAAACATCAAAATGACATTGTATGTACGTCTAAAAATTCTATACGTTTACATATATCACCTTAACTACACAAGTAAATCATTCTTACAATTTTTTCATTTATTTTTTTATTTTTTAAATTTTTTTCTAGTTCTCTTTGTTGAGCAGACAAAGTCAATAATAAGCCACAGTATTTTAGAATGGGCAATTTCATACACATTTTATTTTTATTTTTTTATAACCTATACAAACAGCCTAATTTTATTTTTTTGTTGTTTACAGAATTTTAAAGAACCTTATTATACTTTCGGAATTCCCATCAGCATCACTGAAACAATAACCTTTCCCTGGTTGTGTACAAAACATAATGCAACACTTAAAGTAGAAACCTGTGTAGCAATTGCAATTTTTCAGTTACAGGTATTACAACAAACTATTGCAACTAGTAATTCAGTATACTGACTTCTGAACATTGTTGATACAAATTCATTTACAATGTGGAACTTTATTGACTAAATTTGCACATTTAACTCAACATATCTGTATAGGTATTAACATTTATTTGCAATAAAAATGCTCTGAAATAAATAAATATTATTAATATGAATGGTAACACACAATGTGTTACTTGAGACGAAATATGATTGACTTAGCTAGTGACAGCCATTAGCAGACATTACAAAATATGGCAGCTAGTGTATGTATTAGTAAGTGGTAGACTGGGTGTATGATTAAGTTTTTACAACAGTAAGAATCAGAATTATTGTAGGTTAACTAAGTAATTAGCTGATAACATGAAGAAACAAATGGGATTTTTATTTATAACAATTAAACAAAAAATCAACAAACTGTGACCATATAATGGGCAAAAAGGATTGCTGCTAAGAAGGGATACAGACATAAAATTCTGGAGAATACAATGCAGTGAAGTGATAATATTCAGACAGAATGAAATGCAGTGTTTAAAAAAAATCACAAGAGTGACAAATTTTATGGGATGTGCCAGCAAACTTATAAGATTCAATGCTTTCAAAATAAACACACATATAAGAAAAACAAACTGGTTCCAAAAGTTTCAGCAGTTAGATTTTTGTTGGTTTTTCCTTTCATGCGTTTATATTTTGAAAACAGTGAATTTGGTAAGTTTGCTGGCTTTCCATATGAAAAATAATTTTAACGTATACATATAAAATGACCTAGTGCCCTTTTATTATATATCCACAAAAGTGAATACTGTTACTTCACACAATTTTTATTTTGAACACATTGAAAATAGTATTTTTATATGATTAAACTATAACAGCTAACTATTAATGTGTTATATAATGAATGACGTTAATTAAATGTATAACAACCAAACAGAAGCTGTCACAACACTGACACTGATGTTTCTGAAACTGTATTTTACTTAACTGCAGCAGTTCCTTATAATAATGTTACATAATAGTTAACAGCACAGCTTAAGACTTTGCCAAAAATTTAACTATGACACATCATTACAGTGGTTTAAATGAAAAACAGGTACCCCAGAGTCAAGCAATCTTGTACTCCCTTTAATTAGTCATTAAAAAAAAGTTAGTCACAAATAATTTTTTTGTTCATACAAATTTTACAGTAATTGACAAAAATATTTCCATAAAATAGACCGTCTGTAATGTTTTATGTATACCGGCAAACTTTATGTAAATTTACATGACTCTTTCACTATACAAACAAACAATTTGTACCTTAAATGTAATGAATAAAATGTATTGGTGAATTATATTTTTTTATATTTTCTACCATGATCTCTGCTTGTTTCATTTCATTTTTATCTTGTTAATATTTTGTCTCCAAATACTGTAACAAAATTCTAAAATACATTATAGAACTTACTGTTGGATACCAGACACCGCCAAAAATTCTTTTTTCCTACATAGATTATTTTGTTTGTAATACTTCTATGAATGAATATTCAAAGATTCTAATTTAAATCTGACTGACACTAGACTTAAAATCTAGATTGATATTAATGAATGCCACGATGTCAGTGCTATTCACAATGTGTTTTTATAATCATTACAAAAAACAAATATGTTATTATAATTAAACAGTAAAATTAAAATTGTAATAGTTAATAAAATATTTAGAAATTAAACAATAAAAAATTTAAAAATAAAAGCGCATAGTATTGTATTTATTTCTAATGTTAGACAAATACGATACAAAATTTGTTGAATTCAATAATGAACTTAACGTACATTCACAATGACTACTGGTGCAGTGGCATAATCATTATTATTATTATTTTATTTATTTGAGTTTTACTATATAAACTTTATAACAGTTTTAATTTAAATCATATTCAAATCTTCTTATATTGTACCTTAATAATTACATATATACATAAATCAACATAATAAAATTCTACATGTGTACTGATCAGCTTAATGGCAAGAAACTTCAACAGTACTTATCAGTAACAGTATGGTCACTACCTTGACTGGTTCTTTTGAGACTTCTAATTTGGCGAATTATGAAAATGAAACATTTCGTAAACCTTCATTTTTTATATACCAAAAAGAATGAATTAATTGTAGAAACAAACTGAATCCTGGTGAAACAACAAATTGTATTAATAACTACATTTGCTTATATTAGTTATGCTTAATAATGGGTTATGTTGTTAATAACAGGATGGGAAATTTCCTCTGGAGCAGGGTAGTGCCTGATGAACTGGCTTGGCAACAGGTAACAGACTCAAGAGTATAACACAGGTGAGGGTCAATATATACAAAAACAGTGTGACATTGTTCAATGTTGACATGAAAATGGTGTACAAACAAAATGCTAAAAAGATTTGTAATGTTCACAATTGAAAAAAAAAAACATCATAATTGATGAAATGTTATAATTTTCTTTGTCTTCAGCACAACACAATGTTTTCAGTCCATAGTTGTCACTGACAATAGGCTACAAAGAAACGAACATAGGGGTGAGTGCCATATTACTGAGAAGTACTGAAACTTAAGGACAAAGAATATTGTAGATTGGCACAAATACTGTTATGATTTAACTTATTTCCAACAAAACTATAACAAATTACACACAAACACACATAATAAATATACACAAAGTTCTTTCTATTTTTGTTATTATTATTATTAACAAGGAACATTATGTTACAAATTCAAATACTACAAATATACAAATCATCTACTATCACATAAAATATAATAACAATAATACTTATGATGATGATGATAATAATAGTAATAATAATAAAATATTTTTGAAATAATAATTGATATTATTATTATTATTAATATTATTAAACAGTCTTAAATCAAATATAAACATCAGTACACAATTTATACTGAAAAAGAACAAAATAACAACATACACATTTATACATGGTTTTAAACTATAGTTGTTCTAAATATATTATGTAAAACTGTATAAACTGGAGATCTCTAATCTAGGAGAGTCTATTTTATGCATGTAAAACAGACAATAACAATATCTTTATCATTAAAAATTATTCAAATTATTTTGGTTAAAAACATTTTACATAATAAAAATTTTATTAAAACATTTAAAAATAAAAGTTTGTGCATTTTTTCTGTTCTGATGATAGATTTATTAACAAGCACTTTCTAATTCTTCACTCTGTCTGCGTCTGGCTTGCCGCTGTCTAAAAGCATGGAATTCTTCCTTCATAGCTTGAACGCGTGCTTCGATGTTGTCATATTTTGGCGTGCGTATGTGTTGTGCGGGGGTCAGTGTTCGACACATATCTGTCGGTGTTGGTGAAGCTGGGAAAATTGGATCAAACTCATAATGGTCATCTACACTTAACGGTTTATGACTTAATTCTGAATGCGTTGGTGATGGGAATTCCGAAGTATACTCTAACCAATGTCCAATAATTGGAGGTGGCGGTGGGGGAGGTGGCGGAGGACGATATGGAGGTAGTCTCCATTCTCCTGTGCCTGTTGAACCAGTCCGCTGTGACGTGTTCTTTGATCCAAATCCACTGCTGCTTGATCTACTTTCAGGTGATGTTTCTGTTGTTAAATCAGCTAACTCTGGAGCAGACCTCGCATGTCGTGCATGTCTTGGAGGTAATCTGGCACGACCTCCTCTTCCTCTTGGAGACTGCGAACCCAATGCTCTTTGATTTTCTTCGTGTATTGCACGTAAACTTGGTAACTCTTGGCTGTATCTTTCATGAACACTGCGTAACGTCCTTTCTGCTGAACTAGGCTGACGGACAGAACTTAAATCGGAAAAGTAAGCAGGAGACCACAGAACAGAAGACGGTGACCACAACATTGAAGAAGCTGGGCTACTCGCTCGAAACGGAGTTATTCTTGGTGTGTGTATTGTGGGAATCATTGGTAGTGGTGTACGTCGAGGAGTCCATGCTAAGCTGTCACCTGACGCACTTGATCTTAAACTTAAATCACTTGGGTATCCAACCAAAGGACGCCTCCATGAGGCACGATTTCTAAATCCAGGCCTTGAAAGAAAACCACCATCATCACTGCTAGAACTAACACTATTTGCTGAAGAATCTACAACGACAAACCTGCCGTCTGGCGCACGCGAGATCTGTCCAAGCCTCTTGGTCCCACCCAGATAGAAGTCCGCCTCCCATTGTGAACCAGCAGGAGACGGAGGGCGGGTAAATCGTTTGATCACACCTCGTAATATTGCATTTACACTTGGTATTCGGCTTTGTCCATGTCTGTAAAAACACAACACAATGCAACACAACAGTATTATTTTTATTGTTGATTACACAAAATGTATTCAATAATATTATCACATAATGCTAAACATTGCAGTGACATTAATTTTATAATTTAATATATATAACTTAAATATTCTGCCGCTTAATATATACCACTAAACAATGTGGTTTTAAAAATATGATTGAATTTTTTAAAGAGCATTTTATATTTTTTGATTATTTAATTGTCCAAATGAAGTTAATTATCTATATACGTACTTCATGTTTCCTCATTTTATTCAACATTCATAGTATTTGTGTAACCTATTCAAATTCCAACAGTTATCAATAAGTTCTCAAATGACAGTTTGGCTGAAACTTTCAATAATGAATTTCTAACAAAACTTAAAAAAGTAATAATAATAGTAACCATGATTATTAATACTTAATTGTTATAGTTCAAAAAAGGTTTTATTTTGTAAACTGTAGGCCTACATGTTTCTCATGGTGTAGGTTCAACGAAAAAATTTACACAATTACAATAGTAAAATACATGTACATATTTCTCAACATTCAATTATGATAGATCAATTTTATATCTTTGCCTGGTCTTACCATAAACCACTTACTTTCTGCAAACCTGAGATACTGGGCAACTATTGAAGCAACGAGTATGTATTTCATATACCTGTTGCAGGTACTTGAAAGGGATTTTTATTCATTTGGCCATATCAATTTTTACAAAATTGAACTAAATTTTGAAGTAATAATCAATAGACAATTAAGTTCTGAAATAATTTTACCTGTCTAACATATCTCAGATAACATTCTGAGGAGAATGAACCGAATAAAAATATATAATAACAAAACACTTATAGATTTTATAAAAAACATTAGCGACAGAAATACGTGTATTAATGGAAAGGAATATTAAAATTGTATTAAACAAAAATTTCCAATTACCTCAGATTACATTATCTGATTTTATTAAATTAAAAAAATTAAACCTCCGCTCAACAGTCCGTTAAGGACCAAGGCGTACCGCGCGGCTTTTGTGTTAGTGTGACGGTGTATGGCTAGTACTACGCGCCACCAGCCGCTAGTTGCGGTATTCACAGCCAGGAGGCGGCGCTGTTATCTCAGCGCCTACTCAGTTTGCCTCACGACGCTGAGTGCACGCCGTACGGAAGGAACCTCCGCCGGGAATTGAACCCGGGACCACGAGCGCATCAATCGCCCGCGTTAGCCACTAGACCACCTGGATGATTTTATAATTGATAATAATAAAATTATAATTAATAATAATTAATTTTATAAGCGAGAATGTACACACTAAGCTTTTAAAGCAGTTGTTTGTTTCCATTACTGCTATTACGATTCTTACAAAACGGACATTTTCTGCCATCGAAGTTTATTTTTGCTAATGAAGTACAGCCAACTTTAAATTATTCACTTTGCAGTATAGACATGATGCACTGCAAATATGAATATTCATATATTTTTTAACATACTGTAGATCAGACCATGTATTTATTGTTAATAAACTTGAAGCCTTATGGAAACAAGATCAAACAACTAGCACAACTAGTTATCTAGAGATGGATTTGTAAAATAACAATGGCAATACAGCTAGGCACCAAGATTCCAAAACAATCTGGACTTTGCTCAGCACTTTGAATTATTTGTTAGAATTTTTGTGGAAATGTGATTTTAAGCTCTTAGTTTATTCTTCTTTCAGTTTGTCAATTTTGGTCCAGTAAAGTGTATGCTCCTTAGCAATAATGCATGACAAAAGAACTGTATTACTGGTTTGTTTATAGTTAACAAAACTAAAAATTACAGACAAGATGGATAATGCATCCAGAGCTTCACCAGAATATAACGCTGGAGCCAGGCCTATGTGGATGTATTTGAAAAAAAGCTGTTCTAGCTACTTCTAGTAGATATTGAAGAAATGTATAACCAAGATGAAGAAATTATGAAGAATTAGATAAAACAATGCTGGACTAGTTTTATCACAATCACGAAAAAGATCACTGAGTATTCCAGTATATAGATGGGTCTGTGCTAAAAATAGCTGAACCTTAATTCACTAAACCTGGTTTAGAGAGGGAGAGAGAGAGAGAGTGGGGGGAATTCAATGCCACATCTAGCAGTTACCTCATGTTAAACAGTGCAATGGTAATTGTGAAATAAGCCATAAGGCTACTCATGTGCGTCAGTAGGCTAGTGAACACTGAAAATCTAAAAAACTGCAGTTGTTTAAAGGGGAAAAGCTAACACTCTGCTTGTACATTATTATAACAAAAAAGGGGGTTGGATGAACATTGAAAGGCAGTTAACTGAAGACTTTATACTACCTTAGATTGGAAGGGTTTCCCACTCATGATGTTTTGCTACTGGAAAGTATCCCTTCTCACAACAACGAAATTTTACCATTAACAGATAGTAACATTTTTTTGTTGTTGCGAGAAGGGATATTTTCCAGTGGCAAAACATCATGACACTGCACTGAAATCTACTGTCTGATATCTGATAATGGTAAATTTTCTGCAAAATATTTACCTCCAATATAACTCCATTACTGAAGTACACGAATTATACGACAACCAGTGTACGAATAACAACAACAAAAAAAGAAAAAAAAAACAAAAAGAAAAAAGTGGAATATGCTGAAATGACGAGAGTAATTATGGTCTTCTATGAGTGAAAAATGTTTTGCTACTCAAAACAAAAAATTCTTTTTACACTTCGGAGAAAAATAATCAAACATGTTTGAGCAATTATTATGCAACTGCAAATTTTAATTGTTTTTAATTTTATCTGCAATACTCTTCTTAATCAATAGCATGGATAATTGAGAACTGGCTGCAATATGAAGTTGTTTACATAATAAAATATGGCACCTGAGTTGCTAACAGTTTCTTGTGAGAGATCTGAAAGTACTAGCGAATCTGGGACACATCAAAAAATGTTTCCAAAGTTTAGTTAAACTTTTCACTTTTTTACCACCGATAGATCTTTAGGTTCCCTGACAATCATACAGTACACAAACAGGTAATATGGCCAATATTATGGCCAGGACTATGTTAAAACCAGTTTAGTACTGCAAATGAGCAGACAAGAAACCAGATATCACAATATGATAACTAATCCACTTGTTACTCTTAACATTATTCAAACCTATAAGATAACCTGCTTTAGTACGGTAATTGCTCGTCCACTACTCCATGCAGACTCTTTTCACTCAATAAAAGACAAACTTTTTTAAAATTATATAAGCATTACTAAAATCGTTCTTCAATTTCTATAATATTTTATTAAACTGTCAATTTTATATTGTATGTAACGACTGAATTACGTTTAACAATAGAAACACTTCCAGTAATACAAAATGCTCACTATTACCCTATACAACTATTCTGTAAAAATTAATAAAATAAAAATACATTACATCAGTGAATTGTGCACTTGGTAGATTTTGTAACGTTAATGTAATCTAGCTGCTACAAAAATAATTAGACATAATTTAACTTACTTAGAAAGACAAAATAACCAGTTGATTTTTCTGGCCGTACAGATGCTGAATACTGTACATGAAACAGTATCCAAGTAATACATTCAGTTCTGATACATTATTTTGCTTACACAAACATAATACTTTACATACAGATATGTTTCATTTGATAAAAAATTTGTTAGTAATGACAGTTGTTTTCTATGTACAACAACAAAGGTACACATTTCATGCAGTGCAACACATACAACATGCTGTTCCAACTACAAGACAGTCCTCAATTAGTAGCAACAATTTGTTGTTTTGTATACAAAAGCTACTACAGATATTGTTTATGTTTACTTTGGCTGTGACTGGTATTTAGAAGTCCACTGCACATAGAATTATCACTTACTCATGTTTCTCCTGTAGCGCTGTATACTGATTAATACTGATGAAAATATACTCCACTGACTGGGAACTAACTGAGTGAAACTTCTGAGGGTCAACAACTCACGAAAGTTGTTAAAAAAAAAGACATACCCACATGAGTTTGAGAAATCTGGAATTATCTTCTAAGACAGGAACTGAAGAGTTCCCTGAATGTTCTTGAGTGGTAACCAGTTTCCATCTTGTCAGTAACTTCTTTAGTTATTTAATTAAAAACTCAAAATGTACAAAACACATAACAGAAAAAAGTAGTAAAATAAATGTGTATATTACAAAACAATTAAAAGGTTTATTTCCAGACTGTAATCATAATAATAATAATATAAACATTTTTGTTTCATAGTGTACAAAATTAAATACATATAAACCATACGTTTCTTATTAAAAGCAAAAACACGTTGTATGTGGGTACTTGTGAAGATGACATACACCAAAAGTACAGTAATTGAAATTAATTTAATAAGTAATTATGTAAATAATAATTAAAAATAATCTTAAAACAGAAACTTTTATTAAATAAGTACATAGAAAGGACTTATGTATTATTTTGTTTAGAGTTATATCAAAACTCTGGATAGTATTTTTATGGTTAGGCTGGGGAGACAACACGCTTAGGCAATACTTTTAAAACCTTATCAGATAGCCAAAAAATAAACATTTTTTGAACCAAAATAAGACAATGTTTACTAACACACAACATTATTCCTTTGTAAGTAACTCGTTGAGTTTCCTGCAGGTCTCCCATGTAATATCTTCAAACAAATATACTGCAAGTAGGTTTATTTTCACCTGACGTACAATTCACAGAAATTATTCTGTATCTTCAGAGGTTTGTTTGTTATCTTGTATGTCTATATGTAAGCAAATAATTCAATTACAATTCAAACAAACCTCTGAAGATACAGAATAATTTGTGTGAAACGTAGTCAGGTGAAAATAAACCTACTTGCGGTATATTTATTTGAAGATATTACACAACCAATACATTATACTGTCAAATAATCTGTTTGAAACATCAGTTTCTGAAGCTACTATTAACTAAAGAATCTTTAATGATTTCAATTGATTTAGTTGAATTGAAAAGTTGATACAAATCAACAGTGTACTAGTTAAGTTATTACATGTGATGTCCAGTTGTTTTTTATATATTTGACATCATCATGAGAACTGTCTTGTTTTTATGACACACTACACTCAGAACAATGGTGATGAGGGACAGAGAGAGAGAGAGAGAGAGCGAGGGAGTGACATGCAATGTGAAGTGTGTACCGGGTAAATGGAGTGGTCAACAGTGGCTGCCATAGTCTTCACCTTTAGTCCTCCGGTATTGCGGCCAGCAGATCACAATTATACGTACAATTAGTATATTTTGTGGTATACAAACATGTTAACACACACTATTATAATCTAACAAAACTTACTCAGACATACTGTGATAATATAAATGACATTTTATCTGTAAATATAATCGTCCTACAATAAAGCTTAATAGTTAAAATAAGTAAGATACACTGAATGTGATTTATTGCCTTAAATAAACACAGATGTTGCAACTACCATGGCTGTTCCATTGCATTGCAACAACGGCATTTATTTAAATCAATATAATACCACTAAACACATTCAGTGTCTAACTTTTTATTGTAGCTAATATCACTAACACTGTTCCCTAAAGTTTCATATTACAATTTGTACTGACTAATACAACAAGTAAAATCAATTATCTAACTATTGTAATTAAAAAAAACATCGTACACAAATATAAATACACGATCAGCTAGAGAATGCACACACGAATAGTGAAATCCACACATTTAGTGAAAAATGTTACTATAGTGCAGATGAGTATGTGCCACACATGTGTTTGATGCATATTTTCTGTAAAATTAACAAAGGTGTACAAATCATGCACCTCTGGATCAGCACACGTACTGTACAGCATAAGCCTGTTACTATTTTATAATATTTTCAGAGAGCTTAACCAATAGACATTGGACAGTGTGATTAATTTTTGTGATTGCCCTGTTCTGACTTCACGCAATAAAAAAATATTTATTTAATAAAAAGAGGAATACAACTGACAATATACAAAATTGTTGTTGTATTTTGTTTGCCAAGTGGCCAATAATTATTTATGGCTTCCGTTAGTGTGTGCAACTAAATGAAATTAGTCATCAACACTTTGATGTGACTCTGTGGTGAAAAATCATCTGACCTTTCATACTTGAAACTCTGAGAATGATTTATCTGAGAATGCAGATATTTTAACTGATAATATGGAAGACTTTAGAGCGATTTCTTGTCTCCCATGGAGAGCCACATGATGCTGTCTAGCGATGTTCAATGAAGGAAGTGACATGCCAAGGAACGTGAATTAAAAAGATTGTGGCGCAGTTAAAAAAACTTAAGAAACAATCTGAATGTTTTGAAATCTGTATAAATGTTGTCTAAAGTTCTATTGAGTGTTGCATTGGGTATTGAGCTTAACAGTGAAGAATAAACAGCCAATGAATACGTTAGGTGGCCACAATATTCACAATTCTTTCACTAGGAGAAGTACACGGTAGATTCAAATATACATAATAAAAGAAAATATTAAACTGTATGAGACAGCTGTAAGCTCCACGAACATGTGCACTACTGAACTGCCTCCCAAACAGTACTCAATTATTTCCTGTATTATGTATTACTTTGTCCACACAGACTGACTTTACTGTAATCACGTTCAAAATAACATTTACTGAAACATAACTGTACAAACACAGAGATGTTTTTGATTTACTCCTTAAACACACTCCTAATAATGTGTGACTTTTTAAATTGTTATTAATGATCCACTCTTACTCAAGGACAGTCAGTCAAGGTTATGTTAATGTAATTCGACGCACAAGGTGGAGTGCTTGGAGTTGACTTGCTTCCAATAGTAGTGGAAGGCATTTACAGTGACATGTGCAGATGTAGGGGAACAAACACTACAAACAGTTGCCTCCCATTACAGTAAGCCAACTCTGCCATCTGCGACTGTGTACCTGCCCCTAAACTACTGTGCACCCACTGAACCAGGCAAGTTTAACTTTAACAAACAGTAACTGTCATGGTTTATAATATTCACACATTTGGTATGTTTCATAATGAATTATTTCCAAGGCCACATTGTAACATGCCACAGAAGGAATATATCTACACTTTTCATCAGGAATCTCACTTCATGGAACAGAATAAGATTTAAAAATACTTTTTCAGTACTACTTGTATATCACTGCTCCTTGTACCAAAATATTACTATTTTAAAACTTTTATTTTGATACTGTGATAAGTCTGTGTAAATAATTACTTTAGAAGTCCGTAAAAAATTACCTTTTGCCAAAACATATTTCATAAATACCATTTTTATAGTAAGTACTATACTCTTTAAAGATTTAGGGTCTTTTCCAACAATGTATTAAAAAAAAACAATATTCTTTAATATGTTAGCACTATAGTGCTAACCTATGAAAATACAATGTATTGGCAACAGTCATTTGCCAGCTTTACTAATGCTCATGATCAGACCATGACAAATTGTCATGTAGTGTTAATATCACGTGATTAGTTATTTTTGCACAATAGAACATCCCTCAGAACACCTGGCTACCTAGATTTATGCTTATGCAACAATAACTTTATTAGAAAACTATTCCCCTTCACCATATCATCACCAAGTAGGTGCATGCTTATTAATAAATTATTTCTTAGTGAAAAGGTCGGTACATTGGATTGAATTCAACCTTTTAAATAACCTTGAAAAATATGAGTGTACCAACAGAATAATTAAAAACAATAGAAAACTATCTATGGAGCAATATAATTGTTTGCAATGTAGAAATTGTATACACCAATGATGTGGGAGGAAATACACTTCTGTACGGGACTGAAACACCACTTAGTTGTCTATTTGGCTGAACTTATATTTAAAGAAAACACTCATGTACAGAGACAGGAAATATGAAATACTCAAAGCCAAGTATACCATAGCAAGGGTGACACCCTCAAGAATGAGCAAAATTCTGACAGTGATGCCAAATGACTATTAAGGTTAAAATTGTTTTGTTAATTTGAATAAAACTTGTAATAACAATTTGCTACATTTTTTACTATGTTGTTTTTAAATAAACTAGTTTTTCTATAAAATTTGTCTACTATTTTGAATAATTAGCCTTAACAACCATACCTAACCTTTCTTGATTCTGTACACGTGTAGTAATTGGTTTATTATAGTGTGTGATCATTTTATCACTGTACTACTCTTTTTGATAGATAATATGACAATAAAAGAAAACATGATAAAACTTTAATATACCGACATGTTCACTCAGAATTAATAGATAACTTGTTGCTAAAGTAAGCAAGCCTTTAACATAAAACCACTGTTACACTGTTCCCAACGTTACAGAAAAATGGAAACTGTACATGTTCTTCTGTCACAGAGCTGTACTTGTACTAGCCTATCCCCCTCCAGCACACATGGTCACGCAATTTTGTGGCTGTTAAGTTTCTTAAATCTGTAATTTCACCCAACATTTTATCTGTAATTAGGGCCTTAAAACACAGACCACATTTGTTGCCTTGATAGTGAATTAATGATCAAAATGAATGCAACTTTATTACAGGTCGGAATTTGGGAAAAACTTTCAGACAACTTAACTTTTGTAATGAATTATATTAAGTTACATTTTTCTTATGTGTTTACTTTTTATACCACATTATATTGTAGTGAATTAATTTAATTAATCACTGTTGGTTACAACACACTAGAGACCTAAACTATTTTTCTAAATTGAACTAAGTCTTCTACAGCAAAATTGGAAATAAAAAAAATTAGCAAAAATGCCACTTTGATAATACTCCATTTTACAATGATAACTCGTATTAATAATAACAGATAGTTAGACAATATTTTAATTGGAGTATAATAATTAAGCAATATAATAATTATTAAATAAACAAACCACTTAAAAAATAAACTTTGTGTTGAGAATATGGTAGAAAGTGTAAGTACAGTAAAATTTGTTTATTTGTTCTTTATGAGTACACACAAGAAATCCCACATATCGTTTCCACAACACTCATGCATATTTAAGGCAGACAGTTACACTAGAGATCTCATGAGCAATAAATTTAGTGAAACAGGTTTAACACATTTACAGAGTTAACTTATATACATAACATGAACACAAAAAAAAATATTGCTGTACGGTAGTTAAAAATAAAATAAAACTTATAACAATCACATCAACAATATAATATCCATAGTGGCATTTATATAAACAATGCAATCTATTTAGATGAACTTATTATTTTTTTATGTGCATTTCACTGTCTAAACATTTAGTAAATTCAGTAATAATCAGGGATGCTGTTGGGCTGATGTCATGCTACAAAATTATGTATGCAGTGTTATATATCGGCAAGAACATTCCACAGACAATGTTATATACATGTATGTATACATTAAGAAAAGAGGAATACTTCGGTGTCTATATCAACCAACAATGTGACAGAGGTAACAATGTTAATTATTAACCTTCCGTGACATAGCACTAACAATATTTTGCTCAAGCTTCTTAAGAAAGCAAAGAAGCAACAAATAGATATAGACAGACAGATAATAGATAGATAGACAGATAACAACAAAGAATACTATATAAACACAGAGAAAGAGAAGACACTGATATATTACAGACCACAAAGAGAAAGATGGAAATATGGAGAGAGAGAGAGAGAGAGAGAGAGAGAGAGA
Source organism: Magicicada septendecula (assembly GCA_034769895.1). Taxonomy (NCBI): domain Eukaryota; kingdom Metazoa; phylum Arthropoda; class Insecta; order Hemiptera; family Cicadidae; genus Magicicada; species Magicicada septendecula. Next base: position 571,358,908 of record CM068369.1, read on the forward strand.
GAGAGAGAGAGAGAGAGAGAGAGAGAGAGAGAGAGAGAGAGAGAGAGAGAGAGAGAGAGACAGACAGACAGACAGACAGACAGACAGACAGACAGACAGACAGACAGACAGACAGACAGACAGTGAAACAAGGGTATGGTGAGTGAAAAAGATAGAGTAATAGGTTAGTTACTATTGTTCTCACAGGTTTTGTAACTGTAAATTGTAAATTTACCAAAAACAATAGTTCAACCAGTAAGAACCATAGTAAGACATGTCCATAACAAATAAAATGAAAAACATTTACTATGTCAACTATGTGTGTGTTACAGTTGAAAATAAAAATATTGTAACACACACACACACACACACACACACACAATTACATGATGAGTGAGGACAGATACAGATAGACAGAAGAGAATGGAGCTGAAACAAAGACAATACAAAGATCACAGCAAGAAGTTAGAAAGGAAATTTGGCAGATATAAGCAGACCCATAATTAGCGGAATTTCTTTATTAATGTGCTTACTGTGTTTTATGACAACTCAAGGCTGAAATCCCGATACGTTCGTGATTCAACAATCCTACAAGTAAAAAAACCCTGTAAGCTCTTAACATACACCTGTCTACACATTGTAATTTGCTAATTATGAATGTTTGTGGAATGCGATTGTTGTTGTTTTCTGTGACTTAATTTTGCTGTGTTAAGAATGAGATTCATTTAAGAAATTGTGCATTATTGTGAACTCTTTTATTAAATAAACAAAAAAATTAAAAACAATATAAAACATAATGTTTGTCCACATAGATATATTTAAAAAAATACAAAGTGACTGTCCATTTTTATCAGACAATAAAAATATGAACAGCCTCATGAAGAATATTCTGTACCTCCTAACTGATTTAAGCAGAGGCATTTTTTAGGGGGACAAATTTTGTTGCAATAATATCTGTATTTGGTTCCATACATTGGTTAATTTATTAAGCCAGTTTTCACCTATATCAGACAATCATAAGACCAAGTGAGGTACAAGAGACAATATTGCCAAACGTTGTGTTGTTTTAGAATGGCAAATTGTAACGGTACAATTCTGGTACAATAATAATTTTGGGAAATCATTGTTCCAAAGCATAATTATTGTATTTCATTTTATATCCCGTATAAAAGATTGGTAAAGTTATTGAGAATTTTCAATAACGCAATATTGAGTTAACAGGATTTGTGTCGAGGTCAGTGGAAAATGACAAAAGTAGCAAAAACAGTTCGTCATAATAACGGGTAAACAAGCCTAGCCCATGATTACGTCAGCTGAAGGAATGCAAGGCGCATTAATATACTTTTGTAAACAAACGGGGCTTGGCCGTACAAACAAAAGACTGGTGACGTAGTTTTTGCCCCACCTCTGCAATGCTCAGTGGTGAAACGTGGTCATTTTCATCTCGACCGTGAAGTGGGCCAGCCGGCCAAGTCACACGGCCGGCAAATTCACCGAGTGTGTTTATCTAAATTTTACACTACCAAAAGTTTATTTAATATGCATTAACAGTTGTTACAAATTGAAATCGTAAGATCACGATGGGACACTACAATCGAGAGTGTGAGATCAAGATGGGACATTACGAATCGAGAATGTGAGATCGCGATGGGACACTACAATTGGGAGTGTGAGATCCACGATAGTACAGTTTCAATGCAGTGACAGCTAAGTACCACTAACTTACGCAGTACACAAAACAATCAAAGATAAATATTAAAATCCAATACTCAAAATTAACTAAATTCAGTAAAATGAGCTCATGACGAAATTGTACCAGAGAATGAGAGGGAGGGAGTGAAAGAGTGGATACTATTCAATATTAATAAGTGCTGGGTTGTGCCATATATATATATGTTTATCAAGTTTCTTAATATTATAATACATGTTTGTTTTTGGAGTGATAAAGTATTGTAAGGGTGCAATATTTGATAAACGCCACATGGCATAACCTGTAGTCATTTTTCAATGTGTAGTCATTTTCAAAAAATTAAAGGTCAGTGGTACGTTTTATTTTGAGTACAATTATTTCAGGTAATACATTCCATGAACCTGGTTCGTGTAACCCGAATTCTGGCCTTTCAAGGTAAATTTTGTATTTGTTGTGCAGTATGCACATGGCGCCCGATATTTTAATACACCTCAAATTAAATGTAACCGATTTATTAAACACAATTAAAGTTTTATTACAGTATGATGTATGATATGTAAGCCGTCCGAAGCATTGCGACAGTTTCTGCTGCTGATTTCCCTAACAGGAAACAGAACCTGATGTTAGCACGTTGGTATTTAATGTCTGCCATAAAATTAATTTAAAAATCGCCGAAAACGTGGAAACAGCGCTTACAAAAAATAGTCACACTGACCGTGCTAATGTTTCCACAACAATACCGCTAGGGCAACTGATACAAAATGGTGTCTAGTGAAGGCACTTAGCGGGAGAAGTCGGAACTAGTGTTCTACCAACTGCCAGAGAAAAATTCTCATTACTTTTGGGTCCCCCCTCGTATTTATAAACTTTTATATGCGACTGGTTTATTTGACGTACACAGTACCTGATTAAAATGTTATAAGGCAAGATACAATTATAAAATTTCTTTTCCTAGAGATGCACTTGTAGGCAATAAAAATCCTAACATAATTGGACACTGAGACTTTTCTATCATTATTTTTATTTGTTCTTTTTTGCAGTTACAGCTTGTAGCGGGTCGATTTTTGGGTGTTTTTGTTTTAACCGTTTGGGGCATTTATATATTTTTATTCAGTCCATGTTCGGTCGGGAGCTTTATAAAACATTGCGAAATAATTGTATTGTGCAACGTATTTGTCCGTACAACAGAACAGTGTTAAGAAACAGTTCGAAACAAAGCAGTAAGGCGCAGTTGTTGTTGAGGAATGCGGCGGAGCATCTGCACCTCTACAAAATTCTGAGAACTTTGTACCTGTGTGTGGCGGCGCACATACGCAACTGCTCAATCACGCTCAAAGGACGCTCTAACAAAAAACCAAGATGGCTAGAGAGAATAATATTTGTTGTTTTCTTCAAGATCCCCCGGAAGCACTGTTTTAAGTCCCACCCACTTTTATGACATTAGCCAGTGCCTAGTTGAAATCGTCTGCTATCGTCACTCCAACAACTACATGACTAGTATGAGTCGAAACTGGGACGACTAACTGGAAGGCATTGATGTCCGTCGTCTTGACAAAAATGCTCCCGGAGTGGGGAACTGAGAGACGCCAGCAGTTCGTTGTCGACTCCCGCCTGCGCAGGCTGCCCGACAACCAGGGCTCAGAAACAAATTTTTGTAATTAATGTAACAACTAATATAACAGTGTAAAACAGTATAAATTTATATGACCGCGGTCGTGTTTAGAAAAAACATCATCCAGAATAATGTGGGAATAACTTAAAATCACCAATTCTCGGGAGAAGATGCGCGTGTGCGGTGACCGCGTGGCCGGCTTTTGGGGTTTGGAACTTGTAATTTAAAATGTTCAGGGTTTAATAATTTACCGTATGATAGAGTGTGTGGCAAAGCTGGGCGGCTTTCTGTGTGTATTTGTGTTTGCCTTTTATGTTTGTGTACTAGAAAAGATAAGGTAAGCCATAGTTAGTAAGCTCAGTTACAAGCAAGGTGCAATGGCGCACAACATGTGACACATGTAAAACCTATATATGGAAAACGTATAAATTCAATATTGCTGATCAATAAAAGAAAAATAATTTCTCTTCCAAAAAATTGAGATTTAAATTCTTTCAAAACCTTATTTCGTTATATGTATCGTCAGAGTTCGTCGAACGAAATGGGTTAGTCCACACTATGCGATCCGGCCAGATCAAAGTCGTAAGGTAAGTGGGAGTTTTAATCTGAATAGATTTAATAATACCAAAATAAGAAAGTTACAATTGGTGCCGTGACCAGGATTTAATATAACTGAAGAGGGGTTATTTTAACACCGGCCTACATCTGACGATGCATAGCGAAGTAGGGTTATGAAAGCAAATTGATTTGGTAAAATATCAGTTTTGAAATAAAATTATTAATTGACAGTTGTTACGTAAGAAAGAATAGATAAAGTAAAAATGTCCGAGAATACAGAAAAAAGTAGTATAATAAATTCAATTAGGAGTGAAAGTGGCCTTGAGTCGCAATCGCTGGATGAAAGTGGTATGTTGAGGGGGGAGACGGGTGCTGTTACAGAAACAGCTGGCGGCAGTAATGTAATAGTTCATTCCACTCCGATTGCGTCTCAACCACAACCAAACGAAATATACGTTGATTCGGGGATTCAATTGACCCCCGTTTCAATTAATAAAAGTAAACAATCAGAGGAAACAAATATGATGAGTATTATGCTCAGTCAATTCGAGAGAATGAATAGTAATTTTGAGACTAAATTCAATATAATGAATAGTCGTTTTGACATAAATGAGAAGGAATTAAATAAACGTTTTGATGATAATGATAAAATTTTAAATATAATGAAAAGTGACTTTAATAATAAGTTAGATGAACAGAGAAGAAAATGTGAACAACAGAATATTCAGCTTCAGCAAAATATAAATACAAAATTTGACGAGTTGATAAATAACATACAAGACAAGAATGTATGTCTTGAAAATGCCAATGAAATGACAAGAAATAGTTCGAATAAAGTAGAACAGAGTAAGAATAATACAAACGAAAGTTGTAATGACAGTGTTGTGTCAGGCAATGAATTAATAAATAATAATGATGTTAATAATAACGAGAATATTAATGTGTTGGAGAAATTGGTATCAGAAAGTGATACGGTAAAAATAAATAATGAAAGTATAGAATGCAGTGATTATGAGATGTTAATGTGTGTCAGTGAGTTAGAGAGAGAGAGAAAAAATAATGTTATGGTAGAGTGGGGACAGAGGGGAAATTTTCCTTTTATTATTTATGATGATTTAATGTGGTCACAAGAGTTTTTGAAGGGCAAGAGTCCCGTGTTAGTAGAAGAGTTGAGTTTATTTTATTTGTATAAGTTTATACCCTCTGTGCGGAATGATTTTATAAGTATGAGATGGTGTTATGATGAGAGTGATTTAAATAGAGAATTGTGTGTTGAGAGAGAGATAGAGTTATATGAATTAAGGAGAGATTATGAGGAGTTGAAAGAAATATTAGAAGTATATTTAAACCCGAATGATGTAATTGATAATACAAAAGTAACTAACCCGATATTGGAAATATTTACTGACGGAGAGTTAACAGAAATACTTAACGCAAACTTGGTGAATGATTATTATGGTATAACAGATAAATTGAAATTGTTTGGTTATGACACACAAGACAACAATATGTGTGTCAATACAATTGAAAAGTGTTATTTAGAACCAAGATTAATTTTTGACGATGGTGGCTGAACTAGAATATCAGTGTATAGACCTTGTTAGATACTGTAAATTCTGGTAATGACCTTGCTGATTTGGACATCTGAAGTGAGATACACTTGAACAATTTTGACGTATATTTTGTAAATAATATTGAATTCATTTGTGTGTATTGTGAAATGTAATGTGTATATGTTTTAGAAAATGTTGTATTAATAATAATAATATTATTAATATTTTTGCACTCTAATTAAATAACAAAATAATTACGAAGACAATAGTTAATGATTTGTAGAATGTTGATAATAATTGAGATATGTTATTTTAATAATCAAATGAATATTTAATTTTAATAATAAATTGAATTAAATAAGTGGAGATGTTTAGATAGTGTGATTGAATGTTATGTGTTTGAATTTTATAATGAATTTAAATTGTGTGGTGAGATGTTGATTTAATAATAATTAATAAGTAAATAAATGTTAAATGGTTTATTTTGTGGAACATAATGATTAAAAATATGTATGAATAATAAATTTAGAATTTTTGAAAATCTGATTACAACACAGGATAAATTCATCATGATGATAAATAAAAAGAGTTAATGAAAAATTTTAAATAATAATGTTTATAAATTTTTATATAAATTATTTAAAAGAGAATTGTTTGTTTGATGTATGCTAATAATCCAGGTTTATTGCTATTTGTGCAATCATTTTATTGTTGTGTGTTAGATATAGTTGTTGATAAAATGTATTTTCATTATGTGTGTAATTTTTTTTCTAAGCCAATCATTAGACGCCTGGCAGGCAATCAACATAATAGAAGTAAGTGTTGATAATGTATTACATGTATTTGTTCAATTTTAAGATGTAGTTTCATTGTGTTTTTATTATGTTAGGATATCAGCTGATCAGCAATACCATGTCACTGGTATATTGGTTTGTAAATGTTACAAGTAATTAATGTTTAGTGTACTACAGATATTTTGAAGTAAAGACAAAAAGAATATGAGAAATAATAATAATTTATGCAAATTAATAAAAGATAATTCATGGGTGATAAATGTTTTATGGGACATGCAGACCTGTCCAAGTTGAATTAAAAGTTGAATTTGCAAGAGTAGAGATGAATATAATGTAATGTTGGTTTTTGAGTTAATGTATGTTATAGAAGTTTGTGAAATATTGATGTTGACACAGTGGTAATGGAGACTTTATGTAGAGTTTTGAATGATCTATATTTATGTTTATAGTTAATGAGGTTATTTTGTGTATTTGTAGTGAGGTAATGAGATTGAGATTTTTGGGGATGGCAATTTTGTATTAGGGGGTAGTGTATTTGGGGAGTCCGCAACAAGGGTTGGGACGGGATTAGAATAGATTTTAGTGAGGAGGGGCCGCCTTAGGTAGAATCCGGGGGCCAAATAAGGGAAATGAGTTTTGGGAAGGAAACACGTATCCTATGTACAAAGGGTTAGAGAGTATTTTTTTTATATATGTAGAGAGGGTAGCGATTTGTGTTAAATGATAAGTTGGGGTTTAGAATGTCCTGATTAGTAGATATTTTGATAGAGTTGGGTGTCATGGGAGTTGCAGTTGATAAATATTAGAGTCAGGGGGAGAAAGTTTATATAGGTATAGAAATCTAATACAGAAAAACGAGAATAAATAATTTACATCACCCACAGTATATTAAAGTAAGATTGTTGAAAAGACAGAGAGACTCATGATAAAGAATATACAATTGTTTATTTTTTTAACCAGTGACAGAATTTTGATAAAATTTGAAAATAAGGTAAAGTTAAGAATTGTTTGTTTTAAATAATTTAAATGTCAAGTTGATGATTGATTATATTAAATTTTGTTTATTATAAATATTTTATGTTACTATGTTTTGTATTTCAAGGTAGGATATTACAGATATTTAAAGTGTTTTCAGAAATCATACATAACATATGTAGGTCAAGGGTTTTGGACTTGACCTAGTTATGATCAGCTGATGAGTTCATACACCTACTAAGCTTGTGTATAGTAGGAAGCCAATTGTGATTTGTTTGTTTAATTAATTCAAACCAATATTTGAATAATTTTAATAAATGTTATTTAATAAATAAATTTAATAAATATTTAATGAATAATTTTTTTTTGAATTTTAAAATTTTGAAAATTTTAAATTTTTTTGGAAAAAAAAAAAAAAAAAATTTTGATGTTTCGCCTGCCAGCGAGTGAATATTTTGAGTAATGATCATTTTATTATGTATGTATTAATGATGTTTCTTTTATTGTATTGCTTTATATTGGTAGGCTATAAATTGTTCTCATGCTAGAGTAAGGATGTATTTATATTATTAGAAATGTTTAGGTTAAGTCATTGAAACAAAAATTAGAAAAAAGAGGAAGAGAATTTTTTGATAAACGATTATTTTTTGAATTTTGAATTTTTTAAATTTTTGATAAATTTTAAAAGAAAGTTTTATTCTTATGTGTTATGGTAATATGTAATGTTAGAGTGTGTGAGCCCAGTATTTGCCAAAGGCAGCCCAGCTTGCAAAAAGGGGATCCACATCGGCGGAGGAGCTGGAACGATTTTAGCCAGGGATTGAGGATTTTTGGGGGTAGCATGTTAGAAGGCGAGGTGCGCTGTGGTGCGAGTCTGATCAATTTCTCGGTGTTGGGATCTCTTACGGAGAAGTCCAGTGATCTCGTTCAGATGAGTACATAGTCGCTGAGCCAGGGGGGTCGTGTACCCATGAGATTAAGAACAAGGGGGTTGTTGGCACCAGTTCCTCTCCGGTCCTCTTCGGGGTTATCGATGAGATTTCTTCTGTCATGAACAGCAGAATTCTCATCGAGGGGGTATTGTAGCGGGTCGATTTTTGGGTGTTTTTGTTTTAACCGTTTGGGGCATTTATATATTTTTATTCAGTCCATGTTCGGTCGGGAGCTTTATAAAACATTGCGAAATAATTGTATTGTGCAACGTATTTGTCCGTACAACAGAACAGTGTTAAGAAACAGTTCGAAACAAAGCAGTAAGGCGCAGTTGTTGTTGAGGAATGCGGCGGAGCATCTGCACCTCTACAAAATTCTGAGAACTTTGTACCTGTGTGTGGCGGCGCACATACGCAACTGCTCAATCACGCTCAAAGGACGCTCTAACAAAAAACCAAGATGGCTAGAGAGAATAATATTTGTCGTTTTCTTCAAGATCCCCCGGAAGCACTGTTTTAAGTCCCACCCACTTTTATGACATTAGCCAGTGCCTAGTTGAAATCGTCTGCTATCGTCACTCCAACAACTACATGACTAGTATGAGTCGAAACTGGGACGACTAACTGGAAGGCATTGATGTCCGTCGTCTTGACAAAAATGCTCCCGGAGTGGGGAACTGAGAGACGCCAGCAGTTCGTTGTCGACTCCCGCCTGCGCAGGCTGCCCGACAACCAGGGCTCAGAAACAAATTTTTGTAATTAATGTAACAACTAATATAACAGTGTAAAACAGTATAAATTTATATGACCGCGGTCGTGTTTAGAAAAAACATCATCCAGAATAATGTGGGAATAACTTAAAATCACCAATTCTCGGGAGAAGATGCGCGTGTGCGGTGACCGCGTGGCCGGCTTTTGGGGTTTGGAACTTGTAATTTAAAATGTTCAGGGTTTAATAATTTACCGTATGATAGAGTGTGTGGCAAAGCTGGGCGGCTTTCTGTGTGTATTTGTGTTTGCCTTTTATGTTTGTGTACTAGAAAAGATAAGGTAAGCCATAGTTAGTAAGCTCAGTTACAAGCAAGGTGCAATGGCGCACAACATGTGACACATGTAAAACCTATATATGGAAAACGTATAAATTCAATATTGCTGATCAATAAAAGAAAAATAATTTCTCTTCCAAAAAATTGAGATTTAAATTCTTTCAAAACCTTATTTCGTTATATGTATCGTCAGAGTTCGTCGAACGAAATGGGTTAGTCCACACTATGCGATCCGGCCAGATCAAAGTCGTAAGGTAAGTGGGAGTTTTAATCTGAATAGATTTAATAATACCAAAATAAGAAAGTTACAAGCTAGGCACAAGAATGAATGCAACTTAATTACCAGGAAACTATATAAATAGTAAAACAGTTTTACCTTTTTCTTTTCCGTCTGGTGGCCTTTATCCTTTACGAAACTCTACACGTTTCGGGACATATGTCCCATCATCAGGAATATCCCTTGGTGAAGTTTGTCAATAGTTAAAATATTAAAAACAACTTTTTATATAACTTTACACATCACAATAAATATAAATATAAACACAAAAATACATAAAAACCCCCAAACGTGAGAACACATGCGATATCACTGGTGCGCACCACGAATTACTGTAGTCGACTCACCAATTACTGAAATTCGTGGTGCTCACCAGCGATATCGCGTGTGTTCTCACGTTTGGGGGTTTTTATGTGTTTTTGTGTTTATATTTATATTTATTGTGATGTGTAAAGTTATATAAAAAGTTGTTTTTAATATTTCAACTATTGACGAACTTCACCAAGGGATATTCCTGATGATGGGACATATGTCCCGAAACGCGTAGAGTTTCGTAAAGGATAAAGGCCACCAGATGGAAAAGAAAAGGTAAAACTGTTTTACTATTTATATACATATAAGTGGCCTGGATACCACAAAGCTTGGATCTAAAAAAAAAAAGGGAAACTATTAGTTTCTTAAAAGTTAAAGCTATCTCTACTGTAAAAATAAACTAAACACTTTTGTAAATAAAATTAAATATATTTTTGGAGTTTTTGTAGTATCTCGTGTAAAGCAATGGATTATCCCTAAATTGAGCCCAACTTCCCCACTTGATATGACTAGGTGCCCATGAGGACTGTGTTAAGCCACACTGTGGATGGTGTCATGGAAAACAATCCACCCTGAGGCAGATTTGAACCCGCAGTACCCTGCTTTGGAAGTTAGGACATTGATCACTATGCTGTGAACTCCTCTCTACAGAGGACTTAGAATGACTTAGAACACTGACAAAGTAATAGGTATGAGAAATATGATAAAACCTACAGGCAATCGGAGTGTGCAATAGAAGCATGTTAACTGTGGTGAATACTTTAACTATTTTGGTTTTATCAAAAGCAATTTCAGATAAACACTTGTGGACATAGGTTACTGGTTCCACATTGTGCACTGATATTAGTTAACTATGTAATAATATATTTGTCATTTAATTATTTTGGATTAGGTAAAAAAAAAATATATAAAAAACCTGTTAAAATTAGCATTTTACAAAGTGTGTATTTTAAAGGAAATTTTAACATTATAGGTAAGGCTCATTGATGGAAATGACATTACAGATAAGTTAGTAGATAACTGTCTAACCTGCAAAAGAGGAACACAGACGAAGTTAAGACCTTTTTACGTCAGTTTTGATTTGCATAGACTTTTCTTATAATTTTCACCTAATCAGTTTTATTGTAGAGCTCGAGAAATGTAGTCACGATGACTATGGGAGAGTTAAGAGATTTCTGTGAACTCTAAAACACTTGTTAAATCTTTTACAACAAATAACGAAATGTTCTGAAACCTAACATACCCACAAGTTAGTTGAAGGAACAGCTTTCTGAACAACTCTTGGTCAACCCAGCCACTGGATCACCCTCATATACTGGCAGACTGATGACACAGAGGGACACTTGCAGGGGCAGCACAGAAAAACAAGATTTCTTTATGTACTTTACATACACCATTTTAAAAAATGGGGCTTTTAAACAGTCTTTCAAGTTTAAAATTTTGAGCCAGGTGAAATTTTATTCTGTCTACACACGCTAGAACAATTTTATCCTTTGTATTAAAAACCGAATTTTTATATTACATTCTTTCATGCATATTGCCTATATAAATTTTTATTTTTATATGATAATTCCCATAAGGTTTACAAAAATCATGGCAATACGTCATCTTTTTTATCTGGCCCTTCTGACTCTCAGTGTCAGGTATGTCAATACACATATTGTAGCGGGGCATTTTTGGGCATACCTGGGGTAATGACATAATTTGTATTTTTTTTTCCCATAAATAATAAATAACATAATTGGCAATAGGGACAGAAATTATAGACTTGGGTAAATTTCCTGTTTAAAACAAGAATAACAGTGGCAGCATTGACTGTGACAATTGTTTAATAATATTGTGTGGACAGTTTTAATAACAGCCAACAACTGTACCAAGGTCAACAAATGACGAACACGAAACAAGTAAACACGTTACACAACCAGACATCAGGCGATGTGTTGCGTCAGCAATTTATATAACGATGTGTGTCACCAGTTTTGTCAACAGGCCAAAAACAGTCCACTGGCGAACGAATACAAACTGTAAACCAATGAGAGTTGGGCGAACAACAGCCGCTTCACAAATTAGCGCAAGTAGTTCGTTCTCATTCTAAATTCAATGCTCGCGCGAGCAACATATATTAAGTTCCGGAACATATTTTTGCGGGCCCGCATACGATAAAATGTGATCTTAAATTCAAATTAATAACTTTTAATAGCCATGAAGTAAAATGAAGTGACAGTTTTTGGTGATAGATACAAAATTATAAGCAATAGAATTGTGCGGGGTGGACGGAATTACGTAAGGAGGCTGTACTGGGTCGAATCGCTAAAAAATGGCAAGATAAGTAACCGACATGGGGTAAAACCCAAGAAATTTTCAAAATTGTAAAACCTTTTAATTTTAAAAAGAAATGGCAGCCCATACATAAATTAAACTAAATATGAGATCTCTAAAATAACTTGGTATGTGTGTTGCGTGTGTACGGGAGAATGTAACTATATTAAGAAGTCTGGTTTGCGTTTTCTTTAAAAGATTATTTTAATTTAATATCTTGATTCATATAAGGTTTATATAATATTTCAATGTTGTTTTATTCTTTTTTACACTAAAAGTTTTTTTTTTCTTTACTTTAAAAGTTTCTTTCTTTCAAATTTATTTTATGTGCGTTTCTTTTTGATTTGAGAAATGTTAATAAATTTTAATTAATGTGTAAACGTATAAAGTTTCTTTGTTTGTTTAAACAACCATTCTGATCTCCTGTTCGCCTAAAAAGAACCCTCATATATGTTTTCTTTGTACGTAGTTGGTAACAAAGATGGCGCCCGACAATAAACAGTGAATACAGTAACCGTAGAATCAGTTTAACCATGTTTTGATATATTTTATAATATCAAGATTATTGAAAAGTATCAATGGCGCCCGAACGTAGGGACGATTTATATAATAATATTATATAAATATGGGCCTATGGGGAGAACAGAATGGTTGTTTGGAATTCGTCTTTACGTAGGTACGTAAAATAGACGTAAAAGGTTATGTTTAATATGGGTGAGTAGAATGTTTTCAATAAGTATGTGTTACGTATAATAAGAGTATATAAAGAAATATATATATAAAATTTTTAAGAAAAATGGCAGATAATAGTGCTGTCAGCTTATCTGACAGTCAGTTTAGTAGCGATTCGGGAGTTCAAACGAATGATAATGTAGAGAGTCAGTTGACCGAATCAAAAATAATGAAAGATGTCGAATATCAATCGACACCTATCCAAAATAAAAAAAATGACGATACGTATGAAATGTTTAAAGCAATACAAACAATGATAGAAAACCAGAGTGTAAAATTAGACGAACACAAAAATGAGATGCAAGAATTTAAAAGTAGTATAAATAAGAAATTAGATATACAGAATAACAAATTTGATGAATTGAAAAGTGAGATACAAGAAATTAATAAACATTTAGAAAGCACTAACGAAACAATAAGAAACAGTTTAAATAAATTAGAACGGAATGTTGAGAAATTAGGTGACAATGTTTTAAGTAAGACAAAATGTAAAAATGACGAAATAGTAGACAAATCTGAGAGTATAGTGGGGGTGAAGAATAATGTAGAAGCAAATGATGAAAATATAATAACAAAGAGTACTGATGAAGTTTTAGAATGCGATAATGAAATGTTAATGAGTGTTTATGAAATAGAAAGAGAGTGGAAAAATAATGTAGTAATTGAATGGGGACAGAGGGCAAATTTTCCCCTTATTGTTTATAATGATGATGATGATTTAATGTTGTTTTTTCAGGGCAAGAGACCCTTATTGTTAAATGAATTAATGTTGTATAATGTTGTACCCTCTGTCCGTAATAATTGTGAGAGTGTGATGTGGTGCTATGAAGAAAGAGAGTTATATGTTGAGAATGAAATAGAAATATATAAGTTAGAAAGAAAGTATGATGAATTGAGAAAATTAATAAAAGGGGTGATGATGAATCATGTGAAATACGTACCTGTTGAAAGAGAGACAGAAAATAATTTTGATAATATCTTACCTGACTATAATGACTTACCTGACGTAGTAGTTGAGGAATACAAAACCGAGAAAACGATTTACCTGACATTAACAAATAACACTGATATAGACGGGACAATCCTAACCTATGGTGACAAGATTTCTAGTGGTATAATGGATGAAATAGAATGGATGGATTATTATGATAGTAATGATAACAAATTGTATGTTGATAAAAATGATGAATGTTATAAATACACTAGATATATATATGACGATGGTGGGTGAGCTAAAAGATCAGTGTTGGGACATTTTTAAATATTGTAAATTTTGTTAATGACCTTGCTGATTTGGACATCTGAAGTGAGATACACTTGAACAGTTTTGACGTATATTTTGTAAATAATATTGAATTCATTTGTGTGTATTGTGAAATGTTAGAAAAGTAATGTGTATATGTTTTAGAAAATGTTGTATTAATAATAATAATATTATTAATATTTTTGCATTCTAATTAAATAATAAAATAATAATGAAGACAATAATTAATGATTTATAGAATGTTGATAATAATTGAAATATGTTATTTTAATAATCAAATGAATTAAATAAGTTGAGATGTTTAGATATTGTGATTGAATGTTATGTGTTTGAATTTTATAAGGAATTTAAATTGTGTGATGAGATTTTAATTTAATAATAATTAATAAATAAATAAATGTTAAATGGTCTATTTTGGTGGAATATCATAATGGTTAAAAATATGTGTTAATAATAAATTTAGAATTTTTGAAAATCTGATTGCAACACAGGATAATTTCATAATGGTGATAAACAAAGAGTTAATGAAAAATTTTAAATAATGTTTATAAATTTTTAGATAAATTAGTTAAAAGAGAATTGTTTGTTTGATGTATGCTAATAATCCAGGTTTATTGCTATTTGTGTATTGTGTTATGTGATGTATTATAACAGTGTAGTGTGGAACTGCTATGGGGGAAGGTTGTAGATTTTGTATTTAATATTTTATGTTAATAATGGTTAAGCTTCCATATAAAGTGGGTTAAAACCCCATCTACATTAATATTGTCATTTAAATATAAATTCATAAATTTAATATTACGAAAGATATTTTACTTGTGATTCCCCAAATTTTCGGGCGGTCACGGCCTCACCGAACCCTGACTGTGGAATTGGTTTAGCTTTAACAGCTATGGTTGGGGCACATTACGATTACGCGCTGACCATAACTGGCCATAGCTGTTATCGTTGTAAAGGTGTATTTTGAAATTGATGGGGGGTAATAAAAGGGGAATCACCAAACTATGGAACAGCGGCTGCCACTCTGTTCAAGGAGGAACAGCAGAGCCAGGTGGTAGATCCGTTTAAGGGTGCATGATTATTAACGAGAACATGTTGATGTTCAACAATTTTGAACTTAACAGCGGAAGCAGAGACACGGAGAGGTAAAACCCTGCTCCAAAATATACAGTCTCTGTGGAAGCGAAAGGGCGAGACAGTCCTCCATAATCTGAAATAGTGTGTGTGGCTGGGAGGTTATCCAAGGGGATAACGTATTAGAAATTTCGCTATATTTTAATTAATAATGATGATTTGCTACTCAATAATTTTGTTTGAATTTAAAAAAAAAATAGGGGCACTAAATACTTCTTATATGTGTTATTATGTCTTAGTATGTTAATTGCATTAGTATGTTAGGAATAAGTATTATAAAAATATAATAATATGTTTTCAATGTGTTTATAGATTTTAAAATAAAATGAAAAATAGTTGTAATAGGTAAAATTTTCAATAGGTTGTAAAAGATAGAAGTGGGTGATAGTAATTGTTTGAATAAAATGTTTGAATCAGTTCAAGTTGAATTTTGTGGGACATAGATTTGTCCAAATCGAAGTAAGAGTTAAAGTAATAGTGGAAATGAAAATAATGCAATGTTGTTTTGAGTTAATGTATGTTATAGAATTTTGAGAAGTATAAGTGGAGACACAGTAGAAATGGAGAATTTATGTAGAGTTTTGAGTGATATGTTGTTGTTTATTTGTTGATGTTAATTTGTTGTAATTGTAGTGAGGTTATGAGATTGAGATTTTTTGGGGGGATGGCAATTTTGTAGTAGTGGTAGTGTAATGTGGGAGTCCGCAACATAAGGGTTGGGACGGGATTTGGTATAGTTTTAGTGGGAAGGGGCCGCCGTAGGTAAAAATCCAGGGGCCAGAGAACGGGAATTGAGCTTTTTTGGGGAGGGGAAACACGTATCCTATGTACAAAGGGTTAGAGAGTATTTTTTTTATATAAGAGTAGAAGGTGGCGATTGGAGTTAAAATAGTAAGTAGTTAGAGGGTTAGTAAAATTTTGATAGAGGGGTGTCATACTAGTTAGAGATTTTGTAAGGGAACGTTAGAGTAATAAAAGGGGTAAGATTATGAGTAAATGCCAAGTTAATAAAGTGAATTATAATGAATAACGTAGAATCACCCAAAGTAATGAAATGGAATAATGATGGCCAGAATTGAAAAAAAAAAAAATAAAAAAATAAAATAAAATAAATTTTTGTAATTTTGAGAATAGAATTAATAAGAGTAAATCAAGTTTAAAAGTAATTTTTTGATTTTATATGCCAATTTAATGATATAAAGTGTGTACCATTTTAATTGTAAGTTGTTTATTTTAAAATGAATTATTAATGTACTGTGTTTTCTTATGTTAAGTTATGTTAGGTATTCTGATATATACATGTTAGTAATAAGTGAGTAAAAACAAAACCAGTGCTTCTTAGCGCAAACCAGCACCGCTAGGGGGGAACAGATCAGTTGGGGATATGGTGTTGTATAAGGCCACTATTTAATATTTTGATTTGTTGTTTCAGTGTTTGGTGGTGCTGTGGCGGCGGACCTGAGCTGGCCTGCGCGTCAGAGCAGGGGCGTTGAGTATCTGTCTGACTCTACGGTGTTGGGATCTCGAGAGAGAAGTCCAGTATTGTCATGCAGATGCGGTCACAGTCACCGGACCAAGGGTGAGTTGATTATTCTTTTGTGTAAACCATACAGGGGGTTGTGGCGACATATCCTGGCTGATCCCTTTAGCAAGTATTTTGAGGGGGTATTGTAGCGGGGCATTTTTGGGCATACCTGGGGTAATGACATAATTTGTATTTTTTTTTCCCATAAATAATAAATAACATAATTGGCAATAGGGACAGAAATTATAGACTTGGGTAAATTTCCTGTTTAAAACAAGAATAACAGTGGCAGCATTGACTGTGACAATTGTTTAATAATATTGTGTGGACAGTTTTAATAACAGCCAACAACTGTACCAAGGTCAACAAATGACGAACACGAAACAAGTAAACACGTTACACAACCAGACATCAGGCGATGTGTTGCGTCAGCAATTTATATAACGATGTGTGTCACCAGTTTTGTCAACAGGCCAAAAACAGTCCACTGGCGAACGAATACAAACTGTAAACCAATGAGAGTTGGGCGAACAACAGCCGCTTCACAAATTAGCGCAAGTAGTTCGTTCTCATTCTAAATTCAATGCTCGCGCGAGCAACATATATTAAGTTCCGGAACATATTTTTGCGGGCCCGCATACGATAAAATGTGATCTTAAATTCAAATTAATAACTTTTAATAGCCATGAAGTAAAATGAAGTGACAGTTTTTGGTGATAGATACAAAATTATAAGCAATAGAATTGTGCGGGGTGGACGGAATTACGTAAGGAGGCTGTACTGGGTCGAATCGCTAAAAAATGGCAAGATAAGTAACCGACATGGGGTAAAACCCAAGAAATTTTCAAAATTGTAAAACCTTTTAATTTTAAAAAGAAATGGCAGCCCATACATAAATTAAACTAAATATGAGATCTCTAAAATAACTTGGTATGTGTGTTGCGTGTGTACGGGAGAATGTAACTATATTAAGAAGTCTGGTTTGCGTTTTCTTTAAAAGATTATTTTAATTTAATATCTTGATTCATATAAGGTTTATATAATATTTCAATGTTGTTTTATTCTTTTTTACACTAAAAGTTTTTTTTTCTTTACTTTAAAAGTTTCTTTCTTTCAAATTTATTTTATGTGCGTTTCTTTTTGATTTGAGAAATGTTAATAAATTTTAATTAATGTGTAAACGTATAAAGTTTCTTTGTTTGTTTAAACAACCATTCTGATCTCCTGTTCGCCTAAAAAGAACCCTCATATATGTTTTCTTTGTACGTAGTTGGTAACAAAGATGGCGCCCGACAATAAACAGTGAATACAGTAACCGTAGAATCAGTTTAACCATGTTTTGATATATTTTATAATATCAAGATTATTGAAAAGTATCAATATGGTTAATGGTTAAACAGTTATTCATATTGTCAGCCAAGCACTGGAATTAGGTTAAGTTATGGAGAAAATAGTCTTTTGGATGATAATGGCCTCACAGGAAAAAGAAATGTATAAATTTATAACTTCTATTAGTTCTGAACAATTAAACGACTAAAAAACTCAATTAAAAAAAATTACATATATAAAACTTGTTCACAATTTGTTAAACAAAATCATTCTTAACATAATCTGTTGGCATTCAAATGAGATTGGAGTACAAAATTAACAATCATCTGTGTGTGTATTGTTTTTTGTAAGTTGAGTACAATTGTGTTAGTCTGTATATACTGAAAGGAAGACATTACTAATACTACACCACTCTAGAGTAGGTTTAATTAGGGTGACAGATAATGAAGGCATACAAAACAACTTGAACATTAGTAAAATGTAGTTACAAACCAAAAACAAAACAAAAAACTAAATTCTGCGGTTATAAAAAATTGTTACCCATTTCTGTGTAGGCAGTTTTGTTTGGTTTTTGTTTATTATCATTATAAGAAATCCTGCTGATTTTCTTTGAGTAAGTTAAAAACTTAAAAAAAAAAGTGAAATAAAGTTACAGTTTCTTCTCAGAAAGAGAATGATAAAATATAAATTGTAATCAACTGGTCAACACAGCTAAATTAAATAAATGTGAATTTCAATCCGGTAGTACACGTTAAGTATTGATTTTTCATATGGTGACAGAACTGATGATGATTGCTTCATGTTACCTACAAACTGAGTAATATTTTCCCTCACCACTTTGCGAAAATATGAGTATAGACTAAACAAGTTAAGTAGAGAAAAAGGAAAATAGACAGAAAATGACAAGATTTATATGTTAATGTATTGCAGTCAGTTAAAAAAAAAAAACAAACAAACAAATAGACACTGAAAATGAAATGTAATAATAAAAATCTGAATTCACTACTGGTAATACGAAATTAGTGGAGTATATAATTTTTGTCAAAAAAAACAAGAAGCTTAAATGTCCCATAAACAGGAAGCTTAAATGTCCCATAAAATGAACAATTTGCTTCTGTAGTCTACACATTCCTGAATAAGTACTTTGTTATTTTCTTTTTACGCTATTTTTTTTTTTGCTGTTTAATGATGAGTTGATGAGAGATAGTTTTCCCTTATTTTGAATGTCTTACATATAATAACTGG
This sequence comes from Magicicada septendecula, assembly GCA_034769895.1. NCBI lineage: Eukaryota > Metazoa > Arthropoda > Insecta > Hemiptera > Cicadidae > Magicicada > Magicicada septendecula. The sequence goes on from CM068369.1 coordinate 571,378,184, forward strand.
TAACTGAATTTTGATTAACATGTTTTTATTATTCAACAAAATTTTTATGAAACATTTTTTTGTTTTTATAAACTAGTGAAGTAAACTAGTTTTTTTTTTGTATGGTAGTGATAAAATTGAAGTCCTGACATAATGTTTCATAGACTCACTGTGAACCATCACAGTGTCTCATTACAGCATTAACATATGAGAAAGAAATTATTTTTAGTATTATTATAGCTGCAACACACACACACACACACACACACACACACACACACACACACACACACACACACACACACACACACACACACACACACACGCACGCACGCACGCACGCACGCACGCACGCACGCACAGATGTCTATATGCATTCTCACAAATACAGTAAAGGTATTTTATTTTTTTTTAAAGTAAGACAAAAAGGAGTAATGAATTCAATTTAAAGTTTTGTATTAGGGCCATTTAATTTCAATCACATACAAAAAAATTAATTTTTTCCTGAACAAATTTTTGTTCAGAGAATCTCATATATTAAATATATTTGTATCAACAGACAAGACGTTACAGAGTGAAGCAGACTTCAGAAGATTCAACTGCTGTGCATACATATTTCAAGTACAAGGGGTTACCATCAGTTTTTGAAACCATCACTAAGTGAAAATAAAAATTAAATGGTTCAAACTTCCAAGTATAAAGTATACACATGACGATTAAAAGATTCTGTTGGTATTTATATCTTCATTTCAGAATAACAATGATGAGAGTGCACGCATTTATGAGAGTAAACAGTGATGGAAAAGTTTCAGATGTCACAAAAGATAATAATGATTTATTTGTTCATCTATCTGGACCAGAAGTGCACTTTTAGCTTTCAAAAAACTATATGGTTGGACTGCTATGAGTAGAGTTCTTTGAGAGTTGACTGCACGAGAACGTTTTACAGTTTACGGATAGATATACAACATTTCAGAAAAAATGTGTAATGAGCAGTCTTGGAACTGTTTACCAATTTATGTTCAACTGAATTCACAAATACCTTACACGTTAAAATAAAAGACAACAAAATTTAGTATATGAATACTTTTTTAAACACAAACAACCAATATATACTAAACAAATTAAGATTTAATATAGTTATTTAAAACAGTTATATCTAACAAGTTTAAATTCTTTCATAGTAAATTAAATGTTATTACTGAGATTATTTATTAAATTAAAGATATTATTAATATTATTACATTAATTTTACATATTTAGATTGTAAACATCTCTTCTAAGCCATTTGTATATCTATAATAAAGATATAGAGGGGGAACATTAAACAAATTTTTTAATCTGAATTGCTAACTTGTACCTCTCATTCCAGCAGAGTTTTATGCAGTTAGATTATAGTTATCACAAGAAAATTTAATTTCTTTTGCAAATATTAAATTATTTTGTTGCTTCAAAGATTATTACTGCATCATGAGGACAGAATGGAATGTATCAGTTCATTCTATCTCTGATGATGCAGAATATGTGAAGGGTATGTTCGACAAAATTCAATACTTGAAGAAGATAATAACTTGTGATAATGTGTATACTCTTGTGTATCACAAGACAAGTATTCTTGTGATAATTATGTGTGTATGTTTATGTTCTGTAATACTTTTACTTGAACTTGATAATTTTTATAACAACCATACATAAATACAAACAACTATATGAGGACATACAAAAATACAATGATTTGTCTGGCAATTTGGATTACATTTCTATAAACAATGTACTGTGCATTTCAAGTTTTAGAAATATATATTTCTTATGGTGTTTACAAGTTCCTCAACAGATTAGTTCTAAATCTGATAATTCTTGATGTACTAATGACTTTAACATTTGTTACAGTACAGAATATTCTACTTTTTTTTACAATATCTCAGTAATCAAAAGAGATAAACGAACAATTCTTTAAAACAGATTAACTATCAAGCAGGATTCCTTAAGTTGGGTAAGTAAGGGGAATGTGACACACACACACACAATAAGAGTAACAACTTCACCACCACAGTTAGTAACAATTGTGTTTAGCAACTTACTTCTTCAAAGGCACTTGGCTCACTCCTGGGGGCTGTCCCCCATTGCGTGCGTCTGTTATACGGCATGCCACCATGTTGTATGCTGCAATCGTAACAGACACACTACCAGTTAACAAATAATATGACCATTCCAGACATTTTTTTAGATACATAATCACTAATGCTGTTCAAGTTGTCGCAGTAACTTGGGTACCAAACACAGTTCACAATTATAATTTCCTACTGTCATTACAATAGACACTCAATTTAATAGATTTTGAGTTGTTGTCAGGCTTTTATTCTACAGGGAAATATTTAGTTTGAAAATTCCCTCATATACTTGAGCTGCTGAGTAAGCAACTTTGAGCACTGCATGGTGCAAACCCGGCCATGTGTTTATATGGGTACGAGCATGTCAAAACAGTACTGTTACAGGCCGTTACTATGGTGACATGAACGAATTACTGTAACATGATTGGTGGAGGCTTTTGCATATGCTTTTACTCCCAGCACATATGTCAAACATAGTCAGAGTCGCTTACTTAATGGCTTGAGTCTAGTACAAAGTGATTATTTCACAGAGTATGGCTCTTGTGATTCATAATTTAATATGGGTACAGTAATAGTTCATGATGGGTTGATGTATATATACAGTTACTGGTTACCCAGCAACAGGACAATATTAGTATAGAGTTGATGACCGACAACTGTCTTATCTGCATTAGCAATTAAGTATAGATATGCTACAATGGTGATTTAGTTCTAGAGTTTATTTCCTAAGTGCAGGCACGAACACACACATACATTTATTCACAGAAAAGTCTCTTCATCTTCACTAGTTGTCAGTCCAAAATAGAAAAAGAGCATGCAAAATAAATTAAATAAGAAAAACATTAGGTAATGAAAATTACAGCTCCTCTGTAACTAACCACATACACATACTAGTTTCAGTGCTGTAGTATTGCCAGCTTTGATGATGTCTTACTGTTACATGTGAATTAATTATTGAAATATGTACTATTATTACTTTATAGTACATAATAACTTATTACAGAAAGTTATTATGACACTTACTCAATATTGGATCCAACGGGTGTTCGGCATAATTAAATAGTGTTTTCTACTAGTTGTCTGTTAAACTGAAGGTTTACGGGGGAGATAAGCAGTTTTTCGGTCAAAAAATCAATTTTTTTATTGTCCCAAAAAATTCTCCATTTCATCCTGGTTAAGAAAATATTTACTTTTATGAGGTTATCTCCATTAATATGACCATAAAAAAATAAAACGTATTACACATTGTTTTCCGGCTCCCATTGTTTAGCATTGTTTTCCCGTAACCATGGATTTCAACAATTAGGTGCACTTTTCTGAAAAACTAGTGCTATCGAGTTCAAATTGTTTGTGGTTGAACACTACAATGTAACAATGAAAGTGTATTAGAATTAATCTCTTCCTTTAAAAAAGTAGTTTTGTAAACAATTTTTAAATGAAAAAAAAATTTTTTAATTTATAAAAGTATTTTTTTTATATTGGTATTTTTTTTAAATCACTTCAAGCTAGTACACCATGTTACAAATATATGTGTTAAGGTATGGTAGAAATTTCAAATACACAGCTTCAACAGATCATTAATTAATGGTACCTAAACCCTTGTTCGCCCATTTAAAATGCATTGGACAAAAAATAGTGCGGATCTCCCCTTAATATATTTCTGATTGTACAGTGATTTTATTATAAATTAGCTATTTTATAAATACAGGCAAGAAAAAATATTTAAATAACACTTGGATAATATAAGCAAGGGTTCTCTGTCAGTAAAGACCATGGAAAAAAAAGATCATGTGAACTTGTCTGGACTTCATTGGACTATGCACCTCCATAACATAACAAAAAAGAGAGGAAGAAAAAAGTGAAGTTTCTCTAAATTGAGCTGAAGCACTATCTTCCTCTCTAGTAAAAAAAACGTTCTCTTGTCACTATAAATTAAAAATTATTTCCCTCTATATTTAAATTAATGATTATTTTATCAAACTGTTAGGTGCATAATGTAATCCATATAGATGCATATGCATGCAGCAGATGTATCCTAAAATCTAAAAATTACTTCAACACTCCCAGGTGTTACTATTTAAAACTATTCAAAGACATTGAGAAAGACTGGTGTAAAGATTCGTGACTTAACATAATATTACAAAATATTATTCTCATTTTTGCCACTTGGAGATGCGTGAAGCATTTAGTACTTTTATAAGCTGAAAAATCATTTAATTACTTGAACAAATACAGATGATATGTATTAATTAATACATACAAATTTAATAACTTAGTAAACATTCATTAAACAAACTTTTAGTCATTGTTATTCAAATCAATTTTTTAATATAGTATATACTGTTTATAAACAGAGTTATTAAAAAATAAAACTTGATACACAACTTGATACACTTTTATATATGACAAGAGACAAGAGTTTAGGAACACTTGAAAAATACATCTGCTTTACAGCAGAACTTGGCTGATTTGAATGTAGTAAACCCTCGATTTAATGGACCTCGGTTTAACGGACTTCGGATTTAACGGAAAAAAAGCATGATAATGTTTTTAGGCTTTTGAAACGTATAATGTGCATAAACTGCAGACTCTCCTGTTCTGGCGATATTGCTTGGCTATCGCAGCATTCTTTCGTTTCTTTTCTTCTTGTTTCTTGTTTTGAAACACGCAAATTTTCTCATCTTCAATTGTATTTGATGAGAACGGAGTATTCATCAAGAATTCATTTAATTCTTCACAATCCCTGTCTTTGCGTTGTCGTTGACGCAGGCGTCGCACACGTTCAGTGGAAGACATCACGACGACTAACACTGAACAATATACACTGATCAATATAATATCTTATTTCACTGTGAAATATTCGTCCATCGGCTAATATAGCAAGCATTACACTGGCACGTAATTTTTCATTTCCCGTAATCTTTATTGTTACAGATTTGGTTCCCTTTTGGTCCACCGTAAATATACTCATACAACGCTCCTTTTTTCTAACACACTTATCTAATATTTTGAATGTTAGATAAAACGTTACTTACCCGTGAGATTACTTTACCTGGGCGCCAGAACAAATCCCAGATATCAATGACACAGTTCCAGCTTAACTCAGAGCATAGAGACACAAATTTCTCAGGATTCGTTCAGTGATTGTGGATTCAAGGGGAATCGTTACAAATAACACTTTAAAATTTGCTTGAGTATGTTTAATTAACGTTTTAATTATTTTTAAACTTCTTGAAAATGTTAATTGTAGGACTTATTTCTACCCTAACTCTTATAATTAACGAGTGTGTGTGAAAAGTAAAGATTAAGACGTTCAAACGACCTATTGCTCTTATCTGGTTTAATTAAGAGATTGATATCTCCCAAACCAGTGCTAAAGAACAGGTCTACAATAATTTGCACGTCCAATACTACACCTCACTTTCCATTCTACACTCCTATACTATGTTATGACTACTCTTACACATTAAATACAAAGTGTGTGATTCTTAGTGTCTTTTAAAAATTGTTTATTTTTTTAATTATTTGTATAGTGCTTACTTCATTGATCAATGAATCTATTTCTTACTGTTTGATGCGTCGACCGAAGATAGGAATCCGTAGAGGTCCTCCTTTTGATGGTTTAGCACAGAAGAAATGATGTTGATCAATCCTGTAGAAAGATGCTCTGGCAATTACAGATGCTGTAGCTCTCTGTTGCTCAGGTCACTTCACGGCTGATTATTAATTAATTAATTAATAATTTAATTAATTAATGTTGTTTTACACAGCGAGAGTTGTTGAACGGTACTAGTTCATCTTCACTGCGGACTACTTCTCGAATTTCTTAACTTAAATACAACTTTGCGTGATTGAAAAATTTCTGCACGTAATTTATATACGACTAGCGCATTGAAGATTCGAACAAAGAGTAACGCTACCCCTCGGTTTGAGTTGGCGTCTGTTTTAAATACAGGCTTCTGATTGGTTGTTCAAATAAATCATACGTTTTTCCAGTCTCGACAATCTCGAACAGGTCGAGCAAACACCCCGTGACAGGTTTGAAATGGCAGAGAATTTCTAGTCAAAATCGTACTTCCTGTGTTTACAAATTGATTGATTACAGGTATTTGCAAATGTGTTTGCAAAGATCTGACCACAGAATATTGTTGCTTAGGTCTTTATCTGTGTGTATGTGTGAAAACACCTAATTCCTATGTAGTATAATTCTCTTGTTATTCCTCTCGGCGTTCGTCTTCCGTATAACTTCTTCAATAATATTGTTAATTATATTAACTGAGATTGAGGCTACTTATAAAGCTTTACTTGCTGAACACAATGCTGTTTTCAGAATTGCCCTATATTTATTAGTTTTGAAGTTATTGCAGGTTGAACTGATAATTCGATTTGAGTAAAGTTTCATGTTCGTACCTGTAGCGGACGTCGCTGTGACGAGGTTAGAGTGAGATGGCTGCGATTGTACGCTCTCTCTCTTGCTTACGCTGCTATACTCGTACAGTCAAACACTTTCATATAACGCTCAGATAGGACGCTAATATGAATCGTTATAATACGTAAATAAAAAATAAAAAATACGGGCGTTACATCGGCATTTCCCATGTGTTCAAGTGAACAATTATGCTTCTTGCGTAAATGAATGACAAATCGCTGATACTGTACGAGTTTTTCTTCGTAGTCACTCGGTAGTTTTAGCGCTAGTGATGTACGTCATTTAAGCGCAAATCCATTTCGCCGCTTCATTCATCTTATACACCTGAAGCTGGCTTTGAAACCGGAGACTTTTAATTCTTCTGCGATTTCTAAAGCTTTTAATTTTAAAACATGTCTAGTGACAGGGAGTCCTTGCCTTCTTAAAAGCCGTACATATTAACAGACGCTGGACTCTACTGCTACAAAACGCCCAACTTGAGGTCCCGCGAATGCTCGTCACGCAGTATTTGCATTTAAAAGTCGTTCCTTCTGTTTTCTCCATCGTCGAATACAGGATTCATCAACATCGAATTTCCTTGCGGCTTCGCAATTGCATGTTTTTTCTACATTTTGTATCACAATTAATTTATAATTCGCATCATACGGGTTACGTTTAATTTGATTTGACTGCGTGCCTTTAGTCTCCACAATATCACTCATACCGCAAACACACTACAAAAATGCCGAATAAAAACAAAGTACCTACAGATAAGCGATGTTGTCGCTGTTACAATAGAAAACCACACTGGCAGTTTACCCGTTATTTAGAAACATGTTACTCACACCCCCTCTACTCATCCTTTGTCTTGCTGGCTACAGAAGGGTGCGAGCACGCGCGCATGTGCACGCATTTACACTTTATCTTCCTATTCTTTCTTCAGTTTGCTGTTAAAACATTCGGTTGTAATCATAAATCATAACGCCAGAGTTAACTACAGCTGGGCAAACTGCTGTTGCTTAGGCAGTAAACAACTCATAGATACCAAAAGCGTTCGTCCCACCATAAATCAGGTATAACTTCGAATTTCGTTAGTGTGCGAATGCAACCCGCAGGCCAAATTAGCGACCATGTTTTTAGGAGAAAAAGTGCGGGTTGTATTCGGAACAATACGGTATTTGCATGATATTAATAGTATTAAAATTTCAAGTGTTATAGACCTATTTGATTTAAATATATCCTCAAAAAACAAAATTTGCGATTTAACGGACTTTCGATTTTACGGACACCCCTCAGCCCCAATTAGTCCATTAAATCGAGGGTTTACTGTATATTATACAGTCTTCAACTGAAAATAAGGGCCTTCCATTGTGAAATACCCCTATAATTAGGGGTGATTTTTAAAAAAGCTTCCTTTCTACAAGCATTTTAGATCCACAAAATTATGTAATATAAGTTTAAGTTTAGTTCTAAGTATTAGAGAAAATTAACCTTTTTCAGTTTCAGGTATGTTGTTGCGGAATTCTGTTAGCTTAGCCTTCCTTTCCCTTATACAAATGGAGATAACCAAATTAGATGCCCTGATTTTAGTGTTAATGGGCTGAATACCACGATACTATTGGATTTATGCTCTAGTACAATTGATTTTAATAAATGCTGACAACGATTACTCAATAAACTCCTTGTTCTCACTTATTTTCACTTTCTATATTGTCCTACAGTTAACTCTAGACATAACTTGGATACAAGACCCTCAAGATTTTACACCAAAAAGCTAGTAAAACATGAGGGTCCTATTTTCAATTAAATTATGTAATGTGATCATTTACCTTAGTCCCTTGAAAATCTTACATAAACTCATGCAAAAAGAACACGTGGAATTTGAATTTATTTTGGTTAATTCAAAATAAACATTTTGTTAAAAGTACGAAAAACCTTCAGTATGGACTAGAGAATGTAATATTAATAGACATGACTGAAAAAAGTTAAGTAGGCATTGTCCTTATCTTTTTGGAGAGATGCCTGTCCTTTGAGAAGACTAGGAGAGTACGCCAGAATCGTGCAAAAATGATATGTAACCATCTTGTGTAATGGTACTGTACATGATTGTTTCTAGTTCCATGCCACATCAATCAGCCACCCTCACTGTTGCTTTCAATTCAGACTGCCTACATTCATGGAAGGGGTAAGTCTTTTTGAGCTTCTCCTGTGTGTGTGTCCCGCAATGAGACTGTTTGTTCCTTTCTGAATACAATACTGTATATCACTGTATGGTATGGTAAGTCACTAGTATGTTTTAGTGACTTATTGTGTTGTATGTTCGTTATGACTCTTTCAAAACCAACATGGACCTCATAAAAATCACTGAATAATAAGTTGCTGTTATTCGGGAAATAGAAATGGGCAAAAAATAAATCACACATTACTATAGAATTTGGAGTCTGGCAAATACACTGTCAATTGCAGGCAAATATACCTACAAAAAATTGCAAAAATTTTGAATAATGTACATAAAAAACTTCTAACAAAGACAGGAAAAGAGCCCTAGGACCAGAAAATACTGATATGGATGAATGTAGTGAATGGTTAAGCAAGCAAAGAGAAAAAATTCCAGTCAGTGGGCCCCTCATCTAAGCCAGCCCTATGGAACTTGCATCTAGCTTAGAGACATATGTTGCTGGCTTGATAGAGAAAAAAAGAATTGCATCTCTTTTAAATCTGTCTGCAGGGAAAATTAATCTGTTGACGCTGAAGCTCCAAATCTATGGAAACATGTTTTTTACTAATGATTTCTGATGGTGACACTACAGACTGTAGATTGTTACTGTTGATCAGACTGGGTTTCCTCTCTGACTACACCTCTGTCATAACATCCTTCAAGCAAGCTACCCACACGTGCAGCAATTCCTGGAACCAACTTACACAAAACATTATTGCTAATTGTTTTCTGCAAAAAAGATGGTTTTGTGCCACACTGAAGAGGAGAATGAAACTGTCAGAGAAGTCATACTCACTGTGGGTGATTGGGAAGATGCTGGGAATAACACAGGTGTTCGTTACAAAGATTTTTAAAATGTGGATGATCACTTGGCAGCATGTGGTGAACTAATAGTTGTGGAGATTGTAGTGATGTTACGAGCAAAAGGAATAATGATGCATTTCATATATGAAGAAAGTGACCAGCCAGAATTTGTAAAGATACAGATGCAACAACTTCACAACCATCTAATTACATTTAAGGCTTGTTGAAGAACATCAGGATATAAACAATACTAATTTCCAAGCACTTACTAAATTTGATGAGTTTACTGCAACTCAGCGTGTTAACTCTAAAATGCAAAAAATATCTAAAAAAGAAAAACAGTAAATATTTTGTGTTGTACATAATAAATGTATACAAGAAACTGTTTAATAAAATAACATACTGCTTTACTGAATTTCGGATTTGATTTTTATACTCCTTTTGGAATTTTTGGATAGATAAAATTTTCTACTGGCCATTTTAAGTTCAAATTAGCCAAGTCACACTTGATTATAACGACTGCAGAAATACAAGTACATACTGTCTACACAAACTGACCTTTTTCTTGTTTCCGACGTTTCCGTTTGTTGCATATTTTAACAGCGCATACGGAAAGAATGATGGCAACAATGAAGAAGAGAATACCGCCAACAACACCAGCAGTAATTGCCTTATGTTTGACTCTAGCAGGCACTGGAAATCTGACTTCTTCACTGCTCTCGTAACTCTTGAGCGAGTTGGCGAGAACACGGAAGTGGTATGTCCGTCCACCAACTAAGTTTTTAACTAAAACAAAAACAACATTTATTAAACAAATTTATTGGTCATTGTTGTTTTCCAGTTTCCTTCACTTTTTATTAACAGCTGACTTTATTTTTAACCCCTGTGGCACTGTCTTAATCCTATTATCCTTTTAAATAAAAAGTAGAAATAGTACTTTTCAAGCAACTTCCTTGTTGCTTAGCAATCATTATTCTCTACCATGTTAATTTTGTTAGCAGTCTTTATGGTACCGATTTCGTTATAGATTATTGCTGAACTGCTAATTGCTTTACTCTGGAAGGAGATTTGTGCCTTCACCATTACCAAGCCCTACACGTTGTCATAACCACCACGTTTATTATTAAGGACTTCACAACAGTGGAGATGTGGAAAGATTTCGTCCAACAGTAAGCAATTAGGTTTCAGTATTAATCTATGACAAAGTTGAAATTATTATTTTTGTTAAGCAATGCGCACATACAAACATAGTCATACAAAGAACTGTTCTACTCAGTCAACTCTTCTTTTTGCCCCCGTCCACTATGAAATAGAAACACATATACAAACGCGCGCGTGCCAGTACAGGGGAGGTGAGGGGAAAGAAGACTGAAGCTTAGGGGACAGATACGAAACAAAATTGCTTAGGTGGACTATAAGCCCAACACGTGAAAATGGGGTATGGCGGTGGACGCAAAATACAGAATTGTATGCAGTACATGAAGACCTTAGCATTCCTCCTTCATTAGGATATAGAGACTGAAGTAGTTACATCACGTCATGAGTACAGAAGACAGGAGGACAGTACAAGGGTTCCCGTGGTGGAGTGTGACCCACAGGATGGCCTAGCAGTTGGTGGAGAGACAGTGTCCTGAGTGATCTCAAACAGCTGAGGATAAACCTCTCCCTTACTCAGGACCAATATGGATGGATGACAGTGGCTGAACATGTGAACATGGCTACATGCATCTGTTACGCCAATGAAGAATAAAAATAGTAGGCTGAGTAGTGTGCACTTCAAGGCTACAACAAATCTTTGTATAACACTAAGAACAGCCTTAGTGAGGTTTGTGACGAAGGTCAGGAGGATCAATGAATTTGGAAATCAAGAAATGGATTGGTACGACAAGTTTTCTAATAAGCCAATTATTATTATTGCATACAAATTTTAAACATGAGCAGATGTTCAACAAGTTTAATAAAACAAAACAAAAAAAATTCCAACAAACACATTTAATTATTATACAATTTTTTTGACCATCAACATCTTACTACAACTATTCTTGGTTCCAAAGTCGGATGAGACAATGGGCAAAATAGGGAAATACATTGCACTTATGGGTTTTACGTTCGCTACTATTATGCGACTTGAAAACCTTGACTGATACAAATAAAGTATTAGATAATTCTACAAAATGTACACAGTAGTAACAGTATTTTAATTTTTCGTATCCTGGTATATTCTAAATATGACAATCATGGGAAACGAATGTGTGGGAGTACACAGTGCGACTGCTTAAGTACATTTGTTCAATAATTGCGATTCGTGATTCGCTCAATAATTTGGAAACCAATAAAGATAGAAAATTGGGAGTTGGATCAAAATTAAATTTGAATATTTCTGTACAATTCGCTCAGTTAATGTATAAACAATTTCTTGCAGGCTACTTTTTATGCCTCATGGCTAAAAAAATTTAAAATTTGATATGAATTTTTTTTTAATTTTGTTATTTCAAGGACATTATTAAATTTTAATGGCATGTATGTCATGTACATGATCTGGACAAAAAAATTATTGTTAAGAAGCAAGAACATCTAACCTAAGGATACTTTGTATTTTAATATGTACTAAATTGTGTGTGCAGATGTTTTATTACATTTTTTATTTTTACCGACTCAGTTTTTAGGCTAAATTTATTTAAAACATATCAAAATATGAAGAATTAAAAAATACTGTTAGTACTGTGTACATTTTGTAGACTTATCTAGTACTTCATTTTTATCGGTCAAGGTTTTCAAGTCGCGTAATAGTAGCAAAAAGTAAAATTCATAACCACAATGTATTTCACTATCTTGCCAACTGTCTCATCCAACTGTGGAACCAAGAATAACTGTTGCAGCATAATAGTTGAAAACATTGATTAGGACTATGCTCACATGAAAAGAATTGCATTTTACCACAGAATGGTTGTCTCCACTAACCTAAGTATGATGTTTCCTCCGGTCGTATTTGTCCTTTGTTAAGCGTTTTCCACTGGCCGTCTGTTCTATACTTTATAGTGTAATACTGTATAAGATTGGCTTTTTCTAATGGCGCTTGCCATGTTATCACAAAACCATTACTTATTTCAGTAACTGTCAAGTTTCTCGGTGGTCCTGGTCGAGGACCTGCAACATGAACACATTATCATGCAATGTGTCTATTCGTATTCGTAGCTGTCCTGTGCAGCTATCTCATATTTTCTACTAAAATGATTAAATTATTCTGTAGAATAAAATAATAATTCTGAAAAATACTAACATATAAGAGTACAAATTGTTAGTACTTGTTTTCCAACTTACACCTTCACCTTCACAACTCTAAAATGTTAGAAAAAGATTTCAAACGTGGCAGAAAAATTTTCACACATTTGTGAAGTACCGACTTTACCACCACCAGAGTTATTAAAATTACTTAAAATTTACTATAAGTCAATACTGTTTGGCAGCATTAGTAATAGCAACAATAATAACAATAACTACAACATAGTTCACACAACAATTTTCAAGTTAACATGAATTTTGTTACTGTCTCTTTTACTTTATAACCTGAAATCATAATTTAACACACTTCCTATACATCAAACCAAAACAACTATAAAGTCTTTTTATACACTCACCTTTTAAATATTTAATAAAAAAACAACTAAAAATTAAAATATAGTTTATTATGTTCTTGAGGCACCTTTACCCCCAAAATAAAACTCACTTTAGAATACTTATTTTCTTAAATATTTACAATGATTTATCATTTTAGATACTTGATATTAAAAGAAATTTAAATACCACCTGCTAGAACAAAAACCTAAAAGATGCTGCTAAAAAAAACTTCATTGCCATAAAGAAATTATATAAAAATTAATTTCACAAATCTCAATATTAAAATCCTTATACAATTTCCTGCATATGTGTAAAGGACAATACTATGGTTAATGTATTTAAGATCTTTCATCTTTCTTCTGCACATCTTTCTTTTTTCTTTCTGTGTTATTTTTTTATGACACACTTTATTTTCTTAAATAAATCCTTACTTTCAATGTAATACACAGTTATTTTACAGCATTAACTGTCTTTTATAGATAACTTAGTCATGGGTTTAAGTAAATTTTTGAATATTCTAAGACAACCTCAACTTTTAAACAGAGTTGAACATTAAAATCCAATACTGAGTAAAGACAGTCTGTCACGAGTGTTTACTATTACCAATACGCTACAAAGCATTAACACTGTTTTTTTAGTGTGGTTATGTTTGAGGAAAAGAGAGTTTGAAGTAGAAAAACCAAGTTGAGAATAAAAAACAGATTTTACTGGAAATAAGATCTCACATTGTAATAGTGAGTAGAAATGCCAGAAGGGTTTGGCATTTCTTATGGGACCTACAGAAGACAATGTGCTGAAAAGCACGCCAAAGAATAAAACATACTTGGAAAACCATGATACAAATTGGAACTAATTATTAGGAGAGTCTTAAACAGAAAACACTTAAGCACTTGACAGATAAAACACAGTAATGTGTATCTTCAGACTAAAGGTACAAGTTTTCAGAGCTAAACATGGAAATACTTTATCTGAAACTGAAAAGACAGTTAAAAGGGCTGCAGGAATACTGAGTTCAAATTTTTTATATGAAGAACTGATCAAGTCATGACAGACCAATGAATTCATTGCAACTGGTAAATCAATACATGAAACGTCAATGAGTTAACATGAAATACGGAAAAGAATTCCGTCAAAATGACCTACTGTCGGATTTTTTATTATGGATACTCGAGTTTAAGCGGTAATTACAAGGGAACCTGTAGGCTACTTATAAACTAGTTACATCAAATTTTTGTGCATTTAATTTTGCGTTGATCTGTGTAAGAAACATATTTTTTGAAGGTTGATTTAAATTTTTTTTCGTGGTTAGAGTAAAAAAGTCCATGTTTTTTTTGTGTTTTTCAAGAAACCGCTCTCTTTGAAATTATATAAATTAAAAACCCTTGGTCCAATCATAACTAAATTTTTATACAGTATGGGCACAAGTGTTTTCAATACATTACTTAAGTTACAAAATTGTTTTGTGATCCAAAAAAAAGTTATCAGTTTTGTGAAACAACTTTTTCTCGGTACAGGATAGTCGTACAAAGGCAGACTTGGTCTTGTTTTGAAGCTCTTGATCGTGGTTATCAAAATCCACAACTGCTGCAAACATACATTGAGATGCCGATTTTATACAGAGTGATATTCATGCAAGGGTGTGTGTGCGCTGGACCGTGTGTAAGCGGGCCTTCCGGCGTCGAAAGCGGGTGCCGTGTTGCCACGTTCAATCACCCCCGGCCGCTTCACTGCAGTTGAACAGTTGCTGTTTGGATAATTTTAACACCTTATTAATGTTATAACATTGTTTTCTATTATCCATTTCCCATCACCTTTTCTCATGAAGGCGTGTGGTAAGCGGGCCATACAGCAGTGAAGGCGGGTGCGGTGTTTCCGCGATGATTCACCCCAGACCCGGACTTTGCCCTGGCTTTTGTGGCCTACCCCCAGACACGTATGATCTGCTCGTTAAAAATGATTCATTTGAACATTGGTCAGTCTGAGTCATCAGTTCTTTAAATCTGCTTCGTCCGCATGCCACTTGTCATTCTGGCTGTGTTGGTCGTTGTGTTTATATCACGTCAAGATGCCTCCGAGACCTCCGCTCTCAGAGGGTGAAGTTGCGATGATTTTAAGTGCTATATGTTTTTTTAAGAGTGAAGGAGAAAAGGTTGGCGACAAGAGGTTTCCTGTATACCAGAAAGTATCACAGCGTCTTGGAGTATCCTTAGCGTCTGTGAAGAGAGTGAGTTCCTCTACCAACGAGAACGAAGAAAATACGTCACCTGGATCAAGAAAGAAGCAGTGTGTCAGGCGAGGACGTACGAAAATCCAACTTGATGACTTCACTTTGGGCACAATACGAAGGAGCATACATGATTTTTACATAAACAAGAGTTTTCCCACAATCAAAAACCTCCACACGAAACTTGTTACTTCCATATTCCTTAAGGAAATGGAAGTATGGTGATGGCAAAAAAAATCGTGTTTGAGATTATTGCAGATTCTGATTGTACTACACTCAAAACATGAAAAAAAGTCGTTTTCCGAAAAGTGTCTGTGTGTGTGTCTGTCTGTCTATGTGTAGATTTTTTTTCTATGGCAAACGATAACTGCCGAAAATTCAAACAGAATCTAATAATTTTTTGCATACAGCCCTGATTTGTAGAGTACTCACGACCTATTGTTTTTGGTGAAGATCGGTTGAGGGAAAGGGGTAGTTTACCTGCAATGGTTTTTTTTATCAAGGGAAATTTTTTTTTTGGCAAACGATAACAGCCGCAAATTCAAACAGAATTAAATAATGTTTCGCATACAGCCCTCAATTGTAGAGTTCTCAAGACCTATTGTTTTTGGTGAAGATCGGTTAAGGGAAAGGGGTAGTTTACCTGTAACGTTTTATGTTTTAACAAGGGTATTTCCTATGGCAAACGATAACAGCCGCAAATTCACACAGAATCAAAAGATTATTTGCATACAGCCCTAAATTGTAGAGTTCTCAAGACCTATTGTTTTTGGTGAAGATCGGTTAAGGGAAAGGGGTAGTTTACCTGCAACGTTTTTTTAACAAGGGTATTTTCTATGGCAAACGATAACAGCCGCAAATTCAAACAGAATCACATAATTTTTTGCATACAGCCCTGATTTGTAGAGTACTCAAGACCTATTGTTTTTGGTGAAGATCGGTTAAGGGGAAGGGGTAGTTTACCTGCAACGTTTTTTTATCAAGCGTATTTTCTATGGCAAACAATAACAGCCGCAAATTCACACAGAATCAAATAATTTTTTGCATATGTCCCTAAATTGTAAAGGTCTCAAGGACTTTCGATTTTGGTGGAGATCGGTTAAGGGGAAGGGGTAGTTTACCTGCAACGTTTTACGTTTTAACAACAGTAAAGTACTTGAAAATTCATTTAAACTTTTTGAAACAATGGTAATTGTTAAAAATAAAATAATTTTGTTGCCAGGAAATAAAATTATAATTTTTTCATTTTAATGTAAATTATGTATGAGTTAATATCTTTATATATATAATTCTTCTGTAAGTGTGTATGTCACTGAACTCCTCCATGTATAAAATAATATATCGTTCATGGCAGGTAAGCATATCTCAGTTATGTAATGTTTACGTTTCCATTTTATTATTATGCCTACAGCAATGAAAAGGCAGGTAAGACACACACACACACACACACACACACACACACACACACACACACACACACACACACACACACACACACACACACACACACACACACACACACACACACACACACACACACACACACACACACACACACACAATTCACGTTATTTCTGGCCTCACTCATGTTTATTTTCTTACATTTGCACGCTTTTTAAATGGAAAGTGCCAAAACCCACACCAACATAACGTGTGCAAGCCGAAAAAATGGACATCAATTTGCTTCCTGTGGATCGCTGGGCAATGTAACTGCACGTGTTTACAGAGGAACGATTCATAGACAGACTTTTCGTCTTTAGGGAATGAACCCTCTGCAAGATGCTGAGGGTCCATGAGTGACTTCGGAGCGCTCCTTCTTTTTCGCGTGTTTGTTCTGTGAAACATACACTGTAGATTCGCAGCTTTACTCTAAGCAACGCTCAATAGGAAATGTTGAAAATTTTTGTCCACAGTGTACCCTCATTCACACTAAACCTGCTCTGATGTTTTAATTACGGACATCATAATATTAAAACTTTGGAAACTTGAGCACTACTTAATGGAGATCAATCATTAACTTATACAAGCCATTAATTTTATGCATATATTTTATATATATGTGTACAACCTTATCGGCAACAAAGAAGTAGTTTTTGTTAAAATTCCTTCCCGGGATATTTGGCCGTAGTCCAATGTTTTCTACAAAACCAGACGTTTCGGCAATGCCATTGACTTCCATCATCAGTGAAAATCGAGTGCGATAACGTGAAGTGGTATACATTAGTGACCACAGTACTGTGGTTAAGGCTGAAGCAGTAAGTAGAAAGAAGTAGTTTCTATGGTAATATTTCATTTCGAAAATGATTTTAAATTTAAATCTTAGAATATGGAAGTCATGTATGGTTCTCCATACCGATATTTGAAAATATGGCAGATTTTCCTGGGATGTCAAGATCTACTCTCTTGAAGATTGTTAAAAGCTTGGGATTTAGATATAAGAAGCTTAATAAGAAGCCAGTCCTGATGGAATCTGTGACAGTAGAAAACATAATGTTATAACATTAATAAGGTGTTAAAATTATCCAAACAGCAACTGTTCAACTGCAGTGAAGCGGCCGGGGTGATTGAACGTGGCAACACGGCACCCGCTTTCGACGCCGGAAGGCCCGCTTACACATGGTCCAGCGCACACACACCCTTGCATGAATATCACTCTGTATAAAATCGGCATCTCAATGTATGTTTCCAGCAGTTGTGGATTTTGATAACCACGATCAAGAGCTTCAAAACAAGACCAAGTCTGCCTTTGTACGACTATCCTGTACCGAGAAAAAGTTGTTTCACAAAACTGATAACAACTTTTTTTTGGATCACAAAACAATTTTGTAACTTAAGTAATGTATTGAAAACACTTGTGCCCATACTGTATAAAAGTTTAGTTATGATTGGACCAAGGGTTTTTAATTTATATAATTTCAAAGAGAGCGGTTTCTTGAAAAACACAAAAAACATGGACTTTTTTTACTCTAACCATGAAAAAAAATTTAAATCAACCTTCAAAAAATATGTTTCTTACACAGATCAACGCAAAATTAAATGCGCAAAAATTTGATGTAACTAGTTTATAAGTAGACCTACAGGTTCACTTATAATTAACGCTTAAACTCGAGTATCCATAATAAAAAATCCGACAGTAGTCATATACATCTATACAAAAGTGGGGAACAAATATCGTGCAGTAGCTAGAAACAGTATGTAGTATATTACTGAACTCTACAGTGCCAAAAACAAATATAAGGATACACACATTGCTAAAAAAACATGAGCTTGTTATGACACTTCTAGCTTAACAAACAGTAGATCAATATTAGCATCTGGAATGAGTTTTTTGTCCAAACTCACTGTTAAAATTTTATAAAATAAAATAAACTAAATTTGATTTATATTTTGTAATATTTTTGAGTTACCTGTATTAAAAAATTATAAACATTCATTAAAAAGTTTTCTGTATCAAAAAAATCTGTTTTCTGTACAGGGAAAGAGAAGTATTTACTTATTTTCTTATATGTGTCAAATGGTTTGTGTTTTATACATTACACTATTAAAGAAAATTAACAATCAGTTTTTGTTAATTATTTTGTGGAATCAGCAATAAAACAGAAAGGTGAGAGTAAGGTGAAGTTCACACTGTCATATGACAGAACACGTGTTTTGTGAGAATTAACGCTAATAAACAGAGAATTAAAGTTTATACAATAAGAAATAATGTTTACAAACTTAAACTTCAGAATATTCACTTGAAAACTTCTCATCATATTATCGACATGCTGCCAATTATATGACATATTATTTTCAGTACTGACATGTTGATTTCATAGACTCTCTGGTTGTCTTCAGAACTAAAACTCTAGTTTGAAAAATGAACAGGCATGGGTAACGAATAATTGAACAGGCAATTTTTTTTGTGTCTGAAGATGATTAAATCGTTGTTGTAGAAATGTTAACTCTAAAAATAATGACATAAAAAGTAGAGAGTGAATTCCTTGAAGAACTGTAATATGTAATATAAATAAATGTAAAAATGTAATATGTTTCCACCTCTTTTATACGTTACTAAGTTTTTTATACGTTACTAAGTTTTCTCGTTACACTTCATGTAAGCATTCTAAACTTACACAATTAGTATTCCACATGGAGAACACACACACACACACACACACACACACACACACACACACACACACACACACACACACACATTTTCATTTCCTTTTTCAATGCCCTTCACGAACCAGGCTTGTATTTGGGAAATTTGATATCTTCTTTAATGTTTGTTCATTCATGTTACCTGTTTTTATGTATTTCATCCTTCCTCAGCTCCTGAATTATCCTTCTTCAAGAGTCTCTATTGGTCGACCTCTAATTCTTTGTTCCACTGGCATTCACTTACACAAATTATCTATTTTAATAATTATTGTATCATAGAAAAAGTATTGTATTCTTTTTCACAGTTCAATATTGCAAGGGCAGTGTTTGCTCACACAATGCACGACGGCATGGTCTCACAACTATAAACAATATATGGGAATCTGTAAGTTGCTTACAAAACGTGGTTTAGTAGCAACTGTCAATTAATAAATTATGAATGGGTTTGTGAGATTTGGTTGTTAACTACATCCAATTTAAAATAATTGTGTTGATGTTTCAGCATAATTTATTGTTATTATTCAGGGTCTGTATTCAGGGAATACCGAAATAAATAATAGATCTACACATGTAATGAGTGTTTTTTTAGTATGAGTGTATGAGAAGATATGTTACATAAATAGTAACTCTTATATATGTGTATTAATTATCTTGTCTGTACACAGGTCCTAATGGTGTCAATACATTTTGTCATTGCCTGTAGTCCTCAACCAAACTAATTCATTTGCTGTCAAACGGGTTATACCTTCTTTTACTTCAGTTAACAGTAATGTTCAGTGTACCTGTCCTGCTCTTACTAGTTTGTGATGAAAAGTTTCATACCGCATCAAACACTTATCTTGCCCCAAATAAAAGCATTCATTTACCTGTTTTGCGCATTTCTCTCATATCAATCTTCATCTCACTTACTTTATCTTCTGTGAATTTATTTAGCAACATTATTTTCACCCTTTCTCTGTTTCATACTACAGAAATATTTGTTGATGTTCAACACTAAATAACACAGCTTACTTTAGAGAAGCAGCTTGTTATCTTCTACAGAACTTCATCAGAACTACACCTATTATCTGGTCACAATTTCATGATCAAGGTCGCTCTCCCCCACCACACAGTGGCTTGTAAGCCAAGTAGGCTGAGAAAGGTGTACCAGCTGTTTGCCTACAATAGAGAGAATAGAATTCCCTCTACTCAGTGTCTCAGCATAGAGCGCAGTATGCCTACCGTGGCTTCCGTCAGAATTCAGCTATATTTGTCACACGTTACACCCCATGTTCAATCATCAAATCATGGCATAGTAGTTGGACAGTACTCTGAACAAACTAAAATTTATAATTTCATTTCCAGCAAAGCTGTTAGTTGCAGCTGAATACTCCAGATAATGTACTGTGTACTGTTTAGTAAAAAGTCTTAAACTAGTAAATGTATATCATCATACGGCGTTCTGTTGTGAGACACCACCACTGTCTCCTCCTAATCATCCAAGATCTGTAGTCTTCTCCTACCTCTCTTCTTCTCTGGAGAAAACTACAGTGAATGGAGATTTTCAGCACCTTAATCCTATCTGTACCCCTTTTCCCCACTGTTCATGTCTCTGCTGATCCTTCATTTGTTTCTTCCTCAGGTCCAAGCGGATTCTGATAAACAAATCCTTTTGTTCCTATTGAATGCTTCCTTTGTTATAGCTGTTTCACTCCTAAACTCTTCCACTGGTTCACTCCTTAGTCAACATGCTCTAGAAAGACCTGTACCTATCAAGGCGTACTTGCTCTATTCTCTTCCTTGATATTTGTTTCTCATATCTTCCTTTATTCATTCCATTTATTCTCATCACTGATAAATGGAATTCTTGGATTTTGTTGTCCATGATGGATCTGAACATCAATAATGATATGTATATGCTTTTCCAACAAGGAACACTAATATTTTAAATTTAAAAAAATATCTAAAATATTAGTATTCCATATGAGAAAAGAGTATACATACCATTATTAGTAAATGAATAGAATAAATTAATACATACATGCAAACATTCATGGCCAGGGTTAATGTAGGTTAAAACTGAATTTTCCCAGCTGTTAAATGTCTGTTTTTCTTGTAAACGTTTCAAGTACAGATGCTACAGCCATATTCACTGCAACTGCAGGATAGTGCTGTTACTCGATAAAAACAGAACAACGTGACCACACGGTGACCTCATCGATAGCTTCACTAAAAAATTAAATTCCACAGCTGCAAATAAAATGTCTTCAAGAAAAACAGAAATTTGACCATGTCTCTTCAGTCAATAAATTTTGAGGTTTAACACAGTTGTGGAAGTTTGCTGTAAATTTCCTTCAGTGCTTAAAGTAATTAACAAATTTCATAAATTATATGAACAATGTAAATTACTAGAGCTCGATTCCATCATTAACTACGCATTTTCTATATTCTCACTAGTCAAGAATTGACGATAAAATACAGTGATACATCCAAAACAGTGGAAGAACAGTTTGCAATATATTACTTATTAAAAATCTGTAATCGACAAAAATATTTAACATACAAACAATATATAAAAATTTCAATTTTAATTGTACTAATATTTATATAAATCACAGCAAGACAGTAAGGCACTGAGATAATTGAATGAATAAAGAAGAACATTGTTAGTAATAAGAATCACAAGCAGTGTTAGTAACTAGTTAATACTTAATGTAGAAAATATTAGTTTTTTTAATGATTAATAAACGAAAACATTATATTCAGTCAACTCTTAATTATCTTTGGGTTAATGTACCAAAAATTCAACTGACTAAGTAACTTGATATTTGTAGTCTAAATCCATAAATTGTGATAATTTCTGTTATAAATTATGAATAGGAACAAGATAAATTACAAAATACACTATCAAAATAGTATAGGAATGCCAAGTCAAGGTAAGGTATTGGACAATCAACACTCATTATTAACACAGAGAAACCAAACACTGCAGAATTACCTGAAAACTGTACTGTACTAGCATAACTCTGTTAGAATGTTTGGCTCATAAATTTTTACAAAAATAAACTCTAACAAGATTTTATTTTATCCAGAGTTTTTGTACTAAGAACTTTCTGTTCAGTTATCACATTGAAATGAATTATTTTGAACTTATGACCTACATTTTTCAAAAAGAGTTCAGTAATTATGGTCACATATATTTTCAAATCTTATATTTCAGCGTAACTGTATTTTACGGTAGATCTCTATCACTTATACTTCACTCAGCCAGTTAAACATCAGTTTTATTATTTAATATTTTTATGCAATTTATGTACTACGATGTGATCTTTGCAAGAAGCTTTTGCATTGATTCCAATCTAATGTTGCATTTTCAATTGTAGAGCATTCAACTGCTTTTTGTTTTTATAATTAATGATATCACTAACTTTTAACTTAAATTTATATAAACATTTGTACCAAATTTGGTTTTTAGAAAATTTTTAAAAACAGCATTATCACTGGCAAAATATATTAATACGTGTCAAAATATTACAAAGGTCCCAAACCAAATCTATTAACTTGCAAATGATGGGACTATTATACTCAATAATGAAGAAAAAGATTATTTAATCTTCAAAACATATGAATACAGTTCAGTTTCTACTGTTGGTTCTTGACTTCCTCTATGCACATATTGCATATTGTAATTTTAGTTTTTAATAATAGAGCATAGGCTGTATTTTAAACATGATTTTTCATTAATTATGAGTTTTTTTTTAAATTTCTTTGTGAGACAGATTTGTTTATAGTAATGTAAAACAATATATTTAAAAATGAGTGAAACATATGGTGTAAATATGAACATATGGTTTAGTAAAAGAGGAATACTCAATTGACTTTTACCGCTGCCTTTAAGGTTTTCTATAATTCAAATAGATATGACTCATTGTTTCAATTACTAGTACACATGGCACTCACTAACTAATAGTACTGGAAGTTAGTGTTGGATGTATTTTCAACATATTTTCTGTGGTGTTAACTTAAGACTGTTGAACAAGCCTAATGAAGTTTCATAATTCAAGAATTATCAGAAGAATGGGTATTATATAACTATCTCATTTACATCAAATTATAAAATATAGATTTTCCTATCAGTTTACAGTAAGTATCTCTCAAAGTCAAATTGTCCTTATACTAATACATTTTTTTAAATAATAAATAGAACAAAAAAAAAAGATTAAAACAAAAATAATCTTTAAACCTGCTGCCTTTGATACAGCAATATTTTTCTGTCTTACTTGTTACATTGATTGTCTCTCTATTGGTTCATCATGACCATAGTTAATCTGTCCTGTCTTTGATACAGATAATGAAGAGTTGACTGTTAAACACATTATACTAACACAAAAGCTTAGAAGCTTTGAGATTGAAGGGTTAATATCATGAACTGACATACCTTTAGGCCTAAATATAGGGGGTATGAGCGTCGCTCCAGTCGAATCAGTAGGAAACATGACATTACTAGAATCTAAAACGTCTGTAAAATAAAAATAAATGACACCAACAACAACAACAAACTAAACAAATTTGAAAAAATGAATGAAATGAAAGTCCCATAAACAAAAGGTAAAAAAAAGTAATAAGAAAATAACTGATTAAGCGGCAGGCAAAGGCAGGCACAAGAAGAAGGATCTGTGAAGAAACTAACTAAATTAAAAGGAAATGTAAAAATGTAGTGCATCAGGCCAAAGCAAAGAGTGAACTGTGCAATACAAACATTGCTGCACTTCTCATAAGACGACGGTAACATGCTGCTGACTGATTACGATGTTCTTTTTACAGGGGATAAAACAGAGAGGAGATTTTTAAAAGTAGTTGGTGAAATTACTATTGGTATAAACAATATTACAACTTCTCCTCATTTACAAATGGTAGATTTTATATCAAAACATATGACTGCATCTTTCATAACATGGTGACACCTGCTGTAGATTCTCGTAAATCCCATAGCTGATAAATGTATCTCCACTATGTGATGTATAAGACCCCAGAGTGCACCGATTTAAAAAACAATTGTGCTTACAACTGTGCCATCTAGGCACTTTAAGGTTGTTTCTTTCCAATACATAATTTATTCTCCTTTCATGTTTCATTTTAATTTTTCATCCATAACTATCCTGTCTTCTTTTTTTTTTGAATATGTTACAAATTATTCAGTTTTAATTACTATATATATATAAATATATAAATATATATATATAAAATAAGTTTTATAAGTTTTATATATATATAAAATTAATCACATATGTCGGACAATTAGCAGATATCTGATGAATAGAACATATAAACCGGCAGAAATTTAATTCTACAAAACTATCGTGTTCTATGATGGTGGATGCTGAACCCTCATAGAAAGACAAAAATGATGCAAGGAAAAATAATGACTGTCAGAAAAATGGAATGGCATATGAGTAATAATCAGATTAGTAATGATGTGATGAGGGAAATGTTAAAATATTAAGCACGATGAGAACGTTGACTTAAATAAAAGAAAATGGAATCACCATTTAAAAACAATGCTGACACTAAAAACAAAAAGATATCTTTACAACAGGTATTTATATTTATCTATGCCTGAGTAGGACATGAAAAAGATAAGAATTTTAATTATAATTGTAATAGGTATAATTGTGTCTAATGCTTGAGTACACAAAAAGTGTGTGTGTGTGTGTGTGTGTGTGTGTGTAAAACACACAAATATAATTAATTTCTGTTGTGAATATTTATTACATGATGTCTAGTGTAGTTTTATACATTAAATCTGCATCACTAGAGATTTTTTAAATGAATTAACAGAAAAACTTATTTTTATTTCAGAACCATTCCTACAAATTGAAGAATATTCATCACTTAAAAATTCTCTGAGGATGAAACTTAACATTAGAAATATATTTCAGTCAACAAATTGTTAATACCTGAACAAGAAATTGATTCTGAGTTATGTTATAATTGTGACATACTGCTGGAAACTTTAGGAGAGTTACAATTATACAATAAACACATACACACACACTGAAAGTTTTTCTAAGTACTGTTGGAGGCCTTGTTTAGACAATTAGAATAGAAAAATAAAGATATAAGATTCATGGCAAGATGTGTAGCTGTTGTAGAGCTGATTGATAAAAATCTGGCTAAGAAGAAAAAGTGATTAACGAGTTCAAAGGAAGTTTAACATAAAAAGTAGGTCTGAAATTACAGACATGCATAATGTTTTATAAGGCTGGACCAGCGGAGGGGATGGACATTGATGATATGGATCTAAATCTATGGCAGAAAAGTATTTGGGTGAAATATTAATGCAATGTCAAGATGAAGGTGAATAAGATCAAGATGGTCTGTAAATATGAAAATCACTAAGCAGAATACTAAACTACCATTGTGTTTAATCAGTGTTCAGGGGGCTTCCTGCAATGGGTTAGAAACATGTAATGTACATAGAACATGAGATGATATAAAAAGTACAGAGAATGCTGAGAAAGGATTATGATACGAATAACAAAACAAGACTGTAAATAATAATGATGCCAAGGTAGAATATATGATATTGTTCACAGAATTAAGACAATCAAATGGAGGTGGAAGGGCACTATAGCGAGATACACTGATGATTTGGTTAATTACTGAATTACAGTAAACTGGACATGAACAGTTCAGGAGACAAATCACCCAAAAATAATTGGGGAGACATTCAACAGAGGACAGGCAAGTGCTAATATATATTACTACATATTACTTTTTGTTGAAATATATGTTTCCAAAACAATTAATTGTTTTTTACATCTAATAAATAGGTTATAAGAATGCTGTTACAGGTTACAGGTGTAGGTTGTAGGTTATGTCACCTTGTAGGTGCTTTCATTCATCATTTCTTTGTAAATAACTCATTACGTTTCTTGCAGGATTCTTGTATATATAATCAAATCATAATTACTTCTGCAAGTAAATAATTTTTAATTTTTAACCTAAGGTTAAAATTATAAAAAATAAGAAAATCCTACTTATGATTACATATAATTATAATTACATATACTTGCAGAAGTAATTATAATTTGATTATATATATAACCATATACTGTAGTAGGAAAATATGAAATTACCTCTACAAGTATATTCTATACTATATGCACCTTATATATGTTTTGCAGAGACACCGGTGCATTGGCAGAAGTTTAAATACATGTTTACAAATAATTGAAATTGAAGTATACGTTAACAAATAATCGACTTCTATGTTGATTTACATATTTAAATTTTTGTAATGTTTGTTTATCTAATCAGCTGTTTTTGGTGGTTATTGTGAAATTATAAATTATCTAATTTATAATTACCTGATTTACAATCAATATTACACACTGAAATAATTACAAATTACATAATTATAAATTTCAATATAACTGGTGAAAACGTTTCAATCAAGTCAACAACTGTTACATCAATTAAAATAGAAGTTAAATATTCATTAATCTGTATTTAAAAACCTGTGACACTGCAGGTTGCAAAATATACATTAGTAGCATATAATAATATAGAATTTACTTGCAGTATAAATTTATTATTTTGTTAATACAGCAATCAATTACTGCAAAAAACTACAAAACATCAAGAATTACAATCAGAAAGATATTATTGTTTTGTAACGGGGCAAAATTTAGGCTCCAAGTTTTATATACCAAGTTTTAAAATATTTTATTGTGATAAAACAGATCTAATTAAAAATATAGAAGTAAAGGGAATTATGCGACTTCCAAATAAGGTAAAAATGTAACAAGTTGTATTTTTAGCTGGTGAAGTCATGATTAGTCACCAGTTAGGCATTTGTTTACGACAAAATAGTTTGATGTGTAGGTGTGGCCAGTAAAATGGTGTCATGCTGGACAATGGGAAATTAAGTGACCAGGATGGGACGGGTGGAGAAAACCAACGAAAACTGGTTTCAAAGGGGTAGTTAAACAGAATAGTGGCGCAAAAATGCCAACGAAGTGGGCAGTCTCGAGACGACAACCGAACAGCACACATGTGCTATTAGTGCCCGCGTGCAGTTACGGTACGCCTACCGAGTTTTTATAATAAAGTGTTAAAATTGGAAATAAACACGTAAAATCGGTGTGAACTAAATCAAAACAAAAAGTGAAGACATGAATTTGGACTTTCAGAACATTTTTTTGTGATTTTTAAAGTGAATTACGACTGGTGGTGCAACACCCAGGAGGCTCCAATACAAAAACGATAAGTAACCGTAAAGGACAAAAACCATTGACCAAAACTCTTCAAAATTTACTTTTAAATAAAACTTATCAAACTAAAAATGAGATCTCATTAGGGTGTGTGAGAGAGTGAAAGAAAAAAGGGAGGGGGAAATTTAAACTATAAAGTACTGATTTGCATATTTACTAATAATATATAATATTGGATAATAAATAGTTTTATATAAGGTTACAATGAAATCAATAATGTTTTTTTATTTTATTAAAATAAAATAAGATTTTGTCATAATAATGTGTTAGTTTATTACGCCACTATACCCATAACACTATCTCTGTGTCAATAAGTTCGCCTAGACGGCCCTGGAATTTTGTCTGTAAGGGAGTTTTTGTTAATTTACTGAATTGTTTCTTTGGGGAGTGTTTCCACATTTTCTCCATAAAAATGTGGTGGCGACCTGGGGACTTTGGGAATATTCTGGTGGTTTGAAGGTAAGTCGGAAAGTACTAGTAATAATCAGGGCGTAATTCTTCTTTAGATTTTTTCGTACAGTTACAAGTGGCGACCCTGCTAGGATACTTATAACATTTTTTTTATAAGTTAGGCCTACTTAGACACAGAGATAGGTTTGGGTAGATGGCGTTTTTTGTATCAAGTATAGGTTATAAGGTGTCATTTTGTTGGTATGATTTGTAATGTACACATTTTGTATAAAATTTGGTTTATGGAATTTATATAATTCAAAAAGATGGCAGATAATGAAAATGAAATTAGTTTGACTGATTCTATGATAATGAGTGACTCTGGGGTACATTCGACCCCAGTGTCAACAAAAGAAAGGGAGGGGTCAATGGATGATACATGAATTATTTACATATGATATCTAATGATATCAATGAAAAAATGAGTGAAAATACCAGTTTAGTAAAACAGTTTAATAAGCGTTTGAGTGATATAAATGATTCACAGAAACAAATGCTAGATACTGTAAATGAACAATTTGGTGAACAACTAAATGAAATAAAAGAAAGTTTTGAGGTTAAAATAAATGCATGTAATTCAAATACTGAATGTATATTTAATTACACTGTAGACAAGATTGAGGAGATTAGTCAGAATGTTGATGTATATGAAACTAGTACTAACAGTAAGATAAATGAAATAGAAAATAACCTTAAAGTGGGGATACAGTCAATACAAAATACTGTAAATCTTGTTGACGAACGTAGCGTTCGATTCGAATGTCAAAGTAATAATAAGTTTGTGTCCATTGAACAAAGTATAAACAATGTAAAAGAGGAGTTAAATTTAGCAATAAGCCAGGCACTTAATAATGTTAATGAACGAGTAGTAATTACTCGGGACATGAATACTGATGTTGATTTAGAATCTTTTAATTGTGACAATAGAGGGGTACACCCGATACAATTTTTAAATTCTGTGAGGGATTTTAACCAGTTTAATAATAACAGCTGGGAGGTTAAAATATTAAAAATAATAAAATGTTTTAAGGGGAGTTCAGCGGTTTGGGCGGAAGCT
Organism: Magicicada septendecula; assembly: GCA_034769895.1. Taxonomy (NCBI): domain Eukaryota; kingdom Metazoa; phylum Arthropoda; class Insecta; order Hemiptera; family Cicadidae; genus Magicicada; species Magicicada septendecula. The sequence continues at coordinate 571,407,454 of CM068369.1, forward strand.
CATAGAACCGATTGGGTAAATTATCAAAGTTTCGAAAGGGTATTTAGAGACAAATACTGGTCTGAAGAAGAACAAGAGGTGTTGTGGAGTAAAATTATGGGATCCGGCAGTTTTGGGACCAACGGCAGTAATGTAACAATGTACGTAATGAAACTATACAACAAAGCAAAATATCTTGAGCCACCATTACTGCCGGTCGTTTGTACGTCACATAAGTAAGCATTTGCCACGGGAGATACAAATTACCCTAATGACCCGTGAGGCTACAGAGATTACAGAGTTGGAGAAGATATTAGATATTTTCCAGAATATCAGGGACAGGGAGCTGGGTAGACGGCAAAATCAGCCGGTGTCACACACGAATGTAGTAAATCATCATCCGAGGGGTTCAACAACTGTACGTGGGGGTGCATGGGGAGATCACAATAGGAACGTAGGGTGGATGTATCCCGACTGTAGGATAGAAAACTATGCTTTTAGAACAGTTTGTTTTAGATGTGGTCGAGCAAGTAATTGCCAGATGAGTGAACCAGCGCCAAACTTAAACAGCCCATACCAGAGGAGAGAGGACAGCAGCAGAGATGTACCAAGAGGCAGTGGACATGGAAACAGGGGTCAAGGCGGTCACGCTCAGGGTAATGCCACCGATCAACAGGAGTGAGGTCATCAGCAGGAAAACGAGTAAGGACAATGGAGGAGAGGACCCAACCATTGTTGGGGGGTAGCGGGGTCCAGGATACGAAGCGTTATCGTAATCACTTGATTAAGACCAACATTTCAACGGAACTTATGGAAGAGGACGACCTGGTGGTAGGTGAACCAGAGACGGGACTAACAGAAATCATTGTCACCATTGAAGGTAAGGAGATTAGAACACTAGTAGATACTGGTAGTGAAATTTCAGTTATTTCAGAGAACGTGTTAGAAGAGTTAAGGGAATTAAATAAAAATATTCCATCGTTACCAGTTGCAGGGGTTACAATAGTGGGTGTTACTGGGGTTAGAAGTAAAAGGGTGACCAAGCAGGTTCAGTTAAATATGAAAATAAATGGAGCTGAATATGATAATACTTTCTTGGTAGTTCGAGGGTTAAATTTAGAGGTTATATTAGGTAATGATTTTCTAAAATGACACAAAGCAATTATTGATTTTAACAAACGGGTGACAGAATTGGAGCATGAATTTAAACAAGTTAGGGTTAGTTTTGATTGGGTGTTGGGAGAGGTGAAAATTGCGGCAATAAAAATAATACAAAAACAATTCGATGGTGGGGACACAGAGATGAGAGTAAATATATGTAGAGAGAGTGAAGAGAGAGAGCTAGATGAAAGTGAAGAGCGAGTGTGGGAGAACAGGGCACATCATTTTTGTAGTGAGGGTGGAGTTATAGGGAGTCCACAACGCAAGGAGTTGTGGGGAGTAGTTGAGAGTTTTAAGGGTTTTTTTTCGGAGTTACCTGGTAAAGCTAGGAACTATGAGTGTGAGTTGAAGGTAAGGGAACATACACCCTTTGTGCAGAGAAATTATCCAGTGCCCTATTCGAAAAGGTTATTGTTCAGGAGGAGTTAGATAGAATGATGGCGGGAGGTATAATTGAGAGGTCGGTGCCACCATATTCGAACCCATTAGTTGTTGTGATTAAAAAGGATGGGAGAGTGAAATCGTGTCTTGACGCCCGTAGAATAAACCAAATTATCTTCCTGACCGAGAGTCATCCAAACCAACTGATGAGATCTTTCAGAAGTTTAGTGGGGTAAAGTACATGACATCTTTAGATTTAACCGCGGGTTATTGGCAGGTCTCGTTAGCTCCGGAGAGTAGGAAGTATACTGCTTTTTTATTGTATGGCAAGAATTATCAATTTAAAAGGTTACCGTTTGGACTTAATACTAGTGTTGCAAGTTTTATTAAATGTTTGGATGAAATTTTACAGCCCAACAATGTAGAATTTGTAACCGTATACGTAGATGAAATCTTGATAGCGTCAAGGACTTTTTCCAAACACGTTGAACATTTAGAATATGTTTTGGATCGATTACAAAGAGGGGGCTAACTGTGAATTGGGAGAAGTCCAAATTTCTGCAGCAGGAAATATACTTCTTAGGTTTTATTATATCACCCAAAGGGATTTAGGCAAATCCAGAGAAAATAGAGTCAGTAATGAGATTCCCAGAACCAAAGAATATAAAGCAATTGCAGAGTTTTTTAGGCCTATGTAATTTTTACAGGAAATTCCAAAAGAATTATGACCAAACAACAGCAAAGTTGAGTGTGGTGTTGCAGAAAAACAAACCGTGGAGATGGGGAGAAGAAGAAAAGACCGCATTTCAAGAAATAAAAAATAAATTTATGAATATGATTATGATGAATCATCCTGACTTTGATAAAAAATTGTATTTTAGACAGAGGCCAGCAACATAGCTTTAGGTGCGGAGTTATACCCAGAGGACGAGAACAGGGAACACAGGACCATAGCTTTTGCTAGCAGAACCCTGTTGGTGGCAGAAAGGAACTACACCACTACGGACAAGGAGCTGTTGAGTATCGTCTTTGCAGTGAAGAACTTTAGGAATTATCTGCTGGGGAACAACACGGTCATCCATACGGATCATAAGGCGCTGTCTTTCTTGAATACATGTAAGCTTACACACAGTTGACTAACCAGGTGGGTGTTAGCTTTACAAGAATACAATTTCTCTTGGGAATACATAAAGGGTGTAGAAAATAAAATACCAGACACACTATCAAGAGTAGATTTTGATGGAAATAAAATGGGTAGGGATCTTAAAGAAATATAAATTTTTTGACTCAGCAGGGAAGATACGCTTCTTGGGGAAGAACTGACAGACATTAAAACAATGCAACAACAAACGATGCACAATTGAAAAAAATAATTACTAGCTTAGAGTCAGACCCAGATAATTCCGCATTTAACAGGTACTTTCAAGTGTATCAGGGGATTTTGTTTAAGAAAATGGAAGGGGGTGAGCGAGATTGGAAGTTGGTTATATCAGAGGGACTAGTTGATAAAATCATATGGGACTGTCATATTAGATACGGGCATTTTGAGGCGAAGAAATGTACACATGTGTTAAAGGAATCATGTGTGTTTAAAAACATGGAAAGGAGGGTTAGAAAATTGCTCCGAGGGTGCGACTTGTATCAGAAATCCAAAGTGGCTAATTATCGGCAGGAAGGTGAGTTTAATTTTATAAAAGTTGAAAAACCGTTTGATTTGGTCGCAGTAGATTTGTATGGTCCATTACCAAAGGGGCGAGGGGGAGTAATGTACATATTCGTTGTGCTTGACACGTTTTCAAAATCTGTTAAGTTGTACAGCGTAAAGAGGGCAACTAGCAAGGTTTTAAGCGAGAAAATAACAAGGGATTATATGAACAAAGTAGGAAAACCTAAAGTGGTACTTTCAGATCATAGGCCCCAGTTCATTGGCGGGAAATGGTGACAGACTTTAGGGTGGAAAGGTATCATCACTAAACACATGGCATTATATCACCCGCAGTCCAATCAGGCCGAAAAGGTAATGAGGGAGATCGGAAGAATATTTTGGGCATATTGTCATGCTAAGCACAGTGAGTGGTCTATGTTTATAAGCAGAATTGAGGACTGGTTAAACTGCACTACCCATGAGTCTACTGGATTCACGCCATATGAGTTGGTAAAGGGGATATGCCCACAAAGAATATTGGAGCTGCTTTTCAACTATCCACCAGAAGGTAGTACCATAGATGTAGGGATAAAACTGAGGCTCGCTAATGAGAATTTGTTAACTAAGGGGGAGAGAAGGAAACGGCAGCACGACTCCAAAGGTAAGTGGATTAAATATGAAGTGGATCAACTGGTACTGATCAAGAGACATGATTTATCAAATGCGCAAGAGAAAGAAATCAAGAAATTCTTTTTGCTATATGAGGGTCCTTATGAAATAATCGAGATTAAAATGGACAACGCCTATGTGTTACAAAATCCAGTGACAAGGTAAATAGTAGGTACACATAACGCAACGAATTTGAAAACTTATTGGTCGAGTTAAGTTGTAGCAAATGTATTATATGGTTTAACTGTTTCAGAAGGGGCTTTTCCCCCATTTTCGGGCGGTCACAGCCTCGCCAACCCTGACCGTGGATTTTGGCCTTTTAGGGGTGGACCATGGTTGGAGTTTACCTCGGATATGAGGCCGGAAAGCTATGGTCCTCCTCTTCGAAATTGGTGCAATTAGAAATTTTTAATTTTGAAGAACGGGGGAGGGGGACCCCTAAAGATCTTGGGTAGACGTCACTGTCAGAAGTGCATCACTTTGCACCACTCATGTATCAACTAAATTTTTATTTGACTTCAAAAGTATTGTAATGTAATTTCAAGGTAGACAAGTGTTGTTATTTCAAGAATTTTATGTTGCATTCTTTTATAAAAAAAAAAATCTATATATATGTATGTATGTGTAGGTACACATTTTGGCCTGATGATTGTTAATATATGGATGGTAAGAGATAATTGTGTGTGAAGTAATTGTAAGTCAGCTAAATTATTGTATTATAAATTTTGATATTGTACCTGCTATTTTAACGCCTTGGAAAGACAGAGTTATAATGGCGTATTGGAAATTGAATGTAATGTATCAGTTGACACTGTGTGTGTATTATAGTTAGTATAAGTGTAAGTATAAGTATTTTTTTAACACCAGTAAAAAGGGGATTCCCCAACTTTCGGGCGGTCACGGCCTCACTGAACCCTGACCATGGAATTGGCTCATCTTTAACAGGCTATGGTCAGGGCACATTACGAAACGCGCTGCCTAAGTCTGGCCATAGCTTGTTATCATTGTAAGAGGTGGACATAGAAATTTAACCTGGGGAAAAAATTGGGGGAATCACTAAAAAACTATGGAACAGCGGCTATTTACCGAATGGGGTGGTAGACCGTTTTAAGGGCGTATAGTTAGTTTACTGTTGTTGCTGGTGTCTTGTACACCAGTGATATCAGACTTGTGTAAGGCAGAAGCAAGACGGAGTAATTAAAAATTACTCAAATAATGTTCAGTTCTTGTGGAAGCAACTGGCCCAGCCATAAATTGCAATAGTGTAGTGGATGAGGGGGGGGGGGGTAACTACAATACTAGCTACGTATGAAATGTTTGTCCTTGTAAAACCAATATTGCTTGTTATAATTTGATGTGAGTAAAGTTAATTACAACTATTGGTTATGTTGTAAAATTGTAACATTGTAATTTCAAAAAAATGGTGCAGCACGTCTAAACTTTTGAGAAGTTACAAAATATTGTGACGGATTATGTCAATGGACTTTGAACTTGAATGTTAATGAATGGTGGACAATTGATTGCACCAGTTAAGGTGAAGTAAACGTAAAATGGAATTGTTAGAAAATTGAATTTGTAATGGAATTGGAGTATTTTTTGTTTTTTGATAGGATTTACAATTGTATTTTGATATATGGTCACATATTTATGTATGTTGATATATTACTTGAGTTAAATATTATGTGTTATGTTAGCATAATGGTACCTACTTTTGAATTGTAATATGTTATTTGAGTGTTAAGATGCTAAAGATACCACAAATCAGTACTTTGGTTAATACAAATCAGTAGGTCTAGGAGGAGCCCAAATCCGTGCAAGGATATGGATTAGTGAAAGGCCATTTGCTAATGTTTTTGCTTTGTTGTTACAGAATTTGCGTAGAACTGTGGCGACGAACCTGTTTTGGCCAGCGCGTCAGGGCAGGGTCGCCAAGTGCCTGTCTGGCTTTACAGTGTTGGGATTCTGATGAAGGAAGTCCAGTAAGGTCACGCAGGTGCGGTCACAGCCACTGGATTAGGGAGGTAAGTACCCAACTTTTAATCAGGATGTAAGGGGGTCGTGGCACCATATCCTCACTGATCCTCTTAGGTTTAGGCAATGAGAGTTTTTATCTTTAAAGACATGAAACCTCTCATTGGGGGGGGGGGGGTCTTGTAACAGGGCAAAATTTGGGCTCCAAGTTTTATATACCAAGTTTAAAAATTTTTATTGTGATAAAACAGATCTAATTAAAAATATAGAAGTAAAGGGAATTATGCGACTTCCAAATAAGGTAAAGATGTAACAAATCGTATTTTTAGCTGGTGAAGTCACGATTAGTCACCAGTTAGCTGCATTTGTTTACGATGAAATAGCTCGATGTCAAGGTGTGGCCAGCAAAATGGTCTCACGCTGGACAATGGAAAATTAAGTGACCAGGATGGGACGGGTGGAGAAAACCAACGAAAACTGGTTTTAAAGGCGTAGTTAAAGGGAATCGTGGTGCAGAAACACCAACGAAATGAGCAGTCTCGAGACGACAACCGAACAGCTCACATGTGCTATTAGCGCCCAAAGGCAGTTATGGTAGGCCTACCGAGTTTTTGTAATAAAGTGTTAAAATTGGAAATAAACATGTAAAACCGGTGTGAACTAAAGCAAAACAAAAAATGAAGACATAAATTTGGATTTTCAGAAAATTTTTCTGTGATTTTTAAAGTGAAATACGACTGGTGGTGCAACGATCAGGAGACTACAATACAAAAGAGATAAGTAACTGTAAAGGACAAAAACCGTTGACCAAAACTCTTCAAAATTTGATTTTAATTTAAAATTTACTTTTAAATAAAACTTTTAAAACTAAAAATGAGATCTCATTAGGGTGTGTGAGAGAGTGAATGAAAAAGGGATGGGGAAATTTAAACCATAAAGTACTGATTTGCATTTGAAAACTGTCTTTTGTCTTATAAATTTTTTGTCTTATAACATTACAAAGAAAACTGATAATCTTTTTTTATTAAAATAAAATAAGATTGTGTCATAATAATGTGCTAGTTTAATTATTATGCCACTATACCCATCTCTGTGTCAATAAATTCGCCTAGACGGCCCTGGAATTTTTTCTGTAAGGGAGTTTTTGTTAATTTACTAAATTGTTTCTTTAGGGAGTTTGATTGGTTTCCACATTTTCTCCATAAAAATGTGGTGGCAACCTGGGGACTTTGGGAATCTTCTGGCAGTTTGAAGGTAAGTCGGAAAGTACTAGTAATAATCGGGGCGTAATTTCTTCTTTAAATTTTTTCGTACAGTTACAATTTATGAGGTCTTTCAATACAAAATTTCTTCAAGGATGAAAACATGTCAAATATGAAAATCACATATTTTTTATTTTATTTTTTTTTACATAAATGCAGGAATGTTTAAACAAATTATTACAGAAAAGTTCCAGAACTTTTTAAACAGACATTGTATATTAATTAAATGACATTTCTTGTAGATATACTTTACTTAAAAGTTTCCAATGCAAATATTTGGTTTTCAAATATACTGGAACTTTTCTAAAATAAAATATATACAAAGGTGTGTGTGTGTGTGTGTGTGTGTGTGACTATAAAGGTTATAAATGTTTTGCTTAAAATAACTGCTGTGATATAGTAGACAGGGATGGAACTTTAGGACAGGTTTGAAAAAAATGTGATGATTAATTTTACTTATTCTTTGACACTGTGGATGTAACTGCTTAAAATCATCATTTTATAGCCATTTTATAGCTATTTTATGATGGCCATCATCATAGATATCTTTATACTTTTGTTTACAAATAAATGTAAAAAATGAGCGAGGTGACAGGAGTCAAATATGTTCACATACACTACATGAAATGCCAATATGAAGAAGAGGTAAACAATATAATGTTCTACAACTTTTCTTTGGAGTGACAGTTTCTTTGATCTATTCATGTTTCTTACAGTGATTGTGTATTACATTGTGTAAACACTATAATAGTAAATTTCTTCTTCAAATTTGTGTTTTATTTTGTTACTTATTCATGTTCTGCAGACACACTTTGCATCATAAGAGGATTAAAAAATAAATTTTATTAACTTATATTTTGTTATAAATATATCATTTGTTTTAAGTTGAATAATTTATTTTATTTATCTCTAATGTTACGGATTGTCTGTGAAACATGTGTACACTAGCAAAATAAAAACACCAAAGAAATTTACTACTATTGTGTTTATACTATATATTTTCACGAAGTGTATAATCGTACCAGATGATTTATGTAATACATGAAGTTTTATATAACTTCCAATAGTTTTTCTCACTGATTTACAGGATATTTTGTAACATACAAATATTTCCTGGAACACACATTCATTGTATAACAATGTGCTTTTCACACTGTAAAAATCTTCATCTGTGAACTAGGTAACTTTAGGATACCACCTTGAAGAAAGCAGATAACTACAACAGATAATGATCTGTTCATAAATTTGATTCAACAACATAAATGCTCAACATTTTATAGACCTTTCCTAAACTGTAAAGAATTTTGTTACTTGTACCATTTATATGGTTAACTGTGCTAGTACGTGTGACTGATCATTATTTAACCCATGTATGATGGTGAACAACTAATCCAGAATGTTAAGTTTGTTCACTTAAACAATATTGGTACTGGTTGACCTTACAGTCTCGAAGTCGAAAAGACCATACTATTATTACTTATACATATAATAATCAAGACTGTACTTCTCTACAATTTTACCTAATTTGAATACTGACTAATGTCATTGAAACAAACATACTTTTACCGATAATTAGACAATAAAACCAGACTGTATACTCACACATATTATTAAAACTTCAAAATCATAATGATGTCAAATAATATAAATATTTTAATTGCCATTAGTAGGACATTTATTTTGTATAGTTAAGAACAACAGCCAACTACATGACTACTTTCTGCCTCATATCACTACACAAACAAAAAGTGACAAGCTGATAAAACACTGGACACAAAATTGTGAGAAAATAGATAACAAAAACGTTGTGATGAAGTTTACATAAAGCATCTTTCAACAACTGTTAAATGGTGAGAAAAAAAATAATTGTCCGAAATTACTGAAAGAGAAAACCTACCTCAACACTTACCAGCTGAATAATGCAACCAGTATATACAAATATTCTTTGTAAAACAACAGAACAATGTAAAAAAGAAACAATATCATGTTAAAAAAACACAAATACACTATTTATTGAAAGCGACAAACTTCCAAGGCTTACCAGGAGGGGGATTAAAAGGGTTCACTACTTTCGTGGTGGTGGTTTCCAGTGGTGGTTTTGGTGGCCCGTCTATGTAGTAGTTCCAGCGAAGACAGCATTGGCAAGAAATGCACAGCAGACAGAGAAAGACAGACAGAGTATTAGAATATAGTACAACCACCAAAGGCAATGCAACAAGTGTACTGTCACTCTGTTAATTAACAATCATGTCTGATAAGTAATTTTAAATTGATTATTAATAATCATGAGCTTCAACAAACCTTGCAGTAACTACATAACATCTTTGAAATACGTTCACTGCATTGAAATATACTACGTTAATGAAGCAGGTTGTCTCCCTTTCCAAACAATCCTCATTCCACTCCCTCTTCTATCTTAATTACATTGCAATACAACAGGACAACGTCTTTGACGCATGCTCAACCCTGTTTGCGTGTCTGTATACCGTATCTGTTATTACAATGTTCATTATGCGAACAGTATAATAGTGTTCTTAGTTAGAATTGTCCGCTGAGCATATTAATGGTTCTCTTGTTTGTACAATGGACAGACACAATGCCGATATTTATACAGGTCTGTTTGTATTGTAAGCCAGCAGCTACAACACTACACACAAAATTTAGTTATTTAAATCGATGCAGATGAATGTATAATTATATAATACTACATGTTTGAAAATAAATACAGTGGAAAATGTTTAACATGAAAATGGTTAACATGAAACACTGGTTTACATAAAATATGACTCATGTCCTGATTGCTGCTTATATTTTACAATTACAGTTTATATGGTTAACACAAAAGTTTTACCTACAAAATATCGGCTAACATAAAAAATTTTTGTTAAAAATAATTTTTCTTGCTGGCTTTTCAATAGCTGCATAATAAATAAATCCATACATGCAAGCCCCAAAACAGTGCAAGTTAAAAACAGTAAAAGTGATGACAGCGCTGACGAACTTGTCACAAAAAATGACAGTAAAAATTTACAAGTTTTTACTGCTACCGATATGCTTTCATTGCTGGGCTGTGTTTGTCGATATGTAGAAGCCAACTTGGAAGGCAAAATGTTTGACCACATTGATAAGTTAGAGCAATCTGTTAAAAATAAGTAATGCAGAATTGTGTGCAAAAGAAAATAATGGACAATTTTAAAAAGAATTGAACATTATCACTATAGGAACTTTAAAAGACATACTACATTACTGTATAAGAAAACCTAAAAACCTAAGTTGTAAGACTAATTTAAAAATAGCTACAGCTCATGTACACTCAAGTTTTAAGGAAAAAAAAAAAAAAAAAAAAAAAAAAAAACCAGGTTATGGATAATCCTCCACCTTAAAGATAAATAAAACTTTTATATATAAGCACCTTCTGAATATGCTTTATTGCTTTATTTTACTACACAATACAGTACGGTAAGTAATCTATACAGTATTTGTTAATTTATCTCATTTTGTTTCACTTTGTGTCTGTGCAACTTAAAATTCTATTAAAAAAAAGCTTGTCCCCATCATTTTACATTAAACACTTTCCACTGTATTTTACTCATATAAAAATACTACTCATTTCTTTTTTACTTTATAAAAAAATGAGTCTGAATGTTTCCTAAAAAAAACTGAACCGCTAGGGGGAAACCTAATCACTGGCCTAATCACCTGTACACATCATAACATACACAGTTTATGACTAAGTTTGTAGTCTAGGTTTATGAAACATCCACAGACTTAGGGAAACTTAACTAGTCAATATACCCACAATGTTTGCATCACCTGGACTCGACTTTTTGGTAAAGGAAATTCCAAAGAATTATCAACGATATCCCCATGGCCAAACCAGCAATATTTTTTTGTTCCTGCATGTAGCAACTGTCATGACTTGTGACTACACTCACTAGTTTGAGTAAACTGTCTATGGCATATGATTTTAAAATTATTTCCCTTTAATTTTTTGCTTTTGGCCCTTCATATAATTGTCACAATGATTGCATATTAAAATTGAATCATCAAATATTAGCCTAGAGATGTTTTCATGTTGAATGAAATGTACAATCCTTGTTTGTCTTTTACAAAATCCATATGTACCTTAGCATTATGTGAAAAGGGTATTACGTGTAAAATTACATTTTTCTACAATACAACAGTGGCAATCATTTCTATATAGAAAAATCCCATGTTTCAAAAAGGCACATTCCACTGCACTCTTCTTCAAAAATATTTTAAATATATATATGCATATAAGAAGCTCGCACCTGTGTATTATTTATGATTACATGAGGCTCATCTGACGCATATACAGAAATTTTTCATACTCTTTTGTAGCACCTTGTTCAGGAAAACCATCAGACATGATTGTTGTGTAACATGCACTACAAGATAGAGGAAGGCTACTACAAGCCTTCACCCACTTATTCACTAACACTGATGCTGAGAATTAGTTACCAACTTTCTACTTATATCTTGGTAACACATAATGTTTAGATAAATTAACAAAGTCTAAGTTCACTGCTGATGAGGTGTAAGTCTGTTTTATCCAGTTATTTCTCCCCCTCTCTTCTTCTTGCAAATTGTCTAGCTACACTGAAAACTCGTTTATCCGAATTTGATGGAACCACGGCCGTTTCGGATAAACGAAATTTCAGATAAACTGAAACTTCTATTTAAATAATAATACATATGTAAGTACAGGAACTTTATTTAATAATAATAATTTAAAAGTTACTTACAGTGAATATGACACAATAAACTATAAAACGGCACCGCACTGTAAATTATAGTTTATACAGCACTGGAACAGTCCTATTGCTTGTTCGTACAGTAATCAATCAGTTTTTTGCCTAAGCTTTGAAGGTCATTTGCTGGCTGCCCGATCTCGAAGTCGTTTCATTGTTTTCTAACATAAAGTGTAACATAAAATAACATAAACATTGAAACTTCCCTTACAGAATTTCTACTTTGTAGGGGAAGTTTCAATGTTTATGTTATTTTATGTTACACTTTATGTTCGAAAGTCCGAACAAATCGATAACTCGAAGTACCTCTTATCCCAATTAGTTCCAATTATTGACTTTCTACTTTATATCACATGGAATCTCTTGTGTACGCTATTAAATATAGATTATTTATAGCGACAGGAAAATGCTTTTGTGTATTTTCAAAATTTACTAATAGTTGTTTCTGATAAACCGGATTTTCAGATAAACCAGTTTTTACTATATATATCTATAGATGTCTGTCTATTTACACTTCTGGGTTATTTATCTGTTGCTGTTTAATACATTGAGGTCCTTGTCTGAACTGTACTTGGGTAGAGTAGTTTGCCGCTGTGGACGGTGCTCGAACAGGGAGCTCGTTCATATTTTCACACTCTATTACCCCGCGTCTAACAAAAATGGGATTCGTTTGGGGTCATCTGCAGAGTTATGTTAGTACACTCACATTCCAGTTGTATAACTCACCACTGATTTCAGCACCTCTCAATAACTAACATGGGAGCTAATAATTGTGTACTTGTACACATGTTACATATTTGTGGTATGACTGGCGACTTGGGGAGAACATGCATGAAATGAGCCTATGACTGTTACTGAAATAATCGCTGACTCAAATTCTGATGTTACTGATAATAACAGGTGCAGACTGGTAAAGGAACACGAAGTGACGGTACATATTTTTGCAGTCCATGTGATATCGAACTTTGTGTTTCTGAGTGCTTCCAAACATTTCATACACAATCAAAATCTTGTTCATAAATTTAGAAAAAGTACTAAATTTTGTATTTTATATTTTAATTAGAAATTATTTTATAGTAATGAATTTTGTATGTTATACGTAAGACATCATTTTAATGCAGAGTGATCTTTTTTAAAATATACATGTTGAACTTTTTTTCATATGGAAAAAAGTATTATGATTATTTTGCATTATTCTATAATTTGCATTATTGCATAAATTTGTTTATATTATATACCATTATTTATAGGATGAAAGCAGCTTTTATGTGAAATAAACAGAACGTCAATAGTGGTTACAGGGAAAAAGTAACACGCCCCCAAAGTTATATAAAAATGCCCAGGCCACACACTACCTGAACCGTCCAGACCGCAAAGTGTTAACTCCTTAAATGAGAAAGTCGCTTTCTTGCTCCCATGTAATTAAATGGCAGTTTTACACACTGTTAGGTACCATCATTATTGTACACACCACCTGGGTCGAGTCATCTATTTTTTATACAGCCTTACCAGAACAACCACAATTACTAATTATATGTACTAGAATTATCATTGAAACTAAAAACTTTAAAAAGAAATTTTTTACTTAAGAAATTATTGTATAGAAAGCCAACAAATTACTGTACAAAAAGCAATGCTACAGTGTGAAGCTCTTTTGATAGAATGTGTTATGATCAAATGTGTTATGATCAAATGACACACTGTTTGTCTACCCCCACCCATCTAAGGGAATTGATAATACACACATCCTCTGTGGATATTAGCTACACACTTACAAACACAGGGCTTACTAACACAAACATAGACACACACAATATGAATAAAGAGTGACAGTAATTTAAGATGTTACAAGTTTGGCACTTGACAGATTACATACAGCTTGGTGTAATATCTAATCTATTCTTGGAAAGGAACTTGTTGCATTGTATGAAACAAATAACTCTGTTATCATTTATGCCTCAATCCTTTGTGGATTTGTTTCACATTCAGAACTGAAGTTGTCCATTTTACAGGGGTTGATAATAACACTACCAGTAATGTAATCAGATTTCATTAGTTTATCTTCTTCTTTCAATACAACACTGAATACAATGAAATAACTTGTTCCCTGTCTCATACTGCTGCACGGAATAAATGTGTCTCTTATAATTGTCGCCTGCATCTTGTAATTTGTTTGAGTCCAGGTTGGACGATATGGTTTTACTAGTCATACTTTGCATTTTTCTGTCCACAATTGAATGAGTACAGAAAGCGCAGGCAGTGTTATAGACATGATGGCTGAGAAAGAGAGACAGGATGACTAAAGAAAATGCTGTCATTCACATCGTTACCTGGTATGTGTCATGCACATTGTTACCTGGTATGCTGTCATTCACATCATTACCTGGTATGTGTCATGCACATCTACAAAGCTGCTGCAAGTACAGAACATATCCAGCACCCAAAATTTTAAAAAAATTGTACAGTACAAAATTTATACAAACAACATAAGAATAATTGAAAATAAGCAATTTGTTCCCCTTTCAATTTTCTACCATATCTCTTTTTTTATTGAGTGAGTGAGGGGCCCTGTGGGACTGAACTTATTGCACATGTCTAAGACATTTCTATACCTATCCACAGCTAAACTTGGCATTTCAATTACAGAACACTGCTTTCAAAAGTGACACTCTGATTTTAAGAAAACTGAAATTCAAAATTTGTTTAAGAAGCATTATTACTCAAATGTCTGTGTATGCCAGATGTTGAGCATGAGTGAAAAAACCATAATACATAACTATCACTAGTAATCACTACCGGAACTAAGTGAAACTGAGACTCTTTGGATAAGATCACACCTTATCATTGATAAAATCAACTCATTTATCATTTCCCTCATTCTTAATCTGATATCATTGGTAGTGAAGTCTTAGTTTAACCACTGAAAAAGCGGGATTTAACAATGGTTGATACATTTTGTGCTAGTGTATGAAATAAATTTAATAAGGCTTTTAGTAAGGTGTTAATACTACAATTTGGTTTTTGTAATAAACATCTGAAGTAGTAGTATTATAGTATATTACCCAGTATTTTTTTCTGATGACTCTCCATTTTATTATCATTTCAATTATGCATGTAACTCCTATTCCCTTTACCTTTCCTCCTTTTGGGGCCTGTTTACCCCCTTTTTCAGCACAGTTTAAAACACATGGGAGGCGATTTGCACATTTTTGTATACTTTTGTGCCTAATCCAGATTTATAATTTGTACTTGTAAACTGATATTTTTGGGGTTAGAATTATATTCACAAATTTTATTTATGGGGGTGAATTATCAAAACACCCCATGACTTACTTAATGTACAGTCAACATTGTTCTTCAAATAAGATTTTGTTACATGTTATGCTCAAACATGAGGAGACAACTGACATTTTATAACTCTGTCAAACCTCTTTATCTGGTGTGACCATATGATCAGTAACATTGGGTTAGCTTCTGAACTGATCACTGCACTGTCTAGTCTTTTGATATATTAATAGACAAACATGAAAATTCAGTAAAATACATTATCTAATCATCTGTAATTATAGTTTATTACAAACTTACACCTCAAACAGCAGTGAACTGATAACTATGTGTGGTGCAGAATATTTACATTATAATATTGCAAAAAAAATTATCTAATATTATTACAAAAAAGAATCTTGTTTCTGAACTCGATCACTTGAAAATATTGAGCACTTTTATCAACTGCATGCTATTAAAAGCTGGCAAAGTTAACTTCTTGTACTTTAAACACAGAAGTATATATATAATTTCAGTGCACTGACAAACAGGACAAACAGTTCTGCTTAAAAGTTATTGCAGGGAAAGCCAACAAACTAACCAAAGTAATTGTTTCCAAAATACATAAACAATGAGGAAAACAACAAAAGTCTGAATACTGTCATTATTCAAAAGTATTGTGAGTGCCATCAATATTCTATCTTTGTGTCCCATAACTGATGAAGCTGTCACAGACAAATATTTCAGACTAGGCTTTGTTTATTACATGTGTATCCATTTTGAAAATACAGTAGAACTCCATTTATCCAAACTCCAGTTATCCGAATCGCCAATTATCCAAATCGTTATCAGGAAATTAAAGTAAATACAATTTCTAAAAAAAAGTTTATTCAAATTGCAATTGCCGTACTAACAAAAAAACTTCGTAAGGAAATGAAATACGTATAAGACTAGGTTAGCTGTGAAACATAGTTTACATACTGATCAGTACAATGTTCTAGTGCTCGCCTAAAATTATAATTATGTGTGAGTATTATTTTAAATTTTTTTGTAGTAAGAGTAAACATTTTGCAAAACACGTGTGACCTGGTTTTTATTAAGATACTGAATTCATGAAATAAGAATAAACAAAAGTGACTTTTGACCAATAATCGCGTTTTCTTTCACAACATAACCTTTTTCTTATGTTTGTCCCAATTATGTGAATTTCTGCATATCCGAATTACGTCTGGGACTCATTAGTTCGGATAAATGGAGTTCTACTGTAGTAAATTTGTAAATTTGGTGGTTCTTTTGTAATAATTTTGTAAGAAGAAGTATTACAATCATAATTATTTGCTATTATGTGCATAGAAAAAAAACTTTAGCCATGTATGTACATGTGATTTACTATCACCATGACCAAAACATTTATCAAATACTAATACAATACATATTCCAAGTAAAAACTAAAAAAAAAATGAAACAAATTAATATATGTGTATAGAAATTTGCAGCTACTTTCTTTGCCTTTTCTTTAATCCTTTTATTTGGAAAACTAGTATGATAAAAATCAATTTTGTCACCAATTTATGTTCTTATTGATAGATATTAACTAAGTCTATTGTAATTGATGTACATTATTTGTTTATTATCACAGCATGTACCTGACTATCTGAAATTTAATGTACTGGCATAAACACTGATAAGGAACTGTCTCAGTGATGTCGAGACAATGATGGTTAAGAGAACATCATGCATTGAATGTTTGGTGTAAGTGGAAGAAAAGGGTTAAATTGTGCCTGGTTAGATTACTCCATTAACATAGCAATTTCACGAGTTATTAAAATGTTTGGAAAGATTTTTCTTTTGACTGAACTGTAATATTACTATTAACATAAATATATTCTCACAGATTGGTGTGCTTGAGAGAACAGAATGGTATCTAATAAACTGATGTTTCTTATTCTTCTAGAGAATTATAAGCTTTTAGCTTTTTTATTTGACAGTGACCAGCTGTGAACAGTGACTTGTAAATAAGTAGACTCTGTGGATGAGTTTGAAACTCAGCTTAACATTTGAACAAGATTATTTTTTGTAAGAAGCGATACAATTATCTACAACCACATACAATAAAACATTATACTCTTACCAGGCGTTCTGACAGTGATCACTTTACTGAACATACCATCACCCAGTTTGTTCTTTCCGATAACTTGAAATTCGTATGTTGTACCAGGCGTCAACGGGTTAATGGTTACCTGAGTACTTCCAGAAGGTGTCACCGGAATTGTTGACCACTCAGAAGCCCCTTGTTCACGATACCTGTGTGCAAACAATATCTTTAATGCCAACATGTCTTAGTAACTGTTTTAGTTTTAGTTGTTGTTCTGCTGAGAATGTTCAGAACGTAACAACACATTTTGGTTGTTAGACCATTTCAGGTGCCATCCTTATATAACCTTTTAAAGGCTAGATCTCCCCTCCATCAGAATATTTACTGCTGTTAATTCTACTGGTCACAATATCACCCATCAATAGTTTTCTGCCATCTTGGTGATTTTTTAATACATGACAGACTATGTCATCATTTTAAAAATACTTATTAATGTTGGTTAATTTTTCACTAGAATAATGAAAAATACTATCGTGCTACTACCTTCTAAGATGAAAAATGGTCGATAAGTTATTCACTTACAGTTTGGGAAATTACCACTGGAGTGGAGAGGGAAACAGTATGTAACAAAGTTGGTAGGAGTGAGCAGATGGGAGATACCGTCTATATGATAGCAGTGTTGGATGCACTCTGTTCATAGTGTCTTAACAATGGTTTGCAAAATCAAGATCAAAACATTTATCGTGGAATAGAATTGAACAAATGTTATAACACTAAGTAACAGAATATATAACAAACTCTGTTTTAATATAGTCAATATATGTCTATTAAAGTGAAATTTCATTAATTTTTATAAGTTAAGAATTGGGACTATCACTCCGGTTAAACAGAACTTTGTTTGATAAAGTCGTATATGGGGGTGGATCAAATATAAACTGTAATTTTTGTTTAAAATTATATTAGAAGTTTAATGAAGAACGTTGTGTTAGTGGTTATAATCACAAACAGAGTTATAACTGTTGGACACCATTATAGAAAAATTATTCCGATTAGTGCTTTCAAGCTTCTCAGCTCATCGTCAGATCGGAATTAACCAGCAGATGTAACCTAAACCCTTCACAGGGACAGTTGAATTATAGCTTGTTGTGTGTTGACAGTGGGTGGGGGGGGGGGGTGAAAGGTTTGGGTTACATCTGCTGGTTAATTTCGATCTGACGATAAGCTGAGAAGCTTGAAAGCACTATTCGGGATAATTTTTTATAGTGGTGTGCAACAGTGATAATTCTGTTTAAAATTTTATTGATTCAATAAAACGATACAATATTGTTATATCATTTTGCTACATAATCTCACAGAATAAACACAATGTTTGGTTTTAATAGCCATATCGAGCTTGAAGCCTCTAAAAAATTTCAGCAGGTTTAACATCTTCTGTGGCAAGAAATCTTATTATGATGCAATGGACGAACATACCCCTTGCTCAGACACTGTGGTACTAATGAGATGTGAACCTTGCAAAACGAGTCTGGGAGAGGGGCTGACTTCAGAGGGCACCAATGTCCGCTTAAGGGTACACTGTGCCCTATTCATTTACTCAGGCACTGGATAAGAATTCTGGTTCATATTTGATCCACCCTCATAATTAAATTTTGATAATTATTCACCAAGCTGGGACAATTTTGATGTATATGCCAATTGTGATGTTTGTTGCATCTATGAGTTGTTACATGTTCATGCTTTAGCCTTTGCTAACTACAAGGAGGGTTTATCCTACAGCTATCAAACAGGGAAAGGCTCCACATACTTTTGATTACTGTCCTCACCTTGATTCAATCCTGTTTTATGTATGGAATTTATTTTAGGTACAAACCAGGTGATGTTATATTGAAAACAATGAAGATGGATTGGCTGAGGTTTTGCATACACTTTTCTATGGTTACACGTCAGTGTACAAATATAAATATTAGTAAACACATATGACCATATAAGAATTTAATATAAAAAAAATAAATGATTTAGTATTATTTGCTGCTGAATTTGCTGAATGTAAACAATAAAAGACTTTTGTTTGTTATACAAATTTAGCCACATAACTATTAATCTTGAAGTTGTATGAGGGATGTTTGACAAGTCCATGCAAAGTCAGGAGATCTGCTAGGAGCGTACACCATGTTTCAGTAACATACATTCATAATTTTATTGTTGGCAATCGTTTGAACTGATGAAGTATTGTGACCTGCAAAAACTGGATGAAAGAGAATTTTGTGTGGTGATTAAATATTACTTTTTGAAAAGCAAAACTGCACACGAAACTAAATCCAAGATGGATAAATATTATGGTGTGTCAGCTCTATTGGCTACAACAGTTTACAAATGGTTTGGTTATTTTCATACTGGTCACATGAGCATAAACATCGCTGAACGTTCTGGACACCCTGCTGAGGTTACAACTGCAGAAAATATTGAAAAAATCTATGATATGGTGATGGAGGACAGAAGATTGAAAGTGGGTGATTTCAAATCAATGGGTGCATCATACTTTGCATGAACATTTGCATATGCGAAAACTGTCTGCAAGATGGGTGCTGCGTTTGCTCACAATCGATCAAAAGTGTTGTGCCGTACTTTGTTCGGCTTATGTAAGGCGATTGCTGACACGGGCGATGTGTTTTTAAATACGAGCGGGTTTTGACGTCACGCGTGGCCACTGCTTCTCGTCGCCGTTGGGTATGCAGACCGTTTGTGCGTAGCGATGATATCCAGTTGGCGCGCTCAGCTGTGATTTGTGTGTTCCTGCATCGGCGAAGTTTCGTGGTTAGACATTCCCATCAAATCATCCTCATTTCTATTTGAACCCTCAACCAGGTCATCTGCTCTCGGCTGACGGCACTCATCGGTTCAGACTTCGTTGCTCTTCTCTATGAGAGGCTAAATAAAGTTCTGCTCCAGGTATGTATAATTTAATGTGGTTCTAAAGAAAAAATATTTTTAACCCCAAAATATATTTTGTCTGTGTTTCAGCCCTGATTATAAACGATACCTTATGTGTGTGCGTGTATGTCAGTTTTCAATTTGGGCATTAATGCAAATTAGTGATTAACTCAAAGTTGTAGTGAATGTAGCGGATTAAATTGATTTTAGTAAGGAAAATGATAATACATATCTTGCACTCAGCTATGTGTTTTTGTGTTATTAATAATCATGGTATCCACAGAAGAATAACGTTCTCAATGAAATACTTAAACATAATTGGTGGTTAAATGAAATGAGGCACAGCGGGTGGTGCAATCCAGATTAATACGAATAAGTGGTGATGTGTTTGTAGTGGCTGTTGAAGCATTAGAGTGTGTGTTAGCAATTTAATAATGATGGCGTATGTGTGCGAGCTGTGGTGAGATCAGGTTCCTTATGACACCCTATACAACTCATTGCATGTCACAGGTGCTCGAACAAGGGCGAGATGGGTGTCGGGTGTAGACGACCAACTGTCCACCCTTCTGGCAGAGACGACCGTTAAGCCATGACATGCCGTCAGTCGAGATTCACGCACACGGACACACTCGTGAAGCTACTCTGCCCCAGGACTTAATGGTGCGACCGAGACTCTACCAATTAACCCAGGCTTACTAAAGTACACCGGACGATCCAGGTGGGACCATTCTATTTATTTAATACTATCTCAACGGCCTCTACACTGTGAATCCACGGAAGCCCCCAGAAGCAGACTCATGAGGCCGCGTTTAATTACTAAAGTTCTGCAAAAACTCTCATGTTTAGATCTGTGCCTACATGTGTGGACCTTACATAATTAAGTCTAATGCAATCTATTATATCTTCTTATAATATGTAAGAAAATTGCACACACACACACACACACACACACACACACACGTATGCGCAGGCTCTGCTCTAAGTTCTACCTTTTATCGAATTAAATCTATCCGAGAGTTAGTTATTTTCGGCTTGGTCATGTCATGCGGTCAGGGCAGCATTCCGGACTAAAGGGGCGTTTTGATTTCTTTAAGTGTTTCTACTATTTACTTGATCACATATGCGGAATTGCTTATTATTATTAACGTGGTAGTTGAGTAATATTTTGAGTCTCTGGTTTGGTTGGGGGCACTTGCATTTCCCGTGCTAATTACTTTGACATAGTAATGATCCGTAACTGAGAATTACCTAATTGCCTTGTTAATTATATATATATTTGTGTATTTATTTATTCTTGTTGAAAAGGGTTATTATGAGGGGTTTTGTACAGAAATGAGGGGTGTATGTTATATATGTTGTGTATGTGCTTGTGTGTAATTTTCATTTTTTTTGGAGGGGAATGTGTTAAATTATGATATCATAAATGTGCTTACTAAGTTACTAAAAGGCTAGCCTATTTAATTTCTTTTTCTATACAACACTCAAGGATTAGTAATTTTCAATTTAACTTGTGAATAATATTCTTGCAATAATTAATTTGGACATAATGTGGCAGGATCTATACAATTTATGGTTAAACTTAACTTCACTCACAATCTTATGCTGTAAAGAATACTGATATATATATAATCCTGCAGTTCAATTTTACTCATTGTTGAATTTATAACTTGTCATGTCATGTAAGATTTGCATGCTTAATAAAGTTCACGCTTGTTTGTTAATAGACTTTTTCATTTGCAAGTCCTGTCATTCACCTGGGGGGGACATGTCTGTAATTGTAGCTTGGGCCTTTGCACACTTATGCTTCCTCTAGGTTCACCACCTAGTTCTAAATATTATGTCTCTCCCCTTTACAAAAAAAAACTTAATAAAAATAAAATAAAAAAAAAATTTACAAAAAACTTATAAAATAAAAGGGGGGTTTCAGTGTGAACGAATAAACATTTCTAAACATGGTTTGGAGCTGTTTCAACACAATCGAGACGAATTTTTGCAGCATTTCATAACAGTTGATGAAACTTGGATCCTTCACTACCAACCTGAAACCAAGGAACAGTCAAAACAATGAGTTACAGTAGGAGAACATGCTCCAAAAAAACGAAAACGATTCCATCAGCAGGTAAAGTGATGGCCACTGTCTTTTGGGATGCTCGTGGCATAATCTTAATTGACTTTCTGGAGAAGGGTAAAACGATAACTGGGCAATATTATACATCTCTGCTGGATTGTCTAAACAAGGAAATAAAGAAAAACAACCACATTTAACGAAAAAGAAGGTTCTTTTTAACCAAGACAATGCACCAGAACACTCTTCTGTGATTGTGACAGCAAAATTATTTGAATTACGCGCTGTGAAATTCTTCTGCCCCCCCCCCCTCACCAGACTTAGCACCTATGGACTATTATCTGTTTTATCTGTTTCCAAATTTGAATAAGTGAAGAAATGGCTTGCTGGAAAGAGATTTACACGAAATGATGAAGTTATTGCTGAAACATCTGCATATTTTGAAGACTTCGATAAATCATACTATAAGGATGGGATGGAAATGCTTGAGCATCATTGGACTAAGCGTATAGTCTTGAAAGGAGATTATGTTGAGAAATAAAAAAAAAATTTCCCCCAAAATTGTGTCTTCTTTATTTTTGCAGTGACTTATCAAACACCCCTCGTACTACAGTATACTGGTTTTTACAAGAATTTAAAGAAAACGTTCATCAGAGTCAAACCAAAATATCACCTATTTGAGTTAAAATATAGCCAAAAAAGTATTTATTTGTTGTTCTACTTGCTAGTATTGAACATATTTTACTACAATAATAAAGATATGTTTACAGTGTTTAACACTAAACATCATGTCATTTTATATTTCTATGTTTCATTTTTAAATCCCATTTACTATAAAGAAGTAAAGAAGAAAAAGTGTGCAGAGATGTCACATACGTTTACAATGAATGATGAACAAATAAAGCATAGTATTTGTTGGGGAAAATATAAAACAAACATGTCAAGTATTTCACTTTCTCTAAAAAATAATATGCTTCTTAATCTGGACAGTGTAATGTAATGTACTGTATCAAATATAATGCAAAAAAAAAAAAAAAAAAAAAAAAAAAAGTGACGCACTATGTGAGTGAGAGAGAAACCGGTCTTAAACCCACAAGTCTCAAACAATTCCATCAGGATAAACATTGTTGGTGGCTCGTTCATCTACAGCACGTGCTAATCGGTTTATTTCAGAAAACAAAATGGGTTTAAAACAAAATAACCACAGTATATGTAATTACATCATACACAGTGCTCTGACATCTACACAAACAATGAAGAGACTTATAAAGTCCAGTCTGGACTACTTACATAAGAGTAGAGAGAAAGAGAGGAAATAATGGCACAAGAGACAGACACAGAGAATTTAAGGGCTTGGGCAGCTGAAAATTTTGATCACAAAATAATAATCAATAATGGACAATAATCATACAGCCAGGGGACAGAGTATGTTATATGTAAAAAATCTTTTGTGTAACACTAAAAGTTTAGTAGAGTTACTAAAGTGACGTTACATAAAACAACAATAACACCTACAGCGACACAGAAATTGTATCTCTTATAAAAAGAGATGTGTAAAATTTAAAATATTTGAGAGAAAGATCATAAATAGAATTACTTATCCAAAGAATATACATGAAGGAGGAGAACAAAGGATTATGAATAGAATGTAGTTAGAATGAAGAAAAACCCTCAGACAATTCTCCGGTATAGACATAAATAGAAAGAAAGTGCACAAGTGTTGAGAAGAATACAAAATTGGAAACCACGTGAAGATAAGACTAAAAAGTAGACCACAGATGAAATATAAAGAACAAGTTAATAAGTAGTATATAAATAATTGAATAGAAAAGAATAAAGAGTGAGACATGGAAAGAATAGGAAAGACAATGAAAACACAGACACTTCCAAAAGTGAGGAGAGAAAAGAAGAAAGACTTTCTTAGTGGAATGACACACTGCAAGAAAAATGTCAAAATAATGAAAACATTGACTGGCTACAACTCTGAGCACGAATGTATAACAATGCAGACAGTCTGAACAGGCAAAAGGTTGTAAAAATCATTCAACGTAACGGATCATACATTGAATGGTAACTTTGTTGCCTGTTTCACTGAACTGTGGATAAATTTCTGCACACCAATGGATATCAGGAACTTCACTAACCATATGGTGTAGTCCTGTTTATAATCAGGGCCACCGCTGTAACCAGGCAACCACTGCAGTGTGACGGCAAACTCGCTCGCATTGGCGGACACATTGTATGGAGCATGCGGTTGAGTCCCTTCTACTACTAGTTGTGTTGCCGTTACTATGGTCGCCACTTCATTGCTTGCTACACACTGGTAAAAACCGTGGTCTGTTCTGCGTAAACTTTCTATTGTAACGTTTCCACCAGTGACACGAACACGATTTCGTTGTAAAGGTTGGCCATCTCTCTGTAAAAGTTACAACAATAAAGTTAATGAATATCAAATGTTATTATTTATCTTCATTATAAAACTGAGAGCACTTCTCATACTACCTATATCTTCCTCTAAAATTAGAGTTATTATTTCCAGCTGTGTTGTAATCGAACACTAATAACAAGTTAACAATAGAAGACAAATATTTAATACTTTGGATACACATGATTTTCATGTACTTTGTAATTGTTTCTGTGAAGACTAGTAACATTTGCATATAAATATATGAAGTTTAATATTTTTAAATTTATTAAAAAAATTGTTTTATGTACAAAAAAAGTTTTACAAAACCTTCACGTCAGTTTGCATTTATAAATGTTACTAAAATTTAATTAAAATTAATTGTCACTAAATTAGTCACCAGACAAATACATATAAAAGTTATTTATTAATAATAACGTTGAATTTTCTGCAGAAAAATAAAACAAAAATTTGCCACAGAAAGGCTGTGACAAGACATGATTCCTATTTGCAAAAAAGGAAAATAAAACGCAAAAGTGCTGTGATCTGTATTGTTTTTAATGAACTAAATATATGAGAGATTATGTTCTAGGTCAGCAGCTTGCAGGTTTTATGTAATTAAAGTTCTAAAGACACAAATAGGTATGCCTGCAGAAAGGGCAGACAACGTGTCTAAAGTGTTAAAAGCTGTGTATACTTGTCACTAAAAAGTAATTATAGTGACAATTTTCTGCAACCATAACTAAAAAAGTGTAAAATACAGTGGAACCTTAATTCAGTTCTAATAGTGGTAAAACAGTAATTTATACTTAGTTTACCAACATTTACAAATAAAACTGAAACAGATACATTTTATCAGTACAGAAAATTTAATGTAATTGGAGTTAATTTATAAATAACAAAAAATAATAGAAACTGATAGAAAGAAAATTGGTTTACAAGCTAAATGTGAATACAAACATCAAATATGATAAAAAGTGAGTATGATAAAATTTAAAAAGAACTATTTTAACCATTGGGGCTATGATATTTCTTGTTAGAACAATAAACTAAATAACGTGGTTACAAAATGTGTAAAAACCCTAAAGAACTGAATTGCATTTTATATTTTAAAATAATACAGTAATCTAGGTTAACATGAAATGCTTCTTTGTATAGGTTAGTCTAATCAGCTTGGAAACAAAAATAAATTAGTTTTGGGTTCATAGGATAATGAAAAAAATGTGAACAAAGAAATTATCAAGTATCTAAAATTCAGTCCATAGAAATTCCTAGTATACTTGATCTGATAAACTCAAGAACTGTAATATTAGCAGAAAAAATAGCAGAAATCATTCATAAATGAGAATAGTCAAAGTAGTTCTCATGGGGCGCTACACATCAGCAAATTTAGTTTTACATGTGTGGCAATCATGTGTGTCCAAAACACCTATCCATTTTTACTTAACTATCATATGTCAGTAATTAACAGACAAATCAAAGGAAAAGCCAAAAAGTGAAGGAAATGAGTTAATAAATATGACTTATAGAAGAACTGAGAAGGGAGTTTATAGAAAGAACTCAAAGGTGAAGGAAGAAGGGATAGGTGTTTTGGGTACAAGATTTCTTGATGTGTAAAACTAAAGTTGTTGACAAGTAGGCTCCCATGAGAAAAGGCCAATCTAGCTGGACTTTACTGGGATGCCAGAAGAGATGGAATAATTTTCCATATGGTTACACAAACAACAATAGGTTCCCATGAGAACTACTCTGACTACTCTCAGCGATGGAAGATTTCCATTACTTTTTCTGCTAATATTACATTTCTGGAGTTCAGCAGATTAAGTGTACTAGAGCATGTGTATGACCTTGAATTTCAAATACTTGACAGTTTATTTTTCAGAATTTTCTCACCATCTTAGGTCACTTGTCCACGATACGGATGTTCACAGGATTGGCAAATTCACCAGGTGGCTTTTTCCATGGCAACAATTTTCACTGGGCCAGTAAATATGTCGCTTCAGCAGATTGCATTGTTAGTCTCGGGTACACAATGGATTCAGACGAACTAAGTAATATTATTGCTTTATATTATCTTTATCAGAAGAAGCCGCAGTGATGGCATAGAAAATTTTGGGTGCATCCATTAACCCTTTCAGTGTTACTGACAGATTAATGCGTCATTGACAGTACTGCGTTTATAAAATATGCAGAGTTTATAGAACTGAAAGGGTTAATAAGACACATATTTCAGTTTGATGCATTTAATACAATTTTTGAAAAGTTAAGAGATGATGAAGAAAAACATGAATTTTTTTAGAATGTCGAAAGAAAAACTTGACAAGTTACTAAAAATTTGGTATAACAATTAAAAACATTAAGGGGCCAATATCTTTGAACATATTTGATACACTTCCTTCCAAGCTGCATAACTAAGATGCCTGTCTTTATAATCATCAGTTGTTTGTCCTACTAGATTGCCCTTTCCTCCACTAGTATTATTAGTAAATCACTGTCTACATTAAATTCATTACTCATTTTGAAAAACAAAATTTATAAAAATAAATACAATAAAGTAAATAATAATAAAGAATGATAAATTCACGCGTATGATGTGTATCACACTGTGCCTTGTGTACTATTGATGATTGATGAGTATGTCCTTGGCTGGGTTTACAGACTGCATCCGTAACTGAAGATTACACTCACAAAAAAAGGATGGACTTTTTTTTAGAAGTTCTTCGAAGAAAAAGAAATAGTTATGTAATGAGATAAAACAAAGAGCCTTCAGAGTAATTTTGTGTTTTGTTTTCAAACATTTGAGCAAGACTTGTATTTCTGTCAGACAGCCTTCATAAACCTTAAGACCACTTGTCCAGATACGAATTTTCACTGGCTGCCAGGAAGGCAAATTAACCAGGTTATCAGTAATACATAATTTGATATGTGTGTTTGTTCACAAGACAGCCCAGTGAATTGATCTTGAGTTTTTAGTACATATATTTTTTAAGTATGGATAGACTGTGTGAGAATCAAACTGCAAATGGTGGAACAACTATTAACCTCCATTGCCTCTCCCCCATCTTGCTCATCACACACTGAGGTAAGTATGGATAGCCTGTGTGAGAATCAAACTGCAAATGGTGGAACAACTATTAACCTCCATTACCTCTCCCCCATCTTGCTCATCACACACTGAGATTTTCTTACGTTTTTGGACAAAAAACTCTCATTGGGGAAACTCCTGTCAAAAATGACTTATTACAACACAGATTTCCAACAGACCTAAAAAAGGTTAGTAAATGAAGGAAAGTTACGATAACTGACAACGATAAAACAACAAAGGGTTATTTTTTTACACAGAAACTATACTGCTTTCTCTATGAAATATTCAGTAGATGCTTAACTAGGACTATCATACGTCCTCATTTGCCACAGAACTGCCCTCGATTATAGGTTATGTCCAGGCAACACGCGTGGTTTGGTCAAAACACACGTTTGTCCTTGTTTTACCACAGTTAATGTAAATTTATAGTTAATCATGTTTTCAAAGTTACTTCCTTTAATTTATCATGGAAAGTCCGGAATAAACCTACGTACATGTGATAAAATTATACTAATGTATGACCGATACACGATTTTGATATCGATAGTGAGCGATAGAAATATTGTTGTTTTGGTTAGTTAGCACACCGAATCTTGGCTTACTGAACAAGTGAATTGGATTTTAGCTTGACCGTTTGAGATTTCTCTGTCTGCCTAGCTATCTTTTTGTCAATGTGTTTGCAGCATGTCTCACAAATAAACTACGAAATGATGAAAATGGTGATTTTATTTAGAATTTTCAGAGGTAATACACCCTCCCATTTAACACCACTTCCCACTTCCATTTTACAAAGGTGCCCTCAATTGTCCTTGTTCATCGCTGCCAATTTTACCAAGGTGTCCTCGTTTTGGGTCTGAAAAATATGGTAGCCCTACCTTAACGCCCATTAATGAAAGTAATGAAGTAACCACACGACTGAGCATAAGGATGCAAAGACAGCTCTTATGATACAAAGTTGCATAATATAACACTTACCCTCTGCCACTGTATATTTGGTTTCTGTGTTCCTTCTGCCTCTTGAGCATCACAATGCATTTCTACGGTTTCGCCTACTTTCCGCTGGTACATGGGTTCCGGTTCTAACGTGAATACAGGTGGTTTGCGAACCAAAACCTCCATTTGGCCTGACGATCCTTGCGTACCTTGTGCGTTGTACGGAGTACACGTGTAACGGCCTTGATGGCTTTGATTCACCTGTTAGAGGACACTTGTTATTATTACACTGTACATAATACCAAACAAAGAAAAAAATAGTATAGAATCTAGTACACCTCTCTTTTACAATGAAAATTTATCAAACGACTGTTAATTTTTGGTAGTGCTATAGTCGATCAGTTTATCACAATGTCAGCCTTAATATGGAGCCTTAGTATATGAGTAAATTAAAAGTTACAGCTTTGCTTGTGTACCGCATGTGCAATTTTAGTGTTTACAATCAATGTGAGCCTCTGCAACATAAACAACATACATAGCTTGTATGCAGCTTGTCACATACTTGCAGAGTCAGCAAGGTGACAAATGTTTGGCAAAGACTAGTTAATGGTTGCATATTCTAGAGATGACCCTGGTACCTTTAAACAGCACAGCACAGCATTTCACAGTTCAGTTCCACAATCTGACTGTTATTCAAGTGATAAAAGGACATTTTTAGAAAGAGAGATATCAGCAAAAGTCAAGTCAAGTGTTTAACTGTTTGTTTTGTGTTTGGGGGGGGGGGGAGTATTCCAATTAGTTTAACTTGACAACTTTCATTATAGTTTGTGTGTAGTGTGTATTAGAAAACTGTATAATTAGGAGCACTAACTATACACAACTATCACTGTTTAAAGAAGTCTTAATAAAAACTGTACTGATTCTTCCACATATAGTGTTTTATTCCTCCCTTTAAGATCACAACAATGATGATCCTCACAACAATGTGTACATGTATAAGAATTGTTAGGCATCCAGATTTGAGTTTGTACTAAAGTTTTCGATTTTCATCTTTTGTATTTGAACTGAACGACTAAAGTATTTGATCAATGTAGTTGTCTCTTCATGTGATGCAGAAAATTCAAACTTGGCTCCTTTTAAAATACACAATAGTTTCTTCTGAAATTACTAAAAGCACTTTGAAAAAATACATTTTAAGTATTTCACTGAAGAATTAAAAGGAGAAACATATGATTAGGAAGGAAGAGAACAAGCGAATGAAAGCAGCATATGTGAAACGGGGCTATACTTTACTCATATTATTTGAGGACTCTTCAGACAGAGAACATGGATGGGAGCCAAGAGGCAATAACAAGGTTGAATACAAAACATACAAATCTGTAAAAAAAAACATGAACATAAATTAACAAGTTGTATGTAATAATTGCACCAACAGCCGATCAGAAGAAGAAGGTGAATGAGAGGCTCACATCGCGCCCTGCCATAAGGTACTTAAAGAAATGCTTTCACCCTGCCGATTCATAGTAATTGCAGCATGCTTCTGAATCAAGACGGACTCCATGTGAAGGCGAGGGAAGTATGCACTCACCGCCGACAAGGTGATGCAATTACCTGATTGTGATACTTAGTACTGCAAATTTATAAGTACAGGTTGCATCCCGAGACATCTTTAGTGTTAAACACAATACTGTGGTCTTAACGTACAACATCCCGCATTAGGTTTGACTCGTTTCATCTACTGAAGATGGGAGTGAGTGGTGCTGCTGAAACGTTTGGTTTAATTGAAAACCTTGGACTATGGTCAAATAGCTCAGCAGTTAGTGAGACTGGGCGTGAAAGCCTTCAAACAATGATTACCATATGTTTAGCTGTATACGAGGTCTGTAAATTAAGTAATGACACATATTAATCATGTAGCAGTCAATATGGCAATACCGTAATGTTTCCATTAACACAGATGGTTAGATAAACGCTGATTGATATTGAGTATTAATATTCATTGTCTATTGTTGGCACATGAAATGTAAATAAGCTTTTCGTGAAGTGAGTTTTTGTTGTGCGTTATGAAAAACAGTTACGAGCAATTTTGTATTAAACTTGGGCATAATATTAAACTTGAGCAAGTTGTGTTAAACTTGGGCATAATGCTTTTGAGACTTTTACAAAATTGATAAAGGCATATGGCGATGAAGCTTTGTCAAGAGCACAGGTTTTCTTATGGTTTTAAAGCATTTTCTGGCAATTAAGGTTGATCCACGGTCTAGAAGACCATCAATGTCAAGAACTGACGACAATGTTGATCAACTCAGGGACTTGGTGCAGTCTGACTGTCGACTAACCACCAGAATCATCGCAGAACAATTAAATTTGAACCACATTATAGTTTAACAAATTTGAACAAATGAATTGGGAATGAGAAAAGTTTGTGTGAAACTGGTCCCAAAAAAACCTCACTTCCAACAGGATGGAAGAGTCCCATGATCTAGTACGAATTCAAAATGATCCTGATTTTCTAAAAGAATGTATTACTGGTGATGAATCATAGACCTTTAAGTGCAATCCAGAAACAAAACGCTAGAGCCAGGAGTGGCACATAACCAACCTCACCTCGTCCCAAAAAAGCAAAAATGAGCAAACCCAAAATCAAAACCATGTTCATTTGTTTCTTTGACAGTAATGGCATTATCCATAACGAGTTTTTGCCACATGTCACATGTTTATTGAGAAATTCTTGAAAGGCTGCGGAAAAGAGATGCCCGCATGAGACCAGCCATTGTGAACAATTGGATGCTGTATCATGACAATGCACCTAGTCAGACAGCACTCTTGGTTAAAGAGTTTTTGGCGAAAAAAAAATATTCCTGTTGTTTCTCACACTCTTTATTCACCTGACTTGAGTCCCTGTGACTACTTTCTCTTTCTGAGATTGAAAAAAACATCTCAAAGGACACCATTTTAGAACAACAGACAACATTACAACAACAAAAATGTAACTGACCAGTAGAAGGAGATTCCAGTTTCTGAGTTCCAGCACTGCTATGAAGAGTAGAAACCATCTAAAGCGCTGTGTGGCTTCCCAAGGGAATATAGTCTAGAGTCTAGATATAGTATGATTGTAAATATAAGGTTTTACTGAATTAGTCTCATTACTTAATTTACAGACCTCGTATACGAACAAAGTCGAAGTGAGTTTATTCAACACAGAATTGATAGTAACATGGAATGCTGAATAAGAAGTACCATTAAACGTACAATTTGTATACAGAAGATGTACAAAACAATAAAAAAACAAAGGAGAAATTTTGTTACTACACAAATATTCTTTTTTAAGAAGGTTTGCTTGCACACAGAAATGAAAAGTTTATAATTTCAAATGGCATTAAATAATATGGGTTACAATATAAAAGGAAATGTGGCCCCCCTCATGAAGCTGAAATATGGTTGACAGGTTGAAATTTGAGCATTTTCGAATTACGTGATGAATTATTGAGTCATGAATTATGCTTCTATATTATATATAGTTCAATGTGTATATATACTCACCCTAGTAAAAAGTAATGAGCCATTGTTCATGATGACAATATCTTTGGTCTGGTACGGCTCTAGCAAACGTTTATCCTTAGTCCAAGTGACATACTGCAGAGGAGGATTGGCTTTGATGTAGCACTGTACTACTCCTGCCAATCGGAATGGCAAGTACTGAACTGTGGGTGTGAAAGTAACTTTTGCTGGATCTGTAAACAGACAACACAGTATTACTAACAACTTAATTATTTTCTTGAAAGTATGTATATATATTCAATCACTTTCTGCTACAGTCCATTTCTTGATGTATATAATACATTTAATATTTATACATAAATTTACTTCAAGATATACCTTTTTTTCCTTATTAGGAACATGACAATACAAAACATGACACAATATTCAAAGCACTCAACATCGAAAATACACAAAAAACTAACACATACACCAAAATCACACACAATAAAACCAATTTGAAGTACCAGAAGCCAACAGGAAGCCACAATAATAATTACCGGAACACAAAAACCGGAAGGCTGAGGATGGGTACAAGATGTACCCGAAACATGTTCCTAATAAGGAAAAAAAAGGTATATCTTGAAGTAAATTTATTTATAAATATTAAATGTAATACATACATATATATATATATATATTATAACGATTCATATTAGCGTCCTATCTGAGCGTTATATGAAAGTGTTAGACTGTACGAGTATAGCAGCGTAAGCAAGAGAGAGAGCGTACAATCGCAGCCATCTCACTCTAACCTCGTCACAGCGATGTCCGCTACCGGTACGAACATGAAATTTTACTCAATTAAAATTATCAGTTCAACCTGCAATAACTTCATAACTAATAAATATAGGGCAATTCTGAAAACAGCATTGTGTTCAGTAAGTAAAGCTTTATAAGTAGCCACAATCTCAGTTAATATAATTAACAATTGAAGAAGTTATACGGAAGACGAACGCCAAAAGGAATAACAAGAGAATTATACTACGTAGGAATTAGGTGTTTTCACACACACACAGATAAAGACCTAAGCAACAATATTCTGTGGTCAGAAAACACATTTGCAAATACCTGTAATCAATCAATTTGCAAACACAGCAAGTACAATTTTAACTAGAAATTCTCTGCCGTTTCAAACTTGTCATGGGGTGTTTGCTCGACCTGTTCGAGATTGTCGAGAATGGAAAAACGTAATAAGATTTATTTGTACAACCAATCAGAAACCCGTATTTAAAACAGACGCCAACTCAAACCGAGGGGTAGCGTTACTCTTCGATCGAATCTTCAATGCACTAGTCGTGTATAAATTACGCGCAGAAATTTTTCAATCACGCAAAGTTGTATTTAAGTGAGAAATTCGAGAAGTAGTCCGCAGTAAAGATGAACTAGTACCGTTCAACAACTCTCGCTGTGTATCATCACGTTAATTAATTAAATTATTAATTAATTAATTAACAATCAGCCGTGAAGTGACCTGAGCTACAGAGTGCTACAGCATCTGTACTTGCCAGAGCATCTTTCTACCAGATTGATCAACATCATTTCTTCTGTGCTAAACCATTAAAAGGAGGACCTCTACGGATTCCTGTCTTCGATCGACGCATCAAACAGTAAGAAATAGATTCATTGATCAATGAAATAAGCACTAAACAAATAATAAAAAGCAATAAACAATTTTTAAAAGACACTAAGAATCACACACTTTGTATTTATTGTGTAAGATTAGTCATAACTTAGTATAAGAGTGTAGAATGGAAAGTGAGGTGTAGTATTGGACGTACAAATTATTGTAGACCTGTTCTTTATCACTGGTTGGGAGATATCAATCTCTTAATTAAACCAGATAAGATCAAAAGGTCGTTTGAACGTCTTAATCTTTACTTTTCACACCCACTCGTTAATTATAAGTGTTAGGGTAGAAATAAGTCCTACAATTAACATTTTCAAGAAGTTTAATAATAATTAAAACGTTAATTAAAATTATTCAAGCCAATTTTAAAGTGTTGTTTGTAACGATTCCCCTTGAATCCACAATCACTGAACGAATCCTGAGAAATTTGTGTCTCTATGCTCTGAGCTAAGCTGGAACCGTGTCATTAGTATCTGGGATTTGTTCTGGCGCCCAAGTAAAGTAATCTCACGGGTAAGTAACGTTTTATCTATCATTCAAAATATTAGATAAGAGTGTTAGATAAAAGATAGCGTTGTAATATATATATATATATATATATATATATATATATATATACAAAACTACTGTCGCAATTATGGTTTTATTCTGTAAACAGTCTAGCCCTTCTGGTTAAGATCTTTAAGCAACAAAATATAACTGAAAATGGAAGAAGCATAAAGAGAATTCAATTTTATTATAACATAAATGTGTACAAGACTTTCAAACAATAATAATACATACCTATCATATATAAAACCATAAACAAATATGTTGCAGGAAGTTTGTTTTAGACCTGTCATGGTTTATAACTAAAATAAAAGATGGTCAGCACTGTATATGTGTACCGTAACAATAATTTTTTAAAAACTTAATTAACAAAAAGCTTGGATTTCGTTGTCCATGACGTGTCTGTTACTTAACTAAATACCACTATTGTATTAACGACTCGGAACACTAACACTTAGTGTTCCGAGTCGTTAATACAATAGTGGTATTTAACAAAAAGCATTACTGTCTTATTGCAATATCCTAATATTCAAAATTTTATTATTCTTTTACATTATTTTAGTTATAACCATTATAAAGAAGATTTTCACTAGAAGCAGCAATTATTTCTGGAACTTGAAAAAGGTTTTGTACAACTTCATCAATGTTTGTTATATCACATACTGTTCAGAAGTTTGTTAGAAATTTTGAAAGTGACAAATGCTAATTACTTTTTGTTTATGATCATTTATACGTTACTTATAATTTATTTTACTGACATACTTAAAACACTACACCTGGTCAGTAAAATAGCTTTTAAATATATCTTAAGAAACATCGTTTACTTATTAAACTTCTTAAAAATTTAATTTTAAAAATAAAATAGGAACAAGCAAAGAAATAAAATAAGTGGAAGCAAACAAATTTTGTTCACTATTTGATTCTTTTTTTTATGTTTGGCAGTTGTATGTTATGATACCTGATGTTGTTTTTTACAGGGTATGTTAATAAATGTCATAAATTTATAAAGGCCAAAAATTTAATTTTTTTATAGTACCAGTGATGCAGAAAAAATGATTTAAGATGCAAAATTTTGGGCGGTTTCTCTAAACAGACATGTAAACCTGGTTCCTCGGAAAACTAATGGAAGATACACTTTGAATCTTAGCCATCTTTGATTCAAATGCTGAACTTGTTCAAAATTTGGAAGTAGATGATGTTATTCAAGTTTTTGCTTCTTTAAAGTCACATTGAGTTGAAATGAATTATCCATTGATAATAAAGATTAATTTAGCAAAATATTGTTAAATTTTCTTTAGAATATTGCTTTAAAAAGGGCCTAATGTTAAGTAAACAATAGTTTAAAAATGTTTACTTTTTGATAAAAATTTGTTTAGTTCGTATCATTAATTCTTTTAAAATGGGTTGTTTCACTCTTCAAAATTGTATACTTACATTTATCGCTGAAATATTAAATGTTGGACTATTGAAACAAGTTTTGTGCTATGTAATAAGAAACAGAAATGACTATTTTGTTTCTGTTTTAGATTCATTACACAGTTAAATTCCAATATTACTTAATCCAATATTAGATAGAAATACACATCAGTGAATTTTTTATTAATGTCTTTCTAATTAATTAATTTTGTAAGTTTATTATGTTATTCTTAATTTATTTTAAACGATCATTCATAAAGTTTCACAAAAGTATTCCAATAAAAAGTGCATTTTAAAATAATCTTTGTCAAATACTTTTTATTGACATAGAACATTAAAAAAACAAGTGATACAGAACTGTTGAAAATGTGTTAAAATCTGATAATAAATTTTCCTGTTCAAAAAGGGGATCTCTGGAATAAATTGCCTAGGGTTACAAAATGTTCAAATCCACCACTAAAAGTATACAGTTAATTGTTTAACTTAATTTTAGTATTAGTTTTGTATACTTAGGTAATTACTTGGGTAAAATATTTAATCGTGTATTAGATTATGAACTTGGATAACAATTTTTGGTTTAAAATAAGTTGAAGAGGTGAGTTGTAGTATTACATTGTATGCTGTTTTCATTTATGTTATTAAATTGTACTGTTCTTAAGAGGATAATGAAATGCACACCAGAAGGAAAGAGAGGATGTGGAAGACACAGACTATGATGGATTGGTGGAATCTTAGAGGCTGTGAAAGTGCTTGGTATAAAAAATTGGTGGTCACTGGCTAAGGATAAGGAAATCTGGAGGAAAATCCTGAGGGAAGATGAGGCCCACGGAGCTACTGATGAAGATTAAATTGTACTAAAATTGTTCATTTATTTATATTAATATACAACAAAATTCAGTAAAACATTAATTTTTTAATTTTAATATCTTCTTTGGAGGAACACGTTAGGTCCAGTGACTTATAGCACCGTTTCACCACCTTCCCTACTTATTCTTTCTTATTCCTTTAATTTCTCTGTCCATACACTCTAAAATACAAATAAATAATTAAATTCTGTAAACTTACATTCAACATTGAGGTAGGCTGAGGCAGACTGTGGGTCACCAATTCCATTTGTCACCTCACATTGGTATTGGCCTGAATCGTCTGCACTCACTGGATTTATGACAAGAGAACCGTCGTGTCGTATTGACACGCGTGTCTCAAGAGCTGCTATTTCTTTCACTGGTACATTTTCACGTGTCCACTGTACTGTCACATTTCTCGGTAAAGCTTTCGCCTCACACGAAAACTGCACTTTCTCGCCTTCCAGCTTAGTCTGGTTTGTCGGAGGGACCATAATTACAGCACCTCCTGTAGAAAATCAAAACAAACAATAAAGTTATAAATCACATTAAATATAAAGGCAGGAAAATGTATCCACTTTTTCAGCCCAAATTACAACCTTAATTCTGGCTCAGAGAGATGCCCAACTCACACGGCATGTCTTTAAGGGGACCAGGTCATGAAGGCCTGTCCCATGTTAATTAAATGGAAGAGTTGCGTATTAGTTAGGTACACATATTTCAAAAACTGTTAAAGATATAATTTTTATGAAACTTTTTCAGCTAAAAGATAAATATATAGAGCATGCCGTAGACCTAATTAAATACATGTACTGATAAAAGAATACTTAGGGTGATTTTTCAAATATAGTGATTAACAAAAAGCAAAATTTTTACTTCTTTTTAAAAACTTACTAAATATTTACATAAAAAGGTACTAAATATTTATATTAATTTAAGGTATCATACAAAATTGTTGGTCTATTGTAATAAGTGTTATGAAACAAACATAATAAAAAAAATTCCAGTCTCTAGCACGTTCCAGTACAAAGTTATGTGCACCTAAACATGAAAAAAATGGAGTTACGGAAAACCGCGTTTACAGTTTTGTAATGTTTTATTCAAATGCATGTGGACTATACACTTCTTCTTCATTACTCTCATCTCTTTTCCTTTTTAGCTGCCTTTTCTTTACTCTGTTTCCTTACTGCTTTCCAGAACACTCCTATTGGCTTCCTCAATCCTCATTTTTATAGCTAACAATATCATTATAAAATATTTAAATGTTTGTTAGAAGGAGGTCAATGATGTCGCACTGGGTGACTTCACATGAAATAAACATATAAGATGATATGAAAAAAATCTTTGGTATAACAACATACATATCATTTTAAACAGGAAGAAAAGGAGAATTTTTTAATGCTAAAAACTAAAAATCTATTTTTTTTAATTTTTTCACGACCTGGTCCCCTTACGCCAGCTGCCCTTCAACTAACTGCCACCTGGAGCAACAGTATAGTTATTGGTTCATATTTAAATGTCACCTTGCCACTAGCATAAGTATACTAACTGATACTGTGTACAACCAAACAAACCAACTCGCGACCCATAACACATTCTCTGCCACGTTGGTCATAATGACAGAAAATGGGTCAACCCAATCATGCTGCTTCGGTCATTATGACTAAAAATCAACATTATATTGAAGACAACAAAAAACCAGGACAAAGTTATCAAAAAAATCCCAACAGAGAATGTACCGTATTAATCTGTAGCATGTGGTGGAGAATGTGTATCCATCACACAAGAGCATTAGATAAAAAGATCTTGTGACTGAAACTGACTCAAATGTTTTCTAATAGTAAGAAAATACTTAACGCTATGAAGTAACACTGTCCATTTTGGAATTTTACAGTTTATTTTTGAATATGGCCTAACTTCCCTTATTTCTAATTATAATAAAATGTGTTATATTCAAATTGTTATGTTGGATATGGTCCACATGTGCTGTCAATGGAAAGGTTGCAAATTCCACAAAATTTTTACAGTTATCAGTCTGTACAGAGAATTCATGGATATAAAACTATTGAACTTAGTTTCAGGAAATAAATAATAATAATGCATGACTTCCAATGTTTTAAAACACAGCGAAAAGTTATAATAAAGTTGCATATTGTTTCACTCTTGAGACTGGTGTATAATACAGACTACTGATATTTACAAAAAAACTAATAATTAAATTTTTCATATTTTGGATTGGACCTACGTATTGAACAAAATTATTTTATACACTAAAATAAAGTACCTGCAATAATAACTCTGGCTGTATGGCTGATCTGTCCTTCACCATTTCTGGCGATGCAAGTGTAATCTCCAATATCTTCGTGCCGAATACTGGATATTTTTAGTTCTGTGCCATCGTTGAAAATGCCAATAGTCGCAGAAGGTTCAACAGGGTTTGCATCCTTGTACCAGAGTATTTCAGGAGTGGGTGTGCCTTCTGCTAAGCAGTTCAGTATAATGGCATCACCCAAGTTCACATAGATTATGTCCTCAGGTGTAACGCTGAACCTCGGTGGTGCTGTAAAGTGTTACCATGCTTGTTAATATTTACTTAAACTTAATCTACACTGTGAATGGATTACATCTCAAAACTCCTCCTGTTGTACTAGTTTCATCATAGCAATTTTACTTTTAATGTTTGGACTACAAAAATCTGTGGTCAGCTTTAGAAACTGAGAGTAGCAGATAACTGACCTTCATCTTTCAACAAGTAACATTTATAAGGTGAAGGTAGTCTGAAAAGAAGAGTTTTCAAAACTCAGAAAAATTGTAAACACGTTTTGTACAGCTCACTTTAATGACACTAATAGTGTGGAGAAATGTCATATTATGACACCTATTAAACAATGCTTATTCATATTCCACTACAAATTTTCAGTGTTAAATCTTGACAATACATTTCAATAGTTAAACCATTTTTATGTCATTACTGATCAGCGAACCATTCCAACATTACCTTTATACACATTAGTATTCCATCTTTCTCTTTACCAGTATTGGGGGGGATGGATGGGAGTGGACTCCCTCCAGAGGGTTGAAAAAAATTTGATGAGGAATTTTGTTGATCTCTTACTTTTTATAGTGTTTTATTGTTTTTAAATGCAAGATAAACAGTGAAATACAAATATGGCACCATAAACTAAAATAAATTTTCAGGAAAAAAAGAAAGCATATCAAAAAATCAGTCCCATAGAAGTTCTAAGCTACTGTGAAAAATAAATGTAACATCTGCAATGTCTGCAAATTGTAGAAATGGTGCCTGTTACTTCATGCAGTGTGGAAAGTTAATTTTCCACTGACAGGTACTTGGAAAAATATTTGAGAAGTATAACGAATGGAACCAGATTACATGGACTGGTTCTGATGTACATACACACAGACGTTTCAGTGACCTTGGAGAAAGTTCTTAATTAAATGGTCAAAAAGAAAGTCAAGGCGAACAGACATCAAACTATAAACCATTTTCAAACAGTATATCTTTTTAGATGTATACAATTTTATTGGTTTGGTTTCTTATTAAAACTGTAGTTAACACTTTTAAATATAAAATAACAATCAAAATCTTGAAAACAATGTTTCAATAGCACATCTTTTTACTGTTTTCCTACCATTTACTTAATTGGGATTGATTTTGTGATGTTCCTCGCACATTTTTCAGCAACTCTGAAGACTATAATATTGGTTAGACCCAACTTGTTTTTCTCTCTTGATGAAGCCTAAGTAACAGAGACCCATCCCCCCCCCATGCCAATCTCTAGATATGCCACTGCTCTCTCTACTACCCTGACCACTAGTGTTATACTAACTGTAAATCAGGCTGGTTACTGTTCAGCAGTGGCCTAAAAATTGAAACACACTGTCAAGACTGAACATTAATATAATGGAATAGCAGTTAAAAATAGTTTATAAGTGTTATAATTGACCATTAATTGCATCAGTGTATAAAATATAGTGCAATGAATTATCAGTAGAGCAGTAAAACACACCACAGTATAGTAAAGTAAAGTAAAATTTATCATATTAAAATTTATAGATTTATCAGTATAGTACAATTATTACACACCCCACTGTAGGATGTCAAGAATTATCTAACTTGTCATTTCAATCTAGTTTCGGTTTAACATTACGCTAACATTTTGAACTCATATCAACATAAACCATTTTACTAAAAAAAACACTATCCACACACACACACACACACACACACACACACACACACACACACACACACACACACACACACACACACACACCTTTTTTCAACAAGTACTAGAGTATAGATTTCAAGTCTCAGATAATTTAAAAAGACTCTCACCATGCACGTCGAGGTGAAACCATGTGCCATTTTTGTGCGAATTTGGTAATCGGTTGAGGAAGACGACCTTACACTCGTACCATCCCTGGTCCGACTCTTTGATGTTTGTCAGGTTGAGCGAAGCCAGGCCATATGGGGAGTCCGGTGAGACTCGGGATACTCGTCCTTCGTATCCCTCACCAGAGTGCGTTGGGTAACTGTCATACCAGATGTAAATAGGGATCTCCTGGCCCTATACCACGCGTCCCGAGCAGTAACACAAATGTACACCATATCATTTGGTAAATTCCAAGTGGTTTGGAAACACGAAACACAACATAACTTAATGTGTTAATAATTTTCAGCATAAATACAGAAAATTCTGATTTAATGCAGTCAATTTGTAACTCATGTAAGGGAAACCAGGTATTCAAGTATTTATAACTTACTTCGATTAGCATATACTGGCATACATTTATTTTATATAAATCTAAACATGAAATATTAAAAAAAAATAGTTTAATAATTATGTTGGAATCCATGCAGATTAAGTGGAATAATAATATTATAAAAGGATGCCTTCAAAAGATGGTAAATGATAGCTACAAGAGACGAAGTTAGCAATCATAAGATGTACAAAATAATTAGGTTACAATCAGAAAAGGACATATCAAAGGGTGAAGAATATATATACAGTAATATAATAATTAAAAACAATGTTGCACAGAATAGGAAATTGAAAGACAAAGTTACAAGAAGACAGGAGTTAGCTATTTGCAAGTTGTATAAGTCTCAGTTTTCCCAATATCCAGCTTTCAGCTGCCAGTCTACATTCCATATTACAAAAATGGTATCAGATAGAATACAAAAGAAAAATGATGTTTACTGGTCATATAAGTGATTATTAGATAATACTGTCCTATCAACAGAGAAAACACTTAAGAATTGAAAATGTACAAGTCAGGGGATAGGAAGTTATGAGTTGAAACTATATGATTATGTTATTTGTAATGTAATGATTCAATGCGTGTTTACATTGTTCACATAAAAAAATAATTGTTAGCCTATTCATAAATGTTCTTATCATCACCTTCAACATAAACATACAATTACAAAATATGTAAAAGGTATGCTTGCTGTTCGAAACTGATTCAAACTTTTGGGTTTTCTTACAGAAATTATTAAATTAATTTATTAAAGAAAATTTCTTGTTACACAAAATTTAGAGAAAAATTCTATATCAATCAAACTGCTACCATTGAATTTGTCAGTATTTGGTTTGTAGTACTGCCATGTTTAGTGACAGATTTGAATTTCATATCTTTTCAAATTTTATTTTGTTACTTTTGGATGTCAATAATGTTCTAATATTATTATTTAAAAGAAAAATGAAAGTTCAAAAATTAACTATTTAACTAAATCCACTTCAGAAATATATACACATAACCAATGAAATGAATCGTATTGCATGCTACATGTTCACTGAGAAAACAAAAGTAATGGTCATAACTTTTCTGCTGCAAGGGAGACACGTGCAAGAAACAACTGCTTAGTTTGACTGAAAATGTGGTAGGTTCAATAAAAAGAAGACTCCAGTAGAAAAAATGTTCCACACAATGAATTATGAAATATAACCCAAATTGAGAATACTTGAGACTGTAAACATACGTGACACTAGAAGATTGTACAAAACAACACAATTTGCAGAAGCTTGTACACTGAAGAGAATGATGATGGCAACTTGGTCACACAGTACTCATGGGTATACCCCCCCCCCCCCACCGACATTCAAAACATGTGAATATTCTTTTTACACTGAAATATTATATGGCTGCTAAACTAAGTGTGCAGTTTAATTACTTTAGCCAAAGTATGTTGGCAATTCTTACCTGTGACAAAACCTAGTAACAGTTTTAACTGTTCACGTTACAAATAACATATACATGAGAACAAAAATCACAATCAAAATTTTCTGCAATGCTGATATTCTGTACTGTAAACTGAAATGTTTTTCAATAAATTTCAGTATTTACTATAATTAAAAAAAAACTTTGTAACAAAAACTTAAATTAAGCTAATAATAAAATCAAACAACGTACAACAACTGGCAAAGCAAACAGCTTCCAACTTTTATACTTTCACCATGTATAATAATGCTGCATTATAGAAAAGTAACACAATAAATAAATATACATATATAAATTCATATTTACTCACATGATTCTTGTTCTTCTAATTTATAATAAATAATTATGTTTATAATTATACTTCTGATGATGACAATACATTAATAAAATGTTGAAATATTGTAAACAAAAAACAATAAAATATATTCTTGTTTCAAAATATAAAGTATCTATGAATGGAAGCTGTTTACTGTTAATATATGTACACCACCTATTTACGCATACAGCAAACATGCTATGCAAATTGCTACATAGAGATAAGGGTTACAGTTTATTTATTTTATTTTAGAATATTTTATTATTTTTTGTTATGGAAGTGAATAGCACTTGGCTTAAGAGAGTTTTGTGAATTTCCAGTCCTAACCTTGTGTACCAAGAAACATATAGCGACATTTCAGTAACCTAAATTTATAAACTCTACCTCACAATTTTGCTTATATACAGAACCTGGTTCAAGAGTTTAAGTTTTGTATATAGTAAATTCCTTAGGCTCAAATCACCACCTTCTGCCTAAAGAGGTCGAGAATCACAACTTCTGTATGATTTACAAAGTTGGTGTAGGGATAAGTCGTTAGAACGGCTACTGTAACAACTCACATCAGAGTAAGAGTATACTGACTATTCTGGAACTTCTTACATCCAAGAAACAAATGTAGAAGTTCTCGGAGTCCAACTGCAGAGTCTACACCTGAGAACTTCTTAAAGATCTCTAAACTGAAG
The DNA here is from genome assembly GCA_034769895.1 of Magicicada septendecula. Classification (NCBI taxonomy): domain Eukaryota; kingdom Metazoa; phylum Arthropoda; class Insecta; order Hemiptera; family Cicadidae; genus Magicicada; species Magicicada septendecula. The sequence continues at coordinate 571,451,293 of CM068369.1, forward strand.
ATATCAAGATATGATGGCAAATAACATTCATTAGGACTAATGAAAAACTGTTTCGTTAATGGTTCAAATTAGCTCACAAAGTTTCACAAAAGATTATACAATGAATTTACAGTTCTTTCACAAACACCTGCACAAAGAACTTTAACAAATATTTTCACAATAATTTAAAAATATAATTTGTGATAAAGGATGTTGTATGGATTAGAAAATTCGATAAAGAGCAATCAACTGTAACTGTACTAGAAACAATTCTATGAAAAATGTTTACAATGTGAAATGTAGAATGTTTAATGTGTGCTGTGGAATGGTTGATAGTATGAAAAATGTGATGTGCTAGTGATCGTGACAATTATATGATCAATTAAAACTCTTAACAAATTTATATGGCAACATCAGTTGTGTGGATAAAAATTACTGCATGTTATTGTACAGGATTCTTTAGCTGTAAGAAGCCCCACCCCCATTTTATACTAGTATGGTCCTTGAGCTGCAGGACTCGTTCACTATTTTCACTTTATATTTCTTTAATAATGTAAATAAAATCTGCTTTACAATCATTCAATCAACACTAAAATTTAAAACATTTGGATCTGGATTAGTTTCTTGTAGTCTGATGTAGTGCTGATTTTTACAATTTTTTTTTCAAATTTATGATTTCTTATTTGGGCCCTGAAGTCCAAAATTTTAAAATTTCCACAACAGATGTTAGTTAAAATTCTCTTTAATTTGATACCCCCACATGAATTTGTGCAATTTTATCAAAATTTTTACCACCTTTTTGTGCCTGAAATCTAGTATATTCAACTTTGGTTAAAATTTCCTTTAATTTGATGCTCCACATGGGCTTTTGAGACTTTTTCATAATTTTTCCCCCTCACATTTTTGCTTCCTGCCCCCTTATTTTCGGGAGGATCAATCTAAAAAGCAATAGGGTTATGTGGGATAAACATGTGGACACATATGCCAGGTTTAATTTAAATCTGTTAATATATTCAAAAGTTATTGTGAGACATACCCCAAACAGGTGGACAGACAGACAAATGCCAAACGGTTGAGATAAAACTGAGAACTCACTTCGCCCGTTCAATTATTTCTAAAAGTCACTAAAAGTTGAATAAATATGAATAATAATTTGTGCTGTATAAACATACAGTTGGGTTTTTGGATAATAATTTGAATTCTTAGATTTTATTGTTCATGATGTGTCCAAGTAAAAATAATGATCTGTATACACTTTTCTGACATGGAATACTAATATTTTAGACAAAAATTTTCATCTCAAATACTAGTATTCTGTGTTGGAGAAATGTATAAAGTGTATATAAATCACTATCAATAATTTGTATCATATGAACACTAATTTTCAGGTTATACAAAAAATTTAATATTAAATAAATCAAAGATACCAAACACAAAAATTGAAATTTTTTATATAGAAAAATATGACTGTTTTACTTTATCAAAGACCCTCCCTTCCAATATGTTTGACATCTTCTATAACTGATAATTGGTAACAAAAGGAGACATTTACTTCCCACGATAAGTATTTTTAATATATTTGTTAACACTAAATATAATTTTTAATATCTTTTTTTATGTTGTTCAAAACAGAAGTGAAGTTTACACAATTCACTCAAATTTTCACTGTTTAAATGTGCAACTTAGCCAGGCTGCCAATTTACCATAAAATTAATCACAAACTGTATCCTTTATGCAACTCTCTATGTAGCTTGTACACCCACACACAGAGATACACTGCACGCAAAGCTTCTCAAAATTAAACCAATATTTCCACAAAAGCAAAATACAAACTAATTAACTTCCGGCCATGCAACTGACATTTGCACACACTACAGTGATGACGTCGACGTCAGTGACAAAACTTGTCGGTACCTACACTGTTTGTAAATGTTATAAACACGCTTTACCAATGGGGACATGCGTTAAATAATACTGTATTCCAGTAGCACAGGCTCAAAGTAAAGTTAATGTGTGTGCTTAGAAAGATCTGTTAATGAAATCAATGCTAATGTTCACTTATTAACACAACATATTAAAATTTTTATTGTATCATAATTATATTTAAAAGATAGACATTATTAAAAACAATTTAAAAAATAATAATACCACAGATACAGAGTTTTGCATAGGTCACTTGATGAAAAAATATTTGTTATAATGGTGTTTTCTTATGAAAATAATTAAGTTATTTATAGTTAAATGGGCCCTACAGTGGGGTATGGATAGTGCAAATATATAAATTTTCTATTCCAAGACTTTTGCATGTGGACTGTTATCATGACTAACCTGGAGGAAGCTTTAGTACTGAGGCATTAGTACTTCATGTCAGGTACAAGTTGGTAATTGAGGAATTCAAGAGAATAGTAGTATAAATCTTTATGATTGAAGGTTGGTTTCTCCTGGATGCTGTTGAGACTGGACAGTCTTCCTCGAGTGACAACATATGAACCGGTAGGTGGCATCCATAGACTCAGTTAACTGGGAAACTGTCAAACACTCCATCCTTTATAAAAGTACATCTGTAGCCCTGGATCTGGATGGTAGGCTCTCAGACAACATTCCAATAAATAAGTGAGTTAGGCAGGGATGCTGTGTTTCCCCAGCCTTGATTAATATATATAACTTATTGACAAAGAGCATGGAAATCCAGAGTGACTTCAGGAATACAGCGTAACAAATCAATTTGTATGGGTTCCCTGATATATGCAGATGACATAGTTCTTATTCAAGAAAATGAGGATGATTTACAAAGAGCTATGTTTCAATTACAAGAAGTGGCAGGAGAGTATTCACTGACAATTTCAGTAAGAAAGACCAGAACCATGGCCTTTAAAGGTAAATATCCAGCAAGGACTAAGATAGTTATAAACAACAGCACTTTAGAACAAGTGAGGCGTTTCAAATATCTTAACTGTGCAGTAAGCTATGAATCTGAATATCATATTAGAGAGAAGATAAATAAATTTAGGAATATATGTGGTACAATTTGTAAAAATCTTAGAAATAAAACAAGACACAGCACAAGGATTGAATTTTATAACACACTTGCAATACCCACATTGAATTCTTGGATTTCGTTGTCCATGATGTGTTCGTTGATTAACTAAATATAAGTACATCACTACCAACTTGGAACACAAATATTTTGTGTTCCGAGTCGGTAGTCATATACTTATATTTACCCACATTGATTTATGCAAGTGAGTGTCGGTTATGACAAAAAAGGAAAATGGCAAGATTCAGAGTGCTGAAATGCAGTTGCTTCAACATACTTTAAATTATACATTGCAAGATAGAATAAAGAATGAAGATAACAGAATAGAACCTGAAGTAAAGGACATAAATGAAATAATTGCAATTTATAGAAGACAATGGTGGGATCATCCGCAAAGGATGATAGAGGATTGATTGTTGAAAGTGGCACTGAACTATAAATCCATTGGTAGAAGAGACATGGGTCATCCAAGGATGAGATGGGTGCCGGAACAGGTTTAAATAACCGATAATTGAAGAGGAGAAAAAGAAGAAGAAGTCAACCACGATGGTGATCATGATGGCCACGACTATTAATCAGGTGATGAACAGATTTGGACAGGACATCTGGCTAGGCAATAAGATGGAAGAAGTTTCAAAGGTTGTTATACAAAAGGTCTAAACACATAAGTAGGCCATACGGCCAGTTAGTGTTACATATCCACTTCTAATGAAAATTTTTTCCATTTAACAGATGTAAACTTGAACACATCAAATTTGTATTGATGATAAGATTACAAGTATATACCATACTTCGATTTTTAACAATACTTACATATGGAATGAAGATGGGATGGTCACAGAATGTCATGATGGAAGGAGTTAGTTAAAGTTATATAAAGTTATGGCTGTGGACAATACATGACTTTGACAAAGCATGTGTCCAAGGAATACTAGAGGAATTGAAAATTTTCTTTTTAACTATAAATCTAGTATGAGAAAATAACTGAACAATCTAAAAAGTGGTGGCAAGAACAAAATGTTTGCTCTCTGAACATCAATACGATGATTAATTTTTTTTTTAACTTTTCATCTTGTCTTGATTCTAGAAAACAGTGAAAATGTGTTTTTCACATTTTTTTTGTTTTTTAAAACTTGCTGTGCTTATAAATTACAATGAATGTCTCCCAGAACAACAAATTTTAATATATTTAATATAAATGGATATAATTTGTCTACGTTGAAACTGCAAAGCACAATGTATTAATATTAATTTCAACCTTGTATTTACCTAAGCCTATACTTAGAGCCAAGGCTACTTCTGTTGGCTAATGCACAAATTGCAAATACAATAAACATTTATTAACCTATCACAAGTATTTGTAATTTGACAATAAACATTTCTATAAATGCTTTATGGTCAAGTAATGTATGTCACAACCATAGTTTTAATAGTTATTTAAATATCAGACACAACTTTCAAGACAGCTGATACCTTAGTATGGACACAAAACTAGTATCATACAGTCATGTAGGTTCGTCTGATGTCTTTTGTAACAAGATTAACACAGTTGCTTTTTGCCATATAAAATCACTGGAATACAGCCATGTTACAATGTATCATGTCAAATACCATACAAAAATGTTACCTTCGATAATGTTATAGATCAAAATATCCTTGTAACATTATGTCCCAGTTTAAAATGTTGTCACATCAGCCGGTAGGACATTGTTTATACATTTTTTCTTTTTTAATTCACTTTAATTGTAGTAATATTTTTGTTTTATTTATTATTCCATATACTGTACTTTCTTGTTTGTTTTTCCAAGTATATATTTAGTACACAGGAGCTCAGAAAGTCAGGTACTTATTGTATATTTTATTTTAATACTATTTTATAAACAGATTTTGTTTTATTTTGTTTGTAGATGCAATGGGCTAAAAAAAATTTCAAACTATGCCTAACGAGTTGGAAATTTCCTTCTATTTACTACACACAATATACAAAATTGCTTTGTGGGTTGCACATGTGTCTGTCTGAACACTGCCGTACTCCAAATCTATTATTTTTATGATTACTATAATGTCGTAACAACATATTAACAAAAGAAACAAAGCCAGACAGGGCTCCCTTCATATAACAAGATGGAATTTTTAATGGTGACCATTTTAAACTTGAATTTAAACGCTTTCTATATTATGTAAATTTGATATAGAATAAATATAGACATATCATAACAAACAAAACTAGAAACATAAAAAAGAGATTACCTAATTTTCCAAGCTCCTTAATACTAAAAATATAAATTTAAAAAAGTATGTAATATAAATTGATAAAATAACAAATAAAACAAAAAAACAAAAGTTGGATGAAAAAAAAATGAATAAAAAACAAACTTGAACACAGTCCTTCTGTTGATATGCCTAACCAGTTACAATGATGCAAGGATATTTTAACATAGTAATATTTTTGACAATATTTTAATACGGAACCATAGTATACCGCAAACTGGCAGTTAATGAATGAATGAATGAAGAAATGAACAGTAATGCTTTTATTTTTAAAAAGTGTGTTGCAAATAACGATAAAAGTAACAGAAATATTATCTTATGTTACTATTCAGTGACTAATATTTAAATTTTAAGTCGTCTTAATTTAAGATTGATGTTACCCAAGTTTTTACAATTTTAAATGCATACAATTTTTTATACAACTGTACAGACAATTTCAAACTCACCATTCATTTGACTGGCATAGTTTTGACAGCCTTCATGAACAGGTGAAGGAACTTTAAGATTTATATTCAGATTTAGGTCTTTAGTTTCATCCAGTTAGAAGCTGGATGAAATTTAATTTTTAATGTTTCACAATGTCAAAAAGGGTTATAACCAAGAATCATAAACACAAAGAAAATTATACATTGCTGGGACTTTCTAAAAAATTCTGTTATAGGCTGGTTTGTTTTTAAAACAGAAATAAATTCAGGAATTTCACCAGTTCAGCAAATTCAACAATGTCATCTCTACCTTATTAAAAGTGACAGACTACAGATTAAAATCTGAATATTTATCAACTGGTTTTAAATAATAGATTAATAATTTTAAATCTTCATCATACTCATAATGTCGGCACAAAAAGATGTACCATTAGTATTCTCTTCATATAATAATGCACACAATAAGGAGATCATCAATGGTGATTACAGAGACTTGAAGAAACGTATAAAAGTTTTACAAATTCTATTCAAGATTATGCACTTTTTGTAAACATGGAGGAATGAACTGATATTCAAATCAGACCAGATGTAAAAAGCTTGTTAGAAAACTAACAAGTCTGTTACTGAGATGAAGTTTGTCACTATGATTCTCCACCAGTTCAGGACGGCTGCCAAAATCAGTCAGTTCACTGACAATGGTGTTTTGGATTTTATTCATTTACATTATGTTGCATAACACATGCACACACACGCACACACTGAAAGTGAAAAAGGAAAAAACATGTACATTGAAAAAGAATGACATATATCAAACAATAACAATAAAACACAACACAAGCAACGAGGAACAGAATGTTTTAAATGACAAACATCTGCAATGCATACATGTATTTATTTATTTATTTTTTTATTCATATAACTTAAAAAAAATTTAATGACTTAATATCCAACTGATGGGGAGATTATATACAAACTAAACAAAACACTCTAAACTAAGCATCACTAACTTCACTGCCTCAAAGTAGAGAAATTTTTACAGGAAGTTCAATGATAAGATCTGAGAAGTTTGTCACAATTGATTTAATTCTTTTTCCATAATTTGATGGTTTGGTAATACGCTATAATTTTCTGTAATTGAAAAGACCAGCGGAGAGATCTCTTTCAAGCTAGGATGGTATTGAAAAAAAGTATACACTACAACATATCAAATCAACAACTGGAGACAAATAACTGATGTTGAAGAGAGCTGCTGCAGGCTCTAGCATCATCAATATGGCTGGATAATGCTGACATCAAACTGAAGAGACAAAAAATAAATGTCAGAAGAAAAAATAAATTCTGAAGAGTAAAATAAATGCAGAAGAAATTACAAACTGAGCTAAGAAATAAAAAATGTTGAATAGCATTTCTATATTGTACTTGACATGGCTACCAGAAAATGTGCATATGATAACAGTGTTCACAGGAAAATGCATCTGATCTGGATGATATTAGTAAAGACTATTTTTGTTTTACAGACATAACTAACTGATCGAATGGTCGCTCAGCACTTGGTAGAACATTTTAACAATACCTGAATTTAATAAACAAACACTTAGTTATATATATACATGCTATAGCTTTTGTCTAATTTAACCCAGTTAAAGTAATACAACCTGTTTTCCAGTATAATACAAGATATGTAAATGTATAATGATATACTAGTATGAAACAGAAATGTATGCCCCTTTGTCATACACTACCTCCAACCCCCCCCCCCGCTAACATACATTTTAAAACCTGTCAGTTGAAATCCAACCTCTGAAGTTGCCATAACTGGTGAAACAATTGTCAGGAAAATAAAATCATCTGTAGAACTATACCAAGTGTTTGTTCAAGTGTTAGACATAACTACGTCTTTGATACAGCAATTCCAGTGTTAGACATAACTACGTCTTTGATACAGCAATTCAAGTGTTAGACATAACTACGTCTTTGATACAGCAATTCAAGTGTTAGACATAACTACGTCGTTGATACAGCAATTCAAGTGTTAGACATAACTACGTCTTTGATACAGCAATTCCAATTAATTCTACTGACAAACAAAAATTAGTGGCAACATTTTTAGTGAACAGTTTGGAGACAGACTGATGTATGTTTCTGGTAGGATGTAAGGCAGATTAAACTGGACGTTAGGCTGCTCATAAAAAGTATTAATTTCTTTCACACAGGCATGAAATAGGTTAATAAAAATTTAATTAATTTGGTTTTATTTACTTTTGTTTGATTGTGACGAACATAACATTTTCATCTGTATGAAAGACTTTCTCAGTGTCTCATGTTGCTTCAATCACTGTCACCAGCCTAATCAAGTGGACAACTGTATTGCAGTTGTCGAATTAGTGGACAAAGGGGGTGATGAGGACAGTCTACTCCAACCCCTCCTCAGGGATTATGAGTACCAACAACGTTTATGAAACGGGGGGGGGGGTACCAACAAAGTTTCAATACAATCATTTAGTTCTGTTTTATAACCTGAAACTGTTTTTGTTTGCTTTAATGCAGAAAATGTTGCTTATAATGCAGAAACACTTCCAAATTGATTTAATACCATACAATTAAAATTCTCTATGGAAGCCTTTGATAATGATTTAGAACCGGGAATAGAAAATCTGAACCTTATATATAGTGACTTTTACAAAGAGACGCAAGAAGAAAAGTTTTCCATGACATATAAGTACTACTAATACTACCACAGAAGCACCAGTTATACAGAGAGCCAAGAAAGTTCTTCAAGATAAGTTTCTTAAAACTTAAATCAATAGAAAATTATCATTGATCAACAATTAGTAAACAAAGGGAGAAAAATTTGGCTAATTGCCTATAGAAAGAAAAAAAATGTACAGTAACTTAATTGTAAGCGAATAAAATTTTGATTTTTTTATGTTGTATGTCCTCTTTCTCTGTTTTGTTAAAATTTATAAATAATGAGTAAAATATTTAAGTACACACTACTAACAAACTGTTAAATATTTACCTATATTAAAAAGACCATAGAGTGGGGCTGAAATGACCCCCCCCCCACCTTCCCACTTAAAAGAACCACTCGAGGACTTGGTTAGCCTTATATACATGTACAATGCCTATTTCTTTTGTTTATAAATACAATTTCCCTCTATTGGAACAAAAGGTCTCCAATGACTATGAAGAAGCAATCGGTCTTAAATTAAGGCAATGAATGACTAATATAACAGCACAATTGTATTTCATATTGTATTTCACATGATCCTATACTGGAGTAATTTTCATTATTTAGGTACATATGAAAGGAATATAAATTATGTGGATATGTGCCACAGAAAATCTTAAGACTTACAAATAATAATGTTTAATACAAGTTAAAAACATGCTCATTCCTCAGGTGTTTTATCAGTTATTTTACTGGCATCCAAGATTTGTAATAATTTGCAAACAAAATGCAGTATTGCAAGTTAATTGAACATGGCCACAGCAAGTTGCAGGTTGTAGAAGATGCTAGAATTATGTTACATGCTAATTTATTTAAAAAAAAAATATTATCTTTGTCTGCTCAAAACTCTAACTGGAAGGAACTGAGTGAAAATCAATGATATGAAACTGTAGTTAGGTTTTGTATTATATGATTGTGACACCCTACTTAGTATGCTGTTGTTGTTCCTATATAGACTTATAGCCTGCAAATGGTATTATAATCATCCTCATAAATGGAATAAAAAGTAATGCACTGTTTATACTTGAAGGAAGAAACGTGTCGATTTAATGTCTACAAACTGAAATTTATCATGACTGATTTTAAAGTGGCAGCTTTCTACCAAGTCTTCTTTACTGGGAACAAAGTCTAACCTACAAATCTTACATGATACATTTTATGTTAAATACATAGTTGTTGGTATAGTTAATTGATCCGAGAATAGAACCAATGTCGACATATGGTTACAATCAAGTTATCTGTACTAAATAACTGTATTCACTTGGTGAAACAACTTAACAATGTTCTTTATATAATATCATATTTACAATTAATCAACCTTGATTAGTTTTATTTTTTTATTATTCTGACCTTAAGTAAATAAAGTTATAAAAGTAGACTTGATTTAACTATAAAGTGTAGACAACTCCATTAATGCATAAATTAGTGAGGCCCCCTTTAACCTACAGTATTTAGTGCAGTGTCTGTCATTGCCGACTATTAGCCAAAACTATGATAGTTAACAAACTGCTGCTTATGGGTAAATCCTCTCTATTCGGACTGCTTCCATCGTACCATAATTTTTTTTATCATCGCTTTACATTTTGATCCTTGGAATCTGGTATTGTCCTCAGAAGCTAAACATCCTAAAAACAACTTACAATAAAAAATTAGCAATATACACCTAACTACTGTTAAAAAACGTTTCTTAACAAAATAAGTCATACGAACATTAGCCACAGCATATAAGAATAGAAATAAAAGACTAAACTACAAAATAATGTAATAAAAATGATTCTTTCTTAAATAAATAATTACCTTATTTTATCCACTAAGTGATCTTCGTTTTCTTTTTAATTACTACATGTTTCAGGGCTTATATCCCCATCTTCAGGTAAAAGCAAATCTACCCTATTATTAGGGTTTCGTTAAAAATTCACAACGACACAAACACATAACACACTTAAATAAATTAACATTGAACATTAAATCTGTATCGGAACACGCTACAAACGAACCAGTGCACTGGCCGAAGTCCGACTTTCAACTGATCCGTACACGCTATTCACGGTTTGTTTTCATAGCTGTGTCATATAGTTTATTTGATTTGAATGATAACTGTTCATTAAGTACCTGATTTTTATTTCTCCTTAAGGCCTTGTATATTTCAAATTCCTCTAAAGCATCAAGTAGTTGACCCTTTTTACCTATATGTAAAGGTTCCAAATTCTCTTTAAATCCAGTGTATGTATGATTTTCGTTTATTAGATGTTGTGCGTAATGCGATACATTATTATTGGGGAACTTCTTAGGTAAATGTTCTTTAAATCTCTCGGAAAATTTTTCTCCCCGTCTGGCCTATATAGATTTTATCGCATTCATTACACCGGATTCTATAAACGCCAGAACAATCCTCTAGTAATGCTTTGGTATTAGGCTTAAGTATATTTGTTAATTTGTTCGTGGTCCTGAATGAGACAATAATCCCTAGCTTTTTTAATTCATTATGTAGTGTATTAGGTAGTATGTTTGTATATCTAGCAGAAACATATTGGGTTTTATCTTTAACTTTGTCCAATCGTTTTAATTTATTAGCGTGTTTATATATTATTTTATCAATGATTTTACTATTGTAACCATTCACTATCGCTATATGTTTTATTATATTAATTTCATCGTTATAGTCTTCTATGTCCATCGGTATATTTGTCAATCTATGTGCCAGTGCGTTAAAAGTTGCCATTTTATGTGTATAAGGATGATTGGAACTAGCATGTATGGCTATATCAGTTGTTGTTGGCTTTCTATATATTTTAAAGCTAAGGAGGTTATTACGTTTATATGTGGTTACGTCCAGGAAATTCAACATATTGTTATGTTCTACTTCCATAGTGAATTTAATATTACTGTTTATGCCGTTCAAAAAAGTAAGCAATCCGTCTATCTGTCTAAGAGTACCACCAAAAATTAAAAATGTGTCGTCTACGTACCGTGTGTATGAGATGATTTTATTGTATAACTTGTTTTGATCAGATAGTATATACTTGTTCTCATAATGATTCATATAAATCTCCGCTAAAATTCCACTCACCGGTGAACCCATGGCCAGCCCATTTTCCTGGATAAAAAACTTATTGTCATGTGTAAAGTAATTCTGTTGCACAACAATTTTCAATAAAAATATAAGTTCATCAATTTGTATCTGTTTTAAGACATTTGTCTTGATTAAAAGTCTCTCGAGAATATTTATCGTCTCTAGCACGGGTATGTTCGTATACAAATTCACTATGTCCATAGATATCAGTTTATGGTTAGGCAGTACTTTAATGTTTTTAACTTTGTTTACAAATCCTATTGTATTTTTTACGCTATGTATGTTGTCCATTACTAAGCTGTTTTTGATGATTATTTGTAGCTTTTTGGCTACATTATAGCTTGGGGCAGTTGTATGATTTATTAAAGGACGTATTGGTATATTAGGTTTGTGTAACTTTGGTAGTCCTCTGAAAGTAGGCGCTTTCGGATTTATATTTTTGATACGTCGTCTAGTTTGAGCATCGAATAAATTAACACATTTATTCACCGCTGAGTTTATGGCTTTTGTATATTTAATGGTGGGGTCATTATTTAGGGTCTTAATATTATTTTCATTTATAAAATCATAGCATTTTTGTGTGTATTCAGTTTTATTGATGATAACTACTGTACTACCTTTATCAGCCTTAGTTATCATTGCGTCAAAATTTTCTAATTTGCGTTTGATGTTCTTCGCGATTTTAATTTCATTACTAGGTCTCATGTTATGCGTCCTACCCGACTGTAATATACGATTTAATTTATAGTTGATAGCTACCCGTGTATCATTCTGAATTTCCTGGTTTTTTATTTGTTTAATTACAGCTTCTGCATTTACAACTTCTCTTATTAACATGTCTTTTCCATAATCAGATAAATTATGTTGTAAACCCTTAGATAATAAACTACATTCTTCATTAGATAGTTCAATGTTCGTGAGGTTATCTACACGCTTATAAAATTTGTGTTTACAAATTATGTTATCTGCTTTGTTTTGCTCGCGGTTCAATTTATCATATTTCTTGTTGTGTCTTGATACAATCGAGATAGCAATGTTCCTTATCTGTCTGTGAATAACTATTTATCATATTTCTTGTTGTGTCTTGATACAATCGAGATAGCAATGTTCCTTATCTGTCTGTGAATAACTTTCTTGATACAATCGAGATAGCAATGTTCCTTATCTGTCTGTGAATAACTTTCTTGATACAATCGAGATAGCAATGTTCCTTATCTGTCTGTGAATAACTTTTCCGAGAGATTTAAAGAACATTTACCTAAGAAGTTCCCCAATAATAATGTATCGCATTACGCACAACATCTAATAAACGAAAATCATACATACACTGGATTTAAAGAGAATTTGGAACCTTTACATATAGGTAAAAAGGGTCAACTACTTGATGCTTTAGAGGAATTTGAAATATACAAGGCCTTAAGGAGAAATAAAAATCAGGTACTTAATGAACAGTTATCATTCAAATCAAATAAACTATATGACACAGCTATGAAAACAAACCGTGAATAGCGTGTACGGATCAGTTGAAAGTCGGACTTCGGCCAGTGCACTGGTTCGTTTGTAGCGTGTTCCGATACAGATTTAATGTTCAATGTTAATTTATTTAAGTGTGTTATGTGTTTGTGTCGTTGTGAATTTTTAACGAAACCCTAATAATAGGGTAGATTTGCTTTTACCTGAAGATGGGGATATAAGCCCTGAAACATGTAGTAATTAAAAAGAAAACGAAGATCACTTAGTGGATAAAATAAGGTAATTATTTATTTAATCATATACAGTGATCTGGAGACCAACGGTAACTATGGATTCTTTCTTATCTGTGAGTGGCGGCTGACAGACTCTTGTTGTTAGGTCTTTCAACTGCCACTCACAGGTAAGAAAGGTTCATTTTACTTTTTAGTCTTATATTTCTATTCTTTCTGTATGACTTATGTTGTCAAGAAAAGTTTTTTAACTGTAGTTAAATATGTTTTGCTAATTTTTTATGATATTTTATTGTAAGCTGTTTTATGTTGTTTAGTTTTTGAGGACGATACCAGATTCCAAGGATCGAAACATCAAGTGACAAAAAAATTATTATGGAAGCAGTTTGAATAGAGGATTTAAAATAAAGTAAACCTCCGCTCAACAGTCCGTTAAGGACCAAGGCGTACCGCGCGGCTTTTGTGTTAGTGTGACGGTGTATGGCTAGTACTACGCGCCACCAGCCGCTAGTTGCGGTATTTACAGCCAGGAGGCGGCGCTGTTATCTCAGCGCCTACTCAGTTTGCCTCACGACGCTGAGTGCACGCCGTACGGAACCTCCGCCGGGAATTGAACCCGGGGCCACGAGCGTATCAATCACCCGCGTTAGCCACTAGACCACCTGGAATCCTTGAATAGAGGATTTACCCATAAGAAATCACCCACTGTTTAGAGGTTTTAAAGAAACTGCTGCTTCTGAGAAGTCCCGACTATAATTTTCAGTGATATTACTATCAGTCCATTGGTAAAATCATAACAAAATATAAATCTGCAACTACTAATTTACTGCAGAACAGATTTTGACAATTAATTACTATCATGGATGCTTGAAAGATTATGTAGTAAGTTAGTGATAGTCTACACAATAGTTATATTTGTGTGACAATTCGCAAAGTATCGCACCTTGTCACACACACACACACATACACACACACACACACACACACACACACACACACACACACACACACACACACACACACACACACTTCTACGAGATGTTTTTAGTGGATTGCAATTATGCTATGTGATTATTTCAAATGAGCTCCCTCAAATGTTGATTCATCTTTTCTTGGTAGGGAGTGTTACTGTGAGGAAGAGTACACAGCTGATTATGGTGCATAGCCCGAGAGGAAAAACAAAAGAAATATTTAAATATTTTCTTAACTTAGGCATGGGTACATTTTTTAAAAAAATAATTCAAGATGTGAACTGAAAACATATACAAGTCTGAAAAGATGTCTTAGGGCAGCCAAGATCGGAAAACAGTGTTTTCAATTGAAGACATTGGTAACTAAAAGAGGCAGGTTTTTTGGTAAAGTTAAAATCACAGTATAATTAAAGTGTTTAACATTCTTTGACTACTTGATATTTGGATTTTACACAAAATGAGTATTTAAAGATATCTGGACTACCATGTTTAGTTTTTACTTCAGTTTGTAATATTTTACAGAAATTAGCAAAATTACTGATGAAGTTATAATACAAAAACCATTTAAATTGGGTGGGTGTGATTAATGGATATTTTTTGTTAACTCTCTACAATTTTTAAAACTTAATTTAAAAAATGAATTCACTAAATGTTTTAATATAACAAGTTCACTGAAAACCAACTGTTAGCTGGTCTTCAGTAGATTTAGTTGTGCGCGGATATTTTGGGTACAACTTTCTTTTTCACCAGGAAAACAAAACAACTTGTGAAATTATACGTGATTTGAACTAAAATAGTATAAAAACTCTTAACTGTACAATGAGATGTGATTAAAGGAATGAACAAGCTAATATCACACACACACACACACACACACACACACACACACACACACACACACACACACACACACACACACACACACACACACACACACACACACACACACACACTTGAAGTTTTGAAAATCCTCCCCATAGGTTACCTACAGCTGAGAGAACCATTTCGGTTATATCTCCCCTAATCAGTCTTCAAAACAAAATCTATACTTGATAATGCACACAGAGTAAACCTATTAATTAAGATGTGCTTTCTATGTTGTTTGTATTATTAAATATGATACAGAGATGAAACCAATACCAGAACATGCTAATTTTCAACAGTAGATTGGTAAGAAATTCTCAATCAGTGTAGAAAGTGACAAAAGTCATAATTACGCATGTTTTTACACGTTAAAGATTTCTATCGGATGGCAACCTTCCGTTTAGCCTACTGGTGCTACACAAACACTCAATTAGCTACCAAGTAAATATTAATAATAATAGTAATATTACTATAACACTGCTACAAAACTAGCATGCAATCAACGCTGACATACACACATCTTTGAGTGATGTGTATGCATCAGACAGTATAACAAATGCTACTTTTTGAATGATAATAAATTCGAAGTTTCAAATACTTTAATAAAAGTTTTAAAGATACAAGTACGCCAATATATTATTGGCGTACAATATAAAAAATGTCAACACCACTTCACACCAACCTAAAACAATATCAGTACTTTCCTATTAACTCCAACATATCACTTTCCTGTTGTATCTTGCTTTAGCTGTTACTTGAAAGTACGTTTACCAGTTTCCTTATTTAATTTCTTACTGAATACAATGTGCACAAAATTATGGTGATTTGACCTTTCACTGAATTAAACTAATGTTAAGTTACAAGATGTATTAAATTGTCTACATTCAATTTACATTGATGTTAACCAGTCACTTTAATGTTAATAATTTCATTTTCTCTAGGGCTGCCATCAACAATGGTTTATGTGCAGAGAGGCAAAAAAGTTAGGTGTGGTTAAAATGATTAATTATAAAAATTACGATTTTCAAAAAAATTAGTAGTCTATGAAGAAATAGGTGTGCGAAAAATGTGAAAGATTTTGAAGAAGGTTATGTAAACCTAGTATAACTAATAACTAGTTACTCCGATTTTTGGGCGGTTTTCATAAAAATCCAGTAAAAAGTAAAGTAGAACCAACTTATATAATACTTTAAATTTAACACAATACTAAAACCATTTCAGACAAGTTTAGTATGATGGAGTTAATGGAATAATACCACAACTCTTAATAAGATACGGTACATACGTTTGTTCATATATGTTTATAAATTTTACAGTAATTTTTTTTTATATTAAATTTAAAAAAACAATATCTTCAATTTATCTTTTCACAAAAACTTTATTAATCAACTTTATTAACCACTAAAGGATACAGTCTGTTTCCCATCTCTGTAAAACTGACTGGGATCATGAAAGAACTAAGAGAAGAAATACAATCTTCACAAAAAACAGTAGTAAAAAGAAATAAACTCCTCATCATCATTTCTGATATTAGGAACTCAAACCAGTGTGTGGATACAGACTGTACACTCAGAGGAAAACTACATTTTGCATATACTTATTACAACTGCAGCTTATACAACAGCAGCATGAAGAACACATGTATGATTTTCTTCTTATTGGGCACTGATTTATAACTTGCTTAACACAAGAATTTCTAATTTCAAATGCTTTCATTTTGATAAAATATTTTTAAGAGCATCATCTACTTGTCAAAAGTGAGTGACAAAATTGATTAATTAAAATTTAACCAAAATAAATAGTGTCTCTGTTTACTTTTAACTAATCTTAGAATTTGAACGCATACTTAATTGTATACATTTATTATAAAAATTCAGTATATATAAAAAAAATACATTACATTTTGTATCTAAAGTCAGAATATGGATTTAAAAATATTTTTGCCCTTCTCTTATACTTCTAAATTCATAGGATGTAATTGATGCGTTTATACATATTCATAGGAGAAAATCTAATACATTTCTAAATATAATTATTTACAAAAATTTCATATAATTTCAATGTACTGGCTAAAAGTCATACTGTATAACATACATTCATAAAGATGGAGAGGAAACAGAGATTATAAATCTGAGAAATCTCAGCTGGAATTGAAATCATGACTTAAGAAGTCTCAAAAATACTGAGCTGGATGTGACTTCCATGTACTCATAAGTTAAGCAAAATGATCTTTTCATCTAACACTTAATTTTAACTTATTTAAGCCTATATCTACTTCACTACCACAACATATACACAACACTTAAACAGAAACACATGCACATACAAATAATAACAATTATAATAATTACAGTTACAATAATTTTACATTTTAAAATAATCAATTAAATAAACAAATAAATAATAAAGATATCCTTCTTATCTCGATCAGCTGATTAACAGCTGTTAACTCAGGGAGATAGACATACTGTATGTATAGTGTTTTCTTGTATATGTAGTGATATTGTAAAATCCTCTCTCTCTTTGTAGTTGAGATTTTGATTTCACATTTGATAATATCTTTTTTTAATTATCACTTTCTTTTTTCTTTCAGAGTTTTATGGATAAAATTATAACACCTTCATGATTCAATATGATTATTGCTATGTTATTTTGTGCTGTTCAAATACTTATGAGCATTTAGTGTGGTTTGAAATGGTTTCTAGTATCATTTTCATGGTATTGCTGATCGTACTTGAAATATACATAAAACAGAATGTGATACACTAGGAACTGGTTTTAGGATATGTAGTTCAGAAATAGTTAATTCACGTGTAGTATTAGGATAAAGTTCGTGTTCTTCATTTATAAATACTGTGTAATTTAACTGAGTACTAAACACTAACTATAATACATTATTTATTCAATACTGTATATTCACTCTGTAATGGAACTTCACCAAACACCTGAAAGAGAACTATGGGGATTTCATTCACCATATAATTAACGTTTTTTAAAATCACAAACCACATATACTGTATAATTTTCATCAATGTTATTTTACAGGATTACTGAATGATTTGTTAAAAGCAGATTCTTTTTTACTCAAGGTATGCATATTATACTAACAAAAGGATTCAACATACACTACAGTCCCGTTTAACCGAATTTGATGGGACCCATAAGACTTCGGTTAAACGAAAATTCGGTTAAACCGGAAAATATTATTTTCGTATCTCAGACCGGATAGTTGTGTTGTTCATGGGGTCACGGCCCACGGGCGAGCAAGGCCTACAATAGCAAGGCACATTACAATAGGCCTATTACAAACGAATGCATCAAAACACTCTACAGGTATTAATTTATAAATAGAGTACGCTAAAAATGCAGTGAAATAATACATATTTTATTTTACATGAATGAGACATTTTGGAAAAGTACAGTAGTCGTAACAAACATAAAAAATTGTAGTGAAATACAATAGTACAGTGAAAAATTTATATAGTACTCTATGTAGGAAATAAAAACATATGCACATGAATAATAAAACATGAAATTCGCAACAAACATGAAAGAATTATGGTGGAATACAGTACAGTAAAACAAAATTTAATGTAGCGAAAATGTCATCTTCACTAAGAATTGGATGTGGTTCTTCATCACCTTGTATCCATTCCGCTATATCGTTTATTTGAATCTCCGATCCGCCTACCAGACTGTTTAGCTGTGATACGAAGTTCTCGTCACTACACTCCACGGGAACATCAGGTTCATTTTCATTCTGTGACACTGTTGTAGGCACGTTAGGCCAGAGTTTCCTCCAAGTTTTGTTTAGAGCAACTGCCGTTTCCTCCTCCCATGCTGCAGCTGTCATGTAGATCACGTCCTTGATCGTTATTTGTTTCAACGTGGATATGATGTCATTAGGCTCTTCATCTTCATCATCTATGAGTTCTCGCGCGGCGCCGGCCGAATGTTTGTGTACAGTCCCTGTATGAAAGCAGTATAAAATATGGTAATACAAAAGTATTTTCGGTGATTCGGTTGACCCGGAAATTCGGATAAACGGGATTCGGTTAAACGGGACTGTACTGTATATAGATAGTACTTAGGAAAACTCAGATGAACACATTTTATATTGGTCTGAATTTTATAACTAATAAAATTGTTGTCAATCTGGAACCCCCAAATTCCCTGCACTTGTATTATAATTATTATGAGAAGTAACTACAATTATGAATCTCTGATGCAGAAATATTAGCAAAATTTTAATAATTGTAGATGAAAATAATTACTCTTATTATAAAATAACTATTTTACAATAAATATATTATATAGTTTGATAGCTATAATAAGACTGCATATAATGAATTTCAAATTTCACAATTGTTTTTTGTAGTATATGCTAGTTGATTTTACTAATAACATTAATTTTAAAAGAATCCAGTTGTCAAAACCATTGGCTAACATATCAAGCTAATTTCAAATACCTGCAAAGATTTTATGTATTCATTCCTTCTAGTATATGCCAACTCTTTCTGTACGTCACTTTTACCCTGTCACCCTATTCCCATATTGCTCTTTGTTTAAAATATGGCTGTGATGGATTGTAGACATTTAGATTTGAATTTAACTGATGGACTTTTGTCATAACAGAAAAATATAAATACGATGTTTCAGCTACCCACACAATCGGCAGTAGTCTTCTGGTTAATTATAAACTCATAAAAGTAGTGGAATGATATTCTATCAACCAGTGATAGTAAGTCAACAAAATAATAATAACAAAACTTTGCACAATATCTAAGCAAAAGATTAAATAATAAAAATGAATGCACACTAAGCAAAAACATACAACACTCACAAAACACAAGCACAATGCATACGAACACTTGAACACCAACAAGGTCAACAAAACACCCGTTGGATCTCTGTTGCAGTGTTTTGTTGACCTTGTTGGCGTGCAAGTGTTCATGTGCATTGTGCTTGTGTTTTGTGCTTTTTCATAGTAAGTATTCATTTGTATTATTTTATCTTTTGACTACATAGTATGTGAAGTTTGTTATTATTATTTTATTGATTGTCTATCACTGGTTGATAGAGTACTGTTTATTCCATTACATGTACTATCATGCGTTAAGCTTTGCAACACAACAAGGAATGCGGTGATGTTTGCCATTCTACTGCACGTATCACGGTACTACCACAAAATTAAAATACGTTTAACACTGTCTCTCGCACGGTATTTCTAATTGCATATAGCTTACTGAACAATGTTTACAGAACCAGTAATATCGCATCAACACAAGCACGCGTTATCATTCTGTAGACCCCCCGCTCTTCAGGCATCTCGGTAGCACAGCTTGTGCTCGTGCTATACTACTTTATAATTAGCCTGAAGACAACTGCCAATTGGCCAAAACATCACATTTATAATTTCTCTGTGATGGGAAAAGTCCATCAGTTGAATTTCAAATTCGAATTGGTCTTTGTTAATATTCCTTGCCAATAAAGATTTCCAAACACTTTAACTTCAGGATTGTTGTGATTATGCTTATTGCCTCCTGTCTAGGAGTTTTCATTCTAAGGCTAGTTTAGGAACTGCAGAGCCCAACATTCTTTTAATATCACCATTCCAAGTTAGTTAACACTTTGCTATTACACTTTCTTTTATTCCATTAGTTCTACACAGTCTTATCATGTACATAATCTCTTCTTGATATTCTACATCATCTTGTCAATACATCCATCCAATCAGTAGTGATTCTTTTCTCACCACTTTTAAAAGTAATTAAAATTATTATTAAGTAAATAAATTTTGAAATAAAATGCTCATGGGCACATTCAATCTCTGATTGCAGTGAAGGAAATGTAAGTGCGTTCAGCTTACAAAAACATGTGCCAGAAGTGATACCAGACAGTACTATAAGATGGTGGGTGGTTGTGAACCTCTTTATGCGTATGTTCCAAAATTTTAAAAATAACGTTAATTGAGTTACAAACAGAAATATCACCATTGCACACCGCTATAGAAAAATTATTCCGATTAGCACTTTCAAGCTTCTCGGAAACCACTTTAGTTATTAAAAAAAAAATTCAATTCAACCTTCTAATAGAAACCAACTGCATTTAATCCCATGATATATAAAATGCATAATATTCCATTAAATTAATTAGACAAACAAAAAGACAAGAAAATTATATATGCTACTGCAATATAACTAAACAATCTCTGCTAACAGAAAACAAAATTAACCAAAAAATACTAAATAGTTCCAGTAATAAAAGTACACAAAATAAAACATTAAATACATTAATTTTACATACTAGTCACACTAAACGAACAAATTTCAAAATTATTCAAAACAAAAATATAAAAATTGCACCTAGTCCAAAACACCTAGTTCAGACTTCACAGTGTGTATAAAATTGAATGCCCTAATTGTGATAAAACTCTATGTAGGTCAAACTCAGAAAACATTTAAGACAGATTTATTCAACACAGAAATTCTTATTTGAAATCAGATATCTGTAAGTCTAATTTAGCCACCCATTCACTTAGTAATAATTATACATTTCTAAATTTAGAAAGTGTACCTTTATTAATACAAATATCCAAAGGCAAAAAATGAACTTTTGGGAAAATTTAAAAATACACAAACACAAAATAATGCATTCACTGATGAACAAATTTAGATTAATACTCAAACTGTATTTTTAAAATGGTTGATTTTGTTAAATAATAAATTACACATATAAAGTAAGTGTCATGTTTGTGTCCAAAAGCATTTTTTTTTAACAATTTGGTTGTAATTATTTACTTTTTTTAATTTATATATCTGACAGAAATACGAAAACTACCAAAATACAATTTAATAATGTAAATAAAAAATATGTTCTTGTTAAACAGAATTTTATCTATTATTAAATAATAAAAATAACAAGAATAAAGTGACTAATTTATGAATTTTATAATTTAATACAGTTTAAACCCCTTCCCCCCCACACACACACAACACACGGCTGCTGAGGATATGTGTATGATGTATCATATATTTTATCACCAAAGAGACTTTATTCACATTAGACCTTTAACCACTGTTTGCTAAAAATTGTTGATGCAATGTAAGAAATTCTATATTCTCCTATACTTCTGTTCATTCTGATGATAGACAGAAGTTAATAGTTTATGAGACAGACAGAGATTATAGATTACGAGTTACATGAAACATAATAAACTGTAGGTTTTTCTGACTGTGATAACAATAAATCTTCACATTTTTGTAATTAAAGTTTTCTTGCAAGATGCACACAGCAAATGAAGAAAAGCAAAGTATACCTCAGTAGAAGCTCAAACCTTATCAGCTTATACAAGCAATATATAACAAAAAAAAAAACAATATCACACGCACGCATATAAAATCATCCACCAGCAACTTGATTTCTTGCAAGTTTTGACTGAAAGGAATTAAATAATAAAAACATTTTTCTATAAAAGTATTGATTTTATTAAACACTTTGATAATACTTAACCACACTCTGTTTCAACGCGTTAATATGTAATATTTAACAATAATTACACAAATAATAATATCAATTGATGACTCTTTGGGCACTTGGTGAAACATATTAATACAAAGGTTTTCAAAATATATAAACACTTGGTACGTTTCACAGTTTTTATTTAACTCTGACAGCTGTTTCAGCTCATGAAGCTATTCTCAAAGAGATCAGTGATCAACTAACAAAGGATGTTAGGGTGGTGAACATATGTTTAGAGCATGTGTATCTGACCATGTGTGGGGTGTGATGATGGAGGGGGTGGAGAAGATAAGGGAAGGTCAAGTGTTTGTAAAAACTAAATATAATCTGAACGCAAATTATAAGTTGCAGATTAGTTTAGTTAAGTTTTATAATTTCCATTCCGATTATATTTAGTTTTTACAGACACTTGACCTTCCCTTAGCTTCTCCAACCCCACTCCATCATCACACTCCACACATGTCCGGATACACACACCCTAAATAATGCACCACCCTAACATCCTTTGTTAGTTGTTCACTAATCTCTTTGAGAATGGCTTCATAAGCTGAAAAAGCTGTCAGCATTAAACAAAAACTGTGAAACATACCATGTGTTTATATATTTTTAAAAACCTTTGAAATAATAATATTTTTATATTAAGACTTTAGCTACATTTTATAAGCCTCTGTCATAATGTGTATAAGTATTTAATAAAATAAATAATTGTAATTTAATATTTTCATTATTTATCTGACAAACATAAAAATATATCAATGTGTGTGTAAAGTGTACTTGAGTGGTAAACAAATTGCTTTGCATAGAAGGTGTTACAATCTTAAACATAAAGTAGGTTTGTGTTCCGTTATTTAAACTTATTGTTTCACACTTATTGAAAATAAAAATTTACTTTGTTTTTAGTCTTAATCAAATTCTACGAACTCTAATTCGTAAAATAAAAAATCAAAAGAATATAAGCGTTCGTTATGCAACTGCGAACACATAACTGAAAACTGTTGTATATATATAACTGCATTCCGTCAAAATTAATTGAAGATCGTGGCCAAGCTTAGTGTTGGTTTTTTTACTGATCTTCCAGTAATATATCACAACTGGTGGTGTTTTGATGGAACATTTGATCTTCCAACTGTCCTCAAGCCTTTGTATGAAGACCAACTGTTTACAGGTATTATGGTTTCATAAATATCTGTTGTGACTAATTTGGTAGTTTATTTTGTATCTGTAGTTCTGTCTAAGTGTTTATGTTTTTATTTTTATTTTTGAGTCAAATACGTGATCTGTTACATCTATACTTGCTTGTAAGTGTAATGAACACATCCTGATGAAATTACACCTGTTTGAAAAAAAACTACATCTGACTTGACCAGAGTCGACGTACTGAAGCCAATCCCTGATAAAGGATTAAGGACATTACATCATTAGATTGTTCAAATGTGAATATTCACGACGATTACGTTTCCAATTTTGTCAGAGGTAACGTTATTGACAATGTCACATGATACCTGAAGGTGGCACACTACGCACCTACTCATGTAACATGTAGTGCACAAACTTGGACTACAGAGCTGTAAAGGCAATGGATGTCTCTGTTGAAGCATGTTTGTTTGTGACATTGACAGACACTGATATCCAAAATAATGGACAATAGCTGTACCTTTTTAGCCTTCTGTAGTGTAATGTAACGAGAGAGAAAAGTGTAGTTAACAATTGTGTTCCAATGAAAACACATTGCGGGAGCCGAGAGGAACCTATGAAAAGAAAAAAGTAACTATGGTACAGTTACATGGGTAGTGGGAAATGTGATCATCTCATAACTATGTTCTGTGTGTTACTGGGTGTATACTGTGTGTCGGGATAGGCTATAACACCACCAGCCGTGAACAAGCCACTGACAGCACGATGCACTGAAAGAGAGAGATATGGAGATATGTTGTGTGTGTTGGGATTGCCTACCGTGTCGCCTACCTTCTTCTCCCACTGCAGGACGTAGGGAACGGGATGATCGGCTGGGAACTCCACCTGGCAGTTAAACACCACTGACTCGCCCAGGATTGCGGTGATGTGCACGGCATCTTGGAAACCGCACACCACACCTTCAACACAACACGCACATACAACAATATTGTAAAAACAGGTTTAGGTGTACATGTAAAATGATTTAAATTAAAACATAATCTGTTTATCAAGTTCAAAATAATCAATGTTGTAGACTTCTTATGTTTAGAATATCTGAAATTACAGAAAAAGAATTTTTTTCTAATAAGCAATATACTATTTTTATTCTTTTTAACTAATTTACAAAATTTTTAAAAGTAATACGAGTGTATTACTGTTATTTAAAAAGTTAGTATATACTTCACGTTTCCTATATAAGAATGTTATGTATCGGAGTGTGCTGAACTGTGCTACTTGTAACTCCAATTTGTCAAAAATATTATTTTCTGAGTATCCACATATATTATTATTGTTAATGGCAATTAGAATCTACTAGTCACGACATACTGTCGCTTGAGATATATCTTGGTCATTAACTTTTAACTTGTACTATTATGAATTAAATATACCAAGAAAAAGAACACACACACACACACACACACACACACACACACACACACACACACACACACACACACACACACACACACACACACACACACACACACACACACACACACACACACACACACACACACACACACACAGTAATATTATTTACAAGCATGGATCCTGACAAGAGCATTCATTCAGGCAGGCATCTTTTGAGCATTATGATGTACATGTAAAATGTCTCACTTAACATAATGTATCTTCAGTACTTTCAAAGAATAGACTATTAGTTGATATGTCACGCAAGCTTTTACTTTAACTTAAATGCCAAGTTATACATACAAATAGAAAAGTTTTTGCAAGCCTGAAACTTAATAGTTTCTTTTCCTGGTGTATAGTTACTTAGATCTGAATATAAATATAAATGTAGATATATTTAGTTTTTTACAGTATACATTTTTAATGCTTTCTGGAGACAAAGTATTTTGATTTAGTCATTCTAAATTCTGTTATCAAGTTCTGATAACTGTTTCAGCAAATGGACTATTTTCGAAAAGTTCAATCGATAACAAGTAACAAGTGTTTTATTAACTGTTTGGATCTATTTGAAGGCATGCTGTTAATGTTAATCTAATTTTATTATTTCGGTTCTTAATATAAAGATAACCAGCCATTATTACTGTTGATGGATTATAATATGTACATTATTGTAAAACATGATTACAAAAATATCTTTATTGCATAACATAATAAAAGCTAATTGGCCATAGTTTATTGTTGATGTATTTTGGGAGCTTATTGTTAATCTAGTCATTCAGATTTTAACATTTAGTCCAGGCTACTGGAGATGGCACCTGCAAGAGCTGTAGGCCCTGCACACAGCAAAGATCCAGGCAACACCACACCCAGGCTTCACAGGCCAATAGCTTTTATAACAGCTGACAGGCTATGAATATCTTTGTACTCCAACTGTACATTTACATGTTATCAAGTCATATAAGAAGTGTCAGTGGCGTGGCGTGGGAACATAACAGATGTTGCTGGTTGTGATAGGCCTAAAACTTAGCCTAAAAATTAATTTGAATTTTTCCGAGTACCAAGTGCTCTTTTTTGAGCCAAAATATTCTTTTTAGAGCCAAAATATCTTTTTAGAGTATTTTCTATCTTTCGCTGGCAGGAGAAGAGGGTCCTGGTTCAAAGGGTTTTAACTCCATTACACTTACACAGAATAAATGAGGCCACAAATAATCGAATTAATAATAACAAAGACAAACAGAGAAACATATAACTAAATGAACAAATCACAAATAGGTAGGTAGTAACTGCTGCACGTTGGTTCCAAAACGAAAATAGCTACTAACTGAGCATTTTGCTGGTCTACACAGTGGCAACACATTGGGTGGATGAGTGTATCCCCCTCCCATTTGTACAGTGACAACTACTATGAGGTCAATGACTACACATAGTAAAATATTGCCAATGTCTGAGCTGGTAACACAAGACGGTGCAAGTGCACATCAGTTTGAAAGCAGAGCTATGCTTTTCTTCAAGTTTCCCTACTAATATCGTTCAGATTTCAAATTATTCACGAACTAAACTATTTATCTGTGATATAATTAATATTATTTTATTTCGTTTCCAGGGCTGTTGCCGCTGGCAACAGCGGTTACATGGAGGCCATGCTACTGAGAATTGTATATTCTTGTAAATTTTCTGCAGTTTGATAAAGTTCTTATTCCTTTTGACTTGACTAATGGCTTTTGTCTTCTTCTCAAAGTTTTGACATCTTCTCTTATTTCAATTCTAGCCTGCATCCTATATTAACCTTGACCTCTTATGTGGTACATCATTATTCATAATGGTTCTGAGTCAGCATCATGCAACAGCCAGTTTCCTCAGATTATTTTTAAATGAATTTATCCACTTTACTTTGGGTCTATCCCATTTCCTTTATTCATCTGGGTGCCCCATCATGGTTTTGTTAATGTTTTACTTTCCTGTATTTGAGTTCAGAATTGAATTGCTGATAGACTCCATTAACTATCACAAGGGGATTGAAGTACGGTGTTGGCTTAGACCCAACTTTACTCAATATATCTTCAATATATCTTTGGAATATGTTAAAAAACTATAGTAAGAAGTGTTGCAATGGGAGCAAATTCTACTTACTGCTAACACACTTCTTAGAATAACATTATTCAATAGTTTGTAATTAGTTGAAATGTAAATAAATTAAAAAAAAACATGGGATCCAGAATCACTATTATGGGATCAGGAAAATCAGTGGAGAAGTCAAGCTGGCAAGATGGAAGTCAAATTAGTGGGGTGGGCGTGGGGGCAGTATGAATTAAGGTAAGCTGTAAGCAATGGTTACTATGCATGCCCTCCAGTGACCAAAGATGTAGAGGGGCACTAAAGCTGGAATTCCAATTTTGACTTACAGTGGCTTGGTACAGAGAAATACATAGCTTGGCTTTTTAGTATAGTGGTGGTTGATTCTTTTTTTAGTAAGATATATATTAGAAAATTGTATCAAATATCCATTATGGTAAAACTGTAGAGTTTAATAAATTATTGCATATTCTATTGTGTTCATAGTAGTCGATCTTTAGCCCATAAAGAATATGCAATGGACCCAACCAGATTTCCAGTGAAGTCTGGCATTATATAGCATCAGAAAGGTCAAATAAGAGATAACAGATGGGTACTGTAACAGGAAATTTGTCCCTAATACTTGAAGTGCAGAAGAAGAAGAAGAAGGAGGTGGAGGAGGAGGAGAAGATGGAGAAGAAGCAGAAATAGAAGGAGAAAGAGGAGGAGAAGATGAAGAAGGAGAAGGAGAGAAGAAGAAGAAAAAGAAGAAGAAGGAGGACAAGGAGGAGAAGAAGGCGAGTTTAATCTTGTCTTTGTTTTGGTCATCTGTGTTAGAAAATGGTTTGGTGTTTGATATTCAGCTACAACTACAAAAGTTCACCTTTATAGCAGCTATCACGAACCTGTCAGCAACATTGTCATGATCATTGTTATAAGCAAGATCACAGTGATAACTGGTGGACAGGTTACAATCAAAACAACAGTAAACATGTTGACATTTAAATAAATAATAACATAATGTCATTGCATGCTATGAAGGAGTAGATGGTGTGTGAACTTGGTGTACTGTGCAGACTAAGTTTGAATCCTCTCATAGACACAACTATGTCTGACTTTCAGGTGGCCACTCTCCAATTACATGGCAGTGGCCATTAAGCAAGTAGTATCTCCACTTAGCAAGTCCCTCTGAGTCTAGTTTTTAGTCATGTTGAACCAAAACACCTGTCAGTGAACCCACGAACACAGCTATCAAGGGAATCTGTAAAGATGTTGCTTATGCTCTAAAGAGATTGTTTATGTTCCACACAACCTCAGCACTTGGATGGACACATTTTTATATGAGTATATGCATTCGTATACACACATGGATGCACACACAGAGGAGTAACATACCTGGGGTAATCGCAGAAAGCAATAAAACAGGAACGAGACTGGAGATGGTCAGAGTGCAGACGGCCTTGAGAGCTTGTTGGTGCTGTGCCCGCATGCCCATCCCTCTGTTTCCATCGTCACTGCTACATCGCCTTCGACATCATCACCTGCACACAAATAAATGTCAGCAATTATCAGAATGTAATTAACAATGAATAAGTGAAGCTTATATAGTAGAATAACCAATTACTAACATTTATTAACTTTCTTCCCAACAAAACTACTAAAAAATTTCAATCACTTACTGGTACAGTCCGTTTCTTGATGTATATAATACATTTAATATTTATAATTAAATTTACCTCAAGATGTTATTTTTCTATTTGGT
The DNA here is from genome assembly GCA_034769895.1 of Magicicada septendecula. NCBI lineage: Eukaryota > Metazoa > Arthropoda > Insecta > Hemiptera > Cicadidae > Magicicada > Magicicada septendecula. The sequence continues at coordinate 571,480,268 of CM068369.1, forward strand.
ACATGTTTCGAGAGTTCCTGTTCTCTCATCTTCAGCCTTCGCGATCTTGTTTCTGGTGAAGTATTTGTGTGTTGGCTGCTGGATGCAATTAAGGTTGTTTGTTGGTCTTTGGTATTTTAAAGCTGTATTATTGTGTGTGATTGTGTTATATGTTTTTGTATTTTGTGTATTTTCAATGTTGAGTGCTTTGAATATTGTGTCATGTTTTGTATTGATTTGTATTTGTTCTGGTATTAGTTTGTTTTGTGTTTTATGTTTGTATATTTGTAAATTTTCCCAAAAGTTCATTATGGTGCCTTTGTGTGGTATATGTTTTATTAGTGACACATTGGTTATGTCTGGGAATTCGTGTCCTGTGTTTATTGCATGTGTGGCTAAATTGGATTTATATATTTCTGGTTTTTTGTATGCGTTTAGGTGTTCAAAATAACGTTTTTTCAGCTTTGTTTGTCCTATGTAAAATTTATTGCAATCTTGGCTATCAATTTTGTATATACCGTTAGTTGTTGTATTATAGGGTTATATCTATAGCTCACACAACAAAGATAATACAACAACTAACGGTATATACAAAATTGAATGCCAAGATTGCAATAAATGTTACATAGGACAAACAAAAAACAGCTGAAAAAACGTTATTTTGAACACCTAAACGCATACAAAAAACCAGAAATATATAAATCCAATTTAGCCACACATGCAATAAACACAGGACACGAATTCCCAGACATAACCAATGTGTCACTAATAAAACATATACCACACAAAGGCACCATAATGAACATTTGGGAAAATTTACAAATATACAAACATAAAACACAAAACAAACTAATACCAGAACAAATACAAATCAATACAAAACATGACACAATATTCAAAGCACTCAACATTGAAAATACACAAAATACAAAAACATATAACACAATCACACACAATAATACAGCTTTAAAATACCAAAGACCAACAAACAACCTTAATTGCATCCAGCAGCCAACACACAAATACTTCACCAGAAACAAGATCGCGAAGGCTGAAGATGAGAGAACAGGAACTCTCGAAACATGTACCAAATAGAAAAATAACATCTTGAGGTAAATTTAATTATAAATATTAAATGTAAAAAATTTCAATATTTTTATGGTAATATGTTAACCCCAGATATGTACTAAATCTACAAACAACTGATTGCTGGAACCTATTGATTCACTACCAAATATATATAAAAAACTTAATTTGTAGAGTAACAGATGGCCTGATTCTACCTTTGTCAATATTAAAACAGTCTCACCAGTGAAAGAAAACTTAAAAAAGTTTATTACTAAAAACTCACCATCCCTTTGCTAACCTAAAGTTTTGGTTACAATTTTCATTACAATATTCTAAGTCTTGAAGAAAAGGAAGAATGCATTTAAAATCCCTACTGGTATTTACCTGTATTGTATTGTGTATCAATCTATGTATTGAGCATCTGTGTGGCTGGACAAGGAGGCACAAGAAAAAATGATATGTTATCTTGAATCAAGCTCTGACAATACAGAGGAAGTATCATTTGGAAATATTACGTAGTTGCTGTTACAGCCATAAAAGTTCTATTGACATGAACTCTTTAAAGAAAGTATGGTCCATACTGCAGTGAAGTCGTAAAGTACGCTGCACTGTGAACCATAACGTATTTTACTGATGACCATACAATCCTATTGTAAAATTATTGTACAGGTTACGATCCTCCTAACAACATGACACTAAAGCTTCTAACACATTTGTTTTAATCAAAACTCTGTCAGACTGAAAGATTTAAACATATTTTTTCATTGGTCCCAAGTGTCCGACAATTATTGTCTGTGATTACGGTGCAGTCCCTTTTCATTCACTGGTAGATTTTTTTAGTATTACTGAAATAAAAACCTCATCATTACTAAAATGAGATTTTTTAAATAAGAAGATATTGGTATGATAACACTCCAACAGCATTTTCAAATTCCACTGTACCAACTTCCAGAATATCTCTTGGATTCCATAAACACATTTCTTCATCTGGCTTGAGTCATGATTGGTAACACGCTTACATAAAAATTAGGATTTCCAGATTGTAGTGTCATGTCAACATGGGAAGTGATTTTTTTTGTACAACTTTAAATATTAAGTACACACAATGGAAATGCTGGACACCGTAACAGACTAATCCTGAGTAGCTTGTGCCTGTTCATGAAAATAAACAGAACTGGTCTGCTGGTGTAGCAGACGCTCAACATTTTAATTATTATGTTTATCCAATTTTGTGTGAAACTGCTTGACATCCAAGTGATCCAAGCACGAAGGCCAGTTAACACGATTACATTTTTTGTTCTATGTACTCTGATTGCGGTAAATTAGATGTAAGTCATTTGTCAAAAACTTCATTAAATTCACACACACGCGCACGCACACAACATGCTCATTTTCGAGTAAGTTAGTAGTTCTTCACGCTCAGCCTCGCAGTTGGTTAGGCAGAACCTATGATCCTCTTTTCTTCATTAGTTGCTGCATTGTTGTAGTCGCTGCATCGTTTTACAGTGAACAATTTTCATTTGGAATAACTTAAATTCTGCCTTGTAGCATCAGTTGTTAGGGACTGAAACAACATTTTAAAGGCACGGGAGAATAATAGTCGTGGTTTTAGCCGATTAAATGCGCTAGTGTCGCTGCGCTGCTTTTCATCGGCGAGTTGTCACAGGGCTGAATAGGACACAGACTTGGGGTTACTTTATAAGTTACTACAATCACTACTATGCGATGTCCGTTATCTCGCCAGATGCAAACGAAACCGACGTTGAACTCAGTTACATGTCAACAACAGCTTTGAATAAGTGTGCACATCAATATTTAACAGAATATTGAATCGATTAACAAATACTGAATCTAGATCTGCAGATTCGATTGAATAACAGAATCGCCTTATGAAATTAAAACGTGCATATACACGGTGGTATACCAGTATAAATCAAATACTTCTGATATTAATTATATCAGATCGGAAAGCGGATTAAGTGCCTATAATAACTAGACTAATTTTTATAGATTACTAGCAGTTACCCGCGACTTTGGACGCGAACATTTGACTTTTAATAAGTATTGTGATATAATTTTTATTGTCTATGTCTATATGGCCTTCTGTCAGTTTGTATAACAATTTTTTACTAATTAGTCAAATTCTCTCCAAAGCTGTTTTCAACACTTGTACTATCTTAACTTGTACTAAATTATTATGCTGGTGCAACAGCCTTTGGAGATTGAAAAGTACCCGTTTATAAAGCATTTGGAGATATTTATAAAGTACCTGTTAAATCAAAAAAGCTAAATTCTTTATTTTAAGTGTTATTTTGTTAGAAGCATTGTATAACACATTAAATGTTATGTTTTCCTCAAACATGGCTTTTATTTATTTCAGCAGTAAAATAAAAACCAAAAACCTCACAAATGAAAACAACACGTATTTTTGCTTTGCATTAAGTAATAGGACAATTTACAATTAGTACACTTCTTCTTTTCCACATCGTAATATATCGATACAATCGCATATTGTATAAAACATCGAAAATGTACTGCAGGAATGGATAAATGTACAGTTCCGATGCCGCTAAATAGCTTTTGTTTATTTACTTGTTACTATGGTAATTAATTCTAGTGTCCATGGTGTTGTTGACGTCTTTAGTAGTAGTATTTAATATATTTCAATACTTATTAATTGCATTATCAGAAATACGTATAAACATAAATTTTATAATCCTTTAAGAAAATTACAAAATATATAGACGTATCTGTATACTCAATTACAAAATATATCAATACAATCGTATATTAAAAACAATAAAAACTGCGGGAACGGATAAAGGTACAGTTCCAATGTCGCCAAATATCATTTGTTTATTTACTTGTTACTATGGTAATTAATTGTGGTCTCCATGGTGTTGTTGATATCTTTATACGCGTCAACGAAAAGGCATAATTAAAAGGGCTTAAATCGTGCGAACGGGGCAAAATATCAAATTCAAAGTCGGACAGTATTTTTCGCCTTGTGTCAAATGTTACCTGTGCAAAATTTGGTGGCAATCGGTGTAACGGTGTGGATTTGTATTCAGTACCCATAAATTCTCAAACTTTGAGTTATATATATATATATATATATATAGATTAACTAACTTCGTGTTACATAAAGTACATTTATATAATACTCATTTAAATTAATTATACATGAGTAAAAACTCAGAAATATACGGTCATTATTGATACGTAGACGGCGGCGCTTATACAAAACTACTACACCAGTGTATTGCCGTCTGTCTACTCAACGCCTGCATACGATACAATTATTTGTTTACGTTTTTATACGAGGCCGGTCCTGAACACATGCATTTTCTCAATACGCGAATAGTAGATTACAACGGTTGAGTAGGATTAGGCGGCGGTTACATCGCATCAGAATTCGTAAGAAAATGTGGTCGTACGAAATCGTGAGAGTTCGTGAGAATTCGTCAGAAACGAACAAACCCATTGTTGTTCATAGACGCGGTTAGCTTGCTTCCGATCTCTGCGTACGAATACTCACGAATTCGTACGTCTGGTCGTATGCGACCAAAATAATTTCTTGGAGGAGGAGGAGGAGGAGGAGGAGGAGGAGGAAGAGGGTGAGGGTGGAGAAGGAGGTGAGGGTGAGGGAGAGGGAGTGGGAGAGGAAGAAGAAGAGGAAGAAAAAGAAGAGGAAGAAGAAGAAGGTTACAACTTTTGAAGTTCGAAAGTCTCCTGTTTTTAAAAATACGTTAAAAAACCTCAGCCATTTTAATAAAAAAAAACAGCATTTACGTAATCAGAAACAGCACTTTCAAAAAAAAAAAAATTGAAGAAAAAAATTTCTTCATCAGGTATTCAATCAGTTGTTACAATGGAGACGTTTCTTTTGTTTTGTGAAACTTACGTCAGCCGATATAACTCTCATGTTCTCTGAATGAAAATAATCATCTTTGTGATAATTACAATACAATCTCCATGAAAGTACGCGTTATATAGTGCAACGCGCACGCAACTACCGTCTGACAACGTGTAGAAAGGAATCATTTGATCTGGTACTAGCTAGCTAAAGTACGTATATCGAGAGCACTGCTATGAAATATAGGAATTTTTAACATTTACCGGTTAGCAGGATTGAGCAAAACGCAGAACCTGTGCAGGATAGTATCATTTCAGGTAGCGGGAATTGTTATCTTTTGGATGATGTTAGACCGGATAGGCTATCAGGTAGTGTGGCCAGCACTACGTCTCGGCCACCCGTTGTTGCCCCCAAGCGCTCATTCCACAAGCAAAGTCGATCTGGGACTGAAAAACGGAACCCGATTTAATCCCCCTGCCCGTTTAATGGTTTCCATTTAATTGAACCCAAGACTAACCAAGCACCATACCCACCACCAGAAAACTAAGTTCCCTAACTACCTCATTTTAGTAAGTAACTACTGTGTACAGGTACCGGCGCAACACCATCTGGGTGAGTGACAAGGGTTATTAAATCAACAGTCTTTGTCTGCGAGGTCTGCAAGCGTACAGGTTGATTACTTTGAAACCTTTGAAACAAAGGACATCGCATAGCAAAATATGTAAGTGTTCGACTGGGTACAATAACACATATCACGGTTTTTAATAATTACTATAGGATTCGTCGTGAGTTCGATCTAGATTAGCTACAATCGAATCGTGAGTTACTTCGGTAACTAAATGGCACGGTACAAACGTAATTTAAACGATCTCAATAATAAAGTTTCACCATTTACGGTTATCAGATCGATTATATTCGATATGATACGATGTCAATGGAAAACACTGTTATTATTGTCTGGAGAGTCGGCAGTTACTAAACACTGCCACCTCGGAATGTGAATACATCGTATAACAGATATTACTAGGTATTTTTGTTGGTCTGAGAAAGTTGGGTAGCTCATTTTGTATAAAGGAAAAGTGACAGACGGCGACGGAAGTTGCCGGATTGACGATCACGAACAGTACTTTAGGGAGATGATCTGCGCCAAGTACAGTGACTCGAACAAGAGTTGCTCTAGCGGAAAACTACCGGGAACGACTGCTGGAGGACAGAGAAATGCTAATGATATAGATATATTTATCTGTACACCCACGCGCGCGCGCTCACGCTGAAACAAGTGACGCAAACGTCCAACACGCTGGCATTCGATATTCTGCGTTCGTCGACAACATGTTGCCGTTTCGGCGATCTCTTTCTTTATACAGTTTTTCTACATCTCGTCTCTACTTTGGTATTTTCCACAGGAAAATAACTCGTGTTGTGATAATGGCTCGTTTCTGATCTAGCGACAGATTACGTAATGTTGCGTAAGCTATGTGTATACCACACACCCTCTCTCTCTCTCCTTGGCTGCCGGTGCGCGCGCGCGCGCACACACATACAGATGGATAATAATAATAAAGAATATTTTACACGAGAATGTACTTTTTATATTTATTTGTACTATAGCAGTGTTTCAACATTTTTACTTCCATGTTCCGTAAGGAAATGGAAGTATGATGATCGTGAAAAAAATCGTGTCGAGATAAGGGGGTGATTATGATTGTGTCACTCTCAAAACATGAAGAAAAATCACTTTCCGAAAAGTGTCTGTGTGTGTAGAGTTTTTTCTATGGCGAACGATAACTGCCGAAGAATCAAATAATTTTTTTATATGTGCCTGAGTTGCAGAGAACTCAAGGCCTATTGATTTTGGTGAAGATCGGTTAAGGGGAAGGGGTAGTTTACCTGCAAGTTTTACGTTTTAACAAGAGTAAAGTACTTAATTTTGATAAATAAAGTTTCCTAAAAAGAAGGTCATAATAATCCACTGTAGAAAGGTAAATGAAATATCTATAAATAAAAAGGATAGTTGACGGGGAGGGGGTAATTTTCTATAAATGAAAATGATAGTTCAAGGGGGAGGGGATAATTTTTTATATGTGTGGTACGTTATCGGCAACAAAGTAGTAGTTTGTTGTTAAAATTCCAGGTTGTTTGGCCGTGGTCCAATGCTTTTTGCAAAACCAGACGTTTCGGCAGCGCCATCGACTGTCGTCATCAGTGAAAATCGAGTGCGCTAACGTGAGGAGGTATACGTTAGTGACCACAGTACTGTGGTCAAGGCTGAAGAAAGAAGTAGAAATAAGTAGTTTCTATGGAAATATTTAATTTCGAAAATGATTTTAAATATAAACCTTACAGAGCATGGAAGTCATGTATGGTTCTACATACCGATTTTTATATGTGTACTACGTTATCGGCAACAAAGAAGCAGTTTCTATGGAAATATTTCATTTTAATTTGTCAAAAATAAAACTCGATTTACAAGGGACATACCTAATTTGTTAGAAATTATCGAACCGAATTCAAGTAAATGATTTAAAAAAATAATTCTTAGAACATGGAAGTCATGTACAGTTCGCCGTACCGAAATTTTTATATTGTCATCTACAGATATTACAAAACATAATGTCTGAGTATGACACAACATAGTACGTTCTATAATATCTGAAGATGTCAGTACAAAAACTATCTAGCCGCTGTTATAAAATACAAATAAATATATTCTTACACGAGATGTTCCGTTTGTTTCTGTGTTTCTAATTCTTCCCGGAGTGACAGTCGTTACGGTTCTAGGGTGTTCGTATCCAATGTTATTGCCAGTTATACTGAAGCGGTGTTTCCTCCCTCCCAGCGTTCCCAAGTGTTCCTTCATCCTCCTGTTGGATTTCTGGACATAGGATCCGCTTGCGCTCGATGCAGGGGATTTTATAGACTGTTGTAGTTTTTCGGGCTTGAACATGATTATGGATTTCCATGTTGAATATCGAACGCATGTAGAACAGCTTTCCAGAACAGTTTGCTTATGGGCGTGTTTATTGTGGTGTGGCTAAGTTATGCGGGGAGTCGACTTGCGGTGTACCAATGTAACGAACATTATAAATGGGTAGACTAAAGGTCCAGCTATTTAGCATGGCATAAGCTCTAGAGAAGTTTAGAATATTAATACCTTTACTTATGACTTGATTTTTATCCATATATGATTACCCGGTTCTTCTAAAAAGCTTCCACGAGTATGGTAAGCTATCTGTCCATACTGAGGTACTGTAGCTTAAGGTTAATTGTGCCGGGTGAGGACGCGTGGAGACGACGACCGGTTTGGGACAGAGTCTTCACGTATACTTGTTGAGTTACTGCGGTGTAAAGCGTTGTCCTGTGTTACAGTTGTGCCATCCTTGTATCCGAAGCAGGTACATCCGTTTCACCGTGTACGTTGGCGATGCCTGGCTGGCGCGAGTGGCGGCCCCACGACCGTTCTTCTTGTTCGCTTCTAAAACCAGCCTCTGTAGGCGGACAAATTTTCTGTGCGCAGTGTTAATCTGACAACGCCTTCGGGAACACTGTGTGGTGATTTCGGTGAGCCGGTGACGGGGATTATCGGTGAATATGAAAGCGACGTTAAAACTGTCGCCGGCATAGCGAATTCTTCGAGTTTCTATTTTATTTTACGGGTTGGAGCGGTTTCTTGGCGCGGAATTATGTCGGATAGTCGTTGGCGCCGACGCTGAGCGTCCGACAGCTCGACAATCTAGGCCGACTGTTTCTCGGAATCCTACATATCTTTTCCCCACACAAATACGCTTGTGTGTGTGGGGGTGTATAAAACTATACACGAACATGTGATCCTGTTTTTCATGTAACGTTTCAAATTTCCGAGCATGTAATAAAAAGAAGAACGTACATTGTATGTTCACATTTTTCGATGCCACTGGGTAAATCACACAGCGAGCAAAAGAACACACACACACACACACACACACACACACACACACACACACACACACACACACACACACACACACACACACACACACACGTACAGTGTGTACAAAACACTGTCAACAACGACGACGAATGTACATACAAAGTGTATGAATGTAAAGTGACACACACAGGCAGGCAGGAGGCAGAGCGGTGTGTGTGTGTGGTGGGTGGTGGGAGAAGGTGGGGCTCCGCTCCCCGATGGGTAAGACGGGTCAATACCAGGGCTCTGCTTGCTTCCCATCCCTTGCCCGAGAGTGGCACCCAGCCATTTCTTCTACACAACACAACGTCGCCCGCTATGCGCTCACATATATCATATTTCTCCACACGCGCGCGCTTATATCGTGTACTCTCAACAGCCAAGCCATCGTCAGTGAGAGAAACACACTTAGCAGCCCACCATTACTGGGTAACAACGACTAGACGGAGAGGGTTCGTTCTGTCTGTTGACACTCCAGCGTTCGCTTCCAAATTGATGAACCCCCTGACGTTAGAAACCATCTTACACTCTTATTCGTCTTTCATGTGAAGACCATTCCTCGACTAGTTATTCAAACAAAAAAGAAACTACAGACAAAGACCATATTTTAATAGATATGTGCTGCTTTTTTTTACCTTCATGAAAATTCCGAAAATACATAAACTGAATTACAGACTTTGAAATTAAAGGGAAACTAAGAAAAAGAAGACCTCATTAGAAAGAGGATAAGGTAGCACACAGGTGACTAAAAAAAAAAGAAACATCTCCCTCTTTAATTTGTGGCTAAAATTTACGATGTAACGTTAATGAATAAACAAAATCCCATAAGAAACAAACACTATTTTAACAAAAAAGTATTTTTCTGTATTCCTGTATTGGTAATACAGGAATATTAATTTTTGTATTCCTGCATTTAATACAGAACAACTTTAATTTTGAAATCTCATTTTGGAGAAATCCAGAGGCGAATGCCTGACAAGCGGAGGATCATAAGTAGAGGAATAAAGATATTAAAGAAACAAATGATAATGTGATGTATTTATAATATACACACACTTATTGTTTACTAATGGTACTTATAATCTCAATTTTCTATTATAGTGTATCATTGTTCATAGCCTAAAGGTACCATACATGTGATTCGCAATAAAGTTTTAATTACTCACATGAGTTCTCGAGAAATTTTGAACACCAACGTACGTTTCACGTTCATTAATCAATGTCTACGAATTCGTTTTTGTAAATAGCGGCTGTTTTACGATATTGTGACCGCAAATGCACAGTATATTTGACCTGACGATGGTCTGTGACCGAAATCGATCGAATTTAAGAATGTTAGTAATTACAACTTTATTAAAGAAACAGCACAGCAGTGTATGGTAATAGGATTTTGGTTGGACTAAACACACACACGCGCGCGCGGTCGCGCGTACACAGTTACATTTTTCCTGTATTATTAACTTTATGTTAATCAATTGTCAAGATGATTTTCTTTATATGAAACAAATATAATAATAAATACAAAAAAATTAACACACGTGTAGTGACAATGATACACTGAACAATGGAATTACAAAATATAATGAAAAACTGTAACAATTTTTCACAGGCCCATACAATAAAACAATTTAGAAATTCGCTACTCTAAACATTCGAATGTAACAAAAACCAAACATTTACACGTATAGTTTAGCAACAGATGCAATAGATACAGGATATGAGTTCCCAGATATAAACAACGTAAAACTAACACGATAACGCAACCAACATACATACTAGCACTAAACACAAAACGAATTCATATACAAATCAACACAAGACGTGATACAGTTGTTTAACACTAAGTAGCCGAAATGCAAAGGAAACAAAATTATTCACCGTAACCAATTACAACTAAAATGAAACACAAAAATTTTCACAACAAAAAAACCAACATCAGCCAAGAGCAGTGGTCAACCAACATACACCAGGCAACAAACCAACCCAATATACCTGACGATGAGTACGTGTATGCGCGCACATATATCTAAAATACAATATTCCACCAAAAAACAACTTAATAAGTTATACGAAATAAGAAGGAAGGAATAACAATAAGAAAATACACGTTAAAAATGTGTCTACTTCAATTGTTTAAAGTTTCACTTAAGAATTTTACATAAAGAGCTGCTTTCCAATATATAAAGTTTACGTGTTGGCATAAATAATGTAAAATCTACGCAGTCTGTATTTTACTGATACTGTAAGGAAACACGGCACACAGGCGTACTTCGTAATGTCAGGACTGAACAAATAATGTTTGTCGTGGACGCGATTCTCACAGCCCGCAACCGTTAATCAATCATAACAATAAACGAAAAGGGAATATACTCGACAAACCGCATACGGAAATCAGCTGATGTTGTGCAGGTTACCGTTGGAACGGATAAAGGAGAATTAGAATCCAGAGGCTAAAGTAGGCAGTTACGGAGAGTGCTGCACCTGCGCCGCCTTTTTTTCTCCAGCTGATACCAATTACGTTGAAGTGGATTTCGTACCCACGGTTATGTATGAACACGATTCGTGATGTGACAATCACTTCTGAAGTGAGAACGTCTTATACGGCAGTACCAGTACCATTAGTTGTATACTTTGAGGCACTTCTTAAGTATCTAATCTCTGATGACCGTACATACCTTCTGATCGTCTCGCTGGTGTGTTGGGACAGTCTTCACTTTCTACAGTTATAAACGCGTCACTCTCTTTATTCTTAAACAGTCATAAAACACACATTTTGAAATGCTTCCTTCGTCTGATTTGATTTTCATTTAGTAATCCATAACAGTTTATTTAAAAAATTCATCGCAACCGGGCAAAATGCATTTCTACGCAACAGAGAGACAAATGGTGCAATATAAAACGTTATTGTATGAATACGACTTACCATTTAAACAAAATAAAAATGGAATAAAATATAAAATATTTAATAAAAATATTTTGGAAAACTCGTACAAGAAAATATCCACGGCTGGGGCACTTAATTAGACTCAAGACCTTCATGAATATGGTACAGTAGGAAAGACTGATGGAAAAATACAAAGTGAATACAGAATGAAATACAGGTCGTGAATGACGAGGGTACACAGTTGGTTTTGGAAAGACTGTAAGAATTTTACGTAAACAAAGGATGATCAAAATAATTACATGATGCCTTTACAATACGACCACCCACTCACCAATCTCTACGTCAAATTTGCAAGAATCAGACATTGCATACGAGAGGTGATACTCCTGAATTGAACTTTATAAATCGGCAGTATTTAAATGTATAAAAAACCGATAAATATAATTATAAATAAAAATAAATTACATATATTATAAATATATTATTATATAATTATTATATATTGTATAATTATTATAAATATATTACAATTATTCCCGAGTTAAAACGGTTTATTGAATTACGATATTTTAGAGAGTTCTCTCTACTTGTACTGAAAAATCTACGTTGCAAAATCCTCTGCACTCTATCGACAACTCTAAAAAGGAAAAACCTCATTAACTCCAGCTACTGTGGTCTCATTGTCACAAACTTGTAATTATCTTGAAAAAGTCGGAGACAAATATAAAACTGAATTACATAAAGAAACGGTGAATTTTAATCATCACAGAAGACAAAACAGGGAGGAATGTTGAAAAAGAGAATCGATAAAGAAGATAAAAAAAAGAAGAACAGGAGACAAAAAAACCACCGCGCTGATTGCTGGTGAGCTTGTTCCGAGAGAATCATCAACTTAAATTTGCTTAGACAGTGAGAAAAGTCGGTCGCAAAATTACGATTTCATCGTTTTCTCCATTTACTTGTATAATAATAATAATCATCATCATAAAAATAATAATAATCTAGTCTTTATATAGACGCGCGGAACTACGGTCGCAGGAAATGTCATCACCGATTGAAATCTCCAGCGTTAGTTCATTCAGTCCTTTATGATATGTTTAGCTTCAACAGATTTGCTCAAAGTCTCCTGCAATAATTAAATCTGTGGTACTGTGACGTATATTTACGACCAGAACTATGTCTGTTTTTGTCAACGTGAACAGAACTGAGGCCATTTTCTGCTCCCCTTATAACTGCATTTTATCGAAGTTGAGCGCGGTTTCTCCTCTCTCTCTCTCTCTCTCTCTCTCTCTCTCTCTCTCTCTCTCTCTCTCTCTCTCTCTCTCTCTCTCTCTCTCTTTCTCAGTCACAAGCGGGTTCGTAATAGTCTATAAGCTAATGATCTTTGTTTAAACGATTGTTTTTCACGAGAAGGATTTATTTACGGAAATAAATGTTTGCCAACGAGCCGTCAATTATGACGCGGTTGGGAGGAGAATAATTATGGTCTAAATAGTGCAAAATAACCTTGATTCTCATTACTGTTTTTTCGTTACACCTAGCAGAAATAAAATTAAAATAAAGTGGCAGTCGATTCCAAGAAGGGGAGGGACATAGAGGGTTTTGGAGTGGGCTTTAAGTATTACGGTTAAAACACTGTAACTAAATTTTTTTGTCAGACCTTTTTCACATATTTGCAACAACTCACTTTCGCCAATTTATCTACTGCGACCCTCTCTGAACACAAAAGTATAAAATGACAGAGGGTTTTGACGTTTCGGAAAGAAAACAGACGCGACTTCTCAGCGCAAAGATCAGTGAGCACGCTTCAGTTTTAGTAAATGCTATTATTCTTGTATTTTATTTAAAATAATTTTCTTCTGCGGCCACTTCGACTTACCAAATCCACATTAAAGAAACAACCACTCCAACAAGAAATAATAAAGAAAGTTTAATAGCTCTCGGATTATAACAGCTTATGGCTAGTGCAGGACCTTTACGCTATGAAACAGGCACGATACCACGCAGCGTTGTGCCAGGCGCCGGATAGGCAAAAGCAGTACAAATGTGTACAGCGTGGTTGACTATACTCGTCGAATGTTGACCGAAATTTGATGTGAATCGAAATCGTTACGACTTGCTGAACGCACGTACGTTAGCTTTAAACGTGTCGTTCGTTCTTGTTCGTTCTTCCTGAACATACACTATGTACGTATTACCACGGAGACACTGTAGACAGAATCGATTATCAGACGAGTCACGGGTTTAATGCCATATATACACAAGTCTAGTATTTACAATACAATTAAAATGTAATAAAGTAAATGCAGTAAAATACATAATTATATACTAAATAAATAACAAGCATTTCAAATAGTCAAAGTAATATTTTAAAAATACAGAATTTACTGTTTTTACAGAATATAATAAGGCCAATGTATCTTCCTTGGTTTAACAGTGATCGAAGGAGGATCATTTATAATTTTAATGGAACACAATTACAACGTTCATTGAGCAATTTGCTGTTAAGTCAAACCTGGGTTTTCCACTGTTTATTACATAATTATTTCATAATCAATTTAAGAAGTTAAAAAGCAGTGTGTTCTGATCACTTTAAATACGCTAACACCAGTCTCGGACGAACGAAATGCCAGAATGTCCTGTAACTGAGGTTGACTTGATGAGACTAATGTCACCGCCGCCACCATCATTACATCATCGTCGTCGTATCACAGTTTATTAGTAAGTCACCTGAGCTGCACAACTCGCTCACTATTTTAAACGAAGTACATTTGTTATTACATAAATATTTTTCGCGATATTAGATAATTTTTCAATTATGGGAAACATTTTTAAAAATCCCGATTACTCTACTATTTCTTCAGCAACATAAGAGTTACAGAGCACACAATAACACAGTAAACGTTAAAAATTCAAAACATTCGGATTTGGGATAAAATTTGTTTTAATCTGACAACCGGTTAGATTTTCACAATTTTTTCAAATTTTTGCTCTCTTTTTGCGATTTTGGTGTCCCATAATTTATTTATTTTTTAACTTGACACTAGATTCAGATTTCAGCTAAAATTCTCTTTAATTTCATAGCACACATCCTTTTTTTGCGCGATTTTATCAAAAGTTACACCCACTTTTTGGGCCATGACTTCCAAAAATGTTGAAATTCTCAAACACAAACAATATATTCAGATTGTAGTTTAAATTCTCTTTAATTTGATACCCACATGTGGGCTTTTGCGACTTTTCGCAATTATACCCCCTCACATTTGTGCCTTCCGGCCCCCTGTTTTTGGGCGGATAAATCTCAAAATTAATACGGTTCTGTAGGGTAAAAGGTTTGACCCACATGTCAAGTTTAACGAAAATCGGTTATGCTCACGATTGTCATGTGATGCGTTCAAAAGGAAGCGTGAGACATATCCCGACAGATAGACAGGCGGACAATACCAAAAGGTCGAGTTAACACTGAGAATACGCTTCGTCTGGTCAATTAATACTCCACACTGTTGTCCATTTTCCCAGTGTAATCCGTTCATTTTACTTTTCTCTTTCCTCTTCGTTTGCGTTATATTATCCTCAGTGCTCGAAGTTATGTTATCTTCCTTTGTTCTTGCTGTCTAAATGATACCGATTAACTATCCTGATTGGCTTTCTCTTAGTGGCACATACAAACCTTGGTATTATATACTACGTTTCGAAATTCTTCTTCTTCTTTAACTTCCTTGTTAGGACTCTATCCTGTTCTATACCAACGATCCTAAATCCTGTCACTCTACCTCTTCCTTGGCTGACCAATGCTCCTCTTGGTGCTTTCCGCAATCCAAGAATTAATATCTGTTGCATTACACGTTTCTCTTATACTACTGTTTGTCAACTTATCGTACCTTGTCGTTCATAGTACCCTCCGTAGTATAGTCATTTCTGTAGTTTGACGTTTCCTTTGAGTTGTTGCTGTATCAGGCGTGGTCTCTGATGCAAATGATATTACTGGGCGTATTGTGCTTTTGTAAACCCCAAAGTTACCTCACACAAGTTTTTGGTTCTTGTGTGAGGTATTTATTATTCCATGTAAGGTGATTCATGCATCCAGCAATTCTTCTTGCTTTCATCAACTGATGTTCTATTTCTTCATCTGCCCTATTGTTACTTGTTACCCTTGTTCCTAAGTAGTCTATCTGCATTACTTGTTCTATTATTCTGTCATTTATCACAAGCTTTCATTTTGGTGGGTCAATGTTTCGAAATTATTACTCTTAAAAATTCAGTAAAGATTGTTTTTAAAGGCAGGTAAACATTTACGTAATGGGGCTTTGTAAACCCAGCCCAGGATATGGCACCTGGCTATTAAGCTAGAGATTCTGGGTTCGACTTTCGGGCATAGCATAAAATCAGGGTGCGTTTTCAGCTCCCAGGTCGACCCAGCCTGTTGAAATCAGTTCCTGGGATAACAGTAAGGCGGAAATCATGGAGTCTTACTGCAGGGTAGTGCTGGCCACACTGCGTTCTTTGTACGACGAAAGCCTACCCTGGCTAACGTCTTGACTAATGAGGCGGGAAAAACGATTCATTATTATTATTATTATTATATAATATATACAACATAATACTATTAGTTATAAGTACATGTATTACTGTTAATTATACCAGTATTGATAATGATTCTTGTGAGTTTGATACAATACAAAAAAAAATCAAGCTATCGTAGCTAAACATAGACTCGGTGTTCTGAATGTCCTACAAATGTCGTCTATTGACAATAATCCAAGTACCCCAAACCCACACAAACAAGTGAATCGAAACTGTTACGTGTTGAAAATCGAGTTCTTTCCTATCGAAACGTTTCGTGCCGCTGTACAAGGAGAAACAAACAAATGAAATAAGGAAAGAGGAAGTAAACAACAATTATAAAAACGAAGTGTACTCAAAGATTAATTGGAAAGCTAAGTAAGAAGAAGAAAGGATATTGAATCGTTGATTGTCTGTCAAACGTTTCTACGGCGAGGAGCGATAAGTAGGGTTGAGTCACGGCATCAACACTCGACCAAGAGATTTCATTACGTTAAATACAGTCGGTCACATCTACAAGAAGATAACAAAAAGATAAAAATAATTATTTTTCTTGTCAATTCGCACCGTGATTAACTACGTCATTAGCGCTCGCTGTACTTCCCTTCTACCTACTCTTTGTTTCACTTTGTTTATCAATTATTATTTGGTTCCTTTTCCAATCACAATACAACCAAAGCCTGTTTACTCGCGTTATTCTCTCCTGTACAGTCTTCTCTGAATAATATTTGAACGAGGGAAGAAAGTTCTCAGTCTGGCATCTGTCTGTCTGTCTATCTGGTTTGGGGTATGTATCACTGATCCCTCCAAAAATATGGGGGAGGCAAAAATGTCGGGTGTCAAAATTGTGGAAAAAACAAAAGGCCATGTATAGTATAAAATTAAAGGAAATTTAAACGACAGTCTCAGTGTAGTGTTGGTTTTTAAAAATTTTTTAAGTTTTGGACACAAGGACCCAAAAAGTGGGTGAAACTGTTGATAAAATCGCAAATATTCATGTGCGGTATCAAATTGAAGAGAATTTTAACTAACCTCTTCGATTGTAGTGTTAAATTTTAAAAATTTTGGGACCCCACATCAAAATTTTCATAAATTTTCAAAATTGTTAAGATCCAGAGTGTCAGACTAAAAGCAATATTTTAACCTAAATCAGAATGTTTCGAATGTTTAGTGTTTATTATATGCTCTGTAATTGTTATGTTAGGAAATAAATAGTAGGAAAATAGCATTTTTTAGTAATTTCTCCATAGTTTTAATATATATTTTAAAATGACTTTAACTCAAGATGTTTTCTCTTTATTTGGAACATGTTTCGGGAAGCCTTGTGTTCCCATCTTCAGCCTTCCTGATTTTGAGCTTTGTGAGGTATTTGTGTGTTGGCTGGTTGTTGCTGTGGTTTCCTGTTGGTCTCTGGTGCTTTAAATTGGTATTATTGTGTGTGATTGTGGTGTGTATATTAGTATTTTGTGTATTTTCTATGTTGAGTGCTTTGAAAATTGTGTCATGTTTTGTAATGATTTGTATTTGTTCATGTATTAGTTTGTTTTGTGTTTTATGTTTGTATATTTGTAAATTTTCCCAAACGTTCATTATGGTCCCTTTGCGTGGTACGTGTTTCATTAGTGTCATATTGGTTATGTCTGGGAATTCGTGTCCAGTGTTTATTGCATGTGTGGCCAAATTAGATTTATATATTTCTGTTTTTTTTTTGTATGGATTTAGGTGTTCAAAACTTTTTTTTTTATTATAAAATATATATTATATGCATCAAGAAACAGACTGTAGCAAAAAGGGTTCGAAATAATTTTAATAATATTTGAAACTATTAATAATATTTGAAATAATAATTATAATATTATTACGATAATTGAAATAATTTTAATAATATTTTGAATATAGATACTTTGTACTAATAAATGTACATCGTTCAAAATAATGAGCGAGTTCTGCAGCTCAGGGAGCGTACTAGTACAAAGATAACAAATTCTTAGATTGTTCACGGCTGGCGACAAACTTAGACATGTTACAAACAAGGTCTAAATTGTTACAACAAACTTAGGCTTGTTACAAGCAAGGTCTAAATTGTTACAACAAACTTAGGCTTGTTACAAACAAGGTCTAAATTGTTACAACAAACTTAGGCTTGTTACAAACAAGGTCTAAATAGTTACAACAAACTTAGGCTTGTTACAAACAAGGTCTAAATAGTTACAACAAACTTAGGCTTGTTACAAACAAGGTCTGAATTGTTACAACAAAATTAGACATGTTACAAACAAGGTCTAAATTGTTACAACAAACTTAGGCTTGTTACAAACAAGGTCTAAATTGTTACAACAAACTTAGGCGTGTTACAAACAAGGTCTAAATTGTTACAACAAACTTAGGCTTGTTACAAGCAAGGTCTAAATTGTTACAACAAACTTAGGCTTGTTACAAACAAGGTCTAAATTGTTACAACAAACTTAGGCTTGTTACAAACAAGGTCTAAATTGTTACAACAAACTTAGGCTTGTTACAAACAAGGTCTAAATAGTTACAACAAACTTAGGCTTGTTACAAACAAGGTCTGAATTGTTACAACAAAATTAGACATGTTACAAACAAGGTCTAAATTGTTACAACAAACTTAGGCTTGTTACAAACAAGGTCTAAATTGTTACAACAAACTTAGGCTTGTTACAAACAAGGTCTAAATTGTTACAACAAACTTATGCTTGTTACAAACCAGGTCTAAATTGTTACAACAAAATTAGACATGTTACAAACAAGGTCTAAATTGTTACAACAAACTTAGGCATGTTACAAACAAGGTCTAAATTTTTACAACAAAATTAGACATGTTACAAACAAGGTCTAAATTGTTACAACAAACTTAGGCTTGTTACAAACAAGGTCTGAATTGTTACAACAAAATTAGACATGTTACAAACAAGGTCTAAATTGTTACAACAAACTTGGGCATGTTACAAACAAAGTCTAAATTGTTACAACAAACTTGGGCTTTGAGGGCCGGCGTCGTAGTTATTAACACTTTCCGGGCTCTCAGGCCGTGGTCTGATGTAAGAATTAGCAAACGTTTCAGCCACTCCATCGGTGTCCATCTTCAGTGCTGGAAGGACTGAAATACTGACAAAGGTCTCTGTCAGTAAACCGCAGTACTGTGGCTAAGGCCGCAGCCACAGCCTTAGCAATTGTAACATCGGACCACGGCCTGATATCCCGGAAAGTGTTACTAACTAAACTGTCACATGATTAATAGTAAAAAGACAGTTGTACATTAATTAGGACGCACAAATTCTTTTGACTCCAGTGTTTCATGAAGTGAATAACGTTTCCTCATCGTGATAGCAATTTTATCCTCAGCTATTCTGGATTTGCTATAACATCATGGTTAACCTTCTCCTCCCTCCATGCGGTGTGTTGTGTTCCCAGAGGCGGTGGCAAGCCGTACGGTGGACAGGTAGTTGTGTTTGTTTGTGCAGTATGAGTGCGCATTTGTTACTTACTATGCCGAGCACGCCGGACAAGACCGCTGTATTATTGTCTCCAACGATAGGCACAGGCCGAGTCACATGACCTTGAGTCGGACAACAGCACAGCCGTCGAAACTGTGAATCCCGAACGTCACCGGTGTGCCGACCCGCGCCATACCGAGGTCAATGATATTTCTAATTGGGTATTATTAGCTATCTTACGGTACAGTATTACATAGGGCATGGAGGCGGAGAGAGGGAGTCGACAGTCCGCCAGCAAACAGAATCTGTACGTTGCAATTTAAATGTGCAAAGTACTTTTGACACAAAGCTAGTGCGATGAGGTGCAACTTAACTGCATTTAAGTACTTTCAATCCTGTCCAATGTTCACTTTGAAGCGACCAACTTTCATGTTAAATTAATTTAAATTAAACGCTCCACACACACACACAGAGTGACAGGTGATGCAGTGTACGCTCGAAACCACAGCTACTACAGTTGGTGACGGGCTGGCTACAGTTACCTTACCCTACCCTAAGCTACTTACAAACTTTTACACGCTATTAGTTCGTATCGACACTTACCTTACCTAATGCATGTGGCGACACTTTACACCGTACATACAACAAACGCGCGCGCAGATATACCGCCCATACAACGAATTTAATTATGTTCAAATACTTCGACCATGCGTTTCAGTTTTCAAAGCGGCTCTCTCTCTTTCTCTGTTCTTCTCCTAAACCCAGAGGTTGGTGAGCTTGCAATTTCCCCATTTCCTCTTTATTACTCCATCCTTCTTCCTTCTTTTACCACATAGCCATGTACTCCTGCTTCGGCCTTCCCCTCCCACTATGCCCCTCGAACAGAGTGGTAAACTAGTTTGAATGCGGTAGAGGTGACCAACCATATTACTTCTTCCTTCTACAACGGATCCAATCAGCGTCCGTCTTTCATCCATTCTCTCCAAAACCTCATCATCAGGCACTCTTTCCGTTCACGGTATTCTTAAGACCCTTCTCCAACGCCACATTTAACAACCGCTTCAAGGTAGACTCTCTCCATTTTCTTCAGAGTCCAAGTTTCCGACCAATACGTGCGTATTCTCAAAATATAACTCTTTATAAATTTCTTCCTGGTTTCCAGGGACATGTTTTAGGACGCCAGAAGAGTACTTTTCTTGAAAAATGCCTCTTGCTTCTGCAATTATAATTTTTACGTCATCGATGCACTTCCCGTCTGACGTAATCCAGCTCCAAGGACGTTTACAGGTGCCACTTTGCAGTTGCTTTCCACCATCCAGAATTACCTCATCCTTCCGTTTTCCAAGTCTGGAACATTTCATGACTTTTGTTTTTACTTTATTTATCATCATTACGCATTTATCTTTTACAATCGTGTTCACTTGGTGAAGTGTATTCAAAGCGGCCAGGATTAAAATCGTAAGTCCTCTCTTCATATTTCTCATACTGTTTGAAATATATTTAATGCGAGTGCGTCCGACTGCCGCTTGGAAATGATTTATACAACAGTATCCTATTCTTGCTATAACGTATTACTTGCAACGTGTTGGCTAGCTGTACTACGATAAACCAACCTTGTCTATCTTGAAAAGACCTTAAAACCCTACTTTCGCCGCAACTTGTCAACTGGTTCCCTAATGGAGACTTGGTTTCATGCAAAATAAGGTACCTTGGCACAAAGCTCAATCATCCATCTCTTTTCTGAGAGAAAATAATGTCAGTGTCCTTCCCTGGCCAGGTAATTGCCTTCATACAAATTCTATAAAGTAGTTTGGCAGTTATTAAGGAAAAATCAGGAAAAAGATCATCTCCGTACAGACTCGCCTTATAGCTGAACTTAGATGAACATGACGCATGGGTAAAGACATAAAGAAAAACCGTGAAACTCTGATGGAAAACCTGCCGAACCACACCATAATAATTGTAAAGGAAAAAGGTTTATAATGCTAAACATTAATACAAGTTAAACGTGTGTTAATAAAACAGATTCATCGATAACATTTACTGTAGTTGAGACTATTGCTATCGTCAATAAAGAGCTGTGGGGAACCCTGATGAAAACGCAAAAAGCAATTGAAATAAATTACTGGCGATACAATTGTGGAATAATACAATAAGAAAAAAAATAGAAATGACGGGATTAGGACAAGAGCAAAAGTAGACAGCGACAAAAATAGACAACGTGACCAGCACAGCAGCAAGACGTTAAAGGGAGGCCACGGTTGTGTTGGAATGCTGGAGTTACTAAGGGGCTGGAGACACACTCAAATGGAAGCTGCGAGAACTTACCGTTATACTCGTATAATCCACATTCTGCAATCACAGTTATTGTGACTTTTTAAAGAAACGTCTTATTACCTGTACCACGTACCCTGTCCGTCTGTCAATCATGAATCCGTGGAAGCCATGCTACCCAGGTGTTTGAAAGGCTTGTCAACTTTGCACCTCACATATAAATATTCATTCGTCGTCTGTCGTATTATCGTTACTCCATTTTACTTACCATAATAAGGAGATATCATTTTCATCCAAAAGGGATGCACGATCGGCAAAAGTTATAGAAATTGGTACTTCCTCTGCTAGTTCTTCTTCCGTTTCCGCATGCAATAGCAAAGGTTCCTCTTTTCCACGCCTGTTGACTTTTTCTTCGGTTAAGGTCACTCGTTTGATCGAATGGTTGGCAGAACCTGTCACTTTAGCCTGTCACCTCATCTTCCCTTGGCCAATCCTCACGACATTCTTTTGTAAGTCCACAGCGAATCCGTAAGCATTCATAGTCTCCGTGCCAAGAATCACTTCATCGACAAAGTCATCACTCACTATTTCGTCACCATCATCATCATCATCACCACTCCAAGGACTAGGCCTTAGACCTGTTCCAGAACCCTTCTCACCCTCGGCCTACCGAGATCTCTCTTTCCAGTAGGGTGGTAACCCAACCCAGCCACAGGTAGAAGGATATCAGCGTGGATTCAAGTGTTCATACCATCTCCTTCTGTGTTCTTCAATCTTATGGTGCAATGATACAATGTTTAAATCGCGTCTAATATCCTCGTTCCTTCTCCGATCCAAGAGGGAAGATCCTTGCGTCCCTCTTAGAAATTTAATTTCGCACACTATTTCATCACTATTTTTTCTCTTTGTCTTCCTCCATTGTCTACGAGCACCTAAAAAAAATGTTAATCCATCTGTGAGTGCGCAGAAATAATGCACTGTGTTATAACACAGCAACCTCCTACGAAAGTTGAATTAAAATATGGAGTATTATGTAAAATTTAAGACATGGAGACTGCAAATTTGATCGTCGTCTCATTCGCGTTTGGCGGTCTACACAGCACCAAGACGCCAAACCGGTGTGGGTGTGCAGCGCCACGTGCCGTGACTCCGTATCGCTCTGCCAGAGAACCGACTCTATCGGAGTAGCCTATACAGTAGAGAAACACGCGAGCCAGCCAGCCACAGATCTCATAATAGATTAATACGTAGTAATAATATACGTAGTGGCAGCGAAATATGAATTATGTCGAGTGGACACGACACGACACGCGGGCCGGGAGATCTCTCGCAGGATACGAGACGGTTGCCACCACCTCGACTTAGCTGAGAATTTAAACACAACTTCAACTATACTCAGAACAAAATTGAAGCGAGTCTATGAAACGTTTAGAAGAACATTAATAACAATACTGAATTACAGAATGGAAAAAAAGCCATTCTAGTCACCAGCCACGAAGGTATACTTGAAATGAAAATGGCTTCGAACAAACATTCAAAATCAATTTTTTGTGTATACATTTTTTTCTCACCAATCGAGTTATCTCGAGTCCGCGTTCTCATCTACCACTGAAAAAAAATTATTTTTTCCACTGGCTTTTGTTGAATGCTTAGTACAGTATATGTTAGAACTACAACTACTCCTTCGGCTCACTTGCGCTCCTAACGGTTACAACGTTTTCACGGGTTTAATTAATTCATTTCTATCTTGAATTTTATAATTTGTTTTCCTGTCAACGTTTCACCAGTTACAACAGCTTCAGAGGTTAGATTTGAACTGATGGACTTGAAATGTACGTTAGTCGGGGGTAGTCTGTGATCAAGTGGGCATTTGGAAAATCCTATGTAAACGGTTGAACAAAACTGAGTGCTCTATAGTTAACCTTTATTTTGTTCCAAACAGTAGAACAGTTGGTCATACACGACCTCCACCCCTACCCCGAATAACACACATTTCAATTGCTTAGTTAAAATCTAACCTCGTTGAAACTATTGTCACGAAAATAAAATGTATGTGTAGAACCATACCAACCCTTTGATCAGTGATAACTCGTTGGGTCTCCGATAAGGAATTTTTTGAAACTTTATAAAATGTAATTTAATGCAAAATCGTCAACCTTAATTATAGGAAAACTGATTAAAAATATATAAATAGTGTTAAACAGATCCTCTCCACTTTACGATTTGTCAAAAACACGAAGGCTTACTTCATTACAAGATTCATAGCTCATAACATATATTCCCGAATTTCGTCCTCAGTCAAACAGTTAAACTTTTCCAAAGGTAGTTTATAAGAAACACTCAACACTAAAATACAATTTTACACACTGTATAATACTCGTATATATAAACTGAACAGTACGCGTTATTTATAAAATAAAACACTTTTCACACCTGTATACTTTCGAAAACTAAGCAGAACATAATCTCCAAGCACACTTCAGTACAGTGCACCAAAACACGTGTGACAGAACGCAAATTTTCACCACAGATATTACATAAAACCAAGAATTAATGAATACAAAATGTTTGGAAAACAATTCACTAGAGTGCAGCATGAAATCATCGCAACTAAGGTTGTACAGCTATACGATCAATACTGAGGTAGCGAAATTGAAAACGTACATGTACGTTATTACTAAATTTGGCCCTCTGAGAAAAACGTACATATACGTTATTACTGAATTTGGCCCCTCTGAGAAAAAACGTACATATACGTGATTACTGAATTTGGCCCCTCTGAGAAAAACGTACATATACGTTACTACTGAATTTGGCCCCTCTGAGAAAAAACGTACATATACGTTATTACTGAACTTAGCATCTCTGAGAAAAAAACGTACATATACGTTATTATTGAATTCGGCCCCTCTGAGAAAAAACATACATATACGTGATTAATGAATTTGGCCCCTCTAAGAAAAAACGTACACATACGTTATTACTGAATTTAGCATCTCTGAGAAAAAAACGTACGTATACGTGATTACTGAATTTGGCTCCTCTGAGAAAAAAACGTACATATACGTTATTACTGAATTCAGCCCCTCTCAGAAAAAACGTACATATACATGATTACTGAATTCAGCCCCTCTGAGAAAAAACGTACATATACGTTAATACTGAATTTGGCCCCTCTAATAAAAAATGTACACAAACGTGATTAATGACCAAAGAGTTAAATTAAAATACAAATATAACGTTCTACCAAGTGCCACGTTATCATTCGATCAGCGTAACTTTTACCTTGCTCAATCTTTCTTCAGATCAAGCATTTACACTATACACTACTAGAAAGTATCATTTCCGCCACAACCGACTCAATTCATTTGTGTGTGCGTTTTTTGGTTAGAGATATGACGTTATCCCGCCATAAGGAGGAAAACATCTTACCTACTTACGATTCAACTAAATTCTTGTTCTTGTTCCGGTCTCTCCTTCAAGCAACAGTTTTGTCAACCGTCTGTCTGTTCTCGGTGACTCAATTTAACGGTTTTTTTACTTCAACATTACTGCTAACGAGGACTTGAAAATTGTCTTCCGTGTTGACCACAGTAAAAGTATCCTAGCATCGTACTCCTATAAGGCTTTTTTTGTAGTAAACAACTATGTTAGCTTACGATCTGTAACTAATTACACTAATAAATAGTTTCATCCAATCGTATCTGCGCAATGTACGTCTTCTTCTTCTTCTTACCCAACAAGGATTAGGCTTTGGTGACCTGTTCCGGTTTCATAGGATATATTCCCATCTTTTCTTTGGTCTCCCTACGCTTCTTCTTGCCCAACAAGGATTAGGCTTTGGTGACCTGTTCCGGTTTCATAGGATATATTCCCAACTTTTCTTTGGTCTCCCTACGCTTCTTCTTGCCCAACAAGGATTAGGCCTTGGTGGCCTGTTCCGGCTTCATAGGATATATTCCCATCTTTTCTTTGGTCTCCCTACGCTTCTTCTTCCCCAACAAGGATTAGGCCTTGGTGGCCTGTTCCGGCTTCATAGGATATATTCCCATCTTTTCTTTGGTCTCGCTACGCTTCTTCTTCCAGCTGGTTTGTATCTACTTACCGCTTTTGGTAGTCTTCGATCATCCGTACGATGCAGACGGTCCTTCCGATTCCTTCTGTGCAACTCTGGTTTCTCATTTAACTTGTATATTTCCAACTCTTCTCTAATCTCTTCATTTCTAAATCGATCTTGTTTAGAACAACCTCTGACCGATCTCAGAAATTCCATCTCCGCTGCTTGAATGCGGCTTTTATCTCTCCTTTTCATTATCCATGACTCACTTCCGTAAAGAAGCATAGGGGCAGCCATTACCTTGAAAACTTGAGCTGAGTATCTTTTTACGTCTTGTGTTTCTTCATATGGTGCCGCACATCATTCGAAACTTATGTAGTTTATTGTCTACGCCTCTGTTGTTCTCATATGATAGACATATCACAGCCTAGGAAGCTAAAGTGAGAGACTTGTTCAAAATTAGTTGGTCGTTAATCATCATTTTGACTCTTAGAGGATTGCCTCCCAGGAAACCATCACCTTCGTTTTGCTAGTAGAAGTTGTTAAGTTATACTGAATCTAACCCCGTTGTAAATTATGCAGCGCTCTTTGCAAACCATTTTCGGTGGTATCTACTAGCAGCAGGTCGTCAGCAAACAGCAGCGTATTAACAAATTCGCTTTGTTCTGTTGATGAGTAAACGAGTAAATTTACGAGTGGCATCGTACCCGCGCAATGTATGTATATCATGTTACCCTTAGTTGCAACCGCCGCCAGAGGGAAATAAACTTACCACGTACATACATACATCCTCGGCGCTACAGCCCAGTCCGGGCCCTGACCTCCAAAAGAAATCTTCCCCACTGGTCTCTACTCCCGGCCAATGTCCACCAGTTTGCTGCACTCAGCCTCACTGCCTCCTTACCAACCTGGTCCAGCCATCTTGTACGCGGTCTTCCTTTCCTTCTCCTTCCCATCGGCAAATAATTCATAACTCTTTTTTGGATTCTATCCTCCGCCAGTCTCTGCACATGACCAGCCCAACGCAATCTGTTAATTTGTATGAGTTGCACGATCGGAAGATCTTTAAACCTTTCGTACAACTCTCGATTATGCAGTCGCCTCCAAATGTCGTTTTCTCTCACAGGGCCATACATTCTCCTCAGTAACCTCCTCTCAGAAACGGATAGTTTCTGCTCATCTAGTTTTTTTAGCACCCAGCATTTCCGAGCCATACATCAGGACTGGTCTGATCAAGGTCTTGTATAGGGTGGCTTTTTTATCTTTACTTATTAATTTTGACTTAAAATGTTTCACCAGTCCGTAGTAACACCTATTAGCAGATAATATCCGTTTTTCAATGTCTCTAGAGGAGTCATTTCCAGAGTCCACATATGACCCGAGATATGGAAAACCCTGAATCTTTTCAAATTCATAATCATTAATGCGCAGGGACAGGGCACGAGTGCTGGCACCTACAACCATATATTTGGTTTTGCTTTGGTTTATAACCAAGCCCATAGCCTTAGCGGACAACTCCAGTTCCTGAAAGGCTTCCTTTAAACCAGATTCAGACCTACTTATGACGTCAATGTCATAGGCATAGGCCAGAAGCTGTACCTCTTTGTGAAATATGTGTCCGCTAGTTTGAATTCCTGAATCCCTGATGACCTTTTCTAGAGCTATGTTGAACAACAGACACGCTAAGGCATCTCCTTATTTCAGCCCATTCAATGCTTTTAAGGAGTTAGATAGATTTGATTGTATTCTGATTTGTCACTTAGAATTGGACATAACTACTCCAACCATACGAACCAACTTAGATGGTATATTCAACTCCTTCATAGCTCTGTATAGCATTTTCCGGTTGATTGAATCATATGCCGACTGGAAATCCACAAAGAGATGATGAGTGGCCACTCCATATTCCAACGTTTTTTCCAGGATTTGCCTTAGTGTAAATATTTGGTCTGTTGCTGACCTATTCCTAGTGAATCCACATTGATATTGTTGCGGTTTGGAAGCTCTTGAAGAATCGCGAGTTATTCCAAAGACGCTAATAAGGAAGGCTGGATTGTTTGTTAGAAAGAAGTGGACTGTATTTGAGATATTGAACATGCGTTTATTGAATAATTTGGTTTGTTAGTTACGATCGGCACGTGCGGAAGCATTTGAGGCGATAATGCCCGAGATTAATTTTGAATGAAATCGTGGTCCATGGTAGATGGACGCAGGTAGACGATTAAAGTTGAATGTTATAAATGTATGCTGAATAATAGCCAAAAGCCGCGGCTGTAAGAGAAGTGTTTAACGAGAGTTGCGCTCGGAGTCGTGGTATAAACTAAACTAATACTGGCTTGCAGTCGGCTAGGCTGGCCGATTGCAAGGTTTGATAAAAGCGTGACGTCATCCGCGCGTGCCGTGCAATGTTAGTAGGCTGCTTACAACTGACAAAACAGTACAAAGTTTAAACATACTGCCCGCCAAAATCGGGACGATTTTGTACATTAACGGTTAAATTGAACAATATAATAATTAGACTTACATGCCGTAAGCGATACAACAATTGGCGCACTGGCCAGAGAGCATAGACATAATAAACATAATATACTTAAAGACTTATACATAAAATTTGTAGAAAACAAAAATCATTAATCTAGCACAAAGCTTAAGTCAAAACAAAACAATTTCTGTGCTAGAAAAGGTACAACAAATAAAAAATCGTGATAAAAATGAACCTTTACATAACTGAACATGATCTCTCTTAAAGCATAACATGTGGATAAAAAATACATATATTTAAACCTTGACAAACGTAAATAATATTCTTAAATTATATAAGAGAAACCATCTTGATCACTGCTTCATATATAGTAATAGAAATGATAGAAACATAATGTTTTGACCCTTAGAAAATACAATACATATATAGAATAATTGCCACTATAACTGACACTTGTGGTTCTCAGAATTTGAATCACACAAACATATTAACGATACACAACATTCATAATGATTGATAGTACATATGAGACATAGTCACTGTTGCTGTAGTAGCTAGCGACACTTAACAATGTTACAATGCTTATGATACAATTGACTTGTATGCTCGCCCCGGGTAATGTCCCGGGCGTGTTCCATGTAATGTGACACGCACACACACACACACACACACACCTCGTGTGTCTCGTATGGCACGCATACGATTAGCTTGTTGCCACCGGAAGGGGGCATAATTTGTGGATGGGTCGGCGTAAGATACCTAGCGCGGTGCGTACTTCTGCGACGCGTACTAAGGAATCTTGACCCGGAAAAACATTGGTAATTACCCCACGCTTCCATTCTAGAGGGGGGGAATTGTCATCCAAAATGAGGACAAGTTGTCCGACCTTCAAATTTTTAAATGGGGTGCGCCATTTATTGCGCTGCTGCAGCTGGTGCAGATAATCCCTAGACCACCGTTTCCAGATGGTCTGCGTAAATTTTTGGAGCAGAAGCCATCTGCCCAAATGAGTATTATTGCCTTGTGTATAGTCGGGTTCCGGAAGTGCCGTCAGTGGAGCACCGACCAAAAAATGAGCGGGTGTTAAGGGTTCAGGGTCTCTAGCATCGTCGGACACGGCGCATAACGGGCGTGAATTAAGGCAAGCCTCAATTTGAGAAAGAAGGGTAGAATATTCCTCAAAATTCAAGATCGTACCGCCAATTACGCGACGTAAATGGAATTTAACACTCCTTACGCCACTTTCCCACAAACCACCGAAATGAGAGGCTGAAGGGGGGATAAAGGACCATTTGATGCCGTGGAGACCGCAAAACTCCAGAGAAGATTGTGCAACTTCCTTGGAGGTTAAAAATTTGTACCAATCATGCAACGTGTGGTTGGCACGACGAAAATTCGTGCCATTATCCGAAAATATTTGCGCGGGAATACCTCTGCGCGATATGAACCTTTTTAAAGCCGCTATAAAGGCGTTGGAAGTAAGATCCGACACCAATTCTAAATGGATGGCCCTAGTACACATGCATATAAATAGAGCGATATATGCCTTGGTCGTGGACTTAGAGCGCTGCCCGCCATGGCGCAAAAACACCGGACCTGCGTAATCCACGGCCGACTGTGAGAATGGCCTTGACGGCGTGACCCTAGAAGAGGGTAATTGACAGAGTAATTGATTCGCGCCTTTAGCCCGGAAACGAAAACAAGTGACACACTTATGTATCACCGAGCGGATATAGGACTTATCGTGTATGATCCAATACTTACGCCTAAGCGAAGCTTGAGTTGATTGCACTCCAGCGTGCAACAAACGGATGTGTTCGTATTCAATCATTAATCTCGTGAGATGAGAGTGCGGGTGTAAAATTATTTGGTGTTTAGTCTCGTAGCTAAGTGGGGAGAATTGCAAGCGTCCACCCACTCTTAAAATGCCTGATTTATCCAGGAATGGGTTGAGAGCAAGAATTTTACTACTGCGTGGAAGGCACCGGTGTGCCTCAAGTTCCCTAACCTCTACGTCGAAATGCAACTTCTGAGATTGCCGGACAAAAACCAAGAGCGCGTCAGACAATTCCTGAGCCGACAAAAAGGACGTGTCTCTATCAACCACCGCGAGCCTAGAATTGCGAAGAAATCGACAGCAGTATGCGAAGACGCGAATAAGCCTCGTAAGAGATGAATAGTTTTCAATGTAACTATGTGTTGAGGACGCGACAATTAGTGAAGTTTGAGCCTGCTTGCGACGTTCCTCTTCAATGTCGGGAAAGATACAGGGAGTATTAATGTCGAACGCGCTGACCGGCCATGAGGCCGCATCACGAGCCAACCAGGAGGGACCATGCCACCATTGAGCATGACAGTGCAGACTACGAGGAAGGCAACCGCGCGATAAAACGTCGGCTTTATTTTCATATGCTATTTGAGCCAGACAACGCGTAGCAAGGAAGGAGGCACTAGCAGTGCCATATGTAACCGTCCTTAACGCGTAATGTCGCAATTCCTTATGCGGTGCATCACGCCAAACAATGCGTTGCAAGTTTGAATCCTTAGGATTAACAATGATCTGGCGATACATCTTTTCAATGTCCGCAATAAGTACGTATCGGTGGGTGCGGAACCGAACCATTATCGAAAACAGATCCTGCTGGATCGTAGGACCGACCATTAAAGTGTCGTTAAGGGACAAATTATTGGTGGTTTTAGCGGATGCGTCAAATACCACGCGCAATTTAGTGGTTAAGCTAGAGTCTTTGAAGACTGCGTGATGGGGCAGATAAAAGATCTCTGACCTGTCAAGCGACAGATCGTATTCATTAAGCGGCGACATGTGGCCAAGTCTTAAGTAGTCACTCATGAACTCACTATAATCCTTGTAAAGGGTAGGGTTCTGCTTGAATTTGAATTCTAACGATTGGAATCTGCGTATTGCTCCGCGGAGAGAATCTCCCAAATAAGATTTATCAGATCTGCGGGGCAGGGCTACCACGAATCTCCCGTCGCGATTGCGGCTAGTGTTTTTCACGAAATGCCTTTCACACGGTGAGTCCTCAGATCGGGTTTCGCGACTAGAGATTTCCTCCAACTTCCAAAATTCCTTTAGTTGCGAGGAAACCTGATTATCATCCTTACAGACCATAAATGAAGAAACCGTTCTAGTCATGTCGACGTTGAATGGTAAGTCACCGGCCAAAATAAATCCTAACTTGGTTTCCTGAATTATAGGAAAGTGTGGTCCGCGCGTATATTTCACAGGTTCAATTAATTGTAGAAAATATTGAGCGCCGATTAATATATCGACTTGCGATGAGCAATGTAGTTGAGGATCCGCCAGGAATATGCGCTTGGGTAAATTTAAAGAGGTAAGATTGAATGACTCCGCCGGTAAATTATTAGTTATACTGGGTAATACGGCACAATGTACGTTTAACGTGAAGGGTTTATAGCGTGAATGTAGCCTTACATTAGTGCTGAAGTCAGCCTGGGAAAGCGAGTTGTTTATACCCGTGATGGGCAATTGCGATTTAACTAATTGGAGGCCCAACCTGCGGGCGAAATCCATTGTGCAAAAGTTCGCTTGAGAACCGGAATCCAGTAATATCCTAACGGGAAATTTTTTGCCGACCTTATTGTATGTCATACAGACGGCGGTAGATAACAATACCGATTTATTGGTCTGTGATTTCAGTGAGCACTGGTTGTTAACAGAAGTTGCGTCCCTATTGGGGACATGAATCATGGTGTGGTGACGCCTAGAACATTTTTTACACGAAAATTTGGAGGGACATTTTGAACCCTCGTGTCCCGAACGGAGACAGTTTAAGCAAAGTTTGTTTTTTAGTAACGCATTTTTTCTATCAGGGATAGACAGCGATATAAATTGTGGGCAATCGCTAAGTCTATGTTCACCGTTACATAGCCTGCATAAATTATTTCTAATATGTGAGTGGAATGCGCCCTTTGGATTGCTTATCTGTTTAACTGCCTTGCGATAAGGAGACTTATCGCTTTTGTTCAACCTGCTCGTTGGGCTAGTCGCGTTATCGATATTTTGCAGTAGTTTCCTACGTGAATTTAAAAAATTTATAAAACTATTAAAATCAGGGAGTTTATGCTCCGATAAACTCTCTTTCCACAAACGTAAAGTATAACTGTCAAGTTTTTTGGCTAGATAATTTACTACAATAATTTCAAACGTGTTGACTGGCAGTTTGAGATTATTTAAAGCGTTTATATTTCCAGAGATTTGATCAATAAATTGCGATATGCTACCTTGGGATTCCTGCTGAACTAATGGTACGTCTAGTACATTCCACACGTGGTGAGCGGAGACAATCAGCTTACTATCATATCTATTCCTCAACAGATCGATAGCCACCGCGTAATTCTCATGTGTTATGGGTAATGATTTTATTACGTTAAGCGCCTCGCCATGTAATGACGAGTGCAAATAATGAAGCTTCTGTATATCTGTCAGGTCGGTTCTGACATGAATTAGTTCCATAAAAATATGGTAATAATGTTGCCATTCCACAATACTACCCTCGAACCGTGGTAATTTTATTGGTTCCAATTGAATGGGGGTTGTTTTAGGCTGTTTACCATCAGTATTAATTAGTGGTTTTTGGTTCAAGTGCTCAGATTGCTCCAACAAGTGTTGCAATTTGCATTCTATAGCACAGAGATCGTCCTCCGTTTGCACTCTATCACTTGTTGACGCAACGTCTGCTTCCTCAGCCTCGATTTGTGACTGTATCTCGTCATATTTGGTGGATAATTCCATCAAATGACGCAGTTTTATTTTGAGCGCATGAGGATCGCTGTTTAACAAATCAAAATTATCCGCGAAGGTATTTATTCGGGATATTGAGGCCTTAATTGTACCTCGTTTTTTTATCAGAGCCCTTACATCGGCCATTATTACAGTTTGAGATAAAAAAGGGAAAGATATTTAGAAACAATTGAGCATCGAGCATGTGAACCACAAACTTAATTTTGAATGAGTTTAAATACGTTTGGTAGCTAGCGATCGTTGGTTTGCACATAAACTTACTCTCTCTAACTAATCAAACTCGTTGGCAGTT
Organism: Magicicada septendecula; assembly: GCA_034769895.1. Classification (NCBI taxonomy): domain Eukaryota; kingdom Metazoa; phylum Arthropoda; class Insecta; order Hemiptera; family Cicadidae; genus Magicicada; species Magicicada septendecula. The sequence continues at coordinate 571,513,916 of CM068369.1, forward strand.
AAATTATTGAAATTATAAATCTAAATGATTACAAAGTATAGCTTTATCTTTAAAGTTCTGACTGATAATGAGCTGCCAACCATCTATTAATTTATATTGTGTAATAAGTTAATTGTTTATATAAATATGTCAAAAATACACACTGGGTGAAATATTATTAAAAATAAATCAAATATAGGTAAAGTTTATAGTCACGTGGCCGTCGATTCATTCGTGATGAAGCTGGCTTCGATCCCGTTTGGAGCTGCTACACCTCCTGTCTCTGACGGTTAGCCGTTGCCTCATGTTGTACCCTCCATCATTTAAAGCTGTGGAATCTCGAAAATGTTGTCCTGTTTCGTCCCGTCGTCTCTGGTCTACTGCTTGGCTGAATCTTGTCGAGATGACTGCGACGTGCTTCACGATAATGGTGTCGCTCAGGACGAAAATGATGCCCGTCTGTCGTGATTAACTTCAGATTGGTTTTCCCAGAAATGATGTATATAAATCAATGCTGTCGCCTGTGTACTCAGGTATGAGAAATCTGTGCCGTTGGGACCAAAAATGATGTAGTTTGTTTTGGCCTGAAAATGTGAAATCCTGCTTGATTGGACCAAAAATGATGTCGTTTTTGGCCTGAAATGTGAAATCCGGCCCGGAGGACCAAAAATGTTGCGGTTTGGAAGCTCTTGAAGAATCGCGAGTTATTCCAAAGACGCTAATAAGGAAGGCTGGATTGTTTGTTAGAAAGAAGTGGACTGTATTTGAGATATTGAACATGCGTTTATTGAATAATTTGGTTTGTTAGTTACGATCGGCACGTGCGGAAGCATTTGAGGCGATAATGCCCGAGATTAATTTTGAATGAAATCGTGGTCCATGGTAGATGGACGCAGGTAGACGATTAAAGTTGAATGTTATAAATGTATGCTGAATAATAGCCAAAAGCCGCGGTTGTAAGAGAAGTGTTTAACGAGAGTTGCGCTCGGAGTCGTGGTATAAACTAAACTAATACTGGCTTGCAGTCGGCTAGGCTGGCCGATTGCAAGGTTTGATAAAAGCGTGACGTCATCCGCGCGTGCCGTGCAATGTTAGTAGGCTGCTTACAACTGACAAAACAGTACAAAGTTTAAACAGATATTCTTTTATGTTTTCCTCAGCGTAGGGAAGCAGACTATAAAATATGATGTTGGACAATACGTTATATGCTGTATAAACTTACCACGTACGTAATTATTAAATAAAAGTCTCTAGTCATCGAGTAACTGCTGCAAAATCATTATCACGACGATCGTCGCAAAAACTTTATAACAATAATAATAACGAGAGGCTATTGCATTCGTCAGACAGCTTGCGTAACAACTGCTAGCCATCTTGCGTGCCGTCTATAAAATCTTTACGTCGTCTCGACTTATCAAGTTATGTTCCTTCTTCTTCTTAGTATTATTATTATTATTATTATCCACAGTAATTGGAGCAGAACGTTAACAGTCTATATATATACTGACAAAGAAAGAAATATAATATACCAAATTGGTTATGAAAATGGCTACAATAAAAATACTATGAACAAAATATAAAATAAAATCAAATATAAAATAAAAACTGAACAATTAAGAATTAATCAAAATGAACAACACATAAATAATAACAACAACAACAAAAAATGGACCACATTCACATACATAAATAATAAAATGACAAAACTAACAAAACTGTTTAAAAACACAGATATAAAAATAGCATACAAAACTAATAAAAATAAGTTACAAATTCTAAATAGCTCACACAACAAAGATAATACAACTAACGGTATATACAAAATTGAATGCCAAGATTGCAATAAATTTTACATAGGACAAACAAAAAAAAAACAGCTGAAAAAACGTTATTTTGAACACCTAAACGCATACAAAAAACCAGAAATATATAAGTCCAATTTATCCACACATGCAATAACCACAGGACATGAATTCCCAGACATAACCAATGTGTCACTAATAAAACATATACCACACAAGGGCACCATAATGAACATTTGGGAAAATTTACAAATATACAAACATAAAACACAAAACAAACTAATACCAGAACAAATACAAATCAATACAAAACATGACACAATATTCAAAGCACTCAACATCGAAAATACACAAAATACAAATACATATACCACAATCACACACAATAATACAACTTTAAAATACCAAAGACCAACAAACAACCTTAATAGCATCCAGCAGCCAACACACAAATATTTCACCAGACACAAGATCGCAAAGGCTGAGGATGGGAGCACAGGAGCTCTCGAAACATATTCCAAATAAGGAAAAATAACATCTTGATGTAAATTTAGTTGTAAATATTAAATGTAATATATATATTCTGTACATAATTGCACAGAACTAGTAACTATTTTAACTGTGAAACAATTTATTGCTGAACTGGGTAAAAAGACGTCTTTCATATCATTATAAACGGCTAACGATTAATCGATCCATTCGTGTATATTAGTCTCACACGAGATTATGCGCAACGGGAAAACAATGGCGCTCATTTGATAAACGCACACTACAAACGTATCCACATCTAGAAATGTCTTTTTTTTCTTTATTCTAACCTTATTTTTTCGAATGTTAAAACCACCTACGATGGATACTATAATGGGCCGTGGCCTGACAACAGGAAACAAACACAATCATCTAAAGGTTACGACTCCAATAGCAGTACTTTACTGTCTGAACAATGAACAACACGTGAGTAAAAGGTTTTAAAATATATAAACACTTGGTACGTTCCACAGTTTTTATTTAACTCTGACAGCTGTTTCAGCTTATCAAGCTATTGTCAAAGAGATCAGTGAACAACTGAACAAAGGATGTTAGGGCGGTGAACATGTGTTCAAGGCGTGTATCCGGACATGTGTGGGGTGTGATGATGGAGGGCGTTGGAGAAGCTAAGGGAAGATCAAGTGTTTGTAAAAACTAAGTATAATCTAAATGTAAAATATAAAAATTAACTAAACTAAATAACAACTTTTAATAAAGGGGATTCAGATTATATTTAATTTTTACAGACACTTGACCTTCCCTGAGCTTCTCCAACCCCCCTCCATCATCATACCACATACATATCCGGATACATGCCTTAAACATATGTTCACCACACTAACATCCTTTGTTCAGATGTTCACTGATCTCTTTGACAATAGCTCGATAAGCTGAAACAGCTGTCAGATTTAAATAAAAACTGTGAAACGTACCAAGTGTTTATATATTTTAAAAACCTTTGTATTAATATGTTTCACCAAGTGACCAACGCGTCATCAATTAATATCGTGAAAACGTGAGTAAATGTAAGCGGCTCCTCTAGCAGTAGTTTACTGCTGTTTTGAGCAGTAGCGTCAAGTTGTCCCAGAGCTCGACTTCGAACACCATGTGGCTGAATAGCCTATTCACGCTTAAAGACGGACGTGTGTGTATATTCATACGCCGTACTTGAAGTATGTCCACGCACGCGGCCTGGATTAAATAGCGCTGTTTCTGCAGTACACGCTACGTTGAGCTGCAAAATAACAGAACTGCCTACGTGACTCTTAACACGCGGCAACGTATGAAGCTGTTCCAGACGTCTTCAAGATCAATCTCCGTGGCATGATTACGTAATGTTCTAGATAATTCGATGTGCGTTTTACATAACGTTTCTGGACTATTCTACCGCTGGTAAAACCCGCTGTGTCACTGCAATGCAAGACGACCGGGGGTATAAATACCGAATTTCCAACGGCCAAGTTCAGTCAGACCTGGCAATATTACAAGTGCGGTGATTTTTTCGGGTTCAGTGGAAAATGATCAATTAGTGCAAAACTGTAATAAGGTGACATTTATTGTCGTGCGTTCGAAAAATTTAACTTCAATTATTGTGTAAGATTAGAAATGTTTATTTCTAACTGTAATTAAAGTTTGCAATTGGAGGGAGACTTCATCTGGCGTCAGTTATTCTGTTTCCATTTTACAACACGACGATCCGTGTGCGACCGACGTAACAATACGAAGACCTCCGAACCACCACCAGAGTTAAGTCGATCATAATTTGAAAAAGTGACAGTTAGTACTATCGATCCCAATGAACGGTAAATCACAACCTACAACCAAGACCAACTACAATACATCAGACCTTAATGCTTGTATCGATAGTTGACAACATGGCGGCAATCGTTGGGAAAACAAACCGGCGTGAGTTTGTTGTTCTGTGCCGGCGTGTTCCGTAGTGCTGTTTGGTTATGTTGAGGTTGTTTTGCGGAAGAGTTTGTTAGTGTTGTGATACACAGTGTAAAAAGTATACCAAATCAGTCCGTAGTGCTTCGTTAATATATTTTATACCATTTCTCCAATACTAATTAGTTTAAGTGAATTATAGGGTTATGTAAACTATTTGTACAAAGGGTCGCAGCTGCTGTGTACCCGGTTGCAAATCCAATTATGGTAAAATATACGATACATCAACATTTAAGTTTCCAAAAGAAAGGGCATTAAGGGGAAAATGGTTGAAGCTGATTCACAGAGATAATTTTGAAGCGAATGACAAAGCTGTGGTGTACATTAAACATTTTGAACCAAAGTTTTTGGTTAGGGAAGACGTTTTTCCTATTGAAAATGGTGATCCTATACGTGTGCTACGAAAAATTCCAAAGCTAACGAACGATGCATATCCCACTATCTTTCCTAATCAGCCTTCCTATCACACATTAGCTATTCCTAAAGAAAGAAAGAATCCTCAAGAACGTGTTCAAACGCTCTTGCAAAGAGATGAAGCTAGTTTTAGTGATTGGTGTGAACATGACAATATACCTGACTTTCAGTATTTTAAAAGTGAAGTGCAGAAAAGGAATGTACACCCATTTACAATCTCAGTAAAGGATGATTATGTTGCCTTTATTAAATTAAAGGATGATTCCTTTAGTGATGTGCCATCAGTTTCAGTGTGCTTCAAAATATCAAATTCATTAGAAGTACAAGTGTTTCATAAAAATGTGTGTTTGCCTTCAGAAACATTTAAATGGATATTACAGTCTGAAGAACAAGAGGATTTGAAGTGTGACAAGTGGACCAAATTTGACAATCTGGTGAGTCATCTAAATGGTTTTGCATATAACTCTATTGGTACCATTGACACAGTACTAATTTTAGTGAATTTTCTGAAACAAGCACTTACTACTGAGAGTGATCTTGATGATAATGTAGCCCCTAAAATACAGTTTGCTTTGGAGCAATTACAGCTTGCACTAACAAAGAAAGTGAGATATTCTTCTGAGCTCTTAATATGGGCAGCAACCATTTGTTTTTCATTTCCTGCTGCATATCATCACTTGAGGAAAACAATTGTATTAACATTACCTCGTCCTGTCTATTTAAGACAAATAGCCCTTGTATCGGCCCATCACATATAGCTTTTTTGAAAGAGAAAAGTAAATTACTTGAGGAAAACGACAAAGTGGTTTCATTGATGCTGGATGAAGTGTATGTGAATTCAAACTTCTCGTATAAGGCAGGAAAGATACTAGGTGTAGTTGAGAATAAGTCAGAAACTGATAGAGCAGGCACAATGCAAGTTTTCATGGCATCATCTCTGCATTCAGACTACAAAGAAGTAATAGCTCTCTTTCCTATAAAAAATCTGCATTCTGATATGCTAATGAAACTAACAATGGATATACTAAAGGTAATGAAATGAATGATATTGGATTTGATGTAGTCTGTTTGGTAGCAGATAACCATAGTACAAACAGGAAATGTACGAGCTTATGTGTGGTGGCAATTTACAGCCATGTATTGCATATCCAGCTTCTCCATCCAAATCTCTCTTTCTTTTGTTTGACAGTGTGCACTTACTTAAATGTATACGAAATAATTGGTTAAATGGAAAAAATGTAATGTTCATAATCCCAAATATTGAGGAAACATTTAGTTTCATTAATGACCTAATGCATTCTGATGAAGGGAGTGTTGTGTGTGAATATACAGTTAGTGAAGCAAGATTTTCAGATTTGAGGAACCTATTTCATTCAGAGAAAAACAAATTGTTAAAACTTGCTCCAAAGCTAGTGAGAAAGTCTATATACCCAACATCTATAGAGAGACAGAATGTATCCCTTGCACTCAGTGTTTTTGATTCTACAAATGTGGCAGCATTAGAAGTTTTGAAAAGTCAGGGGATTGAAATTTCTGATGGTACTATACAGTTTTTAAGACTGATCATTAAATGGTGGAAAATTTCTAAATTTCATGGGATGTGGAGCATCCCATGAAAGGGAAATACACAAAAGATGATGATGCTAACCCAATCACTGGGCCCACTGATTCCAAACTTCTGTTCCTTGAAAGTCTAAAAACATTTGTTCATATCTGGCATGCATCAGACTCCCATGGAAAACTGATCAATGAAACATACATTGCTTTCTCTCATACCCTTGCAGCAGTAGTTCAGTTATGCAAATATATTTTTAATAGATACAACTGGTCCTACATCCTTACAGCAAAACTGCAAACGGATGCTTTAGAAGCAAGATTTGGAGCATATAGAAGGCTAAGTGGTTGCACATATAATGTTTCTGTCGAGCAAATCTTGGAATCTGAGAGAAAACTCAAAGTGATAGGTCTACTGAAGCTCAGATCCACTAAGCATGGTGAATTTACTTTAAATGATTTTGCAGCAAAAGTGAATTCTAACATCAAAGACACAACAAATGAAAAATTTGAAAAATTAGAATCTGCTCTAGAGGAGTTAGCCAGTATTCCCATTATGGATGAAGATTTGAAAGTTTTGTTCTGCACTGCCAGCTACACTAGCAGCAAAGTACTTGAAAAGTTGAGAAAAAGTGGAAAATGTTCTGAATCTGCAGAAATGTTGCAGACCGAGGAGATTTTGTTGCAGTGTGAGAATGAGGAAGTTGCTTCATATTTCAACAAATTAAATCGTGGTGGATTAAAGTGTCCCTCTTCCATTATGATTTCCTTGTCATGTGACATATATAAACTTTTTCTAAGTTTTGACTAGCAGTACATATGAATCTGAATTTCTGAAGCTAGATAATCAAAGAAATGCACTACTTTCTTTGGGAATTGAACTATGTGAAAACGTTATAAGTAATTTGGATGATGTGTGCAAATGTGACATTCTGCTAAAAAGTGATTGAAAAGAGTGTTAAAGTGCTTTCCAGTGTTTATATTATTAACTATTTACATTCCTAAATGAAAAGTGTGTTTCAAAGGAAATTGCTTAAACACTTGAGAAAACAAAGAAGAAAACAGCATGAAGAAACTGAGGCGAAGGTTACAAATGCATCGAGTTTAAGCTGATCTGCAAATAAATTTCTTCTGCCCGAAAGGTACTTCATATCAATATCAATTGTTCTTCCTGCACATTACAAAATAATAGTAACCAGAATTTACCAACTGCATGTTTTGATTGGTACTATACATTTGATTCTCAGTTGCATCTTGACTTTTTGCTTCTATTTATCTTGTAGATGAATATGTTGTGTTTGCCTTTGTTGGCCAAAGTTTAGCATTTGCATACTATTATTAGTAGTACATAATGTAAACTGTAATTTGAGTTGCATCTCCAATTTTTGCTTCATAGAATTTTTGCTCCTTTGGTGATCGCTATTTTTTAGGAAGCAATTAGGAAGAAACTTATTATTATTATTATTATTATTTCATAACATTTTAAAATGGAGCAAGAATAAGTGCATTCAATTAACCTTGATTTTAAGCTGGAAGTATGCAAGGCTATAATTATAGGGCTTACTTTGCATGATGAGAAATTTAACATATTATTTATACTTCGCCTTGAAAATGTAAAACTAAGCTTTAACGTGACATTTCTTACATATTTTATGACATCCCCTTTAGCGAAGCGTATAAAATTATCGTCATATCGCTAGCCCCACTACTGAAATATTTGGCCTAAGACTGCCGCCATCTTGTTTTCTGTGTTATGGTCTGAGACATTGTAGTTGGTCTTGCTACAACGAGGAAGTATCTAAGAGGGTCACACAGATACAGTAAGAGACGACAGGAGGAAAGTTTTAGAAGTCCATTCAGTAACTAGAAGATTATTAAAGAAACAGATCCTCATCAGACTCCACGATAATAAGTAAGCGAAATCTATCCGGAAAGCAAGATTAAAATGAGGTAAAATAAGGGGAGGTCGGAGGAACAGGTGGAATGATGAATTTAGCATTGATTGCAAAGAGAAGATGTGTATCTCGGACATAAAACAAGAGACCGGTCCGAAATAAGATGTTGTATTAGCGCGAGAATAAATAATCACATCCTCATTATTAAGATTATTAAAAAAACACATCCTCATTAGACTGCACGATAATAAGTCCCCGAAATCTATCCGGAATTTAGCATTCAGATTAAAATGAGGTAAAATAAGGGGAGGTCGGAGGAACAGGTGGAATGATGAATTTAGCATTGATTGCAAAGAGAAGATGTGTATCTCGGACATAAAACAAGAGACCGGTCCGAAATAACATGTTGTATTAGCGCGAGAATAAATAATCACATCCTCATTATTAAGATTATTAAAAAAACACATCCTCATTAGACTGCACGATAATAAGTCCCCGAAATCTATCCGGAATTTAGCATTCAGATTAAAATGAGGTAAAATAAGGGGAGGTCGGAGGAACAGGTGGAATGATGAATTTAGCATAGATTGCAAAGAGAAGATATGTAACTCAGACATAAAATACGAGACAGGTCCGAAATAAGATGTTGTATTAGCGCGAGAATAAATAATGTACTTTGTATTTTACAGCTTAGGGTAGACGTGGATACGATTTTATACGTGTACACACGCGCCCATTATTAGACCAAAACAAAACAACTGGTAACATTTAGTTGCTGGCCGACGCCGATGCCTTCCCATTCATTCAGCTTTCCATCCCTACCATTCCGTTCTCTTCTCCTTGCTGCGTACTCTCACATCACTCTCTTTAATTCTCCCTCCAACATTCTACCCGTTCGTTTAAAATTCACCCTCTCCACCGGCTCGCCATGAGTAGTCTTTTTTTCACACAAGAGAAAACATACACCCCCTTGTTGTTGTTGTTGATCAAAATTTGACAGATTCATCTTTGGGCACACACTCCCCCTCTTTTTCGGCCTTTCAATAGACTAATGTCTTTCTCTACCTCTCTTTCTCTCTTTTGCTCACCCCTCTACTACCAGTCCTTCTACCCTCGTCGTCATTTGTCTTATTTGACAGGCAACAGTCCGCAACACTGGGTAACACATTCCTACAAAAAAAGTGTAAAACCACTGTTTCCGTCACAAACACACGAGCGTGTAGGCTACTGTATGTCTGCGAGTTATATGTAATTTCAGAATAGACGTTTTCAATATCTGTAAAGATACTATAGGAGTACACCGTGACCCCAACGAAGTTAGACATACAGTATAGCCTATAGGCTACATAGAGCGAAAACGTGAAGATAAACGAGCGTACAACTAATCGATCCACCCCTACGTATTGTTATATCGGTCACACGGATCGTCACGACTGAAGAGTGGAAATAAATAATTGAACACACAGACGTCGCAAATTACAACTCTAATTAAACTTTGAAGTAACCAAAGACAACAATACACTGTTGGCTTGTACACAAAATGTCTTCAAGGTTACGATCGTCCAACACACAGTAACGTAACAAACAATCAACGTCACCTAATTAACTTGTTATCGAACTAAAAATAATACAAGTCACCAATTACAAAGGTCATCCATCACACGTCACAATAACAAGAACTTAGATAACACAACACCAAATCGCACATTCAAAATGAATAACTTCGCTTCTGAATCGAAGCCCCGGCTGTGTGTGACCAAAAATACCTGGATGCCTGTAGAATAATCTACCATAATCTGGAAGGCGCGTGTGGGAAGCTCCGCGAGGATTGCGTAATACTGCCGCTACACAACGAGTGCAAAGCGCAATGTAGCATAGCAGTATAATCTCCACCGACAACTGTATGTCCTCCCGCAAATTTAAATTATAGTTTGTTAAATATTTATGGTAAAAAACACACCCACAAACACGTGTTATTAGATGTATGTATGTGTACAATATAAAAACAGATTTGTTATATTATATTATAGAGTCCTTCTATAATACAAAGCTATACATTCGTAGCAAAACAGTAGCCGCTTCCTTCAGCTATTCACGTAAGGAGGTGTCGGTGAAGGGTCGTTCAAATTCACTGTCCTTCATACCTTTACGCCCTACCGTCTTATTTATTATATCTGCTACAATTATATCAATTTATACTTATACTTCTTATTTTTTTTTTAGTCTATCTACATCTTCTCAAACACCAAACTCGTAATCATTTCCAAAGCAACAGACAACACAGACCAATACAGAAATCCGAGTTTCTGACGTTCTTGTGGCGCGTGCTGAGAGCACGAAAGTATTAGACAAACAATGAATTTTTGTAATAAGTGAAAATCATCTCGTTGCGGTCGAAACTGTTTAAGAACTTAGCTCACGGCGAGAGTTTAATCTTCCCTTTACTTGGTTTTCCAGTTTTTGACGCCGTGGACCGTTTTTAGAATTTTCTTCTTCGACTCTAGTGGTAGTCTTGATCAACAGTCTAGCCTTTGCCAGCCAAGATAGTACAGTCACAGAACGAAACTCGAGCAAGTGACCGATGAACTTGTCGGCGACCAATCTGAAGACTTGTTCACAGCAATTCTCCATTCCTCGTGCCACTCTGCCTTCCTCTTCATAACTTGTTTATCTGTTACAATACTTTTATAATCTGTTCCACGATGGCAATCGTAATCTTCTCGTTTCTCATTCAGACGTCCATCTGTTACTGATTTTACAGAAATTTAATGTCCAATAAGTTGAACTCTTCTTTTTACATATCAGTGCAACTGACTTTCATCATCCATCCGTTGCGTCTCAAATAAAGTGAGAATCCTATCTTCTTCAGTTTCCAGAGCCCAAGTTTCACGGCCATATAAAGTTACACTTTAAACATACACTTTTAGAAATTCTTTACTAAATTCAAAACTATCACTTTGAGGGGTTAACACCTCCTTATTTTTGTTGACGGCGGTTTTTACTCGGTTAATTCTAATTCTTATTTCTGATTTACTCCGTTCATCTGTAGTCATGTACCCCCCTAGATAAGTAAGTGACATCAAGAAGTTCATCACCTACGGCAATTCTTATTTCCCTTGTATACAGTGAACACTATTACAATCGTTTATTAAATAAACTTGTTTAAACTATTAATAGTGTTACATGAACGTTACAAGTTGTAAGGCTCGATAATTAAACTATCGACGTTTTTTCGGGCCACTTAATTGTTGTCAACAATGACAAACAACGAGAAAGTAAAAAGAAAAAGAAGTGTGTGTGTGTGTGTGTGTGTGTTGTAAATTTTTCAAAGTGTCAGACGCACACTGTAGATTGACACAACAAAAGACTGACCACACGACACGCAAAATATTGTCTGACAACGGTGGGGGGGAGGGGCAGCCGTGGCAGCAAAATATTTACCGACCACACAGCTGATCAATACGCCGCTGTCCACAGTGTAAACCGCAGACTAAACGCGCAAATGATTAAAAACACGTTTTCTTTTTATTATGTCAGTTGCAATGATTCTAAATGTTTATCATTATACCCATGTAGGATTTGATGTTTCCTGCACCGTACTTTAAGTCATCACCATCAATTTTCCTTCGCATCCTAATGTTTTGAAGTAGATTCGGGGCCAGTACAGTAACAATGTCAATAACGTCGTTGCTCGCTCTGACTAAGAAGTCGAAGAAAATAACCGATTACGTATATTACACGTGTCTAGCGCACCCCATCCTACCGCGTTACGATTCCTCTATCAATTCTGAAGTGTACAGTTATAATCCTGCCATTTACATAAGATTAACTAACAATCCTATTCTACCATTTGTTATTTACTCACACGTTACTCCGACAGCTGTCTCCTCTCCCCCCCCCCCCATCAGACACTCTACTTTGGAGGCTTACATCGTCCCTACTTGTATCAACCCTTCACAGTTTTTTTTTTTACTTGTGTCAGAATTGCGATACTCGATTCCGCATTTTCGAAGTCCAGTCGAAAAGTTGGTTGCTCCTGACTACATACATGCTTTTCTGTAAAAGTGACATTCTGATAAAAGTTATCGTCAACATTGGTAATACAGTTACTGTCAGCTACAATCGCGTTACTTTACGGTGGCCGCTTCGTAGCTGCGCGAAAAGTGAGGGTAGGGGGGAGGACTAAGTGTGCTCAGTTTTAACACTACGTTTCAAACACGTCCCTCTTTTTACTGTTGCTGCAGCCAGCTTTATGGGTGCCCTAAACTTTTTAATTATTACAAATCGGGGTTTTACACATTCTTGACATTTCCGGATTTCATTCAACTAATTATTACTTGTAATTTTACTCAGTATTACTAGACATTGTATCAAATATGCATTTTTAATACCACAACAATGTTATTTGTTACATAATGTAAATAATAAATAATTACTAATATTGGCCGCTTTTCTGTCCTGAATTGTTTTATTTTCCTGAGGTATTCAATTCTTTTTGCCCTTATCTCTTGACGTTCATTTAATACACTTCTATTATTTCTAATCTTCTTCCATTTAAACACTAAGTTTTTAATAACTTTCCTTAAACATGATAAGCTACCTTGAAAGTACACTAGACTAAAAAAGTTGATGAAGTTTTCGTAGCGTAGTATATGTTTTTGTGTGTAGAAAATAATAATTAAATGAAATACAGGCCTATACAGTAAATGTTTCACGGTAAATCGTTTTGAAAACCCATCAACACTCACGCACTCAGTGAGATGTGTCGTTACACTGACAAAAAACAGGGTTCTGCGCATATCACTTTCACCAAGGTTGGCGGCCACCATAAAATACACAAGTAGTATAGCTATGGTTTCCAACCAGGTAGTAACGGATAGTCCATTCTTAGCCGCGGAACATGTCACCTCATTTGGAAGTAGCTTCCAAATTATAAATCTGCGCGCAATGACCCGCTTTCTGAAGCAAGCAGGTGTAAGGTGTAACCCTACTGACGTTCATCGCCAGTTGAGGGAAGTGTATGGAGTCATTGCATTATCACTCCAAGCCATCAGTAAATTGTATTAGTTGTTCGAAACGGCCTCACGCGTATGTTGGATGATGACCGGAAGGGAAGGCCGTCCTAGGAAAAGCTGAGTGGAGCATGAGAACATCCTCCATACAATCCACCGTGTGATCTCCACGGGTTCGGTTCTTTGAAAGGTGCCCTTGCGAAGCGGCGACATCACACTAATGAAGAGTCCAAACCGGAAAGGGTATCATCGGATGTTGGACGGGAATTTTTCAACAATGGCATTGAAAAAATTCTTGTCATGCTTCAGTAAATGTTTAAATAAACTTGAAAAAATTGCAGTAAAGTATATCTTCAGAAATTTGTACTTTCATAAATATTAACAGAATTTTCATAAATATCCCACATGTCGATTTTTTCGTGCTAGCGCATCAAACATTTTGACTGCTCTTCGTAGGTTTTGATTTATATTTTATATAGACAGATCAGTACAGATTGGTGGGAACATCTTTGCCTAATGGATGACTGCCGCATCCCCAAACAACTATGCAACTATAAGCCGAGGGGACGGAGAGGTGTGGGACGTCCGAGGAAGCGCTGGAGTGACCAGCTCTAATCTTTGCCTATTTGAGACCGGAACAAACCATCTTCGGTTGAATTCTTGAAGAAGATGATGATGATAACAGTTAAGATATTTATTGAGCTGACATCACCATCATCAAAATGAGCACATTTCTCGTCTAGGAACGTGGGCTTTACCAATTGCAGCAACCTTCCAAATTCTGTGTTCGCCGAAATATTCATGACGCAACGGTCCTGATCCTTTGTTTTATCACCATTTACTTTGTAGAATCTTGGTTTTTTTTTTTTGGTAACCAGAAAACGGGCCCCTTACTCGAACTCATGAACGCCCCAAAGTAACAACATTTTTTCAGCTGATATTATGCTGTAAATTTCTGAAAGTGACCGGCTGCAGCGAGAGAATAAATGACACGAAGAAGGGATAAAATTGGTCGAGAGGGCTGGAAAGTACAGGTACCAAGAAGAGAAGCGTAGAGTTACGTATGATTCACCACTGAGGGGGGGGGGGAATGTGCAGCATTAATGGTGATGACAGTATAAATTATTATTATTCCGGTTGTACAATGTTTACACATTTTCCGGAAACAAAGATTACAGAATTCATTAAATTCTCATCTTCCACTGCTGCTTGTCCATCCAAAGATCTTCTTCAATTTCTCGTTCCCTCAATAGAGTCTGAATTTCTTCTATCCAGGTGATAGGTGGTCTTCCTCTTTTTCTTCTTCCTGGTGGGGATCTATTCCATAACTCTCTTGGCAATCTTTCCTGTGCCATTTTTTCGTGTGTCCATACCATTGTAATTTCTTTGTTTGGATAAAATCAACAATTGATTTTTTCACATTCATTCTGTCCTTAGTAACTTCATTCCTAATTTTCTCACGTCTGGATACTCTTGCGAACGCCTCCAAAAGCCCATCTCTGCTGTCATCAATTTTGTTCTTGTGTGTTTACTGGTAGTCCAAACTTCTGAGCCGTGAATGACAATATAAATTATTTTCATATTTTCTATACAAAACTAGTTGCACTACAGGGTGGAGGGTTACATCCCACCAAGGCAGCAATTATTGCTGCGTTTTGTAACGTAAGCTCGTTGAATTGCAAGCACGACAACGAAATGATGCTGCGTCGTCAGCATATCAAGAGGGCCGTGCTTTATGGAGGTCGGCCCGCGGTTTACGACCACACGACGTGTTTACGACGTCATCGCGCTATTCCGGGAGAAAAAACCCAGTAAAAGCTACGCGAGTGACACGACATCAGGGGGGAATACGCTGGGGAGTTCCGCCGTCACAGCCGCGTCGGCCGAAATGTTAACGGTAATGTACGGACGTCTGTCGTAGTCGGTATATGGGATTTTACCGCCGTCGCCATCGTAACGCAAGCCAACAACAACAATACACATAACTTTGTTTGTTTAGCGCACGATACACATGATAACGGGCCCGAAATGTGGTTGCATCAAACTCATATGGCATTTTTAATAACCCGGAAATTTCACCTGATATGCAGTGGAACTTGCTTATAACGAGATTCAATGGATCGGACAGATGTGCTCGTTAAAACCGGGTGCTCGCTACATCCAATTTGTCGACTCGCAAGTCTAAATTTTTATACCACAACAAAAAAAGTTTACTATAGAAGAGACTTTGCACAATAAAATTTTGATATGTTTCATATTCTACGTTTAAAAGTGAAATTTAGTCTTTAAACATTTTTTTGACGCTAATATTCTTTCCTGAATATTGGCGTATAGTGCATTCGCGAAATGTAGTAAAAGTAGCTGTGTAGTAAAAACTTGCCAAAAATCAGCCGAATATCTAGCAAAAACCCAAAACTTCCCATTTATTTATTTTTTAGATACTGGTCTGAACATTGGCAGTAGTGGTGCAAGTGACAATAATGATGCTTGTCATGCCAGTATTAAGTTGAAGAAAGCAAAACTGATTGTGGACTCTTCAGATGATCTCTTTCCCTTTACATGGTGCAATAATAAAGCAAGGAAGGAAGGTGCTTCGAATTCAGTGGAATGTGATGTACAATAAATAAATGTACAATATTTATTTTTAAATTACAAGAAAATTCACTCTAATTTATTTGTCTTTTTGTTCTTCGTTCTAAACGCAATCGTCAAATTTATATTTCGCACACAGAACTTAATTAACCTTAAAACAATTTACAGGCATTGCAGAAATGCAATGCACAGAGAAGGGCATTGAAAATGCTTCAATAAATCTAAAAAATATATATATTTATGTTCATTCACCAATCAATGAATTCATTCTTCATTTACCAATGTACAGATTATAAGTTAAATGTAGACGCATTCATAAGCGAAGTTTTATATGTGTACTACGTTAATGACAACAAAAAAGTAGTTTCTATGGAAACTCACCGGTTCCCATTTTCGATCACGCACCAGCGATCGGCCGCAAATGTGCGACACGTCCTTATAAACATTTTCAATGTTAAAATCATCTGTTTTTGTTAGTTTTGTAATTTTGTATCTTTAGATATCAAAACAGTTTTATAATTTATTTAAATATTCCACGAATTCATCTCTTATATTATTAATTTCACTAAATTGCGTTAATAATTTTAAAGGAATGTTTAAAATGCTGTATTGTAACGAACGTTTTTAGTCCTTAACCCACGAACACGCCTGCTCGTTATAACCAAGTCTCTAATGCGTTCCTACTCGCTAAAAGCGAGTTTAATTATTATCATTACTACGATACAAAACCAAACAAATCTCGTACTTTTGCTCGTTACACCAGAGTTCTCGTTATAAACGCGATCTCGTTATTCGCGAGTTCCTCTGCATTTTTAATCGACCACCAAGAAACAAGAAAGTAAAATACAGGCCTCGGAAACGACGTTCTTAAAAGGAGTTAAAATGTCACGGTACAACGAACGAGGCCGTAAGAGAAGAATTCCAAGTTTTTAACTTGAACGAAAGATTAAAAAATTACAAACAACGGTGGAAAGAACACTTAGACGAAAGAATGTCAGATTCAAGGCGGGCCAAACAAGTCTGGAAATATAAACCTATAGGAGACAGGTGCGTGGGTAGACCCAGGAAGAGACGACTGGAGGATCCTTGAAGGCGGAGCAGGCAGCGCCTTGCTTATGCCGTGATGTGAAGAAGATTTTTAATCACTTTTGCGTTCCTTACAAAAAAAAAAAAAAAACTGGCAGTTGTGATTTTGCTGGGGTATCACGTTCGACACTTATAAAACTGATGTATTGCAAATGGATTGGGGGGGCGGGCTTGATTGTGTTTTTCCGATCTGATGATAAGCTGAGAGACTCGAATGCGCTAATCGGAAATGTTTTATACAGTGGTGTGGAAGAGCGTAATTTCTATTTGTGGTTATAACCACTAACACTAACTCATTAATTAAAATAGAAATATTTTATCACAAAAGCGGTTCACATCAAAAATATTGTGATTAAATGTTTATAGTATTATGTACTTTGTTTTAATTTCTAAAGTAATCATTTATTGTATCTTTTTCGTGGATTATTGCTCGGAGATACTTCGGTGTAATCATTGGCTTTTTTGTAACCCTGTGGGCGGGGCTTACTGTATAAATATAGAGATGGGTCAAGACTGTGTGCTTCGATGACCCTCCCCCACCCCATAAGCCGATTACGGAACCTCTGGCCCATCCCCCGATCTTGAGGAATTTTCACTCTCCTCCTCCTTCCTTCTCTATCTTTTCCGTGTGCCGGTGCTCGGGGGGGGGGGATGCGCTTGCCTTGGGTGTGCTTAGTACCACCTCTGGTGGACGCTACCTCCTCCTACGCTCTCTCCCGTGCCCCGACATTGCCGCTTGGCAGCCCTAGGCGACTTTTCCTAAGCGGTTTGAGGCGCCCTGCCAGTTGTGGGCGGGCAATTCCTACCTCTGAAACGAAACGTCTCCGAGGTCTCCCCCATTCTGCTGTTGCGGGCCTCTTCGAGGTCCGAGGATCCAAGAAAATAACACCATCCTGCTCCTCCGAAAAATAAACAAACGGAGGTTCCATTCTTAGAATAGCGCGAGATCGCTAGTCATCATGCACAAGCAGTCACAAGCAGGCATCATGCAGTCATCAGGCTCGCCCGGACACTGCGACCACCGGACCACCGGACCACGACAAGCTGTTGCTCCACACACTTGGACTTGGACGTGGACTGTGTGCTCTGTCTCAGTCGACCCACTGAAGATGCGTAGTCGTAGTCTGGGCGAAACGTCTGACGTTAAAAGTAACAAAAACGCGCGGTGTGTAACCGACCCGAAAATAGTGTTGTTACTATTAAAGTAGGCTTTCGTCACGATCGCGAAGCGGAATATGATCAACAAGTTCAGGCAAAGGCATGGGTTAACAAACAGGACAAAGTGAGGAACTAAAAGAAAACGAAATTTAGTGCACAATGGCTGTTACTGTCTTGTTCTATGAGCTAGAGACTTGGGTCGTTACTAAAAAGAAGACATTTACTGATGCTTCTGAGACGGAATTCTTGAGAAAAGTAAATTAGCAGCCGTATTTTGACTTACTTGACTTGACTCAAGTCCTTAAATTCCTAGCTGGAACATAAGGCCTCGACGAAATGTTCAATTTTTCCAGCGTGTTCTGTCCATTGCCAGGGTCTTCACCTCCCTTCATGTCTTGTTGACACCAGCCAGCTCTCTTTTCATAGTCCTCTTCTAGGTGTTCCTCGGTCTTCCACGTCTGCGGATACCCTGCGGATTACAATTCAGTGTCTGTCTAGCGATATTTTATGGTGGTCTTCTCAGGGTGTGACCGCTCCACCTACATTTTCTTTCTTTTATCTGTAGTTGGATGGTATTCTGACTTGTCGTCTCCCATAGATCTCTGTTCGAGATGGTCTTGGGCCACCAAATTCTCATTATGCACCTCAGGCAACTGTTTATGAAAGTCTGTAACCTTGTGGTAATGTCCTTGTCACTTGTCTTCCTGCGTATATGGGGTGATCTCCATACTGGTCATAACTGTGCAAATGCTCCTTTTGCTTTATTTATACGACTTATCACATCCCTAAGAGCACCTCCATCCAAGAACTGTATTTTAGCAGCCGTAAATTACGCAGTACCATCATTCAGCTTGGAAGACACAATGTCGACAACAAAGAGTTTCAAGATTAAAAGGATGCAATTACGCAGACCCAATGTCACCGTATAGAATTGCAAGTGTAGTAAGGATGGTGAAAACGAATTCTTTTTGCTTCGAGAGGATTTTTTGTTTTAATTATTAATTTGATCTAGTTTAACTGATCTAGTTCCAGACGATCTGTGGAACAGTGAACAATATTTTTAGAAACAAGATACATAAAGTTACAAGACTCTTCTCATTTGAATCTATGAATCCAAACCCACGTTTCCGTTATTTTTAATAGTGTTGGCGTCAGACAATGGAAACACCTGTTAAAAGAAACTGTGAACGTGCGCCTACGTACACACAGACTGCAAAACCAACCCCAAACATTTACGTTAATTAACGTGCCATTAAATCATCCGCCCAAACAAACGACTCGGTAAAACAAACATTATATAATGACTCCGTGCTGCACAATGAAAGAAAATTTTTTAAAAATTATAAACACAATCATTCATTTTGGAGAGAACCAAGTTACGAGCCTATTTAATGATTCTGTTTGTGACAGGCAGAACGTATCACTTTTGTTGTTTCTCAGCAGGCTGCCGGTCAAAGACGCAAGCTACGACAATGAACACGAACAGCCATTGTTGAGTGCGCAACAAACATCGTTTTACTGTTGGTAATTCCCAAGAAAATCCACTATTGTCAGTATATAACAGCTGTTGCCGGTTGTTTAGGCCTACAACGTAGCCTAAAAAATAAATTCGAATTTTTTCTAGTACGAGATATTCGTTTTAGAGCCAAAATACTTTTGTAGTGTATTTTATACGGATCATTGTCTGGCAGAAGAAGATGGTCCCGGTTCAACGTAATCTGACTCCATTATACTTACACAGAATAAATCCGAACACAAACAATCGAATTGAAAATTAATAAAGAAACTCATAACTAAACGCACAAAACAGAAACAGGTGCACGTAGTAACCGGTATGAGTCGGTTCCGAAAACAAAGGTACCTACTGACTGAGTGTTTTGCCGGTTTACACAGCGGCAACACATCGGGCGGACGAACGTGTCTCCTTCCCTATTATGTATAGCGACAACTACTACGAGGTCAATGACCGTACACAGTAGAACGTCGCCGATATCTGAGCCGGCAACACAACATTAAAATGACGGTACAAGCAAGCGCCCAGAAGTTCGAAAGCAATATTGTGCTTCTCTTCAAGTTTCTCGACTGATGTTGTTCACATTTCATATTAATCGATGATTAAAGTATTTACTCCCTGACGTAATTAATTTTCCTTTCTTTTAATTTTTTTTTGTATCGGCCATCTAAGGACCACATGCCAATTTCAATTCTTTATTCTTGTCTTTTTCTACAATATTCTTTCATCTTTTCACTGTGTCTCTTCTTCCTGTCTTCAGTCCACTTTGAACCTGCGTTTTTCTCTCTCCTACCCTGGACTCCTTCCATTTTTAACACTTTTGCCTGAAAAACTTCCCTTTCAATAGCTTCTTCTGCGTGTGTATTATTTTTTTCTAAATCCTTTTGGACTTCTTTATACTTTCATATATTTCATTATTACTTCTTAATTTCTAACCTTCTGAAGTTTTTCATGGGCCTAATATTTTCCTAATTATTCGTCTTTCCAATATTTCTAGTTTGTCTAAATTATAATTCAATGCTAGACATTCACTTGCATATAGGCATTCTGGCTTCACTACTGTACTGTAATGCCTTCTTTTCGCATTTTTAGATATGTACTTTTTATTGTAAATATCTTTAGTTATACCATATACCCTTTCCATCTTTCTTTTCTTTTAATACTTGTACTGCTGCCGCCGGCAACAATGGTTACAAGGACGCCACTCCACTGTCTATTATATTCTTGTTTGCCGTACGCAATTTCTGCTGTACGTTATTTGTACTTCACATTGTTTACTAGACACGTGAGCGTGAGCGTGTGAATGTATCTCCATGTCCCAGACGTCAGACGGCTTGATTCGCTCGTGTGACCCATAAAGGTTGCGTCCAGATAAGTCAAATGTGCAAATGTTTCTCCGCGGATTGATTCTTACCTTATGGCAGATTCAGCACTACGACAAAACGTGAAAGGACGATGTTTTGCTAACATTGAGGAGATAAAGACAGAATCGCTGAAGGAGCTAAACGCCATACCGAAAATTGCGTTCCAGAAGTGCTTTGTAGATCCGATAAAGCACTAGAACAAGTGTATTATATATGATGGGGTCTATTTTGAAGGGGACAAAATTAATATTGATGAATAAATTTAATAAAGACTTTTTGAGAAAAACGAAAATTCCGCGTATTTATTGATCAAACCTCGTAAACGAATCTGCTGATCATCGTCTATTCAGCGACGCTATAGGGGTTTTTACATTTAATAAGATAAATGTCAGTGGAAGCTCAGTATTGGGCGGTTACGCAGCCGGTGGAAGGTTCCATCAGATACTACGGACTAGTGCGAACGTGGGCTAACCAAATAAGGACGCCCCGGTCGTTATCACGGTGTTCAGACACGGTAAGTGATGCCAATAATTAAGTACGCCCTGTAATACTGCCTTGTTTAGTTGGGTTTGGAACCTGTAAGGTTGGAAGAAAGATTCTGAGAAATAAATCAAAGGGCAGCCCGGGCTTTAACGCTGCCGACAGAAGTTACAAATATGAATGCAATCTCCATGTCCAGTCGTACTGTTTGGCGGGTTCGAGCTGTTTGGGACTTGATCAGTGCCATACTGACAACTGGCATACATGTCTTCTAACGTATGCAGTGTAGATCTTTAACACCATGTGTTTGTTTCCTATACGAAATAAACAGTACAGCTAAAAAGTTAGACACGAACTACTTAGACATGAAACGGGTGTCTGGTTGAGTTGTGTCAAAAGATCTCATCGCGCATGCGTCACTCTGACGCGTTGTTTTCGGTCCAATTATTTTGCGTTCAAAACAGCGGCATGGTTGATGTGCCACATGGCTGTGTGTCACGGTTGGTCACCTGACACTCCACTTCCTGCACTGCCTTCCCCGCCTTTCACTACGATCTGCGCGAACCGTTTTATGTCTTGCCAGACGGAAAGATACGATGGGAGAATAAAAAATAAAAATAGACAAATTAATACAACATAAACCGACACATTAAAACTGTCCTACAAAATAATACAGCACACTTACTTAGCGCACGGAACGTGGGGCCTGTGTAAATTCCCCACCGCTAAGCTGAGCTGCCAACTTAATTACCTACCAACCCATTGATTAAACAGCTGAATTCTAAAACATACGGCGGGCTCCACGGCTTACTGAATAATGAAGCACACGCTGCGTTACGTCGTCGTGAGCCGCCTGCTTCGGTTTAGTCACCCTACCTACGTAATGCTTGTTTATTAGTCAGCAGTAGATGCAGGGTTAACATAAATGTTAACCAGTAAGCTACTACTACTAGTATACGCGCCACCGAGGATACATTCGGTCCCAGTACCACCTCTCTGTCACACCACGCGCTCCGCCTAATGCCGCCTTGCTGCTTATCAATTTACTGCGTGAACCGTAATTGGTAGCCTGACTTGTCGTCGCGTCGAGTGTTCCTCTGCACACATCATCCCGAAATCACACTGACTGTTGTGAAAGCGTGGATGAGACATGGACATATTTCCACTAGGAGTAACATTACACCAGCCTAACCTCCACATTTACACATAACGTTAGCATTTATCAATCGACGCTATTAAAAAAAATCTGTTCTTTCATCGTTTCTGAATAACCAATTTTGTTGTAACTATAGTGGTTCCCGTGGAAAAAGATTACCCAACAGATTCCTCAACAGATTCCTCGACGTCGCGTATAAAACCCGTCACATTCTGTGTATGTTTGAATGTGAACAAACGTTGAGTGTGTTGTGTAAATACAGGAGACACTGAGACAAGTGGTCGAGAGCCAACTGTAGAATGGAAGAAATGTCGGATCCCGCTGGCAGCGAGTATTGGCAGGCAACTGCCCACCTTTGTGTAGCCTACATCCGGTTCCGTACGATGTCACTTTCAATGTGCTTTGTCTGTGTTAAGATTCGGCTAAGGGAAACCTACTGTAATGATTGAAACTTTGAAAACGGACTAGCGAAAACTCCACCTCTCTCTCTCTCTCTCTCTCTCTCTCTCTCTCTCTCTCTCTCTCTCTCCAAACAACAGCCAAAAGAATGGACCACGAAAGGCGAACAGCTCCAAAGAAGGCAAAGAAAATTCCGTCTCCTGGTAAAGTTATGGCGGAAACGACCGCGGAGTCAACTCCATTGTCTACCTTGAAAAGGGGAAAACACTTAATGGCGTACAGTATGCAAACCTACTGCACCGAAACGACGAAATCAAGAAAGTGCCGTTTCACCAAGACTACACACCAATCGTTGCGATGGCTAAGATCAAAGAATTGAAGTTGGAATTGCTTCCACACCCACCGCACTCGCTCGATGTAACCCCGAGAGACTTTGACCTCTCTTGTAATCTCAAAAAAATGACCGCCGGAAAAATATTTACTGACGAAAATCAAGTCAGCGATGCTTTAATGTTTGAGTACTTCGACAAATCGGCTTGTCAGTCTTGCATAACCGCTTTATAACATCGTTGGAAAAAGTGTATAGAGCTAAATACAGATTATGTTGAGAAATAAATGCAAATTAATCAAAAAAAGTGTTGTTTTCTTATTCAGGCCCGGAACTTTTCATCCAACTCTCGTAACTGGCAATAGCTAGTCATATGTGCGACGGAGCTGTCCGGCCTACGATTGCAAATTACGTCATACAGATGGAGTCTGTTTCGGACATCGAATCGCGATAACGTTCCAAACACATTACCGTGTTGCACGTGATGTCGTAATAAATATTGTCAATAGTGACATCCCGCTACATGTGCTTTGGTCGACCGTCAGATATGATACCATTAATTGAGTGAATTGCAGAAACAAGACAAAAACCAATTTCAGATAATTACGTATGATAGTTGAACACCTGTAACCTGCAATCTGTTCGATACAGTACTAGTTTGTGCCGGACCTCGCGGGTGTCAAACTTTATCTAACATAGAAATCGGCGTTGTTAGAAATGAAAACAACTGTACATTTTTGTATCCTAGATTTTATAATCGTTTACCTGCCGACATAGAAAAAAAAAACAGTTTTTCTCAAACGTTTGAAATCTTGGATAATGAATAGAAGGTCAGTTGAATACCTTTATTATTCTCCACATCGGTAATAATTTTAACCACATGAGATGCTATTATTTACAAAAGAAATTTAATTTGTGTTTGTATTTTATTTGTAAAAAGTATAACTAGATTTAGTTGTGATGAAAAATATCCATGATTTGTTTATTACAAAAAATTATCATAATTTCATTTAATTTGTAAAGATATATCAGATTTTGTTGAACGTGAAAGTGTTGAATTTATGTTGCCACAGCTGCCGAATATTAGGTTAACTATTATATATTATTAATAATAATTGTTAATACTATATCTTAGTTGTAATCATTGACGGGAATTAAGGTTAAAGATGATTATTTCAGTTGGAGTTAATTTTGAAATGTTAACGATCTATTTTCTTTTTTAGTAATGTTAAAATTTAATACAGTGTATATAAGGTTTCAATGACTGCATAATAAATATCTGACAAAATTGTTGGGGATAAGAGCTAATTGGACCTACGAAAAATTGTTTTTTGTTGAATTAAATATATAGCAAGGACATTAATAAATCTTCACTTGTCACTGCCCATAGTATGTGATAAGAAGGTAGTAATTTCTAGTGCTGTGAATATAATGAACAGTGTAAACTTTAGTAATGGGAATAAAGATATTGAAAAAAAGCTTGCTGGACTCAAAATATATACACAAGAATTCTCAATAAGAGATTAAGAGTCATTACAGATGCATTACTTCTTGAAGAGCAAATGGGTTTTAGAAAGGGCAGGTTGACTGTGGATGCATTGTTTGTATTACGACAGATAGTAGAGAAAAGGCGGGAGTATAACCAGGAAGGCGTATCGCTTTTGTTGATCTGGAAAAAAGCATTTAATAATGTAGACCGTCAAAAGTTATGGAATTTTATGGATAGAAGAGGATATCCACAGCACTTAATTAATCCTTTAAAAAAGTACATCTGTAGCCTGGTTCTGAATGGTGAAATTCCAATAAACAAGGGAGTTAGGCAGGAATGCTGTGTTTCCCCAACCTTGTTGTTTAATATATACATTGACGACATGTTGAGAGCATGGAAATCCAGAGTGACTTCGGGAATAGGCCTACAGCTTAACAAATCAATTTGTATGGGTTCCCTGCTATATGCGGATGACACAGTTCTTGTTCAAAAAATGAGGATGATTTACACAGAGCTATGTTTCAATTACAAAAACTGAGAAGAGAGTACTCACTGACAATTTCAGTAAGAATTCCAAAACCATGGCCTTTAAAGGTAAATATCCAGTAAGGACTAAGATGTTATAAACAACAGCACTTTAGAAGATGTGAGCCGTTTCAAGTATCTCGGCTGTGCAGTTAGCTATGAATCTGAACATGATATAAGAGAGAAGATAAATTAAATTTAGGAATATTTGTGCTACGATTCATACAAATCTTAGAAAGAAAACAAGACACAGCAGAAGGATTAAATTTGATAAGACAATTGCAATATCAACATTGATTTATGCGAGTGAGGCGTGGGTCATGACAAAAAAGGAAAGCGGCAAGATTCACAGTGCTGAAATGCAGTTTCTTCGAAATACTTTAAATTATACATGCAAGATAGAATAAGGAATGAAGATATCAGAGCAGAACTCGAAGAAAAGGACATAAATTAAATTATTTTAATTTACACAAGACAATGGGGTGAGATCATCTGCAAAGGATGACAGAGAATCGATTGCCGAAAGCAGCACTGAACTATAAAGTCATTGGTGGGTTGCCCGAGGATGAGATGGGTGCCGGAACAGTTTTATATAACCTAATCCTTGAGGAGGAGGAGGAGGAGGAGAAGAAGAAGAAAAAAATCGATGGTGCCTACCATCGGGAAAAAATTTCGATAATTTCAACATCAGAACTGGCAACTGTAGGTATGTTCATCTGAAAACAGGCGCTTAATGGACTTTTAGTTTTTAACATTAACAATGTGGAAACGTCTTTCATGTTACAGACGTTGAACTGGTGAAATTTGTAGTAACCTTTCGGAAAAATGTAATTAACATCTGTTAAACTGAATACAGGTTCACGATTTTGGGCAGAAAAGTACACAAAATTGTAGTGTTGTTTCCGTTAAGTTTCTCGTTTTAGGCCCCTTTCATGCATCCGATTTATATTGTAGACACGTTTTGCATCCGATTTCTGTCGTGCGTGAAAAATGTCGGAAGTTAGTGTGAACAAAGTCTTTCAGCGTCCATCATCAGTACTGAAAATGGATCTGTGCGTGTTGTAAGTCGCTTATCGGTTCATTTTGAAGAGGAAAAGAAGATAGGATGTTCATCTAATTAACTGTGCAGGATATGTAGACGGTGCTTTTCGTAATATATACGGAAAATTAGGAGATTAGAAAACAAGTTTTTTAATTTTTTTAGAATGTCTCTTACCTCGTTTGGTGAATTGGTTGTCATATTTCAAGAAACTGTTCTAGTCAGTAAAGATTTCGCGCAAGGCCTGTCGCCGACGCTAGGCAGGAAAGGTTGGTAGCACTGACGTCTGAAAGTCGTACGATACAAAACTCGCGCCAGCGCATAAACGGAACCCTGATGGTCACTGTATCTAGACAACTCGTCTGACTTTTTATCGGATGAGTTTTGTAGGACACGATGATATGTTTTTGAGTTCGGAACGATAAGACAGTGCATAAAACGGGCCACTTGTTACTGTTGTTCTACATGTCGTACTAGTTTTTGTCGTAGCTTATCGAACGGTATAAATCGGATGCATAAAAGGGGCCTAGGAGTGCTACATTTGACCTAGAAAACTTGCACTTGATTTCACGGGAAAGCATGACTTCTACCGGTTCAGTTTTTTGTTTAAAGTCTACATGTGGCTCACACGATCGAGACTCATTCCACACGAATAAGGACGCACAGTTTTTCTGGATCACAACGTTAGTTACGCCAATATAGGCCTTATCTTTCAATTACCGCTAAACGCAAATTGTATGGTGGGAATCAAAAGCATGTCGCGTGCAACACAACGGGCGCTCCTATTCATCACAGACACACATGCGGGTATTATAAAAGGCTTTCGTATTAAACCGTTCTCACATTTATGATTATCGTTCTGACTAATTACTCTAATCGACGGAAACGCGATTCTACCACCCGCGGACTTGTTCGCCCATTAATTGCAACGCACGGGTGCGCTAATCATCGTCCGATCGCACCAACGAACTGCGTTATTCGCTGAGTCTCTACATTTGAAATGGTTAGGATAAAATATCTTGTTTGCGAACAACAATGTAAAAATAATAACTAGCGTGCTCCCTGAGCTGCTGAAGTGCTCACTATTCTGAACGAAGTACATTTCTTATTCGATATTTTGATATTATATCATTTTTCAAGTTGTCAGGAAAATTACAAAAATCCCAATTAACCTATTATTTTTTACTTAGTAAAGTAACAATTGTACAGCAATCATACAACAAATGCTATAAAATTCCAATTAATCGGTTTTGTGTTAAAATGCCCATCAGTCTGATACCCAGCTGGATTTTCACAATTTTTTCAAAATTTTAATCCATTTTTGGGTACTGGGAGTTAAAGAATTTTAACATTTTCAAAACTATATATTTTTATTAAAATTCTTGAAATTATGGTTAAAATTTATAGGTTCACAATGGTTAACATTCTCTTTAATTTGATATCTCACATGAAAGTTGCATTTTTATGAAACTTCTGCCCCACTTTTTCGATACAGGCGTCCCAAAATTTTGAAATTAAAAAAAAATCAACACTACATTCACACTTTAGTTTAAATTCATTTTAATTTGATATGCGACATGAATTTTTGCGATTTTATCAAAATTTTCAGCACTTTTTTGCCCCCGAGTTACCAAAATTTAAAATGTTCAAAAATGAACACTAAATTCATATTTTAGTTAAAATATACCTTAATTTGCGATTTCTAAAAACTTAGAACCCTTCAGATTTTTGACTCCGGTCTCAATTTTTTTGGAAAAAAAAAGGTTCTGTAGGTTGTTAAAACAATAGACACCAATGCCAAGTTTTACGAAAATCGTTCGATGCGTTCAGATATTGTATCCCAGACAGACGAATGTCAAACGGTCGAGTACTCACTTCGCACGTTCAATAATGTAATTAGTAATAATAATGTATGTTATTGCGAATTTCAGTCAGCTCAGTTGAAGTGGTTTTTAATCTACCAACGTAGTAGTCGCGTTCCATAAATACCAAAACATTTTTACATACTCCTGGGCTGTACTAATATGATGATCGTAAAGATTTACGATCGTACCCTTATTTGACGATTACAAAATTTACACTCCCTCCTTGCCAAGTACACTGCTAAACTGCTTGTCTAACGTTTCAGTACAGAACTTGAGGCTGTTGGTACAAAACAACTTTGAAAATACAAAGTGAAATTAACAAGTAGGCCTACAGTATAAGTCTTTTTGAGGACTTCAAAATTTATAAACGTAAAAACTTCACAAAAAATTATTCAATAGGCAATAATCCACAACACCGAGAAACAATTCTTAAATGAGAAGTAAAAGAGCGATTTGAAATCGTATATAAAATAATATCATAGTTGATTTAAAAATAATAAATAAATAACACTTGGATTGGGACAAATAATAAGGATAATTTCGACCTCGAAGCGACACAAACTGTAGGTCTACGCTTAATCTTTTCTCTGACGTTTTTTCTTAATTTTTCTTCAGTGAAAGACTTTGATAATATCAAAATAAAGAAAATAATAATAATCTAGTAAGTAAATAAGAGTTCGGTTTCAGAGAAACACAGAGCAGCGCATCATACATATTTATTACTACGAAATTTTCCGTGTCATTTGTTAAATACTTTTTCGTGATAGTATCCTCTTATTGTTTTTCTTCTTCTTCACCACAAAAGTTATTTTCGATTATGGTATTCTAATGCTTCTGTGCGTTGTCTAATGCCTTGAGTCAACTGGTACTGTATATATTTTATTTTCCTTGGATACTCAGATCACGTGATAAATTACTTACAAACGTGCGCGCGCGCACACACACACACACAAATCATTGAGTTGAAAGCAGAACCGAATGCCACTGAAAACACTCCATATAAATAATAATTACCATGAACGAAAACAAAACATTAAACAAACGAATCACCAAAAATTAATAATATTTTGTTCTGCTGTGTTGACATCGCTTTCCCCGTAAATATGGGCACCTCTCAAGTGGCCCGTATTGTACTCCTTCAACCAGGCGCCGATCTAGTGGGGTGAAGGGGGAATTTCTCCTACAAACGATCACTTCTCACGAAATGTGTTCGTCGTTTTGTGATTGTGAATATGATAAGGATTCATATCACGTTATGTAGGTTCATAGTTTTAGTCTAAAATTACTTCAAGTTATAACTGTACCATACTAGCATGTTTAAGTTGTGTCCGATACATAAACTAAAATGAGTAGTGTGTATTTAAACTGTACGTGAATATTATTAAAACAACAATTAACTGACAAACACAGATGTTGCCATTTTATACTTGTACTAGCTGTTACCCGCGTCTTCGCACGCGAATATTTGACTTTTAATAAGTATTTTAATATAATTTTTATTGTCTATGTCTATATAGGTTCTGTCAGCTTGTATAACAATTTTGTACTCATTAGTCAGATTCTCTCCAAAGCTGTTTTCAACACTTGTACTATTTTAACTTGTACTAAATTATTATGTTGGTGCAACAGCCTTTGGAGATTTAAAAGTACCCATTTATAAAGCCTTTGGAGATATTTATTAAGCACCGTTTAAATCGAAAACGCTAAATTCTTTATTTTTTAAGTGTTAATGTTTTAGAAGCATTGTATAACACATTAAGCATTATGTTTTCCTCAACCATGGCTTTTATTTATTTCAGCAGTAAACTAAAAACCAAAAACCGTCGTCACCAAACCTCACAAATGAAAACAACACGTATTTTTGCTTTGCATTAAGTACTTGGACAATTTACAATTACTACACTTCTTCTTTTCCACATCGTAGTATATCGATACAATCGCATATTATATAAAACATCGAAAATGTACTGCAGGAATGGATAAATGTACAGTTCCGATGCCGCTAAATAGCTTTTGTTTATTTACTTGTTACTATGGTAATTAATTCTGGTCTCCATAGTGTTTTTGACTTCTTTAGTAGTAGTATTTAATATATTTCATTATTTATTCATTGCATCATCATAAAATACGTATAAACATACATTTTATAATCGTTTAAGACAATTACAAAATATATTTTGTATGTAGCCTATTATCTGTATACAAAATTACAAAATATATCGATACAATCGCATATTAAAAACTGCAGAAACGGATAACGGATAAAGTTACAGTTCCGATGCCGCTAAATATCATTTGTTTATTTACTTGTTACTATGGTAATTAATTCAGGTCACCATGAAGTTGTTGACATCTTTATACGCGTCAACAAAAAGGCATAAAATTAAAAGAGCCTAAATCGTTCGAACGGGGCAAAATATCAAATTCCAAGTTATACAGTGTTTTTCGCCTTGTTTCAAAGGCTACTGTGCAAAATTTGGTCCCAATCGGTGAAACGGTGTGGATTTGTATTCACTAGCCATAAATCCTCAGACTTTAAGTTTTATATATATATATATATATATTATGTTACAACACAAATAAGCCACCCCAATACCAGAAATAAAAAAGATGATTCTGAATATAAAATAATAATTCATATAAAATAAAATGTTTAATATAAAGAAAATAAAAAGACAATGACACGACAACCGACGACATGACCTAACCCAAGTGATTGACCCAACGAAAGGAAACAAAAGAAGAAGGGAACAACAAAAACCAAACGAGAATAAAACCAAATGAAGAAGAAAGTGATTAACCAAACAAAAATGAAACACACTAAAGGAATTGAATGACTCAATGCCAAATATTAAAACGAACCCAAAGGACAAGGTGGAAAACCAAGATATAAACCAAATACACTGAAAATGAAGAAGGAGGAAAATAAAAAAGAAACAATCCAAAGGTAAAGAGAAATAAAAATGAAAACAAATGATAAGACACAATCAAATAATAAAGAATATGAGCAGGAGAAATGGTACACTCAAATATAATATTGGAAAAGAGACCAATAATTAACCTATGTAAAAAAGTAAATATTATTATCAAGTAATGGATAAAAAATTAAATGACAATTGAAAGAAACCCAATTAAAGAATGTTAAATATAAAAGCAAACTAACCCACAAATTAGAGTTAGAAGTAATGTTAAAATCAATAGAGACATAAAATTGTTAATATTATTAATGATATTTGTAATGAAAGAGATAGTACGGTAGTGAGAAAGTAATTATAGGGATTACCCATTTAGAAACACTTAAAACCAAAAACATTTGAGAAGTGCAAAAGTGGAGGTGTAAAAACCCCAAAGTAAAGTGATAAAAAAAAACACTAAATAAATTATAATAAACAATAAATAATTTAAAAGTGAAGGTGATGATTAAATGAGAATAATGTATAACAAAGAATGTTTGTATTGTGAAAAATAGTGAAGGATAAAGGCATAAACACTTAATAAATCAATAAAAAACACTAAAGGATTTACAGTGAAAAATATTAGTCATTAATAAAGTTGTTAAGAATAGTATTACGTGTAAACAGTTAATTAAGATATAATGAACACTGAAAAGTGATGAAAACAGTATTAATTAAGAAAGAATATTATTGTTAAGTTTAATTGAATACAATTATAATTAAAAAGGAGAATCCCATGAAAGAGAAAACAGATAGTGTTATCATGGAGTGAAAGTAAAGATTATTTAAGAATTAAGAAGTTAAAACAAATCAATAAACACCCCATGTTACAAGGGATAATTATTAAAGTAAGTTCAAAAAATGTGATGTTGTTTATCACCCAAAACTAATATAAAATGAGATGAACTGTAAACAAATATTACCCAATAATTGTTAAATAATTGTTTAAGCAAGTTTATGAATAGGATATGGCTGGAAGAATTATACAGACCATAGGCCTAGATGTTGTATTTAATGTGATCAAAAATAGTAAATAATAGCCACCTTGTTATTATTGGCAAATTAAATAAGTAAGAAAGTAAAGAAATGTATGACTTAGAAAACGAGAGAACCAGATAGTAAATAACTAGCAATTCATGATGTATAAAATAATAGTAACATACTAATAACACTACGACAGATTCAAAACACATCAATAAATAACACAACCAATTATAATAACAAAATAAAGCCCATTAGCCTAAAAATAGATGTAATTTGTACAAAATAAGTAAATACACATAATGGCTACTTAGGCCTATGAAATGCCTAACTGTCAAGAACAAACAACTACAAATTGTAATAAGTTAACAAAGAAATTAGCAAATCCGAGGCGAATAACGAACCAAGGATAATTTGTAAATCATTTTTAAAGCAAATTATTATAATAAGGATTTAAATTAAAAGAGAAATGTAATTAGCAAATATTAAAATAATTTGAAAATCATAAAAAATAAAATAACCCAAACTTGTGAGATATCAAAATATTCTTTGAAAGGAAATACAAATAACAGTGATAATAGTTAATACTTAGGAGGGAAGATAGAGGAATAAAAGCAATCAGAAGATATACAAGGATTTTGAAAAGAATTCAAATTTTGATAACAATGGATTTATAGCCAGATTAACCAATCAGATTTAATTAGTAACCATAGCAACTGCCGTTAGGGACGGAATTACCGTTGAATATCGTTACTCGTAAAGCGTCACTCTTGCAGAACAGAAGCCAAATTTTGAACGACCAATTTTTAATCAAAAAATGTAAAAATAGTAAACAAAATTCAAAACGATGATCGAATAAGAAGCAGATGAACAACCGGAACAGTTAACTAAAGCCAAGGACCATTTTACCAGGAAATTAAATGAAAATATGACCACATCTAATATGAAAAGGACGCCAGACCTACTTAAGCCCCAAGATTAATGAAAACTGAAAACTATTGCAGCCCTCTTAATCCTCTTCCGACTCAATGATTGATAACACCAAGTCATCTGATGTGTTAAGTATCCTTGAATTACCCAATTTCCAAAAATAAACTCACTTTAAATATTTCTAAAAGTAATTTGAACTCTCACTATAAACCGAATATTCTCTTTCAAAGATTAATTAAGAAAAATAACATACTGAAAATTTGTTAACATAAAACATAACCTGTTGTTTGAATACGAACTTTAGAAACACATTTAACGACACTACAGAACAGATTATAACCACACACCTTATTATTTAAGTACACATAAAGTAAGGTAATGTACTTTGTATTGTAATCATAGGAATTATTTGTCTTGTAATCAAAAGAATCCCAGATTTTGGAACGAAAATAATTGTAATAACTAAAAAACTCAGCAGCCATGCTGATATGAATACCTCGTTACAAAATCGATTCGTCATCCTGAGAAAAATTGTTTCATGTAAAATGTAGGTGCAAATTAATTAATCAACAAATATAATTTAATTGTTAAACTGAAATTTTACTTATCAACGATTAAAATAACTAGTACAGGGAGTAACCATTGTTATTATTTTATAGGGAGTGTATCATATATCTGTGTTTGTTAGCGAATTAGCTTTGACGGTACAGCGCTCACGCTTCAAATCGACACACTACCTGATCGAGTCAGTCGTCTAACCAAGGCGGGAAGTATTTGAATGCCCCGGCCGTCACAGCTGTGAACTTAGTTATAACATATTATCTAAGAATTTTAATTGTTTTTTAATAAACAATTTGGCGCCACCCGGGAATCACAAATCCCTATTTACTAACAGGTAAGGTTACTACCGCGTTGTACTGGTAATTACAGCATCGCTACGGACATCGTTAGCGCAAGAATAGATGTAACGACCCCAGAGCGAGACGAACGCACTCACACATACAACACCATATACACGTCGATAACAGAGACGATCACAGTAGATTCGTTACAATATATATATATATATATATGTATATATAGATGTTATTAACTTATTGTGTTGATAATAACAAACTGCATTTGTATCTTCATTCATTCCGATGGTGGCTCGCCAGTTGGTAGAACATTTTACTAGTATTTGAGTTTAATAAATAAACACTTGGTATAGTTCCATAGATAGTGTTTACTTTTCTGGCAATCGTTTCATCAGTTACAGCAGCTTCAGGGGTTAGATTTGGACGTTCCTATCATTTATATTTTACACCTGTAAAGAATCAAATGGAGGCGATACACAAGGTTGTCCTTTACCAACCGCTCTTTTTAACCTGTTTTTGGATGGAATTGTTAGGATTGGGCTTAACAGTGTAAATGGAGGAATCAGAGTTGCGGACAAAATGCTTAAGACTCTGATGTTTCCAGATGATCAGATTTTATTGGCCACAAATAAAGATGATCTGCAAAGGGTGCTCCACTCCTCAAATAACATTGCGAAAGAATCTAAGCCTAATATGGAAATATTTGACAAAACAAATGTATGCCTTTTAAAGGAACATGGTCAGCTAGATCTAAAATCGTTTTGGATAGTAAATTATAGAACAAGTCTCAGGATTTAACTATTTAGCCTGTTAGCTTTCATACAAAAACGAAGAAGATATTAATGGGAAAATTAATAAATTCAACCAGATAACAGGAACTCTCCGACGTGCCCTAACACACAAGGCAAGGAAAGAGTTTATAATAAAATTATACAAATCCATGGCAGTTGTCTGCTAGACAAATATCAAGAATGCAGGTTACAGAAATGACATTTATGCTTTCCATAGCTGGGTACAAAAATTAGATGTGAAAAGAGACACTCAGATAAGAGAGGAACTGAAATCTGAAGAAGCAATCGGAATCATCAGTAAGTACAGAGAAAGCTGTAGAAGAATGGGCAGCCCAGATTCCCCAGGCTTATTGTATCAGCCGAAAGGGAAGAGAAGCCTGGGAAGACCCAAGAAGAGATAGTCCGACCAGTCTGGAGACGGGACATACTAAACAGTCTAAGCCGAATGAAGAAGATCTTTTAACGAATCGTCCAGCTTTCCATAATCCTCTCCCTCCCACAAAATTGATTGATGGATCCGCTCCTACCTTTAATGACTAGTATTTTCTTTTCTGATTTAATTAATAGCTATTATGTAACGCAGTAGGCGTGATATCATGATGTACGCATGTAACCACGCGACATTTCTAGCAGACCTGTTATGAAGTCATAATTATTTTGGGTGTGAGATATCCGATGGGAAGAGAAGGTCAACAGCAAATTCACATCCTCCGATAAAAGCTGAAAAAAAATAATCTGAACCTGGATGTGAAACCGGATAAAGTGTGTGATACATCTGCGTTATGTATTCGGTAAAACAAAAATGGAAAAGAAAAAAAAGAGGAAATAATCACGCATATGGAATAGCAGAATAACGAACCAACTTAATATAGGACAGAACGAAGGCAGGCGGGTAACGAACCTTATTCACCTCAGTGGGTGTTGCATGCTAATTGTGTCGGAATACACAGAGGTATAACTCGATTAGTTGTTAAGTAAGTATACACACTTGGTCTTGTACCCGTCGACTACATTTACATAGCAATGAATGGAGCGCACACACAAGTTGTTCGTTCCATTCATTCGTTCATTTAAGCAAATCTATTTAAATTCACTTTACAATGGTTGTTACTTGTTGTCGATAAGGTAATTAGCGAGCGAACACTGCGTCCGATGTTCAAACTGCTTGTGACGGACGCAAACTACAAGACAAGGAGAGGGCAAATAACTGTCCGCGGGGGGGGGAATACCATACTAGTCATCGCAAGGCTAGCATATGGGTCATTGAAGAGCATTTTGGAGTGGTAAGAGATTTTGGAAAGGAAGAAAAGAAGATCAGAAACAGAGTAACGTACGCGTATATCGAAATGGCTGTAGCACTGATGACTTCTAACATTAGAAGAGAAAAACTACACGAGAGAAACAGAGGTAAAGAAAACAGTATAACAGTATACAGTAGATTTATAATATTATAAATACAGTATCATAGAAAATAGTATAGCCTACGCGTATAATAACAGGTGAATTGAGAAGGAAACTCATTAGTCGTAACACAAAAATAAAAATATATAAGACACTTATAAGATCGGCTGTTACTTACGGAGGGGAGACATGGACATCGACAGAAAACGAACAAGAATCACTAAGAAGATTTGAAAGAAAGATTATAAGACGTGTTTATGGCGCGTTTAAAAAAGTTCCCTGTAATGCTCAACCCAGTTATTTTTCGAATTTGAATGACTTGCCCTTTTAGTTTTCGTATTATTTGAAAGTTTTTTTTTTGTTTCACTTTGCAGATTTCTTATATTTTTCAATTTAATATTTGAAGTGTAATGCAACTCGTAAAAAATTTACATGACTAATCTACATGAATTTGAATGACTTGCCCTTTTAGTTTTCGTATTATTTGAAAGTTTTTTTTTTGTTTCACTTTGCAGATTTCTTATATTTTTCAATTTAATATTTGAAGTGTAATGCAACTCGTAAAAAATTTACACTGTGCATACCTGTGTTTAAGCTCGGAAGAAATTAGTCTCCGTTAATTCTTTTACTTTTATGTTTAAAACTGTTTTAAAATTTTTGGTCACAAAGTCAGGTGTTTAGACACGCCACCAAGACAAAAATATGTTTTAATATATAGATACAGCCTTCGTCAATTACATAGATATTTTTCGGTATCATCAGTGCTGTTGTGAGGGGATTCCATGCGTTCTCACGTTCGTTATTGTATGAACATTTTAAATATACGTATACAAACATTTAAAAAAACAACTAAGGTGAAAAATGGGTGAGCAGTTTCTCGATAAAACTGGCCGAGATACGGGATCGAACGATGCTTATGAGAAGTAACAGTAATTACTCTGAATTACCTTCAATCATATTTGCAGCGTTTACATTACCAACAGAGCAGAGAGTTATTAAATAAATGTTAGAAAGTTCAACATAATACGGCTATAAGAAAAACGTGTGGTGTCCAAGATATTGGAAACTAAACAAAATCTAAGGAAACGTTGTGTTTTAACAACACAAAGTGCGAAATGAAAGAAGAAACTGGTAACTGCAAAAATACGGTTATATGGATAAAAGCCACTATACTCTTGACATACGAGACACACGAATGAAGAAGCAATGCTACGATAAGTTTGGTAATAGAAGCGCGATAGTAGAAGTAAAAGACGTCTTCCTATAATACAGTGGAAAAGACACTGACTACAGAAGGTCAGTGGTTGCACATGGCGCCAGTGACAGGGGAGACATGCAAGGCCACGATTATCTATGTGTAGATAAACATTCTACATCTGTTACTGCCTTCCAAACTCTATTCTGATAGCTTTTACTATTTTGTCTATTCCTTACCCCCATAATCTTCTTTCCTGTGTGAGGCTCTCATAAATCTTATTTATTCAATTTGTTCTCCTGACGTATCTGTATCGTGACAACGTTTTTCCTTCGATGTAATCCATAACGTGTTTTTCCGCTTCCAATTTCCTTCTAATTTCTTCTTATAACGCATGTTAAGACGTTCTGGATGTTCACCATCTCTGGTACCTGTGTTTCTTTAATTTGTGACATCCCACATTGAATTTTCAACTCATCAACTTTTGCTCCACTTTTGTAAAGTTCCAAATTCCAAAATTCCCCCTCCAAATTACAAAATTTTGAAAGCTCAAAGAATTAACACTGCGTGAATATTTTGTCGCGTGTTAGTAACTGTCCCCTGCGTCCGAACAATTTTTAAATGTACAAAATTGAACTCAATATTGCGATTTTGATTAACACATTTTCTTTGACATCCCACATGCAAAAATGTTAATGATTTAATTAAAATTAAAAAAATTTTAATGCGCTTTTTGGGCCATGGTCCCAAAATTTTGAAATTTCCAAAACCAAACGTTATATTCAGGTTTTGATTATAAATTTACTTTAATTTGACACACCACACGGGATTTTGCGATATTTTCAAAATTGCGATCTCTTTCTATTTGAGGGGGGGTCAATCTAAAAAAACAACAGGGTACTTTGGGGTAAACGTATGGAAAGTTTTACAAAAAATGTGCATTCAAAAGTTATCGATTAACCTACTCAGAAAACAGTTGCCAAACGGTCGAGTTAAAACTGAGAACTTGTTTCGCTCGGTCAATAATAATTTTCAACACGACTACGTGTAACTATTAATAAACGTTTTACTTTACTTCAATTAGTTTATTGAAATAAAACTTCAAAAATTTTTTTAAGATTTTGTTTTCATAAAAAATAGAATTTTTGTTTTATTGTTGAACTATTACATTACAAAGTAACAATCGTTCAGCACCTAAAACAGTCATTGTTATGCAAAGAAACACATGTCGTGTTGGTTGCGAAACCGTGGCGGGTCTCGCTGTCGGACAGACTGCATTGCACACTGCACCTTGCTGCTATATCGGTGCATGATCGTACGTCACGCATCTGTACAAAACATCTGTACACACTAAAGGAAGAAATCAGTGTTACAACTGCCGGATGTGATTAATCACGTTAGCAATAATTAGACTCAGTACTGCTTACGGTCGTACGTACAACGGAATATTAATAGCACTTCCTCCTAATGAGCACTGTAAGCACTCCGTCTGGTTTGTTCCAGACGGTGATTTTATTATTAAGACAAAGAAACCTGTTACCAATTACGCACAGATACAGACTCCGACACGCGTAATTATAAAAACAATTATTTTGTTTTATAAATATTTATTATAAAGCAAGAAATTCACGACTAATCATTTTATGGGACACACGCACACGAGCGCGCGCGGTGTGAAGATTCTCACCGATTAATTCCGACACGACTTTTCCGTACACCGTCCGTGATTGTCTTTTGTTGTCGATCTAACGATAACTCCAAACCCGCCCCTCACTCACTCAAATCGGCAGCAGCTGGTCGACCCAAGTTAGTAACAAAGCACCATCTGTAGATGAGTCACTTGTAGCTTACGCTGTCATGTTTGAGAAAATTCCTAGTAGCAACAGACCGCATTTCAAACGTTTGGGAGGATATAATGGTTATATACAACACACACACACACACACACACACACACACACACACACACACACACACTCTCTCTCTCTCTCTCTAGCTCGCACATTTTCTTTGATTTATATACAGTGGTTGGTTTCTAAAATTATAGGTACCGGAACGCATAAATTCAAAAGTTGTACACACACAAATATACTTATATTTTTATATTTAAGTGCAAAATATACTTATGTAGATATACTTATACTAGATGCAACCCAAAGTGTGCTCAAAAGTCTTCCAATTTTTATCAATTCAGTTTTCAGCAAACTCGCACACACTTGTAGTAGTTCTCTGCTGTTTTGGGGCGAAGCATGATATAAATAATTAAACATATAACTTATCGATAAAAGTTTTAAAGCTGTTAGTTCCTGAAACTGACTTTACTGCATCAGATACTGAAAGTTCGAGTCTATGATTAGCACAATGCCGTACAATAATGCTCCAACACCCTTCTTGTTTCCAATCAGTCAATCAAATAGTCAAATATGCCCCTAGCGGTAACACTGTCAAGTTCAACCAAATCTAAGAACAGATTAATTGGATCATCCATACCAGTTTGTTGTATACAAAATCGGATGTATACAATCAAACTAGACTTATTACAAAGATAAATGTTTAGTTTTATAGTGGGGCACAATTTAAAAAGTAGTAGTAAGTTTTTGTAATAATTAGGTTTTCTTTTCATATATTTTTTCGGCAATTTATTTTTCGGATACAAGAGGTACCGGAACGCCGTTCCGGCGCGTTCCCCCTGAAATCAAGCCCTGTTTATATAGAAGAAACGATAAAGAAGAGGAATAGGGGCACATAGGTAAAGGAACAAAGATTGAGGGGGCAAAAGAGAATGGCAGGCGTATTACAACAGACTATATCCCATGGTATGTATTCACCGAGTGGAAACTGAGAAAAATTCACGTTCCATAAACGGACCCGTGTCGGTTCTATAATTCGAGCTTCACGCATCTCCGACGGGTAGCACCACCGCAGGACTGTATCCAGTCAGAATTTTCTACTCACGCTCCCCCCCCGCGCACATACACACACCCGTGCGCGCGCGCAGATGCCTGGCCATTATTTTTACACTTTACGTTAGATTAAAAAAAAGCGGATAAAATTGATTTCGAACAAATTCACCTCCGTCATGGCTGAATTACGTGGAAGGCAACCGTTTGCTACCAAGTCGATACTTCTGTGACACGGTGTTACATGTGTCCTTCGCCCCGCCTACACAACGTCCCTGAGCCCCTCAGGCCTCAGTCCCTGGGCCTGGGCCTGAGCACTGATTACTGGCTTCTAGTGACTCAATTTTACAGGTTATACGCCTACTGGACAGGTAACAACGTTTTTACTTTTTACAGTTAACCGTTTTCACATTTTAATTTGTGTAACTATTTTTGCATTGCATTATGCCTTTTACGTTATTCTGCGGGTGAATTGGTGTTTACCGCCGTATTCGGAAATGAATTTCAGGATTTAAAAAAGTAATTTCATATTTTCCTTCCAATCCTAGGCTTTCTTGAAGATTCCGTGGTGTGGTATTTTTTTCCGGGGGTAGGTTACCGGCCTACCGCCCAACCCCCAATCTGGAGGACAAGGGATTGTTCTGTTAGGGTTCCCTTCCCTTAGCCGATGGATCCTAGTTTTCGTACCACGACTGGAGAATAAGATATAACTTTGAGTTGTATCAAATGTATAAAGAACCACCGCTAACACAATACATAAAACTACAGGGTCTAAGGTGGGCTGGTCATGTAGCCAGGATGGGGGAAGACAGAATACCACGAAAACTATTGAATACCAGAATCCACGGAAAAAGACCAGTGGGAAGACCGAGG
Source organism: Magicicada septendecula (assembly GCA_034769895.1). Classification (NCBI taxonomy): domain Eukaryota; kingdom Metazoa; phylum Arthropoda; class Insecta; order Hemiptera; family Cicadidae; genus Magicicada; species Magicicada septendecula. Next base: position 571,554,922 of record CM068369.1, read on the forward strand.
AGAAGATGGGAGGACGCGGTGGATGAGGATGGCTACCGACAGAAGAGAATGGGGGGAAAAATTGAAGGAGGCCAGGGCCCAACAAGGGCTGGAGTGCCATAAGGGAGGGAGAGAGAGAGAGTGAGTGAGAGAGAGAGAGAGAGAGAGAGAGAGAGGGAGAGAGAGAGAGAGAGAGAGAGAGAGAGAGAGAGAGAGAGAGAGAGAGAGAGAGAGAGAGAGAGAGTTTCATATTTTATAAAGATAACTTGGACTTAACGCCTGCTAATACTATTGTAATATCGGAGTAAAATTTGAGCCATTCGCTGCACAAAAAAAAAAATTAGGTTATTATAAATGTTTACGGTGGCGGCAGAAATATCACGAAGACGATGAACAGGAAAAACAGTTTCAAAACAGGAATGGTTTTGCTGGAGGATTTTTATTTTTAGCCATTATGGGAAAGGGGTGTGAGTGACAAAGAAATTTGAATAAATATAGAAATTAAGTTTCAACACCGCTGCAAGACTTGGCCCTCGCGAGTTTAGCATAAAACTGCAGACACTCCGATACGCTTTATTGCCGGTATTCAAATTTAAATTACGTTTTCATTACGTATAAACTCAGTTTACTTTATATTAACATTAATTTTATTTTATATACATCAATTTGTATAATCGTTACTTTATTTATAACTCATATAACATTGTTTCCATGAAAGAAAATGTATTTAATTGCTGACTTACAGAATAAAATAACGGCAAATGATACGATAATAATTAGCAGATACAGCCGTATGAGTCTTTCAATTACGCAGCACTTAAGGGGAGTAGGTCGTGGGCAGGGTCAACCCTGAAAGTAATTTTTTAGTCTTTAGGTACTATTTGTTAACAAACTATTAAACCCATCAACTTCAAATTTGGCACAAGTCATCCTTATGGTATGGAGATAATTTCATGGATTTTTGTTAAAATATATTAACTTTTACCATACTTGACAATTTTTTGTATATTTAAAAATGTGCGTCAAAATAAAACTAAAATAAATAATTTTTTTCTCAAAAACTATTTGAGCTATTTTCTTAAAAAATAGCTTCTATGTTAATTGTAAAAAAAAATCAAGTCAGTAGCTTCAATAGGGTTTTGCTTAATGGTACCTAAGCATTGATGTGTTCTCCATATGCTTAACAAGGGAGTACCCCCCACGACCTGCTCCCCTTACGTTATATGTAATACCGCGCCTACACTACATAAATCAGAGTGGAAAAATATTATATACAGCTTCCCGTGTGATTGTGAAGTTATGGTATTTCGGGGATTCTTCAAGGCCTCCGGAGGTATGTCTGGCAGAACATAAGAAAAAAATTAAAGAAGGGAAGACTACACTCCTTACGTTTTCGGAAGGCACCTAAGAGATTAGGAGACCCTTGGCTCACGCACGCATACTGGCAGGCCGCCTAACAATAGACAGGGGCCGGCACTTGACCTGCGCTGCTGTCTTTTTAAATACAGTTTACTATAATAAATTAAATTTTGTTATTCTGCTTAATCTTACAGTTTTCGTCGTTCCATTTAATTCAGACTGTAATTTCATTTAAAATAAGTCCAAACACGAAGTTTATTCGACGATTTTCAAATGTTTTACTCTTGTTTATTTTGAAATATTGTGATTGCTAAACTTCTGAGAATTATTTACGCGACTGTTATTAAAAAAATATTATTATTAAAAACTAAGATTCTGATCATTTAATTTACTTTTCAACTATTTTTCTGAGACACTCCCTTTGGATGCCAGAAGCCGGTTAAATGGCCCTATGGTTCATTGTTGGAACTGCTAGCGGCCGATTAAATCGGCCCGTCAAATGACACTGAGAACTACCAGCGGCCGATCTCGCTGGCTTTTTGTATATTCATCGTAGCGGATGCATTACTTGTAGTATCTTTTTATACTACACGTCAAATTAATGCTAAATAGTTAGGCTACTTTACTTTTTTTATACAAGGCTTTAAACTCGAGCTCAAAATTCAACTAAGTATATACTCCGAAGTTTAGCAATCACAATATTTCAAAATAAACAAATAACAGTAAAACATTTGAAAATCGTCATATAAACTTCGTGTTTGGACTTATTTTAAATGAAATCACAGTCTGAATTAAATGGAACGACAAAAACTATAAGATTAAGCAGAATAATAAAATTTAATTTATTATAGTAAACTGTATTTAAAAAGACAGCAGCGCAGGTCAAGTGCCGGCCCCTGTCTATTGTTAGGCGGCCTGCCAGTGTGCGTGCGTGAGCCAAGGGTCTCCTAATCTCTTAGGTGCCTTCCGAAAACGTAAGGCATATAACGTATCTAAATTACCTCAACACGTGTGCGACGAGCAACACAAAATGCTGTAGGATCAAATAAATACCGTTGGGCGGGAAACTGATACTTATAAACGTAAAATCATAGAGGCGTCTTATATGGCCTGTTTTATCAATCAGCCTAGTAAAGATGCGTCTAGGATCTGGATTAAGAATGTAAAATAGTACGTATATCGTACTGGTGGGCGGGCCCTGGGGATTAGTTTTGTATTTAAACCCTGGGGCGCTGGTTGTCGCTGACGTTGTTCATTGTGTAAACTTACGTCAGTGAGGGAGTGGTTCCCGGTTCTGTCCAGCGGACTTAGAGGGCAAGTAGTATATTTATTTACTTCCATGTTCTATAAGGAAATGGAAGTACGGTGATGGAAAAAAAAAATCGTGTTCGAGATAAGGGCCGATTCTGATTGTTCTACCCTCAGAACATGAAGAAAAATTATTTTCCGAAAAGTGTCTGCGTGTGTATCTGTCTGTGTGTAGAATTTTTTCTATGGCGAACGAAAACTGCCGCAAATTCACACAGAATCAAATCACTTTTTGCATATGTGCCTGAGTTGTAGAGGACTGAAGGCCTACTGATTTTGGTGAAGATCAGTTAAGGGGAAGGGGTAGTGTACCTGCAACGTTTTATATTTTAACAAGAGTAAAGTACTTAATTTTGATAAATAAAATATCCTGAAAAGAAGGTCATAATAAGCCATTGTAGAAAGATAGATGAAATATCTATAAATTAAAAGGGTAGTTGAAGTGGGAGGGGGTAATTTTCTATAAATGAAAATTATAGTTGAAGGCAGTGCCATCCGCATCGGCTGCCATCATCAGTGAAAATCGAATGGGCTAACGTGAGGTGGTATACGTTAGTGACCACAATACTGTGGTTAAGGCTGAAGAAAGAAGTAGGTTTCTATGGAAATATTTCATTTCGAAAATGTTTCTAAATATAAATCTTAGAACATGGAAGTCATGTATGGTTCTCCATACCGATATTTTAAGTTGGTGTTTAATTTAGTAGATGGTGGTGATATTTTTGACGGTTCACACTTCTTAGTGAACGAATCTCGGGTAGGCTCAAGTTTGTATTTTAATTTATAAGATAATATTTCTGGTACGATTCATAGAAATATTAGAAATAAAACAAGACACAACACAAGGATTAAATTTTATAAGACAACCGCAATACCCACGTTGATTTATACAAGTGAGGCGTGGGTTATTACAAAAAAGGAAAGCGGCAAGATTCAGAGTGCTGAAATGCAGTTTCTTTGAAATACTTTAAATTATACATTGAAAGATAGAATAAGAAATGAGGATATCATAGCAGAACTCGAAGTAAAGGACGTAAATGAAATTATTGCAATTTACAGAAGACAACGGTGGGTCATCTGCAAAGGATGACAGAGGATCGACTGCCGAAAGCAGCAATGAACTAAAAAGCCATGGGCAGAAGAGACGTGGGTCGTGCGAGGATGAGACGGGTGCCGGAACAGGTTTATATAACCTAATCCTTGAAGAGGACAACAGAAGATTTGCAAGGTTAACTTACACGTGAAGACGACCACAGATTGTTTAGCGGTAAAAACGTTGTGTGATAAACTATAACGATGTTACATTATGTCTGACCTAACCCTTTCGTTAATGATTTTAAGTTTAAAAATCGTACGATACGATAATGTTATTACGTGGAGACATTTATGAGGTTTGATCGAAAAGTTCACGTAATTTTTGCTTATGTAAAAACATATATATCTTACTTTTTTATACGGATACAGTATTGCGCAAAGATAAAACAAACGTATTCCACCGTGTTTCCAGTCTTCTGGGACGCATTTTGTTGGTATAGTCTTGAGCTCGCTTAGCGATTTTTGGTTTATGGCTTCTACGGTTGCGAAACGTTGTCCTTTCGTGATTGTTTTAGTATTGGGAAGAGGAAAAAAGTCGCATGGAGATGACCATACCTGTCAATACGGTGGGGGCGCGATATCACTACGACGTTACTTTTGACAAACAATTCTTGAACAAGCAATAACGTGTGCGGGCTGGGGCAGTATCGTGAGATGCAATTTCTATAAATGTGTCCTCCTTAAGTCCTCACGTTTTCAACCCATACTTTCAATCAGGAACGATAAAATTCCCAAACAATATGCTCATTTCGTAGGCTTACACGGCCAGAGTCGATGTTATTCAAGTTCAGTCCACGGCTGTTTGGTCGTGGTCCTTGTTTCTTTATAGAACAGACGTTTTGAAACGCAACGGAAACGAGACAGGAATTTCTGAAAGAAAATTTACCTGAGGAAGACTACAATAGTGAAGAAGAATATGATACCTAAGAAAACATAATAACTGCAGAAGTTGGGAAGGTAAGTAATAACTTAAAAAATAATAAATCAGCTGGACCAGGACGAGTCCCAAACGAGTTGTTCAAACAACCTGAAATTTTGATGGAATTACTGGCCTATATATTTAACCTGTTCCTTAAGGAAGAAGAGATACCACCAGAACATCAGATACCAAAAATAAAAATACTAACAATAAAATACCAGTATACCAATAATAAAATCAGAATATATAAAACTATAGTCGAAAAGTATAGGCCTATAGGAGCAGAACTGTGGGAAATTAATCCATAATAAGATCTATGGAGATGGATTACTGGCGGAGGTCCTGTAGACTAACAAGACTAGATAGAGTGAGAAATGTAGAGATAAGACAAGTGATGGGTATCGACCTTGACATTATAGAAACAATAGAAGCAAAAAGACTGAATTGGTTCGGACACCTAAAAAGAATTTCGGATGAGAGATGGCCAAGGAAGGTGTTGGAATGGACTCCACTATCTAGAAGAAAAAAGAAAAAAAGGAAGACCTAAACATTCATGGAAAATGGACGTCGAAGATGCAATGAATGCAAGAAGACTTACAAAACAGGAGTGTAAAAAAAACGTTTTGACAGTACCATCGACTGCCATCATCAGTGTAAAATATTCGAGCTGTACTATTTATTTTTTTTTCTGTCTGGCTAGCTGGTGGTTGATTTGTGACCGCATCGTGACACTTAAAGAATTTATAAGTATGAGTAGTGTTCACGGGACTGCT